>CM059497.1:3750000-5000000 GCA_030378355.1 Eleusine indica | reverse complement strand
CTGGTATACCATTTAGAATGAATGATGAAGAGGCAGTGCACCATAAAGCAGAGATCCAGTTTCTCCAGCGCTGCCCAAAACCGAGGTGTGACATTATATGGAGCAGATATGGCCAATTGACAGTATCAAAAGCTTTGGATATATCCAGTTTAATGAAGAGGGCTGGTATTTTCTTCTTGTGTAAATCCCTTATCACCTCATGCACATACATGAAGTTATCATAAATGCATCTCTTTTTTATGAATGTTGTCTGATTGATAGAGATTAGGTGCTCTAGGTGGGGGCTTAGCCTATTAGCTAGGATCTTTGAGATAAACTTAGAAAAACTATGAGTTAAGCTTATGGGCCTATAGTCTATAATTTTGATTGGGTTGCTCTTTTTTGGCAGAAGCACCACATAGGCCTGATTGAGAAAATGTAAGCCCTATTGGTTCATCATGTAAAATTGGTCTATGGCCCTTATTATGTCCTACTTGATAATCTCCCAACATGAGGCAAAGAATAATCCAATGAATCCATCTGGACCGGGAGCCTTCTCCTTTGGCGCATCTTTTATCACTGAAGTTATTTCCTCTTCGGAGAAGGGGTCATCAAGATGTCGGAGGTTTGCTCCCTGCCACCCCAGAGCATTCAGATTTAGCTTACATTGCCTTGGAACATATGATCCAGTATGCCGGAGGTAATGCTCATAAATAGCGTCGTGCTTCTCAGTTTGCGTGAGGGCCATTGAGTTCTCTGTTTGCAAGGCGTGAATATGGTTTCCCTGTTTCCTGATGCTTGCCATGAGCTGAAAATATTTCGTGTTGGCATCCCCTGCCTTAGCCATGTTATTTTGGACTTTTGCCTTGCTCTGCTTTGCTCGATAGCAGCCAGGCCCAGCAGCCTATTCTTCAAGTGCTTAATGAATTGCTTTTATGGGGCAGATAATTGCCTGTCCTCCTGAGCTTTTTCTAGCTGGGCTATGACTTCACGACACACCGCCATTGCCACTTTAGTTTGAGGTAGTAAAGATCGAGACCATGCCTGGAGAGCTTTGGAAGTGCGACTGAGCTTTATGTGTAGAGTGGCCATTGGGTTGTGAGTCGATGGTACCTCTTTGTTCCATGCTTCTTCCACACATTCATAAAAGCCTGGCATATTTGCCCAAAAACTCTCAAATCTGAATTTGGGTGGGAAGCAAGAGATCTGTAAAGCAGAGAGTAGAAGAGGACAGTGGTCTGACGAAGATGATGAGAGGGCTTGTAAATGTGGTTTATCATGCACCTCTTCCTAGGCTGGAGTGCAAAACGCCCTGTCAATTCTCGTCATTGTAGGATTATCTTGATTGTTAGATCACGTGTATTTCATAACCGTGAGCTTGATTTCTTTGACCTCAAGAGCATTTAATGTTCTTCTGAATTTAAGCATCATTCTCCTATTGAGTCGCCCATTATTCTTGTCTTGTTCTTTGTAAATCAGATTAAAATCCCTCAGTATTAACCATTCAGGTCTAGCAGCTGATTTGATTTGTCTTAGTTCTCTTAGGAGCAATCTCTTTTCCATGTCCTCTTGTGGCCCGTATACAACTGTTATCATCCAAGTTAGATTCCTTCTGCTATCAACAATCTCGGAAGAGATGGTGTTGGTTGTGTAGCTTGGGTTTTGAATATGCATGATAGAAGATCTTGAGGCAAGCAGAATGCCTCCACTCGCCCCTGTTGTTGCTGGAAGGAAGGTGAAACTATTTTCAAACTCACACCCAAGAACCTGCCTGACCAGGGTCTCGCTGGGTAGCTCCATTTTAGTTTCCGGAAGACAGATTACATCAGTCCTGTGGATGCATAGAACCTGCTTGACATCCTCTTGCCTTGCAGTGCTGTTTAGACCCCTCACATTCCAAGTCATAATTTTGTAATTTTTATTATCCATACATAGACACAGGACGACTATGAAAAATGATGCACAACAGTAACAGCAACATCCAACCATTGGAGCAACCAACAGTGAGGCGCAAAGACATGTCCATAGAAGTTAAATAAGATTCAACCAGGCACTTAACAGATGAGGCCACATAAGGTTTCATGACACCACATAAGTACCCAATGACACTAAACGGAGAGCTCCTATCCAAACATAACTGAGGAGGCTAAATAAAAAGCGTTAACGCCGAACTAATCATGGAAGGTAGAAGACAACTATGGGGCAGGGCTTCAAGCTCAGACCACAACACCGCCTGGTGTTGGCCTCCTTTTGGTGCACTTGGCCTTGAACACCCGAGCTACCTTTGCTTTAGCTTTCTTCTTGTCCTTCTGTTCTTGGGCCTTCTTCTTCTTCTTCTCCATTGCCACCTCCATCAATTTAAGGATTGCTTCCATGGAATCTTCAGTGACCAGCTTCTTATACATATCCAAATAGTGTTGCAGGGTCATGTTGTCAAGTGATTCATCCTCTTTCATGATCCCACACTTTTTGGCCACCAAATCTTGAGCCAACTTTATGACAGATTTGCCCGCACTGAGCTTGGATTTTAGGCGAGAACTATTTCTCCTTGTCTCCATGCTAGCTTTCTGCTATGGTTGTTTATCTTGCACAATGTTGTTTTATTGAGTAGGGGTCTCCAGAATGGCAGCAGCGAGAGGGACACTAGTTGCCTCCTTGAACAAGCGCATGACCTCTAGCAGCCCATTCCCGGTTTCCTGTGTCACGAAGTCCGTTTGGGTTGGACTCTCACACATTTGTTGGGGGAAAAGGTCTCGCGGAGCATCAATCGATGATCTGCCTCTCCAGTTGTTGCTGTTGTTGCTTGATCATGTGTGACCTGCTCCTGTGAGTGACTGACCACCTGAGGGTTATCTTTAAGCCTAGAATGCACAACAGTCGGGCCAGAGCTCTCTGCAGAGCTAGAGGGCGCCTGCACTGCCACCTCGGGAGCTTGAGAAGCCGCTTCATGATTGTGATACACGGGCTGGGACTTGAGACCCATCTTAGAAATAGTTGGCATGGAACTGGTTGGCCGAGCTGAGCTCTCACAGGCCAGCCTGTTGCCGATAAAGCCCACGAACCCAACAAAGTCTGTCGTAGGCAGGATTTCAATGGCATCAGAAAGGACTATGGAGTCACCCACAGCTTGCTCTTGCATGAAGTTCTTCAGCATTGAGTCATTGACACCTTCTTGTGGAGTAATCACTATTGCATCTGAACCTCTCCTGGGGGTAGCGAGAAGAGTAGCAGCAAGCAGGGAAGGCTTACTCTCTTCCATCAGGTTGTTCTGGGGCTTCTTGGATTTGCTGCCAATGCTTTGCCACAACATCCGTAGAGCCCTTCTTTCTTCTGGAGGTGGTGTGCAATGTGAAGGAGGTGGGGAGGCATCCCTTTGCGAGCGACGCCGACCCTGCGATGACTCACCTCTGTACCACCCATTGCCGCGGTCCTGTTATGGCTGACGATCTCTGCCCTTGCCACTGTTGTCGATCCAGTTAGTGACCCTGCCCATGAAGCCCCTAGCCCTGGGGCGCTTGTGGTCAAGGTCACGATCACAGTCACTGTCATCATCATTCTTACGGTGCCTCCTGTACTTGCTAGCGGACTCAAACTGCCTTGTCGGGGGATGCGGTTCCTCTTCATCAAGGTCACCATCAACGCGACCATATTGCCATAAGAATTCCCTCTATGACACCTTGCCATCTGCAAGTAGCTCCTCACGGGGGTAGTGGTAGAACAACAGATCCTCGACTGCGTCGATGTGGACCAGCACTTTGAACACGTGAGCCTTCTTGACACCTCTGGGTCTGACAAAATGAACTTTCACATTCCTCCTTGGTTCATGTTGGGCCAGAATGAGGTACACGAGCTGCAGGATTCTAGAGGGATCTTTGCTGATGGCTCAACAGTGGCAAGCCCTCTGGTCCACCCTATCAAGCGTCTCTTCTTCTACGTGATTGATGAAGGCTTCGTCACAGAGGACTTTGTCAGCAATCTCCTTAAGACAGGTGTGTTGCGGAAGCCCTTCAATGCTCAGTTTAACATGGTACGGTATGTTGTCCCTATCTCCAAATCGATCCAAATCCCAAGCGTGAAAGCTTAACTCTATAGGACCATCCACCACTCTTCCCACAGCAAATACAATATCCCTAGCAGACTCATCTGAGAAAATGGCGATGAAAGGCTCTGGGTAGGAATTGTACACATAGAACTCATGCTTGCGAATACCAAGGCGGTGTTGAATGATTACCTCAGCAGCAGAACAAACAGCCAAAGGGCCTTCCTCAGTGATGACAATGGCATGCTTGGTGAGCAGCTCCCTTCTTTCTTCCATCTCATCCGTAGTCTCAGCCATCTTGAAAGCACATCTTGGGTGGAACCGCGGATTGTCATGGTAGTTTACAGCATTCCCCCTAGGCTGGGCCGGAACATCCTGCAGCCGAAACGCCAGACGCTCGAGGCGATGCATCCCAGAAGGGTCACTGCCAAAGGAGAGACGGCGCTCCATGGAAGCAGCACCAGAGGGATGCGTGCAAGAAGACGAGCGGGGAGGGCAGCTTGTTGAGGAGAGATGTGGACCAGGAAATTTCAGACTGAGTTGCGGACATGGCTGTCGAACGCTTGTATCAGAGGCCCTCTGCGAACATTGAGTGGAGATATGACCAAAGCACTTGCATTTACAACACCTTGTGGGATCTCTACAGTGCGCCATCCTGTGGTCTTTTGCCAAGCAATTAAAACATCGATCATATATTTTTTTCTCTGATTTTTTCCCCTTTTAAAGAGGAAACGGATGGCAGGTGAGAGTTAAATCTCTTCGGCCTCTCTCTCCTCCACCACCGCTTTCTTTTCACTACTAGCCAACCTTGCTCAGAGCTTTCTTCTTCTTCTTGAGCCCAACGCTCATAACTCCTACCCAACTGCTCTGATGGATGTGAGGAGGCGATCAAGCGGGATACGGTGTCAGACAAGGATCTTCCGGCCAGTGGTGGCGACGACCGTTTTAGAATCGAGACTGGCATGGGCCTCTTGGTGGGCCGAAGCGAACGACATTGGCGGCCTAACTCATAGGGAGGCAGCTCAGGGTGGAAGGACACAACGGTCGAAAAAACAGAGAATCTCACCTTACGCTGTTGGAGCCGACTACGGCGAGTCCCCGGCGTGGTGGGGGGGAGAGCCAGAAGAGCATCTGGAACCATTGGGCGTGCCATGCTCCTCTGATGGAGACACCACCAGCGGCTTGGCAACTCAACTACTTCTTGCAACCCCCGAGACTCCATGACAGGCTTCAAACACGGCATCTGAGGCAGAAACGCCCAGCGAGGGGGGCTGAGACCAGCCTTGAGCAGCTGTAGGAGAGGGAGAGGGCACGGAACTAAGGATTTTGGGTGGAGTTCTGGGTGGAGTAAGGTGGAAGTGGCGAAGGAGGGTGGGGGAAGACGAGTCGCCTCTGCCATCGCCACTCTTCGGAGAGGACCGTTGGAGAGCCATCTCAGGTCGTCAGTATGCATATGACCTCTTGATTTGAAATTAGATTGTTCTATCGGGCAAAGTAAGATTGCTCACCTCTTGATTTTAAAATACAATTAATTTATTATCAAATTGATAAAACATGAACATATTGAGGTTTTGTACTTATATTGTAAGTATACACTTTAAATTTCTAAAAAAAATATTAGGCACATCCTGACTTCAAATCCTAGCTCCGCCATTGCCGATTACCTGGTTTTATAGTTGGGATCACGATATTGCAACTGTACGAAGAGTTGAAGGAGAAAAATAAGACTTCTTCTTCCTTAGATACACTAGCTCACGAATTCAAAAGAGACTGGCCGCAACCGCAAGCCCACAAACACACAGCGTGATTGGTTTTCTTCCCAACACATACACGAATTCTTGTATCGTCCAAGCCGTGCAGGCCCACGGTGGCCTAGCCAACAGGCCAGGTTCGGCAGATGCAGCATGCATGCTATTGTTTGGTTGTCGTATGCGGTCATCACTTCAACCTAGCTTCCGAGAGAAGAAGTTCGGTTGGCAGGTTCCCTCGCACTACTACTCTCTCATCCGGGGAGCAGGCAGTGTTACCCACCCATGCACGCCGTGAGCTAGGCCCGATAGAAACCGATTCCATCTTCGTTTCTGTAAAACCTAGCTCCGCTGGCACTTTTCCATGCGTTGTGGCATGCCCATCAGCCCTGCTCACGATGCAGGCAACCGAACACAGGTTAGCTGCATGCCGTGAGCATGGGCAATGCTGATGCTTCGAACCAATCATGCCCACAAGTTCTTCCATATCAGTGTGCAGCGGCATGCTTGATCTCCAAAAAAAAAAAAAAAAAAAAAAACCAGTGCAGTGCCGTGGCAGGAACAGGGGTGAAACAATGTTGCATGCATGCCTGTCTAATCAGAGCGTGAGTCTCACGATCCGCATGCCACTCTAGCAGCACGGTTGGTTACGGGAGCGCGAATACGGACGACGTGTACATGATCTGCCATGTCGTCTCCGTCGAGCGTGATAGAGCCGGCAACCCGGCGGTGTGGCAGGGCCATGAATTCGTGTTCCCTCCCAACTCCGACACCGAACGCTGTCACGGAGAGGAGCTCAGATCTGCCGGCCGGTGACGGGGGCGGCAGCACTCGTGCCCGATCCAAGTCATGTGCTGCTGCACACGCGCTACGACAGGTCGCCTTCTTCCACCGCACGCGGGCGCGTGCCCGGCCGGGCGTACGTGCGCACAATAATATGTGAGCTTAGCCTTAGCTAGCTACTCCACCGGATATGGCAAATGATTCAGCTCATCAGCTAGCGGGGAGGCGGCGCGCGTTAACTGACGATGTGGACGGGGGCACGGAGCCGCGGTCCCCGTGGCCTCCGACCAAACGACGCGCCGGGAAGCTGCGCTGTGCGCCTATGCCCCGTGCCCGAGATCACGATACGATCCGTGCCTAGCTGATCGAGCATCGATGCCAGCCAGCATGCAACTACAAGCAGCACTACTGTTGTGTTGTTGTGTTGTTGTGTTGTTGTGTGTGCAATTGCAACATCCACCGACCCATCCCGTCCCATCTGTCTTATTGTTGGTTGGACTTGGCAAGTAGAAGTAGTGATCTTTTTCCTCGATGGAGCGATCGACTTCAGGAATGGGCATCAGCTGGAACATGCTGGGATCGTCGCAGATCTTGGTGGAGCGTGTCCGTTAGCGCCTGTGTGCAGACATGGCTGGAGACCTAGAGGTACTGATACGAGCTGTACGGCCCCAGGCGCCCAGCAAGCCGCCTGCGTCGAGTAGGTAGAGCTCGTGTGCATTACGCTTCGCGCAGCGCTCCAACGTGACGCACACGAAATAATTCAGACAGGCGCACGCTCGAATGTCGCCACAGAGTTGGTACATGCCATACACATTCCTAAAAGGAAACCGTCATCACACTACCACAATAACTATTTTCAGTAAGGAGACGTAAGTGGTTTTATTGGTGCCGGACAAATGAAGTGTTACTGATTTGTAGTTAATTTACTGACAAACACTAAACCCGTCACTAACGTGATCATTAGTTATGCAAAATAAGGTGCAGTACTAACGGTACCACCCGTCACTATCATACCTTCAGTCGATGTTAAAAAAAAAAGAGGAGAGCTCGCGCCAAACAGTCCTTTGTCCCGCTTAGAAACCCTAACCCCAGGCCTCGGAGGCACATGCCGCCATCACCATCCCCGCCACGACCGCCATCCACGCCATCGCCTCCGTTGTCGCTGTGGTCGCCTTGTGTACGGGTGTGCCGACGTGCATGGTAAGGTGGGGGCAGCCCCCACCTGTTCCAAGTTGTCTAGGAGGTAGGCGAGCGCCTCCGCCGTGTTGCAGACGACGTCGCCAACCACAATCGTCGATCTGGTCACTGACCCCGTGATGTGGACGGTGGCCTTAGCGACCATGATCATCGTTGCCACCGTGGCGGCCATCATCACCTCCCTCAGATCCGCCGCGAAGGGGAGTGGGGGTGAGGAGGCAGAGGCGATAAGAACAACGTTGGTGCGCGACGGACCGTCCTTGTCGTGGCGGTCGCCACGAGATGTGGATGGACGACACCCGATAGAAGGCCATGACCCAACCTTGCACTTCTTCGCGCGGGCCTCCTCCATCAGCGACGTGCGGTGGCTCATAGCCCGACGAAGGTGACGGCAGCGCCGTGTCCGATGACCGTAACGAGGCAGCACGCGGCAATCATGAAAGCGGAAGGGACGGATGTGATCGGAAGTAGCAGAAGGGAGCGGATGATAGCGGAAGAAGGGACAGATAGGGCCGCGCTCCACCCGCATCTTCTCTTTTATAGATGATAGCAAAACTTGATGGTGGATCACAATTGTGATCCGCCATTAATCTATCCCGCCTTACTTAGTGAAGAACAAAAACATGTCCGTCACTAAATTAGAGCACTTAGTAACGGGCATCTCACTCCGGACCTATTTTAGTAACAGACTATTGGATACCCGTCACTAATGGCAATAATCGTTTTGTTTTTCAAAGTAGTATTTGTATTAGTGTCAGCTGGATATTTTCCGATATCGCCATAGATCAGTTCCGCTTATAAGACCTTTTTTTTTCTAAAGTGTTTTGTTGTCGTACTGACACCTGTTTTGAAACTGTTACAACAAGAAGAACTTTTACAACGCAGCCAGAGCCTAGGCAGCTTAAGCTTGACAAGATTCGCAAAAAAAAAAAAACCTTAAAATTTGACAGACATTGACACTGAAAACATACTAACATTATTCGCGGGGGAAACCATAACTGCACGAACACGACGAGTCACAGGAGTTGTCGGACGCGCCCACTGGGACCAGGGGTTGAGGAAACGCTGCCCGTAAACGACAGTAACGTCATCGTCTTCAGAAAATGTATGTCTTGGTTCCACTTCCACAGATCTACAGGCTCCTTGTGTGTAAATGCACAGTGTCCATGATAAACTGCTAGTAGGCCCTCCATGTTCCTGTTGCTGATCGTCACACAGTCATTAATCAGTAGGCCGATCTGGACGGATAGGTGACCGTGTCCTCTAAAAGTAGAGCAGAGCGGTGTTAAGTGTGCCTGTGTAGATCGATGCGTATATTTGATCGATGGATGCACTCCTGTTCCCATGCGACGACAGGGAGCGCGACCTGACTGTGATTGATCTCAAGCAAACGGCAATAAGCAGCAACAGGGGTCTGCCGCCGTAATGATGAATGGATCTCTTGATTTAGGAGCCGGCGTATTAATGAAACGTGTTGCGCATTGTCTTCTCAACACCACCAGAATCATCATTTTTGTTGGGGTATGGCGATCGGAGTAGCTCTGATTTTGCCAGTGTATTGAATCGTCAAATTCCGGGGACCGGGTGCCTTTCTGCTGTTATAAGTCCTGATCCCGACGTGGGCATACCACAAAGATCAAGTTTACTTCAACGAATTATGTTAATTGGCTTGGATCACCGTCAACATACAAACCATATGTACTACCCCTCCGTTCAAAAATATAAGTATTTTTTATCGAACACTTGATTATCAATATCTATAAAAGAAATTAGTTTGAATATAAAATAGCTGCGTATTATGATAGGTGCATCTTTTGTTGCACGATCAAATAATATATACATTATGAATTTTTTGCTAAATAGTCAAAGTTGACGAAGTTTTACTTGGACCAAATCTAAAAATATTTATATTTTGAAACGGAGGGTTTGGTGTAACATATAGTAGCTATGATGAGAAGAGCATAAGATTGATGGTTAAACTCGGATCAACTCGAATCATGGTGAACAGACTTGAGTTTTGAGGGATATACACATGTACAGCTTGTGACATACAGTAATATATTTTCAAAGTAACACATGCCAGAACAGTATGGCGAGTAGTATCCCAAATTTGCAAACCACGCTTCTTTTGGTTGCATGACTAAACACACAGTTAAAATTACATTACAATCACTGGATTTGATATGCACTTCCAAACCCAAACATGACTACACGTACGCCAAGCTTGACACTGCTCCATCTCACGCCAGGTCAATGGGCGCTTCTTCATCTTTATTAACCGGAGCGTCTCGCCCGAGCAAACTCCTCGTTACGTCTCCTCCCTGCGCCACAGCTTGATTCTTGTCCTTCCTCTCCGCGCTTTTGCCCCACAGCACGAAGTAGAGGCCGATGACGATCAGCGCAGCTCCAATGATCCTGCCAAATTAAAGTGCACGTAGATATGTCAGAGATATGCATGATGAGCTCATCATCTCGCATTGCTTCCGGTCCATGTGGTTCTGTTATCCTTGTCCCGTTTGTTTCTGTGCGGATGCACGTGTGTGTGCCCTTACCCTCCTGTGTAGAGCTGGTCTCCCAGAATAATGGCAGCCATGACAGCGACGGCGACGGTCTGCACCGGCTGGAAGACGGCGGTGAAGAGCGGCCCTCCCCTGTCGATGCACCAGATCTGTAGAGCGAAGGCAACGCCAGATGCCACCAGGCCCTGCAAATATAAATTTTTGGCGTTTCCAAATTATTCATTCTGAAACAGGAGATCGTCCATATGGTTTTGTTGAAGTCGATCGCTGGTGCTTACAGCGTATAGGATCGTCAACAGCTCCCCTCCGGAGTGCACCTTCCACCTGCTCAGGTCTTCCTCGGTGAAGATTGCAATGATCAGGAATTGGAGGAGCCCGAAGATGCAGGTCAGCGACAGAACCGAGAGCCTGGCTGGGTATCTCTTTAGCACCGGCACCTGATGCAATTTTTTCGTAATTTCAATGCACCAAACACTAGTATACAAGTAACTGAACTAGTGATCGATACCTGAAGAACCATCCACCCTGACCAGGACAGGCAGTGACCAAGGATGAAGACGCAGCCCAGAGTCCAGTTCAGGATGAGGCTGGAGGAAGACAGTGTCACGAGGGACTTGATGTTCAGATTGGGATGGAACAGTGGTAGGCCCTTGTAGAGGGTGATTACGGTAGCCCCTCCAATGCTCACCACTGTGCCCACCACCTTGGCCAGCCCATGCCTCCTGCTCAGGTCTACCTGCTCAAGCCTGCACAATTTGTTGAGACCAAAACTTCTTCAGTTAGTTTTCATCATAATACAGTGATCTGGCTGTGGTGAACAGTTGGCGAAGGAAACATGAGTCCACCTGAGGACAGCAGCCATAGCAAAGGTGATTGCGGGAACGGTGTTCTGTATGGCAGAAGCGTAGGTTGGCGACAGGTGATACAGACCCAGGAGGTAGAAGCCCTGGTTTGCAGTTATTCTGAGCATACAGTGTTCAAATGTTATTCAAGAAAGAAAATAAAACAATTAACAAGACATGGTGCGTCTATTGTACTTACCCACATAATGCTAGAAGAAAAAATTCCACCAGCAAAGAGAAGGTGAGCGGTGGCCTGTCTTTCCTGAAAAAAGGAAAAAATAAAGACAACAAACCACGTACACAAATATCAGAACCAACTCTAATCTGGCAACTAAAAGAACTGGCTCGACAATAGTGTGAAAATGGTTGTGGTCTACGCACTTCTCAAGGAAGTAAGCGAACGGGGCCAGCAAGGCGAGGGAGATGATGTTCCTATACACGATGAACACGATCTTGCTGATGCCCATGTTGAGTGCAGCCCTGGTGACGATGTGGAATCCTGCAAGGAGGAACTGCAGGGCCAGCACTCCAGTGAACAGCTTCAGCTTCTCAGGCATCGCCGCTACAGGTGCCTGATCTCTCGCCATTTCTCCCTCCTCTCTTTCTCTATGGATATCTATTGGTAAGCTGTTACGAACGAATCAGTATTGCTAGCTAGTTATGTTGTTTGTGTTTGGAGAAGCCGCAGGGCACATATATAGAGCGCATTGGCAGTGCATCTCTCTCTCTCTCTCTCTCTCTCTCTCTCTCCTAGTTTGGTTGCCCTAGCC
Organism: Eleusine indica; assembly: GCA_030378355.1. Taxonomy (NCBI): domain Eukaryota; kingdom Viridiplantae; phylum Streptophyta; class Magnoliopsida; order Poales; family Poaceae; genus Eleusine; species Eleusine indica. The sequence goes on along the minus strand of CM059497.1, from coordinate 4,988,123 downwards.
TGGCGCATGGATGAGGGGAATGGTCCTAAAGAGACATGACAAGTCCATGAACGCGACATTGCTATAGTAGTTTGAGAACAACCGCCTAATTGTAGTCCATAATGCAGTTGCTTTACGTCATGTTTACAGCACGTTTGCAGGAGTCGAATAGGATGTTAAATATCTACACCTGATTCATTTTTTTTATAACTATTCACAATTTGTATAAATAGAAATCGTTTCTGGCCTCTGTGTGATGACACACATCCTTGTTCTTGTTACTGACTCTGTTCTTAAATTGTTGTCGTCATGGACTTCTTAAAAAGAACGGTCAAATATAACTAAAAAAAGTCATTAGTTGTGGCAAACATCCCTCCTACTGAACAACCATGCCATTTTGTTTCTTCATTATTTGATCTCGAATCTATAACATTGTGCTGTTTGGCTTGTTGAAATTTCAGGCATACAGTATAGCATGGGGATAGTTTGGAAGCATGCAGTTCACATATGGGCAATGGGTTCAGGACAGTAAGGCTGCTGGCTGGAGTGCCTGGGCTTTCAGCATACAGCAATCAGTGAGGAGGGCTCCCTTGTACCCCGTTCTATCAACATCAAATTAAATGTGATGCTTCTTACATCGTTCTCCGCTTTTATTTTAATCATATTATCCCTTTTAGCATTTTAAATTCTTCATTTTGAACTATCATGTCGATTCCTATTATATGTACTACTGCAGTGAGAGGAATTTTTTGTGGAAGCACATGATTTGGAACTAGATGACGCCGTTTGAAGTTTGGATATTCAGGATGTTAAAAGTTTCAGGTTGTACAATCGGTGTAGGTGGTACTGGTAAAAGTTTTAAACTTTCACAGTAGCCTTTGTAGGTGGTTGTGAGATCAGTTCTGAACTTGCCATGCATGCATACAAGCACCAATAACTGGAGTACTATCCTAACATACTCCACCTCAAGCATGAGAGAAAAGTCAACACGGTCATCAGTCATCACCGCGGCACTGCCCTTGTTCAGAGTTTAGAAGAATCGAAAAAAAAACATCAGTCAGCACATGAAGCTCCGAATTTCAGTCTTGCTCTGGCAATCTTCAATGAAAGTTGAAAGACATAAAATGAAGCGGAGGGCATCGCGCGGGAGGCCGCACCCGTGCGCGCGTGCGCCCAGGGCGCACTCAATTTTTTCCCCCGAAGTTTACACGCCTCATTATAGCACCAGACCAATGAGTCCTAGAATAATTTCCATGATTTATTTATGAGCATTACATCATGGACACACGCACCATGCATGCGCTGGGCAAGCAGGCACACGTGTGAACCGATGCCGACATAACTAGTTCGCTGTAGATGAACTAGAGCCTAGCTAGCAGGCAGAATAACAACAACATTTTCTCCCTATTCTTCTATCCTTTATTCTAAGCAGCTTCAGCAAGGTTTGTGGTTCAGGGAGTGTTGAAGGTCTGGTGCAGCACATGGAGTGTGGACCTGAACTGAAGGTCTGATGGACCGAACAGACATACGTTTATCTGAACAAAGTCCTCCGACCAAACTGCTTTAAGTAGTTCAGGTTCAGAATCAGGGCTAATTCATGGGGGGTCCATTAGTTCTAATCACTACCACAAATAGGCTCTGTAGCGGCGGCAGCCTAAAGGCCGCAGCGGCGCGGCCCTAAGTGAGCCGCCGCTACAGAGCCTAGGGGGGCCTGCCGCGGTGTGAGCCGTCGCTACAGACTCCCTATAGCGGCGGTTGACAATATCAACCATCGCTATAAATGGTTCATGTTTATAGCGGCGGTTGACACTAGCGGCGGTTGACAATGCCAACCGCCGCTATAAAATGCCCAGGCTATAAAAGCCGCGTTCGGACAGCTCTGGCCCTCACTCGAACAGTGGCGGCCCGAAAATTTGGGCAAATCACGAAAATCAAGGGGAAAAGTTTTTGAGTTCATATTTTTTTGCAGAAATTTGCTCTGAGGTAAGGGGAACTCATCCCATTGGTTTTTTTGTGCTTTCATTTTGACATCAAGTAGAATTTTGGGTTTTAAGTTTGTTAGGTTTTCATCAAATTTTAGCTAAATTCGTTTGATTTGGATGGTTCTACTTGGTTATAGTTGAAGTTTATGAAGGCATACATCATCTCTTTTCATCACCACATAAAAAAATTATTATATTTAGCTAGTTTTATATCAATGGTAATCTAGATCTAGTTTGGTTTTTAAAAGAGAGAGAAAGTAGTATTAGGGCAAGAGGGATGTTAATTATTTTATTATCTCTTTATAAAAATTAAATAATATATAAAATAATTTAATTTTTGTTTTATTTTACCTTGCATAATATTTCTCACTTCATGTATATTATTTTTCAATGTTTATATATTTAGTGAATATTTAAATTTTTTGTTATATATAATTAATTAATTAATTTCTAATATTTTTTGGCTAGATGGTGATAAAAGGTAAATAATATATAAAATAATTTGATGTTTGTTTCATTTTATCTTGCATAATATTTTTCACTTTATGTAATATTCAATATATATATATATATATCTATCTATCTATATATATATATATATAGTGAATGTTTAAATTTTTTATCACACATATTTAATTAATAAATTTTAATAATTTTTGAGTTTCCGTTCAAGGCCGTTCGCGATGGATAGATCTTGGATTATACGAGGCACCAAGACCGGGTCCAATATTTTTACGAGAAGTTTCCAAATGCATCGAAGCGGCCGCACAACATGCTCGACGCGAACGGACGACTGATATATATTGTCCGTGTTTTGATTGCAAAAATTAGAAGCTGTGAAATGATATAGAAGTAATAAAGTCACACTTGGTGCAGAGGGGTTTTGTTGAGGGGTACACGAGATGGACAAAACATGGTGAGAATAGTATGGTCGATATGGAATTTGATGAGCATATTGAAGTTGAAGTCGAGGTTGTCAATTCGCCTGGTGCGGATGCGATGGATTCACCTGGTGAAGCTGATTTTGATGTTGAGGAGTTGTTGTGTCACATTGAGCCGCAGATGTTGATCAATGCCGATACAACTAAAGGGCTTGATAATTTTTATAGAATAGAGAAAGCATCAAAGGATCCATTATATGATAAATCTAAGGGATATGGTAAAGAGTTCACCGTGTTACGTACTGTACTTGAGCTGATGAAGTTGAAGGCCATGCATGGCTGGTCGGATGCTAGTTTCACGGATTTGTTGGAACTTATTTCCGATGCGTTGCCGAAGCCCAACTTGTTGCCAAGGACAACATACCTTGCTAAGAAGCTGATTTTCCCACTTTCGTTGGACGTGCAAAAAAATCACGCGTGTCCAAATCATTACATATTGTATCAAAAGGAGCATCAGGACGCTGTGAGATGCCCAAGGTGCAAACGCAGTCGTTACAAGAGGAACAACGATTGTGACGCCGATGGTGGCATGAAGAATACAACTAAGGGGAGAAAGAAGAAAAGAAGTTCTATCGTCGATGACAGTGATGACAGTAAGGTTCCTGCCTTAGTCATGTGGTACTTACCCATGGTCGATCGCATTAGACGCTTGTTCGCCAACCCTAGGGATGCGGCAATGATGACATGACATGCACGCAAGGGGGACAGTAAGCTTAGGCATCCCGCAGATGGAACACAGTGGAAAAAGTTTGATGAGGATCATCGAGACTTCTCTAATGAGGAAAGGAACATACGGTTTGCATTGAGTACAGACGGGATGAATCCATTCGGTCAAATAAGGAATCCGCATAGCACTTGGCCAGTGATACTAGCAATGTACAACATTCGACCATGGTTATGCCATAAGCGTAAGTACCTACTGCTGACCACTTTTATATCTGGGCCTAAAGAACCTGGTAACGACATAGACGTGTTCTTAGTACCATTGTTCGAAGACTTGTAAAAACTATGGTTGGAGGGGGTCCGTATATGGGATGAGTATCAAAGAGAGTACTTCACGCTCAGAGAAATTATTTTTTGCACGGTAAGTGATTCCCAGGCACTAAGGGCGCTATCAGGACAGGTCAAAGGAAAGGCGGCATGTTTCATATGCGTTGATGATACATCCCATATGTACCTTCTAGCATCCTAGAAGCTAGTGTATACGCGAAACCGCTGATTCTTACCAGTAAAACATAGGTATCGCGCGATGGCTAGATACTTTGATGGCAAAGTTGAGAACGACACAGAACCTCGACGTTGTACTGGCAGAGTCGTGTTTGACCTTGTTAAAAATATCAGTGTTATTTTTGGAAAGCCGGTGAAAGGAGCCAAAAAGGCAAAAGGTCTCACGCCGTTTAAGAAAAAATCCATTTTCTTTGTATATTTCAATTATTAGAAAGAATTGAAAGTGAATCATGCCTTCGACTGGATGCATATTGGGAAGGGTGTATTTGACAGTAGTAGTGGACTTATACTCGACCAACCCGATAAAACAAAGGATGAACTCAACGCACGTAGAGATCTTGTAGTGATGGGAATAAGATCAGAGCTCCATCCGTAAGAAAGAGCAAATGGAAAGTACTTTCTCCCCCCGGCAGCCTATACACTTACGATTATGGAGAAAACAACATTCTGTAAGTGCCTCAGTGGGATTAAAGTACCAACGGATTTCTCATCAAATATCAAGAATCTTGTAAACATGAAAGAGTTAAAGATAAGTGGGTACAACACTCATGATTGCCACATAATGCTTTTGGTGTTTCTCCCTATTGCTATCAGAGCTGTTAAATCACCATGGCTGAAGTTGGTTGTAACTCGGCTTTGCTACTTCTTTAACGCGGTATCGAAGAAGGTCATGACTAAAGACGAGTTAAATGACCTACGGACCCACATGAAGGAAACAATGTGCATACTTGAGATGGTATTCCCTCCATCCTTTTTTGATACGATGGAACACTTTATGATTCATATTGTTGACCAGATCTCTGTATTGGGCCCTGTCTATCTGCATCAGATGTTTCCATTTGAGAGGTTCATGTATGTATTGAAATGCTATGTACGTACTCGTTCACATCTAGAGGGTTCTATGATCGAGGGCTATACAACTGAGGAGATCATCGAATGTTGCTCAGATTACAATAATGATGGTAGCAGATCAATTGGTCTCCCCGTGTCTCGTCATGAGGGTAGATTATCTGGAAAAGGTACGAAAGGACGTAAATCGTTCATCGACCGTGACTTCAAACAAGTGAACCAAGCATATTTCAGCATATTGCAACAGACGCAGATTATGGGACCGTACTTTGAGAAACATCTGTTAGAGCTTCGCCAGAACAACAAGGATGCAACAGATAAATGGATCATAGACGAGCACAAGCGCTCTTTCACATCATGGTTTAGCTCCCTAGATCTTTCAAGTGGCGAGCCCGTGGAAGAGAAAATGTTGAGAAAGTTAGCTAATCGCCCGAGAAGAACCGTGGTTACCTTTCAGGCATATGACATTAATGGTTTTACCTTCTACACCTAACAGAAGGATAAGAAGAGCAAGTGTCAAAACAACGGTATACGAGTAGAAGCCATTGACGAAGAGGACCATACGACCTCGTATTATGGGTACATTAAAGAAATATGGGAGCTAGATTACGGTGCAAATTTACAGGTTCCCATATTTAAATGCAAATGGGTGAAGCACCCTAATGGCATCGAGATAGATGAATATGGTTTCACAATTGTTGATCTTAACAATGTTGGTCACAAAGATGAGCCTTGGATACTTGCCAAGACCATGAAACAGGTGTTTTATGTACTTGATCCAAAGGATGAAAAGAAATACATTGTTGTTCCAGGTAAACAAAGAATTGTTGGAGTAGAGAATGTGGAGGATCGAGATGACTACAATCAATATGACGATGTGCCATGTTTCATAGATCCGAAAAATTTTAAAGTTTTGGAAGAAAGACTCTCCTTTGCTAGCGGAATACCCTACATGCGCACCGATCACTGCCAAGGAAAAGTCGTTCAAGGATAACTCAAGCATCATGTAATTTTATTTTGTTAAGTATCTTTTATTATTCGAACCTTGTATTATATTCTATGTAATTTATGTTTATTTGAATATAAAGATTGTGTAACTTATTTTTATAAGCATCATGTAGTTTGAAGTTATAGGGGCTAAAAGGTAAATATAAAAGAGTTTAGGGACCTATTAGCAATTTTATAAAAAGACAAGAATCAAAAGGTAAAAATATTAGGACTTAAATGTAATTAATAAAAAGTATAGGGTGGTTTCTACAAAAGTTTAGAACCTAAAGATAATTTAAATTAAGTATAAGGGCCTAAGTGTGAAAATACAAAAGTAAAATATAATTAATTATAATGAACTCAGGAGTTCTTTTATAAAATTACAGGGCTAAGATATTATTTATAAAAAAATCAATAGTATAATTTTTAGAAAATCAATAGTACAATTTTTAGAAAATAAATAATAGGGTTGTTTCTGCAAAATTTTAGGGTCTAACATTAATTTTTATGAAGTATAGGGACCTAAGTGTAAAAAGACATGGCTTATATATTCTTTCTTAAAAAATAAGGGCTAAAATGTATAATACAATTTTTGGAAAATGAATAACATAATTTTTTTTTAAAAAAAACCGACATGTTTTTAGCGGCGGCTAACAAAGTAAACCGCCGTATAGCTTTGTAGCGGCAGTGTGCTTTGTGAGCCGCCGCTAAAGAGCATTGCTGAAGGTGCATCTAGGCTCCTAATTTTATTTTGGTGATTGGCGTCAATACAATTAAGAACGGACTAATATTTTAATAAGCATATGTGTAGATTATGGTACAAAGTTTGGTAATTAAACGCATAGAAACAAAAAGAGAGAAAAGAAGATGGTAAAATGCTTCAAGATGAAATTCAAAATATGCTCAAGAATAAAGTTCATAGAGTTTTATTTGAAATCTTGAGTATAGAAAAAGACGTACTATCAAGAGGGACACAAAAGTGTGAAGCGGAGGTGAACTAAGTGCAAAATTCTCTTTTCCAGGCCATACAAAAATTTTCAGGGCAAAATCATCGGACTTGTCCGACCCATCGGACAAGTCCATCGGACTCGAGTACCTCTGCCACTCTGAGTCATCGGACATGTCCGACGGTCATCGGACTTGTTCGATGACTAGAGGAAAGTCCGACGCATCGGACACTTTCATCAGAGTACAGTTCCCCTGCCATCCTATTTTCATCGGACTTGTCCGATGGACAAGACTTGTCCGAGCCATCGGACAAGTCCATCGGATTCCAGTTCCTCTGCCCCTACTGTGCCGTCGGACATGTCCGAGTCCGATGGTCATCTTATCCGAGGCATCGGGCAAGATTGTCGGACTCCAGTTTCTACGCCACCTTGATTCATCGGACATGTCCGATGACCATCGGACTTGTCCGACACAGATCTTAGAAATTGGGTCTCCAATTACTCTTTTTCCTATTAGGCTATAAATAGAACCCCTATTCGCCCTTTGGTCGGTTAGTCACTCATTCCACTCAAAACACTCTCAAGCTCACTTTGCTCTCCCCAACTCTCCTCCCTTGCTTCCACTCTTGATTTGTGAAGGGATTGAGAGAAGATTGAAGTGCTCCATCGAATCCAAGCTGTCATCCTCTTGAGCTCTTGGTTCATCCTCACCGCCGATGACTATTATGTTTGTTACTCTTGGGGATTCATCCCCTAGACGGTTAGAGGTGCCCGTAGAGCTCCCAACTTGTGTGGTGACGCCTCGGGAAGTTTTTATTGACCCCTCCTTTGTGGAGTTTCTAGTGAAAAACCAAGTTTGATCTTTGTGGTCACTTGGAGAGGTTAGGGTTAAAAGAGACCCGGTTATTTGTGGATCCCTCAACAGAGACGTAGGCTTCTTTGTGGAGCTGAACTTCGGTGAACAAATCTTGTGCCATACTTGTGCTTTTAATTACGTGTCTTTCATTTACTTGTTCTTGCTCATAAAGTTGCTAGTTAGGGTTTGCTTCGTATTTCTTAAATTAACTTGTGTAGGTTGCTTGCTAGTTGCTCTTCTCATTTTTACAGCTTTTCTTTGCTTGTATTCACTTGCTCCTAGCTTGCCTTACACTAGTTTTAATATTTACCCGGCCGATCTACTTTTCTATCTCGTGCCATCGGACAAGTCATCAGACTTTCCTCACAATCGTCAGACAAGTCTAACACTGCGCATTTAACTTATATTATTAAGTGAATTTCAGGGATAATTGCCTGTTCACCCTCCCCTCTAGGCAGTTTCAATTGGTATCAGAGCGGGATCTTCTTGAAGGCTTAACCATTTGAAGATAAAGATGACAAAGGGAAAGGAAATTCCGCCTAGTGGATCGTCCGAAGCAAGGTCCGAGGGTGATGCACCTGGAGAAAATGCAAGAATTGAAGATATTGATAAAGATGAGCTACTAAAACAATGTCATGTTTGATTATGATGATCTCAAAGAAGATCGCATTAGGCAAGGATCCGGTAGACTCCCCTACTTTGATGGACAATTTTATGATCATTGGAAATGCAAGATGATGATGTATTTGGAATCCATGAGTCCTCATATTACAAATATAACCGAGAATGATTTTTTGTGGAAAAATAGAGACAATCCAACCCGTAAGGATCAAATCAACATTCATCGCAATGCCGTGGCTGCTAGTGCAATTGTTTCCGCCCTTAGTGCCACCGAGTATGACAAGGTAGCTGGAATAAAGAATGTCAACCAACTATGGAGAAAACTTGAGGTTATCTATGAGGGCATTGATTCCGTCAAAGATGCAAGACTTAAAGAATTGCAAAATGAGTTCAACCTATTCATCATGGTCCGGGAGAAGGTCCAAAGGAAGTTCATGATAGGCTCATGAGGATTGTGAATCAAAGAATAGCACTAGGAGCTAAAATGACCGACTTGGATATTAACAAGAGACTACTACAAGCATTAAGACCATGGGATAGCAACATTTGCTCAAACATTAGAGAGAAGGACAACTTCAAAACCTTCTCCACCGATGAAGTTCTTGGAAAGCTTCTTTCCCAAAAGCAACAAAATGATCAAGCCAACAAGATAAATGCCTTGATCAAGCAAATTGAGGGAGCAAATGGTGACAAAAATGATGTGGCACTCAAAGCCACACAAGAGAAGAAGAAGAAAGTGGTTGACTCTAGTAGTGAAGATAATGATGATGAGATGGCTTTGCTTGTGAGGAGATTCAAGTCATTTCCCAAGAAAGATGGCTACAAGAAGAAAATCTTTGACAAGGGCAAAGCAAGAAGGTCAAAAAGAATTTGCTATGAATGTGGTGATGAAGGACATTTCATTGCGGAATGTCCAAAGAAGAAGAACAAAGATGAAAGAAGGAAAGACAAGCACCACAAGAAAGACAAGAAGTACAAGAAGCATAGAAGAGGTGAAGCTCACATTGGTCAAGAATGGAATTTCGATGATTCATCCTCTTCATCATCTTCCTCCTCCGAATCCGACTCGGATGAGGGAGGCATTGCTACACTTGTCATTGGCGTCACTCCCACCAACACTTCTCTATTTGGGAGCTTGAGTGATGATGATGATGACAACACTCACAAGTGCCTTATGGCAAGAGGATCGAAGGTAACAAAATCTAAAAACAAGCGTGCATCTTATGCTAGTAGTAGTGATGATGATGATGATGTTGATGCTTCACTTCTCAAAATGCTTGAATTTATGGAATTACTTGAAAAACAAAAGGAAGAAAATGATAGGCAAGAGGAGCTACTTGAGAAACAAGAAGACTTGCTTATTCTTGAAAAGAAAAGAAACCTTGAACTAGAGAAGCTCCTAGAAGAAGAGAGAAAGAAAAATAATGACTTAACTATGTCTCTCACTAAAATTGAGAATACTTGTGAGAATGTTAAGAGCATTAAAGATGAATTTTAAGAGAAGTATGAGGAGTTGGAAAAGACTCACAAGTCTCTTGAAGAACAATATAGGATTCTTTCAACTTTCACATCCTCCTCAAATAATTCCTCTCATGCTTCCACTTGCAAAGGATGTGATAGATGCTATAATATTGATGTTGATGCTTGTGCTACTAATATCAAATTGATTGATGATTGGAACAAGCAAGTTAAATCTCTTGAAAGCAAAATACAACATGAGAAATATGTTGTTGATGATGAGAAGGCAAAGTATGCAAGAGGTGCATACTCATATACTAGAATGCCACATGTTATGGATGACATTGGTTATATTGAGGGTGCCAAGCATAATGCTCGGGAGAACAAAAATGGGAAGGAATTCCTTAAGTTCACCAAGGAAGGATCTTACCAAAAGAAGCAAGCCAAGAACAAGAATATGAATCATTCTTCTTTTGTTAATGATTCTCATGCTAATATGTCTAATGCTACTTGTGCACTCTTTCATGTTTTTGATGTTTCATATGTGCTCATGTGAAACATGCATGGTCGTGTGTTTGCCAAATATGTTGGGCCACGCAACAAGAGGCCAAAGGCTTGTGTGTGGGTGTCCAAAGTGCTTGTGAATAACGTAAAAGGACCCAAGCAAATTTGGGTACCTAGAAACAAAGCTTAATTTGTTTTTGTAGGACTATGTCTCCGGAGGATCAAGTTGGGTGATTGATAGTGGATACACCAATCATATGACCGGAGACAAAAAGATGTTCAAGTCATTCGAGCCAAGTCATAACAAAAATGAGTACATCATATTTGGTGACAATGGAATGGGACCAGTACTAGGTTATGGTAAAGTTCCTCTCACTCCTTCATATTCCCTCTCTAAGGTTATGCTTGTTGATCATGTTGACTTCAATCTTTTGTCCATTTTGCAATTTTGTAAAATGGGCTATGATTGTTTGTTCAACGAATATGGTGTGACCGTCTATAAGAGGAGTGATGGCTCGGTTGCTTTTAAGGGTGTGCTTAAAGGAAAGCTTTATGTTGTGGACTTCTCCACGAATGAAGCTAGACTTGGTACATGCTTATTAGCGAAGTCCAACATGGGATGGTTGTGGCATAGAAGGCTAGCCCCTATTGGTATGAGAAATCTTCACAAACTCCAAAAGGGCGGCCACATCATAGGACTAACCGACGTTTGCTTTGAGAAGGATAAAATTGGTAGTGCATGCCAAGCGGGAAAGCAAGTTGGAGCATCACACCTTGCCAAGAATATGATGACCACCACAAGGCCATTGGAGATGTTGCACATGGACCTCTTCGGCCCTGTCTCCTACATAAGTGTTGGTGGTAACAAATATGGTCTTGTAATTATTGATGACTTTTCTTGCTTCACGTGGGTATTCTTTTTGCATGATAAAGGTGAAGTAAAAGATGTGCTCAAGACGTTCATGAAAAGACCACAAAAGGAATATGAAGTCAAGATCAAGAAAATAAGTAGTGACAACGGCACCGAATTCAAGAATACTTAAGTTGAAGAGTATCTCGATGAAGAAGACATCAAGCATGAATTTTCGGCACCCTACTCCCCTCTACAAAATGGGGTGGCCGAAAGAAAGAACCGCACGCTCATTGAGATGGCAAGAACAATGCTTGATGAATACAAGACGTCCGACCGGTTTTGGGCCGAGGCCGTCAACACCGCATGCCATGCCTCCAACTGGTTGTATCTCCATCGACTATTGAAGAAAATATCATATGAGATACTAACCGGTAACAAGCCTAATATTTCCTACTTTCGTGTTTTTGGGAGCAAATGCTTTATGCTAAACAAGAAACACAAAACTTCTAAGTTTGCTCCAAAAGTTGATGAAGGTTTCTTGCTTGGTTATGGGTCGAATGTTCATGCCTATCGTGTATTCAACAAAACCACCGGTTGTGTTGAAGATTCACGAGACATGACATTCGATGAATCTAATGGCTCTCAAGGGGAGCAAGTTGTTAATGATGGTGTAGATGATGAAGCTCCTAGAAGTGTAATAAAAAATATGGTCATTGGTGATGTGAGACCACAAGAAACATCAAGTATTGAAAATCAACCCTCTCCCTCAAGACAAAACCAACATCATGAGAATAAAGAATTAGATCACGCAAGTGGTCAAGATCAAAATGTTGGGAATCATGAACAAGCATCAAGCAATGATTCTCAAAGACATGATGAAGAGGTTGATAAAGATGGTGGTCAAGAAAGCTCACACCCACCGTACCCAAGAGTGCATCAAAATGTACAACGTGATCACCCCGTCGAGCAAATTCTTACAGATATTGACAAGGGAGTAATCACTAGATCTTGAGTTAGTGGTTTTTGTGAACATTACTCTTTTGTCTCTTCTACGGAGCCATTTAGGGTAGAACAAGCACTTGAGGATGCGGATTGGGTGATGGCCATGCAAGAAGAATTGAACAATTTCACAAGAAATGAAGTGTGAACACTAGAGGAAAGGCTAAAGAACAAGAATGTTGTGGGCACCAAATGGGTGTTCCGCAACAAACAAAATGAAGATGGTGTTGTGACAAGAAACAAGGCAAGGCTCGTGGCAAAGGGGTATTCATAAGTGGAAGGTTTGGATCTTGATGAAACTTATGTCCCCGTAGCAAGGCTTGAATCTATTAGAATATTATTTGCTTTTGCTACTCACCATGATTTTAAGTTGTACCAAATGGACGTGAAAAGTGCATTCCTAAATGGCCCAATCAAGGAAGAGGTGTATGTGGAGCAACCACCGGGCTTTGAAGACTCTAAGTATCCTAACCATGTTTATAAACTTCATAAGGCGCTCTATGGGCTTAAGCAAGCCCCGAGAGCATGGTATGAATGGTTTAGGGATTTTCTTGTTAAAAAGGGTTTTGTCATTGGCAAGATCGATCCAACCCTTTTCACTAAGCGTTTTGGTGATGATATCTTTGTATGCCAAATATATGTCGATGACATTATATTTGGTTCGACTAACCAAACCTTTTATGATGAATTTAGCAAGATAATGACCAAAAGGTTCAAGATGTCCATGATGGGATAATTAACATTCTTTCTACGCTTCCAACTGAAGCAACTCAAAGAGGGCACCTTCATATGTCAAGCAAAGTACACACAAGACCTATTGAATAAATTTGACACGGACAAGGCAAAGCCCATCAAAACTCCCATGTAGACAAATGGTCACCTCGACCTCAACAAAAAGGATGAACCCGTTGATCAAAAGGTATATCGCTCCATAATTGGCTCTTTGCTTTATCTTTATGCATCTAGGCCCGACATCATGCTTAGTGTGTGTATGTGTGCACGTTTTCAAGCTGCTCCTACGGAGTGTCACATGGTGGCCGTTAAGAGAATATTGAGATATTTGGTTCACACATCCAACCTAGGGCTTTGGTACCCCAAGGGCTCAAAGTTCAACCTATTAGGCTATTCCGATGCGGATTATGCCGGAGATAAGGTAGATAGAAAGAACACCTCCGGGACATGCCAATTCTTGGGTAGATCCCTAGTGTTATGGTCATCCAAGAAACAAAACTCCGTTGCACTTTCCACGGCCAAAGCGGAGTATGTTGCAGCCGGTAGTTGTTGTGCACAACTACTTTGGATGAGACAAATTCTAAGGGATTAAGGTTACAAGTTGAACTGTGTTCCACTCCTATGTGACAATGAGAGTGCTATAAAGCTTGCTTGTAACCTCATTGAGCATTCGCGCACAAAGCATATAGATATCCGCCACCACTTTTTGAGAGATCATTCCATCAAGGGGGATATCAAAGCTAGCCATGTGAGAACTGAAGATCAACTAGCCGATATATTCACCAAGCCCCTAGATGAAAAGAGATTTTGCTATCTAGGAGTGAATTAAATATTCTTGACTCTAGCAATGTGATGTAAAGAATGTGCACATCTGAATGGTGATTGTTCTGTTATTGCAAAAATTATTATATTATGTCAAAAACCTATTATTTGCGCTATTGAAGTTGGTTTTTGATCACTAGATCGAATCTTGATAAAATATGGCCATTGTTATGTCTTGTTGATTGTTGGCTGACCATAAGATGTCAAGACTTTCCATCAAACTATTTTAAAGAAAATAAAAATCTTCTATTCTTTCCTGGCTGGACTCTAATCCCTCTGGTCATTCTGGGGTCGGGCAAGTCTGACAGCCATCGGACATGTCCGATGGCGTCGGACAAGTCCGACTGTCATCGGACAAGTCCTACGGTCCAGGTCTCGACCCTTTTAACCCAGCCCAACTTACCCCTTCGGTCAACCTCTCCTCATTCATCTCCCTCATGTTCTCTCTCCTCAAGAACACCCCCATTGGTGGCACCAAGGCGATCTCCCTTTCCCACCATCCATTGGAGCAAGTTTGGAGGTCAAGAGGTCCTCCTCCATCGGAGAAGTCCAATCCCCCATCGTTTTTGCAAGGTTTAACCCTAATCCCCTCTCTCTCTCTTAGGGTTAGGGTTATTAATCTATACTAGTGTCAAATCTTGTTCCCTTGCATATTTGATCCATGGAAGTAGCCTCTAGTTAGTTGTTAGTGGAGTAGAAGAAGTTTGGGTACTTGCGGTAGGTGGATTCATGAAGGATCTAGGTTTTTGGAAAAACCGCGTGTCATCGGACAAGTCCGACGACCATCGGACTTGCCCGATGATTATCGGATATGTCCGACGACCTGCAGTTTCTTCAAAAACCGGAGCTCTTCATTGATTCTCCTCACCCCTATTTCTCTTTTTGACTCCCTCCTAACTTGTTGCTCGCTACATTTTCTCATCATGTCTAACATGGAAGCATCCCCCTTGAGGGAGAAGAGAACCAAGACCGGCGAAGACCAAGGTCAAAGCCAACCCCCAAAGAGGAGGAAGGCCACTGCTAGGCGCATCCGCCGCACCACCCTGAAAGCTCCAGCTGAGAGAGAGGAGCCGGAAGAGACAAATGAGCTTGTTAGTGTCATGCATCCTCCAGCAGAAATGGAGAACTCTGATCGCGACATTGTGAACTACTTTCATGCCTCCATTGAGACCTACTCGTAGGCAAGGTTAACCAACTTTATGCTGGTGAGAAAGAAGCTTCTGATTTCCGCTTTCATGCACACTTCCATGCGGATTGGTACCGCTCCACCTATCTACGCATGAAGAATGTAGTGGTTGAGATGAAGTGGCTTGATTGGGATCACATGAAAACAAGGAAGCATGCATTACTCGATCAAGTGCTGGCTGCCTGTGAGCATCATGGTCTCAAGACCTTCCTGACTTTCCAGTACTCCTGGAATACGGAAATCATAGTTCAGTTTTACTCCACTGTCTATTTGATGAAGATGCCAAAGCCATGTCCTGGATGACGAATGGCACCAAGTACACCTGCTCCCAGAACCAGTTTGCTAGTATGATTGGACTTAAGCATACATGCAAGGAAAAGCACAAAGTTCATCAGGGGAATCATATGGATGCTGAGGACATGAGGTACATGGTGTGGACCCGGATAACTGCTCTTCTCCCAACTCTAGTGGACTGAAACCATTCTTCTCAGTCTTGTTTCAGATCTGCAGGAGTACCTTAGCTCCAAGGGGAGGCAATTCTAACCATATCCCTGCCTTTCAGAGGGATATCCTGCACTGGGTTCATGAGAATAGAAAGTTTGATACATTTGGAGATGTGGGACATCTCCATCTCTCCCAAGCGTGGCTGTGGATACGCTCCTCACATCATCTTCATGATTGAGAAGGTATCAGGTTTAACCTTCAACAAGGATATGAAGCATCTGAGCCTCAAACCTCAGATTCCTTCTAAGTGGACTCCCGACACCACCTCTGGACAGTTCTTTGGAGCAACTCAGCCTCCATCTTCAGCTGCACCACCTCTGCCACCTCGGGCTGCCTCTCGGGGCACTGGATCCTCTCATATGCCTCTGCCTCCTCGCGGGAAGAGAAGCGGGATTATGAAGATGTTCAAATCTCTTATGAGCATGTGTAGCAGCATTAATCATAGGCTCGACGTCATTGAGAGGAATCAAAAGGGTCTTTATGACCATTTTGGTATTGAGACTCCTCCTCCACCGTCCCCAGCTGAAGGCTCACCTCCTCCTACTCATGATGACACCACTACTCATGATGACCCCATCTTCACCGTCGAGGAGATGAACTATTTTGGGTACTACCCGACTCCTCCTCCTTTCTCCTCTGGCGCAGGTTCGAGTGCTCAACACATTCGCTTTGAGGATGAGGACGGCAAGGGTGGTGAAGATCAAGCTGCCTATGCTCTTCGCCAGCGCAAAGGGAAAGGACCAGCCATTGACGAGGAAGAAGAAGAAGAAGGCGATGATGATGATGAAGACTATGAGTTCTTCGACAACTAGAGCTCTCATCACCTTCTACCCGCACTTTTCTCCTTTTTGGGTGTCTTGATGCCAAAGGGGAAGAAGTGTAGTTATCTTAGTTTTGTTTTAACTTAGTTTGTGAGTTGTGAGCGAGTTTGGAGTTGAACTATTTATGACACTATTTGATTTGTAAAACTCTATTTTGCTACCTTTGTGGTTGGTTTGTGCACTCTATTTGCTTATTGTATTGGTACTTTGTTGATTATCTTTAGCTTGGTGCATTTGTGTGAAATATCATGTCATTTGCATTTCTTCTATCTTTTGTGATCAATTGTTAAAAATTAACATGTATGCATAGTTTTAGGGGGAGCTCTCATATTTTTTTTAATATGTGCACTTGTTATTATCTCATATCCTCTTCCTCATGCACACATTTAGGGGGAGCTCCTCCTCACAAATTGAACCTTTATTGCATATTTTTATTAAATTTAGTTGTATTGTCATCAGTCACCAAAAAGAGGGAGATTGAAGGTGCATCTAGGCTCCTAATTTTATTTTGGTGATTGGCATCAATATAATTAAGAACGGACTAATCTTTTAATAAGCATATATGTAGATTATGGTACAAAGTTTGGTGATTAAACGCATAGAAACAAAAAGGGAGAAAAGAAGATGGCAAAATGCTTTAAGATGAAATTCAAAATATGCTCAAGAATAAAGTTCATAGAGTTTTATTTAAAATCTTGAGTATAGGAAAAGCCGTACTATCAAGAGGGACACAAAAGTATGAAGCGGAGGTGAACTAAGTGCAAAATTCTCCTTTCCAGGCCATACAAAAATTTTTAGGGCAAAATCATCGGACTTGTCCGACCCATCGGACAAGTCCATCGGACTCCAGTACCTCTGCCACTCTGAGTCGTCGGACATGTCTGACGGTCATCGGACTTGTCCGATGACCAGAAGAAAGTCCGACACATCGGACACTTTCATCGGAGTACAGTTCCCCTGCCACCCTATTTTCATCGGACTTGTCCGATGACAATCGGACTTGTCCGATGGCCAAGACTTGTCCGAGCCATCGTACAAGTCCATCAGATTCCAGTTCCTCTGCCCCTCCTGTGCCGTCGGACATGTCTGATGGCCATCGGACTTGTCCGATGATCATCTTATCTGAGGCATCGGGCAAGATTGTCGGACTCCAGTTTCTGCGTCACCTTGATTCATCGGACATGTCTGATGACCATTGGACTTGTCCGACACAAATCTCAGAAATTGGGTCTCCAATGACTTTTTTCCCCATTGGGCTATAAATAGAACCCCTCTTCGCCCTTTAGCCGGTTGGTCACTCATTTCACTCAAAAACACTCTTAAGCTCACTTTGCTCTCCCCAACTCTCCTCCCTTGCTTCCACTCTTGATTTGTGAAGGGATTGAGAGAAGATTGAAGTGATCCATCGACTCCAAGCTTTCATCCTCTTGAGCACTTGGTTCATCCTCACCGCCGACGACTATTGTGTTTGTTACTCTTGGGGATTCATCCCCTAGACGGTTAGAGGTGCCCGTAGAGCTCCCAACTTGTGTGGTGACGCCTCGGAAAGTTTGTATTGACCCCTCCTTTGTGGAGTTTCCAGTAGAAAACCAAGTTTGATCTTTATGGTCACTTGAAGAGGTTAGGGTTGAAAGAGACCTGGTCCTTTGTGGATCCCTCAACAGAGACGTAGGCTTCTTTGTGGAGCTGAACTTCGGTGAACAAATCTTGTGCCTTACTTGTGCTTTTAATTACGTGTCTTTCATTTACTTGTTCTTACTCATAAACTTGCTAGTTAGGATTTGCTTCATATTTCTTAAATTAACTTGTGTAGGTTGCTTGCTAGTTGCTCTCCTTATTTTTACAGCTTCCCTTTGCTTGTATTCACTTGCTCCTAGCTTGCCTTACCCTAGTTTTAATATTTACCCGGCCGATCTACTTTTCTATCTCGTGCCATCGGACAAGTCATCGGACTTTCCCCACAATCGTCAGACAAGTCCGACACTGCGCATTTAACTTTTATTATTAAGTGAATTTCAGGGATAATTGCCTATTCACCCCCCCTCTAGGCACTTTCAATTGCGCGGCAGGGCCCAGTGACATGTTTTTAGCGGCGGCTAACAAAGTCAACCGCCGCTATAGCTTTGTAGCGGCGGTGTGCTTTGTGAGCCGCCGCTAAAGAGAACTCCCCCTATATAAGCAACGCGCGGTGGGCCCCTAACCCTAATCCCGGAGTTCGCTTTCATACGCCGTGAGGCTGCCCAATTCCGCTGCCATCTCCGAGCGTCGCCGCCCTCCGTCTCCTCGTGCCCTCTCCGACACCTCCCCGAGCGCCGCCATCGTGGGCCCCCCTCATCTATCCCCGAGCACTACCGCTGCAGGCCCCCTCCTCGTCCCTAAGCGCCACCGCATCGGGCCCCCTCCTTGTCTCCAAGCACCGCCGCCGCCGGCCCCCTCCCCGAGTTCCTCGACAGTCCTCGCGCGGGCCTTCTCGTCCTTCTTCGAGCACCGTTGCCGCGGCCCCCCTCCTCGTCCCCGAGCCCTGCCTCGACGGTCGCCACGTGGGCCCCCTTGACCTTCCCCGAGCATCACCACCATGGGCTCCCTCCTCATCGACAACGCGCGCGCCGGCGTCCTCCCTCCTCGAACTCGCCGACCATCACCGCAAGGGACTCCCCCTCCTCCGTCTTCTCTCTGGTAAGCGCCGCACCCTCTTCTTCTTCCCCTCTCCCCTCCTGTCCGACGCACTCCTGGTAGAGCTCTGTGCTCTGTGCTCTATGCTCTCGCTTTTTTTTGTCACTGTCTTGTGGTGCCCCCTGCTCTCTGCTGGCTTAAGCGTGCGTGCGTGCGCATGGATTGTTGCTTTGATTTCCTAGTAGTAGAAGTTGCTGCCCTTTTTTTCTCTTTCGTATCTCTTGATAGTGGCAGGTGTTGTAACTATCATGCTGATAATATATACACCGTGTTTTTTTGTTATCCTTTCTGCCATGTTGGGCGCGCCACTATGCAGTCCCCCCGGCTTGCCATGCATCTCCTTTAAGTTCTTCTAGTGCATGGATGATCTCGGATGAGGATAAAAGACAGGGTTATCTCTTTCTTTGATTTGGGAATGTCAACATGATGCTTAGCCATTTTAGATATCCAGTTGTGGGGGCCAACACGACTGATTGCTGCTGATGTTTTCATAAATCACAAAAGTTTGATGTGAAGGTGCGGGTGAGCTGCCAGAACCAAAAAGGTTAACACTGGGCCCTCTATCATTCATTCACTCTATCAACAATATCCTGCCTGTTTATAGTCTATAGTAGCATGTATGATTTCCTAAAAGAAAGCAAGCTATTTTTTAAAAAAAAAATTGGTTAGATGCTAAGAATTTTAAGGGAAAAAAACTAAATGGATTTCAGGCATTGCTTGTTGACTAGGAATTGCTGGTTCCTTGCATGTTTGTATGACTTGTGGTTCAGAGAACTGCATGCCAAAGTCTGTTTTGGTTCTATATCTTGACTAAGCTTTTACTTACAATTCGTATAGGCTAGATGGTCAACGGAGCTTGTTTAATCTGGTAAAATTCAGTGCCTTTCCATAATAGGTATCCCAAAACCTGATTAAACTCTGCATATATAATCTCTGAGTGCAGCAGAAAATTGCTACATCTCTTATCTGATATTTTAAGAGTACTCTCTTGCATGCTCGTACTTAGTGTATAACTGATCTATTGCTCTTGGTAAACAAAAAGAATTTTTCTTTTGCCTGATTGTAGCTCTAGAAATTTAGTATGTATCCATCAGCTCCTGTTTTATCCTTGTCAAATGTTGTTGTTTATTTTTCTACTATATATATGTGCACTGCTGTTGTTGTTATGATATATATGCCATATACTTGTTGTCGATCTTTAGCTTGCTGCTGTTGTTGATATCTGCTAGTGATATATATATATATATATATATATATATATATATATATATATATATATATATATATATATATATATATATATTGTCACTGCCATTTTGCTGCCATATATTTAATTTGTTGTCATATTACTTGCGGCCATATATATGTCATATTACTTGCGGCCTATAATATATTTACTTATGATACCTATGCGATGTTCCTATTCTATTCTTCTCCTTGTCTCTCTGTACTATTTATCTATTCTACGTAGGCGATCGATGCTCAATGATGAAAGGGGGCCAAGTGAGGCTAGTGTAGCGACATGGACCATATCCTAGGATATTGGATATATACTGTTGTACAGGTCAAGGATCTTAGAGCCTTGGAAGGTCGTTGATTCGGCAACCCCTCACTGAGAGCAACTTTTGATTTTTCTATTCTTCTCCTTGTCTCTCTATACTACTTATCTATTCTACGTAGGCAATCAAACCATGCTCAATGATGAAAGTGGGCTAAGTGAGGCTAGTGTGGCGACATAGACCATATCCTAGGATATCGGATATATGTTGTTGTACGAGTCAAGGATCTTAGAGCGTTGGAAGACCGTTGATTTGGTAATCCGCACTGAGAGCAAATTTTGATTTTTTCTATTATTTTCTTTTGTTTTCCTTGTCTCTATGCTCAATGATGAAAGGTGTATACTCATTGTTTTCTAAACTAGTCGTCATATCTAACATTAGCTGTCAAAGTCTTCTCGTCATAGCGGACAATATGCCCTCTCAAGAGGAAGACGTCCTCAAGGCGCACTCATAAGCGAGGTCATCTTCAGACGATGTTGTAAATATCTTTGATGAGATGTAAATATCTGTGATGAGATTGTAAATATTTTTGATGAGATGCTGTAAATATCTGTGATGAGATTTGTAAGTTTCTATGTATGCAGAATCTGTGATTTCTGTATATTTGATAAATTTTATTTTTTTTTTTGAAAAATAACAAGTAGCGGCGGTTGATGTTGTCAACCGTCGCTACTATTAGCCAACACTAGCGGTGGTTGAAGATGTCCACCGCCGTTACTAATGGCTAAAAATAGCGGCGGTTGACATCTTCAACCGCCGCTAATAATATGTCTGTAGCGGCGGTTTATTTAGGCGATAGACCACCCGTCGTTACAAACGCATATTTATAGCTGCGTTTGCGTAACGGCGGTATGGCCTGTCCGCCGCTACAGTATTTTTTTAACCGTCACTACGGACCTTTTTTGTTGTTGTGAATCATGATGTACTTATGATGCAGGCACAGCAGACATGATTCCAGTAGCAGTACGATCGTGTGAACGATTTGGTGATCCATCCTTGTACTGCATTTACAGGTTTGTTCGTTGCTCCTGTTTGCTTCCACGCACAAGTACTAGGCACTGTTTGAGCAATGACACTGGAACGATTGATGGGTGCATATGCATGTTTGTAACTGGTCAGAGCCTCGCTTTTATTGGGTAATGGTAGGCGCAATGTTCCATCTGATGGCAATTATGAGATTGTACGCCAGTTGTTTAGCATGGAACATGTTTTAAGTGTCTTACAGTAACCAAAACAAGAATGTCATCGAAGCTGCTGTCCCTGATGTTGGATGAGAAGTCTTGTGCCGACAAGCCTGAACAAAACCTTTATAACACTGAACTGAACTTTACTGAAATGTAGTCGGAAGTGCAGTTGAAATATGATATCTTATTTTTGCGAGCCGAACTTGAACTTTGGGTAGGAGAGAGGTTTCAGTTATTGGTTCTTTACGTATGAAGTCTGAATTTCGTATCCTTTCGAAACTGAAGCTCCAGTTACACCTCTACATGGGCCGAACGAGGCCCATGAGCCATGGGCTACTGGCATCCTCGCGCTCACCGCCCGTCGCCACGCGAGCTCACGCCGCCGTCGCCGGCGCAGCCCCGCCCTCCGACGACAACGACAGCTTCCATTCATTGCATCCCGCCCATCCGCACTGCGGCCGAGCTGGGTGCTGAACGGCACCACCGCTTGCCGCTGGTCGTCTGCACGGACCGTTGAAATCCTGCAATCTACACACCAAGCTTGGCCGCCGGTTAGCAAGAGTCACCGCCTCCCCAAATGCTGGACTGGCGTGCCCCTCCTCCCGCTGCCCTCTGTCCGGCGAGGGGCTCCTACGGCAACTGGTGCTGCTCTCCGGATCCGCCTTCTACTATGCACTGACAAAGGTAAAAATCCGTCGCTTTTGCTTTCCTAGATTTGTAAATCATTGCCCTCAAATGGGTACCAATGCGCCCACACACGTTGTAAGGTTCTGCTACCCATTGAATACGCAGGCACAAGTATTAGTGGATATTCGACCAAATCTTACCCATGAACTTGAAAACTAGAACTACTTGCGGAGGTCTGTAGGGAGAGGAGCAACACACAATGTGGAAGGATGGAGAGAAATCAGCAGCTTTTTCACGTAAGGACTCAAAATCAAACAAGAATATGAAAATATTTCACAGTGATATTGTTTCTAATTAAGTTATTACATGGCCAAGACTGAAATAGTCTTACTTCATGTAGATGATACAGCTGAATGATCCAAATATATTTCACGCTAGTGCTAGGCATTACGATGCTAACACGTGGAGTAGGCATTAGTCCGAGACTTATTTTTCAGAAATTACACTAGTATGTTTTTCATCTTTTACACCATCGAATGGTTTTCAGACGAGATGAACGGTTTAGGTGGTATCTGTAGACTCTGTAACCTTCCTGTTAGCATGTTTACCACTTTTGTCATTGATGGCCGGTTTCTGGGGTTCCACTGGATGCACCAAAGGGCCACAATGGCCAGCTGTTGCACCATTTCTCTCTCGTCTTCTGTTGTTTGCCTATCAAGTATTATGTCCTGCCCAGTGATTACTCTCTCATAGATCCATTCTGGGAGGTATATCTCGTTTTGGTTCTCAATACTTTGGTCTGAGTTCCTCTTTCCACTCACCATCTCTAGCACCAGCATGCCAAAGCTGTAAACATCTGACTTGTACGAAATCTCCCCAAAATTCCGAGAATATAGCTCTGGGGCGATATAGCCCATAGTGCCTCTTGCTGCTGTCAATGTCACAATGCTTTGGTCCCTTGCACACAACTTTGCAAGACCAAAATCTGAAATTTTCGGATTGAAGCTGTAGTCCAGCAAGATATTGTGAGGCTTGATGTCAAAGTGGAGGATGCGCTGGTTGCATCCCTGATGTAGGTACTCCATTCCTCTAGCAATGCCTGTAGCAATATCTAGCATTTTGTCGGGTACCAGGAGCTCTTGTGAAACATTAGAATCATGTAAGAATATGTATCTCTCTAATGACTCATTGGGCATGAATTCATAAATAAGGGCACGCCTTGTTCCTTCTGAGCAAAATCCCAGGAGGCGAACAATATTTGCATGGTGGATTTGTCCGATGGTTGCTACTTCGTTGATGAACTCTTCTCCGTCTCCTGTTGTGTTCTCTAGCATCTTGACCGCCACAGGTACACCATTTTGTAGCTGTCCTTTGTAAACACTTCCAAATCCACCCTGACCTACTTTTTCCTTGAACCTTCTTGCTATCTTCTTAACTTCGGAGAAAGTGTACCTTACGGGCCGCGATGTGCCATATGCCTTGAGAAACATTTCAACTTTCAAATGTATTTCTTCACTATATCTTTTCTTCAGGGAAAGATAGAACACAGTGCCCACCAGGACAACTAAGGTGGCTACTGATGTTGTAGCTGAATAAAAAGAAAACAGATGAGCTAACAAGCATTAGGATAAACAGCTTTGTTCCATGAAGCCAAATTTCTTATTTGGGAAATAATACAGTGGCTCTTATTGAAACATGATAGTATAAAAATTAGGTTGTACCAACAAAAAATTCAGCCAGAACAGTTTTAGTTGCAATTTACCTGCAATAAGGATAACATGGGAACCTGCAAGTATGAACACAGAAAATTAGTCTTCACATGGTTTAGTTCTGGCAAGAAAAGAATTTTTGACATGTTATTAGGAACCATTAATTGACTTTTACTTTATATATGTGTTTCACTGTTTCTCACTAATAAAATTGTGATTTTCCTTAACCTAGTATCTCTTGCTAGACTTTGACCAATTTATTGTAACATTATATTCGTAAACAAACAAGGGCGTTATGGTGGTATTATATGCAGTAGTGACATTGTTTTCTCCAATATGAAATGTAAACTTGTAGGTATACTGTGTGTGTACTTTAACCTATCACATGCTTTCATAATGAAACCATCATCCAGTTGCTAATTATTGCACTGTCCTGTACAAATGTATCATGTATTTTTATTATTTTATATCATAACTTTCCAACAGAACAATTAACATTGGCATCTTGTGACTAAGTTTCTGTGAAGATGTCCATGGATGACTCTAGCCATTGGATGGCTCTGTGACTTGTAAGCTGCCACAAAATCTACAATGGAATAGCAGCTACCAATGTGGCAAAAAAAACAAACAAACTTAGGAGTAAACTATAGGATTTATTGCAGTTGAATTTTGTAAAGAACTTCCTAACAATATAATAAGACAGAAAAACAAGAAGCGTCCCATCAACACAATCTTACTTTGCCAAACCATTAGGCTTATCTGCAGTCGTGAAAATCTCATGGGAAGTAAGGTAAGTATGTGATCTGGGTTGGAAACCATACCTTGATGCTGGCAGAATGCTTGTCTCGTGTTTGAATTGAATCCACAAGTTTGCCCTTCCTGTTCACACCTTTGACAAGCTCTAGTGATGTTGTTAAGACTCCAGTTGAACGATGTTTCACCAGAGTTAATTTTCTTATATGCCTTTTCATTGAACAAATTTTCACCGAAGAATGGAGTAGCGTACCTTCGACCATTCTTATCATAAGTGTAGGGTATGGTGATGCCATTTGCAACCACCGCACAACCCATGGGAAGAGTAGACATATCTGTTTCAGGACGGACCAGGTACCATAACTGGCTAGCGTTGTTATTGAGGCTTAGGCAAGAGCTTGGGCCGGCAATACCATCTTGGTTTGCTACTACAAAATCTCTTGGGCAACCTACTAGTACTGAATCTTCAAATGCCAACGGATTATACACGTCAGTTGATTGATCTGTTGAGATAAGCTTCTGAAGTGGGCAGTCTGATGATGAGTCTGCCAGTGGAATGGCGTTCATGACACCATACCTGTAATATATCGCTGTCACTTTGCAGGCGCCAAGAACTGGGTGATCCAGGATTGTGTCATGCCCAGAGCACGATAACTGCATCCCAGGCACACCACATGACTCTGGGCGGATTGAAAACCGAAATGGGAACCGGATCTCTGGTCCATGCTTGCTGCATCGATGTGATGGACAAGTTTTGAAGAAGTACTTATCATCCCACGATGGGGCAGAATAAGATGCAGAGGTGAGAAGATAAAGCAGCAGGCCTACGAGAAGAAATTTGGGGAAGCCCATGGAGGGGTAATGGAGATGAAGGTGGGGTAAGTGGATGCTGCAAGTGCTTGAACTGCTGCGTTCCAGAGAAGCAATGCCAGTTGCCAATGGAACTTCTTTTTCCTTCCTTCTTATCCTGCTAAATATTCTGGAGAGTTTTATATTTCGTTCAGACTTTTTGTGATAGCTAAGTGACTGGTAGGACTGAGGAGTATTTATAACCGTCGAGAGGGACTTCTGCCTTGTCCCAGCGGTTGCAGTTGTATGCGTATAATCCATCATTCATTATCAGTGAAGAACCAGGTATCAAGGAAGCGCTAGAGAATTTTATGGAGGAAGTTACACGATTTTCTTTTTATGATATAATAACTGCTATTAGTTTCTTTTCTCTTATTCTTCTGTAGAACCTCTGCCTTGTCCTTATTCTTGAACAGTAACGTTTTTTGGTAGCTAGTATTGCACTGTTGCCGGTCTTTTTACTTGTCACGTTACTCGAAACTATACCTGTCCATTAGATGCTCTTTTTTTTTTGTCTTAAGTCATGTATCATTCCACTCGGGCACTGCTTGTGTTTTACAACTGCACTTGAAACTAACGCTCCAAATATTGGTAGCGTCCAAACACAAACCAAAGCACTGTGCTATTTACTGCTTCAACTGAATGGGAATCTTCTCTCTTCGGCGAGTCCCATCAAAGGCTTTCAAGTACCTATATGCAAATAAAAAATGAAAAAGGAAAATGAAGAGAGACTACAAGTCCACGGCATTGCAATCATGCAGAGTATGAAGTCAAGTCTTTGAACTCTAGCGCCTGCGGGCCTACCCCCGGTCCCATTGTTTTGGACTTCTTTCCTCGCTTGTTTTGCCAAGTCACGATTAATTTGTTTGTAGTTCTATGAAGCGTGAACCTGCCTGCCATGTCGACATCTGGTACTTCTCATCGTTCTAGTGCTCTACAAGCCTTACTGTTTTGTGTGCTTGCACTTCTTGTTGCAGATCTAGGGGCACGGCATCATGTGTTGTCCTCCTTTCTCCTGCGGTGATTTCAGCAATATAACAAGACACCCCTTCCGTAGTGGAGGTGATTCACCACACCGCGGTTCGTTCGAGCTGGTATGCACTAACACCAATGCCACAATTCACATTGGCAGTGGAACATACTACGTGGTTCGCATCAACTTCATTGAGTCATTTGAAGGGACGAAACTAGGCCTGGACATTCGGTTTTACCCGTAGTTTCAGTTTTTTTTCGGCTTTTTAAAACTTAGGTTCTTCAGAATTAATATCCGAACTGATAATTTTTTTATCGGTGTTCAGTTTTGGTTACGACCAAACTACCCAGGCTTCTATCGATGCACAACATAATTCTCAAAATTAACAAACCATCATTAACAATGATAAGTAGACTAAAAGATATATTACTACCTCCATATTACTCATCGTTTTAGACTCAGCCATGGAGATTAAGGAGAAGTGAAAAAGATATATGTACAGAAAACAAGAAGGAGAGGGATATAGATAGAGATGTATTGGGAAGAGAAAAATGTGCATTAGGATGCGAGGATATCAAGTAAATTGAGAAAACCGAAGGAGTGTATGATGACAAGTAATATAGGACGGAGGGAGTATGTCAGAACAATGTCGAAACCTTGTATTTTCACCAAGTAGGACGAATGGGAGAGAGAAATTTGCAAACTACTCTGTGACTGGCGGTGGCACGCATGCACATAATGCTTCATTTCGTCTGTAGTAAGAATTTGACACTACGCACTAATGGGCATGCAGACATATCTATTAGCCCACTAAAACACTACACACTTGGCCGACGTATATAGGCGATTAACCCACTAATTCCAATGTACATGTATATGTATTTTTTTGAATTGTACATGTATATGTATTTGATCACACATGTAGATGGACTTCAGTTCTTTGGATAATTTGGGTACCCCGACCATTAGAATCGAAACCGTAAGAAAAACTTTGGGTAGCTAAGTGTCCTACTCGATCTATTACTCGATAACCGGAGTTTTGGTTTTTTCCGTTTCGGTGTTTGGATAACCAGGCCTAGGCGAAATAGTGCTGACTTCAAATGAGTCCACTAGTGGGATGACATATTCGTAATATATAACGCGGCCACTTTGCAGGTGCCAAGAACAATTAACACTCCAAATATTGGTAGCCTCCATACACCAAATTAGCATGCGTGGTATGTTTTATTCAAATCCCAAGCACTATGCTGTTTTAGATTTCAACTGAATGGTAATAATCTTTCTTCGTCTTCTGTTCCATCAAAGGCTTTCAAATGTCATGCAAATGAAAAGTGACAAGAAAGAAAGACTATAAGTCAGCGGCATCACAATCAAGTTTAACTTTTGCACTTTGCCCTTTTGCTGCTTTCCTATCATAAAATGATGTAATAATGACATGTCTGTCTGTCTGTCTGTCTGTATGCGTCGGTGACGCAAAAGGCCGCAAGTATTTCATTATATAAAAAAAGTGTTGGTATTCATTGGCCTGCAGCTTTATCAAGCATGAACTTGCCTGCTGCCACGGCGATGCCTGCTGCTTCTCTTCGTTCTGCTGCCCTACAACTACAAGCCTTGATGCTTGCAGTTCTTGTTGCAGATGTAGAGGGGAGATTTCATGTTTGTCCGCCTTTCTCCTGTGGTGCTTTCAGCAATATATCAAATCCCTTCCGTCGCCAAGGTGATTTACATTTGTGCGGTCCGTTGGAGCTGATTTGCACTGCCACCAGTGCCACAATTCGCATTGGCAGTGGAACATACTACGTGGTTAACATAAACTACAGTGGTTCTTATTTCTGGGTTGTCGACACTAATTTGAGCATGCAAAGCAGTTGCCCTCTTCCTCGATCAGATTACCATGCTGTTAGACCCTTCAGTTGGACATTATATGGCCCTGATTATCAACCGGTATGGGCTACATTTGTGAATTGTTCGGAGAGAATAAACGATGGTAGGTACAGGCCTGTTCGTTGCCTTAGCACCATTGATTCTTTCATCTACATGTTCACTGGATACAACGACCCTGCTTCTGCTTGGAATATCAAGCCTTCATGCGGTTACCTAGCCATGATACCTTTGGGTGGTGCGGGCATGATAGTGCCCGAGGATGCAAGCTACGAAGATGTCGTAAAATTCATGAGGAAAGGTTTTGCCCTTCCTTTTTCATTGTGGGTTATCATTGAAGAGTATAGCGTCACAACGATTCTGAAGGCGCCAACCAGTGAGTATTTGGTTATCTCCTTTTCTTTCTTTACATGCTTTGAATATGTCGTCTCAAAAGCGTCGGTTCCTTTTATAATCCCTCATGTTCTGTGTGGTATTCCTTCCGTTCTCTTTTTTTCTAATTATCTTTCGGATAAATAGTCTTTCATTTCCCTGTCTCAAATTACCTTCAAGATTTCAATACTAGAGAGTATGTTTTTTTTCCAGTTTCTTTTTTCATGGTCACTAGGAGAAGAGCATCCCACCTGAATTCATTGATATAAAGAAGTTGGGCCGGAGCCCTCCATCAATGTTTTCTGTAGTGATTTCCGTGACGAACTAAAGAATACTGCTGGCATAAAAATCAGATTATGGACATACTTATGTTTGGGGAAAGATAGATTAGGGTTTATGCTCCTCTAGCGCTTAAGAGTTATTTGGGAATTAGGAGATTAATTTTTCATGGTTTAATTCCGTCCAAACGGCTGGTGCTTCTATCTATACAAAGGCGGTAGAGCCAACCCACCAAACTAAATAACTTGAGTGCTAGGAAAGATCCGTGCTATGATACCCATGCCACTATAGTGCCGCAGGTTGCTACAAAACCAAGGCCCAAAGGACAGTCAATAGGAATGTTTGATGTCAAATTCTGGTTCAACGCAACTGGTAAAATAATTAGATCAACTCATAATGGGGCCAGGACTACTATGTTCATCAACATCATTCTAATGATTATTCATAGTACTTCGGAAAGACATACATCATATCACTTTATTGCATCAATGCGTTCTCACTTCTCACTAAATTGCTATTTCCTTCTTTGTAGTCCTTTTCAGGTTCATGTGTGTGCTGGCAATACTTATCTTCCTTGCTCATAAGTATTGGAAAACAAGGATAACTATCGATTTAGTCGAAAAGTTTTTGCGAATGCAGCAGCTTGGTGGTCCCTCGAGATATGCCTACACGGACATCATTGCAATCACAGGACATTTCAGAGATAGGCTCGGCCAAGGAGGATACGGCTCTGTATACAAAGGCATTCTGTTCCCAGGCAACATACATGTTGCCATCAAGATGCTTATCAACTCCAAATGCAACGGAGAAGAGTTCATCAGCGAGGTCTCCACAATTGGTAGGATCCATCATGTCAATGTGGTGCGTCTCATAGGATTCTGCTCGGAAGAAACAAGGAGAGCACTAGTATATGAGTACATGCCCAATGGTTCTCTAGATAGGTACATCTTCTCTTCAGAGAAGAGTTTCTCTTGGGACATGCTCAACATGATTGCTTTGGGCATTGCGAGGGGTATCAACTACCTGCATCAGGGGTGTGACATGCAGATTCTACACTTTGATATCAAGCCACATAATATTCTTCTTGATCGCAACTTTGTCCCAAAAGTTGCTGATTTTGGTCTTGCCAAACTATACCCGAGGGACAACAGTTTCGTGCCATTGAGTGCCATGCGGGGAACAGTAGGATACATAGCTCCAGAGATGGTGTCACGGAGCTTTGGTGTCATTTCAAGCAAATCTGATGTGTACAGTTTTGGAATGCTGCTATTGGAGATGGCTGGAGGGAGAAGAAATGCTGATCCGAACGTAACAAACTCAAGTCAGAATTACTACCCATCTTGGGTGTATGATAGACTGATTGAGCAACAAGTGGGAGAGATATCTGTCATTAATATGCATGAATTGGAAAAGAAGTTGTGCATTATCGGGCTCTGGTGCATCCAGATGAAATCTCATGATCGGCCTACAATGAGTGAGGTCATAGAAATGCTCCAGTCTGACATCAATGTGCTGGAGATGCCTTCGAGACCGTTCTTTTGTGACGGCCACGAGCAGGTTTCTGCGTTGGATTCTTATTATTTGTCCTCCCAACTGGATGATATAGAGGAAGATGATGAGTGAAATATGTGGGTGCATGTGTACTAATGACAACTTCATGTAATGGTTGTATTTAGTGTGTAGCAATCTGCAATATTTCTTAACTAATGTTTATGCTGCAAGTGACGTATTCATGCTAAGATTTATCTTATTTTTTAAACATCTCCAACCGGTTCTTTATCCTATCCTCTTATTTGAAAAATATAGGACAAAAACGACACCAACCGACTCTTCATCCCGTTCTCTATCATTATAGTGTTTTTCATTTGCTCTAGCTGGCTCTCTACTTTTAGAGATCCTCCAACCATTCTCTATAAGCAATCATGCCACTGACAAGTAGGTCCTACTATGTACAAAACCATATTTGAAGTACCGGATGGAGTTAAACAAAATATCACTATTCAAATCCCTATTTGAAAAAATAGTCAAATTTGAAGAACCGGTGGTAGATGCTCTTATGCCTCCATGCGCAGATAAGGAAAGTAGTAGCATTTCATCTCTTCTTGTTAATGTCAATCGTGAGTCGTGACGGTGCATTTCTCCTATGAACCTTGGCAAATTGATTCGTGAGTCGTGACGGTGCATTTCTCACTTATTCCACATCTCAGAATTTCCTCAAGAACATCCACTTCCACATACGAACTTTCTGTGTTGGCCTCTGGTTTCGGTCCTTGTTCTGTTAATCTGTTCCACAGCACGAAAATATTAGGTCCCAAGTCCCAGTTGGATCAATAATATTTGGCGGCCTAGGTTGATTGGGTTACAGAACGCCAACGGAGCCATTCCCGACGGTTCTCAGACCGTGGTGACTGTGTTAGAGCATCTCCAGAACTCTTAAAGGAGACTACTGTTCTATTTTTTAAGAGTTTAACATAAAAAATGAACTCTATTAGGGTTACTATTCAGATTCTTATTTTAGAAGGACTTTCAAATTACTATACTAAGCTCTCAGCTTTTGAAGCCCTCTCAGGCGTGGGTCCTGCCTTTTTCCTTTTTCTTTCTCTCTCTTTTCCTCCTCCTCCTCCCCCTCTCTCTCTCTTCCAAGCCGACCCACCCGCCCGTCCCCGACGGGAAGAAAAGGCAGCGCCGCCGCCGACGCATCCGCCCCAACGGCCGCCGCTCGACCCCGCCATCGGCGGTGCACCCGCCTCTACCCCCTGTCCGCCTTGCCGCCGGACCTCCATCAACGCCTCCCGTCGGATCTCCGCCGCCGCCACCTCCTTCCCCGTCTGAAGGGTGGCGGGCTCCTGCGCTGGAAGGCCATGGCGGGCGCAAGCGGGGCGCGGGCTGCAATCGCCCGCGCATGGGGCCTCCAATCAGCGGTCGACCGCATGGGGGGTGGCGACCGAAGGGCGGGCGACGGCGGGCGGCAGGGGGCGAGGCGGCCGCGCGGCCGGTGACGGGCAACACTACCGAGCGTCGAAGCGGGCACAACTTTGTTTGTCGATTTTTTTTTGACACGTCTATTTCTCGATTCTATCCACGACTCTCACTGACAGTTGGGTCCCATGGACAAAAGAGGAAAATGAGAGCTAAAAAATGGGTAGTACCGTTGGAGTTTGAAATGCAATTTGAGAGGTAAGATTAAAAGATAAGTTCTCAAAAAAAGAAATAGAAGGTCTAAATGAGAGATTCCACTGGAGATGCTTTTAGTCATGAGATTTTTGGTATTATAGCCACGAAACCGACGGGTTTCTGCAGAATGACCACGGAATCATGGGTTTCTATAAAATGGCCACGAAACCGAGCTCCTAGCGGTAAAATAACCTCGAACAATTTTTTAGACAAAAATGCCTTTACCCTTCTTCTTCCTCTCTCCCTCTTCTCTCCTCTCCTCTCTCTTCTCCTCTCTCCCGAACGCGCCATCGCCGGCAACTCTACCTCCTCCGCGCGTCGCCCCCGCCCGCCGCGCCGCGCCACGCCGCCTCCCCCGCCCGTCGCCCCCGCTCGCCGCGCCGCACCGCCTTCCCCGCCCACCTCGCCGCCTCCCCCGCGCGCCACGCCGCCACCACCTGCCTGCTCACCAAGGTGGAGGAGCTCGTTGCCGAGGTGGCCCGCCCTTGGCAGCCGCCGTTTCCGCTGTCGAGAGAGAGAGAGAGAGAAGAGAGAGAGGGAGAGAGGTAAAAGAAAGATGAGGGCATTTTAGTCTGAAAAATACGTTGTGGTCATTTTACCGGTAAGAGCTCCGTTTCGTGGCCATTTTACAGAAGCTCACGGTTTCGTGGCTATTCTGTAGAAGCCCGTAGGTTTCATGGCTATAATATCAAAAATCTCCTTAGTCACGATCCAAAGTACGGGTCAATTGTGTTAATGTATGATTCGAAATAGGGGCTATGAGTAAATATACGGATCATGATTATTGTGCGCGATCAGGGGTCCTTCTGCAAATGTGCTGACCGGCGACTTGACGCCGGGCGTGCTTGCGCCGCCGCCGGCGACCCCTGCTATCTCCGCTGCAACCTGCCAAGGACCATGCGCTCTGTTCCATCAAATTCTCGTGCTCTATCCCCTGCCTCCAGCCTAGCCCGTGGGCCCTCCGGAGACGCTTCCGCGGCAGCGTCAACGCGCCGTCTCGCCGAGAGGGCGGTGGCTAGAAATGGCGCGGGATCTCCAACAGCAACGACTGCCGTTGAAGGCTGCTTGCGGTTCCGGAGGGGATGAAGACGCTCTCGGCCACGACACGGATCAAGACTCCCTGCCCCTCTTGTGGATTATTATACTACCAGCCCTGGCTGCAGCCGCGGTCTGCTCCGCACGTCGTGGCCGATCGCCCCAAGTGTTGGCATCCCACAATTCCATCTGTAAGTATGCATCCATACTCTGAACTTTAGATGCACGCAATCGCCTCTAGCTATCAAATGCTACAAATCTGAAGCATAACTGTGTCTTTCGTTGCAATTTACTCCAATTCTTTTCAGTCGATCTGACTTCACCTACTGGATATCGTGGTTGAAAACCATCTCAATGCACTTGGTAACTGCTTGATTTTTGTTGTTATTTCAAAGGAGCATCTGTTTACTAGGATAAAGCCTCCATCGATATTGGATATGGTTGTTCATGGAAGGAACAGAGTAGATAACCGAGGGTAAGAATATGCCTCGTTCTACCTCTTGAAACTGGAAACCTCAGCTCCCAAATTTCTTTCTCCTGTCCTGTGCACTTTTCCAATAGTATAAAAAATTTAAAACATTGCAAATTTCATATGAAAGTACTAGAAACAAGTTTTTTTTTTTACAGTGGGATTGTAAACCTAACAAAAGTACAAACAAGATTTTTTTTCATCTGCTCTAGGCCGAAGTATCTATGCATTGCTTCCATTCTGCAAGTAAAACTAATGTGACACACAGGGCCTTCAGAATATATTAATTGAAATGGTCAATGCAAAGCTTAACTTGAAATCTTCTCATTTCACATGGGGTCTGATATATCTGAAGGACTGAGGCTATAGGTGGAACTGAGGAACCAATATTTTCAGCAATACAAATTACAAAGTCGTTGGACTTGCCTCAACGAAGTTATGAATAATAAATCTTTCTTCGTTCATGTTACCTTCCAAGACAACCTATAGACTTCATAATCTAAAATTATAACTACTGGCTAGTAGTTTCTCAATTTAAGGACAATATCAGAAAAAATAAGAGTTATAGATTTATAGTAATTAATTTTTATTGTTATAAATAAAGTTATACAAACAATCTAATTAATGTTTTATATTTTTTTTAAAATGAACTAACATTTTATCGATTTGATAGACTTAATATTCAATCATGAAGAATATAAATTTTTTAATTAAAAGTGCAATTATGAAATTACCCTCAAACTACTGGCCAGTAATTTTTTTAGACAATAAAACTGGCCGGAACAAATTTGACTTACAGAAGATTTAGTGATTGTAATATTTCTATTCGTGCAAAGAATGGAAGGTGTTGCATGCTAAGATTATAAAATGCAGTTTTTTCAAACTATAGTCTTTTGATCATCCTTCTATAGTGTTTAATTTGTAGGAATCCGGAATGCAACTGTACAAGATTGAGAAGAGAAAGCAGCACCGCGGTGCAAATCTGAGCAACCATCTTTCCGTTCCTGGACAGGACATGGTTAAGAGTCGCGCGTTGACTCTCACTCACTCTTGTGCAAGGCCAAGAACAGAAACAGACAAAGCGCCTAGTATAACACCGTCCTGGCCTCCTGGGGCCCTCGCTCGGGCCTGGACGTTCTTCTCGGCAACGCTCGGCACGGACCGGCCGGCACCTCCGACTCCAAACTCGCCGCGTCCTGGATCAAGCGGTGCTCCCAAGAACTCGAGTCTGCGGTCTATATATGGGGCTCTGACACGCCGGTGACGATGGCTGTGGCCACGTATTGTAGAGCGCGTTTTTGGCGGACCCGTCGTAGATGCCACTCAACTACACGCGGTGGCCGTGAGCGAGACGCCCAACGTCTGTCTGAGCCGGCCCACAGGGCCTGAAGGGGGCCGAAGGATGAGGCCGACGAGGACCACTTTGCAAACATTATATCCAAAACAAGGTTTATTAATAAAATATTTGGATCGCAGATAAACCACGATCCCAACCAGGGGGCCTTTTGCTAATATTCCGAGCGGCGACTCCGCTAGCCTCGCCGCGGTGCATCCCGCTGTCTCCTCCGTCAAATCCACGTGCAGATGTTTCCGCGGCAGCTCCCAAGGGTCGAGAGCAGTGGCCGGAGGAGTCGGCGGGGATCCGGCCGCGGCGATTGCCTCGGAGGGCTGCTGCATCCAGGGAGGGGACGAAGACGCGCTCGGCCATGGCACGGATTTGCTCCCCTCCCTGGCTGCGCGCGAGGTCTGCTCCAGTCATCGTCGCCACTCGCTGACTCGCCCCGACAAGATTTACGTTACAATGGGATTGGAAAATGGACAAAATTATAACAGAGAAATTTTCATCTAGTCTAGTAGCCAAAAGTAGGTTTGCGATGTTGATATTCTTTAAGCAAAACTAACGCAACAGACAGGACCATGAGATTCTATTAGTTTGAAGGGGTCAATATTTCTGGAGGCACACAGGAACCCAAGAAGTATGCTCTTTTAGACTTGTACTGAATGGTAGTAATATCTCTTCCGCGTCTGTTCCATCAAAGGTTCTCAATTGCCCATGCAAATGAAAAATGAATCTGAAAAGGAAAAGGGAAAAAAAAAAGAAAGACTTAAAGTCAGCACCATCGCAACCATATTTATTTGCACTTTGTCCCTTTGTTGCTTCCCTATCATACATAAAACAATGTAATAGCGGCCTGTATGTTTGGCTCTATGCATTGGTGAAGCAAAAGGCCTGAACTATTCCAGTATCGAAAAAAAGGATGCTATGCATTGGTTTGCAGTTCTATGAAGCGTAACCTGCCTTCCATGGCGATTTCTGCTACTTCTCATGGTTCTAATGTCCTACAAGCCTTGACTGTACTCTCTATGCTTGCAGTCCTTGTTGCAGATGTAGGGGCGCGTCATCATGTTTGCCATCCTTTCTCGTGTGGTGCTTTGAGCAAAATATCATACCCCTTCCGTCGTCAAGGTGATTCACCACACTGTGGTCCGTACGAGCTTGTTTGCACTGCCACCAACGCCACAATTCACATCGGCAGTGGATCATACTACGTGCTTAGCATCAAATACAATGTTGGTTCTTTCTTGGTCTGGCTCCTCGACACTAACTTGGGCACGCAAAACAATTGCCCCCTTCCTCGGTGGGATAACCATGCTCTGGATTTTGATCATTATTATTATCTACAGTCATGGGCTATGTTTGTGAATTGTTCACAGGAAGTAAACGACCATAGGTACAGGCCTGTCCATTGCCTGAGCAACATGGATTCTTTCATCTACTACGTATTTTCTGAGTATGAAGAGGATTTTGTTTATGCTCGGTATTTCAAGCCTTCATGCGGTTACCTAGCCATGACCCCTTTAGATGACTATATAACTGACAAAAAGGGTGCACGCTATGAAGATGTTGTTAAAGTCATGAGGTAAGGATTCCATATTCCATTTCCTATACAGAGTTTCAATGTCAGAGTTAGTGACTGGCAGATTCAATCCGGTGAGCACCTGCTGATCTCATCATCTCCCATAATTTCGTGTGCATCTCATCTCAAAGTGTTGGATCCCTCTGTAATCCTTTTCCTTATTTGTGATATTATCTGGCAGCGTATTCCGTGAAGAACCAAGGAATAGTACAGGCATCAAAGATCAGATATTCAATATTCTTTATATTGACATCGATCTATGTATCTGTGTATTCAGCAAACAGATAGTACCATTTGTTGTGTTCTGTCTGGTGCATGGTAATTCAGATATAATACAACATATCATACTTTTTCCAAGAATAATCACTAAAGGGTTCCAAATAAAACCAAATTGTGTTTGTGCAGTACTTTACAGGTTCGTGTTAATGCCCCTGGCAGTATTTAGCTTCCTAGCCCACAAGTATTGGAAAACAAGGATAGCCATTGATGCAGTAGAGAAGTTTCTGCAAATGCAACAAATGCTTGGTGGTCCATTGAGATACGCATACACAGATATCATTGCAATCACAAGTCATTTCAGGGAGAAACTCGGCCAAGGAGGATACGGCAGCGTATACAAGGGTGTCATACTCCTAGGCAATGCACATGTTGCCGTCAAGATGCTGAGCAACTCCAAATGCAATGGAGAGGAGTTCATCAGCGAGGTGTCCACAATTGGCAGTATCCACCATGTCAATGTGGTGCGTCTAGTGGGGTTTTGCTCTGAAGAAATGAGGAGGGCGCTTGTATATGAGTATATGCCTAATGGTTCTCTCGACAGGTACATCTTCTCTTCGGAGAGAAATTTCTCATGGGACAAGCTCAATGAGATTGCGTTGGGCATTGCAAGAGGTATCAACTACCTGCATCAGGGATGTGACATGCAAATTCTACACTTTGATATCAAGCCACACAACATACTTCTTGATCAGAACTTTGTTCCAAAAGTTGCTGATTTCGGGCTCGCCAAACTGCTTCCGAGGGACAATAGTTTCGTTCCACTGAGCGCTGTGTGGGGAACGATCGGATATATAGCTCCAGAGATGGTGTCACGGAGCTTTGGCGCCATTTCTAGCAAATCTGACGTGTATAGCTTTGGGATGCTACTGTTGGAGATGGCTGGAGGGAGAAAGAACGCAGATCCGAATGTAGCAAACTCAAGTCAGAATTACTACCCGTCGTGGGTGTATGACACACTAAAGAAGCAACAAGTGGGTGAGGTTTCTGCTATTGTTGATATGCATGTGCTAGAGAAGAAGCTGTGTATTGTTGGGCTCTGGTGCATCCAGATGAGGTCTCAGGATCGGCCAACAATGAGCGAGGTCATAGAAATGCTCGAGTCCAACGTCAATGGCCTGGAAATGCCTTCGAGGCCATTCTTTTGTGACGAGGGTGAGCAGCTTCCAACGATGAGTTCTTATTATTTGTCATCCGAACTGGATGTCATAGGAGGAGGATGACTGAAATGTGGGCGCGCGCACAAAGTTATGGTGTGAAGAATAATCTTACTACGTTTGTCAGTCGCTTGTCAGAGTCTCATGTGTGTAATATATATGGCCGTATGTTCAGTGCGCTGCTATCAGAAATACTCGCTACTACTGATGTTAATGCTAGCTGGAACATATTGTTCATTGAAGCTTTTCTATGTTAAGATTATTGAACGTAGTTTTGCGGCTACGTTCCCCTTTTTTTTTGGGGTCCTTTAATTTTGCAATGTTTATGTTTTCCAACTGATGGCTCAGCTACAAGTTGGATAATCTGTACAAGGTTGAGAGGAGAAAGAAGCATCGCTGTACAGAGGAGCAACTAGCTGGTGCATGCCTATTCCTACGGGTGAGATATTCCCTCGGAACAGCGCTGCTTGCGGCGTTGCAGGGCGTGTTCACGGCGGACCCGTCGTCGATGCCGTTCGACTACGCCGTCCAGTCTGCGTCGCGGACGCGACGGCTGTGACTGACGACGGTGTGGTGTTCAATATGTAGCAATCAGAAACGATATTCACTCCTACTAATGTTTGTGCTGGAACATATTGTTTTTCCTTTCGGAAGAGTTGGTGATTGCGATTGTTCGATTTCCTGCAACGAACTGAAGAAGCTTTCGCCAGCTAAGATTATAGAACATAGTTTTCTAACTTTGTTTCTTCCTTGTGCAATGTTCTGTGTGGACTGTGGTCCAACTGTTGGCTCAACTACAACTACAAGTTGGATAGAGAAGTCAGGAAAGTACTCTGTCCAAGAGGTTGAGGTTGAGATGAGAAAGCACTACTCTGTACCAGCTCGAAGCAACCTGCCATTGCTACACAAGGTCGTAGCGCGTTCCCTCCTGTGTACACTGTGTTGACGTTGAAACTCAACATTAAACAGGAGCACGCAAACATGCAGCAACACGTGGCTGAGTCTGTCGAAACCGGCCTTCGGTTTTCAAAATCGGAGCCTCCGGTTTTCACAGGCTCGCTGCAAAAATCAACGAACGTCTGTTCGGGAGGGACCCGTCAGGACAAGCGCACTTTTGGGTTGTTCTAGCGTCGGCAGGCCAGCTAGGATGCCTTCAAACGCCGTAGAGACGAAGAAGAACAACAATTAGGGTTGAGATTGGAACTTAGGGTAGAAAGCAAAAGAATAGAAATAAAGGTGCAGATTGATTTGTTTCGATTGGATATGGATGTCTCAATCGGTCGTGATCCTTTTTATATAAAGAGTGGGAGGTCTTTCCCCGCAAGAAACCGAGATTTACATGATTCATGTAAAAAAAATTAACTCTAACTCGGTCTGGATCGTGAAAACCAGACCATCCGATTTTACAGTCTGTGAATCTTCTAAATGTCATAACTTCCTCGTCCGGACTCCAAAATAAGTGTTCCATTTATCCGTTTTGATCGTCTCGACAAGGGCTTCATCATGAAGACTTCAAATAAGTATTTTGACTTGATCTTCATATCTTTACATGCACTTCTTTGTGTCTTGAGTGAAACTTAGCTAAAATACTTAGAAAATATGCTCACAAACTATAAAACATGTCTAAATACCAAATATATGAAATAATCAACATTAACTTTTATTTAGACAATTTTGACCATTATATGTCTGTCAAAACCGGATGCTCCGGTTTTGTAAACCGGATACTCTAGTTTTCTCAGAGTGTATATTTTGGTCGTCAACACATGCCCCCTGTTTTTTGACAAAGGTTGTGTGACAAAAAATATTCTTGTAGACCAAATGTCACGGACCCGTCTTACCACGGAGACGGCTCCGTTCCAGGATCTCCCTCGGGTGGCGACACGCGCTGTGGCGCCCAATAGTACAATACATGACAGATGAAATAATTGCAACAGGAACATAGGTGGAGAAGCAGAGTTTACATAAATCCGAAGTTATCTTTACAAACCGGAGTTTTGACAGAATAAATTTGCGGAAGCGAAAAGTTCAACACTGGTTCACCAGTTTGACGAAATAGCTAAGATACAAGTCGCCCTCTCACGGCGACACACAGAGATCATCCGGCCATAATAGGTGTCTTGCCTAAGTACCGTACCGGCAAGCAAGGACCTAATCCTCATCTTCATTTCTGCACAGCTCCCATTCGATGTTCCAGCAATCGGGACGCTGGCCCTCCCAATGAAACCTTCCTCCACAGTGGCACTCTCCGACCTGGTCATCTGAAAACCACATAGAGCTACGCCCTGAGTAACTAGTTTACTCAGCAAGACTGACCCGTCAAAAAGGCCAACTACAGCCGACACCTAGTCATGCAAAGGCTGGGAATAGGGTTTTTTTTTATTGCCCGAAAACCTGCCTAAGAGTGGCTCCCTATTTTTCAAGTTTTAGCATCAAGTTGAGTTGTCATGAGGAGAAATAAATTTAGTTTGCACTAGAGCTATAACAATCATAGTTGCAATACAATCTTAATAATTTCAAACAGCAGTATTAAACCCACACATTATCTTAATGGCTTCCGGCACTGTTCCGTAGCAGTGATCAAGTGGTACTCGTTACTGTGAGGGGCAGCGACTCGAATCGATTTACATCCTGCAGGAGAAACCTGCTTGCACGACCCATACGCGCTTCCAGGAAGCCGCATGGAGCAACCTTTCGCTCACGGTACCGCAGGGTCTTCCGGGTCCAGACTCCCCCGAGAAGGGTCCCCCAACGCGATGCGCCTCATGCCGCCATCCGTGGGTGGATTGTTCCCTCCTCTCAGCCCCAGTTCCACCAAAGAAGGGAGAAGGCTATCTTCAGACCAAGCGGTAGTCGTAGCTACGTCAGTTTACTGGGCCCATATCTCCAGCATGCAAACAGTACGTTCAAACTTGATCCCATGGGCCGGACACGAGGCGTAGCCTTAGGTGACTCGGACGGGGCTACCTCCTTGAAGACAAGCTGTCCTTCCCTTTCCACCTAGTTGCCCGTCCGGTCTTCATTGTGATTCCATCCACCCCTTCCTTCATCTGATATCATTCCCCAGTGATAATAATTCCTATCTACGAGTGGTCTCCATACCACTCGATAAACAGTCGTCTTACTTTAAGCGGAGCGACTATCGTCCTGAGGCTAATAACCAGGAAGAGGGACCTACTGCACGCTAGGGTTGCAATCAACTCCTATCACTTAATGCACAGGCAAACTTACATCCCTAGCTAGTGATAGAATAAAAATTTAAAACGGGGTTAATGCACCGGGGCTTGCCTTGGTTCTGCTCTTGGTCAGCTACGGCACCTCCGGCTCCTTCTGGGTCCTGCTCCGGTCCAACCTCCACGTGGTTCACGACGTGATCTATATGATGCAAGAGGGAATGCTATGAGAGAAGATTCATGGCACTTCCTCAATAAATACGTTAATGCACACTGTTATCAGTGGAAGCAAACGGAGTGCGAGTCGTTCGAAAGCATCACTCAAGGAGTGGGGCACCGGGCGAGGGTACTTCGTGTATTTTCTTCATGGACTCCAGTACTTAACCGCGATGACGTCGCATCCAAGTACGATGTGTCGGTGTGTGCTGGGAAAAGCTGTGCAAGTGCCGCCCAGGGTTCACAGGTGCTAACTAAATAGCATTAGTGTGAGCAAAACCCTCGCAAAGTGCAAATACCTGGGAACAGCCTTAAAGCGGAACCATTTATCAGCGGTTAAACTTGCACTCGGGGCACAATTTATTACGTCGACAAGGTTCTGCTCTTCGAAAGGGGTAGGGGTGAGTACTTAAAACTAGGCTACACCAGGAGTGATTTAATTGCTAAGTTTCACTATCAAATACTAAGCCAAAGATTAATTATTAATTATTATAAGAAAAAAGGTATTTAATTAATTTCAGCTAATTAAACAGAGAATTTCTTTATGAAATTTTTCCTGGAAGACTAAAACTGAAAATCCTACCTGGAGGCCAATTTTTAATATTTTATCAGCTCTCTGTAATTAATTAAAATTCTATTAGTGTTTTTCCTATTTATTTTAACCCTGGTATAAAAATTACTAAGCATGTGGCATTAGCATTTTTCTACCACAGTACAAGTTCACACAAGTCTAACAAAATTTATCTTGCTACAAAATTCCTATTATTCAATTTACTATGCAATTTATCAGCTTAACCTATTTCTAGAAATGATTTAAATAAGAAAATTCGATTTTTACTTCGCGGGCCGCAAACAGGCATGGCCGAGCGCGGCCCAGAGCGAGGCCAGGCCCACTGGCCTTCGCGGCCCAGCGGCCAGCGCGCCCGAGAACGCGCGCGCGCGCGCTCTCGCCGGAGCACGGCGGCGCTGGCAGGGGGGGCTCGCCGCAGCTCGCTGCGGTCCCTGGCTCGAGCTGGTCCAGAAAGGGGAAATGATCTACTCAACACCGCGCACTCATCTAGGCTATTGGGAACCATCGGCGACGGCCGGGCATGGCCCAGCGACGGCGGCGGAAACAGAGCAGGGTGCGGCGGCGGCGGGCGCGACAAGGGAAGGGCGGTTGGACTCGGGATCTCGCCGGGAAGCTTCACTGGAGCACGGAGAAGGAGGTCACCGAGCTTCTCCTGCGAGAGGGAGGCCGGGGGTGCGGTCTCACCGGCGAGGTGGGGGTTGCGGTGGTCGGCGGCGGCCTCGAGCGAAGAACTAGGGGAGAACGTGGTGGGATTTGTCCAACCAAAGCTCAAACGCGTGCGCGAACAAGATGAGAAGCTCCTCGAGCGAGGGATCGAAGGATGGCTCACCTCGGGGTGAAAGCGGCGCGGGGGAGCAGTTCGGGGTCGACTGTCGGCGCCGGGGAAGAACCAGGCCGATCTCCCAATGCCGACCGCGCGGTGCAGGGGAAGCAGGTGCAGGCTCGTCGGGTCGTCTCGGCGCTGCTTCCAGAAGCTTGGCTCGGGCTCCGGCGAGCGGTGGCGGCCAAGCGACACGGAGCAGCGGTGACGGCGGAAGCAGAGGCGATGGCGGGGAGAGAGCGAGAGCGAGGAGTGAATGCGGGGGTGAGTGCGCTCGGACAGGCGACAGAGGGATGTCCGAACTCGCGCGTGGGGCCGTCGATCCGCGGCAACGGCCGTTGGCCGTACGCCGGCGACCACGCGGCGCGCGACGGGCGGGACAGCGCGGCCTCGGCCGGTTGTGTTTTCTCTGAGTCGCTGACAGGTGGGTCCCACGGGCAGATTTTTCTTTTTCCTTTCTTTTTCCAAACCTTTCAGCCGACTGCCTTTGCAAATTTTGTTAGAATTAATCCAGATCTGCTAAAATCAGACCAAAATTATGGTAGGGTCCCCATAATGTGCTGGTTGTTACAAAAATACTAACTACCAACAGTCCCCACTACAAAAAGCTCAGGAATTTTATGAACAGAGCTGGTTTTTAACCATTCTAACATTTATTTGAGGCCTTTATTGATGGATTAAAATTCTGAGAAAATTCCCAAAATTCTAATTGACCAAGACCATCAACATATAATTTTTGCAAAGGTGAGTCTTACTGAAAATTTGGGACTTGCAGTTCAAAGGTCTTTCAATTGGGTTTTGAATTCAATTGAATTGCAATTTGAATTTAAATTCAAATGCTTGTGTTCTGGTTTTGTACTGCCTAGGTGACACCCTGGGAACCCCAATGACACTAGGAGTGTCACACCAAAATATCCCAAGGACGATGATCATCATAATTCATCAGCTATATATTTTCTTTTCTTTTCTAAGGGCGATAACAAAGCTTTATCGGCCAAATTTTATTCTAAGCGTGATAATAATATTATATCGGCCATAAATGCTATATTGCTCAAACTGAAGCTAAATTTACCTGTTTAAGCCGCCATTTTTTTCGTGTTGACCTTGCTGGTATCATTGCAATATGTCGTTTTGGGCAACTCGAGTATTTTATCCCCTCAACGGTTCTATTCGTTTGTTGCTTCAGTTTATGTTCCTTTTCTTCCATATTGCGAAGATGTTGCAACCTTCGCTTTTGGATGTGTGTCAAGCCAGAGGGACACCACCTTGGCTGTAAATACTTAGAAAGAGGGTTGATGCAAGCATCTAC
This sequence comes from Eleusine indica, assembly GCA_030378355.1. Classification (NCBI taxonomy): domain Eukaryota; kingdom Viridiplantae; phylum Streptophyta; class Magnoliopsida; order Poales; family Poaceae; genus Eleusine; species Eleusine indica. The sequence continues at coordinate 4,943,878 of CM059497.1, read as the reverse complement.
ATGATTACTTGGTTTTGAAGTAATATGAACATAATTATTTGTAATTTGAGACTTGACCTGATCATCTATGATAACCGGTCCTTTAAATATACCATGAATAGTCACATCCACACTACGGATTCTAATCATATTGTTGGTTGTGGCTTCCTGGATATTTGATTGCTCTTGACTCAAAAAAAATATAGTATGACTTTTTAATGACCGATTCTTAGAAACGGTCGTTTGACTTATATATTTTGACAAAAGGTAATGAAAAGTAGGTTTAAATTTTACCTCATTGTTTAGTACCTTCTTCTGAGTCACCTTCCTATTTCCCACCTCAGGGTTCATCGGTTTGAGCATTTTTGACTTTCGATCAAAACCGGAACATCCGGTTTGGCAAACTAGAGTATCCGATTTTTCCCGGACAACAGGATAACCTGAGCCTTTCGTCTTGCTTGCTTGTCCCATGAGTCCATAAGCTTTTATGGTGATTTTGAGAGACTCTTTACCACTAGAGTCTTTCTCAAGCACCACCTCACGTGATGGAATCTTGTCAATCTTAATCTTCGGCCTCTCTTCACCAATGACCATATTTTTATCTTTAGTAGTATCGGCTTGTTCTGACCGAATCAAGACTTTTGCATTACATAGATCAATAATATTAATAGGGAATGGAGAAGTATCTACTTGCATCTATTTAATATTTAATCATCCTTCATTGATGATCAATTGTATTTGTCTCCCAAATATAATGCAATCATTTGTAACATGAGAATAAGAATTATGCCACTTACAATAAGCATGCCGCTTCAATTTCTCAAGCGGTAGTATAGCATGAGATAATCTATTTTTTTCCAATTTGTAGTAGTTCATAAAAAAATTTATTACACTTTGCTACATCAAAAGGAAATTTTTCATCTTGCCGATTCTTATGAACCGGCTTGAGGGAAGCACAAGTGTGAGACTTATCCTTTGGTGACCAAGCAAATTCAGCAACATAAACATCATTATCCTCATCATCTGATCTATCCGAATCATTAGTTATCACATGAATGTTAGTGCCATCAGATTTAGTCTTGACAAGATCTCTAGTTTCTTTACTTCGACTTTCTTGAGCCAAAGCCTTTTGTAACACTTGGTTAACTGTAACAAAATCATGGCCATCTATTTTTTCCTTAATGTAAGAGCATAAGTCATTAAATGCTAAATTAGCTAAATCCTTTTCAAATATTGTGAGACTAAAACACTAGTTTTTTATATCTCTAAACCTTTTAATGTAATTAGCAACTGATTCATTATGTTTTTGCCTAACCGATGTTAAATGAGAAAGTTTTAATTTATTTTCTCCACTATAAAAATGATCATGAAATTTCTGCTCTAATTGCTTCCATGTAAAAATTGAATTAGGTGACAAAGCAAAAAACCATGAAAAGGCAATACCAGACAAAGAAAGTGGAAACAATCTAATATTTAAGCAATCAGCCGAACTAGCTTCACCCAGTTATGCTAAAAATTGGCTAATATGCTCCCATGTAGTCCTATTATCCTCCCCATTAAATTTAACAAAATCAGCCACTTTAAATTCAGGAGGATATGGTTGAGAGTCATAAACTTCGGGATACAGTTTTTGATATGTACGAGCTCGGCTACTTGGCTCTATACAGTATTGATCACGTAACAGCCTAGGCAATTTTTAATGAACATGCTCAAGAGAGAATTGTCCAGGTGGATTTTATACATTAGGAGCAATTGGCTATGTAGTTGAAGTTTGATAGTGATTAATATTTCGGTTTGGTAAAGCCGAAGCCATCGCACCACTAGATCCCACATTACTAGGTGTAACTAAAATTCCTCCAGTATTAACTGAATTAAGATAAGTACGACCATCTTGATTATTACTATAAAGAGTATCAAAACTAACATAATTAGTACTATCTCTTTGAGCACTAGGATTAGCAGATTCATGCTGTTTCATGTTAAATTCATCATTAACTCGCAACAATGGCAGAACAAACTTTACTGTCTAAATTGCTCTCTAATCGGCTATCAATACTACCATCAATTTGTTACTGCAAACTATTAACTATCCTAGCATTAACAGCCTGATCAACCATATGAGCAATACCTTCAGCAGATAAAGTAGTAGGAGGTGGACTGCTCTTGGTACTTACATTAGTAGTATCGATGGAGGGTAGAACGACTGTCTTGATTTGAGTCATCACACCATGACGATCATTCTTAAAGCTTGAAAGAAACATATTCAACTCCTCATCATCACCAGCCTTCTTGAGCTTCAACTCCTCCTCTTAACGAGCCTTCTTGATCTTGAGCTCCTCGTGATCACGGGCCTTCTTTCTTTCCTCAAACGACTTGCGAAGTTCTTCACGTATATCTTTCTAATGAAGTTGTGATAACGTTCTTCTCGCTATTGTCGAAACTCATAATTGAGATAGATGAATTCGGCTTTGCAAAAACCTGAATTTCTCTTCCTCAGCGGAGTCACCTAAAAGTATATTAATGCCAAAACGCGCCGTTAAACACGAACGTGCAAATGTGCAGCAACGCGTGGCTGAAACTCGGGATCGTGATGCCCTTTCCATGCTCAGGTTCCTCGTTCGTGCAGACTCATGGCGTCCGTGATAGATGGCGTCGTGGCGTACACCGTGGATGCCGTATGCTGGGCGCTGGAGATCAGAGCCTGAAGGCGGCGGCGCACAGGAACAGAGAATGAGCCGGACGAGGGAGCTGCTTGCAACACTTATATCTAAAATAGGGTCTATTGATAAATAGTTCGATCGCGATTAATATTCGCGATCCAACACAGGGAGCTATGTGAAAATATTCGAATCGTGAATATTAGCAATCCAAAATCAGGGGGAGCTTTTGCAAAGTCAGCGGCGGGCGAGTTGACGCCGGTCGTCACAGGGCGTGGTTGCGCTGCGCCGGCGAGCCCCGCCGCCAGGCATCCCGTTGCCCCTTCTATCATCAAATCACGAGCCCAGCCGCTACCTCCAGCCTTGCGCATGAGCCCTCTGGCGGGCTCTGCGAGTCCGGTGGCCGGGGACGACGAGGAATCCACGGCGCGAGGGCTGCTGCTGCAGCCGGGGATGGGAACGAAGACGCGCGCCCATCCACGGCACGGATCCTGCGGATTCCCTCCCTCCCGTTTCGTCGTTGCCGGTGGCCCACCTCCAGGTATGCATCCATACTCTGAACTACGAATGTACGCATTCGCCTGTCTATCTCGTAGTGTGAATCTCCATTCTCGATTCTTTTGAGCGCATCTGATTTCACCAAATTTTGATATGGTTACTGAAATTAATCTCACTGCACTTTTTTTGCTGTTTTATTTATTTTTCTATCATCAAGCACGTTTTCCTAGCTTGATTGTTCTTTTTACTGCCAGAGAACAACTGTTTGTTAGGATGATAAATCCTCCATGGACTGTTGACTGTTTGGTACTTGGATATGGTTGTTTATCGAAGGAACATGCCATGTACTAAATCACTTCCTACAAAAGAAAAAAACATGATATGTAGATTTGGGTAAGAATATGTCTCGTTTTGTTCTAAGCATCACCGATACGGGGACACCGGTACGACGATACGATACGGCGATACAGAGATACGTGAGTTTCAAACCAAAACAGTGGTTTTATAGAGAGAGTATCGGAGTATCGCCCTATTGTATCGAGCCGTATCAGATACGGGTATGCCGGCCTACGTGCGGCCTCCTGCCCGTATCGATGATTCATTGGTTTTGTTCCTGAAAATTGAAATCCTCAAACTCCCAAATCAGAGGAGCATATGAAAGTTTCAAATACGACTAAATTTATCTATAGGAACTAGAAACAGATTTGTGTTACACTGGGATTGGAAACCCAACAAAAGTATATTAAGGGGATATTTTTTATCTAGGCTTGACGAAAGTAGCTTTGCAATTAACGCAGCTTTGCAATGCTCATATAGCCATATTCTATACTCAAAATTAACGCAGCACGCACAAGGCCTTCAGAATTCAGATTGTCTTAATTTTGAAGGGGTCAATACAACACATCATGTCACTTCTGAGACACATAGTCAATTAACTTCTTGAATCTCCTCATCTTACCTGGGGCCTGATATAATAGAGGCCACAGGCAGATCTGAGTAACCGACATTTTCAGCAATACTAAACATACTATGTACTAAATCATTCGTTAGGATGATAAAGCCTCCATGGACTGTTGACTGTTGGATACTTGGATATTACTGTTATCGAAGGAACATACTATGTACTAAATCAATTGCTTCAGAAAAACATAATATGTAAATCTGGGTAAGAATACGCTTCGTTTTGTTACTGGAAATTGAACCCTAAACTCCCAAATCAGAGTAGCATATGAAAGTTTCAAAATACAACTAATTTCATCTGTATGAACTAGAAACAGATTTGTGTTACACTGGGATTGGAAACCCAACAAAAGTATATTAAGGGGATATTTTTTATCTAGGCTTGACGAAAGTAGCTTTGCAATGCTCATATAGTCATATTCTATACTCAAAATTAACACAGCACACACAAGGCCTTCAGAATTCAGATTGTCTTAATTTTGAAGAGGTCAATACAACACATCATGTCACTTCTGAGACACAGTCAATTAACTTCTTGAATCTCCTCATCTTACCTGGGGCCTGATATAACAGAGGCCACAGGCGGATCTGAGTAACAGACATTTTCAGCAATACTAAACATTACTGGACTCGTCACAACAAACTTATGATCAATCTTGCTTTCTGCATTCATATTACCTTCCAAGACTTTGACGACCTCAGCCATCCGGGGCCTTTTTTTGCAATCAATTTGCAAACACCACATTGCAAGATTCATCATCTCAATTACCTCTTGCTTGTGTGCCTGCATGTGACTACAGTTCTTGTCAATCAAATCTTCTAACTTATCGCTCTTCACCTTTTCTTCCAATAAGGTAATTAGATGGATGCTCTCTTCAGATCGTGAAGTGTCAAGGTTCTTTCTACCACTGATGATTTCCATGACAACAACGCCAAAGCTATAGACATCAGCTTTCTCTGTAATTTCGGAAGTCAACCACTCAGGAGCTAAATACCCAGGTGTGCCTCTCATTCTTGTGATCACCTGGCTCTTATCTCGATCAATGAGTTTACATAGTCCAAAATCAGAAAGTTTAGCATTGAAGTTTTCATCCAGGAGGATATTTTGTGGTTTGACATCCAAATGAGCAATTCTCTTCATGCACTCCTCATGAAGATAAGAAAGACCCTTAGCTATGTCAATGATAATCTTGCATCGTATTGACCAATCCAGAGGAGCATTGTTTTCATGTCTGTAAAAGATCCATCTGTCCAAGGACCCTTTGGGCATATACTCATACACCAAGAGCCTATGTGATTTCTCTGCACAGAAGCCAATTAGCCTTACTAGATTGATATGATGAATGCTGCCAATTGTCTGAACCTCAGCCAAAAATTCTCTCTTGCCCTGGCCTGCTCGATCCAAACGCTTTACTGCAATTCTTTCCTCACCATATTTTCCTTCGAAAACAGACCCAAATCCTCCTTCTCCGAGCTTCTCTCGAAATTGGTCTGTTGCTTCTTCTAGCTGCTGAAATGTGAATCTCATTGGCATTCCTTGAAGCTCCCCAAGCTCTTCGTCCTCTTGCAGCTCCCAGTGGTGCCTTGTTCTTAGTTTATATGCAAAGAATGTGACAAATATGGCGAGTACAATAAAACCGCCTACAGAACCTAGAATCACACCCAAAACTCTACTTTTGGTCAAGGATGAGGAGTTGCTGGCCGTTGGCCCAGTAACAGTAGGAGTAGTAGAATTCGTAGGCGGTGCCGGAGTTGAAATATCTATTGGTGGACAGAAGATGACCTGGTAGTTGGTGCCTGAGGGGCAAGTGTACGTAGTGCTCGAGCTATCTTGGGAGAAGCCATATGCGTCGGGACACATCCGGATGAAGTATGCCAAGTCGGTGGGTTCACAAGCGTCACTGGCATTGCACGGACCTTTGCAGCCCCCAGGTGCCATCAGCTTGCTTGGGCACTGCGATGTGATGTTGGCTGCGCAACGAGGTCCCTTGCTGCACACTTGCCCTCCTTGTCTGTTGGCTTGCACCGGCAGGAAATCCATTGGCACGTTGAAGCCATCGACGAGAGAGATGTCAAAGAAATCCGATACTGTTCCCCCTCCGACAGAGAACTCAGCAAGCGTGCTGGGCGGCTGCCCGTTCCCTTTGCAGGAGAGCACCCCGGCGCAATCTCCTGTCTGGCATGAACCATTTCCGGCGCTGTCGAATGAACAACCGGTGCGTGCCCACACACGCCCGTTGCCGGCCGGCACCTCAAGGCTCCACGAATCCCCTGGGTCTAGCTTCCTGCCTCCACCTGGTGAAGCAGCCGGCCACAGGGTGTAGGAACATCGGTTGGTGATGTTAAACGTGGTGGCGCCGGCGGTAGCAACTGACAGGAGCAGGAACAGAGGCAGGATGTGGAGAGTAAACGAGGACCTCACCACTACCATCATCTTTTGTTTTTCTTGCATTGGTTTACTTGAATTGAGTTCTGGATTATACCATCTCATTGTCTCCTTTGACAGAAAGGGAGTGGCAGACGGGCGTCATAGCCATAGGGATAGATGGAAACTTCCAAGCTTTTGCGTGTTGAATGAGTTTACGGTCTAAAAAAACGACAACGCGCAGGAAAATTTTGTGGTTGACTGCGCTGAGCTTGCATGTGGAATTTGCTTATACTTGATATATAAAACTAACACTACCTGCAAATTCTTGGTTACAAATTTTGCTGTCAGAAAAAAAAAATATGTAAATGCAAAGGAATTTGTATTGATTTATAGTCATATATAAAGTGGATCTAACAATGTTCAATCCTAACCTTCTCAATATTTTTTGTAGCATTCAGATCACCTGAAACTCTGGAAGAAGCTATCACGCGGACAGATACTAAAAGCTATACTTAAGAGGCGTGAAGGGAACTACGACTTGGCTTTCGCAAACATTGCTGCCTGCCTCAGATACGACGGAGGCAGATGCGGCCGTGTGAAGCCGTGGAAGCAGGTCCTTCCTCAAACGCTTTGACTGGTCAATCATGCCGTAAACAGCGGTCAAGTCTCTCGTTCATAGTACTTTGATTACGATGTCAATCCTGACAGCTGGATTTCGGGACCGGAGAGTTATACAAACAAGTCCCTATGCTTTTCGTGATTGAGAAGTCTTTTTTTCTTTGTGAAGTCCATGACAGAGAAGTCGGAAAGCTTCCAAAACACTGAATCTATAAAAAGATATTCAAAGGAGAAAAGGTTAGAAGCAAAATTTCAGGTCCATAAAATTTGAGAGTGTAAAGCTGAGCATTGAAGTGACCATATCCTGGCTCCGATATATAAAAAAACGGGGGTCTGCATCTGTGTTTATCTTCGCTTAATTTTTCTTTTCTCGGGAAGGGCTTGTTTACATTTTATTAAGTGGATCTTGATAACTATTGCTGTGGATGACTTCTAATTTGCACAGTTTTTTTTCATAGCGATTGTGCCGTAGTCTGCTGGGAATATGTGATGCCGATGCCAGATGTTTGAGTTTTTTTTTTTTTTTTGAGGAATGAGATGTTTGAGAGTTATTGTCTGGGACGTCTTGATCCCTTAGGGCAAGTATAATGGTATCGTCTCATAGGTCGTCTCATGTATGACACGTAATTTTAAAATGAGTTATGAGACGATTTATATAATAGGTGGTCTGTTCAACTGTTTCCTATTCATTATATGACTATTTAATTTGTGGATGTAAAAAGAAATATTTATAGACTAAAAGATCACTAGAATTCATACAATAGTGTGAGAGTCTTTTCATACTCCTAAATTTTAGCGTATGAGGTGGTTGCTTTGCGAAACAACCACATCTTTGTCTCACCACCTTCTCTCTCTTTCACGTCATCAAAATTTTTATGTGGTAATACATGAGACAAACTATAAGACCGTCTATGTGTAGTATTATACTTGCCCTTAGAGGAAACTGATCTGCTATAAAGATTTTAATAACCGTTGCATTTCAAAAGAAAAGATTTTAAATTTTAATAACCGTGTATAAACCGATTTCGACCACCTTGTTCAGGTACATGACCTTCGGCCCACGGAAGCTCTGGTATGTACTTGAGCCTTTGGCCAACAGCACAATTGAGAATTTATCCTTCTTTCCAATAATCATTGTCCAATTATCCCTTTTTCATATTTTTTAACAAATTATCCTACGTCCGTACAAAAACTTTATATTTTGTTCAAATCACTTACTTTATGTGCCACATCAGCACTTTTTTATTTTCTGAAATGGAAAGGTCATGTGTTAAGTCGTTTATACCCTAAGGGAAATTATCCAAATTAAAATTTGAACATGAATCCAAATTCGAACAAAAAATTCGAATTCAAATTCAAAACTCAAATTCGAACACGCAATTCGACTTCGAATTTCAAAAATATTTTGAATTCGAATTCGAATTGCATGTTCGAATTTGAATTTCGAATTTTTAAATTTGAATTCAAATTTAGATTCGTGTTCAAATTTTAATTTAGATAATTTCCCTCAGGGCTATTAATGACTTTACACATGACCTTCCATTTCAGAAAATAAAAAAGTGTTGATATGGCACATAAAGTAAGTGATTTGGACAAAATATAAAGTTTTTGTAAGCACCTAAGATAATTTGTTAAAAAATATAGAAAGAGGAATAATTGGGCAATGACTATTGGGAAGGAGGGTAAATCCTCATTTGACCCTTGGCCAACGGCTCTTGTGCCTGTGTGCTGACTGGCCTTTTACTAGACTAGAGGGCCCGGTCCACTTCGCTAAAGCACACCAAACACCCTTCAGGCGGCGCTCCGGTCCGGCCGCAGCTGCGGCGGCGACCCGCCCGCCCATTGGCTTCACCTAGCACGTTGCGCCGCTGTGCCCGTATGGCGGCGGCCATTTACACCTCAGTGCTCATGGCAAAACGTAGATCTCCCCTGTCGCGGCTCTACCGAGTGCCTCCCACCTTTCGGAGCGTCGCCCATCCTCGCCGACCACCATAGGGATCGGCGTACCGGAGCCTCACGCTAGCTTGTCCGCAGCATTCATAAAGGTGAGCGTCCTGCCGCCGATATGTACTTTGGAAAGCCTTGAGCAACTAGGCGGTAACCAGCAGTTTGTCCTGTAAGCAGGAGTTCTTCGTTGATGAGGGCGACTAATCCGTGTCAATGTTTATTACAATGGAGTCAAATCTCACGAACAGCTGCTATTCGATGTAAGCGTCAACTTCTTCTACACTACCAAACTACTGAATGATAATACATTTTTTTATGTGGAGGCAACTGAACCATATAGCAATTTTGTAAGACCCAGTGGCATATTTGTTTACATGGTTAAATCAAGAAATCTGATCGCAAAGAAACTCCAAGGTGTACGGTAATTTGGTGGAGTATCAAAATGTGGTACACAGAATGTCATGCCGCTGATAATTTTAGATAATTGTAGGTACATATATCTTTTATACATGAACAGTAAGTGACTGCAATATAGTCTGTAGCCTTTGCCTCATGTCTGATGCCCAAGGGATGAAACAAATGGTTTGGGGGGTATCTTTATGCTCGACAAACTGTCTGTAAGCATGTTCACCACTCTCGCCATAGAAGGACGATTTGCTGGGTTCCACTGAATGCACCAAAGAGAAACTATAGCCAGCTTTCTTGTTATTTCTTTCTCTACTTGTGCCATCTCCCTGGTCATTTCCAGTTCTTGACCCATGACTATTTCCTCATATATCCACTCTGGAATATAGACCTCATTTTTGTTCTTTATCCTTGGGTTCAAGCTCATTGTTGCACTCACCATTTCCAATATCACCATACCGAAGCTATAAACATCTGACTTGTATGATATTGTCCCAAAGTTCCGAGAATATAATTCTGGTGCAATGTAGCCCATTGTACCTCTTGCTGCAGTCAGTGTGACAATGCTTTGATCCCTCGCACACAGCTTCGCCAGCCCAAAATCAGAAATCTTTGGTTTGAAACTGTAGTCTAGTAAAATGTTGGAAGGCTTGATGTCGAAATGGAGGATGCGTTGATTGCATCCTTGATGCAGGTACTCGATACCTTTGGCAATTCCTGTTGCTATTTTGAGCATCCTGTTAGGTGTTAATTTTTCCTTGTTAGTATCTGATTCTTGTGAACACATATATTTCTCAAGCGATTCATTAGGCATAAATTCATAAATTAGAGCACGTCTTGATCCTTCTGAGCAGAAACCTAGAAGGTGGACAATATTGGCATGGTGGATTGTCCCGATGGTTGCAACTTCGTTGATGAATTCTTCACCTTCTCCTTTTGAGTTCTCCAATATTTTGACTGCCACAGGAACCCCATTGGATAGCTCACCTTTGTATACACTTCCAAATCCACCTTGGCCAATTATGTTCTTGAATCGTCGTGTTATCTTCTTAACTTCAGAAAACGTGTATCTTGCTGGCTTTGATGTGCGGTAAGTACTTAGGAACATCTCAACTTTCAAGTGTATCTCTTCGTCATTCTTTGATTTCAGGGCGAGACATAGCACCACGGCCACCATAATTGACAGAACAAGAAATGTTCCTACTGATGACGTTGCTGAACAAATAAATTGAAGGAAATCAGCTAGTCAGATAGAAATCTGTATTTCTTTTGTTGAGCTGTAACAAATAAAAAGAAATTCCATGGGTTAAGAGGGATTTGAGCCGTGTACCTGCGATTACTTTGACATGTGAGTCTGCAAGTAGGAAAGAAAATAATTAGATTCATGTATGGTTTTATTTTATGCTAAACTCATTTTGAAGGCTCATCTAGTTTGCTTCCCACTGGACTGGTTATCTACCCAGAGAGTAGAATTTGTCTTCAGAGACTTAGAAAATTGTAAAGCACAAGTTCCGACTTCCATCTTAATTTCTTATCTTAGTGTGCAGCATTATTCAGACTCTGAGTAACATTTTCATATGTTTCTAGCAAGCAAATATCTTACATTTTTTAACTTTAGCAGGATATGGCCTATAAATTTGGACATCTGTGAGTTGAGAAATATAGCTATTGAATCCTGCACCATGGACTCTAAGGAAGACCAAAGCTTCTCATTTTTCATTGCAGTGATATTTGGGGAAGCACTTTTATGTCATTAAAAAGGCAGCCTGGTGCACGTAGCTCCCATTTGCGCAGGGTCCAACCACTTTTCTGTCATTAGTTATGCACAAATGCACATATGTTGACTAGATAAAGTTTGCTATAACGGCAAAGCATTACATGCAAAATGTCGGAAACAGGGACGGAGCTTAGCTGAGGCCATGGTAGGCTGCAAAGTTGCATCAAGCAAACAGTGGTATTTCTAGTGTTTGCAAACGTTTTGTGCTTACCCCCCCCCCCCACACACACACACATGTTAGAGATATGCCCAAGAGACAATACGGATTTGATCCGTATGTGAGGGTCATACGGATATTGATCCGTGAGGAATTAGTCCACTAATGGGCCAACTAGTCGAGGCCCATTAGAAGGGTCTATTTAAGTGGAGGAGGGGCTTAAGGCACAGGTGATTCCACCAGTCCTCAACCCTAGCCGTCGTGCTCCTCTTTCTCGCCCACAAAACCCTAACCGTGTTGCCGGTGCTAGCACGCCGCGCATGGTGCTCCAACCCCGTACGTGTGGATACCGCGAGGAGGCGCTGCTGCTGCTGCGGTGCCGATGGCTGGACTAGAAGGAGACGATTGACGTGATCGACTACTTCCTCTACACCGACGCGCGACGACGTTGGATCGAGCTGCTCCAACATTCGCTTCCGCTCCGCCTGCGCGTCTAGTGGTAACGATCCATGATCCTCTCTTGCAAGGTTTCCTGGTTGAACGGTAGAAATCATTTATATGCTATCGTAGCCTACCCGTTCCCCAACAACACAGACACACCCAGGTTTTGCAAACTCTGTCACTGGTCAGAAACCTCAATGGTACTAGCTGGTCAAAGAAGTAAGAACACAACAGAGGCAGAGTTTATTATGTCATGCCAAAATATATACTCCCTCTGATTTTATTTTGTTGACGTTGGTTAGTGTAAATTTGCATTAACCAACGTCAACAATATAAAACCGGAGGGAGTAACATGTAAAGCCATAACATATTTATAAGGCACGATTGGTGGCGAAAGGTTTTAAGCAAATTCAAGGGGTTGATTATGATGAGACCTTCTCGCCCGTCGCTATGCTAAAGTCTATACGGATCCTTCTAGCAATCGCATTTTATGATTATGAGATATGGCAAATGGATGTCAAAACGGCTTTCCTTAATGGAAACCTAAGTGAGGATGTGTACATGACACAGCCTGAAGGTTTTGTCGATCCACAAAATGCTAGAAAGATGTGCAAGCTTCAAAAGTCCATTTATGGACTAAAGCAAGCATCTTGGAGTTGGAATCTTCGCTTTGATGAGGTAGTCAAAGGGTTTGGCTTCATTAAAAACGAAGAAGAGCCTTGTGTTTACAAAAGGGCTAGTGGGAGCGCGCTTGTCTTTCTGGTCCTTTATGTGGATGACATATTGTTGATCGGTAATGATATTCCAATGCTTGAAGCTGTTAAGACTTCTTTGAGAAAGAGTTTCTCAATGAAGGACTTAGGAGAGGCAGCTTACATTTTGGGCATTAAGATCTATAGAGATAGATCAAAGAGGCTAATTGGATTAAGCCAAGACACGTACATTGACAAGGTATTGAAACGGTTCAATATGCAGGATTCCAAGAAAGGTTTCTTGCCCATGTCACATGGGGTTTCTCTTAGCAAGACTCAGTGTCACTCGACACCAGATGAGCAAGAGAAAATGAGAGCGATTCCATATGCTTCGGCTGTTGGATCCATCATGTATGCCATGATAAGTACTCGCCCAGATGTAGCCTACGCTCTTAGTGCTGTGAGCAGATACCAGTCAAATCCAGGAGAAGCTCATTGGGGAGCTAATAAGAATATCCTAAAGTACTTAAGAAGGACTATGGGCATGTTCCTAGTCTATGGAGGTGAGGAAGAGCTCGTTGTAAATGGTTACACTGATGCTAGCTTCCAAACCGACAAAGACGATTCGAGATCGTAATCTGGATATGTGTTTTGCCTCAATGGAGGCGCGGTGAGCTGGAAGAGTTCCAAGCAAGATACGGTTGCTGACTCAACAACGGAGGCTGAGTACCTTGCCGCTTCAGAAGCTGTAAAGGAAGCTGTTTGGATCAGAAAATTTGTTTCTGAGTTGAGTGTGGTTCCTAGTGCATCCATTCCAATGGACCTCTATTGTGATAATAGTGGTGTCATTGCGCAAGCCAAGGAGCCTAGAGCGCATCAAAAGAACAAACACATACTACGGCGTTATCACTTTATTCGGGACATCGTCGCTCGAGGTGATGTAAAGATATGCAAGGTGCACACGGACTCAAACATCGCTGATCCGTTGACAAAACCTCTCTCTCAGCCCAAGCATGAGGCACATATGAGATCCATGGGTATTAGATATCTGCATGATTAATGTATGAGAGATTGTGTAATGTCTATGTTTATGTGTGATTGAATAAAGTGTTATTCTGTTCTATGGATAATAATTATTGCATTGATTGACAAGTGCGTGACTTATTTGTGAAACTCATTGTTCTTTCATAATATTATCCTAAATGATCCCTAGTTCCTTATCATTGTGTTGGACAATAATGATTCATGGACTAGCACATGTATTGGTTGATGATCATGTTTCACAGATCATTGATATGGAGATATCAAATCAATAATATGGACACATGTTGGAGAACATAGTGTTGGACTGACCCACTAATAGACTTTGCTGAGATGTTATTGTTGTGCCATCAGTTGTTGTCTTGTATGATGTACCTTTGGGATTCTTAGACCTGAGATTGTCATTGATTCCCAGAATGTGTAATAGCATATTTAGGGATTACCAAACGCTATTCCATAACTGGGTAGTTATAATGGTAATTTTCGGGTATGTTATGAAACATGTCGTGGGGTGTGAGCGGTCAAGATGGAATTTGTCCCTCCTAATAACAGGAGAGATATTTCTGGGCCCCTCGAGTTAGATGGATTTGGAAGTGCATGGCCATGCCAATGTAATTAAAAGTTAATCATAATGACTAAAAGTTAGTCATGATAAATCCACTAGACGTTCGAGTGAATGGTCAAGCTATTATAGGGATGGCACGTATCTCGCCTTAAGCTTGACTGATATCGTGAGGCAAAGGGATCGCTGACTGCGTATGTCAAAGGTTCAACCGATATGATCTTTATGTGTACACGAGAATCAGTATGTGCTGCTAGGTGCCGCTATTGATTTATGATTTGAAAAATGGTTTTCACATCATTGTCGTGTACATGTGAACCTAACGGGTCACACACTTAACGGGTTGGAACATCGCTTGCCTATGTGATTGTCTCTAGTGCAAGTGGGAGATTGTTAGAGATATGCCCAAGAGACAATACGGATTTGATCCGTATGTGAGGGTCATACGGATATTGATCCGTGAGAAATTAGTCCACTAATGGGCTAACTAGTCGAGGCCCATTAGAAGGGTCTATTTAAGTGGAGGAGGGGCTTAAGGCACAGGTGATTCCACCAGTCCTCAACCCTAGCCGCCGTGCTCCTCTTTCTCGCTCACAAAACCCTAACCGTGTTGTCGGTGCTAGCACGCCGCGCACGGTGCTCCAACCCCGTACGTGTGGATACCGCGAGGAGGCGCTGCTGCTGCTGCGGTGCCGACGGCTGGACTAGAAGGAGACGATTGACGTGATTGACTACTTCCTCTACCCGACGCGCGACGACGTTGGATCGAGCTGCTCCAACATTCGCTTCCGCTCCGCCTGCGCGTCTAGTGGTAACGATCCATAATCCTCTCTTGCAAGGTTTCCTGGTTGAACGGTAGAAATCATTTATATGCTATCGTAGCCTATCCGTTCCCCAACAACACAGACACACCCAGGTTTTGCAAACTCTGTCACTGGTCAGAAACCTCAATGGTACTAGCTGGTCAAAGAAGTAAGAACACAGCAGAGGCAGAGTTTATTATGTCATGCCAAAATATATACTCCCTCTGATTTTATTTTGTTGACGTTGGTTAGTGTAAATTTGCATTAACCAACGTCAACAATATAAAACCGGAGGGAGTAACATGTAAAGCCATAACATATTTATAAGCTGTTGTTCAAGATGAGTTCCTGTTGCATGAGCAAGTTAGAAACTTACTGCGATATTTGCAGAATGCTTGCCTAGTTTTAGTGTGAAATCCACAGTGTCCCCCTCCAATTTCACACTCTTGGCAAACATCAGTAATGTTAGGTACTGACCACCTGAGTGCTATCTCACCAAATGCAATGATTCCTTTTGCAGTTTCATTGAGGTTTGTATCCGTATTTTGAAACTGGATGGGTATCAATATGCCATTTGAAACAACCATGCAGTCCAATGGAAGAACATTCATGAATTGGACAGAAGATATCAGGTACGAGAGCTGGCTCCTGTTGCTAAGACAAGAGATGGGGCCAGCAACATGAACCTGACTTTTTGGTCTGAGCTCTCTTGCACAACTTATTAGTGTGGCTTCTTCCCCGTAAGGTGTATAAACTTCTGTTGATAGATTTGTGGTGATGATATTTTGAAGAGGGCACTTGGAGTCTGCAATTGGGATGACACTAATCATACGATATGTGTACATGATAGAAACTACCTTGCAGAAGCCAAGATGTGGGTGAACTAGGATTGTGTCTGCTTGCTCAGAGCAAAGCAGCTCCATGCCAGGTGCACCACATGATGGAGAGCTGCTTTGAAAGCGGAATGGAAACCGGATCTCTGGTCCACCTTCACTACACCTGGATGCTGGGCAACTTTCGAAGAAGTTTTCATGACTGCTTGCTGCGGCCATTGTAATTCCATAGTTGAGAACTGAGAGTAGTAGAGCTGAAGCTAAAGTGTTAGACATTTCACTTGGCAGAAAGCAAAGAGATGATATCTCATCTATAGAATGGAGAGCATCGTTGGTTTCAGTGACCAAGTATTTGTTGTGGTTTCGGGCCCATTATAGTGGTGCAAGAATTCTAACTTTGCGGCTTTGTAAGGTGTAATTTCTTGGAAAGTTCTTTGAGTGCTACCAAGCGATTCAAATCCTTTCCTTTTCAGCATGACCCATGAGTCAAGAACGAAATAATCAACTATGGAGGCTTTTTTCTTCTCCTACTGTCCCATGTACAGTCAAAACTTTACTTTGACCCAATGGACTACTCCCAACCAACCTCCTCCATTGCTATTATATCAGATCAGATTGGACGTTGCATCTCTGGCGTTATCATGGCATACTCTGGTGCATTTCTTCTTTCGTCCTGGCAATCCTTAACCATATTTTCTCTGATTGCTGTTCTAACGAAGACTGCAGCAGCAGCTGATCAGGAGAAGCTTATTTGCCCATTTTTCACCTGTGGGCATCTCCAAGACATCCGGTATCCTTTCCGTATGCAAGGTGACCCTCCTGGTTGTGGCGTTCCAGCATACGAGCTAGTTTGTACTGATGGCAAGGCCATAATTCATATCAGCACAGGAAGATATTTTGTGACTAACATCTCCTACCCTGACTCTATTTTCTGGGTTGTTGATGCCAATCTGGATAATAGCAGTTGTCCTATTCCTGAGAGGAACCAATATCAATATGGTTTGGAATCAGAGGGCACCATCCAATTATATCCTGACGTAGTTACATGGAGTGCCTTTGTGAATTGCTCACAGCTTGTTGGAATAGGAAGTAATGGTTCTTCCAGCTTCATATCTTCCATTAATGTTACATACAAGCCGGTTGCTTGCCGGAATAGGAAGAACTCTTTTGTTTATGTACTTACTTCTTCGTATGCCCCCCTTTTCATTGGAAACATGGAGCCTTCCTGCAGATACTTGAGCATGATTCCTTTAGGCAGTCGCTTGTGACGGTACCAGATAATGCAAGTTATGAAGATATTGTAAAATTTATGAGGAATGGATTTGCTGTTAGATTTCCTTTCCGAGAAGGGTGGACTTATCGTTGGATCATTAACCAATGCCTGAATGATTCAATAAGGTGAGTCTTAGCTTGCTATACAAGAGGGCCCCTATAGTTCCATTTTTCTATTCAGATTTTATTAATATTTCAAAGGTGTTCATCCCTCATTAATCCCTATTTATGTTTTATAACATAATTTGCAGCCATTTCTACACTCAAATATCTAGTTCGAGCATCCTAAAGCAGATATCTGCCATTGTTGAGATTGACTGGCGTTTCTTAATATGCATAAATGATTACTCCTACCAAACTAAATTATTTGGGGCTGCAGCCGCCACAGTACCTGTTGTGGATACTGTCAAGTTCATGATCGGTATGAAAGGGTTATCTATTCTGGGTTATTATAGCTGCATCCTTGCATTCACCTAACTTAAGTTTGCAATCCTGTTTATGCAGTACTTGCAATACTATCAAGATTTGTGCTTGCGCCAATAGCTGTATTGACATTTCTGACCTACAAATATTGGAAAACAAAGATATCCGTTGATGCAGTAGAGAGGTTTCTCAAATTTCAGCAAACTCTTACTCCAAAGAGGTATGCCTATACTGATATCACTGCAATCACAGGCCATTTCAGAGAGAAGCTGGGCCAAGGAGGCTATGGATCTGTGTACAAAGGTGTGCTTCCTGGTGATGTTCATGTTGCTGTCAAAATGTTAACCAATTCGTTGTGCAATGGGGATGAATTCATCAGTGAGGTGTCCACCATCGGAAGTATACACCATGTCAATGTTGTGCGTCTAGTAGGATACTGCTCGGAGGAAATGAGGAGGGCACTTGTCTATGAGTACTTGCCTCATGGATCTCTCGATAAATACATCTTCTCATCTGGACGGAGTTTTTCCTGGGATAGAGTCAATGAAATAGCTCTAGGCATTGCCAGAGGAATCAATTACTTGCATGGAGGATGTGATATGCAAATATTACACTTTGACATCAAGCCACACAACATCCTTTTAGATCGCAACTTCACTCCAAAAGTAGCCGACTTTGGGCTTGCAAAACTTTACCCAAGAGATAACAGCTTTGTACCAGTGAGCGCTGCACGGGGAACTATAGGGTACATAGCTCCTGAGATGATATCTCGAAGCTTCGGTGTCATTTCATGCAAGTCAGATGTTTACAGCTTTGGGATGTTATTGCTGGAGATGGCTGGTGGACGGAGGAACTTAGAGCAACATGCAGAAAGGAGAAGCCAGGCATACTACCCAGTTTGGGTGTATAATCAACTAACCCGACAAGATGTGATCGAGATTTCAGACTCTGTTGAGATCCATGAGGTTGAGAGGAAGCTGTGCATTATAGGGCTATGTTGCATCCAGATTATGCCGGATGATCGACCCACGATGGGTGAGGTCATAGAGATGCTTGAATCAGGCGTTGATGGCCTAAACATACCTCCCAAGCCATTCTTCTGTGGGGATGAGCAAACCTTTGTAGAAGGCCCTTCCCATTTCTCCCCCTCAGAGTTGGGTGCAATAATCTCTGAGTCTCAATAAAGTACTCGAATCTGTTAGCTATATTTAGGCGGCAACAAGTTCGCATATTTCTTTTTTAGATATTCCTGCCCCTGGAAGCAGCTTCGCAAATGAAATGGCACAAACTATAGATTTGTATGAATGGTCAAAATATATTTTATGTGAATATGAATTGTGATGAGTAAAGAGTTTGGCTATGTTTGGCATGGCTTATCGAGCACCTTATACTATGGCGTATACTATAATAAATCATAAGTTCAGTCTATCGGGTTGGAACTTAAAAATATTTATTGACATAAGCAACTGGCAACCCTTTTCATATTTGTACTAGCATAACCTATTTTATCTAAGAAAAAAATAGTACTCCCTCTGGTTTTTTAATAATACTGACGTTCATTTTGTAGGTTAATTTCCTTGTCTGAAATGACAAGAAAATAGAGTACCACGAGTGCAGATAGTCTAAGGCTGTCTGCACTGGGTATGTTATCCCATGCTGCAGTACATGGATAGCGTATTTCCTGCTGCACTGGAGTGTGCTTTGCGGGACGACATCATCCCGCACTACCTCGCGCACGCCA
Organism: Eleusine indica; assembly: GCA_030378355.1. Classification (NCBI taxonomy): domain Eukaryota; kingdom Viridiplantae; phylum Streptophyta; class Magnoliopsida; order Poales; family Poaceae; genus Eleusine; species Eleusine indica. Next base: position 4,924,704 of record CM059497.1, on the reverse strand, counting down.
CGGTAAGCGCAGACGTGGCACTGGACCCACTTGTTTTGCTGTTGCTTTGTGGGGAGACGGAAGATGAGAGAGAGGGAGAGAGAAAAAAAGTAAGAATAAAATATAGAGTAATTGAAGATGGTTGAATATAATAATATATGGTAGTTGTTATAGAGGAAAAGATAGACTATGATTGGTGCAGAAAAAATTAATATAAAGAAAAAAATTTTGCTGACTAGAACAAAATATTTCTTTTAGAGGATGAATTTAAAGTATCACGAGTGAGGTCAGTGTAAAATTGACACAACAATAATTTTTGGCTTCTACAGAGTTTTACCAGCCACGCCCATGCACGATTTGTTTTTGGTTTGCGCAAAGGTCACGACACGTGTATAAATTTTGTTGATTTAGATGTATGTGATAGGTCGGTAATAGACGGTCTGAGAAAAATAGGTCATTAAAAAGCTACCGATGAAGCAGGCCACACCATTCTGATTTAGGAATGGTAATTGATACAAAATCCATTAGAGGATATGACACCCCCATATGAAAAAGGGTCACCCATGACCCACACTCATACCCACGTGGGTTATACCCATATCCAAATGGGTTTGAGTACCCATTGGGTTATCTATACCCACTAATAAGAAAGTAAAAGAAATTTATATAATAATATAGTTCATATTTAGATCATATAAAGACAAGTATTTGCAACTTCTATATTAAATAAGAGTTTCTAATATGATGTAACTACTACAAATAACTCATTATGATCATAACATCATAAAAATTGCAATTACGTGGCGGCCACATCAAAAGAACACATAACAGGAGTAGCAATCAAACATACAAAAGAAGAACGGAGGTCCAAAGTAGCAAAACGAAGGCGAGACGCAGCCGAACAAAATACGCACACCGGGGCAGACACTGCTTACGTGGCACTTTGTCATTGGCTTAGAACCGACTGGAGCGCTGCACGACCGTGCAGTCCAGGCCACATTAGTATATAATAGATAATACTGCTTACATGGCACTTTGTCATTGACTTAGAACCGGCCGGAGCGCTGCACGACCGCGCAGTCCAGGCCACATTAGGATATAGATATTTGTCGCCCTTTGCTAGCTTCGGCTTCTCGGGTCGGCGTTCGCTACCAAGCAGATTCTGGTGAAGGCCAAATTCAGCTAGATGCACCGCGTGAGTGACATTTAGCTAGGTGCACCCAATGCTGCTCAAGCTAATTAGTAAAGTGCAAACCAATCTGGCCCATCAGTAGGTGATAGGCATGCAAATACCTAATATAAAAAAAAGTTACTTTCATGATCTCAAATAAAAAGTAACTTTCATTCTTTTATGTTACATAATATCACTTTTGACACAAAAAACTATACATAAATATAAGTAACTATTGTTTTAGAAATAAATGATAGCTCCATATTCGTTTTTCATAGATTCTTACTCAAATAAGGTGACCTAAAAATATAAATTTATATGCAAATAAATTGTTATTTTGATGGGTACGCGGACATGTGTATTCAAAAGTTTCAATAAGGGACCTTAGATTTGCCATATAAATAATAAAGAAGTTCCAATAAGGAACATTAGATTTGCCATATAAATAATAAAGCATGCTTCTGCTCTACCTCCTTCAATTAAAGCATCTCAAATGTCATGTATTCAAAAGCTTTTATTAGGGACCTTAGATTTGCCATATAAATAATAAGTGACTTGCTAATTTTTAGCTGACTAAAAGTTTTGGCAAGTTTCAATTACCGCTTTGAGTCATCGGATCTAGATCTAACAACTTATAACTATTATATAATAATCCTACAAAAGAAAAATCAAAACACAAAGTAACAAACCATTGATTAAAACCTTTCAGTCGATTGAAGCCTAGAAAATATAAAATAATAAAGCATGCTGCTTTACATCCATCATTTAAAGCATCTTAAATGTCATGTATTCAAAAGTTTCAATTAGGGACCCTAGATCTGTCATATAAATAATAAAACATGCTTCTGCTCTACCTCCGTCATTTAAAGCATCTCAAATGTCACGTAATATAACCGTGTCAAAGTATTAGTATTTTGGCCATCTATTTTCGTTCATTCACCTCTACAATCCAAAAAAATAAAATATATGAAAAAATATAAACATGTAGGTGATCAGCGGGAGTAGCTAACCAGCTTTGTTGCGTCCTTCGTTTCCTCTTCTTCTAGTCTTTCCATCCCAATATATAAACATTTGATGGATGTGAGGGAGAAACCAAGAAAAAAGCAAAATGACTCTGCTCTCTAATTATTACCTGAATGACATGATTAGATAGAGATCTATTAAATGCATACTCCAGCTCTCCACGGTGCAACAGGTAAAAACTTTCTTTCTTTTTTCCTTGACACGTACGATTGCTGCTTTCTTACCTTACGTGGCTGGTGGGTGGAGCGAAAGTAAGGGGGTGTTTGGCCTGGCTTCGGAGTCGAGATTCAGCTGGGAGCGGAGCGAAGCTAGTCAAACACTTTAGCTTTAGAAATTTTTAGAACAGCCAACTCTAAAGAGTTTGAGGAGCTCCAGTTCATTTTTTCAGAGTATCTCAAACCAGCTCCGAAGACCAGAGAAACATGGAGTTGGAGATAATTACCCTCAACGCCATCGGTTACACAAAAAACGGTTCGTTTTCTTTCTCGGTCGCTCCTCTCTCGCTCGGCAGCGCCCCCGCGCCGGTCCTCCTCCCCGTCGTCCCCTTGTCAGACCTCCTCCCCGCCGTCCCCCGTGTCGGCCCTCCTCCCCGTCGCCCCCTCGCCGGGCCTCCTCCCTGCCATCCCCCACGCCGGCCCTCCTCCCTACTTCCCTCCACACCGCCCCGAGGGCTCCGTCATCGCGCGCTGCCCCTGTTGGCTCCACCGCTCCCGCTCGCTTCTCCTCCAGATCGCTCTGCCGCTAGCCCGTCGCTCCAACTCGTGCCACCCTTGATTCGTGTCGCCCCTTGCTCTGACACGGCTTGCTCCGCCGCCGCCCGCCTCGCCCCCAGCCCACATTGCCGCCTCAGACCTCGTCTCCCCTCTTTGATTCGTGCCGCCCAGTATCGATTCGTGTCATCGCCGCTCCGATTTACACCGCTCGGCTGCGATTCGTGCTGCCCTGAGGCAGAGGAAGGGGCCGGTGGAGACGGGGAGGAAGAGGGCAGAGGAGCTCAGGGAGGATTTGAGAGGCATATCGCTGTTTTACGTGTTTGACTCGTTTTTTCTGGAGTTAGGGTGTTTGGCATGACTTCACTACATAGTGGAGCTGCTCTAAACTGGAGTTTTAGAGCAGAGCTGCTCCACTATGGAGTGGAGCTATATCAAACACACCCTAAATCAGGAATTAAATGATAGTGAGGCCACCAAGTCCTCAAATGCTAATAATATGAGAATAATTTGAATCCTTCAAATGCTAACTTATTGGGATGGAAGGAGTATTTGTTATAACAAACTGTACCAGACGCAATAAATGCCGATGAGGAAAGACAAGGAGAGCGAAACTTAGAGGCGTCATATCATTTTCCAAGAAGAAAAGTCTAAAACGTGAACCTGGAATTGTAATCAACGGTAGCAGTGGTCATTGGGAGTAGTAGTTAGGCACAAAGACGTCGTAATCACCCATTTTATCTTTCGGACTGAAAGCCATTGTCTGCACCGGCTTCCACAGAGTTTTACCAGGCGTGGAGCCTCTCTAATTGCCACGTAGATTTATTGAGGGACGTGGTTCGCTCCTTCGCCTGGTCTTTTCTTGACCACAGGTGCTTCCTTACGCCCGTCTGTGGGTATTTGTCGCCCTTTGCCAGCTTCGGCTTCTCGGGTTGGCCGTCTGCGGCGTTCACTACCAAGCAGATTCTGGTGAAGGACAAATTCAACTAGATGCACCACGTGAGTGACATTTAGCTGATAACATATTCTATGAAAACTGATTTTATATGAGAATTATAAGAACTCCAACTAAGATTACAGGATTTTCATTCGATAGCTAGGGGTAGAGGTGGGTTATTTTAGTTGAAGGTTATTTTGTAAAATAAGGGATTAGATAGGATAAGCGGGAGTTTAAGTGTAAAAAAATCTGGCTATCAGATAAGGATCCTGTGATCTTGGTTGGAGTTATTATAGTTCTCACACGAAGTCAGTTCTCATATGATACATTGCCCATTTAGCTAGGTGCACCCAATGCTTGCTCAAGCTAATTAGTAAAGTGCAAACCAATCTGGCCCATCAGTAGGTGATGGGCATGCAAATACCTAATATAAAAAAGTTACTTTCATGATCTCAAATAAAAAGTTACTTTCACTCTTTTATGTTACACAATATCTCTTTTCACACTAATAAAACTATACAGAAATATAAGTAACTATTGTTTTAGAAATAAGATGATGGCTCCATATTCCTTTTTCATAGATTCTTACTCAAATAAGGTGACCTAAAAATATAAATTTATATGCAAATAAATTGTTATTTTGATGGGTACCCGGACATGTGTATTCAAAAGTTTGAATTAGGACCTTAGATCTGCCATATAAATAATAAAGCATGCTTCTGCTCTACCTCCTTCATTTAAAGCATCTCAAATGTCATGTATTCAAAAGCTTCCATTAGGGACCTTAGATTTGCCATATAAATAATAAGTGACTTGTTAATTTTCAGCTGACTGAAAGTTTAGACAACTTTCAATCACCACTTTGAGTCATCGGATCTAGATCCAATGGTTTATAATTATTATACAAATAATTCTATAAAAAAATTAAAACATAAAGTAATAAACCATTAACTTTCAGTCGATTGAAGGCTAGAAAATATAAAATAATAAAATATACTTCTGCTCTACCTCCATCATTTAAAGCATCTTAAATGTCATGTATTTAAAAGTTTCAATTAGGGACCCTAGATCTGTCATATAAATAATAAAGCATGCTTCTGCTCTACCTCCATCATTTAAAGCATCTCAAATGTCACGTAATATAACAGTGTGAAAGTATTAGTATTTTGTCCATCTATTTTCATTCATTCACCTCTACAATCCGAAAAAATAAAACATATGAGAAAATATAAACAAATAGGTGATCAGCGGGAGTAGCTAACCAGCTATGTTGCGTCCTTCGTTTCCTCTTCTATTTGTTATAACAACTGTACCAGACCCAATAAATGCCGATGAGGAAGGACAAGGAGAGCGAAAGTTTTTTTAGATAATGAGGAGAGCGAAAGTTAGACGCGTCCTATCATTTTCCAAGAAGACAAGTCTAAAACGTGAACCTGGAATTGTGATCAACGGTAGCAGTGGTCATTGGGAGTAGTAGTTAGGCATAAAGACGTCGTAATCACCCATTTTATCTTTCGGACTGAAAGCCATTGTAAAAGTTCTTCCCTGCAACGACGCTAATGCTTTGCTGTGGTTGATTCTACTACGAGGGCAAGATCAGACTATACGCTAACGGCCGATGATGAATATTGTGCCTGCGAGGATCGCCGACCACATGATGGTTGCGCCAGATGCTTCATTTTTGCTGCTTTGACTCGCAACTCACACGTCGTAGTTCCGTCACGGTAAGGCTACTACTGGGCACGTACCGACGACGACGATTACCGTGCTTTTCTACGTCCGCCGGCGTGATTTGGCCGTGTGTTTATTAGTCCCGTCTGAATCAGATCAACTGAACCGACGACCACATGACGGGTCCTGTTCACGGCCGATATTTTGTGCAACGAGTGTTGATTTCTCAGTTCAAATTGACAATTATACTGAAGTACTATAAACGCAACAAAATGTGGCTCATCAGGACAGAGGCAGGCTCATTAAAAAAAAGGTGTAAGGTGTGTTGTGTGGCTAAATTTTAGTGATGTCATATTAATTTTTTAAACACTAAATAAGATGATTAAATATAAAACTAATTACATAGTTAAAGCCTAATTTGTGAGATGATTTTGTTAAGCTTAATTAAGTTATTTTTATGAGATATTTACTGTAGCATTGCGTTATCTAATTACAACCTAATTAGATTTAATAGATTTATCTCGTTATTTAGTCTAAGTGTTATAAAATGAGTTTTATCATACGAACACACTCTAACATATCATGTCATCTTAAAAAAAAAGTAAGGCTGAACTGTGGGCCTATCAATCAACTGTAGCGATGGTTGTCGTGGCTCGTTAGTTAGTGACGAGGTCGAATCCATTTTTGCCTTTACTTGACAGTGAAAGCCTCGGCACGAGTTTCGCTTCCCTGTATGTGGTTGATTCTATATGAGGCCAAGGCAGCAGAGCAAAATGTCACGCGGTCAGTCCACGCCGGCAGCTGCGAGTTTTCTTAGTCGCTTCGATTTGCTTTCTCAAAGATAGCTACATTGTTGGTTAGGACTTTTGTTAGGAAACGGCAGGCAGCTTCATGGCGACACTGCAAAGATTTCGGAGGCAAACCATAACCATTTATTTCTTCTTCGGTTTTCCTCTTTTTGTCAAGGCTCAGATATTCTTTTTTGAGGAAACAGTAGGAGAGCCCCCTACTTGATATTTTTATAAATTTTATAAAAATTGTTTATATACAGTTTACATGGCGGTAGGTCAAAAAACAAATCCTACTAGAAAAGCTAAAAGGTATTACTCAACCATTGAGTTAGCAGAGCGTTGGTAGATGCTTTTGCTCTAAGTAGAACTAAGCTCAAACTCTTCTTTGAAAACATCTAACCATCGACCCAGGGTAACTGATGCACCATCAAACCATTAAAGATGACTGCGTTCCTATGACACCAAATTGTCCATCCAACCACCATGATTATCTCTCTGAAAAAATTTTAACCGAAATTTCTTCTGCTGGCCATTATCAAATCTGAAAAGGGCTCCCCGCTTATTGTACCTTCCCATAACTTCATGGGCATTCCTCAACTCGTTATTAACACTTTTTAGGGAAATAAAGTTTGTTTTCAATCCCAATTTAACACAAGTCTGTTTACAGTTCTTGCACATGAAATTCGTCATGTTTTGAATTTTTCATGGAGGCTTTATCCCTAAGTCGACTGTTGTACGACGATGTTGGTGTTGTGCTTGCCGATGTGCATGTCCATGGCCAGCGGCATCTCCGACCGATCTGGCCGCAGTAGGCCTGATCTTGATCCGTGGGCTACTTCTCGCTATCTTACGTGATTCGGCTTGTGAGCTCTGTCATGGGTGCTCCTAGTGATACGGGCCCCCTTCCCTGATTCTTGGAATTTGAGACATCTACTCCGCCATCAAACAGCTGTGCACCACAATATGAAATCCTCAAGCTAGAACTCACCATTGCATCGGTGACGTTGGGTCCCCCCTTCCCGATGTTGTGAGTTCGGGTCACCCATGCTACAACAACTGATTTCGTCTTCGGCCACTTTAAAGATGTTTTTTTGTTCTTCTTGCGATATTGATCTTCTGCATTGAAATGGAATAAACATGTAGAGAGAATTTGATTTTGTTTTCATTAGGCCTATTGTAAAAGTCTGATGATGGTATTTGACCATAACTCTCATGAAGGTCAAGGGCATTGGTTGTAGTTTTTTTAAGAGCCAAGGCTGAGTGTAATCGTTTTCCTATTATCTAAAAAATTATTTATTTACATATTAAAAAAAGTTTTATTTTATGAATTTCACCTGATGTTACAAACTTGGAGTTCCTTTTTTTCCCTGATGGTTTGAGAAATAGGAGAAACATGGCTTTTGACTGTATTTGTATCATTCGACTGTTTGCAGGTGGCTCCATTCTTGGTTTACCTCTCCTTGATTCACTAGCTGGACTTGCTACTATGGTGTTAATGTGTCAAGGGGATGATTGGTTCCCTTCTCAGTGCCTCCTGGCTCGATCCTTGGGAGCCTGGCTCCAACTGGTCAGCACCGTGCGAGCCAGGTCTAGAAGAAACAAAATCCAGTTTCGATTCCTACGAACCATACTGAGGGTCATTTTGGGCGTGATTGGTTGGCTGGATATGACCCAACCAGGCTGTCCGGATGCAACATTGCTGTGTTTGGTTGCCTGTAGAATTATTAGCCTGGCTCCACGCATGCATCATCCGATGATTGGTTGTCTGTTCCTAGCGCTGCCAGCACCCGTCTGTCTCTCACGCCGAGCTCAGCCTGGCTCATGGGAATCTCGTTTCTGGCAGGCCTGGCTGGGGCGATGCTGGCCAGCAGCGGCCAGGCTGCCGAGCGCCGAGCTAGGCTCCGCTAAGAAGACATCCAATCGCGCCCTTTCTACACGTAGACATATGCGAGCTAGATAAAACTACAGCCAACCAATTGTTCCTCACCTGCACGCGCTGAGCCTGGCTGGATATGCTGCATGCAACCAATCGTATCGCACCTGCATGCGTGGAACCTGGCCGGGCGAGCTGCAGGGAACCAATCACCCCCCCCCCCCCCCCCCCCCAAGTTAATTGGATCGCCTCTTCAACTCAATAATAGCTTAATTCCTACAAAGAAAAATCATAACTTGGTTGAGTCTTTTATATGGACCACGGATTATGGGTTTTGGGTGGGGTTTTAGTGACAGGTGATATTTTGGACCGTCGCTACTGTTGATTTTTAACGACAAGTGATATTATGGTTCTATTTATAGTGGCAGAGTAATTTTAGATCACCTCTATAGAAAATTGAGTTGCTCGGCTACAGAGCTTGTTTAGTGTAGTTAATCAAACATTGATCATCTTTTTCTCAAGGAATCTTTTCCTTACTAGTCAAAATCCTATTGCACGCTAAATTAGGGAACTTTCAAGTATCTCGCCACAAAACACTACATATGTTTAATCTATCATACCTCCAGAAATGTTATTACCTAGGAACAGAGACGGACGGCTTTATGTAACATTTTTTATGTACAAGATGCTACATGCTAACATTCTATCCGTGTGCCTTTTAAGAAAAAAACATTCTATCCGTGTGGACCAGTGGAGGAGCTAGACATTTGAAACTGGGTATTTCTAAGTATGAAAAGGTGTTAATAAAACAACAACAATAATAACAACTAGCCCTTTAATCCCAAGCAATTTAAGATAGATTAGAGATGAAATCTCGAAGGATCCACACAAGAGCAAAATAAACAAATATAAAAAAAAGACAAAGAAGAAGAAAGGTGAGAAAAGAGCAATAAAAACCAAAAGAAAAAAAGAGAAAAGAGAGGGAATAGGACTGGACTCAAAGAATCCAAGCACAAGAGCAAAACAAACAAGCACAAGAAAAAAGAAAGAATCAGAGAGGTGAGAAAAGAGCAATAAAACCAAAGAAAAAGGAAGAAAGAGAGGAAATAAGACTAGATAGGGAAAAGAAGAGAAGAGGTGTTAATATAAAATACCAATGTATTCGTACTTGAATGTGAACGGTTTACATTATTATAGGAATCTTAACAAATTTAATGACTAAGGGTTGTCATGTTTTTGGGTGCAGAATAAATAAATTAGCCATGTTTACTATACACATATGAAGCAAAATGTTGTGGACAAAATGTTGGGTATTTCTGTGCGTACCCAGGCATAGCAGCTCTGTCCATGGTGTGGACATGATCATTGCTTTCTTAGCAAAGGTATTATGCTACACGTAAACGATCTCATAAATTGTAAGATTTTTTATGATGTGAAAGAGAGAGGGTGGTGACAGAAAAATGGTTGTTTTGACGAATCTCACACCATTATACAAGTTCTAGTTATCTTTTAATTTATAAATATTTCTTTTTATATTCACAAATTAAAGGGTCATATAATAAATATTATGAGACAACTGAACACCACTCATTATATAAGTTATCTGATAACCCGATTCAAAATTTCATGTTATACATGAGATGACCTATAAGACCACGTCATTGTGCTTATTCTTTTTTTCCTAGTTCAACTGTGTTTTCTTTTCGTCATCGACTCCAATAAGCATCACGTTTTCACACTTAAACATATTTTATCCTTACAGTTCAGTATAGGTTGTAGCTCACCATTGTACAGTTCATATTGTTGCTTGACAGTACATAACCCGTTGATTTCTCATGCAGTACTCCTCTGTTCGTTTTTTGTTGACGACAACAAAATCAGAATGGAGTATACTGGAACTAGTTGATGCTGTTGTGGATCCTTCAGTTCTAAAACTGATCAAGGAAACGATATTGAAGGTTGATGGTGTGAAGGTAGTTACTCCCGGAAATTGAATCTCTCATTGGTCAGATTTATATCTTTTAAACCCAAAATCTCCATGATTACTCAAATTCATGATGTATTGCTAGGGATATCATCGATTGAGAGGAAGAAAAGCTGGAACCTTATTATATCTTGATGTGCATCAATGTGGTTTAGTTTATTGCTGAAGATTTTTGATTTCAATAGTTAAACAATGACGGTTTGCAGAAACATCTATGCAACAGAATCAGAAGCAGACAAATTATGGGAGTCTTATATCTAAGTTTATTGTGATTGGGCCAACAAATTGAGCAGCTTCAGCTGGCATCGAGCAAGAATGTGGCTCATGATTTACGTGCAGGGGCGCACTAATCTTAGCACGTATGAACTTTGTCGTGAGGATTATAATTTTGCTAATTCTTCTAACGAAGCTCTTCAGTTTGCTGCTAAGGCAGTAGGTTTGGGTAGACTTTGTTGTATTCATAGTGTTGAGAGACGCCCGGTAAATTTGTAATAATGCACCAAAGCAGCCTTGCTTTTTTTAAAGACAATGGGAAAAAAGCAGCATTGCTTAGAGATGGATTCTGGCACAGATTTCTGGCTGGTTATACTTCACATCCTTGTAACTACTGCAGCGTGGTACGAGAGCCTCGCTGATCAAAACTCATGTTGTCAAAGGGTAAATAAAAAACAATAATTTTTGTGAGCATTTCCATCAATTACTGAACGAAAAATAAGAGATGTCTGCAATCTGCACCGCGTGGTATGCAACATAAGCAGTGCGGTTAACGTCGATCTGGTAAGAGTCAGTTGAGGTAACGATAGTAATTCTAATCGAGGTCCAGGAAAATATCGGTCGATGCGAGATTCCTGCGACCGTAGCATCTGATATTCTGGTAGCTCAGCTTAAACATGCTTTTGATGCCCATTTGGTTGTCATTCGACTAGCAGAAAAATGATACTCCTTCCGTTCCAAAACTATTATCGTTATTGACTTTTTTTACTACCTTTGATCATTCGTCTTATTCAAAATATTTTAAAAATATCATATATTTTATTATAATTTATTTTATCACTATATAAAATTTAAATATAACTTATAACTTTTTATATTTGAAAAAATATTTTGAATAAGACGGATGGTCAAAGGTAATAAAAAAAGTCAATAACGACAACAATTTTGAAACGTAGGGAGTATGTAACACCTGCAGCTTTTAGGCGAAATAAAAAAGTCTATTTCCAAAAGAAATGAATGAGTCAAGCGCTGATTCACAAGACAAGGATGTATGGCTTTACGGCATAATAAACCCCGCTCTGCGGAAAAATCAGTCAGATGAATGCGTCCCATATACGATGCACGATCATCTGGTAAGCGCATAACTAAATTCGCCAATATGGCACTTTTCTTCGATCTCACCAGTACAAGATGGTTTTGCAAGTCTACATAGGCACATGTGCCTCTATAAACTAAACGAAAACTAAAGATTAAGTCTCGCATAAAAGGTGATCATGCACCTATAAAAACCATGGCCTTCAGGGCATTCTGCATAGCAAAGATTAGCAATGTTGGCCCATCGGACGCCCAAGACAGCTTTACTTGAAGGCCTCAAAAGTTGCTTGATGCATCCACGAGAGTCAACTTGGTGCCGTTGGTACTTAGGCCATGTCAATTATGCATTAGATTGCTCATTATTGCTTTTCTGCATCAATGCTGGACTTCTCTGCATCACCCCTGGTAGCCATCGAACCAGAGCCTTTACTGGCTCAAATGGACTTCTCCGCATCACCACTGGCAGCCATAGAAACTGAGCCTTTTGTGGGTCGCATGGATTTCTCTGCGTCGCCACTGGCAGCCTTAGCACCTGAGCCTTTTGTGGGTCACATTGACTTCTCTGCGTCGCCAATGACAGCCTTAGAATCTGAGTCTTTAGTGGCTTTGCGAGCTCGCTGAGAAGGCTGGTTTGCCCCTGTGTTCTTTGGATCAGCCTTACGCTTCCCACTTCCAAGAAATCCAAAGGCAACAGCTTCTAAAGCTTTTGCAGTGGGAGGCCTGTTTCTGGTTCCATGCCTTCGAGGATTTGCAGGCTCAGGTTGTGGGTCATCAGGTCTTCCTTCTGTTTTCTCCGAAGCAACATTAGCCAAGTTGCTGTTTGAAATGGAGGGAACTTCATCAGCCTTCATGACACCACGATTGTCTGATGATGCGATGCGCTTGCTTCCGCTTGCCTTATCAATGTCAGGTGTCTCTGGCTTAATCAAGTTAATCACATCATGAACCAGAGCTCTTTCTTTGGCAGATGTTGTCTCATTGACAGTGATCTTTGAGTGGACTTCAGCCATTGCATATTCCTTACACTCATATGGCTTGTTATCTACTAATTGTGCCATACTCATTTTCTCATTTGGCCCATCATTGATAAGTGAGTTCTTTGCACCCATTTTCTGCTTAGATGGCTTCTCTTTTGTTGAACAGCTTGCCATTGTTTCGGCCTGGAATGTGTTGCCAGCAGGTTTTGACGATGTTGATGGATGCTTGATTTTCTCTTTCTCTGGATCAATACCTTTTGAGAAAGAAAAGGCCTGTTGGATGGTCTGTTCATTACTATAGTTAGCTAATTTCCTGCGCTTTGACACTGGCGACAAATACTTGCGCCTTTCAGTTTCTGTTTTGAGACCATAAGTGCTTGTCAAATCAGTTTTTTCGTCTCTGTCTTTAGAAAAATGACCATTAGCAGTCATCACGTTTTGCAATGAACCTTCTGGAGCCATTTTACTGTCCTTACTGTCAGCTGTGAACCGCTGGTCATCTGATAATCCATCATTGGCATCTTGCTCTTCTGAGGAGCTATCACTCGCCATATTTGGCAAATGATTTGAAAGGATAAAATTAACATTTGCATCTGCAGGTAAGTTCCTCAGCTCCCTTACTTTGAAGGGCTCTTCACCTTCAACTAGGCTAGTGTCAATTATTGTGAACTTTGGAAGCTCCTGATATCCATCTAAAGGACTATCTTCGTTCAGCTTCACATCTGTGATGCAGTCATTTTTCTCAGCAGGAAAACCATTTTCAATTCCATCAGCCTCCAACTCAAGAAGAACAGGATCCGCTGCCACTTTTTTAAGGACGTCGCTGACACAATCAAAATAATGTGTGCCTTTAGTGAGTTTACTTCTGGAGAACTTTTTTATGCCCGGCACAACAAATACAAGATAATTCTTAGTCGTGCTGACATCCTTTGGCTGTTCTGAGTGCCACCCTTTTGCAAGCAAACGCGGCCAGACAGCTTCCCAGAAAATATCATTTGATCTTGTCTTACTTCTTCTGAAATCACCAGTTAAGAACTTGATTATATCTTCTGAAGCAAGTGAGGAACAATCTTTGCCAGTAGGCAAGTCAGGGTTATTTGGTTTAGATTGATCTGTGACAAATCCGGTCAAATCATGTTTCCCTTTACCAATCCCAACAGCCTCCACAAAAGCTTCTGTTCCAACAGTGGATTTCAGAGCAAAGACAAATTCCTCAAGAGATGTTTGACTGTCACTGTAAGATTTCAAAACCTGCAGCACGTGAAAGATAAATCATCTGGCAGTGCATACATATCAACATCCTTCAAGAATGTCAACGAACATGTTCTATAGAATTACTAGTTCAAATGAAAATTGTGCTTGGGTAGTCGTAAGCTTTACTGGTACTATACAACTTATCCTCAGTACTGTAGTTTAAGTGACGCCAAATAAAAAAAAAACTTCTCACAAAAGTTAGATAAAAAAAAAATCGCAATGGCTAAGAGTATACTAAAGATTTGAGGGCAATAAAGTTTGCTATTGCGGACCAATCAGAGCAACATTCTGGGACAACAATCCATACATTGGTCACTTAATGAGACTACAGCACTAGTAAAACAGATCAGCCCACTGGAAACTGGGGGAATATATTTTTTATATGGACCAATAGAATAAAAATATTATTAAGGTTGCCATAGAATAAGAAATACAGAATAAATTAATATTAAAATAAAGGTCTGACCACGCAGATCCTGATGATATTTCAATATTGAAATTCCATAGCATAATATCGTATCAGCCATTCTGCTACTCGTACTATTGCAACATACCTCGCTTAATGAATCATGAGCTTCTTTAGGAATCTTGGACTTCAGTCGTGATATAAGCTCTGGCAGTCGCGATCCTTGAAAAATGCGTTCCCCGAGAATGCATCTCCTAGTTTTCGCCTTTCTACAGTCCGCCCATCTTTTATAAGCATCTCTTTTGTAGAACTTCCCATAGTAGTATGACAGTACATCGCCAACAGTCTTAGTGCCCAAGAACCTGCTCAGCTGTGTCAGATTCTTGCCAAAAATGTAAAGCCCAAGGAGAAATAGCTCTGCTTCAAGGTCACTCCAAAACACAATGGGTGAATAAGGCAGTGGATTTAATGGTTTGGTTACTCTTTGCTGCATCATAGGATTGATGGTGAAGTTGAGGCCTTCTTGAGTGGGGGGAGCTAACTTTTCATTACTTCCTTGGTTACTATCTGCTTCAATCTGGACTGGTGGTTCCACTGTGAGTGGATCCTGATAAGTTGGATCACAGTTGATCATGCCAGTGCTGGCTGGACAAAGTGAGGTCACCTGACTTTGCTTATCTCTGCTACTGACCCCTGCTTCGGTTTCCGACATTTTTTGTAACTCCTTTTCCTTCTTGTCAACCTCACTTGGAGATGCCCACATAATTGGTAAAGCTAATCCAACCACAATAGGGTAATCATAACCATGGAGTAAACTGGTCATGAGCTCAAGACGCTCATGCTCTGTGGCCAGGTTGGGGATTTGTGCCTGGTGCTCATTTCCAACTGGACATATTGGAAACTCATCATATGGCACATCTGAAGCTAGAGAAGCTTCTGAAGAAGGTTGGTCACCATAGTCTTCAGGATCGAGTGGCTCCATCTGTCACAATCAGAACAAATAAAAGCAATTTGTCAAAAGCCACTATAACAAGGAACACGTGTACATCATCACAATTAACAGCAAAGTTGTTCATGCATTTTGGAAGCATGAAGCAGAAGGGTGCACATAAAAATATTCTCTTTTTTCTAGAATTCTTATGAGCTTACATGATGAATCCCTAATTTTCTGTGATGCATAAGTACCGTAGCATCCAAATTATGTTATATGCAACATGAAAATAACCAATAGTTGTAGTTCACTACATTTTCTGTGTATCCTACAATCCTATTCAAGCCCATGATTGACATCATCTCAAATGTAAGATCAGGGGGAAATGAGAATTTCATGGTTACACAAAATTAGTTGCAAACATAATGGCATAAAAAGCACAATGTAATAAGGTTTGCTGCTATGCAAGCAATGTAAGTAAAAGATAAAATGCCAAGAACGCGAGGCACGACAATAAGCACGGATACAAGTCTCGAGAGGACCCGCGTGGACCACGTGATCACGGACCAAATCACCATAGCCGAGCCCAGGAGTACCCCGCCGCAAACCAACGGGACCATGCGACGCGCCACCAAACGGGAGCACAGCGCAGAACCCGAGCGACAGCATGAACGAATGCGATATTAGAGGGGGCAGGGAAGCCAGTGAAAACCTAGTCTCCGTGCAGGCGGGCCGCGCGACGACTTCCCCGCCTCCGTCTACGCGGAGCCCTCCGGACGAGAAACTGCCATCCCCTCCCGGAGCCAGAGAATCTGAACCGGACCTGATGAGCGGGGAGATTCAGCGGCGGTTGCCTGGACGATGGAGCACGGAGCGGCACGCAAGCGGGGAGGACGGGGAGGGAGCACGACGAGGGCGTGGTCCTCGCGGCGGTGGTGGGTTGGAATGTACAGGAGGCGGAGACGGGGAGAGGAGCTCGGGCTTTAAACACGACACGTCCCCAGCCGAAACCAGCACATTCTCAGCCAAATCGGCAAGCCGACATCCTAATCTAGGGTTCGGGGAACGACGGCGCGCCGGGGAAGAGGAAATCAGCGGGCGAAATGGGGAAAGGGCGCTCACGATGTGCTCCTAGTGGTCGGCGGAGTACCCGTACTCGGGGCACCGGTCGCCGATGCGCAGCATCCTCCAGCCCGCGCTTATGGCGTCCACGGCGGCGAGGCGGGCGGCGGCCGGGGTGAAGTGAGGAGCTGTGCGGACGGAGGCGGCTCGAGCCGAGGAGGAGCCAGCTCGGCTCAGCTCGGTTCATCTCGAAAGCGAAGCGAGCTGGCTCGGTTCGGCTTATAATTCAAAGTAGAATTGCTTGCTTGGTCAGGTTGATACTACTATCTCCCGATTTTATTTATTAACTCTAGCTAATGTAAATTTGCAGTAATTAACGTTAATAAAATAAAGACAACATATTCTATGAGAACTGAATTCGTATGAGAACAATGAGAACTCTAACCAAGATCACAGGATCCTCATTCGATGGTCAGGAGTAGAGATGAGTTATTTTAGCTAGGGGTTATTTGTAAAATAAGAAATTAGGTGGGATAAGCGGGGGGTTTAAGTGCAAAATAATTTGATCATCGGATGAGAATACTATGATCTTGATAGGAGTTCTCATAATTCTCACACGAAGTCAGTTCTCATAGGATATGTTGTCTAAAATAAAACTAGAGGGAGTACGATCAAATCACTTTGTTAAGTTAACAAATCCAGTACAATGATATTTGCATGAGATCATAAATAAATAGATATAGATAGATAAGTTGTACTAGATTTAAATAATCATCGAGTAGGTCATCAAATTTGTTAGTTTGTTGTTGCTACCATCCTTCTCCTCTTAGCTTTTTAGAGAAATTTTTAGTAACATGGCATAAGTCGGTGTATCTAAAGGCTATAATTCTATCAACACTACCTTGACTGATATATGCAATAATGCCTCACACAAAACAATAGCATCATTACAAAGATTAATAAGCCGAAGCTAATAGTGCTTGCAACAATAACAATTACTCTAGTGGTTGACCTTTTGTTTTTTCTTCAAAATTTGTAAATCTTTAGCGGCACTCGCTCTTCGACGATCATCAGCCTTGCAGCGTAGCTTAATTCAACAATGGTGATCGATTTCTCTCTTATACTCTTGAGAATTAGGTCATAATGGTATTGACAATGATAGGCATCAATGTTGGTAAACCATTGTGGAATGTAACCACTAGTGGACAGTGGTGGTGTTGCATGGAAGATCCTTTATCGATAATAAAATTGCACGAAGCAGATGTTGTTCTTTCTAATTGTCTTTAGTTTCATTAATATAGTAATTATGTATGCCTAGTGATGATTAATTTTCATAATTATATTTAGTTGTAACTCTATTAAAAATAAGACCATTTGGACGTAGCTTTTTTAAAGGTCAAAGTTGGAATTAATAAACTCTTCCTATTATCTAAAAATAATAATTTTTAGTTCCATGTATCCGATCTAGTTACTATAACAAATTATGCAATATATATGCTCATCGATGACAATAACCATGTAGTACGGAAGGCTCTGTTTCTAAAGATTATGCATTGTACTTCAGATACAATCCAAAGGAAAAAAAAACTTGATGTCTTAACAGATAATGAGAAAAATGAGAGCTAAAAGAAAAAGAAAGATGATATAGTGGTATATATGATGGAGAGGTACTTGGAGCTCATAACTAAACAAATGGAGGATGAGATTGCGCAACTAGTGTTGATGTTGAGCAAAGAAAGGCCAATAATTGATTCACCAGTAGATTTTTTTCGTCACATCGTGTGTGTGTGTGTGTTGTTGTTAATGTCATATAAAAACTTTCAAGTGAAGAAAAGACAGATTCTTTGATGTTTTCAAAGATCCACAAAATAGGAAAATCTTCATGACTGCTGAACCAGAGGTTCATCAACATGTTTATTGTGGCTGAAGAAAAATTAGGGTCTGTTTGGTAAATCTTTTGCTTATGCTAAAAATTGTTTATTTTATTAAAAGTACTTATCCAGCTTATCTAGCTTATACTATAATAAGTTGTCAACCCGTTTGGTAAAATAGCTTATGTAGCAGCTTATCTTGAGAGATGTGACCTATAAGCTAAAAAAACAATATTTTTCTTATTTATGGCTTATAGTATAAAAGAGATTTTGACTTATGAATGCTTATGACAATAAGTGCTTATGCCTTCAACCTGTTTGGTAGAGCTTATGGTTTATGATAGCATAACCTACTTAACAAGCTGATGCATAAGCTCTACCAAACACACCCTTAGTAAGTTTGCAACATTCAATTTTCTTGTTATTGATTTGTTTTCTTCCTTCATATCGTGAAATTGGATCCATAAATGAAGTTTAATTTCTTTTGCTAGCTCCAGGGTGGTAAAAATTAAAAATACACCTTTAGGGAAAATAGTTTTTTGTTAATATATCGAGTTTATTGTCCTTGTCTAGTTGTGTATTATAGTGATCTTTTGAATTTATGAAGCACTTAGAATAAGGACAAGTTTTAGTTGTGCTGTAGTAAACTTTTGAACTATATAGGACTAGGCATAAGAGTATATAATATTACTCATGCCTGTGTTATTGAAAAACGTTTTATCCAGGCTTGTTTTCAGAGTATTATTGTCCCATAATGTTTTACCCTATTTACAAGATGTGTAGTTTTTATTGGCTAAAAATAATCTTATTATAATCTTTAATTGGTGACATGTGCAAACATAAGAATGTTATGATGTCTTCGGTCATACCTTTTCCTAGTAATTTGTTGTGATCACCTAAGTGCAACACTAAAATAGAATATTTTACAAAAGGACTCTTAGCGTAATGGTTAAAACTTCCGAGTAGCACTCGAGTCCAGCTACTAGTTTCCTCTTTATTGCGCTGTTCCAAGCTAGCTTGTGAATGAAGTGACCCGGGTTTGACTTCCAGTGGGAGCGAATTTATGTTGCATGGTTAAAAAAATCCCCTTGTCTGACTTCGCACCAAAGCACGACTTAAGGCCCGATCCACGTTCACATGAACAACGTGGCTGTCGTATAAGGATAAAGGAAAGAAGGTTCATAGGTTTTCTTGATCTATGTGAGAGATCTTCTCTTATAGCAATGCCCGGGGGTCATCATACCCCCCGCAGGTCAAATTTTTTTAAAAAAAAAGAATATTTTAATGCTTGTATGAGTTTCTGTAAGTGGCATTGATAAAACAATCTTTTGAGTACCGATCCTATTATGCTTTATTTAGGACAGTTGGATTCTCACAATCTTATTCAGATTGAAATTCCTCTAATCAAGAAGTTGTTTCTTTTTTACATAGACTGATCAACTCAAGTTTGTAGATAGTGTCGAGAGACCAAAGTCTATTGGCTCAGCCTTTATAATAGTTTTCCTTGAGAGTCCATTCAGAGTAATTCATTATCTACAAGATTAGTGTGTGATCCATATATCACTATTGTCAACTTATTTAATTTCTTTAGCTGATTGTATCTTTTGTTTGGCTAGGGGACTGAACCGCTTTCTGAAAGGTCTAGAATGGTATCTCTGTTGGGGGATCACCTCGTGGGCCATCCTTCGGGGCTTGTCAAAGTGGTGCTATGAACAAGGGTTGAGGCTAACCACCGCTGCCCTCTCACTAACCATAATTTTGAGACGCAGGTTCCCATCGGAGACTCTGGAAGAATCAAGTCCCTTCGACTCAAGCAGAAGAAAGGCAGCGATGCCCGAAGGGTGCGAGTCCACAGTACGTTCGAAGGGCGAGACCACGCTAGAGTGGACCCTAGTGCAGCGCACAGAGTGCAGGGACTCCCTGAAGGTACCAGTCTCATTCGAAGGATGACACTGCGCCTTCGTGAGACAAGACTACGCTCAAGTCCAAAAGCCGGCGAGGCCTGCAGATGGCGACACGTGACACCAGCACGTGTCGAGGCATGCGGGCCATGGAGGGGTGCTGGAAGAACTCAGAAGACCAATTTGCCCTTTATGACCATTTGGTATTGTATATTCGTAGAATATAGTAGGTAATCAGGGGTAAAATGATCATTTGCATATGATCTAAGTACGGGCCTATAAATAGAGCACCCCTACTTATTTGTAAAGGGGGAATCTTTTTAGGAATACGTGTAGAGCATTCACCACTCTGCTTTGAATCCTTCGAGATTCCTCTTTTCATTCACCTTTTTTGTTCGTGGCACCGAAGCATACACTTAGTGACACCAATAGTGGCGCCCATCGTGTTGTGAGCTCGTATATTAGCTCACGATGACTCAATTCCACGGACCGCTACCTTCGAGTGGCAACCCCCCCCCCCCCCGAGGTAGCGTTCCGGGAGACCCCCAACTGACGGATGATCAATCCACTTCGCAAGTAACAAAGGAGAACACCCCCGAAGCCCAGCCATCACAAGCGGATGCGCCCATCGACCCAAAGGACCCGGTGCAGTGTCCCGAGCAACCATCAAGTTCAAACCCCCCGGGAAGCAGCACCCCAACCTCAGCGACAGCACCGCAGGAGTTAGAACTGTTAGCTCAAAGAGCCGAACATCTCGAGCAACTCAAGCAACGGCTGCTGCAAGAGCAACAGCTAAGAAGCAAAGCGCTGTCGGAGAAAGAGAAAGCCTTGCAAGAGAAAGAGTACATAGCCCAACTCAGACTCAAGAATCTGCAACTTACAAAAGAAGTTGAGGAACTCCAAAGAGCCATGGGTAGAGCGAGTCGCCAAGAACCAAACCCAACGCTCAAAACTCATCCATATATCGACCAAGGAGTACCATTTATGACAAGCCGTCAACCGCATCCATACAAGTACTGCTAATTCAAAGGGGAAGCACATTAGGCATAATTGACAAAGACTCACCCCTCTCCGAGGGGTTGCAGAGGGCACCATACCCACCGCAATTCAGGATGATATCGTTGGCTAAGTACAGGGGAATTCCGACCAAAGGCAATTCCCCATGAGTTATGAAGAAGCAACCATATCAGCAGGAGGAGATAAGACAACCTTGGCAAAAGCATTCGTTTGCGCACTCAAAGAATCGGCCCTGAATTGGTATTTTAACCTACCTCCTGGCTCACTGTACAGTTAGGAAAACATCAGGGACAAGGTGGTAGCAAGTTTTCGAGGGTTCCGCACTATCATGGAGCCATCACATGAGCTACTAAATATAACTCAGCAAGAAAATGAGCTATTACATTATTACTATAGAAGGTTCCTCACCCTTCGGGGTCAAGCACCTAGTGTCACAGAAGAAGCAGCAATAAGCTCGGTGCTTCTAGGCATGCGAGCATGCCAGATGTCATCTTACTGCGCGCGGACACCCCCACACACAATGCAGATACTGTGCATGAAGTTTGAAGAATAAAACAGATCTGATGTGGATTACAAAAGGTGCAAGCAGAGCCAGAGCAAAAATCGCAATCAACCGCATAATGAAAGTGCTTACCAAGAAAGACAGTACAGAAAATACAAGCAGCCCACCGAGCAGTCGCCATCATTCATAGGGCACATCGAAGAAGAAAGGCAAGACCACAATAGCAAAGAATGCCGCAACAGCGACTACAGAGAGAGTAACTATCGAGGCCGCGGCAGAGGCCGAGGCCCTCAAAACCAAAGCCGACCAGCCAGAAAACCATATTGCTTCTACTGCGGAGAGGACAAGGGGCATAAAACTTCCACTTGCCTCAAAGCAAAAGAAATCCAAGAAAGAATCAAAGAAGAAAAGAAAGTCCCATCCCAACCAAAAGCCATCAATTACACATCGCCCAACCCATTGCCCCAAAAGCCATATCCACAACCCACACAGCTCAACTATCATTACCCAAGCACCCATCACCACCAGTTGTACACACCATCCCCATACTTCAATGCAAACCATCCAACCCAACCTCCGAGCCAGTATATTCAACCAAGGCAACCAACCCAGCAACCAGAGCCTAGCCAAGAGCGCCAACCACAAAAGCAACAGCCACAACAATTACCTCAACCTAAGCCTGAGTCTAACCCAAACCAAGCCACAGCTTTCCCAGTGCAAGGATTTATCAGAATGATATACGGAGGGTCATTTTTAGACTTTGAGAACAAGAAAAGAAGAAGGGACTACTTCCGAATGGTAAACAGTGTTTTCACAGAAGGGCCTGTCATCAAATCAAAATGGTCTCATATCCCCATAACATTCACAGAATCGGATCTCAATCTCAATATCCGCACGTTGACGCATTTGTAATCGAAGCCCACATCCACACTTGGATGGTCAGTAAAGTCCTTGTAGACAATGGCTGCCAAGCAGTTATATTATTCATAAATGCCTTCGAACAGATGGGCCTCAACAAAAGTTCCTTGCAGCCATGAAATATACCACTCATAGGCTTCGGAGGAAAAAGAATCACTCCCATGGGCACAATTTCCCTCCCTGTGTCATTCGGCAACACGCAGAACCCCGGATGGAGTATGTAACATTTGACGTCGTGGATCTCTGCCACCCATTCAATGTCATATTTGGCCGAGGCACCATCAATACCTTCGAGGCTGTCATCCATGGTGCGTATCTATGCATGAAGATTCCAGCAGCCGGAGGGGTCATTACAGTTAGAGGAAACCAGCAGATGTCAAGGGACATAGAACAAAGTTATGCTCCGGGGGAAAGAAAATGCAACAATATACAAGTCTTCATCCAAGAGCAACTAGAAGAAGAGGCAAGAGCCCAAAAAGCTCATTAGCAGCTGTGGAATACTTACCTTATAGGTATCCGCAGTTATGCCTAAGTCGGTAGACTACTGGGTACCTTAGCCATAAGGTAACCGACCGAGTTGGCTTGGAGGACAAGGAAATTAGAGAAGACTTTCTATGTGAATCCTTGTAGACTACGAGTAGGACTCTTTATGTATCCTCTACCGACCGGATATATAAGGTGGCAGGGAACCCCCATCGAGGGAGAGAACAACAACCATAACATACGAAATACAAATCACAGAACACAGGACGTAGGGTTTTTACTCTCGTCGAGATGGCCCGAACCTATCTAAATCGGTGTCTTGTGTCTTAACCATCGAGTACTTAATCCCGACATAGCGCTATAAATTTATTACCGAGTAGAAGACTCGACAGTCGGCGCGCCAGGTAGGGGACAAGGCTCGTCGGGATTCACCGTCAACTTCGATGGCAGAGATTCCCACCATCCAGTACTCACCGGACTTTAAGATCTCCTTCGGGTCGCTTGACTTCACCGTTGACTCCAACGGAGCGCTAGGCCTCGACAACTATCGACCCGACTCGGTCGCAACCAATCTTATGGCGCGATCACCGAGCCCGTCAGATCTGATCCCTGCATTGGTTCCACTCGGATTCGGCGACACAGATCTACCCACTGGGTATGACTCTAAGTCGTTCTGCTCCTTTGATAAGGACTCAGACAGATCTACATGCCCTTATTGGTCCTGTCAACGGCAACGATGGACGTGTTGAGGCAGGCCAAAGGGATGACAACCCCGAAGAGGTGCCACCTTCGAACGGTCACCGCTGCCGACCGAGAGGATCTCGTGGATCCCGACTGGCGCGATGGCTAGACCTCGGAGATTTGAAAATTGAAGTGGATGGCGTCAAGGTATACGACACTGCTCAGTTCAACATCACCGGGGCTAAAACATTGCTTGATAGCTTGATGGCTGACGCAGCATATCAGACCCCCGTGATGCATAAGGCAGTAGCCATGCTCAAAGTAGCTGTTGTTTAAGACGTGGCCAGGGGCGAACCACAATCTATGGCGAGTTCTAGCCATGCAACTTCTCGTGGTCGATAGCGTAGCGATCTGAGAAATTCTAAGAGACCCCGTGACGGTCGAGATACCATCAACTCTCGTACTGAAGAACGGATTCGGGATGACCAACGCCACGAGGAGGAGCATCACAACCGGAGGACTGATGACCGACGGGACAACCGACGGCACAATACACCCCCCAGAGACAACCGCGACGACCGACGTCGACGAGACGATCGGGACCGGTGCAAAAACCATGACGAAGACAACCAGCGTCGTCGTCATAGTGACGACATAGGTCCTCGCCATAATCGCCGCGCATCTTCACCTTCCCGATCATTAGACCGACGGCGGAGGTCGGTCACCCCTAACGAGGATGAATTCGATGGGATCAAGGCTTACATACCGGAGCTTCGTATCGCTCGGTGGCCAAAAGAATTCAAGCCAGTCCCCATCGAGAAGTATGATGGTCAGACCAACCCTCGAGAGTGGCTTCAACTTTATAGCATGGTGATTCGGGCGGCAGGAGGCGACACCTATGTGATGGCTAACTATCTACCGGTCTGTCTCGAGCCAGCCGTTCGGATTTGGGTCACATCACTCCCGGAGAGGTCGATTACCTCATGGGGTGATCTCAACAAGAAGTTCATTGAGAGCTTCCAAGCTACCTACAATCGGCCGGGCAATCACTTCGACCTCACTCAGATCAAGCAGAAGGCTGATGAAACCCTACGTGACTACATCAAGCGGTTCTGTGCCAAGAAGATCGAGATCCCTAATGTCTCGGACCAATAGATCATTGCAGCCTTCCAAGGAGGTGTCCAGAGCGATGAGCTAGTTCGGGAGATCGTCGGAGGAATCATGACCTCAGGCTGACTGAAAATGCATCTAGGCCCCTAATTTTGTTTTGGTGATTAGCGTCAATACAATCAAGAATGGACTAATGCTTTCATTGAGTATATGTGTAGATGACTATCTCAATTGATGAAAGAAATGCATTGAAACAAAAAGAGAAAAGAAGATGCTCATTTGCCTCAAGTTGAAAGTCCAAAATTCACTCAAGAATGAAGGATTCATGTTGTTTTTTATTTCTAATCTTGAGTATAGGTAAACCGTACTATTAAGAGGGGTATAATTTATAAATTTGGTAAAGTCAAATGCTCAAATTTTTCATAAATTCTATTTCTGTCACCCTCTGTTTTTGTCTTTATCGGCAGTACCGGTGGTCCTCACCGGCAGTGCCGATCCCCTCTCCTAGAGGCGCTGTGATGACCAGACACTTCTCTGGCTTCTGTCTTGTCATCATCGGCAGTGCCAATGGCCTCATCGGCAGTGCCGGTCGCTCCATCTAGAGAAGGCTGTTCTCTCTGGTTGTAGCTCATCGGCAGTGCCGATCACCCTGATCGGCAGTGCCGGTCGGTTCTACCAGAGAGCCACTCTTTCTGTCTGGCTCAGCTTGTAGCTCATCGGCAGTGCTGATCCCCTGATCGACAGTGCCGGTCAAGGTCTATAGAGATCACTTGTCTTCTCTGCGGCTGCCTCATCGGCAGTGCCGGTGCGGACCGAATCCTTGCCTACAGATCTATGACAGTGTGTCAAAAACCCTACCGATAGTGTCGATGGCTCGATCGGCAGTGCCGGTGCGGGGCGTCTAGACAGGCCAACAGCTCTTTTTGAGCCCCATATATAAAAGGCTCTCACCCCACTTCGTGTCCTCTCTCTCCAACCCGAAAATCATTTGGCACTTTTGAGCTTCACTCTACTCACTCTCCCTCTCCAAGTCCAAGCTTCATTCCTTGAGCTAGGGTGTGAGTGAGCCATTGATTCCTAGTGACAAGAGCACCCCTCCACTCTTGAGCATTCGATTTAATCATCTTTGTAACTTATGCTTGTTACTCTTGAAACTTTTCTCCTAGACGGTTAGAGGTGCCCGTAGAGCTCCCAATTTGTGTGGTGACGTCTCGAAGAGTTTGTATCACCCATCCCGTAAGGGATTTGCTAGTGGAGAACTCGAGCTCGATCTTTGTGGTCGCTTGAGTGAGAATAGGGTTGAAAGAGACCCGGTCCTTTGTGGACTTCTCAATGGAGACGTAGGGTTCTTTGTGAGCCCGAACTTCGGTAACAATCTTGTGTCTCCGTGTGCTCTTTTATTTACTCGTTGTTTAATTACTCATTACCTAGGGTTTGTTCTTGTATTTTCTTAAATTGCTAGATCTACTTGAGTAGCCCTTGTTTTGTTATTTCCTATTGTCATAGTGTTCCTTTTATTCTACTGTTGTAGTCAATTATTATATAGTAATCGTGAAACCATTTAAACCTAGATTTCACATGACTGTCTGTTCATCCATCAGCACTACCAATCGCCTATCGGCAGTGGACATCGGCACTACCGATCACCATCACCAGCACTGCCGGTCAGTCTAATAAATTTGTTTAAGTTCAATTTCGCAGCATTTTTAGATTTGGCCTATTCACCCCTCTCTAGGCAACTTTCAGTTGATATCAGAGCAGGGACCGAGAATGATGTATTTGGAGAAAATCCAAGGACTGAAGATATTAATAAAGATGGGCTACCAAAAACCTACAACAATGTCATGCTTGATTATGATGATCTCAAAGAAGATCACATTGAGCAAGGGTCCGGTAGACTCCCCTACTTTGATGGACAATTTTTAGCAAACACTATAAAAGATCTCTAACTATAAAGATCAATCCAGCAATAACATTGGCATGCTGCAGCCATGTGCAATGGATGCTGGAGTAGATAGTAAATAAGCCAACCATAACATGGTACTGTTCCCTTCCTATCGTGTGACTATGACTACTAACCCTCCTAGACAGTGACGAGTCTAAGGGGTGGGCTGGGTGGACCACGGCCCACCCCTAGATTTAGCTCAGAAGCTATTTCTAGCAATGTAGCAGTTGCTACAGTGTTGTTTTTTATTTTTTTAACATTTTTTATTTTTCTGGCCCACCCTCCCAGTCTAATCTGGCTTTCGGTCCACCCTCAGCACTTGTACTGGACTCGCCACTATTACTAGATGATAGTTATTTTACGTGTTATGATGACGTCATAGCATGTTCATTATAAATGTATCATAGTCCGTTCTCCCTCTGTTCTGACTTCCGAACCCCTGTTCCAGTGCTTCTTCACAACCTATGTGACCCATGCAGGACGGACGTCCATCACTACCAGTGGTATTGACACATGGAGAGCCTGTCAGGAGTTGCTGCAGCATAGATCAATGGGGTCACGGAATTCAGTCCGTCTCTGTGAGCAAGTTTTTGTTCCTGTCGAGTTGCTGCAGCATAGGTCGTTGGAGTCACGGAATTCAGTTCGTCTCTGACGTTGTCTTCATCCTAACAAACAACAGAATACCACATGAAGGACCTCGTTTTTGTTTTTCGGAACATGAGTTTATCTATAGACCTACGGTCAATAGCATAGGAGAAAGCCAATCAATTTAGTTTTTTTTTTGTTTAAAATAATCGACTTGGTTACCAGGAGAGCAGATGTACGACTATGCTAGTGGTGGGCTCAGTATTTTTTTTAGAGAAGCCGGTCAATGTTAACAATAGATTAAGAGAGGAGAGGGACGATGCCTAGCAGCAGGTTTATAGATATCCTACGTATGATTGTGTTTTCTAACTGTGCTGAATCCGGTGGTACCATAGAGGTTCTTAGTGTTTGTTGCTAGACTCACGCTCCATACACGAAGCATGATGCCAACCACATGCGTATTGTGGAGGAGGAAACATACAATCTGATGACATTGTTTTGAGGATGTGTTAGCAAATCGTCTAGATCCATCATGTTCCGCCTAGGAAGAGGTGAGAAGGTCCGCTGGTAAGAAAGAAATCGATCATCCATTTTATGGTTCTCATGGTGCGCTAGCTAAATATTATGTCTATCTTTTTTTACATTGTTTTATTATAAGGAGTTTAAGGTGAGGTAAAACATGTTCTTGTGTTTGGACTCTAGGAGCACGTCCAACCCTCACCTGGTGGCAATACGAAATCAAGGTTTGTTTCTATTTTTAGTTGGAGCTATTATGTAATTTTTTTATATGTTTTTGACTTGTTGCACTCGTGTATACTAGAAATTTTGAGAGAGAGAGATCCGGACTCATAGTGGAGATTAAATTTTTTATTATTTTAATTAATCCGAATTTTGTTATTTATTAATGGAGTTAGATAAGGACTAATTTTTTGGATGCAGGAGTCTATGCGTGGCAACAGTGAGGGAGATACGAACTTATAATGGAGATCAGTTTTTTTTCTTTTTTAATAAATCCGAATTTAACTATTTATTAATGGAGATGGATAAGCACTATTTGAATGGATATAAATAGGGAGTGTCTAATTTTCAGTCCATTAAAAATAGGGGTTTCTTTAAATCAATGCTTTTAATTCTTGTATCTAGATCCAATAGGTACAAAAAAATAAAATTTTTCCAGTCTATACATAATACTAATTAATATAAATAATCCTACAAATAGATAAATAACAAAAGGAATAAAAAGAACAAAAGAATATACACATAACCATCGATTGAAAGGGATGCTACTTTTCAATCGACTGAAAAGTAGCATTACCGATATAAATATGGACTATTTGGATTTATCTACATCGTTAAATTTTCATAAAATCCGACGGTCCATACTTTGTTTTTTTAGATTAATATGGTAATTTTGTGGTCTTAATAGGGAACATGGTGGCTTTTTTTCTCTTCAAATAAGAAGATAATAGATTTTTATAGTGACATGAAAAACGTAACAATATTACTTTAGTTATTTTAGTGCCTTCGCAATTTTGCTTGATTTATCGCATCGATCTAGCAACCCACCCCAAGGCCCAAACCATACGGTTACAAGCGGCAGCCAAGTACCTCCGTGAAATTTCTCTCGCCCACGCCGTCGTCTGCGTGGATTCGGTGAGCGCTGCGGGTTTGCAAATACTCTGAGCGGCGAGTTGACGCGTTTGCGCTGCCACCGGCGACCCCTGCCGCCAAGTGTCCCGCAGCCTTTTCCATCAAACCACGTGCCCCCCGTATCTTCAACCTTGCGCATGAGTTCTCCGGGATGCTTCCCTCCGCTGGGCCGAAAGCGCGGTGTCTGGAGACAGCAAGGGATTCAACCGAACCTAACTGCCGTCATAGGCTGCTTGGGCACGGGTTGGGGTGATAAGCGGCTTGACCACGGCATGGATCAAGCCGCCATGCTCCTGTTTCGATTCCTCCCTGCCTTGACTGCGCGCGCGGCTTGCTCCGCTCGACGTCTCCCGTCGTGCCGACGAGACGGGTTGCTATCCCACGTTTCCCCTTCCTGGCAGGTATGCGTCCATCGTCTGTGGCTATCAAGTACTCTGTCTTTGGTAATTTACTCCATGTTCAGTTCTTTTCAGCACATCTGGTTTCACTAAATCTGGATATGGTTGTTGAAAATAATCTCAATGTATTTGGTGACTGTTTTTTTTTTCCTTGTTACTATCAGAGAACATATGTTTACTAGGATAATAAAGCCTCCATGGGTTCTTGGAAATATTTTGTTCACCGAAGGAACACAACCGGTGAACCTGGGTTAAAATACGCCTGTTGCTTTCAAGTACCTATGCAAATGAAAAATAAAAACAAAATGAAATGGACGACTACAAGTCAGCGGCGGTGCAATAATGCAGAGAATGGAGTAAAAGTGGCGCCTACCTCTGACACTTTAGTGGACTTTTCTACTCTCTTATCTTGGCAGAGCATGGTGTCAAATCGTATTAGTTTTGGCGCCTACCCCCGTCAATTTCTGTGGACTTTTCTACTCGCTTATCTTGCCAAGTCTCGATTAATACCTTTGCAGTTTTATGAAGCGTGAACCTGCCTACCATGTCGATGTTTGTTGCTTCTCATCGTTCTTCTGCCTTACAAACCTTGACTGTATTCTATGTGCTTGCAGTTCTTGTTGCAGATGTAAAGGGACGGCATCATGTTTGTCATCCTTTCTCCTGCGGTGTTTTCAGCAACATATCATATCCCTTCCGTCGTCAAGGTGATTCACCACGCTGTGGTCCGTACGAGCTGGTTTGCACTGCCACCAACGCCACAATTCGCATCGGCAGCGGAACATACAACATACTTGGTATCAACCATACAGATCCTTATGTTTTGCCTTACTACCATCCTGGTGGTTCTTTCTGGGTTGTCGACTCCAAGTTGGACATGCAGAGAAGTTGCCCCCTACCTCAGTGGGATTACCATGCTGAATCTGATAGACGAATCCGTGGAGAATTATTTGTTCCTTATGGATTGGCGTCGGCTACCTTTGTTAATTGTTCACAGGAAATAAACGACCGTAGATACAAGCCTGTCCGTTGCCTTAGTAACAAAGATTCTTTCATCTATGTATTATCTGGTCTGTACTACACTGGCTCTGCTAAAAGTTTTAAGCCCTCGTGTGGTTACCTGGCCAAGACACCTTTGAGTGGTGCCGACATAACAGTACCGGAGGATGCAAGCTATGAAGATGTCGTAAAGTTCATGACAAAAGGATTTGCCCTTCTTTTTCCTTTACCACGTGACAGTTTCAGAAAGTGTCTGACGGATTCAATCCGGTGAGCATCTATTTATCACATTTTTTGTCTTCCATACATATACTTGAGTATCGAAACTCAAAAGCGTTGGCTCCCTCTCTCTAACCCATTCCCTGTTCGGTGGTGCCGTCTTGCAGCACATTCCGTGAAGAACCAAGGAGTACCTCAGGCATCAAACAACAGATTTTGGACATTATTGCGGTTGAGTTTGAGTTTTGTGGCTGCATAGCTCGAGAACTTAGATCAACTAATGTTGTCACATCTGTGCTGATCGGCATCATCATTACATTTCTACCGAATGGCATATGGCTCCTGAAATCCTTACATGGTACTTCAGATATACATACGTCATTTCATCGTCATCATTTTGATGTGTTAAAATATTATCATTAAAGCGCAAATATACAAACATGTTTTATGCAGTTCTTTGCAGGTTTGTCTTGGTGCCTCTAACAATATTTATCTTCCTTGCCCATAAGTACTGGAGAACAAGGATAACGATCGATGCAGTTGAGAAGTTTTTGCGAATGCAACTAACACTTGGTGGTCCACTGAGATATGCGTATACAGACATCATTGCAATGACAAGTCATTTTAGAGAGAAGCTTGGCCATGGAGGATACGGCTCTGTGTATAAGGGTGTCCTCCTCCCGGGCAATTTACCTGTTGCCATCAAGATGCTAAGCAACTCCAAATGCAATGGAGAGGAGTTCATCAGTGAGGTCTCCACAATTGGCAGAATCCACCACGTCAATGTGGTGCGTCTTGTAGGGTTCTGCTCAGAGGAATCACAGAGGGCGCTTGTCTACGAGTACATGCCCAATGGTTCTCTCGATAAGTACATCTTCTCTCTGGAGAAGACTTTCTCTTGGGATAAGCTCACCGAGGTCGCTCTGGGCATTGCAAGGGGAATCAACTACCTACATCAGGGTTGTGACATGCAGATTCTGCACTTTGATATCAAGCCACACAATATACTTCTTGATCACAACTTTGTTCCAAAAGTTGCAGATTTTGGCCTCGCCAAACTGTTCCCGAGGGACAATAGTTTCGTTCCATTAAGTGCTATGCGGGGAACTATTGGATACATAGCTCCAGAGATGGTGTCACGGAGCTTTGGCGTCATTTCGAGCAAATCCGATGTGTACAGCTTTGGGATGCTATTGTTGGAGATGGCTGGAGGGCGGAGGAATGCTGATCCGAACTTTGCAAACTCAAGTCAGAATTACTTTCCGTCCTGGGTTTATGACAAACTAATTGGGCAAGAAGTAGGCGAGATATCTATTGTTGATATGCATGAGCTGGAGAAAAAGCTTTGCATTGTTGGGCTCTGGTGCATCCAGATGAAGTCTCATGATCGTCCATCCATGAGTGACGTCATAGAAATGCTCGAGTCTGATATCAATGGGCTGGAAATGCCTTCGAGGCCATTCTTTTGCGACGGTGTTGAGCAAATTTCTGCAGTAGATTCTTATTATGTGTCGTCCGAACTCGATGATATACAGGAGGAGGATGAGTGAAAATGTGTGCGCGTGCAAGCACTCTTTATATTTATGGTGCGAGGAACAATTGTTAAAAGTTTTATTAGCAGCTTTGTCAGTCTCATGTGTAATGGTGTGTAGCAATCAACAATAGATACTCGCTACTACGTATGCCGGAACCTATTGTTTTCCTTACGGAAAATTTAGTGGTTGTAATTGTTGTATTCCTACAAAGACTTGCAGCTGCTTCATGCTAAGATCATAGAATGTATTTTGTGACTATGTTTGTTGTTTCTTTCTTTTTACAATAATTTATTATGTGGTTCAAGTTCAGCTGATGGCTCAGCTATAACTATGTTTTTGGTAAAGAAGTGCGGAAAAGGATTCTTTGTTCAAAGGTTTAGAAGAGAAAGCAGCATCCCTGTGCAAGGTCGGTAGCAAATGAACCTGCCATGGCTGGACAAAGATCTTAGCACCTAGCGCGTTTCGTCCGGTACAGCGCCACGGACACCACAGATGCTCACTCAAGCACCACCATCGTCGGTGCGCACGGTGCTCTAACCTCGACGTTCTTCTCAGCATGCCCGATGAGAACCTCGCCCGCCACACCTCCGGCTCTAGATATGGATCATCATCCGATACGCACCGGATCTAGATAATAAAGATCCTGCCTAAAGGTCCGTGTTGGCCTTCGGCTTGTTTGTGTTGCTTGTAGCCTCGTTTCCCATTCAAGCCTGGTCGAGAGGTTACATTCCAGGGTGTCCTTTGGACAACAAACCTCCGACGGTCCCACCGTGTCTGTTCAGGACTATAGTAACAATATTTACTCCGATAGACTACATGCAATCCAGCCTATCAGTATACTCGACCTATTCTCTCTTCTAAGCATGCCTGCCAATGGTCAATCACCCATTTTGCATTTCCCACTGAAAGCTGCTGGATGAGTTCTGCTTCTTCCCGCAGCAACGATGCTAATGCTTTGTTGTGACGACTGATTCTAATACAAGGACAAGACCAGAATATATGTGCGCATTCGGTCAGTCGCTTCGTCGACGACTTGGGGGGTGTTCGTTTCCATGAGGTGCTAAAGTTTAGCACCTAAAATTTGGATTAAAGTTTAGCCTCCCTTTTAGTCCTTTTTTCTCTCTTATGTTAAATTTTAACACACATGTTTGTTTTTCTTATGCTAAATTTTAGCCTAAAGTTTAGCTTTAACCCATTAACACTTGAAAACGAACACCCCCTTGATCACGTATACTCGGCGTAGCACAGCCGACAATTCAAAGTCGAGTGGATTGATGTCATCGAAATCATTCAAGAACCATATGCAAGCAGCTTAAGTAATTCCCCGAGCTATTAGTACAAATCTATGACAACAAAATCTAAGGATAGTAACAGTTTTATTGCAGAGTCAAGTTCACCAGAGAAAAAACGTAGAAGGCAAATTTAGGATCAGATTAATGCGGCCGTCGATGGATGCGCTCGCATGCTTGCCAGAGATGCTCCGGTGCCAGATGCGGAGATACCATATATTAACATGCCGGCAACAAGCGCCTCCGTGCAGCCAGTACATGGGAGGAGGAATCAACAGCGGTGACCAGGACCACATTCAGTATTTGCAGTCGGAGATGGAGGTGAAGGCTGCTGCCTCGACCCTGCAGAAACAACCATCACATATAGAGCGGATGCAAATCAGCTTCTAGTTATACAATTTTTTTTTTCAGAACAGGGGCACCTCCTGGAATTTCATTACTCATGTAACGAAAACCACAACACAAGTCTTTTCGCGTATCAGGTTTGAGCAAAAAAAAAAAAAACACACACCCACACAAAAAGAAAAAGCTTAGTCACACTTAAAGCGGTTAATTTTGTCGGGAGTTTCAGTTGCTTTGTACATACCTTGCACGGGCTCGACGTGCAGTGCGCAAAGGATGATGAATACTGCGGCTGCAAGGATCGCCGACCAGACGACGAGGGCGGAGGAGGGACGCGCCAGCTGCTTCATTTCTGCTGCTTTGTGTCAACTGTGGTTTGTTTCGCAACTCTACCAGCGGTTTACTATCGTCAGTAGGTGATACGCGTCGTTGTTCTGTTACCGATTAAACTGATATATAATATAACGCTACTTCTTTATGGTTACGCATCAGAGGGCTTTCTACGTTCGGCCGGCGTGATTCTCTCCAGTGTTTATTAATCCGTATCTGAATCAGAGCTCGACTGACCCGATGACCACGACGATGGTTCCTGTCAATAATTGTAGAGATATTGCACGAGTGTTGATTTCTTAGCTCAAATTGAAGACCGGAGGAAATATCATTGATTGGTTATATGAGTCATCAAATAGTAGGTAGCCTATGGCCATGTAGCGTCCATCTTCTCCTCGTTTTTTTTCTTCCTTTTATTCATCATAACAAAATAACAATTGTACTAAACACAAAAAATGCCGGTGAAAGAGAGCGACATGCTCATTTTCCAGCAAGAGGAAAGTCTAAGAAGTAAGGAGAGGAATTGTGTGCAAGTCAGTCAACGGTAGTGATGGTCGTTGTGGCTCGTAGAGTCGTAGTTAGGCACGAAGTCGTAATCTAGAAAAAAAATATCGGCCAAATTTTACCGATATATCCGAAATATCATATTTATGGTGAGCTCTGATATAAGTTTTTATCACCAAAATTTTATCATTGATTATGTTTATTGAATGAAACTATTTTAATTATATATGCAAGTAAGATAGTTTACAGATTTAAGGTTATTTCTTCTCAAAAGATGCAACTTTTTTAAAAAATTAATTAATTTTATTCGCCAAAATCACCGATATTTCCGAAATATCGTATTCATCGGTGACCCTAATATTTTTTTTATACCGAATTTTTTTCCTAGGTCGTAATCACCCTCTGATGGACAGAGAGAGACACTGGATGAGTTTCTCTTCCCTTCATCGATAATAGGTGTTTTGTTGTGGTTGATTCTCTATGAGGCCAAGACACCAGAAACACGTCATGCGGTCAGTCCACGCCGACAGCTATACCTGACCACTTGGGTCGGGCTAAACGGGCCGGCACGAAGCCTGCCGTTTTTGGCCCGGCACAAGCACGGCCTGGCATGGTGGCCAATGGGTCGTGCCGGCACGAAGCCCGTGACAGGCTGTGCTTGGGCCTAGCCTCAAGCCCGTCGTGCCAGCCCAAGCACAGCCTGTTAGCATAGGCCCGCTCGGCCCGTCATTTAGTCCGTTTAGCCCGTGATGGCCGGCCCGGCACGAGCACGGCCTAAGTGGCCCGTTAAGGATTTCGGCCTGGCATATATATGCCCCCACTTGATCGATCTCCAAACCCTAGCCGGTCTCATTTTTCTTCCTCCCCTCCTCGCTCACCCCGCCGCCGCCGCAACCCCGGCCACCGCTCGGCTCTGCGCCTCCGCCTACCTCGCCCTCGCCTGGCCTGGCCTTCGCCTCCATCTACCGCCACGGGCACACACGGCATGCCTTGGAGGCCTTGACATCTCGCTTCTTTTCTTGCCCAGTCGTGCGCCTTGGAGTTCGTCGCTCGTTGCTCGTCGTCCATGGCCGGTAGCATCGCCAACCACGACCTTCACCAAGCTCGTCGCGTTGGACTCTGATGACATGTACCGCGGGTAGCAGATCCGGCTTCCTCGAGCTCGTCGGCGCCGATGGCTGAAGGAGGCTCCATCAACGACGACCTCCACCTCCAGGGTGAGCACGACGATGACGAAGATGCCGCCGCCATTGCAGATGCAGCCGACGCCCTGTTCAGCATGAGTGCCTCGACTCCAGTCGACATCGACGCGAGCCCAACAATGAGCACCGCTGCCGGCAACAGGACGAGGGCTAGAACATCGGGCGTCTGGAATGACATGGAGGAGCTCAAAACAATCGTCAATGATAAGGAAATCAGGTGCGGTGCTCGCTGTAACTACTACAAATCTAAACTCTCTGCTAGCTCTACTAGCGGCACTGGTCATTTGATTCGCCATGTGAAATCATGCAAAAGGAAAGCTCTCGCTGCTAGTTCATTTTCTCAATCTCAACTGCAATTTAGCTCTGATGGTCAGGTTCAAAGTTTTATTTATAGTCCTAAAGTAGCTAGGACAGAGCTTTGTCGATTGATTGCTAGACTTGGTCTGCCTTTAAATATTGGTGAACAGCTTGCATGGGAGGATTACATTAGGATTGCTCATAATCCTAACTACAGACATGTTTCTAGACAATCAACTACTAGAGACCTTGAGCACTATTTTCAGCTGAAAAAAACTGTTGTGGTTGATTTATTGAACCATGCATCTTGTGTTTGTTTAACTTCTGATATATGGTCTGGAAATGCTAAGGAGGACTATCTTAGTGTTGTATTTCATTTTGTCACGGATGGTTGAGAGTTGGAGAAACGTATTGTTGGTATGAGTTTGATTGATTGTTTCCATTCTGGTGTTAACATAGCTGAGCGCATTATGCATGTTATTTCTGATTATGGCCTGACATCAAAAGTTTTATGCATTACACTAGACAATGCTTCTACAAATAGTAGGACTGTTGATCACTTGACTCCTTTGATTTCATCATATGTTGGTACTAGTTTGTTGCATCAGCGCTGTGCATGCCATATCGTCAATCTCATTGTGAAATCTGAACTCAAACGCATCAAGAAATACCTTGAGGATTTTAGAACTGTTATTTCCTTTCTCAATTCATCTAACCAACGTATTGCTTCTTATAAGACATTTTGCTTATCTATGGAGGTACGTCCTCGCAAGTTTGGTTTGGACATGGTTGTGAGGTGGAATTCAACTTACCTCATGCTTGAACATCTTGTGCCCAATGAGGACACCTTCTCTGTGTTCATCCGTACTCATTACAAGCCTGATGCTGAACCATTGTTAACAGACAATCACTGGTATGTTGCTAAACAAATCTTGAAATTTCTTGAACTATTCTATAAGTGCACGGTTTCACTTTCTGGTGTCTATTATCCAACATCTCCTTTAATGATGCATACACTTATTGAAATTGCTGATCAGTTAACCTTATATGAGAATGATAATTTGCTAAAAGATATTGTTGTTCCAATAAAATATAAATACCTCAAGTACTGGGGTGACATTCCTTTGCTGTACTCTTTCGCATTTATCTTAGATCCTAGAGGTAAGATGTATGGTTTCAGGAAGACAATTGTTTATCTATCAAATTTATACCCCCTTGATCATAATGCTTATAAAACTAATGTAAAATCTGAGTTATCTGCATTGTTTCATAAATATGAGTCCAAATTTGGTTCTATAAGGTTGCAGAGGCCGCAATAGGATAACAATGAAGCAGGTAAGAAATTATGTTCATGGAATAGGATCTTTGGTAGGCCATCAACTCCTACTTCTACTGATGCATGTGCTTCTTCTTCTGATCCTGTTTCGTCTGTTTCTGAGTTAGCATCTTATTTGGACAGTGATCCTATTTCTGAGTTTGATGATTCCTTTAATTTGCTTTGGTGGTGGGAAGATCACAAAAAGACCTATCCTGTTCTCTCAATTCTAGCTAAAGATATCATGACTGTTCCTATTTCCACTATCTCTTCGGAGTCTGCTTTTTCTTTGTGTGGCAGGTTGATCGATGATCGTCGCCAAAGCCTTACATCAGAACATGTGGAGATTCTGTCCCTCATAAAGGATTGGGAAGAAGGTGATGCTCGACAACAACACAACATGGTGAATGCAGAACTTGTGGACAAAATGGCAAACTTGTACCTGGATGGCGGCATTGCACCCTCGGCTGCGAGTGGAGGTAAACACAACTGCATTGTTTCAATTTCTAAATTTACATCTGTTTTGTAATTTCTACTTCTAAACTGAGGTGCATCTTATTCATTAGGATGAGAAGCCGAAGATGGTGGACTGGTGAGATCACTAAAAAAGGCATGACTGTACTCTTTTTCCCTTTAGGGTTTTATCCTTATGTAGTTGATATGAGGTTTTACCTAAACTTTTTTAACGAGGCAACCACTTTTGTAATGTAATCGCCTCTTTCTAAAGCTTGGTGATCTCTATTTTGGAGCATGGTCATATATGAACTTGTCATTTGCCACTAATGTAGTTGTAAATCTCTAAATTGTAATGTTGTGACTTGTGACTTGTGAGTTGTGATAATATGTGAATCTGTGTTCTGTGATCATCTTCATGACTTCATCTATAGGATGGCTATTTTGTTAAGTTGTCCAGCTATGATTTTGTAATCTTGTGAGAATCTATTCAAATATTTTACACTTGACAATTACAAAATTTTGAAAGAAATGATGTGGCTATTTTTTTGCTTATTTACAAAGGCGGGCTTGCGCTGGCCCGGCACGAAAGGCCCGTCGTGCTGACGGGCCGGCCCGGTTCGTTTAAAACACTCCGTGCCGTGCTTGGGCTTGATCACAAGCCCGTCGTGCCGGCACGGCACGGCCCGTTGGCAAGGCGGGTCGTGCTGGCCCGTTAAGCTATCGGTACGGTCCGTTGGTCAGGTATACCGACAGCTGTGGCTATTCTTGGCCCCTACAATTTGCTTTCTCAAAGAGAGCTACTTGTTGATGATCAGAAATTGTCTCAGAAAACTGCCATCGGCTTCACGCGACACAGAAAGATTTTGAAGACAAAACTATTGAATTCTTCTTCAGTTTTCCTAATGTTCAGATATGCAAAGGTCTTCCCAATCTCACATCTTGGACCTTTGCATGGACATAAAGAGAGGAACATTAGGGCAAGGGCAATATATATTACCGAATGCGGTAGTACGCTGGGTCCCACTAAAAGTTGGTATTAGTTGTTCTGAATGCCACAATGCTTATTGCAAGAGATGGGCTCCATAGCATAGTAAAAAGAATTGAAACCAGCCAGCAACAGCCTGTGAGAGACGGTGAGAGAACTGAAATGTGCAACGGTGAGAGAGGTAGAAATAATATTTTATTTTCTTACTGCCGGTCACAAGGTTACTACCGATAGCAAGCTTCTTTTTCTTATTACCGCCTGCCACAATGGCTACTACCGAGTAGCAAGGCTTACTGCCTGCCTTATTTCTCACATTGTGGATGCCCTTATGCGAACTGGCAACGTCAGGGTTTCAATCACATTCTTTAAAGAACCAACCTGTAGAATCTGAACAGACGGATAGGTGATAGCCAGTGGCGACTTAAATCCGATGTGCTGAAAAAAAAAGAATTAAAACATGGAGTACATTTCCATGAAAGACAGAGTGGTGATTCAGATTCATGCTAGGTGATAGCCAGTGGCGACTCCGTGCGTCTGTAGCTCAGAGTCTGGACTGTATACCTGGAGGTGGACTTGTGGGATGCCAGTCCGGTTCTTGTCGAATCGACCGGCAACAAGACAACGAGCGAAGCAGACCGTGGCGAGGAGGAATCAACAAGAGGGGCATGGAGGCTTGACCCGTGCCGCGGCAGAGCGCTTCTTCATCCCCTTCCGGTCTGCAGCTGCGTGTGGCTGCAGTCCCTGCGGTTGGATCCCACGCCGAATCCGGCCACCGCGCTCTCGGCCCGCCGGAGCTGCCGCGGAAGCATCCCCATGCGCGAGGCAGGAGGTATCGTCTGCGCACGCGGTGCGACGGAATAGACAGCGGGATTCTTGGCGGCAGGGCAAGCCGCGACCTACCGGAGGTCGCCGGCGGGCGGCGGCAGCGCGACCACGTCTGGCGTTCAAGTCGCCGCCGCGCATCCCCCGACGCGGACTGGCCATGGACGCGAGAGGAAGGATGCACCCACCACAGCGCCGCTTCCTAGATACTGTAGAACGCACCCAGAATCTGTGAGAACGAGGAACCCGAGTTCGTAGTTCATCCAGACGGCGGTGAACGAGGAGTCCGATCGAGGTGTGGAGGTCAAGGTTCTTGTCGAGCACAGAGCACAGAGAGCGCGTCGAGGACAACGGTGGTGTTCGTGCCAAGGAAAAGAAAAACTATTGATATCAGGGATGCTATCAAAACAAACGCTAAACCCAATTCGTCACCGCCTCTCGATTTTTTTTTTAATTTAGTTTTTTGGGATGCTATCAGATCCTTCTCAAAGCGACACAACAAACAATTTTGGGATAACTGTCACACAGCTGGTTGCACCACTACTAGCCTTTGTCCGGCGACAGGAGGGGTTGCACTGGCAGCACGCCGTGGTCTCGAGACCTGGAAGAAGCTTGGTGTTGATGAGGGCCGTCGCTGGAGCTTGGCGCCGGAGGTGCCTCGCCACTCACTCGTCCGCCCATGAACTCCAGTACTCCTGTAAATTTAGTTGGATGTTAGCTGTTGCTCGGCATTCCAGAAAGATACAGGATGCTAAATTGATAATTCTTTGTAGTGCATAGGATCCATTTCCGCACATTTGTTTTAGATTTTAGTTCGTGGCAAGAACTTGTAGTAGAAGTGCAAAGAGACATGTTCCATTTACAGAAGGAGCGCAAGCACATTATAAGAATCGGAAACGGCCTCAAATCTGGAAACAAACACGGTGTTGAAACTGATTCACAAATCATTTGGTTGAGTTGGATCAGTGTACATCAGGTTTGTAAACGGAACAAACCACACCTAGATGCATTACGGCCTTTCCTTCTTGTGGGTTTTATGGCCTTGCTGCCTCAATTATACACTTGCATAATCATATAAGAAACAAGAACTGTTTTTCAAGTTTGAGCAACACATCGGATGATTTCGGTACGCTGCACCATTTGGGCTAGCCTTTGCCCAGCGACAGGGGCGGCACTGGCGCCGTGGAGTAGTGTCGGTTTCGATAATTGTAAGCTTGGCGATGGCTCTCGCTGGAGACTGGCGCAGGAGGCGACTCTCTGTCTCTGCCTACTCGCCTGCCCATGGGCTCCGCTGCTTTAAATTTAGTGGATTGTATAAGCTGCAGCTCAGCAATTCCATCAAAAGAAAGATGCTATTCTAAATATTTCTGCGTGACCGTTTCAGATTATATGCAGGGATACAGATGCTGCTCAAAATTCAGAAATGGGAACACTGGATGAACTGGACACACTGTAAATATAAAATGATGATGTATAAAAGGCCGGAAACTCTTTTTCCATTATCTAACAAAAACTGTGACCTTCTGGGTACTACTTGATTAGTTTGGTAAAGTTTATGCAATCCTATCCTACATACGGAGCTTCATACAAATACAGCGGTTACCACAGGACAACAATAGGTAGGAGGAGAGGCTGTGTTTCAGGTTTGAATGGCGTGATGGTATCGAGATGCCGCACCGGTTGGAGGTGTGGACTGTGGACTAGCCGTGGCCTGGAAAACCGGAAGCCTCGTGTGAGCTCCTGCTGGAGGTCGGGGCCGGAGGCGATTCGCCACCCACTTTCCCGCCCGCGGACTTCGCTACTGAAAGTATAGAAGTGTACTGTAAGATGGCGTTCATCATTTGCCATGAAAGAAATGGTAACTTCGCAGGTTGCTAACAAATTCACTCTCATGCTACTGCTACTCCAGTTTAAAAAAAAAAAAGACTCCAGCCTCCAGGTTCAGAAATGGAGGACCAGTGGACAAAACGGAACCAGAGTGCGCGTATGAAACAACATGGCAGAGACTACAGTGACTGATAAGTTTCAGCAATGTGCAAAGCGAACCATGGGGATTAGATGATAAAAAACCAGGAAGGGCGACATGGTTGTTACCTCCTGTAAGGAAGCCGGTGAGCATCGCGGAGAGGACAAGCAGTGACATCAGCAGCATTAGCAAGCTATGGGTCAGGGACGAGTAGGTGCACCTCTGCTGCTTCATCTTCTCTCTATGTAGTGCAGAGTAGCGCTTCTACCTGCTCCTTATTTCTTCTGTCCGAGATTGAGCCTAGGCACCATGTATACACACGAAGTAGATTTATTTGGTTTTGACCTCTGCTGCTGAGGCCCCCGAGGCTTGAACTGAGCTGTCATGTAATTAAGCTAATACGCGTACTGGCAAGCAAGCTTCTGGGATCCTGCGAGCATCTTGGTTTACGCTGACATTGCACGTGTGGTACATTCATGACAGTATCGCTTCGAATCAAGATGCGGAGTTGTGTGTGGTTCAGCTTTTCATATGTCTCTGTTATACTGATCACAGCATTTTCATCGGATCTCTAACTACATTTTTTTTTTTGTGAACTGTTCTATGGCTGTAATTTACTCCTCTGTTTTGGAAGTCAATTTGGTGAAACCTGTCATGACAGGTTGACAATGTTACAAAGGCCGCAGACAACGGTTTCGATCTTACTAACTGGGCCAAATCTGCATTTCCGGCCTACATGTTGTCGGGATGAGCTAACGGATGACACTTCTTGAGACTGTCAAAAGAAAAATCGCATGTAAATCATCGGATCTTACTAACTGGGCCAAATCGCATGTAGTATTGGCAGTAGAGTCATCGACGAATTCCTCACATATATTATTCTAGGTTTCAGCTTCGGCAAATAATATACGTTAGAATCCCTTCGGAAATCGGAACCACAAAAAAAAAGTTTTGGCAGTAGACCAGCAGCTTGAGGGATTCATAGGCTTAGGACAAATTGTTTTTTTAAGGGAACAACTGAGCCGTAGGCGTTACTCCATGTAGTCCATCCGTTCAAGAAAGAGTTTATTTCTAGAATTTGGTCAAATCAAACGAGTTTAAATTTGACAAAGCTTATATAAGAAATTATCAATACCTAGTTATTTTAGTTTCATTAAGTCCATCATCATGACTTATAATTACAATCTCACTTATTTGATGAAATCGATATTAGTAATACTGTTTATAATCAAAGTTGGTCAAGCTTAAGTTATTTTTGATATAAACGAATCCTAGAAACGAATATGCTTTGAGAAATAGTCTATTTTGGAACAGAAGGGAGTACTATTTGTTTCCAGCACAAAGCGCTTGGAGTGCAGGAAGAAAGTGGGAACGTTTGCTAGTACAACATTTTGTTATAAAAAATCAAGGCATAGTTGCATGGAACACAATATGTAGTGTAAACCACCATATACCAGTAGGTGCAATAATAATACAAACTCTTTTAGAAAAAAAGATATATAGAAGTTTCAAAAAATTCTAAAACTTGGCATGCGTGTAGATGAGATAGAGAGACACATGCATACAAATTTTCAAGTGCAAACACATCATATTTTGAGGGATACAAAATGATAAAAATCATGATGCGTCATGCAAGGGAGGAAAAAAGGTAATAAATTGGTTACGCTTTACTACAAATATGCTTCTAGAAATAGTATTTTGGAACAGAGGGGGAG
The DNA here is from genome assembly GCA_030378355.1 of Eleusine indica. Classification (NCBI taxonomy): domain Eukaryota; kingdom Viridiplantae; phylum Streptophyta; class Magnoliopsida; order Poales; family Poaceae; genus Eleusine; species Eleusine indica. Next base: position 4,881,590 of record CM059497.1, on the reverse strand, counting down.
TACTATTTTTACGCAGCACAAAGAGCATGGGGTGCAGGAAGAAGGGGGGAACGTTTGCTACAACAATTTGTTACAAGAAAAATCAAGGCATAGTTGCATGGAACAATATGTATTGTAAACCCATATACTAGTATGTGCAATAATACAAGCTCTTTTGGAAAAGAGAGACACATAGAAGTTTCAAAAATTTCTAGACATGTGTGTAGATGAGATAGAGAGACACATGCTTACAATTTTCGAGTCGAAGCACATAATATTTTGAGGGATACACGATGATAAAATCATGATGCAAGGGAGAAAAAAAGGTAAAAAAAATAGTTACACTTAACTACAAATTCAACACAAAAAATATAATAAGCCCCCAATTTAATGGATGTATCTGAAACAGTCATATAAATTCTGCCGCTGTCGATCCACGTGCAGGCCTGTTGTCGTACGTGGGTGGCCCGGCGTGGCAGTCAGCTAGCAATCCAGCAAGAGCCTCCGCGCAGGAGGCGGCACGCCGTCTTCCTGAGGTGGTTCTAGAGGGGGAGGGAGCACACCATGGACTGGTAGCACGTGAAACTTTCTCGGAGGAGGAGGGGACCAATAATGGCTCCCTGGCCACAACGGTGGATGTGCCTTGGAGATGGAGGCAAGATCGGGGACCTCCTCCCTACAGAAGCATCATGTATTAGACATTCAAATCGGATTAGATGGATGTAGTTATCTACCACGATTATGAAAAACCGTTTAGACTAATGATGAAGTATACGGAGTATGTAGCTATATGTGAGATTATATAAGTACATGCCTTGCACGGGCTCAGCCTGCAGGGCGCAGAGGATTACTGCGGCTGCGAGGATCTTCGCCCAGACCGCGACCGAGGAGGAGGGAGACGCCAGCTTCATCGATCCCAGCTCAGCTGCGCCGTGTCTCAACTCGCTTGTTTCGCAGCTCTAACTAATAAAGGTTAGGCTATAGCTGATGAACGCATGAGCATCCGTGCTTCTGATGAGTCTTCCTGCCGTTTTATAGCTTTCAGCCTCTGCTGTCTGGCTTGCTTTCCGGGCCCCTGCTTTTATACCAAGGACGCTATTGGGCGTGTCTGCGCAGTTATGCAGTTCGCTATTGGCCGTGTCTGCGCAGTTATACCAAGGAGTATTTGAACGCCGACCAGGCTTTTCCGTCAACGAGGGAGATGCGCAACTATAGAACGTGTGTCGTTCTCGTTCCTTTTTTGGGTTAACCGTGTGACACGGGGTAAAGACGTAACGTAGACCAGCAATTGCAAGCTCCGAAGTTATTCTTCTATTAATTACAAAACTCATCCTATAAACTATTTGGAATTTGAGATTCTTATCTATAAGTTACACTACGTCACGTCAGCCTTCTAACAACACTTTTATGTGTTACTAGAGGTAGAAAAAAATATTACTAATAACTATAGTAACATATTTAATAAGTGATCTAGATTATGCTGTTACTAGAGCATATTTTATAGTAGCACGTTTATGTGTTACTGATTATGAGAAAAAGTGAAACAAACAAACTCTATTGTAACACATACAACTCAACAAAAGTTTACTTTATATAAGAAAAAATAATACTAGTAAAATCTATTGTAACACATATATGTGTTACAACTCAACAAAAGTGTTACACTTTTAGTAACAAAAAATAGCGTTAAATATAAAATAATGTCTTATACTAGGAATCGAACTTTGGTGACGTACTTCAAGATTGATGGCAACACCAGTCTGGCTAAGACAAAGTTGTGATTGTGATTTCTAAACATAGAATTTATAATATAAGCAAGGATAGCTAATGTCTGTTATAATAAGTATATGTGTTACTATTTGAGAGAGTGTATTACAATATCTTTGTTTGGTTATAGTGAAGGTTGAATCATATTACTATTGTTAAAAGAAGTCCAATAGCATTGCTTGACATGTAGATATATCAGTGAGATTTGATGATCAGCTGCTTGTCATCTGATGATCAGCTGCTTGCCATCAAAACATATGCTGCTTCAGTAGTACTAAAAGAATTACTTGTAATGCAAAAACTAAATAATATATTTTTCATAAAAAATTGAAGTCAGATGTTTACTTTTCACACTAGTGATATTTCATCTAGGCTAAGGTAGAATTTTGATTAACATAAACATATGTTCATTTTATAATTATTAGAGAGAATAGAGTTTTATCCCAACATGAAGTTACTATCATATGAGTTAGAAAATATTTAACATCCGGAGCTAAAGTTATTAGAAGATAAAAAATTAAATCCATTATTGAAGTAGCAGGCAAGAGATTATGAGGCTCTATCCCTGTAACATTTTTATTGCAACATTATTTTATATTACAACAAGATTTTTTTTGTAACACTTGTACTAGATATGTTACAATAAGTAATAATGTTTGTAACACTTTTGATGTAACACTAGTTTCTTGTTACTAAAACTGTTTCTTGCAACATATTTTTTGAAAATAAAAATTATGTGTTATAAAGTTATTTGTAACACATAATTTTATGTTCCTATAAAATCTATTGTAACACCAATGTCCAAGTGTTATAAGTATGTATTACTATATGTATATTCTATAGTAGTGTTATTTTATTGTAAATCTCTATCCACCTACTTTTTTTTTGAGATTACACAGAATAACTCAGACACTCACAACGCACGTACACTCACCTCTATGAACACACGTACGTAAACCCTACCCCTATGAGCATCTTCGAAGACTGAGCCGGCAAATCCTCTGGATTGACGAAGTCACCAATGACGTATCACTGTCGACGGGTGCGTCGTCTACCGCTAAAAGCATAATGCCATTAAATCCTAGAAAATTCGTTCCCACGGAAAATCGAGCCCAGGACCTAAAATGCTACTGAGGCTCTTGTAACCACTAGGCTACATGCCCTTTCGCCTCTATCCACCTACTTAGTCTTGTTGTAAAACTCAGTTTACATATATTTAATTAATTCACATGTTTTTGTTTATTTGGAGCAACCAATAGTGTTCTTATCAAACATATGAAAATTTAAAAGTATAATCTTTATATATTTTTTTGGTGAATATAAAACAAAAATTTAATTAGAGTTTGAATGACGTCCTATAAAAATTTGGATATATTTTTTCATACAATAAGATAAATTAGATTTGTTAAAAAAGTTTAACAATATGAAACTTTTTTTTTTGAATTAATGGGATGCTCACAGTTTGGCGAGGAGCCGTATTTATAAGGTTGTGGTTAGGCATGCGCATGTATAAGTATAAGTTAACGCCACATGTAGGATATGTAACTCCTTTTTAGGTTGATTAATGAAGGGTGGTGTTGATGCTAAAAAAAATCATATTTTATAGGTAGGAATCTGTAACTGTAACTCCTTTTACATGTATCAAGTGGAGTGATTTTTATAATAAAATATAACTATAACAAAAAGATTTATAGGTAGGAATCTGAAACTACGGTGACTTGTAGAATGATCTATGCAATTATCTTTTTTTTACGATAACTTGTATCAGTTTTTTTTGTTTCATTAAGCTAAAATGTTATTCTAATGACAACAATTAAAAATCAGAGGTGGTAGAGTATTGGGTCTGTTCACACCCCATCATAATATCAGACTCAGTTTCCTTTACCCATCACATGCTCGGAACATCAGAAGCAGCACCGGGCTGGGCGCCTGGGTCTATGGCCTGTGGCATATGAGGAGAACTGGTCCACGGTCTCATGCACGTTTTTTTTAAAGAAAAGGTTATTATTGTTATAAGAAGAAAAAGATATTCGCATGGATGTTCCCGGCCTCTTCTTCCATCATCTGCTGTTGACACTACTACAATATATATTTGTTGTGAAGGATCGTAAACAGCTATGATGACACATCTAGGATCCACTTCTGATTAAACTTTATTAAATCATGACAAAATTTGTGATGAGTCTATTGTCCATTAAATCTGTCTTATGCTATATAAAATAAGGCGATAGGGGCGGACCCAAATCCATCATTACCACTGGATCCATCAACACAAAAAAAGGAGGAAGTACACCCTAACCCAAGGCAGCCACCGCCGTCACGGCCACCCTCACCTCCCCCGCAGCCACATTCCGCGGCCGCTGCCGTCACCACCGTGGCTGCCTCATCCTCGGCCATGGTCGCGGTCATCGTCAAAGCGCTGTCAGATAGGACTGTAGTCATCAGATTTAGTGCCGCCTTTTGGGTTGCATCGGTTAGCGCAGTCCATCACGCGATGATCTGCCGCCGGCGTGCTATGCCTTGGCATTGTTGTGCCAGTTTTCTGCGGCTACGACCAAATGGATGCCATGGGTTAGGGAGGTAGAAAGGTTATTAAGAGAGTGGATGAGGATGACGTGGCGAGAACGGAAGGGGAGCGGATATAGAGGTGGATTAGAGTTGCACTTCAAGCGTCCGCCTATTTATAAGCAGTGGTAAATAATAGTAAAGAGATTTAACATGTCCGTTACTATCTTATGGTAAATAGAACAGACAATTTTAGTGTCTATTTTTTATAAAATTAAATATAATAGTAGAAGAAAAAAATCTATCAATATATAAACTATTAAAAACTTGTTTTCAAAACCGCGCGTCCAACTTCAATCTAATGATGCTGGACGTCGATTGAAAGTTCTCCAAGCTTACAGTCAATTGAAAATCAGCAAACCTACTAAAAAAATCTTGAGATGCTGCTTGTTATACTTTTCTATTATTATTTTAATTGTAACCTCAGACTTACAACTGACATTTTTATTTATGTAATTTACAATAAATCAAATTTAACCAAAAAAAAAAGGTAAGTAAATCAGACTAGATGGTGGGTGTTTCGTTCCGCGGGAGTAACGCTTCCGCCTCACGAAGTATGACTGCCACATGCTAGCGCCTTTCTGGTTCTGCTAGATGCAGCACATCTTGTGCGCCACCTTTGTTGCCGGAGGAGCCAGCACGCCGTCTGCTGCCGTTGCTGCCGGCGACGGCGGGGTCTGAGGCTGCGCCCGCCAGGGCATGGGTTGCCTTGGCAGTGGAGCCGGAGGGTTCTGAAGTGGCCGCCCTGCGCACAGACGCATTGTTAAACTTGCAAGTGAAAAGCTTATACAAACAATTAATAATATCATACTTCGCTCAGCGGATCAAGGACTATGATCCGATGATATGAAAACATCACAGATTTAAGAAAAATTAACAATTATATATAGGTTGGGAGTAATAGCAGTACTAGTAGTTCTAGCAGCTGACACATATAACGATTAATTACAGAGCTATATATTCAGGAGCCTAAGCTTAGTTTTACTGTGTTGTGAAGTACCTTGCACAGGCTGCGTATGCAGGGCGCAGAGTAGGAGCGCCGCTGCGAGGATCATCGCCGAGCACGCGACCAAGGAGTAGCCTTTCTTCATTTCGGCTCGCCCTCTTGTTTTGCGCGAGTGGCAACTCGACCGGCCGATTAAACTGCCAGACAATGCTTGGACGATGAGTTTGATGAATGATGACGATGCATATACATGGTGCCCCTTCCTTAAATAGGCCGAGGCCCCGGGACTGGGGCTAGTGTGTACGGAGTAAACACTTACCTCATGTCTTGTTGTGCATTTTCGACGCATGTGCGTAGCTTGGTCTACTGTTGATCAGGATCATTGACTCGACCAGAGACGGTGTACAAGTGTATTACATATATACACACGTGTTAGAGCACCTTCAAGAGACTAGTTAAAAATGAATAGCTAAAATTCTGATTTAGCTATTATGTAAAATAAATTGACTAGTTAAAAACTGATGAAACCGAACAGGCTATCTAAATATTAACTCTTTATTTTTTGAAACTGTCCATGTCATTATCGGTGTGGCGGGCCGAGCTCACCCTGCTTGCTATGGTCGCCGGCAGTTGGGAACGAGCTCACCCCAGTCGCCATGGCCGTCGGCATCGACACATCGATGCTTGGAGCGCGAGCGCTCTCTCTCTGCCCAAATCGAGTCCGGGCCTCCGGGGCGCGAGATCGAGGTCCAGGCCATTGAAATATTTTCTTCCGAATCACTTGGTACTTATCAATAATCTTAGCTCTTGCTTATCTAATTCATCTTCTAGCTAATAGCTATAGGTCTGCATCACTGGTACTAATCCAAATTTCTATTTCAAATCTTGGCTTCGAAGGTACGCACACCAGTATGGCCGCATTGGAGGTGAGCGGCAATGGCACGGGCGAGACACGGCTGTGTTCGCATTCGGCATCGGGGCGTCCGTGCTCGGAAGGAATGGGGCGTGCAGGGGAATCGAGGAGGTCGTGCGGGAAGACTCTGATGGCGAGCGACGCGAGATCACCAAATATGCAGAGCGGGGGCGATAGGATAGCGAGCGAGAAAATAGCAAGAGAAAGATGGAGAGTCCGTTGGATCGCTTTTTTACTGGAGATTTTATATATTTACCGAATGAGACTAATTTACAATATCTGTTGGAGATGCTCTTAGGCCTGTTCATCGCCTCACATGAGCACCAGCGGTAATGATTCCTGGAAAAAACCGAGTGATGCTACTTGGCAAGTGGCCTGCAACTACTGTTGGACCTCTACACATCACATCGTCCAGGGTAGGAGAGCCAGGATAGGAGATCAGGGGGGTGCTGGGTTACTGCTTTTCTCCTAAGCCAGTGCTGGATTAGTGTAGAATTAGCTAATTGAAGTGATGAAATAGTGATAATTACATGATGTTTAGCATTTGGATTAGGCCACAAGAAGGTACTATAGCAGTCCCAGCACCCCCTGTGCCTCTGCCACTGACATCGTTTCTACTCGAGTAAAATTTGGAATTCCTTATTAGCCATAATTGTTATCATTGGCCTAATAAGGAACTTCAAATTTTATAGTGGTTCATAAAGAACTTTACCTTTTTGTGTTCTCGATATTACTCCCTCCCTCCCAAATAATTGATGTTTTAGACACCAAAAAACAGAGCCAGAATGCCAAATAAATTGGGACAGAGGGAGTACTAAGGAATTTGCCTTTTTTTTTGTAAGTTGCTGATAGTTTTAACTATGTTTGGTTAAGTATCCTCGATATTACTATAGGTGATGACTTTGTTAGGAATCGCATTGTTCGTAATTAGTAAAAAATATTTAGAAATACATAAATGAGTTTGCATTAAAAAAATGCTGGTCAGTTAAAACAAGAAAATTTTCATAAAGACCAAGGTTTCATGATTTCTCACAAATAAAATAGCGAAGACCACATTGTCTAAACTGGCTGTGGTTTTGGCTCCTGGTGGAGCAGCTTCTTTGATGTAGCATAAGTATTTAGGCAAATCACTTCACGAAACAACTTCTCATGTTTGCCTGGAATAGAGTTAGAATGTCGATAATGCATTTGGCTATTTTACTTGTATGCATACGTTTTTAGGAATGGACAACTGATAAATGAACAGTCAAACAACACAACCTCGCTCATATTAAAATACAATCTATTTGCTTCAAAAAAAAATTATAACATGTTCCTTTAATTTTTCCGAGGACGCCAAAATAAAATATAGCATATGCAACCATCTCCTTCGTATTAATCTGCCATTGAATTTTGCTCTCTCATATAATTTAAGCCACATACATCAATTTCCCTAATATTGAATACAAACTGTACATCTCATCTCTTGCATGACATAAAAAATGGAACCAATAAGCTGAAATTTGGGAACTCCCTAAACTACTTTTGATTGACGAGTTCTCATGTAAAGCCATAGGTCAAATGATTGGTGGCATTTGAATCCAAGTAAAACACATGACCAATCATTGGGCCGAGAAAAAAAAATGATATGGTCGTTGCTAGTCGGCAAGTGGAGTCAGTGATGAACTCCTTTGTGGAACCACAAATAAATCAGCTGTTACCAGCTCAATGAATTCATCGGCTTAGTACAAATAGTTACAGAATTTTTACAACAAACCTAACAAAAAAAAGGCGAGAAGATCCGGTTAGACTGTTATTTCTAATATAAATGTCCATATTAAATTGTGCTACGGCGCCCGAGTGTATAATTCCGGTCGATCTTATGTGCACGCTTTGCTGCCGTGTGACTACCACTACCAGGTAGCTAGTAATCGAGCAAGAGCCCGGGCCTGACGGGTCCGTGTGTGTGAATGTGGAGATGGAGGGGATCGTTGGATCCTCAACCCAGCTGAGTATATGTAACAACAGCAAATTAATTACGATTTCAATTGAAAAACATTTTTTAAATGGAAAAAACGTTTTTATCCTACATGAAATAAATTCTGAAGTCTAAACGATGGGGCAACATAGGGCGTTCGGGTTTACCCGAAATTTCGGGTCGGGTGGTTCGGGTTTCTTGAATTTCGGATTTTCAGAAACGACACCCGATATTTGCGTGAACAAAGGCAAAACCCGACGTTTCGGATACCCGATATTTCGGGTTCGGATTCGGGTAATCCTGAGTTACCCGATTGAGGTTGTTCTGCCTTTGAATCCATGGTGTCGCTGGGTGCTAGGTGGTTAGGAGGTAGAGGGTTTTGGCTGGAGACGACGGTGACAGGCAGTGCGAGGGCATCGAGCCATTAACGCAAGCCACGAGCAGGCGTGCTGCGTGCTAGGTGGTGGCGCTGGCTGCTAGGCAACAGGTAGCCAACAATGCGCCGAGTCATGAAGGAACACAGACGGAAGCAGCATGTCGGTGATGAAGCAGGTGGACTGGCGGAGGCGGAAGCTTGACCAAGGCTACTGGCAGCGGAGTCACTAGTGAATAGCGATTGGAGGAGAGGCATCGTGGGCTTGTGGCTGTTGTGTGGGGGAGAGTTGGACAAGGATGGAAGAAGTCCGATTTACCTCCCTGAACTCTTGCGGTTGTTCGGTTTTTGTCCTCCAATTACAAAACCGGGTAGGACAACTCCTTTAACTTTTGATTTCGTTCGTTTTTTCTTCCCTGGCTGTTTTCGCTGACGTGGTGTATATTGAGAGTATTCGTACGATGACGTGGCAAAGATTGTGTGAAAATAAGAAATTGAGAAACAAATTGTGACAGTCCTGATTTTTCCAAAGGAAAAGTAAAAACAAAAAATGAAAAAAAATACCTTTGTAATTGGAGGAAAAACCACCGTTCGAAACAACCTGGGGAGGAAAAACAAACGGAATCAAAAGTTAAAGGAGTCGTCCTATCCGATTTAATAATTAGAGGACGAAAACCGAACAACCGCAAGAGTTAAGGGACGTAAATCGGACTTCTTCCGACTAGGATTGATGTGTGCGATTAGTGGGCTTTATGCTAAGGCCTGTAGGCTACTTGTTTGGGCTGGGCTGAAAGTGGAGAAAAGTTAGATGGGTTGCTGTTGTTCGGGTAAATCGGGTACTAGAAGTAAACACCCGAAATACCTTAACTAAATTTGGGTTTTTAGATCCGGTACCTGAGATAGCACCCGATATTTTGGGTTTATCGGATTTGGGCTTTGGGCTCGGGTTTTGTGCCTAGAGTGACAACATACCTTGCACGGGCTCAGGGTGCAGGATGCAAAGGATGAACGAGGCCGTGAGGATCGCCGAGCACGCAACCAACGAGCGAGGAGGGAGCCGCCGCCTTCATCTCAGACAATGGATGGACGCACAATTCATCCGTGATTCTGATGACTCTGTCCTGGCTGTTTTATACCTTTTCATCCTTCACGGATACTACTTTCTGTTGTTTGTTTCTGGGGTTCTGCTTTGCAAAGAGCACTTTTAAAGTAGACCATAATACCGGTTTGGAACAGGTATCATGGAGATAATCCGACCGTTCATGTCTAAGGGCACTACTTGTAATTATCTAGTTATTTTTAAAATTAATTACATCTTACCCTTCCCCAGTTAGGTCTTCCATTGCCACATAGAAGTCGCAGCCGCCGCTACTTTCCTAATAGACAATCTATGAGCTTGATATCCACGGCACGACCAAGGCACATGCCATTGCATATGCCTCGATCAGGTCGCCATGAGCATTAAGGCTTTCACCAATAACAAAAATCCATCGTTCAATCTGCATGCTATAAGAATGCTTAGTACGAGAATTCCGAGCTGCGTCTTGTACTCTTGGTCGCAGCTAAGATGATCTCACCCAAACTTCTACAGTCTTATTCATTCATTTGCAATTATATCTTCGATCAACAGTATTGTTCTTAATATTTGATTGCAATAGAGCAAGAACGTGGAAGATAGATTAGATTTCAATTTTTAGATGCACTGATGAGGATAGGAATGAATTGGCATAATCGCTCAATTATTTTGTTGACCGCCGTCTGACGTCACAGCTGGATGGATCTATGGTCTGTCGTCGATAATTTGAATCGGCAAACGATGGCTGCTCTGTAAGCATCCCTAGCCCCAACACAAGGGAGTTGGAACTGCTCGCCCTCATTGCACAATTTCACCATGCAGAGCTCGTCGATATGGATTAACTGAATGAGTCCTCAGCTCTCTCCTAGATATGACCAATTGGAGGTAACATAGGGAACAAAAATTTGAGAGAAATGTGAAATGTTATTAATTGAATAATAAAACAAATTATCACAATGATTTTGATAATATTAAAGGTTATATTGTTTTTTTTTAGTTTTGCTGACATGATATGTATGATACTTCAAAATGATACTTATGATACCGGTGGGTCAAAATAGTATCATGTTAGCGATCAGAGCCATCAGATGAAGAAAACGGATGACATGCATTTATTTAGGTCTACTATAAAAGTCCTCTTTGCAAATTATTGCAGGTGTGCAACGACCAATTAAGCTTGACTAGTCGCGTGTATTGTTATGTGATTGATTCGAGATATATTTGAACGCTGACCTGGGACTTGTTCTATCTCTCTCTTGATATCCAAGATCGGCAGGTCCTGTCAACGATTGGGGACGAGCTAGTACAGAACGTCTGTTCATCTCCGTGCATTAAGAGCATGCATGCATGCATGGCGCACTCTGAAGTTTTGTCTTACGATATATAACAAGTACTGTATTATTTTAACTTTTTAGTCTTGGAACGTAACTGTCCACATCACATGCTTACAGGCTGCCGGCTGCGCCAATGGTCTTTTGCATTTGAGGAAAGCTGAAAGGGTATTATTGCCAGCTAGAAGAAGAAGTAAAATAGCAAAGAACAGTGTCGAGGCAATAAGGTGTCACTATCACATATAGTTAATTATTCCCACCAGCTCCAGCTCGAGCTGATCTTCCGGCGTGGCCGGTGTCGAAGAGGTCTCATCTGCTGGATATATTTATGGGAATGCTCCCCGACGCATCGTCACCGTCAACTTATTTGTTTCGAGCAACAACACGACACGCGTTACAGTCAAACGAAGCAGCCGGTGGCCGGACATTTACGGCGCCGTCTAGCTACCAAGCCAGCATGCGCCTCCGTGCAGGAGGCGGGTCGTGGGCTTCCGGCGGCGGCGGCGGCGGTGGGGGAGATGCAGGGGTTCCCTCATGGGGGCGACCATTAGCATTCGGAGCAGGTGGTGATGAGGGCGGGTTCCTCTTCCTCGACCCCGCAGCTGCAGAAATAGAAGATTCGCAAGCAAATCAGGTCGGGAATGGAAACATGACGATAGATTATTAGCAGAGTAATGCCGGCACATTACGCGTACCTTGCACGGGCTTAATGTGCAGTGCGCAAAAGATGAGTGCTGCTGCGAGGATCACCGCCAACGAAGAGGAAGTTGCCGCTTTCATCTCTCTTGTTCTGCTATCAATTCCTTTTTCTTCGCTACTCTGACAGCCAATGTACGTTCCTTAGATGGATGGGTGGATGATAATATGCACTCTTCATGGCTTTTATTACAATCCTATGCATATTTATACTGATTACTGATTACCGTGTTTTAAAGTCCAGTCGTTCTCTTGCCGTGTGCATTGGTCTGCAAATCGCAGATGTGTACGCGTGCGTGCATGGCTGGAGCTTGGCCCTTCTCTGAATCGGAACGATTGACTTGACCTACCGAACGTCAACCGCCGAGATATGTATAAGTGTACGCGTACCAGTTGGGGTTATTGTTTGACTTCCATTACGGTGGATTATACTACTTAAAGTTTGAAAGTAGTATAATCAAATCAGACCGTTGATTTATAAGGGTAATTTTGTAATTGACTATCCAATCCAGCAATTTACAGTAGTGCCACCTTCATTCTCAGAAATTTTTTTTTTAATTTACACGCCCCTATGCGTATGATTTCGCCGCCGCCGCCTCTTCGTCGAGATCACGACCTCCGACGCTAACACCTCTTCATCGAGAGCACGACCCTTGACGCCGCTTCTGACGCCCTGCACTTCCTTCCCTACAGTTGGACGAACCAGCAGCGAGCACAGACTACTTGGTGATACAGCTTGAAGAAATCTTCTCTGTTTTGCAGACGAACAATATTTAATTTGTCTCCCTGAATTTCAAGTTGGAGCACTCGTGCTGATGGATTCTCTCTGGGTATTCAGTTGTACACTAATTTTTGCTTTAGTCCAATATGAATCTGTGTGATGAGCAAATCCATTCATTGGTCTAGTGAATTCAGTTGGCTGTAAACTCTGTATGCATACTTGAAACTTTCAGAATATGACTACTAGTGTCAATGGTTCCCGTTACTGTTCTTACATTATCTGAAGAAAACGATCAGTTAGCAGCCGCCAGCCAGTTGCATCTTCCTAGTCGCTTTGCATCATTAGATGTTACTAGCATGGTTGGCTGAAACGAGCAAATAACACTATGTGACCCTTCAAGGGTGGGAATCTGAAGGTGTAAACCCTACAACTTATTGTATTCTTAACACTCCCCCTTGGGCGTACACCGCGACCAACTGATGTCTCATTAAAACTCTGAAAAAATCATTGGGAAAAAAGTTGGAGAAAGAGTTCATAGTTGTCGCTAGATGCGTTTGCATATATTGTTGTCTCATTAAAAACCTTATGTGAGAAACTTCAGAAAAACTCACAAAGAAAAAAAGAGTGCAACTAATGTTTTCTAGACAATTATGATCCTCCAGATCAAATATTACTCTTGATTATCAATCCTGAACAAGGGCCAATGTATTGGAACAAGCTCCCCCTCAACCTTACAATAATATTTAATTATATCTTTCAACACTTTCTACTAAAAGTGTATCAATATAGAGACATATTCACTTAAGGATTATATCTGGAGGGTTTTACTTCATATTACATATGCATCGATAAAATAAGAGTACTAAGGTAACATGAATAATAAGCTCATGTGTATTGGTGGTGTTGATCTATTGGATCTAAATATATCATGACTAAGCCTTCAAGGCCATATAAATAAAAAAAAACTATGACTATGTTCATTAATACCTTCTAGGTATGTCACAGACTTTCATGTCTAGTAAATGATGATCAATCATTAAGCACATACTCCCCCTGACGACAACATGTGTTGAAGTCTAGTCTTTTGATCCCATGTCATAAAAATATATTCTCAGATTATTTAGTCTTCTAGACATGTATCTTATTGTTCTTCTAGAACTTTGAGAAAAATAAGCTTTAGGAGCAATGCATTTAGATTTCTATCACACACCATAATATTAACATAATTATGCAATGCAAATTTCAATGTTCTTACGTAGAACTAGGAGTATAATACAATTGCACTTGCATGCACCTTCTAGCGATGCTTCGTAAAGCTCCAAGCTTTAATGCATTTGCAACTTAGTTTCCATAAAACTTTAGCATGGGTCCTTTAGGGATCAACTAGTGATTCTTTAAAAGGATCATCTCATTGAATACATGATAAAGTAGAAAAAATATATATCTAGTCTAATATTCTGGCACAATGGGGATATAACTGCCAGTAACACCATTTATACCTTCAGGGTGCCAGAGAATATCGTCAATATAAACTTTTGGTAAATATGCATATGATAGATAAAAATATCATTAGTGTTAATGTACTTCTAGTACTCCAGCATAGAGTTGTACATGTTTGTTTGGCACACTTCTAGTGTTTATATTTCTCATTTTATTCTTTATCGGGTCTTAAATGGATCACCGCCCACTTGGACTATACGATCATTGGCGTATTTAGACTAATAAAATATTAGATTCCTTCAAGGAAAATTATCTCTGCTAGAGACATATAGGCATTTTTTCAAAAAGAAAATATTGGTATGAGATTTTACATATCATAACATATAGTTCATGAGTCCTTCTAGGGTCTCTACTATTTTCACAGTAATTTATACTGCATATTATAATTTAAATGTATTTGTCAGATATATAATAGAACAAAACAATGTCTCATGTGGGATTTGGTCTATTTTGACCATTTTGAACCATCACTTTTCACCACTTGATAATGTAACCCATATATGCCCGAACAACAGATTTGTGACTTTTATTTAGTGATTTTTGGTTCAGCCTCAATTGCAATTTATTTGACCCGATATGAGAGCTTCAAGCACTCGTGCCTAGGACTTTGTTCCAGATCCGGTTCTCACTATGAGAAACTCAGCAATTCATAGAGGCACAAATAGTGTCGACAAGTTTCTTCCCCAATTAAACATTATATATAGTGATCTTCGTGATTTTCCAGTACGAAAGATTATAGTTGTTCTGAGTTCCTAGCATTATGATAAGCGCACAATGTGCTAGGATAATCCTCATTTGGAGGTACCTTCAGGGTAATAATTTAATGAACAGCAAGAGGAGTACTTCTCTGTAAAGATTATGATTTGACTAAGGCATTATGATATTTGATTTGCAGGCATTCCCACAAATCTCAAATGATTGCCAACAAGTCATATGTGGATATGATATCAAGTCTCGGGTATATCGACATCTACTTCAAGTAGTAGCATTATATATGTTTCAAATAAATTCATATTTTATTTCTTCTCAATAAGATATAGTTCTGGCAAACTCCACACTTCTAGTGTATAGGAGGATAAGCTAACTACAAGTTTAGCTTGCTTTGTGCGTTTTGAATTGTAAATGTCAAGGCATTTCATATACTGGGCATTTCTCCCCTAATGCTGAGGTATTTAAATAGAAGCATACTAAACATCCCCGACCATCCAAATTTAGTGGTGGCTAATGTATGCTCTGGTGGTGATATATTTGAGAAATCTTATGCACATTAACAAGAGGGAGATTTTTATCATTTATATGTAGTGAGATTTTACTTAATATTAATAGAGTGTCACAAAAACTAGATAGTCTCCGATGAGGACATCCTCCACTATTACCCGTGGCAAAGACGCAACAAAAAGAGGCCATGTGACCCAGTTGAAGTCAGCGGCGACCGTATGAGCCTCTAAATAATCCCACCTTGCTTAGCTTGGGAGAAGAAAGCCACCTTAAAAGGGAGAGCCACCCTTCCCCTACTGGACTAGTCTTTTAGGGCGATTGGGCCTTTCCCCGAGTGGGTGTGCCAGAATTGCGATGCTAAGATTGTAGGGGGCAGATTGTGCGTATCTGAAACCGGATCGGTGTGTCGTGCTGCCGGAGTTGTGGTGCTAAGACTGCGGATTCGGATCGCGGATCTAGAATCGGGTCGGTGTGTCGTGCTTTTCCAACCCCACCCGGGCTAGATGTATCATTTGGTATCAGAGCTGGGCCCTTGTTTAAGGGGGTGGGAATGATGAGGACATCCTCCACTATTATCCATGGCAAAGACGCAACAAAAAGAGGCCATGGGTGTCTGACCTGTAAATTCAGGTGATGCACATGAACTTTCATCTTAGTTGGAGGAGTGTTGTGTGTATCCATGGGTGTGATGTACTCATCATTCTCCCCCTTTTGAATTAGAGTCGTCCTCAACTCGATCTCATCTCTTTCTCCCAATAGTGGTCAGAAATCTGAAATATAAAATATAGAACTATTCCCAAACTTGGGATGCACCTCATGTTTATATGTGTTATGAAAATTATCATCACAATATAAAACTACAATAGAAGGCATGCTATACAAATTAATGACCTCTTTGAAAACTTGCTCAGCAATATGAACGTCATTCTCACTCTTATGATAAGATGGAAAATATGTGATCTTAAAAACACTAGAAAAAATATGATATGACATGATAATTATTATTACAGTTTTCTAGTTCATCATTTGGTATCAAAGTTAGGGCCTTGTTTAAGAGGTGGGAATGATGAGGACATCCTCCACTATTGCCCGTGGCAAAGATGTAACAAAAAGAGGCCATGTGACCCAATTGTAGTCAGCGGCGACCGTGTGAGCCTCTGAATAATCACACCTTGCTTAGCTTGAAGAAGGAAGCCAGCTTAAAAGAGAGAGCCACCCTTATCCTATTGGACTAGTATTTTAGGGCGATTGGGCCTTTACCAGAGTGGGTGTGCTAGAGTTGCGATGCTAAGATTGCAGTGGGCAGATCGTGCGTATCTAAAACCGGATCGGTGTGTCGTGCTGTCGGAGTTGTGGTGCTAAGACTGCGGATTCGGATCGCGGATCTAGAGTCGGGTCGGTGTGTCATGCTTTTCCAACCCCACCCGGGCCGGATCTATCAGTCTATTCTATAGGAGAGATATCCTTAACTTCGGGTTAGGGTCCACAATTAGTAGCGGATTACTATCACAAGTTTGCAAAATTAATTTGCTATAGAGTGTGCTTCTTAGTCTTCGGGACCTAATATAATATTCAAGTAAAAATGAAATGCATTCATAGCTAAAATATATCCTTCAGGAAAAAATACACATTAATTATGATCATTGAGAAATGCCTTCAGGTCATGTCTTCTAATCCAATTTATGGTAGACTATGCATTCTGGTGTGTTGAGAAAAGCTTGCATATGCATGATAATAAGAAGTGCCACTCAAAGGATTGTTACTAACAAGTAACAATTCCCTAAGCTGAATATCCAGCTATTTTAGATTATTGCCCAAGATTGACCCAAATTACTCATACCACTTAGAAATTAGGTTATTAACATATATTTGTTGTGACACGATATTATTCTAATAATTCAAATCATCATTCAGAATGAAGAGAAATGGTAGATTAGAACATGTAAGTTGGAGAGTTCCATTTGTCTAGGAAAATTAATCTAGTGCAAAGTCTCGACTATGCAAAAGATTTTAACTCTTTAGAAAGAGCATAAATGACCAACATCCTTCGAGGACAAACTCTATCACGGTAAGGTGACCTTTGTTATTGAATAACATCTTAACTTTGAAAAGTGGAGGAGATTACTAAAAGTCTTCATAAGGTCTTCATGAACCTTTCCAAAAAAAAACACAATAAGGTGAATTTGTAACTAATAATCTTGTTTTCAAGATCTATATCTCCTTGCAACAGGAATAAGAAAAAATAGACCCCACTAATATGTTAATATATCAGCAACCTTCTAGCTTTATGGTGATAGGGGATCCATCCATCTTATTGCTTCCTAACTCATGGTAGGTTGCAATTAAGTCATGCTTAGGTGCAAGGGTGTGGAGGATATCGGCATGTGGGAACTACATACCTCTGATCGACCACCTATGTCCTTCATGGACACATTCTACCATGCATTGGCTTATTGTTATAATTTACAATAATATATTTCTTGATTTCCATTCATTGTACCTATGGTCTTTTCAGCGACTATAGGTCTTATGATTCTGAGGGTGATCCACTACTAGAATATTTTAGTCTACTCAAGGACAAGTAGCTAATGTGATTCTTCATCAGGAAGGAAACTTTGGATCTTCATGCAAGCCATGAAAACTGTCTCAGAATATTATCAGTATTTCGATAAAAATATTATAACTTCTTGTTACTAGTGGAAAATATAATTGGAAACCATATAAGAGAAATACAACTCATGCTTTTTAGCAGCAAAGTAGGATGAAATATGTTGACTGCAGGTCTTGTGACATCTTGACAGATGTGGTAAGCCTAGATAAAATTTTGACATCTGATGTCTAATGGTCCAAATTTTTCATGCACTTTATTCAAAATTTACTTCAGGTAAATAAGTGTGAAGCATGAAGGAAAAAACAAAGAGTGAACATTGGTCTTATCTATATCCTTAGATATATTTTACTTAATTTTTCAGACTTTCTCCAAGCATTATTATATATTTATATATTTTGCATTTATAATGATCTTCTAGTAATACTTCGGGATTATATAACCATATATAATTTATTTGCATAAACAAGCAATGCAGTAAAAGAAACATCAACTCATAGTGTGATACTTGGGTGCAAAATTAAATTATCACAATGGAAGCATATTACTAGAAATTCAGTTTCTAGCACTGTTAAGTGGAATTTACATCATATCTAAGCAATTATGCTAAATAGCATGGAGCATATAACTAATAAAGGTATTATAGTGTTCTTCAGGAACCTATGCATAAATTTCACAAACTACAAGACAGAATATGCAATAAAGCCATAAACTTCAGGGGCTAAATAAAAAAAATTGCTCCCAGGATATCTCAGTTCAGTTGTTGCAATCAACTGCCTGCCAAGTGATTGTTCCAATACGATGGTGTAGAAACACTATAGCACTAAAATAAATAACAGTCTTCAGGTCTGACAGGTTGTTCCTCCAATTATATATGGTAGATTCAAGCTCAAGCACAGATGAGTGTGGTGGTACCATACGAGTAGGTATCACTACATGTAAGTGGACTGTATAACAGCTTCATGCTCTAGTCACAAAAACATCTCATAAGAATTGCTACATCAAGCTCCAACATGGACGCGTCGGGATGTGCCACATAGTCGTACCAAACGACAAGGAAATCACGTGCTAAGAAGCATGCCGGTCTTATTGCTTCAGACAATGTCACTGAAATGGACGCAATGCTTGGCTTGACATGGTCTATTAATTTACAAGCAATGAGGCAAATAACATCCAGCATTTTGTCCATGACATACGTCTAAAAGGTAGTTTAAGGCATAACTCAAGCAACACCCATATGCATAAAAACATGTCAGCAATTAATCTACTAGATTAATAACCATAAAAGGGAAATACTTGTGAAAACTTGCACATGTATGCGTGCCTTCCCATTTCCTGCATGGCTTTAAAAAAACCGTGGATGCCATAAAAAAAACACATACATGGCAGGCCAGGAGGGCTCTCAGCGTCGATTACTCACACTAATAATTCTCGTGCGAAAGTAGTAGCGTCAAGCAACGGCGCAGACTTGCAGTTGCCAAGAGGCAGAAACTGAAACACGATGTGCACACACTACGGCTGCAGATACGAGCATGATCAATGACTCGATGTGTGATGAAGGCCATGGGTGCAGGCACGCTGAGGCGCATGGACATGTTAATCATTTAAGCGCCGCTTCTGGCAGACGCGACACAACATTAGTCATGCACTTAATCGAGCAAAACATGCTGCTCCAAGCCAAAAAGAATAGTAGCATACGAAGGTATTGATTAACTAGCAATTATTGGCTTCTAATCTTCTGGATTAAATGTCATAAAAAATGCTGGAATATCATGGAAGGACGCACATAATGGAAATTCAATCCATTGTTCATGCCACATAATTGCCTTGCAAATTAATGATGAAGGAGAAACTCCCTGCAAGTCATTATTAGTACGCACATCTCAGGTTGCATGCGAACAGCCTGCAGGTCAACTGCCGCTAATTGCCATATTAACCATAGGATAGGCAGGCAAACGGTCGTGATCAAACAAGAACATCTGCAGAAGGCAATGTCGATCGCGCGGCAGGCCAGCTCGGGGCTCGCAGTTGCATAGTTCAGGGCTTCGTGCCAAGGACGACGAGGACCGATAAGCGATAAGCTATGGCCAGCTGCGGATCAAACGCAGGAGCATGGCAGCGGCTGCAGATACACATATACTGCCACGGTCGTCAGCACGCGGAGTCCCGGTCTGGCACATGCTGTGGCGCCGCTTCAGGCAGGCTCGATTAGTAAGACAACAAAGATCATGCATTTGAGTCCAGAAAAATTAAGGTGCGTGCTCATGCTACGAGCAGGAGAATTTCAAAGACATGGGTAAATACGAACACATGCCATCATGTCGTTAGTTCTACTACTAATCAATGTAATCTGCAGGATTCTCATTAGTAGATGAAAAGGGATTAACCAAAATTTGTACCATCGTTCATGCAAGATATACGACGCCTGCCGCGTAGGGCAGTTCGGCTAGGCCATTGACCTGTCGGCATGATGACGACGTTTGGCTTGGTGGTGCCGAGGAGATCCATGGTGAAGGGGTCAACGGTCACGGCAATTCAACCCAACGTGGTAGCCTGTAATTGTCTTCTTGAAAGGATTATCCCCTCATAGTACCTCACAGCCCGATTAAATTAAGCAGTTAGCATCATATAAACAAAATTGATCTTAAATGAGTAAATTTAGAACGACTCACCCAGCCCAATTAGTAGAGCAAAAGTGCTGATAGCGTGTTAGAAATAATCTTTATCATGGATTCACCAAATCCATTCCCATATTCAATTCCAAGAAATAGGCGTGAGAAGATGATGGAGAAAATATCTTAAATCGTCATTAAAAGCTATACGTATCCCTTATTCATCATCAAAATCTTGTGACTTCAATTTTTCATCGTGTTTCCACTATCAGGGCCATTTGATTGTTACTTTGCTCTTAATTGGTACTAGTAAAAACGATAATAACTCTGGGATGAGTGTAAATTTGGCTATTTTTCTTTTATACCATTCAAACTGATTAAGACAGCGGTAGACATATATGAATTTGAATGGATAGTTACAACCACACATACTGTGAGATAAAGATATCAATATTTGAATTTTCAGTGGCTAGAGTCATATAGGCACATCTGAAATTTTGAATCAGTAGAGTCATGCAACTAAAATTTAGAAAATGATTTCAACTGACTCTCATGGTGGAAACATGATGGAAAATTTAAGTTCAGTGGCAGATAAGGGAAACATATTTTTATATAAGGAATAGGGTATAAGTGTATTTTTTATTGTCAATACGGAATTTTCTCAACAAACTATTAATAATGTACTATTAACCAAGTTATTTGTAAGGAACTTGTAAGGATACCTATTGTGTCATTGTGTACTGTCCTATTAATTTACTTTTGTGCCATAATTCATAAATTTGGATTGTTGCACCATGTTTTAGTTTCATTTTCTTTGAGACTCATGTTGAACCATTCCTAGTTGCAACTATATTTTGTCAGAGGCCAAACCAGCTGAGCAATTTACTGGGGTTAGCTCTAGCATACAACGGTGTCAAGCTTGAAAACCTGCGTGATTACAGATTTCCATCGGTGTCAGCTGACACCAGTTCATGGCTTCAACGTCACACACACGCGCGCGCACACACACAATAATTTTTGCCACTTAGCAATCCATTTCAGAAGAGGCCAACGTCTTACACCACCCCCGGTCGTCGATCCATGCCTCGTACCCCTCCACCAACTAGCATTTGCCTCTCTTTCTATAAAAGGACCACTACTCGTCTCCTCCCCTTCTCACATATACAAACAAATCCCCAATCCCAACTGCACTTCCAACCTCAACTAGAATCCATGGCACCCAAGGTGGAGAAGAAGCCAACCATGAAGGAGAGGAACCTTTGATGGAGAAGGCAGAGAGAGAAGGGGCTCCGAGTCTGGGACAAGCAAGTTGGTGGGCAAGGACGGCAGAGATGATAAGAAGTTGAAAACGATGTCGAAGAAGAACATGGACATGTTAAAGACCTACATCTTCAAGATGCTAAAATAGATGCACCCTAACATAGTCATCTCACTCTAGCTGTGGCTTTTGACTATACATTGATTTCCTTGTCGTATGGTAGCTGATGGCAGATCTTAGGGTTTCTATGTTTGCTTATGTAAGAATTGTCTACTACTGGATTCGAAAATTATTTTGATGGAATGGTAATGGTGTTTGTTAACTCATTGATGCTCGTGAATCACTTGAGCATGGATATTGATCCCTATATTCTCTTCTCATTTTAGTGATTCCTTCGGAAGTTGTGTGTGATGCATGCGGATTATGGTGGTTTGAAGATTATAATATGTTGAAGAGGATGACACACTACCAGAAAAAGTAAATTTCCTTGTTTGCCAAGATTTTATCCCAATGTTTCTTTGCTGACGCACAATTTTTTTTTAGAAAAACGGGGGGAGAGCATCCCACCTTATACTTCATTTACCATTTGATCACAGCATTTCCACGAACAGCTGGATGGCGCATTTCGCTAAGATTAGAGAATACATCAACAGAGGAGGGAGAGATCGAGAGAGATTACACCAGTTTTCACACACAATAAATTTAGTTCTTCCCATGTGGCCGGAGTGACACACGGGGAGCACACAAAACACTTAGGAGTCCAGTACTGTGTTAGCACTTTGGGGGTCTATCTGTTGACATCAAAGCCATCCGGTAAGCCAGATGAGATGCTAAATTCAAAAGGCTGCAAACTGCAAAGTCATTTAGTACAAAATTATCTCTTCCAATGTCGTTACTTCTAGTTCTAATTCCCACCTGCGTCAGAACTTTAGAAGCTCGCTAGCAAGACCTCACGATTATTCTATGATTTGTATGTGTGACACTTGGTAAGTGGACCTCCAACTCAGAGCAAGCTCTCTGAGTCATTTCGTCCTTCCCTATTTTTTTTTAATAGAAATGTGGTTCTCAATATCCCCCCCCCCCCTCCGCACCCTGTGTCCCACACACACACACACACTGGTACAAAAAGTAGTTCACATTTTAAACAAGAAACAACAGCAATTACACTAGAGATTCTTCTTGTCATTTGAGCCCATCTTTGCAATCTTCTGGAAACGTCATTTGCTACCTTTGACCTTTGTTAGCAAGTTTACTTCTTGTGCCTCCACCCTCTTTCTTGCCTCCTTTTTCTGTATAATCACCCATTTGTCAAGACAAGCACACAAAATATAGATGGTTTTAGTTGGTGTTAGCGTGTGCTAGGATCTCTAGGTGTAGATCGAGTGGAGAGGGTCACTGTATGCATAACTTTTGTGCCGTTCTGAGCTCCGATGCCGTCGATGTAGAGGACGACGTTGAGCTCGTGGTGGTGGTTGACGGTGAAGGGGCTGACGGCACTTCTGTCGGTGTTTCGATCATCGGCTAGTAAAATTTATTCAAGGGGATGCGTGCTTGGGCTCGATGATGGCTATGCAAGAGGACATAAGGATTATACTAGTTCGGTATGTACCCCTACGTCCAGTTTTGAGGGGTAGCTCGTGTTATTTGCACCGGGGTGTATAATGGTGGTGAGAGAGGAGAGTTCTCCAAGTCTCGATAGGTGTGAGTGCGTGTGGTAATTGCCTATGTTGAATGTGCTCGTCCCTTGAGGAAGAAGAAGGACCTCCCCTCCCCTTTTATACTTCAAGGAGCAGGCCCACTTTACAGTGTGAGAGAGGATAGGGACTACACATGCCGTCTTCACAATGCCGTGCTGGAGAAGGAGTGATGTCGGTCGGTGGTGCGGTCTTCAGTCCCTGACGGGTCCCGTCATCTGGACTCTGCGTCAGGTGGCACTGTGCTGAGGCGTGTCCCCTTAATCCGGCGATGGGTCGAGCCGGAGTGTTCCTGTAGAAGGCATGTTCCACCGAACGGGGTGATGCAGCATGGGCAGCATTATGACATTTAGGCATGGTCTGGTCGCAGCCGTCAATCGGGTCGTCCTACACAGTCACTGTTGAGGGTGTCATCGTGCAGTTGATTTAGGTAGTGCAGCATGGGTTGCTTTGTTAGCGTCAAGCCACGTCCCATCGATGAGGGAGATGATGACGGGAGTAGATTTGCAGGGGATCAGAATCCCTCGATACTGTGGACGCATGCCTGGTACGGCATTTAAGGCAGGGTAGATGATAGTTGTTGACCTTTGCCTCGCTTGACCCTCCTGTCAATGGTCGATTTATCGGGTCGTGTTTGGTTGGACCTACTTGGAGTAGGAACCCATCTCATCTCGGCAGTACAATCGAGTTTCTTCATCCCGTCAGTTCTGCTTAGTTAGTAGTCTGTAGAGCCGTCCTATCGTAGGTACAAGGCCCACTGACAAGATTGGCAGGAGCGATGTTTGTTTAGTGGCTTTGTACCTGGCCGTGCAGTCGTAGTGATGGCAAGGACGAGCGGGGTGTCCTTATCTCTGGCGGTTTCAGTTGGGGTAAGAAATAAGGTTGGCTGAGTTGAGCGAGGCGTGGCGCCTTTGACCCTTCGTGGGTCGATCCGCCGTGGAGCCCCTCTCTTCGATGGGTCAAGTGGGACGAAGGCAGTCCTCGACCCTTGGTAGGTTGAGCGAGCTGTGGGCAGTTTTGATTTTTCCCTCGGAACTCATTCGGCCTACAGGCCCCCTTTGTGGGGCCACACCAGTTTTGTATAGGTTGTGCTCTTACGAGCTCATTGTCTTAAATTGCGTTGATGCATGCTCGTCAGGTCTTAATGGTGCCATGTGGCACCGCCAATTTTTACCCCCAACAGTAGCCCTCGAGCCCTTGAGCGAGTCGGAGAGTCATTCGAGGGATGTCGCTTAATCTCCATGTGCGGAGCGAGGCTTCGATCGGTGGTTCCGATCTTTGGCATGGGTGCGCGCGAGCGCACCCGCCGGGTGTAGCCCCCGAGCCAGAGGGCGAGTTTTGAAAAGCCTCACGCATTGGCTCTGTCTTGTTTGAGGCTATCACAGACAAACTGTTGTGCCTGAGCTCCTCGGGCTCTGATGCGCGGATGTGCACTTTTGCCTAGGAGGTCGTTCCCTGGCAGAGGGTGCGCACGAGTGCACCCGCCGGGTGTAGCCCCCGACAAGACTCGTGTTTTGGCTTTGCGCTGGTCATGGGAGTACTACCGCGCCCGAGTTCCTCGGGTCCCACTGCGCGTGGGTGAGTCAGGAGATTCCGAGTGCCGCACGTGGCCCCGGGTTGGACGTGTCGGACGCAGTTTGTCTTTTGCGACCCCGTGATGAGGCGAATTTCTTTCTTTTTTTCTTAAAGGTGAGCCGCTGTATTGTCAGAGCAGCGAGGTTTTGGCCCCGTATGCCGTGCGAAGCGCAGGGGTATCTTTTTATCGGGCGTGCTACTGGTGCACTGTGCGTCTTGGGGGATCCAAGGTGGCAGCCCAGGGCGGCCCGACTATTGAAACCATTGGGAGATGGTGCTCTTTCGTTCATCACAACGTCAAGGTTCTTCCTCTTTAGATCCAACAACCCAAAGTTTAGCTGCTAGACCCGTATTGCTTGGTTCGTTGTTGGCCCGAGTCCCGTCGTTGGCATGGCCGCTCGGTGTGGCTGCTTGCCAGGCGACGGGAGTGAGGGTGAGGATGAGGTTGATGCCCTGAAGTCACATGGTCCTAGGCTCCCCGTCTCTACCTCAGCTGACGCAGTAGCGAGGAGTCTACCACTTTGTGAAGGTGCCGTTGTCACAACTAGCGGTCGTTATGACGACAGTGGGAGGACAAGTTTTGGCCTCGCAGTTCCTGCCACTTACCAAGACTGGGTGAGAAGTAAGAGGCCCTTCCATGGAAGGCCACGATGGTTCCTTAGCTCCTCGCCCGTGCGTCTTAGGCGACGCTAGCAAGGACAGGGTAAGAAGAGGCGCGACAATAGGCCTCTTGTTCCTGTCGGAGACATCGGTCCCTGGGGCCAGCAGCTCCCACATCCCCAAGCACGGGTAATCTGCTTGCATCGTTTGTCCGATGGATACCGCAGCCTCAAATGAGGGCATCTTTTCCGGCGACGATGAAGCATTACAGTTGCTTTACCTCGTATGTGCCCATTGAGGTGCGGGTACGGGCCCTCGCCGTATCGAGCCAACTGGGTCAATTTTTTATTTTTCTCTTTCTTGTAATCACGAATTGTGAGCACTTGCTTGTAAGAGAGTTTTGTTCGGATCAACCCTTGATGGTTTCGACTATCAAAAATATGTTATGCAATCCCGTCGTTGGATTTCTTGTTGGCGATGCCGACCCTCGAGTCCCTGCTCGGTGCAGTTGGACTAGTCGAGCGACCATTTTGACTTTGAGCGCTTTCTCGTTCCGCGTCTCGTTCGTGGGACGGAGGATAGAGTCGGGCCATGTTTTTACCTAGAAGGCTGAAACGTGGTGCTCGTTGAGCTGTTATCAGATCTGTCTGAGTAAAGCGTCAGGTTCCCCGTCGACGGGGTCCCAGCAAATCAGCTGGTGCTCGACTTTATAAATCCATTTTCCTGACTCGACTGGTTGTCGCGGTCGTTCGATGGGCCACGGTAGCTAGATGCCTGTCTTAGGGGAGATACCAACGGACGAGCCTGAACGGGACTCAAACGCAACTCCACGATGCCCTCGACCTTGTAGGGTCAGGGTGTTGGCCGCTAAGTGTGCCCATCGCTCATGACACTTGCTCTATGTTGTGCACTGCGCGGCTGTCGAACCCATTCGGGGGGGGGAGCTTTAGAACCCTGGCGCTATTGGGCCATCGAAACAGTTTTCAGCCTCTTATCCCGTCATACCTGTGTCGATCGACCTCCATTTTGAGTCAATTGAATCGCGGTTCGTTACACCCTTATCAGGGTCAGCGTCGAACGGACCCGGCAGAGTCGATCGAGTCACTGCTGCAAAATAAGGTTAGTCGAGGTTGTCGTGGGTCGATCCGTCCCAGCGGCCTTAATGGCAAGGTTTATGGGAGAGATTTTTTAGATTCATTTTTTCTCCCACGTTGAAAATTTAAAGCTCGGTGCGGGAATTTTGGACGGTTTCGAGCTGTTTCTCCACTGCCCAGGGGCAGTCAGCGTGTTTACCTCGCACATGCGCAACGGTGGACCCGGATGAAGTGCAGAGTCGTTCCATCTTCCGCGAGGTGGCAATCATGGGTGCGCCTTTCTCGCCCGAGTAATGTGGCTGGTGGGCCCACGAGGCCATGGAGCTGTTGGGCACGACTACAATTGCGGAGTCGTGGGGGGCATGGAGCGAGTGGGGAGACATGGTGGAATCCCTGTCATGTGTTACATGGTCAGGAGTTAAGGCTTTTACCTCGGGCGGGTTGTGGCTGGGACCCGCAGTCAAATCGGAGCAGGGCTCTAGGCAGGTTGCCTATTTAACTCTAGCTACAGTTGTCTCTTCCCCCTTTCTTCCTTCTCTTGCTCTTCATTCGTGCCATCTCCTTCTTTAGTTCCTGAGTGCGTAGCGAGTTTTGCCGTCCTCCCAACCGTTTCCGCGCTACTCTCGCCCTCGTTGCTCTCGCCGTCCTCTTGCTTGCGTAGATGGCCCAGCTGGATAGGAACACTTGGGGTCGTTCTTCTGTGAGGGTGTCGTAGATGGAAGAGCTGGTGGAGGCTGGTCTCCTCTGTCCTCTCACCGATGTCATCGAGTGGATCGTGCCGGAGAACGAGACGGTGCCCGACCCGCCGTCGGGCTATGTTGTCTCGCTCATGCCGTTCCATGAGAGGGGGGGTCGGTGTGTCGGGGAGCAAGTTCCTCCGCGGATTGCTCCACTTCTATGAGATTGAGCTGCATCATTTGAACCCCAACAAGGTCCTGCACATTGCGCTATTCGTTGCGTTGTGCGAGGGCATCTTGGGGATTGATCCTAACCTCGAGGCATTGAAGTACTTCTTCCCCCCCCCCCCTCCCTGTTTATGAGGCAGATCGACGATGGGGCGCCCGGTCACCCTGGGCTCTTGTAGTCTATGGTTCATCAAGTGGGCTGCGCCGAAGTATATCTCGGTGTCGTTCCCTTCAAATGTGTCAGGGTGGCATTCGACGTGGTTCTACCTACGTAACGACGCGGCACGTCCCTTCCCGGCTTTCACTGGACGATCCATTTGAGATGCGCCAGCGTCGTGGAGCTAGGGCATGATGAAGAAGGATCGGGGATTGGTCGACCATGCCGTCCTGGCCATCCAACGCTTGAAAGAGCATGACCTCACTGGCGTCAGTGTCGCGGGGTAGTGGTTTCAGCGCTGATTCGCCCTACTTGCGGCCCATCCTCTCCCTATGTTCCGGGTTGGCCCGTCGTAGCGTGCGACTGTTAGCGCCGTTATGGCCATCGAGGAGCTGACCGATCAAGCGAGCGTGGTGGAGAGGATCAGGACGGTACCGTTGTACATCGACGGTGCCTAGCCGATCCCGGGTTGTCCCCCCATGCTTCCCTCCGGAGGCGCAGTTGATGTGGTAGGTGTTGTTATCCCTGCAGTTTTCGTAGTTTGATTATTTTGCAGCTGGCCTGGTGCTTGTTTCAACATTTCATCCCTATTTTTGGATGCTTTCCGATTTGATGGCACACGTCCGGCCGCGGGCTCTAAAGCTTCCTCAGTACGTGCCCTTGAGGGCAGCGAACTACTTCCATGAAGCAGAAGCCTAGGACGCCAAGAAGCGGAAGCAGAGCATCACGGACGCGAAGCTTCAGAGAAGGCTGGATCACAAGAAGGAGAGAGCATGGCGCCGGGTCAGGGATGAGGCTACGGACACTGAATCCTTGGCCTCGACTGAAGAAAAGTCTGATGGCGATGAGGAGAAGGGCGCTCATCCATATGACGCCATTGTTACTGACGTAGGAGAAGACAAGGATGAAGACGTCATCGACACAGGACTGGCGGTGGCGCTGCACGCCACCCCCTTCATCGATGGCTCAACCTCGGGGTCCCAGTGCGTCAAGCCGGGGGCTTGTGCGGGTGAGCCGCCGGTTGATGTGGAGGTGGAGGACCCGACTGAGCCATAGACCACAGTGGGACAGGTCGACCGGGTCGTCGCGGCGCCGTCAGCGGTGGGCGGTGGGAGTAAGGAGGAGCAACCCCGGAGGTCAAGCGAGCCGGTCGGGGGCGGCGGTAACGGCAGCCACCTGGCCGCAACGAAGGTGACCGCTGTTCTTTCCACGGAGGTAGTGTCGGAGGCTGTTCCATCCACCCCTGCCTCATAGAACTGGGCCCACCACGTGGAATCGGCGAGCGATGCCGCCCCGTGCAAGTGTCAGGCCATTGCGAAGAGGCGCAATCCTGGGCGGTTCTCGGCGAAGAAGATGCTCCGACTCGAGGCCGCGGTGAAGATGCGTGATGGAGGCGAGAAGGCAAACACCCCCAGTGCCACTGTCTTGTTCGGCGGAGCGATCAACTCCGGCACGGTTGCTCGAGCGGGCTGCGAGCGTGGTGCTGTGAGCTCCTTCGAGGGTATCCCCGCGGCGGTGTCTGATGTGGTTCCCTCGGTAGATCCAAGGCCTTCCTCTACTATGCCTGCGTTGGGCGTCCTAGCGGTCGCGGCGGTGGTCCAGCGACTTCGTGATGGGTTGGTTACCAACCAGCGCGGAGGTGGTGGTCCAGCGACCGCCGCCATGGTTCGTGTCGCGCCTGACCCATGTTGCAACGCGGTTTCTAGGGACTTTCCGCCTACTCTGGCGTGGTCACCCGGAGGTTTCAAGAGGAGGGTGAGGAGCTCCTTGCGGCTCTTTGCGACACTCGCGTCAAATAGGAATCGGCGATGGGCCGCGTGGAGGATCTCGAGGGGCAGCTAAAGCATGCGGAGAGCCGCGGGTCTGAGCTCCAAACTAAGTTGTTCAATCTATAGGGATTGGAGGAGCAGCACGACAAATTGGAGTTGGCGCTTGCTGCCACCCAGAAGGATCGTGATGACTCCTTGGCGAAGGCGGTCACCGGCGCTGAGATGGTGTAGAGGTTCGAGGAGTCGCTACGACTGGAGAGGTCGCAGCGTGATCAAGTTGTGGCGGCCGCCAAAGCTTCGGCTGACGCCGCGGCTGCGCACTTGAAGCAGCTCCAAGAGGCCCGCAAGGCCGGAGAAGGTAAACGTCTCTTCTCTCTTTTTCATGTTCATCGTTGCTTGTCTTCATGTCATCTTTACCGAGTTTGTTGTTGTGCGTAGCACTGGAGGGAAAGCTGCCTGAGGTTGGGAGGTTTCTTCGTCATGAGGTCGCGGAGAAGGACGGGCTGCGTGCCGAGCTGGGGAGAGCGGCTCGAGAGCTTCAGGTTTCCCTGCGCCCCGGCGCCTCGCTGTCTCAGCAGGTCGGGGAACTAATGTCCTCAGGTCGTGAGTGGATCAAGCGCAGGGTGCGCTTTGGCATGCACACCGTCTTCGCCGTGCTTGGGACGCACTTTGAGGAGGTGGACTTCAAGGCGTTGAGCCTCGGCTACCTCGAGCACACTCCCGAGGAGATGGACCGGATCCGTGCCGCCTCCGAACGTCACGCAGATGTCTTGGCTGCAAAGTATAAAGAGGAGGCACTCCCCAAGATAGACGTGGGGAATTAGTTAGTAATAAGTTTTAAGTTCATTTCTGTTTTGAACAATGGGTCATCATGCCCGATTTTATGTAATAGCTTAGGCCTAAACTCGCGTGCTTGTTTGGTTTCGTTGGCCCGTGGTGGCCTCAAAAAATTTTAGTTCATTTTCCGCATTTTCCGCTTAATTATTTGTGTACTTGGCCCTCAGCCTTTTCTGTTTTGACTCGCAAAGTTTGAGCCCTCGAGCCTTTTGAGGTTTAGCCTTGTCGGTGATCGCCGTTGTCGTGGCCGCTGAGGCTAGCACGACGTTGCGCCATCCGACTGACTCGACTGTGAACCTGCTTTACTCGTGACTTACTTTGTTTGTCGCCGTAGTGAGTCTCAAGGCCAAGGGATTGGACTGAACAGAGTTGCAATTTTTTGGAAAAAAGTGCAAGGTGTCGTGTGCCCCCTAGCCCCCGAGTGAAGCTCAACCCCTGGGGAGGGGTCGAGGGTCACTAAAGATTAGGTGGTATGCATGGAAATTGAATTAGAAGAGACTCTATAAGTAGAATTTACGTAGCTGTAAGATGTTCTATGCGTTCTTAAATGCCTCGGATCCCTAGACCATGAAGAAAGGCATAAAACCGGTTGCTCGACTCTAGGTCATGCGAAGGCTCCAATGTACGGTGTGATGCTCGGTCACCCATCGACCACTGAATTGCTTCAAGCCATTCCCCTGGGTCGTATCGAGGGTCGATGCTGGTCATTGGCAAGGACTGTTGGCGAGATCAGCTCCCGGCCGGATGCCATTTTGGCCAATGCATCGGCCGCCTCATTAAGGCGTCTCGGGATGTGCTTGAGTTCGAGTCCGTCGAATTTTCCCTCGAGCTTGCGGACTTTTCGGCAATAGAGTGCCATGGTGTCGTCACGACAACTCGATTCTTTCATTATCTGGTCAATCATGAGTTGCGAGTCACCACGAATCTCGAGTTGCTTGATGCCGAGCTTGATGGCAATTTTTAGCCCGTTCATGAGGGCCTCGTATTCGGTGACATTATTAGATGCGGGAAAAAGCAAACAAATTGAATACTTCATACGTACCCCGAGTGGAGAGACGAAGACGAGTCTGACTCCGGCTCCCGCTCTCATAAGGGACCCATCAAAGTACATGACCCAGTACTCCTGGTCGATCGGAGCGGGCGGTAGTTGTGCTTCGGTCCACTCCGCCACAAAGTCGATGAGCACCGTCGACTTTATGGCGCTCTTCGCTGACATAATACACGGCGTGATGCACTTTGAGGACGTGGTCCTCCTTCTCTTGCTCGACCACGAGTGCGGCGCTCACGACTTGAGTGGTGGCTGCAACATAGAGTAGCAGCACCTTGCCTGGGAGCGGTGGGGTCAACACCGGAGTGTTACTCAAGATGTGTTTGACCTCATCGAGGGCAGACTGTGCTTCGGGCGTCCACTCGAATCAGTCAGACTTCTTCAAGAGCCTGTACAATGGGAGCACTCTCTCACCAAGGCGTGAGATGAAGCGGCTCAGCGCCGTTAAGCACCCCGTGAGGCGTTGAAGCCCATTCAAGTTTTGGATTGGCCCCATCCGCTCGATCATGGCTATCTTCTCGGGGTTGGCCTCGATGCCGCGTTCAGAGACGAGGAACCCGAGGAGCATGCCCTTCGGCACTCCGAAGACGCATTTCTCCGGGTTGAGTTTAACATTGTATTCGCGCAGCTTGGCGAAGGTGCGCTCAAGGTCGATCACAAGCGTGTCAGCTTGTTTGGATTTTGTCAGTTGGGTTAGAGTGCAAAATGGATTTGGGCCTCTAAAAATTAGAAATTGGGTCTCAAAACGAAATATAGAGGCTCGAATTTGGTCTATGGGTTGGTGTTGCTCTAAATCACGATTCAGTTAGTTAAAAAAAGAAAGAGTCACAATAACATTGGCAACTTGGCATCAACTTAAAGCATTACATATCCATACAGTAAATGTAGCCAAACAACGATCCATTTACAGTTTTATTGCACAATCAAATCAGAACAATATACAGTACACTTCTCCAAAATAAGCAAAATCTGGTGTAGCTAGAGTAATACCAGCCGGCCAACTGATGCTCGAGTTTCTTTAAAAGCGTGGCAAGACATGCACGGAGTTGGCTAGCTGCTACCAAGCTAGCAAGCGCCTTCGTGCATGCAGGAGGCGGCATGGCGGCTTCCGGCGGCGGCGGAGGGAGAGAAGAAAGGAAGTTCAAGTGGCGGTTGTGGCTCGGCGGCAGTTTCCCCCTTGATCCATTTGCTATCGGAGATGGAGGAAAGAATGGTTTGCTCCGCCCTGCTCCAGAAATACACTATATATATATATATATATATATATATATATATATATATATATATATATATATATATATATATATATATATATATATATATATATATATATATATATATATATATGAGATACGCCAGCAAATCACAGCTTGGACAAAGATGAAAGATACCACGACGGTAGATTAGTTAGCAGAGTAATAATGCCGGCAGATTACGCTTACCTTGCACGGTCTCAATGTGCATGGTGCAAAGGATGAATGCTGCCGCTAGGATCGCCGAGCGCACGGCCAAGGAAGAGGCAGGCGTCGCCTTCATTTCTCTTGCTCTACTATCAACTCGTTTTTCTCCGCAACTCAACGGCCAATGTATACTCGTCAGATATGATCGATAGATGCGTGAATATATGATATGCATGTCTATGGCCCTCACAAGTCACAAACCTGCCTTTTTATACTAAGATTACAGTGCTTTCGAGTTCCATCCTTCTTGCTCCCAAAGTCGTCGCAGATGTGAATGCATGCGGTGTGCATCTCCGAAGTCGGAGTTCATCATGACTTGACCAGCCCCACGTCAAACACTCAACTACCCAATGGAGCCAGAGGCGGGTGCCCGTGCCGCCGCCCTGCACAAAGACACGTCTTTAATACTTAAATATAAAACAACTTTCAAGTTAAAGCTTTACATGGCCGACTAATTAAGCATAAGAGGGATAAGCTAATTAAGGGCCTTAGCCAGAAAGGGCGTACCTTGCACTCCGCAAAGGAGCAGTGCAGCTGCCAAGATCACGAAACAGACGACCCAGGAGGAGCGAGGCTCACCGGCATTTCGTTTGTTTCGCAACTAATTCTTATGACCGCAGTTGAGCAGCCCTTTTTAATAGCTTTGCTAGTGCTCTGTAATGCCCTTCTACCCACAAACTCGGCTGGGTCTCTGTCTCTAATTCAAAGCAGGTGATTGGACTAGATCCCTCGCTGACGACTAACTCAAATCAAGTGTAGAAAACCGTGTGAGTTTTTTTTTTTTTGATATTACACAGTATAACTTAGACACTCACAATGCACGCAAAATCATCCCTATGAACACACATACGCAAACCCTACCCCTATGAGCGTACGCAAACCCTACCTCTATAAGCATCTTCGAAGACTGAGCGAGATTGACAAAGACACCATTAGCGTCTCGCTATCGACGGGAGCATCGTCTACCACTTAAAGCACAATGCCGTTAAATCTTAGGAAATTCGCTTTCCTGGGAAGTCGAACCCAGGACCTGAGGTGCTACTGAGACTCTTGTAACCACAAGGCTACAGTTCTTTTCGCAAAACCGTGTGAGAGTGCCTATGGAAATGCACCTGGAAAATTTTTTTCTGTCCTTTCCTTTTTTAAAATAGAGAAAATAAAGACAGGGAAATGGGCTTTTGGCTGTGGGTTGGCGTGGCCTTCCCAGACCCATTGATTGGGCTTTGTATCCACCCGCGTCAGTGAGCTTGGTGTTAGTGTTAGAGTCCCGGAAAACCACGTTCAGTGAAAAGAAAAGGGAAATACGGTAAAACCACGAGAACATTTCCAGATGAGATTGATACTAGCACTTCATTTCCTCTTTTGACGTTAGCGGCACAAGATAATCATTGATTTCTCATTGCATAAAGCAGGAGGAGCGTTGGACTACGACCGTGAACCTTCTTGCTTTTATTATTATTGCAAAGCAAAGATGAGCGAATGTCTGTGCCAAACATACAAGCAGTAAAACACCATCATGGACTCTAACATACTCCTATAGAGTCAGTATCGTCCTTCTTCCTTCCTACCAAGCCAGCATGCGCCTTCGCGCAGGAGGCGGCGTGCCATCTTCAGGCAGTGGGGGAAGGGGAGGAGAACGGAAGCCTGACCGCAGCCAATTGGAAGAAGGGGGGTGAATGATCCACCCCGGTTGCCCATTGCCAATTGGAGATGGAAGTCTGAGCGTGTGCCTTGACCCTGCAGGAACGAACACCATATACTGCTAATCAGCTTGGACAGAGGCATCCACACATACATGACGGTACATTTAGCAGAGATTACACCAACCTGCTTGCACGGGCTCGACATGCATTGCGCAAAGGATGACTGCAGCTGCAAGGGTCGCCGAACACACGACCAAGCAATAGGGAGGAACCGCCTTCATTGCTCTTGCTCTACTATATGAACTCGTTTTTCTTCACTACTCTGACAGACAATGTACGTTCTTCGATCATCAGATAGATGCGTGGATTGTGTGATATGCATCCATCGCTCTCACAACGCTGCCTTTTATACTGATTAATGACTACCGTGTTTTGCCGTGATCCGTCGTTCTTGCCGCGTGCTTGCTTGTTCTACAAAATGCAGGTATGAACGCATGAGTTAATGAATGGATGTTGACCCTTCTTGGAATCGGATCCGTTGACTTCACGTCAATCGCCGAGATCTGCAAGCTGTAAGTGGAGAACAACCGTGTATGTGCCAGAGGCAACTGGACAACTGGGCTTGCAATTGCGAAGCTTTCGCTTCTTTCTAAGTCATCCTTTTCTGTTTTGGTTGAGAGGACAAATCATCTATCAGTTCTGAATGTCCTTGGCTGGTCACATACTCACGTGATCAGAAGAAAATGTGTTTTATTCTGTCTGTAGGCTGGCTGTCAGCAACCCTGATCGAGCACCAGAATGGGCCTTGCGTCTGGCTCGTGGGCTGGCGAGGTTTCCGTGCATGTACCGGCTATCGCAAGGTACTACTTGCAATTTTGCAAGTCGTTGAAAAATAGAAACAAGTGAACCCTATTTTTACAGGAGTTTAAGTGAACCCTATTTCATAGGAGTTTTGGTAAACCCAATCAGATATCAACACATGCCGTGTGCATGGATGGGCTTGGTACAGTCCTTCTACGAAGTCTCGGAATTATCATATCCATTGACTTGACCGGGCCCACACCCAAGTGCACACAACAGTACAAGTGTAGCATCTGTGTTAGTTTCATGGAGAAAACTGTGTGTGTGGCACTCGGTAGGTGGACCTCCAACATAGACTTTTGAGCCCTCCCCCGCACCCCCCCCTTTTTTTTCTTGTCAGGGACATCGATGATTCATCAGCCAGCTATTTCTACAAAATAGAAAAGCTTGAAGTTATAAAAAAACTCGACCTGCGGGGAGTATGACAGCCCCCGGATATTTTGTTAAGAAGAAGACCTTCTCACGCAGGTCGAGAAAACCCCCGAACTCCACTCCCAGGTCATACACCGGGACTCAGCTGGCCTGTGACTGTGAGCTGTGACGCGAGTCTTTACCGTATGCTTTGCCACTGGGAGGGCGAGGGAATTTTTTTAACCTTAAATACCGAAATTCGCTTCCAACAGGAATCGAACTCGAGACCTGAGGAGGTGCTACTCGGTGCTTCGACCACTACGGTGAAGCCCCTTTCGCAAAAAAGCTTGAAGTTATAGATAGAACCCTGCAACACAAGCTAGTTTTCAAATAATTCATTCATGTTGTTATTAGGTTTCTTCCCCCCATGAGACGGTGAATTCACAAGGCTACACACTGCAAAGTCATTCTGCAAAACATGTCATGGCGCAATTCATACACTACAAAGTTATATAGTGCAAAACTATTTCCTTCAACGCTTCTACTTCCAGGTCTTCTCATGAGATGATGAATTTGCAGGGCTGCACACTTCAAAGTCATTACACAAAACATCTCATGGTGCAATTCATACACTGAAAAGTGATATAATACAAAACCGTCTCCCATGGCGCCACTAATACTAGGTCTCCTTCAGCGTTGCTACTTCCATTTCTTAATTCACATCTGCATCAAAACCATACCATCAAGGCCTCGAGGACATCTTGTGATCCGTGTGTGTGACACTTCATAAGTGGGCCTCCAACTAGGAGTAATCTCTCAGATTTATGTCCTTTGCTCTCTCTTTTTGCTTTTTCATGTTGGACGATCGATAATCCATAAGGTATCTCTACACAGACAGTCAAATGAGTTTTAGTAAAAACCTAATAGATTTGAATGCATGCTGTGTGCATGGCTAGGTTTGGTAAAAACCTATGTGCATTCCTTTTCTACAGTTGAAATCATCATATCTACTTGAAACTCATTACACAAAAAACATCTCATGGCACAACTCATACACTTTAAAGTCATATAGTACAAAATTTTCTCCCGCGGTGCCACTATTTCTAGTTCTCCTTCAACGTCGCCACTTCTAGTTCCTAGTTCACATCTGCATCAGAACTATAGCAGCAAAAGGCCTGGAGGTCATCCTGTGATCAATGTGTGTCACACTTGATAAGTGGACCTCCAAGTGGGAGTAAGCTCTTAGGCATTCCATCCTTTCCTCTCTTTTTTTTTTATTTTTTCATGTTGGGACGACCAATGATCCATAAGGCAGCTCTGATTCTTTTTTTATAGAAATGGGGTATGAGAATCTGGACCAGCCCCACACCAAGTGCACCCAACAGTACAAGTGTAGCATGTGTGCTAATTTCATGGAGAAAATTGTGTGCGCAACGCTCGGTAAGTGGACCTCTCACTCAGGCTTTTCATCTTCCTGTTGGAACCATTGATGATCCATCAGCCAACTATTGCCGCAAAAACAGAGAAGCTTGAAGTTATAGTTAAAATCCTACAACACAAGCCGGTTTTCAAGTAAGTCATTCATGTTGTTAGGTTTATTCTCCCATGAGAGGGTGAATTCACAGGGCCGCACACTACGAAGTCATTATACAACACATCTCATGGCACATTTCATAGACTACAAAGTCATATAGTATGAAATTGTCTCCTTCAGCGCCGATATTTCTTGGTATTCTCATGAGATGGTGAATCCGCAGAGCTGCACGCTTTAAAGTCATTACATAAAACATCTCATGGCGCAATTCTATACACTGTAAAGTCATATAGTACAAAAGTGTCTCTCGTGGCACCACTACTTCCAAGTCTCCTTCAGCATCGCTAGCAAGGCCTCGAGGTCATCTCTTGTGGTCCGTGTGTGTGACGCTTGGTAAGTGGACCTACAGCTAGGAGCAAGCTCTCTCCTTTTTTTTTTTCTTTCTTTTGTTGGGATTATCATGTCCATCAGGATTTTCAACACACACACACACACTTGTATAAAAAAGTAGATCAAAGTTTACACACGGTTCCAGATTATGGCTACTAACAAGATTCGATACAAATTTTCTCATGAGATGGTGAATTCGTAGGGCTGCACACTACAAACTCATTACACAAAACATCTCATGATGAAACTCATCATACACTACAAAGTCATATAGTACAAAATTGTCTCCTTCAACACCTCTACTTCTAGTTCTAATTCTCATCTACATCAGAACTGTAGAAGCTCGCTAGCAAGGCCTCGAGGTCATCCTTTGGTCCGTGTGTGTGACATTTGGTCAGTAGACTTTCAACTAGGAGCAAACTCTCAAGCTTTTCATCCTTTCCTTTTTTTCTTTCTTTCTTTTGTTTGGATGATCGATGATCCATCGGGCAGCTCTAATTTTTTTTATATAGAAAAATAGGGTTTTCAACCCTCCCCCCCCCCCCCCCCCCCCCCTCATCAGTCGTCACACACACATTTGTATAAATGGTAGTTCATAATTTGTACACAGTTCCGCGCCAAGCATGACTTTGTTCAGAAATCTTCTAGTCATTGGAGCTCATCGTTGCGATCTTCTGATAAAAGCCTCACTCTTGCCACCTTTCTGAACAAGTTGCTTCTTGTGCCTGGAGAGTCTTTCTTGCCTCCTTTTTCTGCCGGTCTCAACAATGCGCGAAGCTGAGCCGCGTGCAATGGGTTCAGCAATGGTG
This sequence comes from Eleusine indica, assembly GCA_030378355.1. Lineage (NCBI taxonomy): Eukaryota > Viridiplantae > Streptophyta > Magnoliopsida > Poales > Poaceae > Eleusine > Eleusine indica. The sequence continues at coordinate 4,843,344 of CM059497.1, read as the reverse complement.
TCAGCCTCGAGCTTTCTTTCGTCTTGAGACACGTGAACCTCCGATAGCAAGCTGTGCTGCATCAGACGCATACTGGTTGAACAAAAGATTATCTTAATTATTTCCAGAAGGCAGATAAGTGTTGTACTTGTTGTCTCTCAAGAAAGAACAAACACCCACACCGTACTTACTATTGGCATTAGTAGCTTGACTAGCATCTAACGTTTCTGAGTAGTACAAAGACGTGAGCTTTGATACAGTGACGAATCGTAGACCCAGCCATCAAAAGCGTCTGTCCCCTGTTCCACTTTTGCTATGCCAAGGGGCGAAACACAGGGAGCGATCCAGATGATGAGACCGAGGTTACTGGCATACTGCATGCAGACGCGGGCTACCGAGACCGAGATAACATCTGACTTTTGAGTTTTCACGTCAATATACGAAATGGTCTAGCTTGATTCTGACTAGTAGTACACATAAACAAGAACGCAAGATTATGGCATTAACCAGAGACTGATCAGTGTTGGCAGCAGGTGATAAAGGAATTCGTCGGCTGAGCTAGTACAGGTCGACACAGCAAACGTAGGTACGTACGCACAACTGACGAGCCGTTTACAGTTTTATTGCCAAATCAAATAGCAATCGTGAGACAGTGAAGTAATAATAATTAAGTCCCTCTGAAAAGAAAAGCAAATTGGTTCAGTTGTGTGGAGCTGCTGGAGTGTACCGGCCGGTTCAACCGATGCGTGTGCCGCCTTAAATGGCGTTGCTGGCCGGACACTTACGGTGTTGGACGATGGTTAGCTACCAAGCCCCAGCATGCGCCTCCTTGATGGAGGCGACCGCGGAACTTCACCAAACGGAGAGACCGAACTGTAGTAGTACGTCCACTGTGCTCCAAATGGAGGCGGCGGAAGGAACTGATCACCAAACGGAGAGTCCATACCAGAGCCAATCCCCTGTGCTGCAAGCGGAGCTGGAGGTGGAGGTGTGGACCGGTGCCCGTGCCCGTGCCTCGACCTTGCTGCATGAAGAAATGCACCATACGCAAGCAAATCAGCTTAGACAGCGACATTACCATAGACCAACAGAGAAATGCCGGCATATTATTACACACTTACCTTGCACTGGCTCGGCGTGCAATGCGCAAAGGATCAATGCCGCTGCGAACATCGCCGCCTTCATATTTCTTTTGTTCCACTCGCTGATCTTCAAAACTCGTAAGATAATATTATTTGTATACATCGCTCTCTCGCAATCCTGCCTTTTTATACTGATGGATGGACGACTACCGTGTTCTTGTGAGTTTCGTCGTTCTTGCCGTGCCCTTCTTGGAATCGTATCCGTTGACATTGAATGTCAACTGCAAGAGATGTAGTGGCACCAGTACAAGTGTACAACTTGTTGTAGTTTCGTGGAGAATTAAAGACCATGTGTGCCACTAGGCAACTGAACTGCAACTGCAAGTTCTGAGGCTCGGCGACATGGCCAGCCTTGAGGAAGGTGTTTGACGGCGTTGTTTCAGTTACAGAGCCACAGAGGATGGAAGATACTCACGCTGCTTCATGGTAAACAGTTGTGATGCAATTACCCGCATGAAAAATCCTGGCCGGATCCGGCTCAACTTGATCTCGGGTGCGCCGTATATTCTTGATGAGGTTGGTTTCTCCTCTAGGCAAAATACTTCGGGCAACAAAATTTGGGGGATTTTTCGGTAACTAATAAATTACTTCTTAAGATGCATTGTACAATCGATCCACAATTTCAGGCAAGGTAAACAAGATTGACCATGCGCATTGAGCACGCTGCTGATCTATCGGCGCCTTCCGACGCGCAGTCGATCCGCAGAGCCTAGTGCCAAGCCAATGCTAGCCTAGCGACGCCGGTCCGACGGAGCAGGCCGAAATCTCCAGACCCGCGACCCCAAGTTGGATTGCGATCTCAATTCGGACCTGATATGACCAAGCCTGCCATGGTAGCGGCCCATCGGTGCACATGTACGGCCCAACCTCGACCGCCGCGAGCCTACTTGACCGACGACGAGCCAGCCCAGCGAAGAAGCAAGTAATGGGCCGAGATGACCGCCCATGCTCCCGCTAAAACGAGCGGAAGGGCGGGCGGCGCCTCGGGTCGGCCTCGTCGTAGCCTCGTAGGAACACGAAAGAGTGGGCCGGGATTCCCACGCCCGCGACCCCTAATTGGATCGCGATCCAAATTTCCGCCCGATATGACGATGTATGTCATCGATGTGGCCCGTTTCGCGAACATGCATGGCAGCATGGGCCAACCTTCAGCCGATTCGCGATAATGCACGGGCCAACCTTCAGCCGTTTAGCGCTCCTTCCCCGCTTTATATGCAGTGCGAGCACAGAGAGTAATTTTGCAAGCATTTTTGACATAAACGTTGCCAGGTTGAGGTTTACCGTCCACAGAAGCATTCTTCACATAAACGTTTGTTTTCTCATCACAAGATCGATCGAAGAGACTGACGACCCCAAATTGCATTGGTCCAAAGTTAGTTTGTGTTGTGGTGCTAGAACCCTAAACCTTGAACACACTACGTATATATCAGTAGGGCAGAATGCCCAGGGCCTTGCCATACTCGACAAGCTCGTCGTCGTACATGTCATCCAGGGTCTTTACCTTGAACTCGAATCCCTCCCTGACCAGCTTCACGGACGACAGGCACAACCGCGGTTTATCCAGTAGGTCGCCAAACCTGTCACATTTTTTCAAAACATCATACTTATAAGACGCATAAAACTCGTTTGTTCCATGTCGAGACAAATAAGTGGAAAGGGAATAATAAGAATGAAGACGATGATGATGATAACAGCCGCAGTCGTCGTTGCCCTTACCCATCCGTGTTCTTCCTCACATTGTACTGCGGGTACTTCTCTGCCAGGAACCTCGCCATCTCGCCGACGGTGGTGTTGAAGCCGCAGCAGAGGTACCTCCCCGACGCCGCCTCCGTCTCGGCGACAAACACGTGGGCGCGGCACAGGTCGTCGAGGCCGACCACCGGCACGCACCCGTGGGACGTATCGAGGCCTTTCAGCGCGTTCAACGCGGCTTCGTCGCCCGATAGCAAGGATAGGGCACAAGGCACGCTCGTTTTGGCCTTGGGCGCCGGCGACGCGCCAACGGTCAGGCCGGGGAACAGGGTCACCAGGCTGATGCCCTTCTCCTGCGCGAACCGAAAGGCTTCTTTCTCCGAGAGCACCTTCGCAAGCACGTATCCCTGCAAACATTTTTTTTTCATATATGTAACTTTTTCTCCTTCCGGTACAGATATACAATAATCGAAAACGGTTCAAGAGAAAAGAGACATGTTAAGCTGCGGTTTTGTAATAAGTTTGTAGAGGCCGGATGTTATGTTCATTTTCAGAAAAAAAAAACGAGAGAGAAAAAAGACATGTACGTGCCCAGGCTTGTGGCTTCTCGCCGGTGACGTAGTCAAGGTCAGAGCAGGACTCCTCGTCCAGGACATGCCCGTCGCCCTGCAGCGGCCGGATGCAGACCGCGGCCGCCGATGAGGTAAAGACCACGCGCCTCACCGTCCCGGCTTTCGCGCACGAACGCAGCACGTTCAGCGTTCCTCGGACGGCAGGCTCCATCATTTCTTTCTGAAATCGCCGAATTTTGGTCCAGCAAAACTTAGCATCAATCGTCTCTGCACCGGCGAACAAGGAATGCTAGCTTCCACAGTGAACTTGCAACATGTGAAAACTACATATTGAGACTGTTTGTGCACCTCTTGGTCCTCTGCTGCGATGTTCACCGGAGCTGCGACGAGGAAGACGACGTCGCAGCCGGCAACGGCTTCATCGAAGCTACCCTCTTCGACAAGGTGGGCTCGGAGGATCGTCAGGGGACCGACCGCCTGCAAGTCCTTGAGGTGGGAGGTCTTCTCCGTGTCATCTACACGTTGGTACAAACTAATAAATCACCGTTACTCAGAAACCAAAAAATGACCAGACTGCAGAAATACGTACCCGGGTTCCTGACAGTCGTCTTCACCGCGTAGCCCTTCTCCAGCAGCATCTTGATGAGCGCGGACGCGATGTACCCGCTCCCTCCGGTCACGCATGCCGTCTTGTTCTCCCAGCCCGTCCACATGGTCACTACGCTTGTTGTACAAGTGGGGGGGGGGGGGGGGGGTACTCCCTTTTTTAGGCATGACCGAGCAATAGTCGTTGCAAACACTACTTCATCATGAGCTCTTAATAATCAATCGCGTGTTTGGCGAGGGATGGCCGTCTCGATCGTGGGCTACCGGAGGTTCACTGATGCACGGACATGTGGTTGTCCTTTTTTTTTTTTTTTGACTCGCATGTGGTTGTCCTTAATTAGTTAGACCAAAGCTAGATATATCCACGTCTTGTTGGAGAACACGCTAGGACGGTCCCGTCAAATTGATGATCCATCCTTTTCCAAAAAAGGGAAAAAATGATGATGCTTCCTTTAAAAAAAAAAGATTAGACGATGATTCCTTCTCAAAAAAGGAGGAAAAGTAAGATGCTTTCTTTTTCAAAAAAGAAAAAAATGAGGATGTTTCCCTTTAAAAAATCTGAGGATGATTCCTGTTGTTGAAAAATCTTTTTCCAAAAAATAAATGAAGCTTCGATTACCACACACTTCATTTTCCTGTGTAGAAAAGATGGCTCCACCTATCCATGTTGCAGGGTTCACATTCTCCTCATTTTTTGGGAAGGCCATGGTCACTCATCAAACATCAATGATAGCTGTCTCCACAGCTCCGTCGTGGTGTTACATGGGAGATCTTCCCATCAACGATAAGATGTTTGTGTTCTCTTTATTTTTTTAATTCATCGATGTGGTAATTCTATATGTCTAATGATGATGATACTGAATTTTTTTTAGATAAATGGAACAAGGGTCTCTGGCTCTACACTCTTGAAAAGAGTGTACACAGCGGTTCGATACAAATGGGGAGCACATAGACACATAAAAAACAAGCTAACAGTTTGAGCTTAAGATACATAGGAAGAAAATAATCGAAAGAAAGACAAGTAAGCTGTAATCCTATTCAAAAACTTCCAACCAAATTTCGCAAACACCTCCATAACAACTGTCTCCAAAAGACGGCACACATCCTTCAAGTTTTCTCTTGCATCCTTATTTTTATGCAGCAAAGATCAAGTGTGTGTCCAGTGTGTTGCTCTGAATATTACCTGCATGAAAGTGTTAGTTTTACATCGATCGAAAACCATATCATTTGTATTCAACTATATTGCCTAGCAAACAGCTGTCAAACCAACACAAATTTGGCTTTCTAATTCGGATTGGATGTTATTGAGCCAAGTACCAAACATATGTGAAATGCTAGATGAAGGTTGAATTCCAAAAGTAATATGAATGGTATTCCAAATAAAGCGAGCAAAGTGACAATCAATAAAAAGATGTTCTATGGTCTCTAGAGAGCTGCAAGAACAACAACTTAAATTTTCTTTCTATTTGCGTTTGGCAAGATTATCTTTAGTTAATGACTCCATTTTTTAGGTACCATAAGAAAATTTTAATTTTCAATGGCACCTTCAGTTTCCAAATAGGAGTTTCCAAATAGGACAATTATGTGGGACAATCCGCTCCTTAATTATGGACATATACATAGAAGGTGTGGAAAAAACCCAACTCTTATGCAGGTCCCAAATGAACACATCCCTGTTGGTAGTGAGATTAGTTATTAAAACCTTTCCTACCAGCTCATACCATGCTTTTAGATTTTCCTGTACTAAAGCCCTACGAAAAGATACATTTAGTGGTGTAGTACTTAGTACTTCGACCACCGTTGTAGTTCGTTTTCTCACTATATGATAAAGGCTCGGGTACTATGATTTAAAAGGTTTGTCCCCTATCCAAGTGTCTTCCCAAAATCTAATTTAGATGCCACTTTGAACCCGAAAATGACCAAATTCTAGGAACTTATCCTTAACTTTCATGAGACCCGACCAAAAGTGTGAATCCCCCGGCCGTTTAGTTACTTAGGTTAGCATTTTATTTGTCAAATATATTCTCCTTAGGAGATTTTGCCAAATACCGTCCTTATTGATTAGTTTAAAAAGCCACTTGCTCAAAAGACATGTATTCTGTAATTCTAAAATTTGAATTCCCAAACCTCCGCAGTCCTTTGGGCGACACAAGATACTCCACTTAGAGGGTCGATACTTCTTCTTTTGTTCATCACATTGGCAATAGAATCTTGAACGATAATAGTCTAATTTCTTAAGTATCCCTTTGGGTACTTTGGAAAAAGATAACATATACATTGCAAGACTCGTGAGGACTGAGTTAATCAATACAAGTCTCCCCCCAACTGATAGTAACTTTCCTTTCCAAACACTAAGCTTTTTGTAAAAATTTTCGTCAATTATAATCCAATCACTCTTGGAAAGCTTTCTATGATGCATAGGAATACCAAGATATTTGAAAGGGGTGGCTCCCGTGTTGCAACCAAAAAGGCATGCATATTCACGTTTGAACTCCTTCGCTTCTCCATAGTAATATAACTCACTTTTATGGAAATTAATTTTTAGACCGGATAGTTGCTCAAAAGTGCTTAACACTAGTCTAAAATTTTTGGCATGGTCTAAATCATGTTCCATAAAAAGTACAGTGTCATCTACTTATTGAAGGATTGAGAGGCTACCGTCCACTAGGTGTGGAACGACCCCTCTGAAGTCTTCATTATTTTTTGCATGCTCTATGAGAATAGCCAACATATTAGCTACTAAGTTAAAAATGAGCAGAGACAAAGGATCACCTAGTCTAAGCCCTTTCTTAGTCTGAAAATAGTGGCCAATATCATCGTTTACTTTAATTCCGACGTTGCCATCTTTGACAATTTGGTCGATCCATTTGCACCAAATTGGAGCAAATCCTTTCATCCGTAAAGTCTGTTGGAGGAATGACCAATTAACTTTATCATAGGCTTTCTCAAAGTCAAGCTTTAAGATTACCCCGTCTAGTTTTTTCCAATGCATCTCATGGATAGTTTCATGCAAGATCACTACACCCTCCATAATGTTTGGTCCAGACATAAAAGCCGTTTGGGAAGGTTTTATGACTCTTTGAGCTACTAGAGCTATCCGATTTGTCATAACCATTGTGAAAATTTTGAAACTCACATTGAGTAAGCAAATAGGCCTAAATTGTTGGATTTCTTTAGCTTCTTTTTGTTTAGGGAGTAATGTAATGATACCAAAGTTAAGACTAAAAATCGGGAGGTGACCTTTATGGAACTCTTCAAAAAGAGGCATAAGATCTCCCTTGATTACATCCCAGAACAATTGGTAGAACTCTGCCAGGAAGCCATCGGGCCCTGGTGCCTTATTATATTCCATCTAGAAAATGGCCTTCTTAACTTCTTCTTCTGTAAAACTATTTTTCATTTTCAGCCTCGGTCACTTGTGGGATGTCATCTCTCATCGATTCTAACATAGTGAAACTATTTTTTTCAGGAGTGCCAAAGAGTCCCTTATAATAGTTAGTGATATATCTTTTCAGATTTTTATCACCCTTTATTATGCCCTCTTCTTGCTCTAGCTGAAAAATCCTCGTTTTACTATGCTTCCCATTTGCAATAAGCTGGAAATATTTGGTATTACTGTCGCCCTGTAACAACTTAGTTGTCTTGGCTCTTTGATACCATTTGATTTCTTCCTCCCACAGTAATTGCACAAGACGTTGTTTGAGGCATTGCTTGAGATCAATCTCTTGTGCACTAAGAGGTTGGGATTCAGCTTTTTTGTCTAATTCATCTGCTTTTTTAATTATTTCGTCCTTTTCCTTCTTGTATGCTCCACTGGTATTCTTAGCTCAACCCCTTAGGAATTGTCTAAGTTTTTGGACTTTAAGTTGCCATCTTTGTAACGGTGTCTTACCCCGTTTCTCATTATTCCAAACTTTAGTCACTAATTCTGAGAAGTCATCTCTCAGCAGCCAACCAAGTTCAAATTTAAATAAAGGTTGTTTGTTGGAGTGAGTACCACTCCCGGAGTTTAAGAGCAATGGGGTGTGATCGGAAATATCCCTATTTAATGCTTGCACTATTGATAATAGGAACTTAGTTTCCCAATCAGTACTTACGAGAATCCGGTCAAGAGTTTCATAAGTTGGTATCGTCCTAGAATTTGCCCATGTGAACTTACGATTAGAAAGATGTAGTTCTCTCAAATCCAAGCTGCCTATGACGGCATTGAAGAGGAAAGGTCATCGATCATTGTATCTATCATTGTTCTTTTCTTGTGGATTTCTAATTATGTTAAAATCACCACCCACAAGTAGTGGCAAATCCTCCTTGGAACATGTTTGTACTAGCTCCATTAAGAAAGATTCCTTGAATTTGTCTTGTGCAGCCCCATATACCGCGACAAGAACCCATCGGAAACCATCAGTTTTATTATGAAGGTGGAACTTCACATAGAAATCCCCTTCATCAATGCTACCAATAACAAAGTCTTCCAAATTGATACCCAAAAGGATACCGCCCGATCTACCATGTGGTTCAGACCAGTGCCATATGAAGTCTTGTCCAGCACAAATATTTTTCAAAGTTGTTTGTGAAAAATCCTTTTTTCCAGTTTCCAGTAGAGGGATGAAGTCTAGCTTCTCTTCTCTACACGTATCCGCAAGGAATTTAAATTTAGCCAAGTCACTAAGACCTCTGCTATTCCAAAAAAAAATCCTTTCATTTTGAACCATTTCTATGTTTTTTGATGAACTTAATTTTAGCATTATTTTTCTTCATTGAGAATTTCTTTGATTTGTTCTTTTTGAAGACAGCTTGAAAATGACAACTTAGGTGATCACTCTCCTCATCTTCGTCGATAACGTCCTCCATTATGTCACCACATAAGTGACCAAGAGTGAGATTGTTAAAGTCGTAATCCTCATCCTCATCATTATCTAAACATTCTAAATCTGAGCAAAAATTTTCTAACTTACTCTCTTTAAATGATTCATATCATTGCAGCTCTAAATTCTTAAGTAAAAAAAACAGAATCTGAAATTTGCTTACAAGAGGAACCATGAGAAACTCCTAATTTAGATATGTTTGAATGAATTGAAGACTCGAGAAACAAACAAAATGAAGGCTTATTACCTTCAGCTGTGTCGAGGTTTTTCCAAGCGGTCCTCTTCGTTGCCTTGTCCAAGACGTTTTCGTTCGTAGAACCTGCAAGCCTTGGGCTCGAGCGCGATGGCGAAGTTGTTGCCTCCTTGATTCCAGCAGCACCCGCAAGGGCAGCAGCCTTAGCTGCTCCACACCTCGGCCGTTGCTGCTCGTTGCCATTACCGCTGAGCCAACAGTCGAGTGTCACAGCCAGCGCCTCCCCATGTGCCTGCTATAGTTGCGCCGATGCATGATGCTGCAGACTATGCCCAGCACATGGAGGCACTACGCCCTCCTCTGAGCAACAGTCGTGAGCCTGACCAGCCGCCACAGTTGATGGTGTGGCCAGCAGGTAGTGCACGCCTGCGACCGGGGTAAACGGTTCTGCCGTCGGGGCGGGAAAAGCAGCCCGGCCGGCGTTCGCCTCCATCGCCGTGTAGAGCGGATGCTCAGCTGGCGTAGCGGGCTTCAAGCAATTGACCTCAACTGCTACTGCAGCAGAAGGGACCTTGCATGCAGCCTGCATGACCACCAGCGAGTCCATCCCCTGCATAAAACCATTGTCATCTGCCATAATTTCTTCTCCCTTGTAATTGACACAATTTTCAGCAGCTCTGGACAGGTAGTCCTCCTCATCGGACAACACATCTTCGACCAAACCATCCATGATAGAGTCATCATCTTCTGCAAGCACGTTGTCGGCGCAAAAATCTAAAGTGTTGTTCACTGCCCTATCAATAATTTCCTTTGCTAGCTCTTGAATTCTTGCTTCCATTGCTGCCCGCTGCTCCAAAGACATGTTTTTGACAGCACCATCTTTGTTGGAATGAGCAGAATTGCTACTGTCCCCAACATTGAAATTCTCACATTTAGAGTGCTTCATATCTCTCTCAGGATAATGCTCATTTTTGGGCCAATCCTCATCCATGTCTCTGTTACCATGTTCATCACCTTCTCTGAAATTCATTTCCACCTCCTCCATTTTCATCAAATCTTATGGGCTCAATTTCAAATTCCAAATTAAAATAGTGATCACCAATGACAACATTCAGCTTTGGAGGAATTGATTTGGGATCCAGCACAGCCACAAATATGCGACCAAAGTTGTTCTTACGAGTGATTTCCATGTCCACTGTTTGGGTATATCCTAGTATAGTGCCAATAGCCCAAAGGTTCAAATATTCCCGCAGTTTCTTGCGTAAACCAGTTACTCGAATCCAAAATTTTAGGTAGCTGGAATCCCTCTTCCTTAGCATGACACTCCTTGAAAAGCAATCGTACACCGGTTGGCACACCATTCTCACGAACATCCACACTTCCATAGGCAATGGAGCGCTGCAGCTCGGCCTTAGAAGGGAAAGCTACACTGAATGAGTCTTTCTCATGTTCAGTTGGTTCCCATCTCCACTTCCCATGCACAATATGCTGCAACTGAGCCACCACTTGATCAATAGATAAGCTGCCACCAACCACTTTAACAAGAGCCATCTTGGAGTCTTTTTTCTGTGAAAGAGGTGGATGGGGAATATGATAAAAACACAATCCTTCTACTGAGTATCCCACAACATGTGCAACTGGATTTGGAAGTTTGAGAAAGGGGCAATGATGGTTTACATGATTGTGCCCATCACAGATGACACAATAGACCTCAGCACTGCAATCAGCTGCCATATGTCCTTTATGAGAACATCGGTTGCACATCTTTACCTTTCCCCCTATTTTTGTAGCCTCATGATGACCTTCCTCCCTTACCATGTCACACCCCATCCCACCTGATCCTGTATCAACACTTTTCAGCTTTGGTTCCACACTGCCATCGCCTGCTATACCAGATGGAGTTGCCACACCCGACAGAGAAGGCTTGACGCCCGAGGAAGATGCAGCAACCTCAGCCACCTGGGTTGTATGCGTCGGGCCACGACCACCCGCCGCAGCCCACCTACGAGTACCATGGCGCCCGGTAGTACCGCCCCGGCCAGGCCGACCTGTGAACCCGCCACGCCTGGGCACAAAGCCCCTGGCACCGCGAGGCCTGAAGCCGCTCCTGTTAAGGGTGTTCTTCTCCTAGTCATGAATCTATAGAGGTTCTGTGCATGGTAGTAAGGGGCTCTGGTTATGGGATCTAGAGGGAGAGAGCGAGGAGGGAGATTACCGGAGTTGTGGGGAAGTGGAGCCGAGGCCGTAGAGGTGGCGAAGGCGGGCGCCGTCATCGAGGCGATGGCTGGAGCAGATCCAGACATGTCGGCAGCGCCGGTCCCAGCCATATCCACAGCGAGGGTCTTCTCGAGTGCGGCAGCGAGGTGTCGGCCAGGCTTTTCTCGTCACTAGTTGCGCCCCACCTTGAGATCGGTTAGGGTTTGTCTATTGGGGTGAACAGTGGCGGCAGTCAACTTGGTGATCTGTGCCCAGGCTCCACCCCCTCTTTTTATAGCGCAGTATGACAGGGGGCCCACCAACCAGAGGTGGGTTGGGAGCGCCCCCGATCAAGGCGCGATCCAGGTGTTCGGCCGTTGGGCCCAACAGCAGATCTACTAACATTCTCCCCCTAGATCTCTTTTATCATTACTTTACATTTTCTATTTTATCACGGATTTACACATAGAGCATGTTTCATCATCACAGCTAATCGCTGATAGATTCAACAGCTACTACACACATCTCCGTTCAAAAACAGATACTTTGCTTTGGGCCCTAAGTTCAGAATCATAATGCTTCCCTTACCCCCGTGCCGGCTACGTGCTCCTTGAATACGCTGGGTGGTAGGCCTTTCATGAGCAGATCCGCAAGTGTCGAGATTTATTCCCAGCATTAGACATAGGGTAGTTCACCTATGATGATTTATATGTAGAATAGGGGTGTGCGCGAGATCGAGAGACGATGGTAACACAAGATGTCAATTTATACAGGTTCGGGCCTCCCGGAGGATAATAACTCTACGTCCTGTGTTCTTGGATATTTATATTCATATGTCTAGATCATAATTCTAGATGAGGAGGGTTGCCCTAAACGATAATGTCTAGTTATGGGATCTATCTAATTGTGCTTCTCTGCTTGCCCCTTGAGGAGGACCCCTGCCCCTCCTTATATATCCGGGAGGATAGGGTTACATAGCGGAGTCCTAGTCGATCTATTATACATATCATAGTAGGAGTCTATCTTCACTTTCCTTCTATGTGAGGTACCCCGGGTACATGTCATCGACAGTAGCCCCTGAGAGTCTTGCAAGCTTGATGATAGTCTTCAATAGCTTTCCGATTGGTTTGTGCCATGTAGAATGCTTTAGCTTTATATCAGCGAGCTTGTAAGGGTCTTAAAGATTAAAATGTCGTCAAGAATGTTGCTGGTGCGCCGAATAGGTGCACCTAATTAGGTGTAGCCCCCTACTCTTGTATAATTTGAAAATTACAAATAATGCAAGAGTCCGAAACAAGAATAGTCATGTTGGCTCTCTTTAAAAAAATCGCTCAAATCATTAAATTCGAGTGATAAATAACTCAGTAGAGTGACTTTAATCATTACTGAGTGATAAATAATTCAGACAAGTGACTTCAATCACCGCTGACTGGTAGATGACTCAAACCAATGACTGAGTGGCACCCGCGCTCGACTCTGAATATCATGTCTGAGAAGGAGCGGCGCTCAACTCAAGCCGATAAGGTCGAGTGAAGAAGGCAGCCGAGATTGTTGTAGTCGTCGACCGCTGATGTAGTAGAAATCATTCAAAGTCGTGATGACCGAGTGACACCGATGGTCTGATATATGGCCGACCAATGGTGACAATCAAAGCTGGTGTAGCCGACCGATGAAGGCAGTCGGAACTAGCATAGCCCACAGATGAAGGAAGTCAGAACTAGTGTAGCCGACCGATGAAGGCAGTCGGAACTGGCATGGTCAACCGATGAAGGTGATCGGAGTTGTAAGTCGACCGATGAAGGCGAGGAAATCACTCTGTGTCGAGTGGTGTATCCGCCTATCCGTCATAAATGTTCCTTACAATAAAGAAAGTTAGAATAATTAGTTATAATTAATATTTTTTGTTTAAAAACTTATTTTTAAAAGCCAAACAAATTAGTTGACTGAAAAGTCAAATCTATCCATTTTTCTCCTTTAAATAGACCGACTGGTGTAGAGCAGCATGTTCGCACATTAACAACCAGACTGATCCACCGTATGATACTTAGGATAAAGTATAAAAAGCTCGGAGCTTGATATGCCGCAACAATATCGGTCATAATTATTCTTACGTAGTAATCAGAACCAGTCGACATATGACCTCTTGTAACTTTGGCTCTGGATTTAGTGTAGTGGTAGTATGACGCGTAGCTAAGAAATTCTATGACTTAGTTGTTTGTCGGCGTAAGACCCAAAAATAAGACCAGATCGCAAATAAGATGCAATGTATCAGTCGAGACTAAAGCCAAAAAACAATAAAAATAGAACAGACAACATAGGTCATAATGGTGTCAGGACTGAAGCACTACTGAAACGTCACCGACCGACATGGGTGGTGTTAGGGCCGAGGCACTACTGAAAGATCACCAACCGACATGTGTACTGCTAGATTCATAAAAAAAAAAGTGGAAGAATATGTGTATAGATACACAAATAGCCCCCTGGTTCGATTGTTTAATACGAAGAATTAAAGAACCGAGGCAATATAAAGACGAATAAAGCCATAAATAAGAGCACTGATTAAAAAGTCCAATTTTACCCATAAAAAAAAATCCTACAACCTTCTGTTTAGAAAATAGAAATAAGCGATTGTGGAGAAAAAATGTATGAAGGCATGAGCCCAAAACCTCAAAAATAAATCGAGAAAGTATAAAGATACTTAGCTTTGCAATTCGACAAGTTGAAGATGAGCCCCCGAGCATGCCGATGTGGTTGGCGAGTGGTCGAACATCGATGTCAAGCCATCATATCGCCAGTACATCAAAGCTCGAAGTGGTTGACCGAGACGCTGAATTGTCGAGGGTTTGGCCAAGTAGCCGAGTGGTGAAAAACACCGAAGCGCCAAGTCGTCAAAGGCAACGCCGTTCAGTGGTATTGCCGAGTGAGCAAGTCACGATGATGTTGTTGAATGACGAAGTCGCCTAGTCGCGACAATATTGTCGAGTGACGCAGTCACCAAGTCATCGACGAATAGCCCCCGGACATGTCCATGTGGCTGCTGAGCGGTCAAACCGTCGAGTCGTAGCGATGTCGCCGAGTCATCGGTAGGTATAGGCCCCGAGCATGCCGATGTGATTGGCGAGTGGTTGATCGTTAAAGTCGAGCTATCATATTGGCAGATCATCGAAGCTCGGACGTGGTTGACCAAGACGATGAATCATCGAGTCATTGAGTAGCTGAGTGGCCGGATCGCAGCAATGTACAACTACGCATTATAACATCTTGACAGCCTGATCAGTCGGCAACTTGGTTGAACATAGCTCCGTGTGCGCTGGAGAGGACCATCGACCAGGTTGTTCACCGTGCCTTGCTCGTGCAAGTTGACCGAGCGCCGAAGACCTTGTCATAATTGCACGTCGGGACCTCAAGCAGTGACAGCTTTCGTGCAGTCAGTACTTGCATGCAAAAGCAAAACCACGTGAAAAGTTTCAGCTAATTAACTTTATTAGCACATAATATAATGAATAATATATTATGGAAATAATAAAGAAAAGGAAGGAATCTTCCCTTCGTGAAGTCCTCAAGAATTGGACTCGGAGTTGGCTTTCTCGTGTACAGGCAGAACGCCTTGTTTCAAGTAGTCGACTCGGACTGGACAATCGAGCTGAAGCCGCCGAGTACAAGGTGATCTCGTCGAGTCAAAAAATTGAACCCATCGGAAGCCTTCTTGGACGCAGGTGCATAAGGCGTGTACAACCATAACCATCATCTAGATGCAGACCACACCGGGTGTCAACTCCTATGCGACGCGTCCGCGGCGACGTAACTTGACCCGCGCGGTATCGCAACGATCACGTTGAAGGATGAATGCTTGTTGATAAATCTTGATGAAGAAAACTGGACATCGAACTCGATGAGTCGACCTTCGCGCTATCCTCACGAACAGCGTCAAATGTCAAGATTTATTCTCGATATTAGACATAGGGTAGTTCATCTATGACGATCTATATGTAGAATAGAGGTGTGCACGAGATCGAGAGACGATGGTAACACAAGACGTCGATTTATATAGATTTGGGGCTTCCGGAGGATAATAACCCTACGTTATGTGTTCTTGGGTATTTATATTCATATGTCTAGATGATAGATCTAGACGAGGAGGGTTGCCCTAGACGATGATGTCTAGTTGTGGGATCTATCTAATTCTGCTTCTCTGCTTGTCCCATGAGGAGGACTCCTGTCCCTCCTTATATATCCGGGGGGACAAGGTTACATGACGGAGTCCTAGCTGGTCTACTATATATATCATAGTAGGAGTCTATCTTCACTTTCCTTCTATATGAGGTACCCCGGGTACATGTCATCGACAGCATTCTTCCAGTCCTTATATGCTCGATACTTATAGTACGATCCTGTACTTTATCTTTTACAATATAGTACTTTATGTTAATGTGTTTAGCAGCACCACTGGACTGATTATTATGAGTATATATTATTTTTGGTTCATTATCACAGTATAAATTTAGTGGTTTCTCAATACTATCAACCACTCTTAATTCGGGTATAAATTTTTTTAGCCAGTTGATCTGCCTTATGGCCTCATAACATGCTATAAACTCGGCATACATGGTAAACCCTGCTATAATAGTCTATTTAGAATTTTTCCATGAAATAGCTCCTCCTGCCAGGGTAAATACGTATCCCAATGTTGAGTTCGTGTTATCTGTAGCAAAGTCTGAATTAGAATACCCTACCACTTAGAGTGAATCTGATCTTCTATATACTAACATGAGGCCTTTAGTTCCTTGCAAATATTGCAAAACTTTCTTTATTAACTTCCAGTGCTCTGGCCTGGATTACTCTAAAATCTGCTAAGTAACCCGGTGACAAACGCTAAATCAGGACGTATACATACTTGCGCATACTGCAAACTTCCCACAGCTGAAGCATATGGTTTCGTTTTTATTTCATTGAGCTTATACTAATTCTTGGGTTTTTGCCAATCCCTAATCTTTCGCCCTTAACTAAAAAAACAGGTGTGGTACTGTATTTGTCCATGTTGAATTTTTTTAACACTTTCTCTATATATGTCTTTTGAGATAGTCCTAATGCGTATTCTCTTTTATCTCGGTGAATTTTAATGTTTAAAATATATGAAGCTTCACCAAGATTTTTCATGTCAAAATTTGAGTACAAGAATTTCTTTATTTTTTGTAGTAGACTGATATCACTACAGACCAGTAGAATATCATCCACATATAAAACTAGGAAAATAAATTTTTCATTCTTGAACTTTACATAGATGCAATTATATTCAACATTTGCTTCAAATCCAAATTTTTTTATTGTTCTATCAAACTTCAAATACCACTGTCTTGAAGCTTGCTTTAATCCACAAATAGATCTCTTTGAACAACATCTCATATTTTCTTTTCTTTCCATAACAAAATCTTTCGGTTGTACCATGTAAACTCTTTCTTTTAAATCCCTAATTTAGGAATGTCGTCTTTACATTCATTTGATGTAATTCTAAATCATAGTGTGTCACTAGTGCCATTATTATTCTAAAAGAATCTTTACACGAGACTGGAGAGAACGTCTCATTGTAATCAATTACTTCTCTTTGCGTAAAGCCTTTTGCCACAAGTCGTGCCTTAAACTTTTCTATATTCCCTCTAGAGTCATATTTAGTCTTGTAGACCCATTTATAGCCTACCTTTTAGGTTCCTTTAGGAATCTCTTCTAAGTCCTAAACTTCATTGAGACTCATTGATTTCATTTCATCTTTCATGGCCTCCAACCATTTAGATGAATGGATACTTCTCATGGCTTCTTCATATGAGGTGGGTCATCCTCCATATGATATTCTTCTGTGTTATACAGTTCATAGTCAGCCGGTATTGCTGACTTTCTAGCTCTTTGAGACCTCCTAGAGGCCTCTTCATTTGGCATAATTTCTGGTTGAGGCTCTTATGCAGCTTGCTCTTCTGGCACATCATCTGTTTGAGGCTGTTGTTGCTCCCCCTCATCCGTGGCAGATTGCTCTTCTACCACAGATGGAGTGACAACAGGTGTTGTCACTGCAACATCATGCATCACAGACACAACATCAACAGGCAGTGAGAAGAAAGGCTCTTGACTCATAGAATCGGGCACATATACCCGCTTCTACTCAAGATCGATCTCTCGAGCTACCATGCTCCCCCTAATTATGGCATCCTCCAAAAATGCAGCGCGTATCTATCTGAGCAGTAGAAACGATAATATTTGGACTTTTCTGGGTAGCCAATAAAATGACAACTCACTGTCTTGGGGTTTAATTTTTCAATACTCGGATTAAATATCTTAACCTCTGTAGGACTCCCCCCCACACGGAGGTGTGCCAGCGAAGGCACTTTTCCAATCCATAATTCATACGGTGTTTTGGGCACCGATTTACTTAAAACTCTATTGAGAATATGAATAGCGGTTTTTAAAGCCTCTATCCATAAACTCACCGGCAGTGTGGAGTAGCTTATCATGCTGCGCATTATATCCATCAAGTTACGGTTACGTCTTTCTGCTACTCCATTCTGCTACGGCTCGCCTGGTGTAGAATATTGAGCGACTATACCATTTTCTTGTAGGAACCTAGCAAAGGGTACTGGGACTTGTCTATAAGGTGTATGCCTCCCGTAGTACTCCCCCTCACAGTCGGATTTTACAACTTTAATCTTTAAATCATGTTAATTTTCTACTTCTGAAATTACAGTCAAAATGCACAAAAGAAAACAACGTCGTTGCAGGGTTTCCAACGGGCCTGGGTGGGCCAAGATGGGCCGGTCCTTGGGCCGCAGCTGCTTGGTCTAAAACCTGTGCTGTGCATTCAAGTTTGGGCTGGCTCGCTTGGTTTCCAAAGAAAAGAAATAAGGCCCATGTGCATGGCGCCAGGAAGAAATTCATTTGAGAATTATCTGCTTATATGATGATTATTTATGACAGTTCATTTGAGAATTATCTGGATGGAGAAGATAATAGAATATCTGAGAATATACAAAGAATCGTGTTGACCCACAGTAATGCGAAACAGAACATTGATCTACTAGTACGAGATAGTACAAGGTAGTAGAAATAGTTAGAGAGGAACCAAAATGCCGGAACCCCGGGCTTAAACTGGAACCTGCGCCGTGTTCTGAACAAAGCAACTCCGGCCCGCTTGATACTTGTAGGGAGTGAACAAGTTACTCTGTCGATAAGGTTTCTTTACCGACGGAAGAGGGACAGCGCCGCGACAATCACAAGGACATGCCAACAACAGAACACTGGCCTACTTTATTAGTTCTCTATTTTCAAAGGAAAAGAGCAGAAATGAAATTTGCAGGTGCGTGTCCACAACACATGGATCAGGATCCTCAACGGTCGGACCTCCTAATAGTCGACTTATCCACCGTTGAAACTCGTGGAACGCATCAAATGGCACACACAATCTCTTTCCTTTTCCGATGCTTTGAAGCAATCGCTCGCATCTTGATGCTGCCCAGTCTCCCATTGAAGAATAGCAAAGGAGCGGATGGAGAGGAGAAGATCCAATCGCCTATTCATGTTCATTGTCTAGCCCCAAATCGAATTGGTTGAGTTGTCTGCTATTGTTCTTAACCAACTGATTCGTCCTTAATTTTATTTTTTACTCTTTTGAAACCCTAGCCGCAAAATCATAAAATTCGCCACATTATCTATGAGATGCAGCAAAATTGATCACATAATTATGTTCTACATCACCCAACAAATCCTTTTTGGTTGTTGAGCCAGAATTCGTCTTCATTTTGCAGTCTGTTTTTTCTCCACATTACTGATTCGTCTTCATTTTTAGGAGGAAGAAGATGACCGAACAATTGAGGCGGTACAATGAATTGAAGGAGTTTCAAACACAACATGATAACAATACAAGCGACATATTCCTGCAATTCAAGCATACAATACAGTAATGTGGAGTTTATCCCACTAATTACTAAATACAGTAGCTCCATTTCCAATTAAAGCCACATTGCATAACAAGATAAACTTGCAGATTTCATACCAAACCAAGACTAGATACGCATTATATAAAGGATATTAGACGAAGATAAAACAAGACAAGTGCAGTGATACTTTGGTTGTTCCCTGTCTCTGTCTGAAAATCTCACCGCGTTTCCTTCTCTCCACCCGTGGTCGGTGGTCCCTTGAATTCGGTCAACAGAGTTGTGTATATGCATCGCAGCAGGAAAACACATCGCCCCCACGGCGTGCCGACGCGCCGATGAGCCTGTGACACGGGCACGTGAACCAGGTGACGACCCTACACATCCGAAAAGGAAGAACATGTCATCATCGTCCTGCAAGCTCGCATCTTTCCATTGCCGGAAACTAGACAGAGACGACGGCAGCAGAGCGGCATGGCGCGGGCCTTGGAGGCCACTCCGTGGTCGACACGTTGTGTATGCGGCAGTGTTGCGTGGCACGAACAGAGCAACCTGCTGCGCCGCGACGTGCCTGAAACGACCATGGATTAGGCAGGCAGCTGCTCCAGCATGTGGTCATTACAAAATGGTCACAAAGACAAAAAAAAAAAAAAAACCCCGGGCAACAGGACCCTTGAAGAAAAAAACAGAAAGAAAGAGCCTCTGCTCCCCTACTCCCCTATCAACAGAAACATATAGACCAAAATCCTTGAAGTTCAACAAAGAGTTGCAGCTGTAGTGAATAGAGTTAAGATCCATGTCCGCGACAATGGCTCCATGGAGAGAACTGTCATCATGACACCTCCATTGCTTGATCCCATAAAGGTTTTCACCCCCAAACATTATGATCTCAGTGAGCAACACGTCATCAATAATGATGCCTCCAACAAGGACCGACGCCTACAAGCGTCGGAACCGTCTGATCTGTAGACATACCAAAGTTTTCACTAATAACTATGACCATATTTACACCTTCGCATGTAGAGCATCAACAATACCTTCAAAGTTCCAATCTATATATAAAAAAAAAACAATACCTTCAAAGTCCATACGACCATGATCGAAGATGCAAGAAAGGTCAGCCACCAATCCATCCACGAAGCCATCTAAAACATACTGTAAAGTCCACATAGGTTCGCAGTCAATCATTCAGAGGGCATCGCCTGTTTCCGACAGATACCACCATCATGCTCACAGACAACAATAGAGATTCACCACGAACTTGTAGACCACTGTCAGCCCATCCACCACCATGGTTAGCTGCCACCGCACTCATCAAGTTTTATGTGATTTAAAAACAAACCGTGACTGTCAGGTCTCGAACCCATGACCTACCCTAGGAAATGGAAAGTATTACCATCGTGCTAGGACCCTATTTGGTTCTAGGGTTATAACATTTTCTTTTAATGTTTTCATACGGATATTCGCCGTTACTGGACTAGGCCCTTTATAAGACACTGGACTAGGCCATACATAGGCATCGATGTGGATGTGATTGATGCAGCAGAGACTGGTGGACGTACAGCAGAGACTGATGGACGTGCGCGCAGGCGTGCGGCGGTGGACTTGCACGCCCCTTCGTCGGCCGAGACGATGGACACGTTGACCGGGGAATATTGACCGGAGCGCAACGAGAAGGCGGGAAGGCAGAGAGTAGTGGGGAAGCGTGTGGGAGAGTGAATGTGTACCGTCCTCTAGTTTATAGCCTCGTAGGCTCATAGGCCTGCAAGTGTAGATGAATAGGGACACTCCCGTTCGCTTCCACATGATGCCTCGTTTCCGCAAAAAATAGTGCACCATTCGTTTACACTTCGTGGGTGCGTTCACGTTCCGGCAACCGTTCATGTTCGTGTTCGCGTTCGTTCGAATCTATTCATGTTCTCGTTCGCCTTGTTTTTCATATAGACATATATATTTATATTTATATATTAAAAAACACCTACGAAAGAAACACAGAAATGAAGCATATTATTTTTTCTCAGACACATACTAATTAATTAAACACCTAGGAAAGGACATGTGGTGTTGTACGAACGGGACTCGTGGGGCACAAGCAAGATGACACGCGGGGCCTTAAGAAGGTGACACGTGGTGCCTTAAAAAATGGACACGTGGCACTTGTGAAAGGGGACGTGTGGAGATCCTAGGAGGCAGCACGTGACGCTCTGTAAGGATGACACGTGGCCCTCACCACATAGACTTGCCACATCAGAGTGGCCAGTGCCACATGAGCTTGCCACGTCGGCACCATGGTGGCGCGGAGCCTCTTCAGTGACGTTTTTATTCACTGTCATAGAAGTGAAATCAGTTCTGTGACGTGGAAAGCTTTCGTTGTAAAAGGGTAGTCTTTTATGACGAATGTGACGATTCGTCACGATAGGTCTTCTGTGATCATAGGTCTATGACGAATCCAAATTTGTTACAAAGTCGTCACAGAAAATCTTCTTGTGACACCTCTGCCACCTGGTTAGAGCCAAGGCCGCATGTAGGAGAGATTAGGGTAACCCTAGAAATTCAAAATGGTTAAATTGGAACCAAATTCAAGCAAATATTAAAAGTCACTTGAACTACAAGCTTCCCATTTTTAATACAACACGTGCCACCAAAAATATATGTTGGACAAAAAGGTGTATTTGAACTTTGGTGAATTTCTCAGATTTTTATTCCACCATTTAATGCCTCAAATAAATGGTCAAAATATCAAAAACTACCCCTCTTTGAAAAATTTATATTCAAATTCAAATAGAAATATTTGAACTCTATCATTTTTATAAAATAGAGCACATCATGATGAGCACGCGCATATTTTTAAAGTTTCTGTAGGATCTACAATTTTAAAGATATAAAAATATTAAGTGAGTGCTATTTTAAAAACCAACCAAAATAAAAATACCGCATGGGTCTCACCTGTCATCCCCTTCCTCCTCTCAGATTATGCGTGGGCCTGAGCTCCCAGCGCCTTGCCACCGCATGGCGGCCGTATGTCAGCTGCGGCCACGCCGGTCGGCCCGACCGGGGCAAAACCGAGGCCCGGTCGCCCCCGGTTTTGGCACCCATCCATTCTTCTTTTCGGCCCCTCTCCCTTCTCTTTTTCTCACTCAAAACCAGCCACGCCGTCACTGCCGTGAGCTCGGTCGAGCTCGGGCGCCGCCACCCCAATGCCTCCCGGCATAAATCATCCAGCTCCTCGCGTGCGTCGCGTCCTCCTCTTCCGTTTCCACCCGGTCGTGTCCCTTGAAACCCATCGTGCAAGCCACAAAAATTCGTCGACCGCAACACATCCCCGGAGCTTCGTCGCTCACTGCCGGCCACTCCGGTGAGCTCCTCACCTTACCCTCACCTCCATTGAGATCGCTGTATGGAGCTCACTCCGGTGGTGTGCTTCGCGTTGCCGTCGCCCCAACTCCGGCCGACTCCGACAGCCGTGTCGCCGCTTGCCGGCCGTTTCGTGCGCCATGGCTTCAGCTCCAGGCTGGATCCCGTGCGGCCTGCACTTTGTGGCCCCCGTATGGCTCAGTTGTGATTGGCCAGTAGCTTATTAATCTTTTTTCTTGGGTTTATTAATTCCAGAAATTGCTAGTCGACTTGTAAAATGCATATCTAATTGATTACTTGGAGTTTTTGAACAAACTAAATTTCTTTGAGTTCCTATAGACATGTACTATTGTAGAAAAATGCTAACCCCCTTGCATGTTAATGTTTTTATCATAATCAAAATAAATATGTTAAACACTAATAAAATCATAAATAAATCTCGGAGACTAGTAAATTCTTGAAATTTGGTTCCCAACTATATTTATTTATTCTTCATCAGACTGCAATGTCACACCTTGTAATGCTATGTATATTTGTCACAACTATTTATGTGGCATTTTCACTAGATTAATTATTTAAAATTATTGTCTTAGTGCATGCCTCTGAAACTTGGTCCATAAATCATCCGTAGTATGCTCTATTTACAGTAAATCAACCACTTTGATTTAACTTCTAGAACCATACTAAAATAATTATTTGTCTTATAGAATTAATAAGTAAGCATTTTATCCTAGGTGTTTAATCCTTGCAAAGCAACATTTTTATACACCGAGAGCTTTATTATAATGAGTACCTCCCCCTACTCATGCACTCTGCACATTTATATCGATCGCAATTGACACACACACACCCCATACTTTTTATACAAAGCTACCGCGTTAATTTACTCGAGTCCATGAAAGAGAATCACCAAATATACCAACCCTCTATTTCTAACCCACACATTCATCTAATACATCAATTCTCAGTGCAAGTTATGACATTAATCCTTTTGTTAATAATCTATCATGAATCTTCTCTCATGCGTTACATCATCATTTGCATCATGTAGACCACGAGGTGAACAACGTGGAGGTTGAGACCGTGTAGGATCCAGAAGGTGAAAGAAATGATCCACTAAGTCAAGAGCAGGTCCCAGACAATCCCCGGTGCATCCCACCAGTTTTACATTCTTATTTTATCACTAGTTAGGGATGTAGGTTTAGTTAGGGATGTAGTCTTATATGTGCATTAAGTTTATAAAAGTTGTTTGAAAACATAGTATTGCAGTAGGTTCCCTTTACCCGATAATAGCCTCAGGATGATAGTTGCTCTGCTTAATTTAGGATGATCATTCGTCGAGTGGTATGGAGACCACTCGCAGATTAGGAAATATTATCACTTGGGAATGATGTCAGGTGAAGGAAAGTTAGAATGGGATAACACATGAAGACCGGACGGGCAACTAGGTGAAAAGGGAAGGACAACTTGTATTCAAGAAGGTAGCCCCGTCCGAGTCAACTAAGGCTACACCTCGTGTCTGGCCCATGGGATCAAGTTTAAACGTACTGTTTGCATGCTGGAGATATGGGCCTAGTAAAGTGATGTAGCTACGGTTGTTGCTTAGCTGGACGATACCCTATCCTTTTTGAATTTGGTGGAACGGGGGACCGAGGGGAGGGAGCAATCCACTCACGGATGGCGTTACGGGATGCATCGCGTTGAGGGACCCTTCCCGGGGGAGATAGGACCCGGATCAGCTTTGGGGCGTTGTATGCGAAAAGTTGTTCCATGCGGCTTCCAGGAAGCGCGTATGGATTGTGCAAACAGGTTTCTCCTGTAGGATGTAAATCGATTCGAGTCACTGCCCCTCACAGTAACGAGTATCAGTTGATCGCTGCTCCGGAACGTTGTTAGAAGCCATTAATATGATGAATGGGTCCAATATTGCTGTATGAAATTATTATTAATTGTATTGCAACCATGAGTGTTATAGTCATAGTGCAAACTAAATTTATTATTTCGCATGTCAACTTAACTTGCTGCTAAAACTTAAAAAATAGGATCCACTCTTAGGCTGACTTTTGATAATATAAACCCTACCCTTAGCCTGTGCATGTCTAGGAGTCGGCTGTAGATGGCCATTTTGATGGGTCAATTTTGCTGAGGAAATTAGTTGTTCAGGGCGTAGCTCTTTGTGGTTTTTTAGATGATCAGGATGACCAGTTTTCTAATTTTTGGAATATCGAGTGGAAACCCTGCAGTCCATAAGAGGAGTACTCTGTTGCTTGCCGGTACAATGTCGTGGGCATGACACTTATCAAGACCAGATCTTCTTGTATGTATCGTCGTGAGAGAACGGTTGTATCTTAAGTATCTTGTCGAATCATTTTATTACTGTTGGACTATTTTCGCTTCCGCACTTTTAAAAACTCTGATTTGTAAATTTAAATTGAGATTTATGTAAGACTCTGTACTCTATCTATGTTCTTGTTGCAACTATATTATTCTGTCATGTGTTGTACTATTAGGCGTCATAGCGCGTGTCGCCACCCGAGAAAGATCCTGGAACGAAATCGTATCCGTGGTAGGACGGTTCTGTTACACTTCTATAATAAAATTTCGCTCTGTTGTGACGTAATTGGAACGTCATTGATGTGCACATTTCTACTAGTGAATTTAAGATATTACCTCGATATTGATTATCCCTTGCAAATTTTGGCTCCCCTTGTGACAAAACAAAGAACGACCCTAACATGTCATCACACGCGCGAAGGGCGTTCAGGGATGTGAGCCCCCAAGCCTTCGTCATACACCATATCTGTAGCTCATCTCTAGAGTCCATGTCTTACATTGGGCAATTTTGATGCATCGCTTGCAATGCTTCCCTAAAGTCCACGCCCCCAAAATGATGGTGGTGTTGGGATCGTTGCCTAACCTGAGCATTGACCCTCTCAGAAACAAACATGGCACCACCAGTCATCAAATGAGACATCGTCAGGTTGTGGCACCAAGAGCTTTGAGGCCGACTCGATGCAGTAGAGTATATCAAAGAGACATTCATAGACAGACTTGATAGAGTACTTTTCTGATGAGTATTGGTACTTTAAATAAATCAAATTCATATGCATCAGCTAAGTGCATGATTTAGAATACATAAAAAGTAGGTAAGTCCTAATTCACTACAGTCATAGTTCACCTACTTCTCCAAGTGGTAACTATTTTTATGTTTTTACATTTCCGTCACAACAAGAAACAAAAGCAGCTTAAAATAGGAAAGAGAAAATCAATATTTTGTTTATTTCTTTTCCTATTTGAACTCCATAAATTGACTTGCAATGACCCCCACAGCGGGGGACAAAATATTGTGATTTTTGTCTAAAAGAAAGGGAGGAAGTTGCCGTATCTTTTCAAATAAACGATAATGCGTGCATAGCAATAAGGTGGTGAAGTTCCAACCGATCATGCATCCATGGAGAGGCAACGCAGCAATCATCTTGCATGCATGAAAGCAACCAGGTCAAAGAACAAACTGGCGATTCCAAACATGAATGTAGAGCCGGGATAAAGCAATACCTGATTATTAATCTCTTCGCGGACCAAGGGACACAACACCACTCTCCATGAGAGGCCACACATGACGCGCAATTGAAGAGCGCGTCGTCGGTCCAGCGATGTCCGCATCGTGCACTCTCGGTCGGCATCCCGGCCGATCACGCACTCATTAGGCGCGCGAGCAGTCCAAGGCTGGCCCACGCATTGGATCGGCTGCAATGAAGCGTCGGCAAGGCCGCAGGTCTAGAGTTCACACGAGACGACGATGTCGAGCCGATGGAGACGATGGGCAGTGGCAAGCCGATGGAGTCAATGTCCATAGCAACCTCGACCGCTTCTAGACCACGCTTGCGATGGAGATTAGGGTTTGGATGTCGGGGACTGAGGTGTGGCAGAGCATAAGGCGTGGGTGGGCATTGGATCATGTGCGAGGAGTAAAGCGGACGAACAAAATTATTAAATAGATCCTTTCTCTCATCATAAGAGTTGGTTAGAGATATAGGGGTGGAAACCAACAAAAAAAAGTGAAAGACCATACCGGTTTTATTAAGAAGTAGAGATATATACTAGAGAAGAAGAGAAGAGAAGATTAAACTCAAAGAATAGTTTGTATTGAATGATGATGTCTCTTGAGTGTATTTTTTGCCTTTTTAATAATGCTAGAGAAGAGTTGATAATAATTTTTTTTATTTAGTGCCATAGAAGATGTGTTCGGATGGGAATTGATAATTTGGATTGTTTGGATTTATCTGGACTGAATATGTTTTACGTATTATAGTTAGACTAATATCGATTTTTCCTTTCGTCTAGATCGTTCAATCTTCATAAAATCCAACAGCTAAAATTTTATTTTTTTATTAACATGGCGATTTTGTCGTCTTGAGAACGAACGTGATGACTTCTTTTTCGCTTCAAATCAAATAAGAAGATAATAGATAGATATGATCTACCGTTGTTGCCTAAAAAAATAGACATCCGATATCCTGTCAATATACATAGTTATGTCACTGCAAATATGCGATTGAGCTTTATACAGTATATTACAAGGTGGGAGAACATGCATGTGACGTGTCGAATATGGGATGTGGAGAACAATTTAAAGATGACACATGATGGCGCAGTCTCGGGTGAAACATTTTGCCTCTCGCGTCAAAAAAAAAGATTAGTGCTGTAGTGTTCACTTTGAAGCGCTCTCTCCCGGGTTTTGCATGCAAAAATAACAGAGCACAAGAGGTACCAAATATCCTCCGCGGGATGTACCTCCCGCTCGAGTCGGACTGGATTATTAAGTCGATATGTTTTAGTCACAATATATATATATATATATATATATACGAAAACTTTCGACGAGTAGATCAATTAGCTCTCCACCGAAACGTAATTAGTATAACCTAACCTAACTCGGCGTAATCATCATGATGGATGATGTCGTCCTCCCCGCAGAAGCAGAACCGACTACAAGCAGGAGGAACTGGGGCGATCTGCCGCGCGACATCGGGTACGAGATCTTCTGCCGGATCCCGCACCGCGACATCCTCGAGAGCGCCGGTCTGGTTTGCGCATCATGGCGGCGTCTTGCGGTTGAGGAGCCCATGCTGTGGCGGCACATTGACATTGCCTTCGATTGGAAGGAGTACTGGGTCAAGGGCCGTGAGAACGAGGAATTCTTGAAAACCCCGGCGCGACCGCTGGCGATGGCACGCGCCGCCGTGGACCGCAGCGCAGGCCGGTGCGAGTCCTTCCGCGGCCCCGTCGATGGCCCCTTCCTGCTCCACCTAGCCACAAAGTACAGTACTAACAGTTCTCTCTCTCTCTCTCTCGCTCTCTCTCTCGATTTACTAGTATTATTTATTAGTAATTCAAATGTCATGTTAATTATATCTCTCAAAAATAATGCAGCGCGCCATCGCTGCGCAGGCTCCACGTGACGTCCTTCTTCCGACTCGATAAGGGGTTAGTTGACAGGGTCGACCCGAAGATGACGCTGCTAGAGCGGCTCGTGCTCGACGCCGGCCTCGCCATAGGCACCACTCTCCTCGCGTTCCTCGACCACTGCCCCCATCTCCAGCTGCTCGACGCCGGCGGCTGCTACATGGAGACTAGGTGCAGCTCCACCTTGTTGGCCTCCTTGTCTCAGGTCAAGGTCCTCGTGCTGCCGCGGGAGGAGCTTCCCATCCATAGAGAACCCACGTACCTGTGCATGGAAGAATGGGACTACTATTATTGGGAGGACGAGGAGGAGGCCCACACATCAGCATGGCAAATATGCTGAGGAACAACAAATTGTGGCTTCCCCTACGTTGTATGCTCCTACGCATATACAAGACTTTTAATTTTTACGGTGTTGCATGCAAATTTCTCGATTGATATTCAGAAAAGCTTATTCAGGCACTCCAAATACGATTGGTGTTCAGGAAAGCTTCAGGCTACCGGAATGGAAATGTGAAGACCCTATTCAAACATTTTGCCTCTTCATGAGTGGATTCTTTCTTTTTTTTTTTTTTTTTTGATTCACTTCATGAGTGGATTCAAGAACATATGGTTCAGTAATCAGTACTAGTGTTCAGTTTCTAAGTGCTCTCTCCTAGTTTTGCACTAGTGATGTCCGGCGCGTTTTGCGCGGCGGCTCGTTAAACATGGAATATATTTTTACTTATAAATTTCATTTTATTTTCTTATCGGTAAAGGGACAATGAACCTTGAAGCATTGTGTTGTCATTTGAGTCACTGCGATATGTATCTCATGTTCAGCAGTCATGACACAATACCGTTTATAACACACATTTAAGTTGCTCCAGCAATAAGATCCGCACCGTTCCACACAGAGTTCACTCCATTACAAACGCTTTACAGAGCCTATCTATTTCTGCATCTCCTTCCTCTAGGCTTCTTCTATCACCATCAATTTGTCATCCTGACTGTCTCTTGGGTACATCACCATTTTGCTCCATTTTTCTTGCTCCAGGTCACCACTTTTGCTTCAAGGATTAAGTGCCAGCCTCCAGTCAAAACCTCCATGTCTGTTTTAGTACAACAGACAGCTGTACACCTCCATGTGTTTTATAGGACACATGACACTAGTTTCTCAGAAGCATTTTCCTCTGCATCACCATCCGAACTCTTCTCCAACCTGTATTATGAAAGCATAAATAATTCATTAGCTTCCACACACACTGACACACACACACACACACACACACACACACACACCACATAGGGATAAAGAAGTAAACATGTTAACTACTTTACTTTTCTTATTGCATACTCACAGTTTCGCAATCGATCCAAAATCTAATCCTAACTCTTTCTGAACCATCACATAAATCAGACCAGATTCTTTTCATCACTACATAGTCAAAGTGATGTCCGATTGATTCTGGCATAGTTAACCGAATTAAAAAAAAAAAAAGAAGGAAAAGACTTTTGGTTTCCAGATTTGCACATGAAGATTCCCTAATTACGATAATCAGTAAGGCATCTTTTGATCTATGTACCGTACCTTTTGATTTCTGATTACAATAAAAAAAAGAGTAAAAAGCATCAGTGGTCCTTATACTTGTCTTAGGGTGTCATCTATGTCCTTAAACTTTCAAAATGCATATCTGAGTACCTGAACTTACTAAAATATGTCATTTAGATCCAAAGTATCAAAAATACCCCTATGGCTGATGATGTGGGTGATAAACTAACACAATTTTTTATAAACTTTCTCTCCCTAAATTAGATATACCGTTTTAACATATTCAGAGACCAATACGTTATCACATAATCACATATATCACCACACCATAGTCACATGTATACACAACTGCAAATTGTCACATATAAAATCTAAATCATAGTCATCTATCATGGTTTGTTCTAAAAGACTTTTGTTTTTTACTGTAACATGTATAATCATAGAAAACTAAGATGGGAAACCATGACTAAAAGAAAGCATACAAGGAGTATTTTCGGTACCTTAGACCTAGATGACACACTTTAGCAAGTTTAAGGACCCAAATATGCATATTGAGAGTTCAAGGACTTAGATGACATCCTAAGACAAGTTTAGATACCGCACATGTATTTTACTCATTAAAAAACATAATCTTTTGATTTCTGAAAATAAGCAGGTTACGGTACTGCGAAAAGCTGGCTCCGATGTACTGACAGGAACCTCGCCAATCCGCACGCAGATGGGACGCGATGTATTCGTCGTTGCGACTGCGGCGATTGGATAGGGAGCAAAGGCAAGGAGGTGACCATGGCTAACCAAGCCTCGCAGGACATTGAATTGCGTCTAGTTCCCGCGGGACGGTGCCGGTGCTGCTGTTATCTGACGTTCTTTGTGGCGTACTCGATCTAGAAGAGACGCGGCGAAATCAGCGTCGACTGGTCATCATATCATCTTCCGGCGCCCCGGCTAGGAAACGAGAGTAGTAGGGAGACTGGGAACTTTTACGGTCTCTGGATTGGGATGCTGTCTGCGACTTTGCTTTTTTTTTAATGGTTGCTTTCATTAACTACTGGCTCCAGGCAAATCGCCGGAGACAAGTCCAGTTACAAAGCACGGTGCTAGGCAGTAGAACATGGACTCGCGCACCAGCAATGTGCTAACACCACGGGTAGCAAAACAATCTGCTACCTTGTTACATACTCTCGAACAAATGGAT
Organism: Eleusine indica; assembly: GCA_030378355.1. Classification (NCBI taxonomy): domain Eukaryota; kingdom Viridiplantae; phylum Streptophyta; class Magnoliopsida; order Poales; family Poaceae; genus Eleusine; species Eleusine indica. The sequence goes on along the minus strand of CM059497.1, from coordinate 4,812,640 downwards.
ACAGTACAAGAGACAAAGTTCGACATCATGAACTCTCAAATTGTTCCAAACAGGCCACCCTCCGGGCTTTGATCCATGTCCTCCGAGTGAGCGCACGCCCAAGACTAGCAGCATCCGTTTCTAAAATGACACTGCTCATTCCTAGTGAAGCTGCTCGCTCCAGTCCTTGAAAAGCTGCTATGGCTTCAGCATGAAGTACAGATAGTGCCCTTGGGGTGGTCCCCGCACCCCCATCCAGATAAGTACCATACTGATCACGAGCTACGTAGCCCCAACCTCCATTGCCCGAGGACAAGAGAGAAGCATCGACATTCAGTTTGTGACTATCAGCATTCAGCCAGTAGCGCTCTCCATTTCATAACTGTTTCACCATGTTTTTCCTTCATCGGTTTCTTCAGCTTGTCACACTCTGTAAGATGGTAGTTGATCGAACTACAAACCTCTGATGTGCTCCATAATCTCTCCCCTGCATTGGCTTTGTTCCTGACCAACCACCACCAGGAGTATATTCACTCTGTTTTGCAAATCAGGCTCCAACTTTGAGATTTTGTATAGCACTCGACAGAGATTTAACTCTGTTCGGATATGGTCGATGTTTAACACTCGCCAAATATCGTGCACAAGTTTACACTTGAAAAATAGGTGACCACAATCCTCATCCAATCGCTTGCAATAAGCAGGACATATTAAATCCTTTTCCAGCATCCTTCTTTTCAGCTTTCGGCCAACTAGAAGGCTGTTGTGGGCAAACGGCAAACCTCCATAAAAACATTTTTCACTTTGTTGGGCAGTCTCATTTGCCAGATTTTGTGCCACTCAAAAGACGAATTACCTGTTTGTTCCAAGTTCGAGAATGATGATGAGGTGTCATTTCCCAACTGACGGTCTTTGTTCTACACTGCCAATTTATATATAGGCCGACTTGACTGAAAAATGGTCATTGGGATCAAAATGCCATGCCGGTCAGTCTTGCATTCCTTCACAAATTGGCATCGCCAAAATCACCTCCACATCCTCCGGCCGAAATGTATCCCTCACCAACAACTCGTCCTATCTTAAGGTTTCCGGGTCAATTAACTCCTCAACTCTGGGTAGCAGAGATGAGCCCCTTGGTGTGAAAGACTTCCTTGTTGTCCCCTTAGGGAGCCATGGATCTTGCCAAATATTAGTGGACACCCCGTCCCACTCTTCATTACCTGGCCTTCTTTCAACAGATCTAGTCCCAGCAAGATGCTCCCCCAAGAATATGAGATACCATTTACCGGTTGGCATTGCAGGACATTGGTGTTTGGATAGTACTTAGCCTTCAAAACCTGAGCACATAAAGTATCCGGACATGAAAGAAGTCTCCAAGCTTGTCTAACCAACATGGCTTTATTAAATAAATGTAGGTCCCTAAAGCCCAAACCTCCTTTCTTTTTTGATCTTGACAGTTTCTCCCAACTTGGCTAGTGTATTTTATTCACCTTGTGGAGAATATGTACCCCAGATACCATACGAGATACGACTTGCCATACAAGAAAGGATACTCAAGGAAGGTTAGAGATAGAGTCCTGCTCGGACGCGATGTTATAGCCGACTAGAACCTGCCATGTAACTCTACCCCTCAAATATATAAGGCGGACATGGGTCTCTCTCATAGACATCGTATCCCACATCCTACTACTTAATTAATACAATACACAACAGAAGGGTTGTTATCCTTCGAGAGGTCCGAACCTGTATAAATCTTACATCTTATATTATCATCGACTCTCGGTCTAGCGCATGCCTACATCGATAAATAAAGATCATATGGATAACCTATCCTATGATCTACTGCTCAATATACCATTGACAGTTGGCGCACCACATAGGAGGAGCGTTGAGATCAGTTCGTCGAGTTTGATGGCCAAACTTTGTATCGATTCTGGATCAACAAGATCAAATTCCATCATGAGTAGGCCGGCGTTGAGGCATATCTCTACGGCATGAGTCATCTGCATCTTTATCAAAATGACGTTCAACAAACTAGGAGGCGTCAGGCGTCTCTGTCTACATTGGTCATCACATGGCGGCATGATTTAGCTTTTGCCAACACTACTACAAAAACGGCCTACAGAGGCGGGTGAGAAGTCACTGTAGCAGCGGATCCGCCCAACCGCCTCTATGTAATCACAACTAAAATTCACAATTTACATCAGCCGCGAACCTGTAGACCAAACCAACCGCAGCTAAAAAAGCATTTGTAGCGGCGGGTGAAGATGTCACCCGCTGCTACTCGTCAACACAAAAAAAATAGAAAAAAAATGCCACCCATAGGGCCCGCCTACGCCCCGCACCGCCGCCGCTGCCGCCCCTCCTCTTCTAGTGTGAGCTGCACCTACGCTTGGAATTGGTGAGGCGAGGAGGGAGACGAGGGGCGCCGGATCTAGCCACCCGCCGCCGCGCTTGCCCGATGCACAAGCCGCCACAATCACTGCCATCCGGGGAGCCGCCACAACCGCCACCGTCCGGGGAGCCACGCCCAGAGCCCGGATCAACCGCCACAGCCGCTCTAGGAGCCACGCTCGGAGCCCAGGTTTGCCAAAACCGGAGGGGAGAAGCGCCCGGAGCCAAGATCTGCCATCGGAGATAGGGCCACACACCGAAGGGCCACGACAGAGAGAGTGTCGCGTGCCGGAGAGAGGGTCACGCGCTAGAGGGGGAGAGCCATGTGTCATAGGGGTGGGCCTCGCGCTGGAGGGGAGGGTCACGCCATCGAGAGAGCCGCACGAGAGAGAGGAGGAGGCACCGCCCTCCTCCCAGTCGTATCTGGCCGCAACGATGAGGGGGCGCCACCGCGAGGAGGTGGAGGGTGTTGGTCGTACCTACGCACCCTCTTATATACCGCAAGAGGACGGTGTACGATTGTAGCACTTTTCCCTTGAATTGAGTATTCCAAGGTTTATTGAATCCGCTGGGACCTTAGGGATAATTAAACAAAGTTAACAGTAAGAGATCTAGTCAAACCTACTGTCGAATTTAGGTTACATGAGGGGGAGACTGGCCAGCGCAAAGGTGCGCCAGACAGTAAATCTGTCGTTACGCCGATCGGCGCAAGAGTTGAGCCGATAGGCACTCTAGTGAATCTAAGTCAAAGTGTGCCAGACAATAAATCTGTTGTTACGTCGATCGGCGCAGGAGTTGAGTCGATCGGCACACTAGTGAATCTAAGTCAAAGTGTGCCAGTTGCCTTGTAAGCCTATGCTGTTAAGTGAGTAACCAGATATCTACTAGTAAGATCGTAACCAGAAAGTCTAATTAAATAGCATCATAATGGGTAATTATATAGATCAATGAAAACCTATGATGAATAAGACCACCCTGCTTTCCGAGCGGCTCCTGATTTATCGCTGCCGAGAGAAAACCCTTAATCGCGCGAGTATCTTATCCTACTCAACTATCCAATAGTGCTACGCAGGCTTAGTGCTGTCACCGCTAAACCACACTACTAGCATCATCAAGCAACTATAATCAATACAATGTTCGAATACTATCCTAATCACCACGATCAAGATAATATCAACTTACTTAGCCTAGAACTAAGAAATTAGAATAAGCACATGCATGATTATAGAATCAATTCAGACAAATCACCAAAACCATCATCAATATATTCAATCATCCTTGAGATACATAGAGTAAGATTCATCCCTGTCGAGATGGCCTACCTTGACGGATCAACTCTTAATACCAATGGTTCTTGAAACTCAACTAGAGATTTAATCTAACGGGGCAAGCCCTGGTGGCTCTAACTCACGGATCTGTTGTCCCTCTGTCGCCTCCTCTCTCTGCGGCTAGGGTTCACAAGTATTTATAGGGGTTCTACTCGTAAAGGACTCAATTTCTAGCAAATAAGACGGTTGTGCCGATCGACGTAGGATTGAGCCGATCGGCACAAGCCGTGTCTTCTCTGGTTTCTTCTCTGAGTCGGTTTCTCTGTCTTCCACAGCTGCCATGTGGGCCTTTTCCTTCGAGATAAAGTCTTGTACTGCACATCGAGATCTTGAAGTTCTATAAATCTTCTAGGCAAATATCTTCAAGTGTCTTGTGCAGATAAACTTCCATAAACATGTGGAATGGGCCTCGGTCACTTCTGTGGGCTAAAACACCCTTGTGCCGATCGGCTCATGGACTGCGCCGATCGGCGCATTGGGCTTCTTCAGTGCTTTTTGTCGGTTCTGGACTCCTGTCCTCTCTATCATCACTTTAATCACTAATTTTACCTGTTTCTGCAATAAAGCTCCAAAACAACGCATATACAAATATATAGACAATATCACACGTAAATGGCCTAAATTAGTATCAATTATGCTCTAATTGGGGTAATTCGACGTGGTGAAGGGGAGGGGAGTTGGCGCGCCGTCGTGGTGAGGGGGAGGGGAGGCGACATGGTCGACGGGAGTTGAGTGGAGGCGGAGAGAAGGGAGGAGGCGGCGGGAGGGGAGGGAGAGAAGGCAGCGCGAGTGGAGGCGGAGATAAGGGACGCGGTAGGGTTTTTCTTTTTATACAGTCTGGTTGATATTTTCGTGGGCTTAGTTAATGGGCCAGAGGATTATTTGTAGCGGCGGTCCAGAATATGATCCATCTCTAAAAATTGATTTTCAGGGACAGATCACATTACGGTCTGTCTCTAAAAATGACCTCTAGTTTTAGCGGTGGTTCATAAAGTGATCTGTCCCTAAAAATTAATCTTTAAGTACGGATCACTTTATGAACCATCACTAAAAAAATATTTTACCACTGTAGCAGTGGTCTGTTTTGAAAATGCTGCTATGTTAATTTTTATTCTGCCAAGGATTTTTTTTGTGGTAGTGCAACTCGCCGAATTAATATCGCTGTGGTTTTGTTTGATTTGGCAAGTATCGACCGACCCAGTTTCGGTACTTAGGATTCTGAGTCATGCACCGCCTGGACAGGGAAGATTTTTTTTTTCTTATTCTATTCTGCCTCAGAGATTTGGCAAGTATCAACCGATCATAGTTTCTTTACTTACTCCTTATTATTTGTGGTGAAAACATTCATACCATCAGATTTTCTGCCGTACGTCTTCTTTGATCATTTTTGTTTCCTGTCGTGTAAAAACCTGTTGTTCCGTTTCCCATACCGAAAAATCCTCCGTATATATAAGGTGTCCATATTACTACGTAATTTTCTGCCCCCCTGCTCCAATCAGGAAACAAATTACGAGAGACCTGGTCTCTCCATAATCGGAGAGACCTCAGGCTGCAGGTGACACGTGTGTCATCATTATCTCAAATAAACCCCTGTAATCCTAAAATTAGCGCCGCTATTACTTCACGCCGGCGGAGAGTTCATCTTCGTCAAGCTCTTCACAAGAGGATTAATTTACTCTTCCATCGATCTAAGTTTTCTGGCGACTATACAGGCATTAGGCAATTCTCGGAATCCCCAGTAGCGGACCTCGAGCGCAGATTGAAGCAGAAAAAATGATAAGAACAGAACAAGCAAGGAAAAAGAGGAGGTCGGTTGAAGGTGAGACATGTTGAGATCGACATAGGAATTAGGACATGCGATTTGAATCCTGCCGAGGATCGGAAACGCGACGAACATGCCTGTGCTGCTGAGGATCTTGACCCCGCAGTCATTGGAGCATTCGCGTATGGCGCTCGGTTCGACGGAGATGGAAAGCTCTGCGGCGCCTGACGTAACGGGGGAACGGGGAGGGGCGTTGCTTTGAGATTATAATATGACACGTGTCTTAAGGAGGGTGGGGTCTTTTAGATTAGGGAAAGACCGGGTCTCTCACAATTTGTTTGGTGCGTGCATGGCGTGGAGTCTTTATACGGACTATGCACGGCAGCTGAGATCACGATGGCCTGTGGATATATGTTTCTATACTCAGTAGATTTGCTTTCCTATTTATTTAGTTAAAATTTCAGCGGCTTCGTTCTCAGCATTAGTGTCGCATGCTTTAATAAGCTTGGTCTACAGGTTCGTATAATCGTATACATAGTTTAGTGTCATCGTCTACGACCGCTAATTTTTGTGTTCGCTCTCGTCGATTTGGTGTTGTAGTACGTGTGATCTTTTTCCCATGTTAGTAACTTTTTTCTAATCTTGGTTGAACTACTACTACACGCGTTTTTATCATCTACATATGTTATACCTTCTAGATTAAATATAACTAGCAAATGTACATAAGTTTTGTGGAGGGAAAAAAAAGCTAAAAAAACATCTATCTATCGTGACTAAACAAAGCACTTGCCTCAAACCGGGGCGGATCCATGAACTAGATGCAATGGTGTCAATTACTAAATTAGACACCCACAAATACTATTTAGCTACTAGAATAATCACAAACAAATGGTGTCATAGGACACCATGAATAGCACCTACCTCCGTCCCTACCTCAAATATGTTGTATTCTAAATATATAGACGTCTAAAACTTTTTGGTTTTTCTTTAAAAGTCCATAGCAATACACGGACATATTACTAGTCTTATTATATATAATATAGAGAGAGAACTCTTAAATAGTTATTTAGCACCGCAACCATAAACTTTCGTTCATAACCATAAAATTATACCCGTGACCATAAAACTATGAAAATTTACACTCTAGCCACTTTATCAGTATCAATTCCCCCGGGCACTAGCCACTCACGCATGCATGCATGCATGCCAGCCTTTACCCATGCACGCGCCATTCAATTGCTACCATTGATTGCATGCACGGCACCTCTTAATCACGGCTATTAATTACTCTTGTTAATTTCTAATTTAGTTCACACGTAATAATAGGAAGCTCCGATTATTTCCCAAACTGCATCATCACAAAAATCTGAAAGACCGTAAAGTGGTTTTGTTTCACTGATTCTGAAGTAGGGTACTAACCATTGGCCGACCGATGGGTGGGAAAAGGGTGGGCCACGATTTTAGGCCTGCGAAGATATGGCCCCTCTACCTTGGTGAGCCAGCCAATCGAGTGGAGACTGGTACTCCATACTGCAAAGATGTATACATAGTGGATGAGCGCAAAAAAAAAAAGCATGTCCACTAATATTGGCTCAACTTGATGACTCAATATTTTCTTTAGTCCGTGATAATGCACAAATATTTGAGTTGTGGAAACAATTACCTAGTCAAATTTGCTGTGTGAAAAAAAAAATGCCAGCCCACTCCAGCAGCCTAGCTTCCGATCCTAGCTCCGCCATTGAGACTAGTATTTGTTAAACTGACATTTTATCGTGAAACTATTTTGAAATTCTTACAGACGCAAAACTCTGTTGTGTGAAAAAGCTAGAATTCTATGAAAACAAAGGACTCAGTTAATATTGATGACAATATGAATTCAGACGTAAGCTTGAAATTGAAGGTTTTGTATACAAAAGGGGGAAGTTACATTTCACATTCTTGTGTGTCGTGCAGGAAGATATGGCAGGGCTACAGAAGTTGATGGAAATGACTGGATGTGATTTGGCTGACGCCAAACTTTTGAAGGCCAAGCAGACAACACGTGTATTTGGTACGTACGTTGTCCATAGCATCCCAAATACAAAATTCTCTCACGATAGAATTTGTATGCAGTTTATTTGTTTGGCATGTTCTAAAGAGTCATGTCTAAATTAAACACGTACGTACTCACTCGGTTGCATTGCAGGGAGCGCCCTGTACCAGGCTGATGAGGTCGAGATGATGCCGCCGGAGGTGATCTCCGTGGCCCGGGAGTTGGGCGACGAGTTCCTGATCCTGGCAAGCGACGGGGTCTGGGAGGCCGTCACGCCGGCAGAGGCTGCTCACCACGCCGTTGAAGCTAGACGTCAGGGGCTCGCCGACCTTGCTCGCCAAGGAGCTGGCCGAGCACGCCATCGACATGGGCAGCCAGGACAACGTCAGAGTCGTCCTCGTCCTGTTCAAGGACTTTTGGAGTACTCCTACTGCTACCGGGTTTTCTGAAAAAAGAGAATTTGAACTATGTTCCAATTTTCTGAAAAGTGGTACTTGTGTGCTATATTGTGATGGTCAAATAATAGTAAACTGAAATTATGGACAAATCTAGTTTTCTCTTGCACAATTAATAAGAAACGTCACGGAACTCGTCATCACTCGTCTTTCTTATTTATTAGATTCAAGGTATACAAAAATTATCAGGGACACGAGATAAGAGCGCAAAGATAATACGGGGAATGAAAAAAAAAGAAAAGAAAAAAACAAGCGATACGGAGGAAAATGTAAGAGAAAGTCCTTGATCACTCTTGCTTTGGCGTATTTATTCAGTTTTGGTCTTCAAATCAGGTTGTTGTGAAATGTGACTTTGCACATCTCCGGCGGCGGGGTTAGAGCATCTCCAGTGAAGATCTCTATTCAAGTCTCTATTCTAAATTTTAAGAGGAGAGAGTAAAAAAACAAACTCTAGTAGACTCTTAAATAGGCTCCCATTTTTTATGCGCTCCCAAAATTTGATCTCAGTGCTCTAGAAATAGGATCCTCCTATCCACCCTCCTACTCGTGGGTTCCACCACTTTTTAACCAATATTTTTTTCTTTTTATTTTTATCTCTTTTCTTTTACTTTCTCCTCCCCCGTCGCCCTCTCTCTTCTTGAAGCTCGTCTGCCGCCGCTGCTGGCCCCCGCCGTCGGGTGCCCTTGCCCGCCACCGGTCGACCGTAGAACTTCGTCGGCGCCTGATCTCTAGGTATGGAGCAGAAGGAGGACGTGTTGGGGCCCCATGACACCGGATCGACAAGCAACGATGCCGGGTCAACCTTCCTCTTCCCCACCTCTGAGCCGCCGGTGCGCGGCACCTCCGGCCGATGGTGCCTCCTCCTCCCTCCACGAAGCCACGGAGGCGCGCCTTCATCGCTCCGCTTCAAGCTTCCCAACCAATTGTGGCTCAAGGTCCGCGACCGACGACGCTAGTAGCTCTCCGTCCGACGGCGCCAGTAGCTCTCCGTCCAACGGCGCCCGCTCATCCCCGGCTGACGGCGCCCAACTCATCCTCGGTCTCCGGCTCCTGCTCCTCGCCGTCCTACTGCACCACTTCCTCCCCGGCCAACGGCGCCACCTCCACCCCATCGGACCGTATCAGCGCGCCAAGAAACACCGGCTTCCGTTGCTGGCCTTCGTCGCAAGATCGTTCACGACGTCCTGCCTCCTCCTCAACCCGTCCTGCCTCCTCCCCAGGAGCCGCCGCCATATGAGTCACCCTTCCGCAACGCCACCGCCTGTGACGCGAGGGACGACTTCAACCTCACTCCGATGCCACTCTTCCACTGGAAGCCAGACTACTCTGAGGTACAAATTTGTGCCTTTTTGGTGAATTTGAACATAGCCATTGAGTGTGTGCAAAACATTTATTTGATGCATTCCAATGTGTGCAAAACAACTCTAGTCTATAGTGTTTGAGAAATGCTCCTGGTACTGTTGCAGTGAGACCCACATGATTTTGATAGGTAATGTGGAACTAGTGGAATTGAGTGATCTTTTCTTTGCTGTTTTTGAATATATACCATATATATACCCTGGTACTGCCGTATGGTTCACTGATTTATATTCTATATATCTGATACATTGGGATTATGCCAGTATCGACATACAGACAGAGTGTTAATACATCATGCAAGTTTCATTTTTCTTTGCGCGAAGTACATTATGCAAGTTACATAACATGGACAGCGTACTTGATCATCATGGTCAAATGTAACAACACTGTCAGTGTCAATCCAAAGAATCGAATCCAAAGAAATATTATGGCATTGAGCCCTCAAATAGTTCGTTCATGCTTCTCGTGCTCCTGAATACAAAAAGGTTAATTTGCAGAAACTACAGAGTAGATTAGCACAGGATGGCATGAAAGCATTCTTTCTCTCATAGCTACTTTGTATCTCTGCTACTCTTGACTGGAAAAACTAGTTTCGGCTGTAGAACTGAAGAATGAAGGTTGTCCCAAAACTGAGTCATGATGTAATTTCCTCCCTTTTATTATAAATAAACAATGCTATGGCATATATACTATTGTTTCAGATATCATGGATATAATTTCTGGCACCTAGGATGAGTAGGATCCTTCTATGCATTCAGCTAGTAGATAGATCTTCTGTAATCATATATTATATGCTTATCCTAAAGTTATTCAAAGATATCATACAGTTTGTTAGGGCACTGGACAAATATATTCTCTTTGTTTTGGGCTCTAGACTTCAGGAATCTTTATACTGGTGAGGCAGACATGTATCGGAGAGTTCTTTTCCTGACAATTCATATGACTAATTCTTCTCTGAAACAAATACGTACTGGGAACGTTCATTAATGTGTCTTCTATTGCTCCGAAACAAAATGGATCGAGCTGTTCCTGGTCACATAATTTGGCAGCACCAAACACCATGCAGGAACCTTCTCAGCCGACAGAAGTTCTAGTACTCCACCTAAGCTCTAGTACTCCTCAATTCTCATAACTAATCAAACCTAGAACTGTTATTATATCATGAGGTAGCCTCAACACTAAACTGCAGCAGCTGACAGAAGTTACGAAATTAAACAGTTTCAAGTTCCACCGAATTGCTACATCAAGCTACTGGTTCTGTATGCTCCTAGTTATTTTTCTCTATTTATTTGATCTTTCACATCCCAGAGTGAACCAAACACTATTTCAGCATGTACCTATTACCGTAGAGACCATATCCTGGACTTTCCCAGGCTAGTTAACAGGTTCAGTGCAGCAGCTCATTATTTTTGAGAGAAGCAGATAATACTATACTATTTGTGCAACTAACAGGTTACTATGAATATACTTAGATTTTCAGTCTCTTGTTTGGGCACGGTCTCTGCCATCTTTCTTACATATTTCTCATCTCAGAACCAAAACACGCAGAAACTTTGTAATCATTGGCATTTTTATTTCAGTGTAGTTAAATCTAATCATTGACAACATCTAAAATTTTTCTCTCTTGCTTTGTAGTATTCAAGGCCTTCTAGTTCGCAATATTTCACAAACTTGATGACACAAGATAAAGATGCTGATCTGGAATTGCTCATGCAGCCGGATCTCGCTCCAACTAGTGTTGGCAAAGGATCATCAAAGCGAAGAAGTAACTATACTCATGATGAAGATAATCAACTTTGCTATTCTTGGATGAATATTAGCAACGACCCAATCATTGGAACTGATCAGCCAGGAAAAACTTATTGGGAGAGGATTTCTCGAGATTTTCACCAAAACATGAATTCTGAAAGGACACCCAATTCCCTGGAGCACCGTTGTGGGGTCATCATCCGCGAGTGTATGAAGTTTCATGGGTACTTTGAAGAAGTGATGCGTCGCCATCCAAGTGGCGTCCCCCAGCAAGAGCATGTATCTATATCTAATTACACAAATGATCTCTAATACATTATTGGTTCATTTTCTGTCTTTGCTTCATATATTTAATTACACAAATGATCTTTGTTGCAGTTACTTCAAGCATAGGTTTGGTATGCTAAGAATTCAAAGGGCAAAATTTGTCCTTTTATCCATTGTTGGCTTGTGGTCAGGCATTCTGAGACGTTTGAAGCTCTTGAAATGAACAAGAGGTCGGCCAAATCAAGAAGCTTCAAACTCTCAGGAGAAGAACGGGATGGAGGATAACAAGAGTCTAGTCTAGGACAAGAAGACTCTATCCCTACTACCAAGAAAGCCCAACCTCCAGGTAGGAAGCAGTCCAAGGAGAAGCTAAAAAGAGACGAAAGAGATGATGAGTGCAAGGCTTTGATGAAGAACTTGGTAGTAATGAAGAGTGAGGAGCATATGCTGAAGAAAGAGAGGTGGAGCAAGGACCAGTGTCTCGAGCAACGAAGGCTAGACCTGGAGGAGCGGAAGCTACAGTGGGAGCAAGAAAAGCAAGTCATGTTCTATGATTTGAGTACCTTGGATGATGACCAAAGGACATATGTGTTGGCGAAGAGAGCACAATTCGCAAAGATGGCATCATTAAGTTCAAGTGGAGGTGCTAGCATAGGTGAGACTGGTGATGCGGTAGACTTTAGCTTTGTGTGATTCTTGTATGTTGGGATGATTGGAATAATTTATAAATGTGTTCAATGATAAAATATTTGTATCTTTGATAAATATGAATGAGTAACATGACAAAGTTAAAGAACAAGTATTTCTTTGTTTCAAATAAATGTGCATGATACAAAATACAAGGTCGTTATCTCTTTGATTCTTATTTATTCAAGATCCATGAAATTACATCTAGAATATTACAATACAACAATATGAACAACTATCTTGAACTATGAATTGCCCACAAATGCTCTACAAGGTCATTACGGAGTTGCTCATGTAATGACTTGTCCTCAATCTCCTCATGTATCTGGAGAAACTCCTCAAGGACAAGTGGATCTCGTCTTTTATAATCCTTAGGTGTCAACACATGGGACCTTGCTGATGTTGATAGTAGTTGAAATCTTCCTCCTCATCTCGCTCGTCCTCAATTATCATGTTGTGTAATAGAATACATGCTTGTATTATGTACCAGATATCTTCCTTACTCCAGCATCTTACTGGACCCCGAAAAATTGCAAAACATTTCTGTAGTATCCTAAACGATCTCTCCACAACTTGTTGATTCTTGTGCCGTCGTGAAGTTCATTTTCTTGTTCCCTTGTGGATTCTGAAAACCTTTCACAAATATTGCCCAACTAGGATATATCCCATTGGCAAGATAGTACCCCGTATTGTACTTGTTCCCGTTGACCATGTACTCCACTTTAGGTGTTGTCCCTGAAGTAAGCCTCTAAAAAAGTAGAGAGCGGTGCAGGACCTTGAGATCGTTGAGAGAACCAGGAAGACCAAAGAATGCATGTCAAATCCGAAGGTCTTGAGAGGCAACAAATTCTAGGATCATGGTTGGTCCTTTCTTATGCCCTGGGTATGCCCCTCTCCAAACAGTTGGACAATTTTTCCATTTTCAGTGCATGCAATCAACAAAATCCAACATACCAGGGAATCCTCTTGCATTGTTGACTGCCATAAATCTTGCAGTATCCTGAGCATTGGAAGCTCTCAGGTACTCTTCACCGAATACCTCGACAACATCTTTAACAAAATGCTTGAGGCACTCGAGGATCGTGCTCTCTCCCATCCTCACGTAGTCATCCAGAGAATCAGCCGACTCACCATATACAAGCATACGGAAAGCACCAACAAACTTCTGAATGAGAGATGCGCCGAGAATGCCAAGTGCATTGGGCTTCTGTCGTAAGAAGTCATCATGAGCCTCAACTGCATCCACGATGCGCAAGAAGAGGTTCTTCGACATCCAATACCGCCTCCTGAAATGCTTTCTGTTATAGACAGGCTGCTCCGCGAAGTGGTCAGTAAATTCGCTCATGTCCTCCCGCAATGTCCCGCGACACATTGTGACGTCCCGGTAAGGAACCACGAAACTTCTTCTTGCACTTTTCTCTCCTCGAGCCTTAAGTAGACCAGTAATGATCAAGAGATCGTCAGTATCCGATTCATCGTCTTCATCCTACCACCGTCGACGAAAGCTACTTCCAGACGGTGACGACATCTGCCATAGAAAAAGGATGAGAAACATTGTCAGTATACAATTACTACAATGCACGAACCGATATGTAAACATTGCATCAACACTCACACTATAATGCATGATAGTATACAAGGGGAGTACTGAACAAAAGGCTACAGAACCCAGGTTGCATTAATGTTCTTCATTTTTCTGAAATTTATTTTTCATTTACAGGTTGAGAGGTGTAGTAGGGCAAAGAAAAAATCTGATTTCTTTGCCCTATCTCTCAACGGACTTTTCATAAACGGACTCGGATATCGATATAGGCACTAAAGAAGATAATGACACACCAGAAAAGAAAAAAAAATCTGATTATTGATTGATGTGAACGGTTTTTGCACTGTCTATGCAGGAGACTTATAGGTACTGGTTTCCTGAAGTTCTCTACAGCAGAGTATGCTACTCCTGGATTAGGTAATTATATAAAAAACCGGTCACTTAATCTAATGAAAGCAATGACAAGGATTCAGCTCACAGAAAAACACTTGAAAAGGCCAAGACTACGAAACCTATACTTGGCCAAGGCAATTTCTTCAGCGCATCTTTTTCATTTACAGGATGAGAGGTGTAGCTGGACATTTGATCAGAAAGACCAATCCGTTGTGCAGGTCGCTTCAGTACTTATCGGCGAAATTAGGTTGTTCAAATATGCAAGAGGCACAAGCGCTAAACTAAATCCCCAAGAACGAAGCAGAGCGATGTACCTAAAGAGTTAAGAAGAAGCTCCAGGCGATTGGTCAGTTCTTGAGGCTCTGGTCTGCGACGTCTGGATCCTCTGGCGGGGTCGGCGTCAGCTTGAAGCAGCTCCAGGCGACAAGGCGGCGCAGGGGTTCACCAGCGGCAGCAGGAAGCGATGAGGCACGGGCGACCATCGGCGCAGAGAGCGACGATGCATGGGCGACCAGCGGCGCAGAGGGCGACGAGCCAGGGGGCGACCAGGCAGGGCGGAGGAGAAGCTCCGCGACGGACGAGCTCCAGGCGCTCGACGGCGGAGCAGCGGCGTTGACGGAGTAGCAGCGCTGGGGCGGACGAGCCAGGGCGACGCGGGTGAGGGGCGAGGCAGGCCGGGTCGATGAGGAGGAAAGCCGATGCGGCGGGCCAAGGAGAGGGCAGGCCAGGGCGCCGACGACTGAGGGGAGGAGGGCGTCGGCGCCGGCGGGAACCAAGGCGGCGGTGTCGGGCAGCGTTGAGCAGCGGCGACGGGAAATTCCCGATTTGAACGGAGTGGAGATTTTTCTTTACTGACAATCGGGTCCCACAGATTATAGGAGTCACCAGAGTTGCTTGCAAAATTAAGCTGCCAAATTTACAAATAGACTTACAAAATAAGATTTAAAAGTCTAATTTTACATGTCATACTAAAGATGCTTTTAGCTAGCAGCTAAGCTCGTCATCATGGTTACTGCCTAACCCTGGACGCACACGAGCAACCACACGTCACAACAAATAAAATTCACAAAATAAGTAAAAGATGGTGCATGTGCAGTAGAGCTCGCGCTTACTGGTTGTAGTCCATGTTGCGCAAGATGGCGAAGCTGATGGATATCCCGCATGCGGCGGGCAGCCCTGCCGCCCTGGAGAAGTCGACGGCCGGGAACCCGCCGGCGGCGGCCTTGACGCAGTTGCAGGCGGCGACGCGGTCGGCGGCGGTGGCGGCGAGCTGGTGGAGCACGCCGAGGCTGCTGCAGCACAAGCCGTACGGCGTCATCCCGGGCGCCCCCCGTGAGGTACGGCATGCACGGCGCCATCAGCTGCGTCACCTCAGGAGCAGCACGGCGAGGGAGGCGCTGGCGCTGTTGCTCATCGTCGTCGTTCTCGTTCGTTGTTGTTGCTGTTGCTTCGGTGGAACGGGCTGTAAGAAGGGAGACGATACACTCTTTTAAGCTGACGATGAAGCTTGTTGTGGGGATGGAGGGGTGTATATATAGCCATATAGGTGGGGTGTAGGGAGTACGTGACAAGTGCCGTGTGCCGTGTCGAGTTGTTTTGCCATGTCGCCCGTGTGTGGGAAAGCAGAGAAGAGAGCGTGGCCGATAGTGATGGTCAAATGGGGCCGGACCAAGCGTGCCGTCCCGAAGCACGAAAATTTTGACCAGGTATGAGCACAGTCCGATACGTGACAATTCGTGCCCGGGCTGGCCCGGCACGAGGCTGCGTGCCGTGCTTGGACCAGGACCTCGGCCCGACGGCCGGCACGGGCACGAATTGATACTTGTACACAGGTACACAGGTGAGCTATTTGAGAGGGTATACAACAAGAAAGTATTGATACTTGTACAGCTAGAGGGTATACAACAAGAAAGTATTGATACAAAACAAGTACACAGGTGAGCTATTATAGCAACACGAAATAAAGGGGGGAAGTGGTAAATTAGTCTTGAAAAACTTGAGAAAGGTATAGAAGTAAATAATCTGTGTAATCACCTCCCAACTGCCATTATGTTTCCAAATGTAAACAATACTGCAAATTTGATAGGTCTGACAAAGACAAGAAGTGATTGCACGAGAAAGTGAAAGTAAGTAATGTATTACATGAATAAAAACATCTGGTGTATAGACAAGCTTGCCGTAACCAACTTATCTCATGTCATGAAAAATTTTAAGTCATTACCAGAACCTAATGCTAATGTGCAGAAAAGCTTGCCATAACCATCTTATCTTAAATAGTTTATGTTAAGTCATGATTTAAGGTTTAGCTCCAGGTTGCATGATTCCTTCACATAGTTTTGACTTAACAGCTACTATATTTGTCCAGAAGCAGAACAGGAATATAAATTCACATTTGTGTGACAATTAAGAATTGCAACAGCATTAATTTCTAACACTGACAGAAAAAAAGCTAACAATGTGCTTCTTGATCAAGTACTTCTGAGTCTGAGTCTGACACTGGACAACCTATTGTGGCCAACCTAAAATTCTCATTTCCAATACACGGGTCTGAAACTAATACATCATATAATCCAAACTGAACAACAAGACACAGGTTTGGAACTAATTCTGAATCATATAAGGTACAGGAACAGCTACACCATGAACCGTACGGGGAACGAATTGCAAGGGCATACCGAGATCATCAGGACGAGTCTGACCGCCAAGCATATCGCGAAGGCGTAGATCCGCTGAGCCAGGCAAATCAAGAAGAACAAGTCAGATTTAGGCGAACCAGAAGATTTGAGGGTGAGGTTTGACCTGGAGAGAGGAAAAAGAGCCGAGGTCCTCGGAGTCACCCAGGATTGAGTCGTCCAGCACCTCTCCTCGTCGCCACCGACCAGGGAGCAGCGGAGGCGGGTGAAGGCGTCCATGGCTGGCCTCCTTGGTTGATTCAGGGAGGCGAAGTGGTGACGGTGTCATCAACACCGCGATGAGACGGGCCTAGTTCCCTGGTAAGATCAAGTTTAGGCGGGGTTGGGTTTGGGTTTGGTCAAAGAATGTAGCTCACTAGCAGGGCCAAATGCACCCAGAGTCCCAGAGAAGGAACTGCGCAATTAGACACATAAGAATCTGCAAAATTAGTTGCAATCTGAAATTTATTTTGGGGATATCAAGCATCCTGAGAAGAAGACAAATCATGGTGTCAATGGCAAGAAAAATTAAGTGAAAATGCAGCGCCTAGAAACATGGAAATACACAACAAATTCAGGATGCAAATCAAATAAGCCAAGAAATAAGGTCCATTACATACACAACCGGGTACTACTAATTAATATTGAAATCACGCATCAAGGCAGAAGTTACATAAAACTATTGAATTAAAAGTGACAGATACTACTCTAGCATGCACGTGCTAAGCAGCAAATTCAAGTAACAACATTACAATAATATCTGCCCAAAAGGTGTTTGCCCTTGTCACATCACAACCATACTACTAGTTATACTGCAGATGCGCACTGATCATACTACATACTACTACTGAATTAAAAACTGATAGATTGCTTCAAAACTAAACACCATAGTACTGCTGATGACTCCGCTGATGTAATAGCATCCTGCTATGGGGCGGGCAGACGAGCGATGTTTGGATTCCCGACCTTATCCATGCGATGTGCCATGGACATTGGTCGAGTGACCCAGCAGGCACCCCCACAAACAAACGGAGGTGCGTTGGTCACCGGCATTCCCCAACCACACAAACCTACACAGTTCATGGCCCAAACATCACTTGGCACCATCCAGGTGTCCACATACTCGCTGCTCTGAAAATCAAGTTTCCCATCCCTCCTCATGTTACCATCAGTAACACTGATAACCTCTTTGCTGCGCAGACCAGTGCTGCTGAAGGTTCCTTGTCATCGTCGTCCTTGCGGAATGGTAGCAAGTCCACGTCGGCCTCTGGGCGTCGGACAAACATATAAACAATATGAGTCTTGACCGGGTGGAAGAAGCCCAGGCTTGGCACAGTGCCGTATTGCAGACCGGCGGCGTAGTACTTGGGGTGCTCCCACAGCTTCTGAAGCTTCACCACGTAGTTGATGTGCGATCTGCTGGCGGAAAAGGAGGTCTGCCAGCCCGGCCTCGTGTAGTTGGGAGAAAGGTCCGGAGGATAAGGACGGGATCAGTGCCAGGGGTCGGCCTGATGTGCTTGGTGCCATCCACGGGCATGGTAACGCCAGAAATTTCCAGGAACCGTACGGCCCCGTCGCACACTCTGAACAACCGGACCGCCCTCACAAATCGAGCTTCAATTTCTGGATCGATGGTGGTTGGGGCTATCTTGAACACCTTCGCAGTAGCAGATTCACCTTCAGCCAAGAAGCTCTTGGTCACCAGCATGGTGCCTCGGCGGGCATCCGTCCACCAGAAGCTGTCGTCGTGGAATAAGACTCCGTCGACGTTCCAAGGCCAGTGGTCGTCCACACGAGGCAGGGTGTGCAGCTCCCAGCCGGCTTTGAGTGAGTCGAAGACGATAAGATCGTACTTGCCGTTGGGGCGAGGCTTGGAGAGTTGCGCGATGACGAAGTGGTCGTTGCGCGATGTTTTCTCCGCCAATCCAACGTTGATTGAAGCGCGAAGGGGACATCGCCCTGTCACCGGCGGGATCAGAGTTGTGACCCCGGTCCTGGCGTCGTAGACGAGGAAGTCGTTGGAGGCCGGAACGTTGAACAGGATCCTCCAGGTGCTTATGGCGGTGATGATCGGAGGTTTGTAGCTGTTGAACTCGAAGTCAGGAGTGTAGTTCTCGCAGATCTGCAGCCGGCTTACAGCAGGTGGGGCTTCCAAGCGGAAGTAGACATCCTTCGTCCGGTAGGGGACGGGCAACTTCGAGATGATGTGCCAGTTGGCCTCCGACTCCACCTCCGCGGCGGCGCCCCTCGACCCGGACGCCTGAGGTCGACATGGGGGCGGTGAGGGAGGGGAGGGGAGGGGAGGGGAAACAATGGGGAGGACGAGAGTGGTTTTTTTTTTTTTTTTTTTTTTGAGACAGACGAGAGTGGTTGTTGTGATGGTGGAAACGATGCTGTGGGAATATATTTAATGATTGGAAGGGTGCGGGGGGATCCGAGGTGGGTGGCATACTGCACGTGGGCCCGCCTGTGAGTTCGCTTATCTCTCTTTTCGAAATCGAAAGGCGGGTGGTTGTTTTTTTTTTTCTCGATGGACCGGACGGGGTGGGTCGCGGTTCTTTTGTCGAGGAAGCGACTGGGCCATCTCGTCAGCCTCCGGTAAGACATGGTATGACCCGACTTGTCAGTGACCGGGGCCGTAGGCGCCCACGACAAGGCGTGCGCAACAAGCCAGCAAGAACGAGAGAATCTCTTGCGCCTTTTGATTATCACCATTGTCGCTGCTATAAGGACGACACACTGGTTAATGTGAACTAGCTTTACGGTGAAACGTATCATTTGCCCATTTGACTCCCACAGAATCCTGTTCTCCCACGGTAAAGGTGGACGCTGGCAAAGCAGTCTGCAAGCAATTAGCTATAGCTAAGCAAGTAGACAAAGATGTTTCCCAGTGCTATCTGCCAACGGTTGGAAAAAAAAATAAGATAATAAAGTAATCTGTTTTGTGAGATCCATATTGTAAGTTTCATGACCATTGGCGATTAGTTCTCTAAGATATGAATGTTTGGGTGATAGATAATAACTATAAAATTATGGGCTAATATCTACACGAGTATTGTCTATGCAGGAATTATCTCTAAACTCTATTATAAATCATATAGATGATGGTGGCCTTGACGATTGATGATAAAGACCACAAACATAGAGGCTTGATGAGTTTGATGGAGTCTAAGGATTGATGAAGATGGATCAAAGCTAATAACAAACTATGGAGCAAGTGTTAGGAACACTTGTCTAGTTGTTAGGGTTTTAAGTCCATAAGAAAAACCGGACTATCAAGAGGGTCTAGATCATGTTTTCTTAGGTCATGTCTAGTCGATGATGTGCATGTATGATCAGTGAAATCACAGGCATTAGGTGACAGTGGAGAAGCCAAGGAGCTGTTCCGAGAAGCCAAGAAACGAAGTCAAGCGAGAACGAGAAGTTTCAGCTTCTGGACAGAGTGACCGGATAGAGGGGTCAGTGGAGACCGGACTGTACGGTCACTAGGAGACCAGAGAGAAGTTTATGAAGAAGTCTGTCAATGCGAAGACCTGTATGGTCCAGACTACAGACTGGACGGTCCGGTCTGTATGGAGGTGGCTCGGGACAGAAGGGCGCAGAAAATGGTGCTCTCTGGAATGGAGAGAGAACATTTGATCGAACGGTCCGGTCAGTATAAGAGATCAGTCTGGACAGAGCAGCCAACGGCTCTGGGAGTCGTTCCAGAGAGACCGGACGGTCCGGTCTGGCAGTGACCGGACAGTCCGGTCATTGGGGTCTAGAAAGTGGATTTCGTGAAGCAACGGTTAGTTTGAGGTTGGAAGCTTATATAACTTCGTTGATAGGGTCTTGGAGACCTCTCTTGGCTAGTGAAATACTTGAGAGCATTTGGAAGTCCAAGAGTAAAAGAGGAGAGCAATAGGGGGGTGAATAGGTAATCTAAAAATTAATCCTGAAAAAGGCACTAAGCTTTGATCAAATAACAGGGACGACGGAACTTCCGTCAGGAATGATGTCAAATGACAGAACTTCTCTAAACCTTCCCCTAAAATTAATTTAAATACGGATTACTAAGAAAAAGCAATACAATACTTGATAGAGGAGAAGCTACAGTAATGCACACCTAGGATTCTTTGATGAGTAGCTAGCAACACAATTAATAAGTGAAACAAGCACAATAATATGAAAGAAATATATAAGCACAAAGATAAAAGCGGAAATATAAAGAGAGACACAAGGAATTAACCCGAGGTTCGGCAACCACACTAATTAGTTCCTACGTCCTCGTTGAAGAGCCACACAAAGTGGTCGGGTCTCTCTCAACCCTTTTTTCCCGTCAAGCAATCACAAAGATCGTTCTCGGATTTCTTTCTCCACTTGATTCTTTTCCTCCGGAGGCGAATCACACCTTCACAAACGTCCCCGTCTCACCACAATAAGTTGGGAGCTCAAGGACGACGCCTAGTCGTCTAGAAGACCAAGTCTCTAAGAGTAACAAGCAAATCAAATCTTGATGGAAAGGGAAAGATGTGCTCAAGCTTTTGAGTGGATGGAATCAATCTTTTATGGTTGGATCTCTCTCACTTTGCTTGGAATCTCAAGAACAAGTTTGGGAGTGAGAGGGGAGACCTCTAGCTAAAGAAAGAGTGGAATGCCAAAATGTCCAACCCTTCCCACGGGGGAAGGGGTGAGCTATAAATAAAGGCTCTCTAAAAACTAGCCGTTGCTGTGTTTTTCTGTTTCAAAATTAGCCGTTGCACGAGCCTGGAAGTAAAAGCAGATGTTGTGACGGAACTTCCGTCAAGGGGTGAAGGAACTTCCGTCACTCTCGGGTAGACATGAAAAAGGGCTCACAGAACTTCCGTGAGAGCCACGGAAATTCTGGTGATGGAACTTCCGTCAAAGAACGACACAACTTCCGTCACTCTCGGGTTGGCGCAAGGATAAAGTCTGAAGCTGACGAAACTTTCATCACCCTTTCTTTGGCTCAGAAAAAGGCTGGTTCTTTGGCTTTGTTGGCTAAACCTTCACAAATTTTATTTGTGGACTTGAGCACATAAATTCCCTTTCAAGCAAGATAAGTTTTACCCCTCTTAATAGTTTGGTATACCTATGACTTAAAATAAATTAGCAAAAGGCTAAACTTGAAGCACTAGGAGTCTTTTTCCTTTTCTCTTTCATTGAGGGATAGACTTTTCTTACAAGAGTGGGCAACAAAATTTTGTCTTGATAATCTGCACATTTTCTTTATGAACATGTTAGCACAAGTTTAATCTTATATCATTAATCACCAAAACGCACTAGGGGGCTAGATGCATCTTCAATCTCCCCTTTTTTGGTGGTTGATGATAATAGATTAAAAGATATAAAAATATAATCAAGAGAAACAACAACAATAAAATATAGTGAGGCTCCTCCTAAAGATATGCATGATTCACAAAAACATGTGAAGGAGCTCCCCCTATCTTTTGCAATGAGTGGGGTGCCTAACAAAGTATACAAGTGTGCAACAAGGTGATAGCAAAGAACAAAAACACACTTAACAAGAGCAAGAGGCAACTAACCAAGCACCACACAATACCATAAAGCAGTAAGGTTATTACAATAAAGGTTCACAAATAGTTTTCACACACAAAGCAAATAGATAGAAAGATAAACTTGTCCATAAGTTTATTACTAGGTTATTACAAAAGAGACACTATCAATATCCTTTTCTAACACATCTCTCCCCCTTTGGCATCAAAGCACCAAAAGGAATGAAAGGAGGAGGAGCTATGAAAAGAATCACGCATCGTTATCGGTGCCCTCATCCTCTTCATCTTCATTTTCTTCATCATTGGTCGGAGGAGGAGCGGGCTGAGGAGCAATATCATCCTAATCATAGCCGGCAAGTGGATCCTCAAAGACCGGTGGCTCACCATCAGGGTCACACTCGGAGCCATCCGGAGACACCTTATGGCCTTGAGCCCTTTGGTCTTTCTTGTAGCACCGCACGTGCTTCTTAATCCGCCTCTTGTTCTCCCAGTTTTCCTTAGCATTGAAACAACAAGCATTCAAGATGCTTCTAAGCATAGAGGCAATGGGAGATGAAGGACGGCGAGGTGGTGCTTGAGATGGAGGAGCTGAAGATGAGGCACGAGATGCTGCTACCTTTTCTGCCGCTACCTCTCTCCGAATTGTCTCATGACAGGAACGAGAGAGAGTCAGCACACATGGTCTCAAAGGCTAATGTTTACACTCCTTCTCAAATACCAAGCCTGATTCAGACTCAATCATCCTCATAAGATAGGGTGCAAAAGGAAGAACCTTTCTTGTATCCAGAGATGCAGAGTAGATCTCTTGGACAATGAAGTCCATCACACTGAAGGGGACAGCCCCATCTCTGAATCTAGCAAGAATGTTCCTGGAATGCTCAACAAGTGAAGTAGCATACCCAGCCTTTGGAGCAATAGTCACCCTGAGCATCCAATTGAGGGTGAAGTAAAAGTTGTGCATTCCGTGAGTGGTACCCCGATATGTTGGATGGAGATCCTCATACATGAAGGTCAACTCTGAATCCTTCAACACTGACTCATATGAGAGCTTGTCCTTGGCATCATCATCATCATCCTGAAAGAAGAAAGTGGCCAGGCGTGAGGGCGACATGACATACTGCATACCCTGTGTCATCCAATGAAATTACCCTCTCCCATTAATGTAAAGGGTGGAGTAGAACTGACAGATCACCTCCTCATTCCAGTCATAGCTGAACCCCATGAGATCGTAAACATTTCTAGCCTTGCAAGCTCCCACAATCTCATTGAAGGTAGTGACATCCTTCTCCTCCATGTACTTCTAATCAATCCACTGATGAGTGGCCAACTGGTTCTTTCTATTCATATCAATGAGCATGGACATGTAGTAGTCCTGCTGAAACCATGTGAGAAACCAGGGATCACTCACTTCTTTGTCTGCCACAAGATATTGGTTTTGCTTTCTTGCTGCACTCAGTCCCTCTGCATCCCTCTTATAGTCCTTGAAGTCATGGTGAGGTGGATACACAGGGGCATGGACTCCAAGGTCCCTCACAATGTTCAAGGGCTCATTCATCATGTGTGTGCTCTTGCGAGGTCTGGGGTTCTTCTCCTTGGCTGGCCTCTTCCCTTTATCTACTGCTCTTCTAGGAGGGAGGGATCCTCCTTGATCCACTGTAACAGTCTGAGCACCCTGGCTACTGCCTTGTCCCTTCCTTCTAGAAGCCACTGCTTTTCTCCTCTTGGAAAGGGGCACTAGATCCTCATGTGAGGAGGAAGATTGAGATTGTTCCACATTTTGTTCCTCCTCACTTGATTCCCCTTCAACGATTGGAGCATTGGAGGCAAACTTGGTGCAGACCATTTTCACAAGACCATGAGGCGAGAAGAATGATCAAAGAGATTAGGCATGAGTCGCAAGTAAGAGTGAAGAGGTAAGTAAAATTTAATGCACTGAACTATAGGTGACGGAAGTTACATGACAGACCACGGAAGTTCCGTCGTGACAGAAGTTTCGACAGAACTTCCGTCACTTGCAGTTTGCACTAAACTCGACCTAACTCCTAAATCCTACCGCAAGAGTCACAATGGCGCTAAGAGATGATAGACTAATCATAGGGTGACTGCTCTATCCAAGTAAAACTGAGACATATGAACATTTGACCTAAAGACCAAGATCTAGGGGTCAAATCTCATAACTAGGGCAATGGAGAGAAAAAAAACTTGATGGAGATCGCGGAACTTCTGTGGGGAAGGGGTTGAATCTCCACCAAATCCAAGGAAATTGCTGGTTGAACCTCCAAATCACCACAAATCTCCACTTAGGGTTTGAGGAGAAGAGAGAGAAAGAGAAAAGAGATAATGGCCGGTTAGAGAAGGAAGAAAGAGGGGCTCGGGCCACTTAACTTGACATTAACGAAAGTTCTATCATTAGGCGACGGAAGTTCCATCGGTCTCGGGTTTGGACAGACAGTAGTGAAGAGTTATGGAAGTTTCCCCAGAACTTCGTGGACAACGGAAGTTCCGTGAATGGGTGACGGAAGTTCCGTCATTCTCTGTTTGACAGAGTGAAACCCTCTACTAGATTGAACTTTTGGACAAGATAGGTAGGGAATATAAGACTTGTTTTAACTTGTGAATAGCAACAATCAACCAGGTAAAACTATATTCACAAGTTTCAACAATATGATCTATTGATCAAAATATTTTATTTTGAAATGCAAAGACATTATGAAATTTTTGAAGAATTTTATTTTCAAAGCATTTTGCATGATCACTTCATCAAACAAAGTGCATGATTCTACTTCAAGTTGGATGAGTCAAGAATATTTAGTTCACTCCTAAGTTCACAAAACCGCTTCTCATCTAGGGGTTTGGTAAATATATCGGCTAGTTGTTTATCGATTCTAACATAGCTAATTTTAATATCCCCCTTTATAGAATGATCTCTCAAGAAGTGGTGTCGGATATCTATATGCTTAGTCCTATTATGATCAATAGGGTTATATGCAATCATGATGACACTCTCATTGTCACATAGGAGTGAAATTTTGGTCATAGTGTATCCAAAGTCCTTTAGAGTTTGTCGCATCCATAGTAGTTGAGCACAACAACTTCCGGTTGCTACATACTCCGCTTCGGCCATGGATAGGGCAACGAAATTTTGTTTCTTAGATGACCAAGATACAAGGGACCTACCCAAGAATTAGCACATCCCGGAGGTACTTTTCCTATCCACCTTACATCCGACGTATTCGGCATCGGAATAACCGGCTAGCTTGAACTTGGAGCCCTTGGGATACCATAATCCTAGGTTTGGTGTGTGAACTAAATATTTCAAGATTCTTTTTACAACCACCAAGTGACTTTCCTTAAGAGCACTTTGAAATCTTGCACACATGCACACACTAAGCATGATATCAGGACTAGATGCACAAAGATAAAGCAAAGAGCCAATCATGGATCGATATACCTTTGTATCCATGGGCTTACCGTTTACATCTAGTCTGAGGTGTCCATTTGTCTTCATGGAAGTCTTGTTTGGTTTTGCATTCTCCATGTCAAACTTCTTGAGTATGTCTTGAGTGTACTTGGTTTGACTTATGAATGTTCCTTCTTCAAGTTGCTTGACTTGAAAACCTAGAAAGAACTTCAACTCCCCCATCATGGACATCTCAAATTTCCTATTCATAATCTTTGCAAACTCATCACAAAAAGATTGATTAGTAGAACCAAATATAATATCATCGACATATATTTGACATACAAATAAATCATTATCAACTTTTCTTGTGAAGAGAGTAGGATCGGCCTTGCCAATTGTGAAGCCCTTGTTGATCAAGTATCCCTTGAGGTGCTCATATCACGCTCGAGGAGCTTGCTTGAGGCCGTAGAGAGCTTTGTGAAGCTTGTACACATGGTTTGGTTTCTTTAGGTTTTCAAACCCCGAAGGTTGTTGTACATACACCTCTTCTTGAATAGGGCCATTAAGAAGTGCACTTTTTACGTCCATTTGAAAAAGTTTTAAGCCATGGTGAGTAGCATAGGCAAGTAAAATACTAATTGACTCAAGCCTAGCTACGGGTGCATAAGTTTCACCAAAGTCCAAACCTTCAACTTGTGAGTAGCCTTTTGCAACAAGTCTTGCCTTATTTCTTACTACCACACCATACTCATCTTGTTTATTGCGGAAGACCCATTTTGTACCTACAACATTTTGCTTGGGTCTTTCCACCAATGATCACACCTTCTTTCTTTCAAAGTTGTTCAACTCTTCTTGTATGGACATCACCCAATCTGAGTCTTGAAATATTTGTTCCACCCTAAGAGGTTCCATGGAGGAAGCAAATGAGTAATGATGACAAAACGTAGCCATTCGAGATCTAGTAGTTACCCCCTTTTGGATGTCACCAAGATTGTTGTCAACGGGGTGATCCTTTTGAATGCTTTGTCGGACTCGAGGGTGAATTGGCCTAGATGCATCTTCTTCTTGTTGTTGTTGTTCTTGATTGTTGTCATCTTGAGTGTCTCTATCTCCACCATCTTGTGCTTGATCTTGGTTGTTGCCTTGACCATGATCGTCACCATGATCTTGGTTACTTCCTTGACCTTGTTCGTCATGTGGCTCTTGTGGAGATGAGTCATCTTGTCTTGAAGAAGATGATTAATCTTGACTTGAATTTGGGTCTTATGGTCTTATCACACCTATTGCCATGTTCCTTATTGCATCACAAGGAGCTTCATCACCTCCAACACTTCGATCAACTTGCTCTACTTGAGAGCCATTAGATTCATCAAATTGCATATCCCGGATGATTTCAACAACTCCAGTGCCTTTGTTAAAGACTCGATATGCATAGACGTTAGTTCCATATCCAAGAAGAAAACCTTCATGAGTCTTAGGAGCAAACTTAGAGGATTTAGGTTTCTTGTTAAGAATAAAACATTTGCTCCCAAAAACTCGAAAATATGAAACATTGGGAAGTTTACCGGTGAGGAGCTCATAAGGTGTCTTCTTCAAGAGCTTGTGAAGATATAACCTATTTATTGCATGGCATGCGGTGTTGATGGCTTCGGCCCAAATGGTGTCCGATGTCTTGTACTCATCAAGCATTGTTCTTGCCATCTCTATGAGTGTGCGGTTCTTCTTTTCGGCTACTCCATTTTGTTGTGGAATGTATGGAGCTGAGAACTCATGCTTGATGCCTTCTTCATCAAGATATTCTTCAACTTGTGTGTTCTTGAACTCGGTTCTATTGTCACTCCTTATTTTCTTGATCTTCACTTCATACTCATTTTGGGATCTCCTCAAGAACTTCTTTAGAATTCTTTGTGTTTCACTTTTGTCCTTCAGAAAGAATACTCAAGTAAAACGAGAATAATCATCAACAATTACAAGGCCATATTTGTTACCGCCAATGCTTATGTAGGTGACCGGTCCAAAAAGGTCCATGTGGAGCATTTCCAACGGTCTTGTCGTTGTCATCATTGTGTTGGATGGATGTGCTGCTCCTACTTGCTTTCCCGCTTGACATGCGCTACATATTTTGTCCTTCTCAAAAGCAACATCCTTTAGTCCAATGATGTGACCACCTTTTAGGAGTTTAGAAAGATTTCTCATCCTAACATGAGCTAGCCGGCGGTGCCATAGCCAACCCAAAGTGGTTTTAGCGACCAAACAAGTATTTAGGTTAGATTCCTCTTTGTTGGTGAAATCAACAAGATAGATCTTGTCCTCTAAATACCCTTTGAAGGCTATAGAGGAATCCTTTTTCCTAAAGATGGTCACACCATCATCGTCAAAGAGACAACTATAGCCCATCTCACAAAGTTGTGATACGGACATTAAGTTATATCCTAGACCATTCACAAGATAAGCATTACTAATTGAAAGGTCATGGGTGACGTCAATCTGTCCACGACCAATTACCTTTTCTTTGTTGTCATTTTCAAATGATATGCCTCCACTTGGTAGATTGTCATGATTAAGTATGGAGAACATTGATCTCTCTCCGGTCATATGATTTGAGCACCCACTATCAAGTACGCATATTGCTCCACCGGAGGAATATTCCTACGAAGGAAATCAAGCACGTGTTTTAGGCACCCAAGTTGGTTTGGGTCCATTAACATAAGATATAAGAACTTTGGGTACCCACACACAAGGTTTCCACCTTGCATCATGTGGCTCAACAAACTTGGCAACTACTCTATCATAAGCATTACGAGTTAGCACATAAGAGGCATCAAAATCATCAAAGGATATGGTAGAGTTCTTGGTGTTCTTGTTGACTTGGGAAGCATTCTTGGGCTTGATGGTATTTTCTTGTGCCACTTGCTTTCCCTTGTTCTCACGCACAAAGTTGATTCTTTTGTTGTGCCTTCTTTTGGGTACATTCTTGTTGTACCCCAATCCTCTCTTATCATGAGAGGCTCTTGGTTCACCAACTATTTTTGTTGTGGTCTCCACTTGAGCTTTCTTCTTGAGCTCATTGACTTGGTTGGTTAGCTTCTCAATGATTGCATCTTGCTTGGCAATCATATCAACATCAATGTTGTGGCATCTTTCACAACCCTTGCTTGTTGAGGCTTGAGAAGATTCAATCTTCTTCAACAACGAGCGAGAATTTATCTTGAGATCTTCAATGGCCTTTACTTAGGCCTTGTTCTCCTCTAGAAAGGAGTTGCACCTTTCTTGATACTTCTTGCTCGTTGAGGTGCATGATTCACTTGACTCATTGATCTTTGCAAGGTCCTTGGTCAAGGTCTTGTTCTTTTTCTTCTCTTCCTCAAGTTGCTTGGTGAGCTCTAGGTTCTTGCTTCTTTCTTCATCAAGCAACTCTTCTTATCTATCAATGATTCTTTCTTGATTGTCCAACTCCCCTTATAGCTTATCTAGCATTTTAACGATTTCATGCATAGAGGGGACCAAGTCCTCCTCTTCATCACTACAATAGGAAGAATTGAAATCGGTGTGAGGAGCTACCTTGCTTTCCTTGGCCATGAAGCATCGGGGAGTGTCATCCTCATCATCGGTGAGGTTGTTGAAGAGTGACTTCTTGGTCGAAGGTAGACCAATGCCGATGTTAGCAATGCCACCCTCATCATCTTCATCATCATCATCGGAGATGTACTCTTGGCCAATGTGAGCTTGCCCCTTGTTGTATGACTTCTTGTTGGGCTTGGTCTTGTTGTTGTATTTTTCATTTTTCTTGCCCTTGCCATTTAGCTTTGGACAATCGGCAATCATGTGTCCTTATTCATGACACTCATAGCATATTCTACTTGTTCTTCTAGCTTTTGCCTTATCAAAGCTTCTCTTGGTGAAGCCGTTCTTGATCATGTATTTGCCAAATTTCTTGACAAATAAGACAAACTCTTCGTCGTCTTCCTCCTCCTCATCATCATCTTCGTCATTATTTGCTTTAAGAGCTATGTCCTTCTTGCTTGAGCCTTCATCACCAATGAGCACATTCACTCTTTTACCCTCATCATCACGACTCTTGTGAGCATTTATTCTTCCAATCACTTTATCGGTTGTGAAACTCTCAAATCCATCCTTTTTTTCAATGATGGTGCATAGAGTTGGGTTTCACAACCTAAGAGCCATGAGAAGCTTATAGTTGACTTCTTCATTTTTGATGTTGTACCCATATGCTCTTCTCTCATTCACAATGTCCATGAGCATATCATGAGTTTGTTGAGGCTCTTCTTCCTTGTTCATCATAAAGAAATTGAATTGATTCTTGAGAACTTGGAGCCTTGACTTCTTTACAATATCAACTCCCTCATGGGCACATACAAGCTTCTTCCACATTCTCCGAGCATTCTCAATTCCGGCTACTCTTGAATACTGCTTGGGATTCAAGGAAGAGAGAATGGCGGATACCGCTTGAGCGTTGCGATGTATGTTGAATTGATCCATGGTTGTAGGATTATCCTTGTCTTTCAAGGTATATCCTTTCTCCACTATCTCCCAAATTGGTGGACCAATTGATATGAGATACATCTTCATGCGATGCTTGTTCCAACTAAAATCTTTGTCTTTGAAATAAGGCAATCTTCCACTCCCACTGCCATGTATATTTACCACATCGGCATAGTTGAAGGGCACGGCATCATGCAAATCACTTCCCTTGCTTGCTGAAGCAAGATCTTGAGGCTTGCCGCCTTCCCCCGGCTTCGACATCCTTTAACTTTCAAGCTTTTAAGCCTTGTAGAAGATTATGGTTCTGATACTAATTGAAAGTTGCCTATATGGGAGGTGAATAGGCAATCTAAAAATTAATCCTGAAAAAGGCACTAAGCTTTGATCAAATAACAGGGACGACGGAACTTCCGTCAGGAATGATGAAACTTCCGTCACCACGGAAGTTCTGTCAAATGACAGAACTTCTCCAAACCTTCCTCTAAAATTAATTTAAATGTGGATAACTAAGAGGAAGCAATACAATACTTGATAGAGGAGAAGCTCCAGTAATGCACACCTAGGATTCTTTGATGAGTAGCTAGCAACACAATTAACAAGTGAAACAAGCACAATAATATGAAAGACATATACAAGCACAAATATAAAAGTAGGAATGTAAAGAGAGACACAAGAAATTAACCCAAGGTTCGGGAAGTACACTAAGTAGTTCCTATATCCTCGTTGAGGAGCCACACAAAATGGTCGGGTCTCTCTCAACCCTTTTTCCCGCTAAGCAATCACAAAGATCATGCTCAGATTTCTTTCTCCACTTGATTCTTTTCCTCCGGAGGTGAATCACACCTTCACAAATGTCCCCGTCTCACCACAACAAGTTGGGAGCTCAAGGGCGACGCCTAGCCGTCTAGGAGACCAAGTCTCCAAAAGTAACAAGCAAATCAAATCTTGATGGGGAGGGAAAGATGTGCTCAGGCTTTTGAGTGGATAGAATCAATCTTTTGTGGTTAGATCTCTCTTACTTTGCTTGGAATCTCAAGAACAAGTTTAGGAGTGAGAGGGGAGAGCTCTAGCTGAAGAAAGAGTGGAATGCCAAAGTGTCCAACCCTTCACACCGGGGAAGGGGTGAGCTATAAATAGAGGCTCTCCAAAAACTAGTCGTTACTGTGTTTTTCTGAGACTGACGGAACTTTCGTGGTCACCCACGGAACTTCCGTCATTTCAAAATTAGCCGTTGCACGAGAAAGCATAAGCAGATGCTGTGACGGAACTTCCGTTAAGGGGTGAAGGAACTTCCGTCACTCTCGGGTAGACATGAAAAAGGGCTCATAGAACTTCCATGAGAGCCACGGTAATTCTGGTGACGGAACTTCCGTCAGAGAACGACGGAACTTCCGTCACTCTTGGGTTGGCACAAGGATAAAGTCTGAAGTTGACGGAACTTTCGTGAAGAGGATCATGGAACTTCCGTCACCCTCTATTTGGCTCAAAAAAAGGCTGGTTCTTTTGCTTTGTTGGCTAAACTTTCACAAAGTTTATTTGTGTACTTGAGCACATAAATTTCCTTACAAGCAAGATAAGTTTTACCCCTCTTAATAGTTCGGCATACCTATGACTTAAAATAAATTAGCAAAAGTCTAAACTTGAAGCACTAGGAGTCCTTTTACTTTTATCTTTCATTGAGGGATAGACTTTTCTTACAAGAGTGGACAACTAAATTTTCTCTTGATAATCTGCACATTTTCTTCATGAATATGTTAGCATAAGTTTAATCTTATGTCATTAATCACCAAAACCCACTAGCGGAGCTAGATGCATCTTCAAGTGTGTTTAGCTTCCGCATTTCGTACTCATCATGAATACTAGCATGTGTAGGGTCTTGGCCTACTAGAATTGCTTAGGTTGCAACGATTGTCGGGTTCTAATAGTGTGAAATTGAAGTATTCAATTTTATGGTTGGCTTACCGATTCACCCTCCCCCCCCCCCCCTCCCTCGGTACGCATTCAGTCCTTACACACATGCTACTTCATACAGTGTACTAGAGCTACCCATATGAATGACTTGCTGTTTGGGATGCCGTTACTCAACTTCATGCATAGAACCGATGGATCTGCTCTAAGGGCCTCCACAATGGACACTGTACATGTGAATAATTGCAGTAGCAGGGATGCAGGCATCGATTATTCATGTAGGGTAGGCACGACCTGCCGAATTGACCTTTAGTTCAGCACGCACGCTTGTACTGTTATTGTCATTTGGTTGGGCGTCAAAAACCGATGGGACAAGGCATCCAAGATATCTTGGATGAACTCATCCATTATGATGTTTGATTCGATGGACTGGGTCATTCTTAATTTTAGTTTGGTTGAAGAGATAAGGATGAGAAGGATGAGAATTATTGTTTAATTGTACTTGTATAATTATCATCATTAATGCACTAATTAAAATTTTTAAATTAAATTACTAATATCTTATCATAATTATTACTAATCAATAAAAATGCTTAACAATTATTAATACTAAATACTTAATAATATTGACCTGATAACAAATGACCTGATAACTAACACATTAACAGTTATTAATACTAAATACTTAATAATATTGATTAATTATTAATATAATATGTTAAATATCACTAATCTCTTACTAATCAACGTGCTTAGCAAAGTGGGATGATCTTGTCCCACCGTTTTTTAGAGATGAGCCTATCCAGCATATTGAGAGAATATTCTCAAAAGGGATATCTCTGTCGCTGCATTATGCCGAACCAAATAAGTGTCAAAGAGAATTATCAAGAAATAAGTGTCAAAGAGGGATATCCATGGATGACCCCATCTCATCCCTCTTCGTCCCTCGAACCAAACACACCCTAACCGGACCATGACGTGTGGCCGACCTAGCTATATCTGGTACATCGTACACTAGAGGGTGTCATATTTGGCTGAGAATGACTATGAACGGCATCGAAAACTTGGCTGAGAATGACTATGAACGGCACCGGAAACTTAATAGCGATAAGTAAGCTAAATATGTAGTAGCTGATTAAGGGTAATCTCTTAAAGAACGTACCTTATGGGACGGGACGGGCTCAACGTGCACGGCGCAAAGAATCAGTACGACTGCCAAAGATCGACGAGAAGATGACCGAGGGCTACTGCTGCCATCTCGGCTGCTCCGGCTAATGTCTCACGCATGCACCTCGATCGTTTCGTGTCAGGTGATGCATCATGGTTCAAGGATTTTAGGGTCTCATTAGTTGCCTGCTTCAGGTCCGGCCTGGCCCGTTGCATGCAGCCTCTCCGTGATTGCTTCTCTGCACGGTATTCAGCGTGTGGCTCGGTAGATGCAAAAGATGCTCCGTAGTCTGGCTCCCCGAAAACGAATCTGAGTTGTGTTTCTGGGGAGCCAGACTCCCGTGGTGCAGACACAACTTTCTTAATTACATTATTAGCATATTGATTAGCATATATTAAGTAATATTAGTATATTTTTTAGTAGATTAAGATTTACAGATGTAAAATAAGAACCCATAGAGTATACTTTCCTAGATAAATATTATGAGAAATTATTTATTTAATTTTTATCTTATGTAACATGGCTTCATACAGGCTATCAAATATCTTCTCTTATAAGCCAGTCTAGATATATGCAAATAACCAAACATAAAAGATTGTACACAATTAACTTGACTCAAATGAGCCTGGTTTACAGATACGAGACAGACTACCCTCATACAAGAAACCAATACGCAGCAGGCCTTCGCGTCAGGTGATGTCTGTTGTAACCCAACCCGCAGCCGCAGCGGGCCACCGCTGACGGCCGACTGGCTGAGAGACTGCACATAGGCGTACCACGTACAGCTAGCGTGTTTCACATTTTCGGAGAAAAAGAAGACTGCGCAAAATGAAGATCAACAAATGTCTGCGGCCAGATAAAGCAGCACAAACACCGTCATCGACGCCGCCCCTAAATATACATGTCACCACTAAGGGATCGTCATCTTTGTGCTGCTAACCATTCAGTACCGTCCGTCCTTTGAACCCGGCTGGATTTTCCGGTGCGGCGGAGGCGAAGCCGAGGAAGCGCTGGGGCGTCTGCACTCGGGCTCGAGGTCGGGACACCTATGGTGCACCGTGCCATGTATTGGTGTCGGCGGTGGACGGCCCTCATGGTCTCCGTCCGGATGAGCACCTGCACCTGAATATGCATATGCGAGTGCTCCAAATTACTAAATCACCATCAATTCATCGTCGGTGCAGTGTGTAGAGTGATAAGTATGTTCTCAACTTAATTAGGTGTCGATGATCCGGTACGCACCTGCTAGGTCCTCGGAGCAGTTGACGACGACGACGGAGCGCGAGACGATGACGGCCAGGATGATCGTCATCGCGTAGGCTACCTTCAGAGAAGAAGAACGACATGTGGAACAACTATTCTTCATGGTTTTCAGCCTGGTGGGTACTAATGCGCGTTCGCTTCGGTTTGCATTGCCAACGACTTGTTCATCCTGGTTGCCTTTTATAGAGCATCATATTCCGGGCAGATTGTTCCGGATGATGGCCTTCGCTTCTTTGCGAGCAAAGAGCCAAACCATTCAAGTCAAACCGTGACTTTCTTGGCAACACACACCTACTCCTTGACCCTATCCACGGAAAAAAAATTCTCTACAGACGGGCTGCAAATGTTCGCCTGTGCAGCCCCATCCCGATCTACGCCACGTGTCCAAAGAAATGCATCTTCTCCGTTCGTTAGTTATCGGCTCAGAGACTCTCTCCCGAGCGAGTTAAATTGGCCGATTCAATTCGGCTTGAGTCTAGTACTACAGACTGAGCCGGCTTCCCCCCAAAAAACATGGATAGCAGCGCATGGCCTTCCGTTGACACAGATCACACATATTAGGGAACAATCCAGATGAGGGGAGTTGATGCAATGATTAGCGCCAAATTAACAAATACTAGCAACATGGCATGATGGCGTGGGACATGGTCTTGAGGCATGCATCAGTCGGACCTGGATGGACAAGCGGTGCCAGTGTCATTCGATAGGACCGACGCCTCGCCTGCATGCACTGCGGCCAACAATATGCCTCAAGGTGCCACTCGTTGAGCAAATGCATGTGAATTGATGAGACCAGAGTTCCCAATTGAAACACAGCATGGCCGGACAACAGCGCTATCAAAACTTATCATTAGCGAGGTAGATCTTCGTTTTTGTTCTTTTCCCAAGCTACTAGCAGAAGCCGAGCCAACACCGGGGGAGCTTAGTTGGAGCCGCGCTTGCTCTCCGGAATTTCTAGTGAGGGAGTTGTGCTGCTTCAGATCTGCAGGGGTGGACATGTGGCGTAAATCGGGATGGGGCTGCACAGGCGAACGTTTGCAGACCATCTGCAGAGATTTTTTTTTCCCCAATCCACCTGCCGTCATGACCATGACTCGCCTCAAGCTCGCGCGCTCACTTGTCTGACAAGTTTTGACTCGTTCAGCTCTGACTTATTTTATCCTACGGAAAGAAACCCTAGTACTACTGCAAACAAACACAGTGACTGATCACACGCAGTCAGGTCAGGTCAGGTCAGCCGAAGCAGCCCGTTGACTGGAGCTTTGCTGCTGCGTTGACCTTCTGTGATAAGGACCCATATGGCACCGCGTGGGAGCCCAAGCAGTCCACCATTGACTAGATTTTTTTTTTCCGGAACTGCCATTGACTAGAGCTTTGCTTGCGTCTCCTCCATGGCAGGACGCGAGCAAGAAGCAAGGAAATCATTGACGGGGTCAAGGTAAGCTAGTCGCGCGGCAAAGCACACTATTGGGCCAGAAAACAACAAGTGAAGTTGCTCAGATGGGCAATACTAAGTGGGCTGCAACGTCGGGTTCAGCTTTTTTTTTTTTTTGAGGCGTCGGGTTAAGCTGGTACTCCGCTTGGTTTCATTGTCCTTCGCTCCTTTCGGCCCTTCTTCACATTTGGGCCGTTTCACGGCACTACTACCACGTGTCGCAGTCCAGCCACTGCCGATCTTGACAAGAAAACCAAACATTTTTTAAATAACGAATTGTAACAACGCTTGTGCTTCGATCGACCGACCACGCAAAATCGTCTACCGTCATGTGTCACTGTGCGACGACGCGACGTACGAGCAAACAAACGAGGCCCAAGTAAAGCATGCACGATTTCCCCGTGCGCCGGAGCCGCTTGTCATTGTGCCGGATTGTGTAACCACGTGGCGCCGCGTGTTTTGGCCAAGTGACCTTGCCGCCGTGCGCGGGCATCACCGACAGACAGGAGCAGGGGAGAGAGCTCTGTACCGTACGAACCCAAGACTAGTGTGTCAGAGCGCGATCGAAGAGATCCAACTAACTTCTCGCCCGTACGTCTTAAATACGTCTACATCAAAGTATTTAGTACTCTGTACCAGTACCATACTTCCTATTGAAAATTGAAATGTGGGTGCAGCGCGACATAGGAATAGGCTCCCTCCATTCACACCAGTTTTTTTTTATTATTATTATTTAATCCCATTCGAACCAGCGCGAAAACGCCGTGCGTTTTCTTTGCTGCCTTGCTCATCGCTTTTGGCCGAGAACGACACGCATGACACAGATACATGCTCACCCTTCAATTGCTACCTCCTACTATTTTGAGGCATCGATCCTTGCACGATAAGCAACCCGATCGAGTTCACTAAAAACTAATTTACCTCGACCTTTATTTTTCAATAAAGCGCTTTGTGTGGATGTGCTTTGCCTCTGAGAAAAAAGTGGCGGAGAAGGATAACCGCCGGCCAGAGGATCGAATCGACGGCCTGCCGCCTGCCGGAGAGAGCAAGGGCGAACTCCCCTACTACTAAATTAATCACCGGATAGGAGTGCCAAAAGTTAGGCCAACAAAGAATTAATCAACGGCAAAGGCTGCTTCCGGATAAGGTTCACACCGCATGTTCTCACTGTTGGATATGCGCCGCAAATATAATGCCTGTGATTTGTTCTTTCTTTCTTTTTTTTCCATGTGACGAAAGGTTGTCACTTACTTGTTCGGTCCAAAATCCCTTTTTATATAATATACATATAAATAAGTTGTTTTTGAAAAGATCCTACAGCAGCTATGAACATACCGTCATCCTCATACACAAGTACTAATAAAATGAGATATTGTCCTGCTGTATGTGTGTTGATGTTCCATGGAACAATGGATAGTAAGCGAGCCACACAGTAAACACACAACGAACGATTAACTAATTTGAGCTGTTTGTCTCGGACAAGAAAATAACTGCAGAGAGAAAAAAAAAAAGTCACTGCGTATCTGCAGGTTGGAAGCATCGAATCCAGGTGAGACTGCGACGGAGCCGATCCACGGAATGGCATCTGTCCACGTCAGGCGGTGCACCAACAACAGTGTGGGCCAGGCCAGTCCGGGCCCCACCCGACGGCATGCGAGCCGTGGATCGTACGTACCCCGGGGCCACGTGTCTGGCTACTGTGGGCCCCGCCAGGTGTCTCACGTAAGCAAAGCGGTCGTTCCACTCGAGATGGAAGGTTACGGCCTCCCGACGTAACGAACGAACGCCCACACGCACGCTTCTCCCTTTATTCCTTGCCGTTCTTCTGTGCGGTCACCTTTGTTTTTTCATGCCCTTTTTTAATTTATTTTCCTTTTTTTTATTACGTTCTCTTTTTTCGGTTCATGTTGGTTCGGGATCGGTTTCGTTTATCGAGCAGTCGACGTGTAAAACACATTGAGATTTGTTAACCCTGTGTTCTTGCTTTCTGTGCGTTCCTGATTTCCACACATGTTGCGAGAGAAGAAAGAAGAGCAGATTTCTTAACCCTATTCTTGCTTTTCTGTGCCTCTGTTCCCTGGAGTGATAGACCGCCTCGCCGAAAGCGGAAAGCTTTGGTCGTTAGCAAGTGGTAAGTAACTTCTCGATGCCACTCGCAAATAAAAGAAATCAACCTCCGATGACACATTCTACAATTGAGGAATAATGGCCGGATGTTGCAACGATTAATCCGAGCAATGGACCGCCAAGTTCGGTTAACTCGCTTTTCGGGGTTGACGTAACGTTAGGTAAATTAGGTACAACTCTGACTTGTTTCATCCTTGTAGCGTCAAAATTTCAAAGGGTTGATGGATAAGCTTGTCATTTTAAACACTTCAAAGGCATAATGATTAGATATCGGTTGAGGGATTATAACAAAATTTCAATGCATTATAATATCGAACCTTTTTAGATTTGCCTGGAAGGATAAACTGTCGGTAACGTATAACAACTGATAATTCCCTTTTTCTCATCCATAATCACTTGCTAATTCGTTATTATCCTCGTTTGTCCTCCCTGACCATTTTGAACCAAGCATGTAAAGGAGGTGTTTCTGATTCAATTGCCTACCGTCATCCGTCGGATCCTCCCCTGCACTTGGCACTTGGCAATAATCCTTATATGGCTTTGTGAAACAAGAATAAAAGGACATCCACCTTACCACCCATGTTATTCTGTTTTTCAGGATAAAAAGGCATAATACTTACAACTGACATTTTTTGTATGATTATCATACAATATACACGTATATGCCTGCTAAAGTTAATAATTTGGATTATGAAACTTGCTAACTCGCTGCGTAAGCATGCATGCCATGAAAAGAAGAAAGACAGACAGACAAAAAGAAAGAAAGAAAGAAAATGGCCTTTGATTAACCAATCAAGGCCTGCATCGGATAAGCAGCCATTTGATCCAACTGGGCATACTATAATTTCATCTTTGGAGTCTGATGAGGCATCATGTGACGGAGGGATGGATGGATGTGTCGCCCTAAAGCCAAGGGAAGAAGGCATATCAGCTTTTCCTCTCTTTGGCTTAACGACCACGCGAGCCAAACCTCTAGCAGGCTAGCAGCCTAGCTCAGTCAGCATAACGGCAGCAGATCACCGTTCCGTTAAACAGCCAACGGGTGTGAGCCAGTACCGTTAACGGTGTCGTTGCCGACGGTATCCGTTGCAGCGGCATCACTGTATTTTTTACTGCCAGCGATGATGGCCAGGTAAATCTGGAGGGATGCGATTCTGGCATGCAGTTAATAACTTAATATTGTTTAATTGCAGTCAAATTAGTACGAACCCCTACGAGAGAGGTGTCTGATTAGTATGGTAGTTAATCATCATCAGGGAATGTGACGTCTTACGTCCTGACGCGGTGTTTGCAGATATAATTAGAATAGAATATTTACGCATGTCAGCTTCAACTAGGCCGACCACACAGATAGTTTTTTTTTTATAATGGAGGTTTTTTTTTTTGTATAAGAGAATGAAGTTGCTTGCTAGTTGCGACTACTGATTAACCACGCAGAACTGAGTAGAACTAGTTGATTTCTCAGAAATGAGTAGACGACACTTTCAAAGAGAAAATTATTTGGGTACAAAGCGGGCCGGGGCAATATCCAACCAAACTGTACCGCCCTATTATATTGTTAACTTGCCCCAAATTTGAGAGGTGGTTAATGAACGAAAGCTATAGCCAATTAAAGTTACTGATTAACATTTGTTGTTTCCCTACATAGCGATAAAAAAAAACTCGATCTGCTAGGATAAGACCGCCTCAACAGCATTGTATTAAGAAGAAAGATCTTCTTACACAGACCGAGAAAATTCCCGAACTCTTGCTCCACCCTTACTCAGTGAGCCGTTACCCTGTAAGTACGGGACGACTCTTTACCATATGCTTTGACGTGGCAGTAAGCGAGGGGATTTTTTTGATGAGAAGTGGGAGTCGAACCTCCAACCTGTAGGTTACCAACAAACAACTCTACCAGTAGGCTGAAGCGACAATACATAATGCATCATTAAAGAATACATGTGGTTAACGCCGTACGTCTACATATGTAGCTACGAGCAGCCAATCCACAGCCACAAGGACTGTTAATTTAAATGTTGGAATTGGGCACTTTGATTATTCTCTCGCAACGGATTGCTAACTTGTTTAATTGCTGCAGCTAGCTGGCCGAGGTCATCGACAAGTAAAACTACCAGTAGCTACACGGACGATCGTCAGTTATGAACTCGATGCTCTTGTGTAACAAAGTTTATACCGAGTATATAGTAGTCAGTGGTGTTCTTGCTCACGGATCCGAGCAATATATAGAGTACACCATATATTTATCTATACTCCAGTCAAATTTGTTAATTAGCCTTGTCTTGGGAATTGGGGTATATCTCCTGAACTATGCCTGCATGGTACTGTAATAAGAAACCGGCACCGCTCGCTATGTTTCTGCGATAATAAGAAACTAGCTAGGTCACTTTGATCGTACACTTACGTACTTACAATTAGCTGGTACTAGTACTAGAGTTTCAATTCAAAAAATAAATAAAATCTTCTAGTAGTACCAATAGCACGATCATCATCATGCTTACGCAATGAGAGACTCAATAGTAGCCCAATATACCCCACATATATATGTACTTCCTTCGTATTTTTATTATTGATGTTCCGTAGTTCAAATTTAAACTGTCAGCAGTTATTAATTAAAATACGGAAGGAGTAGTTTAAAGAATAGAAGGAATCTCATTTGGGTGTAGTGTAGGGATGGGAACAAATCCTTGTGCACGGGCACATGCACTACCATCTGCTAGTCTCTTGCGGGATCATCAAGAATAATATCATGCACGCGTGTGTTCTTTATTCTCAACTTGTTACTTAAATCGGCGCGTACACGTCCCGATCTCAGCTATATACTCAACTAGGCCACTTCGTACGCGTACGTACTTACAATCAGATGTACTAGCTAGTACTAGGGTTTCAATTCAAAAAAACCAATAAAAACTTCTGTAGTACCAACCGCAACCCACGATCATCATCATGCTTACGTGTAACGTGTAACGAGAGGCTCATAGTAGCCCAATATACCCACGTATATACTCCCTCTGTTTTTAAATTATTGTCGTTGTTAATTTTTTAGTCATCATTTGTTTTATTCAAAATATTATTTTAAATGTGCAAAAATTTAAGTTATATTTTAATTTTATTTAATAATAAAATAAACTATGATAAAAATATGTGATATTACTTTAATTTTTTTAAATAAAATGAATGGTGAAAATTAA
The DNA here is from genome assembly GCA_030378355.1 of Eleusine indica. Taxonomy (NCBI): domain Eukaryota; kingdom Viridiplantae; phylum Streptophyta; class Magnoliopsida; order Poales; family Poaceae; genus Eleusine; species Eleusine indica. The sequence continues at coordinate 4,771,509 of CM059497.1, read as the reverse complement.
CTAAAAAAGTTAATGACGATAATAATTTAAAAACAGAGGGAGTATATAGTTTGAATAACAAAAATAATCTCATTTGGGTGTAGTGCAGGGGATGGGAACAAATCCTTGTGCACGGGCACATGCATTGCCATCTGCTAGTCTTGCGGGATCATCAAGAATAATATCATGCGCGCGCGCGTTCCTTTATTCTCAACTTGTTACTTATTAGGCCATATGGCTGGCATGTATGAGCACGATACCTAATTGACCATTAACTGCTGGACAACACAAAAGGGAAAGAATGCCATGTCACCCTTCCCTTGGGCCTTGGCTACTTCTCTCGCGTAACAGTCTACTAAACAGGGAGTCATGCAGCAGGGGTCACATGCATGACGAACATGTATGCCTGACGTGCACCTAATATGGTTTTAGTTAATGGAAGGTTGCGCACAGAAGAATGTACATGCACTATATTGTTTTTATTGTTGGAATGGATTGAAGACGATGCATGACATCACGTTCGTATGCAGAGCACCAAATTAAACGTCTGGCGAACGTGCGAGATCATCGGTGGACAATGCATGTATTATCTTTGTTGGCACGTGCTACGGACCTACTTGCCCCAGCATATTCATGTCCAGCACGTATCGCTTTCGCACTGAAATTCCGATCGCTACATGCTGCACGGCAACAAGTATCACATATACATTCAATTTTGGATATTCCGATCGCTACATGAAGCAGTGCGGCTTAACCTTCCATCTCGTTATAACGCCTCCCCTGATGATAAGATTGATTATAGCTAGCCAAATGAAAGATACTTTAAATTTTGGATATTTAGACATTTGCCGTTGCAACTACGTACCATGCACGAACGCAGGCGGCATGGCTGCATCCCGCGAAGATCTCCTGGTGACGCCACCACAGACACACGATTTTCGTTTTTTTTTTTTTGACAATTGACACACGATTTTCGTTGAATAATCATACGGCATGCACTGGGTAAGCTTATAAAACAATATATAATACACTGTGCTTCAGACTAATTATTTTCAGTTGTCCTTGCGATGGATCCGCGTGGGGTACTAGGATCGCAGGGCGTGAGGTCAGCACGGGCGTGAAGCCAAAAAAACAGCAGCTATATTATAAACATCAGATTCATCAGGTTGGTGACGGGTCCATCGGACTGGAGACGACGTAACCGTATCTGAATGGAAGACAGTGGTAGTGAGTGAGCGCTTCAACTAACTTACAGTAGCCTCCAACCGGTTAATGACCCTCTGCTCGATCGATCTCGCTTCGGCTCTCTTTCTGCGTAAAGGCTGTGGAGATTATTTTCTATCTTACTTACAGGGTGCCAAGTATTTTTTTTTTCCCCTGATGACGACGTGACCCCGATCTCCACCAAAAGCCTCCACGTACGCGCGAGCTAGTAATAGTACTCCTCAATCACCGAACCACCCGATGGATCATGAATAATCACGGTGCGTAATGAAAACAGCTGTGTGTGTCTGCCGGCCGGGCGTAGTGCACACACGATTTAAACTCTTCACTGCTTTGCCGACGTGGACCGGTTTAGTAGTAGTTTAATCGTGGCCAGGTGGGACTGTGTTCCAGCTGGGCGTCGGTCGAACTCGAACGTGAACAGAGAATCTCGTTACGCTGTACAGGGCCATCGGGGCCAGGCCAGGGCGGCAGCAGTTACTACTCTGCTGCCTGTTTGTTTGCTGCTGATGTGGAGTACAGTGTCCCTTTGCTGTTTTATTTTGGGGGGGGGGGGGGGGGGGGGGGGGGGAACACAGTGTCCCTTCGCTGTGGAGAGCACATGCGTCGGCGTGGCCGCACGCGCGCGCGCTCGCCCTCCTGAATCTCGCCGTGCAGCTCGGTGGCCGATGCACGCGCGCTCTCTGGTGCGTGCATGTCTCCTCCATAACGCCGCCGCCTAGCTTCCTCCCTGCTTCCTGACGCTGACGGAGGACGTACGCTCACGCCCTGACCTCTGCTAGTGCTAGCTGGTGATGATCAATCGGGTGAACAAGCAAGGCAGAGGCACATGCATGCCTTGTTAGTCGGCACTGGGCAAGCTTTATTAGCCTTGCTTGAGTTTGCTGTGCTAATTAACAACTGTAACTGTCTGGTGGACTCTGCTCCATAGAGAACGAGCAAGTAGCACCTGCAGCCTTGTTAGCTGGATATGCTTAGCTTACCAGGTGCTGCTTAACAAGCTGGATGTTGTCGATTAATTAGTTTGCCTTGTCCGATCGATCGATGCCACCACCTTATGTGCTTCGGTCTAGCTCGTCATCAGTTAATAAATAAAACGCCGGTTAAGACGGCTGGTACGAGTCAGCTAATTGGAATTGGTTTGTACTCCTAATAACAAATGGACTACATGCATGTACACTGTCATGGAAGAAATCAGTGACTATCGCTCCATTAATTAGTTTGCAATTCCACAAGTTGCAACCGCACGTGGCTCTCAATTGATGGCAGTACCGCAGTACGCAACGCAGCAGCATGTTTTGGAGTGTAGGCAAGGAGAAGGCGATTGTGGATGGGAAGTAGTCCGGCGCCACCATCATCAGTAGCAGCTACTACAACGACAGTAATTAAGAAGATAAACGGCATTCGTCGCCATCAGCGGAAACAGGGATCCGTAACCGACCGAAGGACCGAGAGTGCACCCCCACCTGAATATATATGCACCGACGACGACGGCGACCGCTGCCCAGCGGACACTCCGACGTGTCTCGCCGCCCGGACGAACCGCGCGCGGCCTCGCTGTCACATACTACTATCGTCTCCGACTGATGGGACCACCCGAACGGAGCTTCCAGGTCGCCGGCCGGCCGGAGCTCGTCGGAGTACCGCAGATTAATTAATCCGTAGGAATTTCCCAGTGTCCAACGGGGTACGGCTCTGCTTCAAAGTGAGGCCACACCACCGGATCAGCATCAGCATCAGCATCAGCAGTAGTAAAAGGCAAGGAAAGGGGAACCCAAAACGGCACGGCACGGGAACGGAGATAACGGCCGTCGCCGTCACCGTCACCTTCCTCTCCTCCTCCCCGTCGCGTCACCATTCCTGGGGGCCAATAAGAAGCAGAGGCCTTGACCCACCTCCCCTCCCCGTCTCTCTCTCTCACAACCAAACACCCCCGCCGAGCTAGCACCGCAGACAGGAGGGGGAGAGAGAGGCGCGGCAAAAGTACCCTACGCGAGGAGTGAGATGGAGTCGCCGGATTCGGGGTCGTCGGGGGAGGCCTCGCCGGTCGCGGCGGAGCGGCCGTCGGAGGCGGCGGCGCTGCGGGCGCTCGTCGACCGGGTGCGCGCCGGCGAGGTCGACGCCGCGCGGGAGGTGCGCAGGCTCACCAGGGCCTCCGCCAGGCACCGCAGGAAGCTCGCCGCCGCCGTCGAGCCGCTCGTCGCCATGCTCCGCGACGGGAGGCACGGGGCGGGGGAGGCCGCGCTCCTCGCGCTGCTCAACCTCGCCGTCAAGGACGAGAGGTTAGTGCTTCTTCCCTCTGTATGATTCTGATTTTCATTTCCATCTAGAAAAAATTAAGGAAAAAATATACTGTTTGCGACAGGGTCCTTGGATAAATTCGGTAGATTTTGCCGCTTTCATGGTGAATCGCGTTGTTTGAATTGCGAAAATTTTATCCTTCTACTCTAAATTCGGTCAAGATCACGGGCTGTTTTTAGCATAGGCACGCTGAATCCTAGGAAAAGCTGCAGGTTTCATCGTCTTGTTCAAAGTATTGGCGCGCCAAATTTGTTGTCGCCTATCGCACTAATCTTTTTTTAGTGGCTCGTTCCAATAATTTAGTCGTGGCGGCTTATCCCGCCGATTTGTTTTGGGCTTCTGCCGGTCAAAAAATAAAAAAAGGAAATGAAAGGGAGGAGAAGATCAATCAGACTCCCTCCTCCTTGTGTCGTCCTCCGCTGTACCTGAAAAACTGCAGAGTTGTAGACCGCTTGATAAAGTCCAGTCGTATTCATCGCTAGTAGTTTCTGAACTAGTAATACGTTTATCCAGGTGATTTTACCAGGACGCAGTCGTAGGCTGAAGATAGTGATTAAGGATATATTCGCAAGCATATTCGTAGAAGCCATGTCAGATAACATCGCGATGGATTTCTAAGCGGTGACATCGTCATCTAACAGGCAAGGTATCCTGTTGCTTTTTAGACGCCCAGCGGATCGCGGTGTGTTCGCTGGTAGCACAGAGATTTTATTCCCATGACCCTTCAACCATCCTGGGATTCTTTTTCTGTGGGCATAAATTTCTTGGAAATGGCAGCCAAGAGGAAATCCATGAAAATGACCGGGTCTGGATGTTGCGATAGGCAGTTGGTCTGAAATTTGAAGCTGACCGAAAGCTGCCAACCACCCTGCCCTGTTGGGCTGCTTCCAAGAAAAATCTAACACCAGAGTTGGAAAAATGTTTTATCTGCAAAGTTTTCTTCCGCTGCCTAATACCTCTTCCGTCTTTCCGACAGCCACGTTCCACATACAGTTATTCAGTTCTTACTTTAGAAACTCAGTGCCCATGCCGTGACCCAGTTGTCTTCATACATATCCATACATGTTGACCTCATGTTTCTTGGTAGGCTTGTACCCACTCGTGTGACCTGTGGTAAAGCTGAAGTCAGACTAGTATGGTGCCATGTAGCTGAATCGTTGACTTCCTATTACCCCTTCTTCCGTGCAGTACTAAAGCAAAACTAGGGTAGAAAATGGTACTAAGAACTACCACCGTTCTGTTCATGTAATTGATTTTCATGAATCTGATGGCTCCGTGGACCGGTGATAGTGGAATCAACTTCTCCCATAGTTGGGGAATCTAGTTCCTGTCTTGATCTCGTTAGTATATGGTCATCCCCTTTGGACTTTATGATTCTTTCTGGGCTACGGCAGATAGGATAATGTATGTTAAGCCATCAGATATTTATGACCTCTAGTTCCCCATCTCTGGACCATGTGTTGCCCGTTATACATAGTTTAGGTGCCCATATCTCACATTTATTGTACTCTTTCAGAGCATGAAAGTGAACTGAGAAAAGCAATGATCGTTGAGTTGCATTTATAAAAATCTTCCCAAAATATTCTTGGATGACCTTTGAGGAACCATCCAAGTGGGCTCGATGATTTGAACTTCGCTATGGAGTGGGCCTGCCACTGTTTGATTTCTTGTATCAAGTTCTCTTTCTGGACTGTATACTCATATAGTTTATATCTACCGTAGTTTAACTATGGTACCAGTGATAACTCATGTAGCAATACTTTAAAGTGTTATGTTAATCTGAGTTTAGTTTCTCCAATCGAGTATGCATTTTGCCTTGACTTTGATCAGCTATTTATGTCATCTAAGTGGATGATGGACGACTGATGTTTTCTCCATTGAGAGGATCTGGACTTATTTGCTTAAGATTATCAAATTCTAAATAATTTGTTTTATGAATACAACTAGTGGTTGATGACCATTCTCATTAGTATTTAGCTTTTTTTGAAGTCAATGAGGTTAATATGTGATGCAGCTTGTTCTGAACTTAAAGTTATTCCATCTTTGCAGGAATAAGATCAAGATAGTGGATTCTGGTGCACTTGAGCCACTGCTTGGTTACTTGCAATCAAGTGATCCAAATCTGCAGGAGTATGCAACTGCTGCTTTCCTTACACTCTCAGCCTCGTCCACAAATAAACCTATCATAAGTGCTTCTGGAGCAATCCCGCTGCTCGTAAAGGTTCTCAAAGAAGGGAATCCTCAGGCCAAGAATGATGCAGTGATGGCTCTTTACAACCTCTCCACAATTACGGACAACCTTCAAACCATCCTTTCTGTTCAACCTATCCCCCCTTTGATCGGGTTACTAAAGGGTGGCAAGAGGTCCTCCAAAACAGCAGACAAATGCTGTGCCCTTCTGGAATCATTGCTTGCATTTGAGCAAGGGCGTGTGGCCTTAACATCAGAGGAAGGTGGAGTGCTCACCATTGTCGAGGTACTCGAGGAAGGCTCCCTTCAGGGTAGAGAGCATGCTGTGGGAGCACTCCTAACAATGTGCGAAAGTGATCGCAGTAAATATAGAGACCTCATCCTCAATGAAGGAGCAATACCTGGTCTTCTTGAGCTTACAGTCCATGGTACACCCAAGTCTAGGGTGAAGGCTCATGTTCTTCTGGACCTGTTGCGCAACTCACCTTATTCAAGATCAAGGCTGCAGGCAGACACGCTTGAAAACATCGTAAGCAACATTGCTTCTCAAATCGACGGTGAAGACCGTGGTGGGAAAGCTAAGAAGATGCTTGCTGAGATGGTGAAGGTGAGCATGGAGCAGAGCCTGAGGCATCTGCAGCGCCGGGCTTCCTTCGCGTGAAGCCGCTTCAGGTGACCGCCTTTATTTTGCAATGGAAATAGAAGACAGTGGAATAAGATATTGCTGGTTATGCCGGTCCAGGCCTCGACAAGACCGAGTGACTGGTCTAAGCCTTGTTATACTTGAAGCTGTTAACGTAGTTCATTTTCCATTTCACTTGCCAGTCTTGTGTGTCGTTCCAAAGAGAGGACAAATTTTCTACTCGTTGTAATTTTCCCTTCCCAAGGTTTTGTGCATGTGTCAAAAGAAAAGATGAAAAAAAGAGAGAGAAAAAGATAGACAAATCCTTTGAGGGATGGATTGTATATAAAGTAAAGATCCCATTCCTCATGTCTGAAAAGCCAGTGTTTTTAATCTCTTTGGTGATTTCTAACCACACTTTTCCCGTCTACTGATTACTTGTATTACTTTTGGCCTGACAACCGAATCACGTCCCATTTTTTCCAGACTGATCTGCTATTGACTATTTCTGATTGGACAACCTACAATCATCTTAATGCGTATATCTAATTATCTATTCTCAATTGCGGTGTACTGGATGGCCCTGTTTCAGCACTGAGTGATACTCTGATGCCCTAGCAGCTAGATAATCTCCCTTTTCGTATGTGTCTTGATATACTATTTCAGACAGTGCAGTTTCAACTTCCAAAGCATGCCAATAATTACAACGAGGTCGTATTCGCTGTGTGAGAAAAGCTTCTTGTCTCATAGGCAGGCTTTTTAGTTCTTTCGGATGCGATGATGACTAATTTGACAACACGAAGAGATCGCCAGACACCCCTGCTTTGCTTTTCGTCCAAAAGGGAGTTGCCTCTCTTTCATTATAGCTTGATAATGCCGTGTGTGTTTGTCAGTGTAGCTTTATCGTCGTTGTTTTTCCATCGGCTGATCGGAGCTTTCGCGTGCGCGGAGCTTCTGCACGCCTCGTTTCGCATCTCGTGGATGAATGGGATTCAGTGGTCTCGGCTGCATTGTCGTTGCTTGGAGAATATCCGAGCGTCCGACAGCAATCGGACACCAAGACGGCTTCAGAAGGAAGAGTGCCGGGCCTCTTCTCTCAACTACAGTACAAAGAAACGAAAGTTCTTTCGGCCGTGACAGTGGACGCATGTCTTGTCAGCATATCTCAGTCACAGCGACTTGTTGCAGTTCACAATTATTTACGCGTCGGGTTGTTCTTGGCGGTACATGTTGTGTTTAACAACTGGGATCATGAAAGCTTTCTCCTCATACCGCACAAGAAGCCGGTGAAAGATTTTACATGCCTGGAGCTGGACGTCATATATACTGTAGTCAAAGTTATTTGACCTTCTCCTCAGCTGTATATAGAGCTTAAAATAAACACGACTAAACCTAACCAAATAACGGCTTGTCTTAGACGGATCAAGAATTCTGGGTGGCACACAAAGTGAGTGCAAATAACGCTCAGCTGGTTTTGGCTCGGCGGAGCCCTTGCAGGGGAGCTGATCAGTGATCACTGTGTTACCGAATTACGATAGCTCCCACAGCACTTCGGTTTTGACATGCCAAGAGCGTGCGCGTCCTGGTTGTTTCACCCAGTAGTTATCACGGTTGCTTCAACCATTCTGGGCTTGTACAGTAGTACATATTAAACGTGCACGCTCAAGAACAGTAATCGGAGGCCACAGCGGAAGGGAGAACAGTGCCGAAAAGGACAATGGATCTTGCCGGGAAAGACGTCGCCGGCAATTGCGGCGACGAGGAGCGTATCGCGGTACACGATTTGGAACAACCTTTCCGTCATCAGGAGCAACCACCGGCTGCTGAGCACGTCAGCAGAAGGCTAGCCATTGGACACCTAATCCGTGAGGTACACACTACAGGCATGACTCATCACTCTGCAAATTAAAAGTTAACCAGCAGCTTCATTGTGATGATGATGAATCCGATGCTCTCCGGAGCAGGTGGTGGTGGAGGTGGTTTCGTCGTTCATCGTAGTGTTCTGGTCGTGCGTGGCGGCGCTGATGCAGGAGATGCACGGCACCCTGTCCTTCCCGCTGGTGTGCTTGGCGGTGGCGCTGGTCGTGGCGTTCGTGCTGGGCTGGATCGGCCCGGCCCACCTCAACCCGGCCGTCACCGTCACCTTCGCCGCGTTCGGCTACTTCCCCTGGCCCAAGCTGCCGCTGTACGCGCTGGCCCAGCTCGCCGGCTCCGTGCTCGCCTGCCTCTCCGTCAACGGCGTCATGCAGCCGCGCGAGGACCACTTCTACGGGACCGCGCCCATGGTGCCCGGCCACACCAGGCTGCCATTCCTCCTCGAGTTCCTCGCCTCCGCCGTCCTCATGGTCGTCATCTCCAACGTCGCCAGGAGCTCCGCCGTGCGTTATCGATCGTGCTCTCACCTGATTTCACTTGCGTGCGAATGACTTTGCTTTATATATATATATATATATATATAATTAGAACAGTGCTAGTGATTTTGATGGGATGTGGGGAAGAAATAATAATAATCTGAATTTGGTTGTGAATAATAATGCACAGAGCAAGGCGGTGGGCGGGCTGGCCATCGGCGCCGCCGTGGGCTCGCTGGGCCTCGTCATCGGGCCGGTCTCCGGCGGGTCGATGAACCCGGTGAGGACGCTGGGCCCGGCGCTCGTGCTGGGCCGGTACGACTCCCTGTGGATCTACCTCATCGCGCCCGTCTCCGGCATGCTGCTCGGCGCCCTCTGCAACCGCCTCGCACGGAGCGCCGACGCCATCGTCGCCTTCCTCTTCGCCGGCGACGCGCTCGCTGCCAAACGGGCGCTCGTGCCAAGCCCTGTTGCTGCGCTCGTCGCCTCGCAGAGCTAGTAGCCGTATACATACACATACTGCAATGGTCGAATTGAAACTGCAGCTACACGCTTCAGCTTTGCGTGTGTTTTTTAGAAGTATGTTGCATGACCCGGCTCTGTATCACTGTATGTATCGATGTCTTCTGAGATTGCTGTTCCGTTCAACTTTCAACTTATGATAGTCTGAATCCATTTCTTTCTCTATTTTTTTGAGGAGGGAGTCTGAAACTCTGAATCTATTTGGGGGAATGTTCGTTTTCATAAGAAACTAAAGTTTAGCTCCTAAAATTTGAACTAAATTTTAGCATCTCTTAGAGGGTTGAAGTTTAGCCCTCATTTTAGTTATTTTTCTTTTCTAAAACTAAAGTTTAGCTCTATTTTTAGCCCTTCTGTTCGTTTCTCTAGAACTAAAATTTGAACTAAAATTTAGTTTTAACTTTTTAACCCATGCAAACGAACTCCCCCTTCCTCTCTTTCTTTCTTTGTTTGGAGGGAGTTTGAAACTTTGAATCCGTTTTCTTTTGTTTTACTTACTCTTGGTATTGGCGAATTATTTTCCACTGGTACAGCCCAGCCCAACCTATATAGCTCGCAGCTTTTTTGGCGGTTGCATTGTTGGGCTGGACCTGCGCCGTGGCGTGGCCCATAAAAATAGTACCGCTACCGCCCATAACATCAACCAGCCCAGGCTAACACAGCCGTCGCTTTCCTCTCCAAATCACCCAGGCCCCATTCCTCTCTTCTCCCCCCCTAAACCCTAACCCCTCTGCCCACCCTCCCTCTCGTCGGCGCCGGCGCGATGACTCTCCTCGCCACCATCACCAACCCCTCCACCAAGCCCGCCGCCGGCGGGAACCCCGCCCCCATCGTGCTCACCCCGGGCGCCGCACCGCCGCGGGCGCCAACCTCCTCCGCGGTGCCCACGCCGATCCCGCCCTCCACCTGGTCGCTCGCAACCTCCGACCCCGCGCTCGCCACCGCTGCGTCCTTCTTCGCCTCCTCCATCTCCTCCGCCACCCCGCGCCTCCGCATCCTCCTCGCCAACTTCCTCAACGCGCTCACGCAGGCCCTGTCGCTCCCGCCGCCGTCCACGAGCATCCCCGACGCCATCAAGGCCATCGCCCCTTACTTCCCCGCCACCATCGCGCCACTCGTCGCCTCTGCCGCGGCGCGCATCGCCGACTACGACGTCCTCCTCGCGCTCGCGCAGTCGCGCCTCCTCTCGCACCCGCCGCCGGAGCTCATCTCCTCGCTCTCCGACAACGACCGCGTCGACCTCGTCTGCGCCGTCCTGCGCCAGGCCACGGACCTCCGCTCCTCCGAGATCCTCGCGGGGCTGCGGTGCTTCCTCTCGCCGGCGTCCGAGAAGGCCTACGACGCCATGGTGGATGTGAAGAACCTGTGGAAGGACGCCGCGGTGTCCGCGGTCAATAAGTGCCGCGATGATAGCATGGGGATAGTGTTTACTGACGCCGCGAGGAGGGCCGCGCTGCTGCTCATGATGGGGCACGACGGGTTCTCCTCCCCAGAGGTGTGCCTGCACTACCTGCTTGCGTCAGGGAATGTGGATCCCGTGGTGCTCGGCGCTGCTGTGGCTGAGCTCGATGGTGGTGAGGTGGTCAGGCTGATGAGGTACCTGAACAAGTGGATTGAAAAGTACCGGAGGTTCCCGGATGCGCAACCATGCCCAGAGGCTGCGAGTATGCTCGGATTGGAGCAGTGTGACTGTGTGCCACCCTCTGGATCGGTGGCCAGGGCGCTGGGAGTTGTGCTGGACAATCATTTCTCCCATCTCGTGTTGAATGCGGATGTACGTGAGGACTTGAGGTCCGCAGATATGATGCTGAAGGAGCTGGCTGCAGAGGCCGTGTCTTCTGGGCCTATCCTGGACTTGCTTTGCAGATTGCAGCGAGATAAGTGAGATTAAAGTGTGCTCTTGATTCTATTTGCTTCCAGTTGTTCTGATGCTGATGTGTGAAAATTTTGATGTGCTCACTGCTTGGCAGTGATGAGTGTATGCTCTGATGTTGAATCTTAAGTATAACAATATATGATTTATTGGGAAATTCGTGTGCTCAGAGTGGGGATTCTGTGATTGTTAACCTTGTCTGATGTGCTATGCTAGTTGAGCTGATGTGTAATACTAACATTTTACGATACGATTCCACCATCCACATCCTTCTTTTTTTTTGTAGCAGTTAGCCTTCTGGACTTTTATTGTGAACAACGGGATATCAATATTCTTTGCCAGTCCAAGGTCTAATCAAAATCTGCGCAATTGAGCTGTCCATTGCCTGATTTAGCGATCCATGTGAATTACAATGACTCTGTTTCTAGTCACAGTCACTATTTCTAGTCCTGCAGCCAAAGTTTTTGCTGCTTGTGTTATTTAATTTAATCTTTGCTGAATGCAATTGATGTGATTATCATTATTATATGAGAGTGAAATTATTTTTGCATCTATTTTGCGAGCCAATTCAATAAGCAATGCAATCAGGACTTAAAAGTTAGAACCCACATATCAAGCACTGCAAAATAGAAAAGATGATGTCTGAAATACACGAGCTTTTCAATAAGGTAGACTGTTTAACTCACATGGCAAGAGACATTCTACATGGACTCTGTCGGTACAAGAGTTTGTGAGTTGTTCTTCATTAAGTATTCCAAACTTGTATATTTGCACGTTGCCCTTTGATTACCTTCAGTTTGCCTTCATCCTCTGTTACACAACCATTTATGCGTCAAACTGAATAATACCTCACACAACTGCTTGGTTATTATATTTTAAGTACATTTTCTATATCTTTTTCCAATAGATGTCTGCATTAACTCTTGTACCGACAGATTAAAATCTGAAGATAGTCTGCTAGTCCAACAATGGATAGACACCTTACTGTAATCTTTTTACATCTTGTGACCCTTTCTGCGGCCTTCTCTCAGCCCCTGCTTCTTGTTTTCTTCTTCAGGTCTTCAGTTTTAAGCCCTTTGTATTTGTAGGTTTCTTTTTGCTTTTGTTTTTATATATATTAATATATACCACAGTAGGGGATTCCCCTACTCTAATTCCCTAAAAACAATAGATATCTGCATTTACATTACCTTTTGGTTATACTTTTATGTTTTCTCACTCTAGAGTCTAGCCTTTTGTACACTTTGGATATTTGGTTGTCAGGTTGGACCTTTGTTGCTGGCATCACTAGTTTAGCTGTCAAGAAAATTGTTTCACTTGCGTAACAATCTGAATAACTATGTTTCCTTTTTGATTAATTCTTTCTAAGTACCTTCCATTTAATGCTACTGGTCTGAGGTGTTTATTTGTCCATATTTCCTAGCTTTCAATCGACTGAAAGCTTTCAGTTGATGGTTTGTTTCTTTGTGTCTGATTTTTCTTTTATAGGATTATCTGTATAATAATTATAAACCGTTGGATCTAGATCCCATGGCTCAAAACGGTGATTGAAAGTTGTCCAAACTTTCAGTCAGCTGAAAATTAGCAAGTCCCTTGTTTGTCTGTTCATCCTCTTATCTGACCAAGGATTAGCCAGAGATGTACTGAATTTGATTATGATCAGGGAAGTATAAACCCGCAGAATTTGGCCACCATCTAAATGAGGGTACTGGGACTAGCCAAAGTTTGACAAGGCATACCCATGATCTTTCTCTTAAATGGATTTCCGGCATGACATGACACATCTCAAGCTTTATTCTTCGCAGCTCTAAAAGTGCTTTGCAAAATATCATATCTTTGGCTGTGAACTTGGACCTACCATATCTTCCATATATTGTGGAATTTCAGGTTTACTGTCTTCTCATTTCCATTTATGCACTTTAGAATTGTATTCCTGGTGATAGTTTTGACTAGTCCAGAGCTGCCTATTTGTTGTCCATCCATCAGGCATTCTTTCCTCTGCTTTCTTTGAAGCTTAAAATCTTGTTGCTGATTAGCAAAATTTCTATGGGAAGTTCATACATATATCATATAATATAATGTTCATATTTGTCTGTTTGAACTGTAAAATGTATTCATTGGGATAACCATCTGCTGATTCACATGATAGAAGGCTGCAATACATAGCCGCCTTTGAGGAAGTCATCGACGCTGGCTGCTATGCCGCATACAGAATCACTTTCCTTTTCTCCTACACGTGGGCTGTGGTACTGGCCTGTTTCGCATTCCTGCTAGCTATGGTTAGCTGAGCTTATAGGGAATATAAAATGGACAGCTCTTTGAAAATAGAATGGCAGGTCACACCCTTCCTAACCGATCTCAAATGTATGCTAAAAAGTTCCTTTCCTGGGACACTCTACTTTGGTGCTGTTTATATATACTCGATCTATGTTTTATGTTATATTCGTCTGTTTTCCATCAGTTGAGGCGATTTGTAAAGGTCATGTATTACTTTTTGGTTCTGAAGAATTGTTCATCACAAGTTTCTTGCAGTTGGCTTGCGGCAGCAGCAAGCTTTTGATGATCTCCAGCAACTGATGGTATGTGGACAAGTATGAGAGTATCTTGTTGGATCATGTGCGCAATTGAATGAGGCTCGAAGCTCACCTCGTTAACCCTCCTTCAAAATGATGTCTTGCATAGTAGGCAAAGTCAGTTGCAATATCAATTACCCTCTTGATTTATTATTACATTGACCATGCTGGTGACTTGTAGTAGTACTGTAATTCTTGTGTGGCTGGAACTCTTGAAGCACCAGGTCACTGCTGACACGGCACCGTGGTTAGCGAAAAGCTTGTGAGTTTGTGCCATCCGTTCAAGTGATAATTGGTTGGATTTCAATTTGTTCTGCTTCTGCAATCTGCATCCATGCCAGAGAATTTCGGTTGTCCGTAGTCTGCAGCAGTCCATGTGAAGACGGAATGCAGCGTTCGTGGGTGGCAGGTTCGGTTGCATTTTCCAAGATCGCCTTGAAGTGCGCAGAGCCTAGAACCACGAATCAGGTACCCCTCGGATCTGGTGAGCGCGCATCGACACGTGTGTCGGTGCTTCCTTCCCTCCCGTGCATTATTGTTCTCCGAGCAGGTGTCATCACGTAGTAGAATGTGGCTCGCCAGTCAGAAGTAGCAGCTCGTGTGCAGACGAGTCTCCGAGCTTTTCCATTACAGAAATGATGGTCGGAAGTGTCCAAATCACTGGTCCATCCGCCGATCATGGCTATTTGGAGGAGCTAGCTGCTCCTGTTCTTATAGCAACGATGATTGTCGAGGGACCGAAGAAGTGCATGGAATTTCCTTTAAGAAAAAGTGCATGGAATTCCATTGAGCGTGTATGTATGATAAGGAAGAGAAGCCTCTTTTTCTGTGGCTAGCGAATCCAATCATGTCTTCCTTGCACCTTTATTGTATTTTTATAGGGTTAATTTTGCTGTGTTGGCAATACCAGAGGACCTTTTGGCGCCACCTACCTAACATGAGCTTTTCTGTGAAATAGACTTTATTCCTTCTACCTCCCGGCCCGTGATCTTGCCCTTTATCTTTCACTCGCCGGCCTGGAGTCTGGACTCTGTAGGGGTGCTCTGTCCCGCAGGAAGCTTCGCGGCAACGACACTGCATCTCCATGCTTCCCTGCCTGCGCTCGATTGCTGCTGCTGCTGCTGCTCGTGTTAAACGGATCATCAAACAAGCAAGTGAGCAGGGAGATTTCGTCTTTTCTATCATCTTGACAACGACGCGAGCATACATCGTTTCAATTGCGAGCTCTATTGGGAGGCACACAACCATTTTCACAGCAAACTCAACACGATGCCACCAGAACATGTGAACTACCCTCGCTACAAGCAAAAGCCTAACTGCACCTCAACGACGCGATGTCGATAAGCTCAACAATGCAAGGAGTCCACGCAAAAGAAGCAAGGACATGACACAGCAGCAGGCTCCAGCTAGCTGCTACTCGATTTGTTTCCGGTACTGGTCGCTCAGTTTCGATGTATGTGCGTGCAGCACTGCAAGCTGTCCACGACTCTGGTTGCCGTTGAGGAACCAGGCCGCGGCGTTTGTTGGGATGGGATGACGCACGCGGTGGCGCGATGACCACCAAACCCGGGAATAAGTCCGCCCCCACGCTCCTCCACCATCTTTTTCCTGACCTCTTTAGTAATTGGTCCAATGCTTATGCTTATGTGCACTGTTCCTCCCTCCTACATAATTAACGTTTGATGTTTACATAGTACACGAGGCCACGAGGGGGTACAAGTAAAGTATGCTATGCTTCCTACAACGGAATTTCTCGAGGGTTTTTGTTGAGCCATGAAAGGAATTAACGAGACTAAAGTTAGCGTGTACTGCTGCTACGTGCAAAGTGGCATCAAGTTTGCATTCAGTTCACCCCGCATGCAATGCAAACCGTATAAACGAACGCGCATTTCAAAGGTGGTACTACACTGCCATTGGTGAATTAGCACCTACTGTAAATTCGTTCGATGCACGTACGGTATGAGTGTGTAAACCTGATCACGCGGAGGGCCGGTTTCTTCTTCTTCGTTGGCAATAAGAACCAGTAGCTACCAGCTCAAAAAGCACATTTTGATAGAGTGTCGAATCATCCAGCGCCAGAGCAAGCAGCTCTTTAACAACGTACACGCACAGAAAAGCGAGTGTAAAAGGACGGAACTGGCACTAGTGGCTTATAAAATCTGAAAGGAGCGGCACCGAGTGGAAAGCAGATTCTTGTAGTCACCCAGTAGGCTTGCATGAATATTTATGATGCTCTACTCTAATAAAACTTATTACAATAGTCGCTCCACTACGCAAAAGTTGAGCGATAATCAAGGGAAAATAAATAATTATAGCTATATTGTAGTAATATGTAGCTGATGCTAGTAGTACAATAATAATGCTGCCTCTTAGTTATGTAATTCTGGATTCTGCAGAATAAATGAAAAAAAAATAACGGAAGGAAAAGGAAAACAGAGGAAGTAGTAGTGACTATTGAGAGAGGAAGTAGAAGCAGAGCTAGAACATGATCAGCATCAGATGGGGAGCTACAAAGCTGGCTACCGTGAGAAGTAGAGGAGAGCTCGTCGCCGGCGCGGCCGCCGACGGCGGCGGCGACCTGTAGTACCAGGGGTACCACGGCAAGATGGGGTTCGGCGGCGGCGGCGCCAACCCGAACCCACCACCTCCTCCTCCGCCGCCGTTTCCACCACCCCCGTTACCACCGCCACCGGAGCTGGGAGGCTGGTAGCTGGGAATGTAGCCTCCGGGCGGCGGCGGGTACCCTCCGTACGACGACGCCGGTGGGGGCGGCGGGTACGAGGACGATGAGGACGGTGGCGGTGGGCAGTTGGTGGTGACGGGCGCCACGGGCGGCGGGAGGCAGGGGTAGGCGCAGTCGGCCGTGTAGGTGCCGTCGGCATCGGCGGCGGAGGGCCCTGCGCGGAGGAGAAGCAGCAGCAGCGCGGAGAAGGCGAGGAGGCGGCCGCAGCTGCGCGCCATTGCCGTGGCTAGCACGGGAGAGGAGATGGTCGGTGTTGTAGCTAGCTAGTTAGCCTGGAGCTGGTAGCTCGATCGCGCGCGCGTAAATAAGGGAGCAGGAGGATGGCACGGCACAGCGCGAGGTTAAGGGAGAAGCAGAGGAGAGGAGCCGGCTCAAGCAACGGCCTTGATCAATGATTTATTTCTGACCAGTGTGAGGCTGCTCGGTTCATCACCAGATTATATATTTGGGGGTTGGGCCTTGGGCTAATGCGCCACTGCATGTGGGACCGCTCCATGGACCAAGCGCTGTCAACGATTGCATGCGAGCCCGGACCTGGCTCGGTCGGTGTCCAGTTCCGTTTCTCTGGCAGTGGCAGCACTCGCCGCCGTGCACTTCGCCGATTCGCGTCCAGCTGTACAGCTGTAGGTTCGAATCAACATGCATGTGTATGTGTATCAGTGTTATATGCTTGTGGCGTGGCGTGGCGAGCTGCTTCTTTTTCGTTCCGCCGTCCATCATCCGTCACATTGATCGCGCGTTCGTCGGATCACTGCCGCCGCGTACGAGAACATCTGCAGCGGCAAGCGGATCCAGCACGAAAACGGCGTCTTGTATTGTTTCCAACTCTTCCGTCTGTTTTCAAGAAAAAAAATGGTGAAAGGATAGAACAAATAAATTAGTTTTTATTCACTTATTAAATCAACGATTAAAACAAATAAATTACTGACTAAAATCTAATAATGACAATTATTTTTAATCATATACATAAATAAAAATGAGGTATGTCTTGTTACGTGTACAAATCAAACACACCCTCTTACACAACACATGAGTATTTATTTTTATAAGATAACATATATTATCATCATGTACATTTAAGAGAGTGAGAATTCAAATGGTGGAAGGATATAACAAAATATTTTAAATTCCTTGAGGATCTAAATGCAAGGTTGTAGTGTCGTGGGAGGACCTAGAACAAAATTATATTTCATCAAGGATGTAGATATAAGATTGCACTATGGTGGAAGGAGCAGGAATAAAATGAAGGAACCTGACTATGTGACGATCACGACATTGTTGGGTTCGCCGTATGTTGGTCAAGAGCTCGATTTGGGTTCTGCCATAACGAGAGATCAACATGACAGTACCGTGTGGTCTGCTACGTGTAGATGCCAAGCATTAGCTCTGGCTGCTCGCCTACACTTGGGGCTACTTGAATCGCCGCCAGCAAGTGCCCTCAAAAAAAGAAAAAAAAAATAAATCAAAGGCCAGCAAGCCCTGCCGCACATGGCGAAGCCCACAGGTATAGATGGCTAACGTGTCGGGCTCGCACAGGCTGTCTAGTTAATAGGCCTTGTCATATCGGCCCGACGGATTTGCGCCCAAGCCCAAGCATGACACGTCGATGGGCTATGCAGACTGGTTAGGCCCAAAGCCCTATTAAATTTTATGTACATGATTTTTCTCTTAAATTTGATTTTTTTATGTGAATAAATATTTGATATCAATAAATTTGAACTGAAAAATATGATTTTATTATAAAATACAAAAGTATTAGTCATCTCAGATCATTTTATTTGATGGATCGGGTCGTGCTTCACGGGCTAAACAGGTTGGATATCGTGCCTAGATAGGCTGCACTAAACGAGCCGTATCCTCGCTGGCACAACGGGCATGTGGCTAGGTCCGGGCATGGCCTGTCAGACTCTGAGCCATGCCATGCTCGGTGTGGGCCATTTAGCCTGGCCCATGTAGCCAACTATACCAACGGAGAAGGAACCGCGATGAGTGGTGGTGAGGCTATGGAGGTAGAGATGACAATGAGTCCGAACCCATCGGATTTTGCCTTCTTAGACCCATACCCATGCCTTCTTAGACCCATACCCATGAGCTGAGATAACTCTCGCTAGATACTCCACTAACACTTACGGGTGGTGATTTTGACCCAGACACATATCCATCGGGAAAATTACCTATTGGGTATCCATACCCGCCAGCTAGTCCGCTACACCCGGGCTACCCGGCACGGCCCGACACGGGCCCGATCTGGCGTGACACAAATTAAATCGGGCCAGCACGCCACGTGCCTTGGCTGTGGCCTGAGGCACGACACGATAAAGATTTTTCGTGTCATGCCGGCCCGCTTAGTCTGTCGCTAGGGCGGAGCGGTGTCATGGCGGCAGTACAAAGTCCTTTAAGCGGTTAGATCTAGAGCGAGAGCAAGAGGGAGAGGGAGTAGTGGAGCTGGACCATGGTGCGCGGAGCAGGCCGGCTAGCGCGTAGCGGTTGGCGACTCGGCACTGAGCGGAGGCCAGAGGCGTCGGCGCTGAGCAGAGGCGAGAGGCGGAGGCGGCGAGGCGCCGAGCGGAGTCGGAGCTGAGCAAATGAGGGGCAACCGACTAGGGTTTCAGTTTTATATCGGGGAGGCACGGTGCGGTGGGGGGGGGGGGGGTGAGGGGGGATAGGCGGGCCGACCATGGTGCTTGGGTCATGACTAGACGGGCCAGCCTGTGTGCCTTGCCAGGTCAGCCTCGAAACGTGTCGTGCCCGTGCGGCCCATCATGCCGGGGTGACGGCCCAAGCACGACACGATGGTGCAGGTCGTGCCGCCCGGGCTTGTTTTCTTTCGGGCTGTGCTCGTGCCTATGTCGGGCCAAATGGGGTGTGCTTCAGGACGACCCGAAAAGCCTAACCCGGATGTACAGGACTACCGCTAGCCAGACCAAGATTGGGAGGTGGAGAGGACACTTTATTTGCTAGAGTTAGGCCGGACTGCTAGATGGAGACTGGTATTAGATTACTAAATGGACTGACAATTATATTTTAGACCGGGTCTGTCGGATAGTGGGTTTCGATATAGCCAAACGATAACCAGACCCAGCTCACCCAATGAGTGAACCTTTCTCTCTGTTAGTAGACCCATGAATAAAATTTTTCACGCATATCCGTCTCGTAATAGGAGAAAAACCTGTCGGGTCGTGGATAACAGGTACCTATTGCCATCTTTAGGAGGTCGCGTTTGCTCATGGGTGGTTGATGTTTTATTATTGATTCATGGCCGCCTCGATAAGATTCACGGTAGACTGCGGATACAGGGGCTTTAGTGATTTCTTAATTGAAAAAAAAAGAACCCATCACAACTCATGATTCGAGTGACAAAGGTCTAGATCCTACCTAATTCAGAGGAGTCTCTCTGAAATCGAACCAATTCAGAGGGCACTAGCACAACGCGAGGTGTTCGTGCCAGGTGCAGTGCTGGCCTGCTGAGGAGCGCACGAGCGATCGAGCGGACAGCGGAAAAGGAAACGCGGGGCGGAGCAGACTGCTTGCGTTGGCTTGGCCCGTGCTCAAGACGGCATGCCGCATGCATGAGCCTTTTTGTTCGGGTCGGTGCGTCTGTTTATAATTTGCTTCTTCGTCTTTTCTTCTTATCTTTCTTTTTTAAAAAAAGACAAGATCCGGCAAAAAAAGAAAGAAGTGATCAAAGAGGCGTGTCATCCTTGCATATCACTGTCTCGGTCGAAAGCATTCTGGAAGCAGCATAGGCTGGCACTTCATTCGTGATTAGCAGCATGTTGATGACTGTTGGGTGACTGGTTTTCGATTACTACCACAAAAATGACTTATAGCGACGGTATAAAAAATCATGTAGCGACGGATTAAAAAAAAGCCGTTACAGTGGGCAAATAATTTTTACCGACGGTTGACAATGTGAACCACAACTAAAAATCAATTTTTAATTACGGTTCACATTGTCAACCGCAGTTAAAAATCAATTTTTAGTTGCGGTTCACAATGTAAACCACAGCTAAAAATTAAGTCTGCCACGTTAGTGATCCTGCTTTTATCTCCCTTCACCAATGAAAGAGCTTCACACAGATTCTGTGCTTTCCCTCTCACTCTCTCTATCTCCAAAACCGCTGCTGCCCCTCTCTATCTCTTCCTCTCGTGCCCAACTCCTCACTTACCTCCCTCACGCGACGACCACTTTGGGCGACGGCACGGGTGCCCTTGGGCGTGGCGGGGCATGGGAGCCCATGGGCGCGGCGGCGGCATGGGAGCCCGCACGATTCGGCGCGGCGACGGCAGCTCGAGAGCTCTGGAGCCCGCGCTCGCGTCGGCGGCTCAAGGGCGGGCTATGGAGCCTGCGCGCACGACAGCGGTAGTGGCTCTGGATCTAGAGCCCCCGCGCGCGGCGGCGGCGACGACTTTGGATCTAGAGCCCCTGCGCGTGTAGCGGTGGCAGCGGATCTGAAGCCCGTGCGCGTGGATGTCGGGCCGAGCGTGGCAGGCCGAGCCCCCTTGCGTGACGGCGGCAGGCGGCAGGCCAAGCTTCCTGGGGTGATGATGTCCGTGCTCCCTGGGCGACGGTGGGCCGAGCGCGGTGGAGGCGGGCCGACCTCACTGGCATGGTGGCGGGCCTCCCACCGGGTCTATAATTTTTTTTATTTTTTCCGGTACACTCATAGCTGCGGGTGACTTTGTCACCCGCCGCTATAGTGGTAGTCACAACGGCGGGGTGTTTGATTCACGGAGTACCCGCCGCAATAAATTGATATTTTCAGCTACAGAATCATAACGGTGGGGTGGTTGTCCTTCTGCTACAGTAGATTTCTACCCACTGCTATAGTCCTTTATTTTTTTTTTTGAGCCAGCTATAGTCCTCTATTGTGGTAGTGGATGGTTGGGGGATCCTATTAACTAATCATAATCTTAATCCGATTCAAGATATGTACTTATTAGAGACCAAAACTAACCCGGTGCCAAAGTGTTGTCCTCTGATTGGTGTTGTCAAAATGCTTTTCGATTTATATCCGGCCGTGATTCCAGGCTAGCAAGCTAGGGCTATGAAAACTGTCATCCCTTCAGATTGTATTTTTGAGCTCGGTCGCTATCTTTGAGCTCGGTCGCTGTCTTCCTGCAAAAATGGTTATTGTTGGGATCCCATTTCCCCCGCGGTTCCTCCAAATTTGTGAGCGGACCCGGCTGAGATTGAGTGGGATGGTGACTTTAGGCCACCCACTTTGCATTTGCCGTGGTGGAAGCCCAAGTTGGGTGTTTGTTACCCAATTTCAGTACCATTGAACATCTTCTCGAAATAGGAGAGAAGAGTAAAAGTTAAGTTAGGTTGGAGCGTGGAAAATATCCCCTTCATACAATACGCCGCCCCAGGCGCTGTAGCTGCCCGGAGGAACGCAGCACGCGCGGTGCAATTTGCGGCGTCGGCCGTGTCATGGAGGGAAGATTTCGTGCGGCCGGCTCATAAACGTTCCCTGTGCTCCCAGTCCCAATTTTTCACGCGTCGATGCAGCTTATTGGGCTGGTCCAACGCTCGGCTCAGGTCGAGTGCATGGTAGTATACTCCTTCCATATTTCAAAAAAAAAGTCATTTGATATATAATTTAGTATACTAATGACTCATTAATTAGAAGGTATTTTTCCTTTTTATCTTTATTAAAGATGTTTTGGAACCATTAGTGGGCCCAGGATTTGGAACATGGTATTCAAAATTGGTAATGATAAAAACAAATTTTACACACTCTAAATTATGGAAGCATACCATAGAATTAAGTGTCAATTTCAGCTTTTGGATAAGTAGTGAAAGCTTCAAATAAGCTCGTATGCTTGTTAATTTCTGTTTTTTATGCAAATATACAATATATAGTGTATCTAAAAATATTGTCATAAAAAATAATGGGTATTCAACTAAATACCCTTGAATAAAGGCAGGCCCGCCCTTGTTTGGAACTAACCCAATCAACAATATATGGTCAGCTGAGTGGTTGTTGCTATGTAGCAAAAGTGCTCAACTTATGAGTTTTTTAGTTCAATTTTTCACAACTATAATTTTTTTTTAATTTTCGAGAAAACGATTTCCTTTTGTAAAATCAGCTATAGACTCAGAACGACTTTTTTTGAAGTATGGAGGGAGTACTATCAAGCGCGTGGCGGTTTGATTTCATTCCGTGTTGAAAAGACTGTTGAAAAGACTTATGAGACCATTACTAATGCGGGAATGCTTCTTTTCAAACGGTTGAAAAGAGAGCACCCGTTCAGTCGATGGCTGCCGCCTCCTTCGAATTGTTTTTGCTGTTGCTTTTGTTTCTTTTTATTATTTATTTATAGGATTATATGTATTAATTAGTGTTATGTATAGACTATAGAAAAGTTGTCTTTTTATATCCATTAGATCTAAATCTAAGCACCAAAAGCATTGGTTGAAAGTAACCCAATTTTCAGTTGGTTGAAAATTAGACGCTCCCTTATTAATATCAATGATGTGCTTAGTGCAAACTCCTCTTTTTGGACAGCAGTTCTTTTTCCGAGAGAAAACATTGCCAGCAAGCAAAAAATAAAACAAAAAAAATAGGTGATTCCAGTCTTTCTTTCTAGAGGGATGGTCGCATTTAGGTACGACGCAATGATTATCATCAGTAGGAACCTAGCTTTTCTTCAGGTTCGAGTGCTGATGGCGAAGCAGTTTGAGCTAGTGGCGGAACCAATGGTGGAGCAGGCCCCCCCCCCCCTACCGGCCACAGACAATGGAGCTGCGCAACGGTGATGCACCGTTCGTCAAGCAGTTTGCGGTGCTGGCAGGTCTCATGCAGCAGGCACCACCATCCAACAAGAGGCCAGAACATGCAGTTACCGCTGACATCGACGTGCTCGTACCAATGGATACGGCCACAACCAGCAGCCCAGAGGTGATGGCGGCGCCACCGGCCACAGGCAACGCCGATGACATCGCGCCGGCTTCACCCGCAGCCACAACCGGCGGCGCAGAGGCTATCTCCACGACCGCTACGACCACAGACAACTCAGAGGCGGTCAAGCGCAAGGCCCCATTATCGACCGATGTCGACGAAATAAGCACACTCGATAAGAAAAGACGGCCCCTTCTGCCTGACCTCAATATCAAGCTCGTTTAATCGCTTATATTTCTACTAGTAATTTTTTCTTGAATCAACATAGGCAATTTTATTTGTGTTACAATATTCAGGTCTGATGTATATGTGGACTTGTTATTTTCTAGGCAAAAATAGTGAGAAACCGACCATAAGATAGGCTTTTTTCCTTCTCCCTTTATAGCCGTTCAATCTACATATATATATATAAAAGACGCAACCCACTCAAAGTCATTTACTCCTATTTCTCTCAACTCCCATGCAGCCACATCATCTGCCACTTTTGTTTTTTTCTTTGTTCTGCGTTTCATTCATTAAGTAATATACCTTAGCATTGTTCATGCAAGAGCGGTTCAGTTTCATCCATCATAAATTGTAATCAATTTTGTGCTGCCCTCCTTGAAGGCTAGGTACTCTTTGAATTCCTATCATGTCTAGTGCATATATGTCCCTCCAGGTCGTCCTCAAGATTGAAGATCAGAGTGCTACATTATTTTGTTTCCCCTACTAATTTTGCTGGTGATAATAGTGGCTATTTCTATTTATACTTGCAAACTCTTGATTCGTCCACAAGCCATTACCTCTATTGGAGGTTCTCTTTTGCAATACATGCATGCTCCCCCATTCGGTCACTCAGACTTTTCATCGTTTCAATTGGGATTTTAATTGTCCACTAGCCACGTTTTTCAGTTTTCCTTCTAGCGATTTGCATACATCGTGGTGTCAGCATGTTCCACACACATCTACTATACTATACTATATATAGCCTGAAACGAGGTGAAGCTCCTCGCAATCATCTCTTCCAAAATCATTATCTTTCTTATCTCCTCTTCCTGAAGCCAAAGATATAGAGCAGGGTATTATCTTTTGTAACCTGTCCATCTAATTTTGCTACCAGGTCTCATCAATTGTGCACCTGATTGCCCTACTACTCTACGTTATTTTGTAAATTGTTCATGCCATCAATTTAATTCTTCTCCCCTTTTTCTCCCGCCTCAAATCTGCATGTCCTGTCCAATTGTTTGTAGGACTCTCTCTCTCTCTCTCTCTCTCTCATATTTGTTTAAAGTACTTTGTATAATTTTCATGTTTAGCAGGATTTCTATTCCATTGAGTAACTTTGTCAGGAAATATCTTGAGATAAGAAGGTTGTTTTTATGTATGTCAATACCAAATTTGCAATCCAAGTGAAAATTTCCCATGTTTCCCATGTTTCTCGCACTTGACTCCACTGCACTCTATGCAAGTGAAAATTTGCAATGTTTCAAGCAAGCAGGAACGCACATGCTAATTATTTTTGTTGTTTTCTTATTGTTTTTTCAGGAGCTCTAAAACTTTATAATGCCATATTGTTTCCCTGACAAAAAAGAAAGCAAAGCCTTCCTAGGTGGCCCAATTCTTTTTCTCTTTTTTTATATATATTACATAACATAGGCATGTGATTTCATAATCATTCAATTTTTCATGTACTTTCTTGATAATGATAGTTGTTTTTAGATACATCTCTTCCCCAACATACAAGAATCAAATGCAAGTCAAATTTTGCAGCGGCCTGTGTGCATCAATTCTACAAACAAAATTTGTATTACATTTTCAACCATCCAATTATTGTATTCCAGATTAACACGATACAACTGCTAACTCAAAATTGTCTAATTGGCAATTATCAAATATGCTATTTTCTTTTATTTCCATTTGTAAAAAAAACCAGAGGTCTCGCTGTAACATGCGGGGTATCAACTAGTTTCTTATGTGCACATGTGCCGACCAGGAAGTGTGTTGCCTGATCGATGATAGGAGCCTACTTTTTATTTATTTTTTTGCTCTATCTGTAATGAACTTAGAATTTTTTCCTTCAATAAAAAAACAGATTGGAAAGTACCTGCTATAGTGCAACATTGTATCTTTCATTCTTTTCAGTGAAACATATAATAAGAAGATCTTGCTGCTGATATACCATTGAGTACTGCGAGAACAGATTGGCAGATGTCTTTTTTCGGAAGGGCAATATGTACATAGCAAAAGAGTACATCATGACAGAAGTAGCATACATAAGAGTTCGAAGGCACCTAGGTTGGTCTTTGTCAGGCCAAAATAGGACACAACACGGTTACCATAGAAACTGTGGCCTACTCATTACATATTGGTCGGAGCTACACAGAAATTAGGCTAGGTTTTTCTTCTCTGCTAGTAATCCATAGCATGGGCTAAACCAAAAGACATTTCTGTTTTGCAAGGATGACGTGTCAGGATGCGCGATAGAGTCAATGGATTCTTATGGTTTATGAGCAATGCTATGACGTGTATAAAGTTACCTGTTCATTGAGAAGGATGAGATCAATCCAAAGTGTCCTTGGCGGATTATCATTGTTGACATGCTCGTTGAAATGAACAACTCTTGTTCTAAAAGTCTACGGATGGGACGCCGTTGTCACATCTTTCAGGAGAACGTGTTGCATCCTGCATTTGTAGAAATGAGATTAGCTTCTATACACAAACAAATCTATCAAGTGCCAAACAAATAGAACTGTTGTTCTGTTTTTCCTTTCAGAACATGGCATGAAGGACAACTACATTCAATCCTAAACATCAGAAGCATCAAATTGGAGCATAACATATAATATAAATGCATGTAGCAGGACTATATTTTGAAAGAGACATAATATGATGGAGGCGCATGTACAAATGAGCGTAACAGTAACAAATAAAAGGGCACGCAGGAGCAGTAAACGAAACGGAAACAGACGCATCAGAGGAACCTATAGGAGCCCACCCTCCCAAGGCAGGAGCGCCTCCGGACAGGAACAGAACGGGGCCCCAGCACACGAGGGTACGCAGAGTATCGCTATCGCCGACAGCAGGACCTGCAAAGCAAAGAAAAAAAACAGCACCAAATGAGCAAGAATGAAATAATAAGAGAAATTTTACTGTATATATTACAACCAGTAATCACTGATAGTAAATTACATCTGACGATTCAGATTCGTCGTCCTCTCCTCACTCTTACTACCAGTATTTTCAACTAGTATTGATTATACTACGATATTATTGAAAAACTAAATGACGAAATACATTTTTTATTAAGGACATTTTAATCCTATTCGTTGACTATCTAGTCCCATGACATTGGATTCATCTTCGTATGAGAATCTTTGTGATGAGACAAATTAAAGACGATTCAAAAGGTTTGTTTGTCAGGTGACCGAGCTAGGCCAATGAGACCGATGATGACAAGAGCTTCGAATCTTTGTCCACCGAATTCAGATTCAGGATCGAGTGATCGAGAATGGATTGAATTAGGAATTCACACAAATAATTTTTTCGCTAACTTCTCAACCAAGTACTCAAAGCAATTCCTATGTAATACTAGGAGAACACACTAGCATGATATTAGATTCTAAAAAGATAACAATGTCATATACATGCTAGTGAGTCACATACCAATATAACTTTTGTGTAAGCTGGTGATTAAGCTAAACAATCAATCAACAAGTCTACTAAGATAAAACTAGAGACAAGATAAAAGGCCACAAATTGCACAAGGATCAACAACAACAAGCACTAAGAGCATAGCCAAACAATCAATAAACAAGAAGCCACATAGCAGCCCTATCCCTACTTACACACAAGTTTGTCATTAGGTGTTGGTGATCGAGCCTATCGTTTGTGACGTGTTATGAAGGCTATCAAAAGTCTATATAACGTTTGAGCTCACCTTTGAAAGAAGCATCGTGAGATAGCGTCTATGCGTGCACTCCGGAAGTACAGCAAGTCCTTGAGGAAGACAAAATTATGCTCGAAGAGTCGAGGCCTCGATGAGCAGTGGTCATGCAATCACGCCGTCACTCTGGGAGTGATACGGACTTCTGTGTAACGACTCCATGGTTGGTGACGGGAGGGATCAATACTCCGGCAGGAGTCCGAGGACTAAGAGGAGGCCCATTCTCTCGACACCTCGGGCTAAAAATTAATAAGTAATCTCTAAACTCCTCTTTACTTAGTCTTTAATTCAACACTTATGTGTAAGTAGAGATAGAGCTGCTATATGGCTTCTTGCTTATTAAAGATGTATTAACTGGTGTGATTTTTGCAACTAAATTCATTGAGTGAATGAGAATTTACAACATAAATATTTATAGGTGAAAATCTTAAACTCAAAATAACTTATGAGATAGTTTATACAATTATCCCTTAGAGGAACGATGAGCTGATGAGGTCCTACTTGGTGGCTAGAAAACATTGGCAACAGCTCTCTTCTCGTTGGAAAAGATGGCCGGACGCATTGCACGCGCGCGCGCATGTGGTTGACTTAGGCCCTCCACAGTGGGGAGCGCTCCCCACACCAAAACTGGACCCCGTAGATGGTAAACTGGGAGCGGAGCATGACTTGCACAATGATGAGCACCGAAGCTCTCTGTAAATATGGTCCTACTACGTCAGAGAAAAAAAATTCTTAGTCTCAATCACCGGTAGCTTCACACGGAGAAAAAATCCCCATCACCTGCACAACAGTAAACAAAGAGTTTTTTACGCTATGGGTATCGGCGCAAGTACGTAGTTTTTGGGCATCGGCATCGTATGCCACAGTGTTGGGAGCGATACCAGAAACCAGAAAAGTGTGTTTGGGCATCGGTGTCGACGCCACACTGTGGAGGGTCTTATGTTCAGCATTGACGTGCAGAGCAGTATAAACAGGGTTGGCATCTTGAAAAAACTGAAACGGATGGCGCATGCATTGCGTGCGCATGTGTTGACTTATATCCAGCGCATTTACATGCAGTATAAACACGCTTGGCATTTTGGAACGGCGGCGGCCGCCTGACACTTCGAGCCACCGCCACAGCTAACTCCCTTCTCCGCTCGCTTGTCTAGTGTTTATTCAGGCAGAACGATCCGAAGCTTACCTTCAAGCATGCCAACCGGAACTACACGTGTCAAGATGCTAAATATTTAATTTTCACAATGCCATCGCAAATTCATGATGGGCATAACCGACGCGAGATTCCGCACGTCACTCTGCTGCTTGCATCAGTAGTCCAGTACACTGATCAACGATCATGGACTGAAGCAATGAAAGGAAAATGACAAAAGGACAGGGCCAGGCTGTCAGAGAATAAGAAGCTTCTCTAAAGCCTGAACGGACAATCACAGTACTGCATGTTCTACAGGCTTGTACTGCTGATTGCTCACCCTTGTTGACTGCTAGTTCTATCCACTAGTGTCCTGCTGAATTGGTTACCATAGCAATAGATCCAAGACTAGCAGCTAACGAGCAATCCCTGCAGTTACTCCAAGGCGAAGGTTAACGTGGACGCAACGTCATGATCTGTCAGTGTGCATGGGAGGAAAGTAGCAGAGCAGTTCTCTGCTTTCCTCGTGTTGGACCGTCGGTTCACGATCCTGACCTACTGTAATGCGTGCATACATGCAAACCCGATCTTCAGAGTTCAGACTTGTAGCTAGAGATATGTTGTCTGCAAAGATTCAGTCTGGCTCTGGCCCATCTAGCGCGATGAGCAGGGCAATTAGTTTCCACTTGACAATACATCAGATTAGGCGACCATATATGCTTCGTTGGGCCCAGTCCTTGTTGAATGATGATCCGTTACGTACTTTCGGTCATGGACAGACAGATGCACTCCAGTGGCTAGCATGTGTTGCGTTTCCGATTAACTCATGTTTTTATCGTTAAAAAATATTGACACATTTGAGGAGATGCGCCTGCGCATCATAATGCAGGACATTAGGTTAGATGTCCGACCGGCCAACGGGGTCCCTGTCCCTCCCTGTTGCGAGTTGCCGTAAGTGACTGAAGCACACAGACAAAGAGCAGAGACCACTGTTTTCACAAAGAAAAAAAAAATAGAAGAGAACTAGAGTAGGAGACTTGTTCTAAGTTTCTAACATATCAGTTACAGCCTGCACCCGAAGCGGAGTTTCCACTGGCAAGCATGATTGGATGTGTGGAGACAGTGCATATGCAACAAAGGCCTGTTCGTACCTAATATTATTCTCTTCTTTCTTCATTTGGTGGTACCGTTACCTTCGGCTAGAGAAAGGCCATAAAAGGCACCGTGGCCTTTCTCGTCCTCCATGGATTGGATGGATCACATCGATCCGTCAACAATAACTAAGCAACAGATTGATGTCAAAAAGTGAGAGGCCCATTGGAAGAAAATGTAGTAAACTTCCATTTTGAAAAGGATAAATAAAAACTGTTGGAGAATGAAATTTACATCGGCCTGCCTTTGTTGTTCCATGTCTATAGTGAGTCTATCCTGATAAGGACTTACTTGCTAGCTACGCTTGTTAATTATTGTTATCACCAAAAAGTCCAACTGAGGTGGAAAAGTTTAAAGGAGAGCAGGAGACTGCTAGTGCACTACTGACTTGGGTTTGGATGATTAGGTGGCGGCAACTCAATGCAAACAGAAAAATACTGTACCCTGTTCCTACTCATACGTACGTCGTTGAGAGCAACGTCACAACCACCGACCCGTCGATCGACGGCGACTGCCCCGTCGTCGTCCATCCTTGACATGGACACGTAACACACTTCGAGCACATGCCCGTCGCTGTGAAGATTGCCTGGCTTGGATAAAAAGAATTTGGTCCCGGTCTGATCGACGCCTGTCTTCCAGCCATTCGTGTGCAGGAACACTTGGACGCCCTACTTCTCTTCAGCTATGGATTATGTGTACCAGTGGTGCAGGTCGAACGGCGGAAAGTACAATTTTATATCTGTAGTGGTTAGTGGAGAATTACTCGAATTGTTTCGAAAGAAGGGAGAGATGGAGAATGTATCCCAGTGTCCTTGACGCGAGACCTCAAAATGATATAGAAAATCTGTGTAAACCCTACATATTGTATGACTATACAGGGATGCATTTTAGGTTTCAAGTTTAAAAAATTCCCTGACTATACACTCAAACGTTTTAAATTGATGACGGATAATTTCTTAGCTTATTAACCGAGAGAGTGATTCATAGATAACTAATAACTTTAAAAGGAACCCAAAAAGTTATTTAGAAAAATGAACCCAAAAACTTTTTAAAAATTGAACCCAAAAGATCCCGCGAGTTTCATCACTCAGAGTGTGAGTCCAACTATAGTCGTAAATCTGAAAGCAGAACAGATGCACCATCCACTTTATAGTATCTAAGTTCAGGTAAGGTTGCCCTGTCTAAAACAATATCTAGGCTATTCCTTGTTTTAGGTGAGCTTTTATGGATGACAATAGAATATATTCAAGCTGCATTATTTATCAATCGAGAAGGATAAAGTGTTTTTTGTTCCTTCTAAAAACAAACACAGGAATAACATTGATTCTTCGTTTCGAAAACGGGCTGCTGGGGGAGCAGTTTCACAAAGTGCGGCCAAGATATGGGTCATTACAAAATTGCTCGATCGGAAATAAGGACATGCATGCTTTTATTCAAACAAAAGAAAAGAAAAGAAATATGGACATGTAAAAGGACGAGGAACCGCACCATCGTGAAAATCAATGGTAATTCGAACATTAAACATGTAACTGGAGTTTGATCAGAGAGACATATATGTGTATATATCACAGAGCCTGATAACACTTTTCCTATGATCGAAATAAAACAGATGGACCAACGACATACGTACATGATAAGGCCAATTAATTTACCGAGGACAAGATGAACTTCATGAACAAACAAGAATTACCAAAGGAAAAAAAAAATCTTACCGAATTCCCTTTCTCTAATCTTATTATCAACAACACGGAACGGAATTAAACTGCCATGCACTTGGTGATGATTACCATGCTTCCTCCCTCCATCGGCAGCCATCACAAGGCCACCAGGAGTCCGGCCACGGCGAGCACCGCGGGCCAGGCCGCTGCACGGCGGCCGGCGGCGTCGTTGGGCCGGAAGCCCGGGTCCTGCGGGTAGAGCGTTCCCGGCGGCGTGTTGTACGTCGGCGTGTACGGCGAGCCCCACCCGGACGGCGTCGGGTTGTACCCTGGCTTAGGCGTGTACGGCGTGGGGGTGTAGCCCGGCGTCGGCGTGTACCCCGGCGTCGGCTCGTAGCCGCCTCCTCCTCCCGACGGCGGCGGCGGGCAGTCGGTAGTCGGCGTCTCCGGCGGCGGGTTGTACACCTGCTCCGGCGGCGGCGGTGAGTACACCGGCGGCGGCGGCGGGTAGTACTCCTGCTCCGGCGGCGGCGGGCTGGCGTACACGCACGGCACGCCGCAGGGGTTGCCGCATGGGTTGCCGCACTTCTCGTCGTCGACCGCCGTGGCGGCGAGCGCCATCATCGCAAGCAGGAGCAAGGTGCACGGCTGCCACGGCTGCCACGCCATAGCTGCTCGACTCTCTCTCTGCTTCTCCTTCCTCGCAACCCTGCTCTCTGTGTGTGTTTGCAGTGGAGTGGTGTATGCTTCCCTCTTCTCCTCCTCTTCTTGTTCGGTTGGGTTTTCTTCTTCCTTTTTGGCGATGAATTCGGGTGGTGGTTATAGTGGTCGGCTTCAGCTTTAGCTTTTGCAGTGGCGGTCGTCGTCGTTCTCCGCTCCCTCCCTCCTTTGTTTGGTGCCGAGCGATTATGCGCGTGTTTTCTAGCAGCTAAGCATCGTACTACTTATTTGTTCCGGCGATATTAAGTGGGTGTTCATTTCCATGAAAAACTAAAATTTAGCTCTTAAAATTTGAGTTAGAGTTTAGTTTTTTTTAGAGAGCTAAAGTTTAGTTCTATTTTTAGTCCTTTTTTATTTCTAGAACTAAAGTTTAGTTCTAATTTTAGTCCTCCTATTTATTTTACTAGAGCTAAAATTTAATTTTAATTCATTAGTCCATAAAAATCAACAGCCGCTAATCTAAGCGAGTATCCATCTATCTATATGCGCGATGCCATTATTATGGGCCAGCTAGGGTGTGGAAAGGTGACGTGATTTAAACGTCTCCGCTGCTGCGGTGTTGTGTTATCTTTCGCCTCTTGCGTCTTTCCCTCTCTGGTCTGCGTCTGAAAGTGATCGGAATATTTTTTTTCTCTATTTGGCGGACTTGTTTTGAGCCCCATTTCGATGGCCCCCCACGGGTCACAATTTTGCAAGTAGTGTGGCGTTTTTAGAAGTGCTAGATGCTGCTAGCTTTTGTTGCACATAGATTAAATAAATTTGAAAAGATGTTGGTGTTTTTTTTCATGTTTTACACTTTTAGAACGTTGAAGCCTGCCTACTCCTCACCGGTTACCGAAATTGTTTGTTCCAGTGATACCGATGGAAGTCGATGAGCTGTTGCTCTTAGTGTTTCCCTTTCTGAAAACGCTCCTCTTGTTATTAACTCATGGAAGCCGTGCAACTTGACCGATTGAAGCTGATCTGGTTGGTGGTATTGTTTTTTAACAGAGGCCGTGAGACCAGCCGATTTTATTTATGCAATACGAAAAAACAAAACCCCAACGGTTTTAGATGATCTTCTGATGCAAACAAGTTGTTTCTAAAACGGGAGAATACTATTCAGATTCAAGAACGCATTTCAACCATTTTCCTTTAAATTGGGAAAAAGGAGTAATAGACGTCAACTGTTACAGAGTTAGTGGCCGTTATTGTTTAGTGCTGAGAGTTGAAACAGGATATGAGTAGGTCACTGCCTAACATAGGACGTCATACCAGTCTCTCTGTACTCATCCACTCACATTTGGGATTGGATTACGAAACAAGCATCGTCCTAGCTTTTCTCATAAGGATTTTGAAGTGTTTGCCTCAATTCTGATACGGTAAGAGGAATACTGATGGAACACTAGGAGCTCTATCTTCCTTTTATAGACTAAAAAAAGAAAGAGATAGAGCTCTGCTGATAAACAAAAAGGTTTCTTCGGTGAATTCATATCAATTGTAGTTTGTTGCCCATTCAAAACAATTCTAGTTTGTGCAGCTGCAGCCTAAAGTGTATAGGTTTTTCTTTTTCTTTTCTAAAAAACGGTTTATGATACATCGACTAGTCAAATCAGTTTAGCAAGTACAATGTTATTCCATTATAAAAATAGAATGTTTCACTCAGGTGGATGATCTAGGTGTCCCCATTCCTTCTCACTAATTTCAACTAGTGTTCGTCAATGGAAAACACGGCTTTGGATATGCTGTCATCCTTGCAAAGCAGGAATGTTAAATGATATGAAATGAGAGTGTTAGTCAATGCTACCAGTTACTAAAAGTCTAAAACCTTTTAAGAAGGATAGATTCAGATTACCCATATGAAAAGCACACATTCATTGGTTCAGACTACGTATCTGATGAAGTCAGAATTACATGAGTGCCGGAACAATTCTTTTTACCCTGCCTAAAGGAACAGAGATGCTGGAACCGGAAACGGAGCTCTTGCTAGATTTTTCAGAGCTACATAGACGAAATACAAACCTAATCGTATCCATACAGCTTGAGAATGAATCCTAATACAGCTGATACATCCGCAACAGTGAGTGAGGCTCACTAGTCACTACAGTAAGAGGATAATGAAAGCAGAGAGCACGGAGGCCAGAGGAAGCCATGGCGCTCCCCTGCTAACCCAGCACGCCACCGACGGGAAGTACCCCGGATCCTGAGGGTACACAGTCCTCGGCGACGGCGGCGGCAGCGACGGCGACGACCAGGGGAACGGCATCGTCGAGAGCCCCGCCGGCCGCGTCGGGCAGAACGGGAACGGCGAGGCGGCTCCCGGCGGCGCCGGCGGCAGGAACGTGTCCTGGGCCGCGACGCAGGCTGCCGACCACAACGCCATGGCCGCGACGAGCAGGATTGGCCGCAGAGATGACATCTCTTTGCCGGCGCAGCCCTTCGCTTCGCTGTACGGGGAGCTCCGGTCGCTGAGGCTGAGCGATTTTTTTTTTTTTCAACTGAGGCTGAGCGATTTTTAGATGACGTCGGCGTGTCAAACTGTCAATTGCTAAATAGCGTGGAGATGAAGATGCCAGCAAGAAGCCGTTCCTGACCGTCCATTGCCCAGCGGAGGGCGGCCAGCCCGTGGCATCGATGAGACACCGGAGCCTCTGATGCTGAAATGTCATACAGTGACACAGCTGCTGGTCATGTCGTTCTGTTTTGTCACCATAAGCACGATTTTAAGAAGGTAATTTGAGACCCGTAAGCTTGTTGTTGTTATATAAGCTTCGATTAGCTCGAGAGGGTCTGCGAGCTAGCGGTGTGTCGGTGCTGCGTTCCGTTGCAACGGTACAGACCTCGCATGTGGGGTGAAAGATTTGGACTTTCCACGATGTTAACTGACAACGACCGTAACAATTGACACTGACATCCACAGGGTCGAGTGGATCGGAGTACTAAAACAAGAAAAAGTTTGGGATCAAGAAAATTGCACGCTACCAAATCAATGACAGGTCGAGGTGTTCACCCGGAGTGGTAAAAGTCTCGAACCGCAATTAGACTTCCGATCAAACGTCAATTTCGGAGAAAGGTAGCAGCTTCAGTTAACGATCTGCAGATAAAAGCAGCTGCTCTTTATAGTCTTCACTTAATGAAAGCTGATGTACTACAGAAGAAAACCTTTCGTAATAAAGCTCACTTCACAGGCAAGCCACTGACGAGTCCACTCTGTTCAACAAACTCTGAATCATGTACGTACAGTAGCCGGTGACATGGCAGTTAGAGGGGCACCGGGCACATGCCTTTCCTCAACTATTGCACACCTGCAGGTCCGGTCCTCCTCGGTGTCCTTTTTTCTAATAATCGATGACATCCAGAAGACCGGAACAAAGTTAACTGCAGCTGACACTCGAGAAGTCAGGTTACTGCAACTCGGCAAGATAGAATTTGTTGGTTGTGGTGTCGAGCACACTGATATAGATCCGAAAATTAAAAAGAGTAGAAACTTTGGATCATTTGCGAGATAGTACAAGGAAAAGCAGGCCTAGGATGTGGACTGGCTACCAGCAGCAGCACTGATGGATTGTAAGCACTAAGCAACACACACACAGAGACAGACAGTTCTGGAGCACATACGGCTGGGGGAGGAGCCTTCCAAGAGGGCACTTGGTTTGATAATTATGCAGGGTTGGGTTGGGAAAGCAATGTGGGCAACAACAACCTCTTCCGTTGGAAAGGCAGCAAAGCAGAACATTTGGTGATCCTCGCCTACCCTATCTATCCCTCCACTACAGGATAGACAGGGGCGTGCAGCGTGCTGTATGATGCGTGGGTGCCCCTTATCTTCGTCTGCAGGCAAACAATGTTTCATCTTTTTCCATTTTGGCCTTGTGTGCAGTGCTTATCAATACAACTCATTCGCTGGATGCCTTGTTGTGAACAAAGATATGAATGGAATTGCACTGCAAAAATGGGTGGGACGAAAGTCTGAACATGCACGACAGGAATTGGAAGTGGAGGACTAATAGATGCCAAACTGTTTGTCTTGAGTTCTCAGTGCAACTACTACCTGACAAAGATGAAAGGAGCTCTTAAACTTCCAGAGTGAATTAATGTACACACGTAATTCATCACGTGTCATGATACGTCAAAAGAGTTCCAAACCTTAGATCGTATTCATTGTTGACTCAGCTACTATATACTCCTTCCGTTCTAAAATTGTTGTCTCCATTGATTTTTTTCATCAACTTTGACTATTCGTCTTATTCAAAAAGTTTTAAAAAATATTATATATATTTTTATAATTTGTTTTGTTACTAGATAAAATTTAAATATAACTTATAACTTTTTATATTTAAAAAAATATTTTAAATAAGATAAATAATTAAAGATAACGAAAAAAGTCAACGACGATAATAATTTTAGAATGGAGGAAGTATCTTGCTGCGCTTGGTTTACTCCTCCTCGTGGATGGAATCCTGTGCGCATTCCTCATTCAGGCTTTTCACAGGAGTATCTGAATTTATTGAGATCTCTCACTTTTTCCAGATGTGTTTGTTGCTAGTGCGGTGGTTGACGATCATCGGTTGGGGCATCACGTCGCATGAAAGACTGGACCAAGGTTCACAAAGTTCAGTAAGGGAATAACTGCGAAAATGAAACTCAACTTACTCATCAAAACTTCAGAACGCAGTGGTTCAGGCATGAAGCTCTGCAGAAAAGCGAGAAAGAAACAACAGCTTATTCGTTCCAGAAGAGAAAAAGAGAAGAAAAACATCACATACTCATAGAAGGACCCGTACAAACTTTTGGGATACAGAGATTCCAAAAGACCGGTTGATGCGTCGTTATACTGATCGTGAAATGTTTTCTCGGCTAAAATTTCGTGTCGCATACTACTGCACTGTTTTTTTTTTTTTTTTTGAGATCAATACTACTGCACTGTTGAATACGGTAATTTGTTTCAGGGTGAAAAAGGCCTCTGGGCCACAAACGTGTACTTATGCTAACCCTCAGGATCCAGCCCAGTAGAGCCCATATATACTGAAACCTGTTTTCGTTGGCGCCAGAACTTGAAGGTTGAGCCCAGAATATTGTTTCAGTCTAACCTGAAGGCCGCAGCCCAATACAAGAAAAACGAGGCGAATCGTCATCCTTCATCATTAGAATTTAAATTTGTTATCTAAAAAAAAATAGAATTTGAATTTGGTTATGCTAAAAAAATGAATTTGAATTTGGTGATATATAGTACTCAATGTTCGTTGTGTAAAAAAACACACTACTCAATTAGACATTTAGCTCCTCCACATTTAGTCTACTAAAATAGTACTCTCTGTATAGAAATACTAGATATCATTCTACCTCTAAACATGAAAACTAAGGAGAGTAAAAAAAGTGTAGTATGTAGAAAAGGAGTAGAGAGGTAGAGATATATTAGGATGAGATAAAGATGCAATGGAAAGTGATAACGACATATATTGTGAAACAAAATTTCAATGCTAGAATGACATTTAATTTATAATAGATGGAGTATTGATTTTGTGAAGGGAGAGAGGAATTTGTGAAGGACACCAGGGCTGTTCAAAAACGAAACCGCGGAACCGGGTAAGAAACCGGTAGTACATTTTCGTACACGAATTACTGTTCATTGACTTGGTTACTGTTCACGCACCGGTTTATGGTGATGACGGCGGTTTGTTGCCGGTTTAACCGGGACGCCGGTGAACAGCCCTAAAGGACACCAGTGCCCTGGCTACTTCATGAAACAACACCTATAGATGAAACTAGCCTACTCCAAATCTCAAATGTCCACTATATCAATCTATATAAACATTGTCTACCTTATTGTTTGAATAAAAAGTGACGATCTATAGAAACATTGTCTTATTGTTTAAATAAAAGGTATCGAGCCCAACCCTCTTATTATATTCATTATCATCATCCCACAAGTAATTATATCCATTACGCTAGTTATGCATCATAAACTCTCCATGGCAGGGTCTGAATATGGAAGCAGTACGTCTGAAACTGCTGGAGATGGATAATGCACAAAAAGTAGTCAGCTTAGTACTGAATCTGGAAGCAGAGTTGCAACTGAAATCAATCATGCTAATGTGGTGCTGATGGAATGCCAGGAACAAGGCAAATGCGGGTGAAAGAATGCTATCTACTGATGAAGTAATCCATAAAACTATGAAGTTGGTGGCTGAGTAGGAAGTAGAAATCGGGAAGAAGAAACAAAGGAAGATTGGTGTGGCCAAATGGTCACCACCACCAGATGAAGTACTCAAAGTAAACATCGATGGTGCATTTGTGAAGGAGACTAGACATGGCGCTTGGGGCTTCGTGGTGCGTAATGGAGAGGGAGAACCGTTGCTGGCTGGAGCTGGAAACATGAGTGTGATGTATGATGCACTGCTGCGGAGGCATATGCCAGTATAGCTGCATTGGAAGCGGTAAGCGATGCAGGGATTAATAGAATTATTCTGGAGACGGATTCATCAGTTCTGGTGAAAGCTCTCACGACGGAGGAGTTTGATCAAGCCCCATGTGGTATGCTATTCAGAGAGGCTTGCTTCCAAATAAATATGCATTTTGCTTATGTTCAGGTTAAACACTGTAATCGTTTAAGTAATTCATGTGCGCACGACATAGCTCGCTCTTCTTTGAATTGGGACCCGGATCCCCTCCTAGAATTTGTAAAAACTTTAACGGTTCGCGATCTGGCTGAACCGATTCATCTTGAATAAATGAGCGGGGTGTGATGTCAAAAAAAAAAAAACTCTCCATGAAGTATAAACCTATAACACCATCACCACCGTTTCTATTGTTCTTCCTCCTTCAAAACTCCTCATTTCTATTTGTTTTCAATATCCAATTTGCCATGGAGCACCAGGAATAGGGGGGGGGGGGGGCTTGAGCCCCTCAATCCACTCATGCACTTTGGTATCCCTCGTCACCTAGGAACCTCAATCCCTTCCACTGTTGTGCTAACCTTATATATAATAATTATCTTTTCTTGTAACCCACTATTGTCTGCTAATTTTTTATCGTCATCTTGTCACATCTGCCACATAACTTAGTTAATTGAGTCAAATTTCCTACCCTTTACAAGACCAAAATCAATATTTTAGCTTGGATCGGAATGAGCTAGTTGCCATAATTGAATAACGTTTTTATTGGTAAAAACCAAAGTTGAGCATTTTGCAGTAGCAAATTCTAATATTGAAGGATGTCTAAGAGCAAGTTTTTATCATAAAACAAAGCCTCATCATTGAGAGAGAAAAAAAACAAAATATAGGCATCATTTGGTGGTCATGTAAAATCCGAACGATAGTGAGTCGTTTTTCTTTTTGTTTGAGTTTTTTTTTCTTAACGATTTCTCTTGTTTTCGGTCGAAGAAGACGTGGTTGCCCCACGGGATGATATTTATTCGCTAATGCAACTTGGCGTAGAAGCAGTTGGCTGCCGATGGCTTCCAAGTTCCAACATCTCTCTCTCCTGTTTTTCTTTACATTTCCTTTCTTCTGAGGTGACAGCTCTCTTCTTATGATTTATTATGATCATGATGAACCCGAAAAAGTATGGAGGGAGCAAACGGATGAGACGAACGCCGACCCGCCGCTTGGCTTTACCTTACCCGCACACGCACGGCGTAGCTCGTTCCACGCTTTTTTTCAGTCCAAACAAGATCGTAGACTCGAGTCAAGGCAGCCACATGGCGTGCTCCTACTCGCCGGCTAGCTCACTCCACGCGCGAGTGGCCCACACAGGACGACGATCTGAACCTGCGCCCGCGTCGGGATCAGCGAAGACTGACTCGCTGATGGGTCACACACTCACACCGTGGTGGCTACTGGCTAGTATCACCGGGTGGCGACGTGCGAGGCAGCTGATGAGTCCTCCGGCGACGACTTGACCTGTGGTCGTCCGTCGTGGCCGGTCAACGTGAAGTGCCTCGCACGGCGGAGAGCGGAACGGAACGAAGCCACGCAGTGTCCACAGCAGCACATACGCTCGCTTCTGTGATCTTGTTGCTGGTTCAAATAGAGGTGTCTCTTGTCGTTCGCCCTCTGCTTTTTTTTGCAGTGCCTTCGTTTCGTTCCCAGGCTTGTAAGCTAAGCTAAGCAACCAAGCACCGGTTGCACTGGTGCCCAAAACAAAAGGCGTAGTTTGTGCCAACAGCCAAGAGCAAATTAACTTGGATAATACAGTGACTTGTGTTTGCCGCGCGCGCGCACACACAAGAAGCAGCCGCGCGCCATGGCGGCGTCGGTCGTCGTCAGTCTCTGCACGAGCATCAAGAACGCCAAGCCGTGGACGACGAAGCAGCGGCGCGGGTCGTCGTCGCCACCCGCGCCGCAGCCTGACGAGACGTCGTCGCAGGGTGGCATCAGCGGCAGCTTCGTGGGGAAGAAGCAGCAGCTGCTCGCCAGCCTCAGCAGGATCAGCAGCGGCGGAAAGAAGCAGCTGCTCGCCAGCCTCAGCAGGATCAGCGGCGGCAAGAAGCAGTTGCTCGCCAGCCTCAGCGGTATCGGCGGCAAGGCGGCGGCGGTGGCCAAGATGGTGTCGTGGAAAAAACGGTCGACAACGCCGGCGGAAGCCGACGACTGGAGCAGCAGCAGAAGCGCCAGCGACAACGACAAAGAGGCTGTGGCGGCGGTCGGAGTAGTTGTAGGGGCGCGCGCGGACGACGAGGAGGAGGCGCTGTGGAAGAAGGCCATCATCATGGGCGACAAGTGCCGCCCGCTCCAGTTCTCCGGCCACATCGCCTACGACTCCGACGGCAACCGCCTGCCGCATCCGCCGGCGCCGGCGCCGGCGACCACCGCGGCTGCCGAACCGATGATCAAGAAGACCGCCGCCGCCGCTGATGCCGATCAGCCGATGACGACCGTTAACATCAACGCTGGCTCTTGTTGATATTTCTGTCTCGGAGATCTTTCGTTCGTTGTCGCGTGTGCCGTTGTGGTGCGCGTACGTGTTTGTACCTGAAGCACGCAGCTGGCTTGCAAGGTGACGAGGTTCGGCACGTGCGAGCGTGTGACCTGCCAGCAGATTTTTCTCTGAACCTTGTTCTGCATCAAAGTGCCCGCCACTTGGCTCGTTAAAATACTATATAGACACTTAGTAACATGCTAGGATATCCTTTGTCTGAGACACTGAGTGATTATCTTTGTTTGTGCTGGTTTTGTTCCCTGGTGTGAAGTCAATCCATATCTTCTCTATTTTGTTCATAATTTCTCACACTTTAAGTTTTGCTCTCTCTCTCTCTCTGCTATGCATTTGTTTTACTTTACACGCTCATGTTCACTCTTTCATGTGTCGAATTAAGATCCGAAACTGCAAATGACACTGTGACTTCCTTGAACAAGAATATAGGAACAATTAGACATGTTAAGCTCATTATATTGCATTTTCAACTGACATCAAGTTTGACAATTAATCTTGAGAAGTCAGAAAGGTATGATCTTAGGGAGAAACATGAGACATTCTCAACTTTACTTGAAATGATAAGATGTA
This sequence comes from Eleusine indica, assembly GCA_030378355.1. NCBI lineage: Eukaryota > Viridiplantae > Streptophyta > Magnoliopsida > Poales > Poaceae > Eleusine > Eleusine indica. Next base: position 4,730,165 of record CM059497.1, on the reverse strand, counting down.
AATAACATAATATGCTTTTTAAATGTATAGAGATTTCATTACGAGACAAACTCAAAAGTGTTGAAGATTAAATTTAGTAATAATTTTGTTAGTTGAAAAAGTGTTGCACTGGCAATTAGCAGTAGAGCAATATTCATCTAAATTTATGATTTACAATTTCCTTTATAAATAATAGGGTTTTATAAGTCAAATAATATATATGTTAAAATAACATAACGGAAATGTGCTAGTTCTTTACGAACAATACTAAAAATCATAGACCTGATAGATTATGAGGTATTGGACATTAGTGACTCAGGTTTTAACATGACACTTATAGGAAAGTAGGGGTTTAAATTGCAAAAAAGATGGGAGGGAAAACAGATATGGGCTAATTAATTTCGGAGAAAATATACTTTTAAGAAAAATATTAATACTTTCAAGATTTCAATGAGAAATTTGTAGGATGTCATTAATGTTATTGTGATATACAATGTTATTAAGCGGGGGTTAAAAAGTAAGGATCATAACACCTCAGACTATTAACAACTTTTAGTAGTAGTTTAGCTCTAGAGGCTCAAAAGTAAAGTGGAATTGTGAGATTAGTTCCACAACATTGAATATTTAGGTAGGTAACGGTTAATATATAATATTTATTATTCTAACTATATCACTATGGTTAACTCTTTTATATCAGGTAAGAACAAAAACGTATGAGATATACAATGTATAAATAACAAGTGTCCATTACAAAGCTAATAGGCAGTTGACCAAGATGCTGCAGCCGTGGTAGTAGTCCGGCCATCATCATGGGCGACAAGATGCTCAACTGCTGATGAGCTTAGTGTGTCATCTCGCACGTTAGGGGCCTGTTTGAAATTGCGAGCCATATCATCGCTCGGAAACTAGGAGGGCCTTACTACGGACATTCAGATTATGATCGCTGGAGCTGTTTTGTGCAGTGTTGTGCCAAATCACTATATTTCAAATCTCTCGTATATGAAGTGATGATATCTTGGACTCTTTCTGAGCATCCCCTGTATTCTCAACTCTCTGTTTCCGAGCGCGTTTCGACTTCACACAATTCACATCGTGAGGCACATGTTGTTGGCTCGTGCTCGTTCACGTGAAGAAGTAATTAGAATTCAATAACTGCAAACTCTAACACACTTTCCATAACTGTTCCCGGTTAATAAACCGGGCTCGGTCCAAATTATATTCAAAGTCGAAGCGCGAGCTGCTGGTCTTTATTACCCAGAGAACGCGCGAGGCCAGACATATGTAATACTGGTAGAAGATGGGGTGCTCACACCGCACAGTACATACTGGAGACGAAAACAGGGCAGTATATATGTGTGTTAAGTCTGGATAATTAAGTCCGTCTTTTATTCTTCACCACCGCCGCCGCGCGCCGGCTGGCCGGTGACGGAAAGAACAGCTAGCTAGCGGCGGCGGCTGGCCGGCTCCTTCTGCGCGTTGAAGTAGACGACGGCGGTGGGGAGGCCGAGCTCGTGGCGCGCGGCGAAGGCGCGGGTGTTGAAGTTGGCGCGCTCCTGCGGCGCCTCCGCCGCCACGCGCGTCTTCTGCTGGAACAGCACCAGCACGTACCGGTGGATCCCCACCGGCGGCTTCGGGCCCATGTACGCCACAACCTCGTCGCCTGCATCCACCAGTTCGTTCTTGTCACAACTCATCATATCAGTACACAAGACAAGCGGTTAATAAACTACTACTCTATACGGCCGCTCCGTCGACGAACGCAGCTGATGATGAAGATGATGACTCATCAGCTTCGCGCGTGAGCTCACACGTGGCGCGCCGACACGTGTGCGACGGACACTGTGCGCGCGCGGCGCGATGGCGGCTTGTATGCTGCTTCACATCAGAGTTTCCGCCATGCCATTGCCACAAGGGCGTAAACAAACTGAGATCTATCTGTCTGCAGTGCACAGGTCAGGTGTGCTAGCTAGGGCGCTAGGCCATGCGTGCGTGCATTATTGCAACGGCCAGCAGAAAAATCTTTTAGATATAACATTTCTGAGTTTTATTTATTCTCCCCAACAAATTAATATGGAAAGGCAAAAGATCATATTGCACTTGGAAGTTTTCTCTTTATTCACGTGATGACATGCACTTGCCAAGCCTGCCCTCTTTAATTAATTAGTCACGCATGCTTTAGCGACCAACTCTTGAAATACTTACATAAACATAGGCAACACTAAAATGTCATGACATCAGGGCACATATGCTATAAAGAAACAAATATGAACATCATATCCTAAAGAATAAAGATATGCTACTAATGCGAGTGGTTGGTCGATCAAAACTAGCAAACTTCATAAATTATGATGAATCGAATGTACAATTATAATTAAAGTGACCATAACAAAAATAGACACAACAAACTCATGTAGTGATGAGTCGTTGGTCACTTATATGTTTACTCTTGAATGTCCATATATATGTCATAAGTACAATATAGTTGTGATGCTTTCATTATCTCAAACACTTTGAGTTGTATAAACATCTACTGCAAGGACCGAATCCAGCAAGCCCCCCCCCCCCCTCCTTGTGCACCGAAAGCAATATGTCTGATGAGAATTACTGTTTTTTGTGGCCATGAATTGTTACATATTGGCAACCTATAACGATAATTACATTCATACTACCTACCGTGCATGACATTTGCATCAAACAAAAAATCACACTTGTGTATATGTACATAATAGTGGAGACCTGAAAAATTGCCATGAACACTATTCTGTGAGAAAATAAACTTTTTGACAATATAAAATTATTTCACCATAAAAATTTTCTCTAGCTAGGGAGTGAGCCCCAGTGCTAGGACAAGTCAATCATGGAACCCCGGTATGGAATAGCACCGGATATATATCCACATGAAGTCTGGTACGGTGTAAAATATTTCCCACGCGTCCAGCCTGAATAATTAAACTACAAAATAATTAAGTTGTTTTTGTAAAAAAAATACTTATTTGTTTGATCGCACATCCAAAGGAGCATATAAACACACATAAAGTGATAAATCACAGTTATTTTTACTGGGAACTCACCTCTACTTGCATCCGTTCCTCCAGGTATGTTAGCCACTATCCTGATATGCACAAACACAAGGGAAAAAATGTAACATGGGTGGAAGTAAATTGTTGGGCGTTGAATAGACAAAACAAAGAATTATACCGTAGTATTTAAAAAAGATAAATATGAGCATGCATGAAGCATGTCTCATCATTAAAAAAAAAAAAGGAAATAGTGTGCCCCCTCTGTTCTTGAGTTGATGACGTTAGGACAAATAATTTAGTGTAACGTCATCAATTGAGAATGGAGGCACAGTGGTGGATCTTAGCTATACTAGTTACTAGAAAAGAGGATGGAGAGGTAAGTTGAAGAATTGACACTTGTTGCCAAATCATGCAGACGATGCTGGTTTGTACGTACCAGTGGAGGTACTCCCTCATGGTCGGGTCGCTAGGACTAGGCGCATCTGGGTCCGTCATGATCTGCAAGTGGCATCCATGCATGCATCTATATCATCATCATCAGATTATATACGGCGGCGGGGCGGCGGCGTGCTTGTTGACAACTAGCTATATAGTAGCAAAGAGATGATGATGTACGAGAAATAAAGATGGGTATGTACCACGTACCAGCGTGTAAAGATCGTTGCGGCGGCCGGAGATGCGGACAAGCGGCGGCGCTGTGGTCGCCGAGGGCTTGAGGAGGCACCCGTTGCTGATGTCCTTGGGCCCGTACGCGACGGTCATGGAGATGGACGGCACGAACAGGTCCACCACCTCCCCGATCACACGACCCACCACCAGTGGATCCACGAACCGGGCCATGTCTCTCTTCTCTTTTCTGCAACACACACACACACACACACACTTGCAGCCTTGCGAGCTGATGATGAGCTTAGTGTCTTTCCGTGTGTGTCTGTCTGTGTGCTAGTACTCTAGTTGTTTGTTATTCTCTCTCAGCACAGCACAGCACAGCTGCTGCGGCCCCTGCTGCTACATACAGTTAACTTGTGTTGCGTGTGCGTACGTGGTGACGCATACAAATAATAACGCTCGCGGCAGCAGTGCTCAGTCACAGAGCGTCGTCACAAAAGATTGGGTTTTGTCATGGGACTTGGATTATTGGCACCATGCAGCGCAGGGCCCCGGCGGTGGCGACACGCAGGCTGAAAGGTGTACCGTCAGGGGTGCGGCGCGCGCCACGTGTACGCTGATGATCTGGATCGTCGTCTCGGGGGCGTATATACGAATATGCGTCCACATTGTGTGAATCTACTTGTGTCATGCGCCTGCGCACAGTTTCATCTCTCTGTTTCTATCCTTCCGTGGACGAATAAATCCATCTGATACGTATGCATGGATCTCAACTCAAGATTGTCCCATTTCCGTCTGATTTTCCTTGCAGCCCATATAAGGAGAGGAAAAGTAGCAGGCCTATGTCCCATACAGCCCGTACCTTATGGAGTGGTTCTCTGTGTTCTAGGTAGTGCTGCCCAAACTGGTCGTCCGGCAAGGCCCGAGCCAGACACGAAATAGCATGGCTCATTTAATTTCGGGCCGACATGGCACGAAATTTATTTTGGACCATGCCGTGCCAGCCCACGTGTCTAGGCGTCGGTCCATGGCACGACACGAAATAGGCTAGCCGTGCCGGGCCGACCCATTAGGCCTGCGGGCATGATGGAGCACGTCAGGCACATGAGCCCGTTGGAGCCCGTAGCAGCCTTGACGTGTGGATCGGTTGAGGAGCAACGCGGGGCGCCACTAGCGGCGGCGCCAGGGGAGGAGCCGCGTCGCGAAGGGAAGAAGGAGCCGGTGTCGGTGTGAGCTCGACGAGCAGAGGCGCAGCGAGCACGATGTGGCTAGGGTTTGCCTTCTTTGGGCCCGCGGTGACGGCGCCAGGGCGACAATCTGGGCACGGTGACGGTGGCCCGGGCGTGACGGGGTGGTGGCGAGCCCGACGACCCTGCTTGGGCGCGCTGCAGGCGAGCGGTGAGAAGTGGCGGGGTGTCGAGGACCAACGACGACGACGGCGCGCTTGGAGCCTTGGAGGCGGCCTCCGCGCGGATCGGGCGACTTCACAACGAGCTTCGGGTGAGACAGGAGCAACGACCTCCAAGCAGAAAGGAGCTTGGGTGGCGTGGGGGAGGAGCTCGAGCGGCTGTGCAGCGGGCACGCGCACAGGGGAGGAGTTGTCGCGGCGTCGGTTGGTGTTGGTGCGCAGGCGAGCGGGCGGCGGGCGCAGGACGCTAGGCGGCAATTAGGGTTGACCTCAACTGAGGTGGAGGCTGGACAATGGACCGTTGGTTAGGCTGGCGTGGTGGAATTTCGGCCTGCTCAATTGTTTGGCAGGCTATGCGTGTCAGGCTTCTTAACGGGCCGTGCTTGTAGCGTGCTTTATCGGGCCAAACTTTAATCGGGCCGTGCCCGTGCCGCCCATTGGGCTGCCCTCTTGGCCGTGCTTGGGCCGGACCAAAAATGCTTCGGGCCGGCCCTCTTGGCACGACCCATTTGGACAGAACTAGTGCTGGTTTAATTGACCACAAAACTATCCTCCTCCGGATGTTTCTTCAGAATGAGCTAGTAGCGGAATTGGTTCCCAGTCAGTTCAAAAAAAAAAAAAAAAGGCTCCCAGCAGCCGGCAACAAATGAGAGCATTCTGTAACTCAACTCTCATATTCAGATTTCAGAATTCAGAGTACACCGCTCGCAGTGACGCTGTTTTCTAGAGTTCAGCAATATCAGCAATGTTTCGGTAAAATTCATGGCCAAATCAGCAAGAGCAACTTTGTTTGGCCAGAGAAACTGTAAAAAAACACGATGGACGAGTTGACCACTGTAACTTCCAGATGGACATCAACAGGAAATCCAACAGTCAACAGCTTCCTTCTTGGTGCGAAGGGTATGCCAAACGATCCCCTGAACATATTCATGATGCAGAATAGGCACTTTCCATAGTTCGGCTTGCATTTGACCTCTTATACGCTTCGATTGGAAAACAAATAGTGGGTTCTGGAGTGGAACTAATTTGTGCAAATTCATCTGTGCTTTGCGTGACCCATACGTGTTCTAATTTTTTTGTTTCAAACTGAGTTAAACAAAGTACATAGCAAAATGCACATGTGCAATGGTGAGAGTAAGACCGGGATCTTCCATAAGAGATGCCAGATGTCCAACAATTTGCAGTTTCCTTCTGACAATATAAGGTGAAGGCTAATGCCCAAAGTTGCATACCAACCAAATACCAACTCTGGTTTTGAACATTCAGTGAATCAGTAGCGTTATACTATTATAAATCTGAGCACAATTATAATGGTAATTCTCTTTTTAAGGGAATATATTGGATAATTCTGAAAAAATATACTGTACGTACTTGCACTGAACGTACATATCCAAAATTCACCAGCTGGAGTAGGATCAGAAATCGAGCAGATGATGAGGTGGAAGCTAGAGGTGGTGACTGGTGAAGTGGTGACCATGCTTCACCGCTTTCTCTTGCAGTCAGTCTTCTCCTTCGCCATCAGTAGGAGGCGCTGCGAGCACAGCCGAGTGAGTTGTGTGGTGGTCTGGCGGAGGCGCGAGCAGGATGTCAGACTGGCGCGAGCAGGCTGTAATGGATTGAATTCCATTACAAACCAAGCAAGCATCAATCACCAGGTGGAGGTTCTCGACAATGGATGGCGTCGTTGTACATGTTGACGGGGGCGCCGTTGCGCCGCCGCATCCGCGTGGGTCGATATCCAAGTCATTGCCGCCGCCGCCGCCGCCGCCGCGTTTAGTTCTCTGTCTCCTTTCTTCTTTCCAGCGCTGGCGGGAGCTAGCCTCGGATCAACCAAATCTATGGCCGGCAACTGCAAGTGGATCAAGAAGACGAAGCCTTCTGGGCACCGGAGACCGCGGGGGCCGCGGCGCTCGGAGCCGCCGTGACGAGGATTGGGGGGCGGCGCGGCGACGGCCGGATGCTATTCAACGTTTTGGAGAAAGACCCTTACTCAATCGTAGTTACTAATTTCGGTCCAAATACTTTCAGAAACCCCCCTGAAATGGATCGCGATTAATAGTCGCGATCCAAATATTTACAATAAACCCCCTAACCTTGGATCGCGATTAATAGTCGCGATCCATTTATTTATATAAAGACCCCTAATTCGAAAACTAATTTTGCAATTAGTCCTGACCTTTGAGGAGAGTGGGCCCGTACTTTATCGAGTGGGCCGCGTAACTAACCGGTACAGACTTACCAAAGCCCATGTCATTACTAGCCCAACTAGAGAACGAGAGATAGACCACTTGGCCGGCGGCGAGGGCTTCGGCGAGGCGAAGCAGACGGCGGCGACGAGTCGGCGAGAAGGAGAGCTCCGAGAGAAGCCACGCTACCGGAGAAGATGCTAGTGGAGGAGCTGCTCCGGTGCCAGATCCAGGAGTGGTACCCGACCTTCCGCCGCCACACCATCCCCACCGTCCTCATCCCGCTCCCCGCCGCCTTCCTCCGCTACCTGTCCGGCCAGCACGCGTACCCCAACCCCGACGCCGACTCCGACGAAGAGCCGCTCCCGTTCCTCCTGCCGGCGGTCGCCTCCGGCCGCCAGCCATTCGCGCCCGTCCACGCGCACCTCCCCGACCCTGTTTCCCAGCTCGACCGCCTCAACTCCGACCTCTTCTTCGGGTCCGGCGATGACGACGTCTACGACCCTGACGCTGAACACCCGTTCAGTCCCGAGTTCCCAGAGCTCGAGGCGGCCGTCGATGCCGCCATCACCGAGCTCGGAGGCGCCGCTCTCCCCAAGCTCAACTGGAGCGCGCCCAAGGACGCCACCTTCATGTCCGCGGATGGCACCATCCGATGCACCTGCTTTTCCGAGGTCGCGCTGCTGCTCCGGTCGTCCGACTGTGTCACGCATGACCTCGTCTCCGCACGGCCCTCCTGTGAGGACTTTGTGCGTCCGGGAGGTGCTCGACAGAATGACCGAGCGGATAGTGCTGGTGCGGAGGAAGGTGCTCGACCAAATGCCCTTGAGAGCAGTGGGAACGAAGGTGTCCAACCAAATGGCAGGGAGAGTAGCGATGTTGCTCTGGGTGATTGTGAGGAGACCACTGAGGAGGCAAGCAAGCAAATTGCTTCAAACTGTGACGACAAAAATGCACCGGAAGATGATGTTCAACAGGGGAGTAATTCTGAGAATCGGGTGGATGATGGGTTCCAGTACTATCTTGCGCTCCGCAAGTGGTACCCAGGGCTCCGTCCTGAATCAGAGTTCCGATGCTTTGTCCGGGAGAAGAGGCTGGTGTCTGTGTCCCAGAGAGACGCATCAGCTTACTACCCATCACTTCCTGGGTGGAGTGCTGAGGTTCAACCTAAGATTGAGGCTTTCTTTGAGGAAGTGATTCAGCCACAGTTTGCTTCAGATAATTATACATTTGATGTTTATGTGAGAGCAGATGGGCGGGTCAAGCTGATAGATTTCAATCCGTGGGGTGGCTATACCTTGCCGCTACTGTTTACATGGGAGGAGCTTGAGGAGAAAAAGGGAGACCAGGAGCTGGAGTTTAGAGTGGTGATGCAGCAGGGTGCAGTGAGGCCAGGATTAATGACAGCGGTGCCATATGACATGCTGGATTGGGGGGAGGGGAGTGGCTGGGATGCTTTCCTGAAGAAGGCTGATGAAGAGCTCAACAGACAGATGAACTCAATGGAAGGTGACTCGTAGTTGTATTTCAGGGAAAAATATATTTGAAGAATACAGTATGTGCATGACTGCAAGCGACTGGCGCTGATGCTGATAAGTTTTTAACTGCCATACTAGCAGTCACTGGCTATTCCTGAGGTTGTCATGTGATATGTGTCACTGTTTTGTTGTTTCTTTTTAGCTGTCTCTTCAGTGCTAGGTTATTGTTGCAGAATTATCTGTTATAGTTTCATCCACCATGATGGGGTTTTGACTATCATGTAGCAGTTATAATAGCACATCATTATTGTACTTGTGAGCTGATTATCAATACTTGAACTGAAGTAATGTATGGTGAAGTTTTGTTGTCTTTTTGCTCAGATTCATTGAATTTCCTAAAAATGTTCCTTATCTTTCATTTTTCTATATCAGTGCTAGTTTCCTTTGTACGTACTGTTCCTTCAGTTGAGAGTTAAGATAACTACTGGTAACATCTATTTAGTGCTAGTTTCCTTTGTATGTACCGTTCCTTTGTCATGAACTTTGTTGGAATCCAATTTTAGGACCTTATTCACCCTTTATATACTTTATGTGGTCTATTGGGCTTATTTTCATTGGCTCAATATGCTGTCTTATTAGATTTGCCGGAAGCTGTATGAGCAAAATCAAACTTGTATTTCATCATCCCCTGCAGACTTGTGCCTGAAATTGGTGGTCTAATCCTCAGATCTAGTTTGAGATTATATTCTGTGAAGTGTGAACTATGATGGCTACAGCTGTCAGACCAGATTACTGAATCTGTGAAAGAAGAGTTATTGGACAGACTTATCCTCAAATTTAACCTATTATTTTGTTTATTGTTTTCAATTACTGACAATTTAAATATCAGACCATTCGAGACGACTCTGTTATCTGAATGTAGCCCAATTCAAAGTAAACATTGACACACAAATCTAGCCGAATTGAAAATAAGTATTTCTGCTCAGTGCTCCGTTGATACTTCCAGAGAACAGAAGCCTAACCCTATGGATCTGCACCCAAACATCTTTTTGATTGGTTAAGCGATCTTTTTCCTAGTACAAGCTTTAGAAGTTTAGCATGATCATTGCTGTTCATTGCTATGGTTGCATCATATCTTTATCTGAATATCAACCATGGGGTTGGTTTGCTTGATGATAAGCAGTGGCTTGAGGTCACTTGGCTTGCAATCTTCACACTTATTTATTAGTACCTGACTTATTCAGGGTATTCCATAACACTTTGAGAATCTGGGATTGGTGTTCTAGTGTATGATGAGCTGTATCCTGCAGTTGGTGGCAGGTAAGCAGATGAAAAGAAATAGTATGTATTTTAAGTTTAGAAGTTAGAGTTAATTGAGTTTGATGATTAATTTCATGATTGCTGAATTGTACTCTCAACCGAGCCAAATTTTTATTGTATACCGCATGCAGGAACTTGAACCAGAGGGGGTAACAAGAACATAGCAGGCTTAGAGGCTTGGTCTCATGACTCAGGAGGGTAAGGTAACAAACGGTCTCTAACCTGGTCTATATATGATATCGTGAGTATCGTCGTCAGCCATCTGTTGCTCATTATCATGCATTAGGCATTAGCACAAAATTGCAAATGCTATTGCTGATGAATTACTGGCTACCTAGTGAGGACTGAGGGTCTGAGGTAGTGATATGATGGTTTCCCCTAGCAGTGCCTGTCCAGTTGCCACCTCAATGCTATATTACTATTGTGGCGCCAACCAGGCAGCCATCTGATTCTCATATCAGCTGAACTTACGAATGTTGGGTGGCTGCGCGTGGTGAGTTAGCAAAAAACACTCTTATCATCACACAATGTACAACCATTATATTAGGGAACTAAACAGAACCACGATACCTAAGCCACAGTTACAATTAGTTAATCCAGTGAATATCCCCAGTATTTCATCTGACCAATGAGAAATGTATGAGGCATATGCACCAGCAGTTGTTCAATAAAACCAGTCATGTCGCTTCAAGTCCGGTGTTGGAGATGCTACATACTGTTGCAAGCTAGAGTTAACTTTGTCTTAATGATTAATAAGTACATGATTACTGAACTTATCCTTGACCGGGGTCAAGTTCTTGTTTTATATCACAGGCCGGAACTTAAAGGAGTGTGTGGATACAGGTGACAGTAAGGTAACAGATCCAGAGGCTTATGTAGATGGTTCCACGAGGTAATTAGTTTTCTCTGACCTGGTTTGCATTCACATATGGCGTCATATAACAGTATTTTTGTTGCACTGCCGCACACCACCATGCTTTCTTGTGAAACTGAAATTCTTGAGTTAGTAAGCACTGGCTTGTAGCAAGGCCTGAGATTCAGTGCTCAATGCCTTCCCAGGCAACGTGTTGCTCAATTCGACATCACTCAATGTTGTTATTGCTTAGCAGCTGCCTGAATGTGATCAGCTGAAACTACAGGATGGTGGGTGGTTCCGCGTGCTGTGTCAGCACAGAGCATCGTATCGTAACACAGTTGTACATACAACCATTATATATTAGATCACCCAACTCAATTAGAGAACAAAGCCACACTTACAATTAATGATATCCAAATTAAACAGATCTGTCGAGGCAATTATCTTCAAATATTTCCATCTGATCAACAACGAATAGTACAGGCATGTGCTAGCTGTTGTTTTACTAAAACCGGTAGAGTATAGCTCTGGGTCCTTTCTTTGGGAGGTGTCTTAATGTATGCTGGTACATTATACTTTCTGAATTCCGATGCTAATTCTTTGTTTTTCTATTACGAGATGCACGGAGTCGAGTAGGTGGCGCGGGGTGCCTACGTGCTGCACGACTGCGTCGCACGTCCATTTGTCTTTTGTCCTCTCAGAGATTGCAGGTCTAGGTTTATCACGGCTGAAGCTGACTGGAGGCCGTAGGAAGCAATTGTTTAAGCATCATTGCAGCAAGTGTGACACTTGCGCTCGACATAGCTTTTCGGTCAGGCCATGTGAAGCTTTGAAAGGGCGGCCACTGCAGGTCCAATCAAGCTCGGTTAACTTGCAGTTTTGCACTGACACAGAGGCTTCCCAATGTGACGTGAGGGCACGTCGAAGCTGGAGCAGAGGCAAATACTGATCTGCCTCGTGGAGAAAGATGCCCATGAAGATTATCTTTCATGTACGTCGTAGTACAGCTTATTATTTGCTAAGGTAGTACGATTAGCCAACTTGGGTAAGGTATAGCCCGCGTCCTGTGTGTACCACTATTCGATTCTCCAGTTTAGCTCGATGCAGGTTGGTGGTTGTACTGAACTATATTGATCATCCACATTATTATTGCAGTAAACAATGCATAAGATCAATTAACATGATGGGGTTGTCCATGGTTGACTTAGTGTCAGGTATGGACCATCTTTTCTGTATCCGCTGCAGGCTCTTTGATATACTGAATTGGTCATTTGTACATGGTAGTATTGCTTAGGGACTAAGGGTGTTGGGAAATCGGGATGCCATGTCGTCTACCGCCACTGGGGTGCCGCGGCTTCTGCACTTGGCAAGCTAGTACACTATTATCTAGTCATTTTCTCGAGCTAAATACTGGTAGGATACAGGAAACATACCCTGATCACCGTATTCTCTGTGTTTCACCCGCACTCAGGAATTTTATGGTGATGCACATGGATTGAATCAGCTATGGCAAATGCAAGTTGAGGTTCTTCTCTGCTTGTTCTACTATACTTCTAATGCTTCGTGCGTGCACTAGCGTCAGACACGTCATACGGCCTTTTTTTTCCTAGCCTGTCATCGCTGTTCTACGGTGTTTCATTAATGAAATGTGCACAAGCACGAACTGCCCAGCCTTCAATGCCACGTGAAGTAGATCGATGTCAAGGAGTATAAATTATACGAGCCTCTCTCTTGCGCTGGACACATGTGGTCGCCCGTATGCCGCGGCGGCTCTATAGCTTGCCGCTAATTACTGCTACTTGCCTTAAATCAGCCGATCAGACCAGATAATTTTGTGTCCGTGTAACCCTAACTGGCAGCATGCGTCATGCCTTCCATCGCTGTCTTCCTCGTAGCTAACATCGTATTTACTTCCCAGTGCCAGCTCAAGGCCTCGCTGCTGTTCTAGAGTATTACACCAACTTGCTGTCTTATGCTACGCAGAGTCGCAGACTCCAGCTACTGCTACAGTACAAGCTTAAGAACTCCTCTATATAAGTTGCTGCCGGCCTACACTGCACGTTCCATGCATTAGCAGCTATAGCAAGTTAACAACCAAGAACAGAAACCCTAGCTAGCCACCTAGTTGATATTCTTGCTTGACATCACCACCAACGTAACACTCTCACAGTGCTTGCTTAATTAGAAGGTAATAATATATCTGTCCACTGATCACACATGGCTCAGGCGAGCAAGCGAGCCACTGCGGCGGTGATGTACGATGACGAGCCCTCCTCCATGTCTCTCGAGCTCTTCGGCTACCACGGCGTCGTCATGGACGGCGACCACGACGTCGATGCTGGCGCGGCGCTCCATGGTGGCCTCCAGCTCGCCTTCGATGACAACTTCAAGGCCGGCGGGTGCGGCCCGGCCGACTACTACAGCTGGACCGGCTATGGCGGTGGTGGGTCAGGCGCCAGCTCCAGCTCCAGCTCGTCGGTTCTCAGCTTCGAGCAGGCCGGCAGCGGCGGGCGACACCAGCTGGCTTATAGCACCACCGGCGGCGACGAGGACTGCGCGATGTGGATGGACGCGGCTGCCGGCATGGTCGACCACACGGCTAACTGCAACTTTGGATTTGTGAGTCCAGGCGGCTCAGCTGATCATCATGCCGGTCGAGAAATTCAGGAGCCGGCCAAGGCAACGCAGAAGCGTGCACGCCCGGTAATTACTTCTGTTCAAGTTCGTTATGACACATGCATGGATATAACTGTGAGGTTGCATCAAGTAATCATGAATTGTGAGCACTGAAGAATCAGAGTGAGTAACGTGAAGATATTGTATGTGAATCAGGTTGGTGAGGTGCAAGTTGCAGGGGGGAAGAAGCAGTGTAGCGGCAGCAGGAAGAGCAAGGCCAAGACCGCTGCTCCTGCTCCTACCAAGGACCCTCAAAGCGTCGCTGCAAAGGTGCAACACTGCTCCTGATCTCTACCTCTTGAGAATTATTCATGTATTTTTACGTTATCCTTGTTTTGGTTGGGTCAAATTAACTCAAGATATATGGTTATAGGTCCGGAGAGAACGGATCGCCGAGAAGCTCAAAATCCTGCAGGATCTCGTGCCCAATGGCACAAAGGTACAAATTTTGCATCGATCATTCACTCGATCTTGTAGACTTATAGCTTTAACTTGGTTAATCTAGTTGTTGGTTTTGACCGATGCCAATTGCTCGTGTGTCATTAGGTGGACTTGGTCACCATGCTAGAGAAGGCGATCACCTATGTCAAGTTCCTCCAGCTGCAAGTGAAGGTAAGTGACAACTGATCGGTGTTGCTTCGACTTATTCCAGAAGTTCCATATGTGTTTCTTTAGCTCTTGCATGAGATGCAACGTACTATGAATGGTTTATCTGATTCATACATGTATATTTTCTGATGCATCCAGGTGTTGGCTGCCGATGAATTCTGGCCTGCACAAGGGGGGAAGGCACCGGAGCTCTCTCAAGTGAAGGACGCCTTGGACGCCATACTATCGTCCCAGTACAGTAACAAATAATGCGGGCCCTTGTTAATTTTTTAGAGGGCTAACATGGTGAAAAAGTTAGGAGATCTATGCTTGTATCTCCGGTGAAGACTAGATCAGCAAAGAGCATAAGCTCTGGTGAATGTTACTTCGAGTTTAGCGGTGAATTCAGTTGTATACGGATCTTGTTTCTTTCCCTTTCTTTTTTCAAGATCGAAATGTATTTGATAGCCTTACAATTACCTGAATTTCACCGCTTAAATATCAAGGAGTACGTATTAACTTTCAGCTCATTGCTTGACCAAACAATCATACCAACTAAAAGGTTCAAATCACTGAAAAATTGTGGAGTTAGAGTATATCAAAATCTGAATAATCAATCGAGGGCGATGACGTTGTAGATTTAGTGAATCACTTTGGCCACGCATTTAGTCATGTCAATGCTTGCTGTTTCTCTTCTCGATCGTGCATTATTCCGGATGTATCATTTTCAGCAGGTTCAGAAAGAAATGCAAAGTAGAAAAACTATTGGCACGGCAGAAAATATTGAGCAACTAAATAAAAGGGGTTCACAACTCATGACCCGAGAGAATTCCAGTTGAAGAAATGGGAAGCTTCCTGAGATAGATCAAAAACATGCATGAATGACATTGGAAATAACGATTCCTTTCACATGGAGATCTAGATTGATCTCTACCTGATCTGCACGAACTGAATTCGTAAAAAATAGCCTCGCGACCTGTTTGTCAGTTGTCTTAATTGGGGGACATGCATGATAGATTACATGACCATGTATATTCTGCCACTAGCGATTTTCTGTTACAACATTGATATTGTGGCTTATGATAGTGAGCCATCCAGGTAACTTTGTGTTTTTCTCCAAGTCAAACAATTTTCTAATGCAACTAGAATGACAATTTGTGCGCTATTAGGGGATGATGACGACACTGATGCTCAATGATGAAGACCACCTTCCCTTTTCTTGAAAAGCGACTTAACATATTATCAGCGAAGCTGAACACAGGCTCTTATACGGAAAATGAGATGATTAGTTAGATGTTTTAAGTTATATACTTTTTTTTGAACAAAACACTTCAGTAATATACTTAATGAGAAATAATTATAACAACTTTGCTAAATCTGTGACGTTGATGACACTGTGGGATTCAGTAGAGTGGGTATTATGTTTCAGATATGCAATATGCTTTGTCTCAAGGCAGGAAAAAACTGAAGCATCTCAGCATTTCTCAAGAACGATATAGCTAAGGTGAGCATCGGAGCTCATGGCATTACTTCAATAAACGTAAACGAAATGCAAAAAAACCCAGAAGCTCCACTACCACAAAACACTACTATTGCGGCAGGTAAAAAACAACTGTGACGGCGGGTACGGTGACTCACCGCTACCTAAGCGCAGCTAAAAAAGGATCTCAGTAATGGCGGTTGTTCTGTGTCTAGAACCCACTGCCGCAAAAAAGGAACTGTAGCGGCGGGTGAAGAAGTCACCCACCGCTACGAAAAATTTGACAAAAAAAAAACTCGGTTCCAGGCCGGATTCACCGTTGCATCACCACTACCGTGCCACCGCCGCCTCCTGGAGCCATTACCGCCACTGCTTCCCGGAGGTCGGGAGAGACCAGATCCACGTGACAACCACCACCACCTCGCTAGATCTGCCGCTGCCGCCCTCCTCTCGACTGCATCTGGCGTAGTGGAGGATGCCGCCGGTCATGTGGTGTGTTAAGCTACTATGCACCAACCAGTTCACCCAAAAGCTTAAGCTGATGGGGAAAGATGGGCATTCACTTTATACTTCAACACTCCCCTTCACATGCAGCTCTCTTATCGCAAACGTAGAATAGGAGTCGGCTATAATTTATTTTATAAATCATGCCTGTCAGGATTCAAACATGAGACCTCTGGTTCTGATACCATGTTAAGCTACTATGTACTAACCAATTCACTCAAAAGCTTAAGCTGGTAGGAAAAAATGGGTAATTCACTTTATACTTCAACATGGTGGAGGACGGCGCCGTCGGTCCCGTAGTGGAGGACACCGTCGCCGAGGGAGGCCGTAGAGGAGGCCGTGCCGAATCCGCCCTTGGCTTGCCCCCCGTCGCCGAGGGAAGAGGGGGAGAGGCTAGATCCGCCCCTTGGCTCGACCCCGGCCGCCGTCGGAAGAGCGGGAGAGGTCAGATCCGCCCTTGGGTCGACCCCCGCCACCGTCAGAGAGCCGCTACCGCCGTCGCCGCCGCCGGGGAGCCGCCCCAGCACCCGGAGGAGTTGTGCCACCTCCCGGAGCCGTCACCTCCTAGAGGAGTCACGCCGCCTCCCGGATTCATTGACGCCATGCCGGGGAAGGAGAGGAAAGGGGGAGGAGGGGGCGTGAGGAGAGAGGAAGGGACGACGGGAGGAGAAGAAGGGGCGGCGCGTGGAGAGAGGAAGGGACGGCGGGAGGGGAGGAATTGGTGGCGCATGGAGAGAGGAAGGAAGGCAGGAGGCGTCGGTGGGTGAAGCGAAGTAGGGTTAGGTTTATTTTATATACAATGGTGGGTAGGTGGGCTGGGTCGTAAAGTAGCGACGGTTTGTTAATCGAACCGCCGTTACAAATGAAAATAGCTACGGGCCAAGAAGTGAGCCGCCGCTACAAATGAAAATAGTTGTGGCTCAGTAAGCGAGCCGCTGCTACAAATAAATTTCTTTTTGTAGCGGCGGTTGCTTGTTGGACCGCCGCTAAGGCCTTTTTGCTGCCGCTGCTAAATACCTGTTTTGTGATAGTGCTCTGAAAGTGGCAAAATCTTCATGAAAACTATTCAAAATGTTCATGAAAAACATGACAGCAAATTAAAAGTGATGAAATTCCCATATGGAATACGGGATGATAAATGGGATTCCCCAGGGATATTCTTCCGGAAAATTATAGCTGCCCATCACACTGCATGATAACGCATCATCGGATGCTTGACATGTGGAACTGTCTGTCATCTGCATCCTCATTAATGGGTATCCCATAAACAATGTTCTTGAGATGCTATTACAATCCATCATTAATGACATAATGACCAGTGTGAGAGATCTTAGCTGTGCTATACAAATGGTCGGCGTCTAATGCAGAGTCCTACTTTTCGTAAAAGGGAGGTGGAAATAATAGTCTGGTCCTAAGATCTAAAGTTTCTAGTTACAATCTTTCAAAACTAAAAACAGAAGTCGGTCGTGTGAAAAAATTGTTTCTTTAGTGATTGACATTCGAAAGCAACGAGATAAATTTTAGAAGTCCAAATCAGGGTCAAGATATGCATATAACCATGAATGATCCTGGCTACGAATCTTTAAGATCAATTTCTGCAAAATGATGCAATAAGAGATCATTATTGAATACTGAAGCATTCATTTTTCTTTTTGAGATAAGATGACTCTTCATAATCTTGTGCTTCATATGCATAATGTGATAATAGGGGATCCAAAAGGAATCAGTAAATAGGGTGAATACCATGTGCACCTACGTGAGCAATGCACTTTGTTCTTTTGAGACATCTTCCAGCAGAATAAAATCTTACGGATTCCTCCACATCATCTAGTATTGTGATATTTTCTCACTTTCAACCCCATGTGATTCTTGAGCACAACTCCCAAAACTAAAATCACCAACAAATTCATGGCACCCATTGTCATTAATAATTGGATTAAAGTAAACATGGACGTGAGAAGCACTACTTGCCTCCCAAAGTTCGATTTGCTCTCTCCTTTCTTTACAAATTGCAGCAGAAAAAAAAATGAGAAAACCATATGAACTTAATGCCAGCTTTGGTCTTTCTTGACTCAGATGCTCATCCTTTCCTGCAACTGAAGTAGTAGCGCGTTGGGGTGGCAAGGGGTCTACAAAATAAGTGAAATAAATTTTACACCACCATCACAAAGAGCAAATTCCGAGGTGTATCCATGCTCTTGGAACTACTACAGCTAGTTCAAGAACCCACTGCAGTGCTAGCTCAACAGTATAAACAGAAGTGAGCTGTTATTAGATTGTGTGACGGAGCTAAAGATATAGGACTACACAAAATAAAACAAGATCACAACAACAATAAAAACATAGTCTTGTAACCCCAAGAAGTGGAGCGGCCTAAACATAATCTATAGGTGAGAGGTTGCTCATTGTTACACTGAATTCAAGCACAAAAGGTTCAACATAGTTCTTGGCATTCTTGCTGAGATTTTGTAGGAGACAACTAGAAGCTGACATTCAAACGTTAAAAGCACTATTATTTACAAGAGCATATAAATAGCACATAGTAAAAATTAAACCGTAGGTCTATTCTAGCATTCGTAGTTGTTGATTAATTAGTTATAAGAAGGCTGGACCATCAATGTCATCAGAAATAGCAGCAGATTCAACTAATCTCTCAAAATCTATTATGGTTGACTTAAAATTGAACTGATAACCACTTTGCATCCATGATTTTATGCATATTGTAGCCTGCATGCTACTAAGAGGAAGGCAGTACTGCTGCTTTTGCACGTTGTCCCCTTTGCTAGTGAATAACTCTTCAGGATCCAATGAGGTCCCTTGAATTGCCAAAAAATCTCGGGCCATCAAGGAGAGCCGTGGGTAGCGGGAGGAATGTCCCCTCCACCATTCAAGAGCATCAGTGGAAATTGGTGCAGGGGGCTCTGCGAGATACTGAGAGAGCTCATCAGCAGCAGTGCTCATGCTCACTCGACGCCTTTTACGAACAATCTCTTCAGCAAAAGAGAATGCACCAGCATCCTCTGTGGTGACCTGCGTGCCTTGACCATTTCCGATTGCTTGGTAAGTACTGCTGTAGTTCCTCACAAAACTATTCCTTGCATCTTCCAAGTTGCTTGCAGAGTTCAAGTCTTCAGGGATGAGCTCTCCCTTGATCCTTGGATCAAGAATTGCAGCTGTGAAGGTGTAGAGACTGTAAGCCTGAGATGTGAAGCTATCAGCTGTCTTGGACATATCGTTGGCAATGTCCTTGAGCCATTCTTGGTGGCTACTGTCATGGCATATATTGATCAACTCGACGACATGGTCCATGAAGAAGAAGACCAGCCCAACAGTTGGTAGTTTGCAATTACAAAGGTTGGTAGTAGTTTTGTAGAATGGTTCAAGGTATGAGTGCAACAAATTGATGATAGATTTCTCTGCTGCACTCAGAACCCAATTCTTTGGTCCAAAGATCTCTTCAATCTTCTTGACAGTGTTATCCATTGCGTTAGCAGCCTATAGGAAAACACTTATAAGAATTGAATATTAAATTTGCAGAGAACCAACCATGAAGAAAAATGTACAGGAATGAAATGTGTAGCACCTTTTTTACTACATCAAGCATATTGTAATTGTCATTCCAGTTCGGTGAATGGTTGAAGGGGAGTTTCCATGAGCCTTCTTGATAAATTTCAGTCCAATGCTTAAAATCCTCCATCATCTCTGGGTTTGAATTGATTTCAAGAATAAACTCACGGATCTTGGACAAAATTGGTTTGACATTTTCCAAGCCATCTTCAATGATAGTCTTGAGTGTCCGAGCAGCACAGGGGATGTAACAGAAGGGGAGGTTACGTGAGCGAAGCACCTCTTCGAGCTCATTACAAGCATGTATTGCATGCTCATTGTTATTGTGCGTGCAAGCAAGAATTTTTGAATCGATGCTAAATGCCACCAAGACATTCATTAGAACTTGTAAAATCTCAGAGCCAGTGCATGGGTATGGGACACGACACACATCAAGCAAAACTTTCTGCGAGACCCAGTTTTCATCAATCCAATGGCACTTCACAGACATGAATACGATTTTCTCGTAAGAAGTCCAAAAGTCCAGAGTAACCGAAAGCCGAGAATTGATACACTGCAGGGATGCTTTGACATCCTCCTTCATACTTCTGAACACTTCAAGGATAACTTCTTGAGCGTTTTCTTTTGGCCAAAGCCTGACAGATGCATTCAGGTACTTGCAACTGCCAATAAGCATATTATCTTCCAAGATGGAAGGTGGAAGTGAGGAGCTGATCAGCCACCTTAGAAGTAACCAGTTGACATGATCAACATCCACTGTTGGTTTTGTCTTAGGTTGAGCATGAACTTTAGCTTGAGCTTGAACTTTATCTTGGACTTGGGATTGAGTCTGAGCTTGGCCCCGTGCTCGAACTGGAACATGAGGTTTTTTGTTTCTTGGAAACATGGTGGTCTGTATGTTACTCTGGGCACTGAAGCTGATACCCTCAGGAAGATGTTGATAACCAGGATGGCGGTTATTTAGATGTTTTCCCAGATTCCCTGAACACAAACATGAAACAAATTAGAGGACGTCCACACTCCACAGTTCGCTATGTAAGATAAAAGTGACTTGGTCCACTGGATGGACTTCAAGTTGCACCAAACAGTAACAAGTAACTAAAAAAAAATCACGTTGGTGCTTTTATCATATACGCTACACATGTTTCCTTGGCCCAAATGTTTTTCAAGAAGCAATAGATGGATGAATGATCCTGGGTAAATCAATTGGCAACTCAAGAGGCACTTGATGGTAATAAACGCTGTGAACAAACAAGGACTTTCAGCAATAGAGCAGAGAATGTCAAACCATTTTGGTGAAACCTTAGTGGTATGTGGTGACCACTTACCAGTGGCAGTGGTCATGCAGTAGCTCTTCCTGCATAGCCTGCAGATGCGGGACTTGCCGTCGGGAGCCGTCTCGAAGAACTTGAGGTAGAGGGACTTCATGGGCTTCTTCTTGGTCTTAGCTTCTTGGCCCGGAGAGGAGGTGGCGGCCACGTCCACCATCGGCTCTACACCCGGCAGGAGAGTCATGTCATTGAGACTAGTGTTCCCCATATTGATCTGTCCCAAGCGCAAGGAAATTGTCAGCACCTGCCATAACAACTGAAACTTATGAAGCACATATAGAACATAGGTGATTTGAGAAATTCGTGTCCATGTTATAGCAGATTGTGCATAGTTTACAATATGTGCAACAATTTCAGAAATGGAACGTGCGGTGTGCATTTAAGTTAGATGTGGATTTTTACAGCTCAAGTTTGTCGCAAAGTTGGCAACGAACAAAACAAATAGGATAGTACGCTTTCATCATCCTTATGAGTTATGTTTTACTAGATCGATTGCATTGACCTCCTTCCAAACTAAAAGCAAAGCTGAAACAGGGCATCATCATTCATAGACTCTATAACATCCAGGAACTGGGAGCCTCCAGCTAGTCAAACGCTTCCATCAATCAACATCCAGAAGCTAGAAACCGAAATCATCCACGGGACTCCGCAACGATGACTGCTCCATCGGTGCTGCCTGAGCGCGGCAAAGCAGCTAAAGGATTTGAGGTTTTCTCGCGCGCTTGCGGCTCGGAACCCAACAGATCGAGGAGACAGAGCAGGAGAGAGGCCGGCGGTACCTGAGCTCCTGGAGCGAGGCGCCGGCGGAGGATCGGGAGCCGAGCCGCCCTGTGGGTGGCGGGGAGTGGAGGGGGAGGAAGGAGCCGACGAGGCGGAGATGGAGCCGTGGAGGATGAGCCGGCGACGGCGCCGACCGAGCAAAAGCGAGCGAGCTAGGGTTCGATGATGAGTTGGGTTTGGGCCCGAGCTCGAGCCCGAGTCCTTGCGGTCTGAGTCGGGCGTCGACGGCTCGGCGGGGGGACCCAAGCCAGCCGGCTTCCTCGTGCTTTGCGGACAGGAGTCAGCTTGGGCTGGGCTGGGCTTCGTTGCTTTTGCGCTGCGCGTTGGGTCCGCATCATCAGAAGTGGTACAATTTGAACAGCGACCGATTTCAAATGAAGAAAATTGAAACTTTATAATTAACCAGTACATTTCTAATGTTACTCTGACAATGTAGAAGGCGTTCCGCTCACCAAATAAAACACACGGCAGTCGTCAGAACTTTTCAGGAACACGTACAAAAAAAAAAGGCCATTTAAACACACGAGTTCTCTATGATTTCTCGGATCATCTGTCGATTCATCACTATAGATTGGAGTATAGTAAGCTTTCTACATCTGTGTCCCCGCTGTTATCATTACAATTGAGATCAGTCAATCAGCCAGCTGATGCTGTCGCCTTGACAGTATGTTTGTGTATGTACCCGTCCTCCGTCAGGCAGCATTGATGGACCCTATCACTGTCCAGATTAATCCAGCCTCCTGCATGCTTGCACGCAATCTTCATCCGTGTCACTTTCTCCTCTTCGACCCTCGTCTCCAGATCACGCCCAGCGGAAGCGTGAAGATCGGGAACGGGATCTTCGGTGGCGGTATGCTGCAAAATTCGAAGTCAAGTCAATCATAGAGCATGTGTGTACAGTTCAGGAACCAGATGAAACTGACGAACTCTATCAGCATCAGCCTGTCTTCTTCATTTCCTTTCCACTCTTTTCTTAAAGGTCCAGCACGAAAGCTACTACTAATTTGAATTGGTAATAAGACACAAACGTGTGACACTACCAGCAAAACGACACACGAAAAAGGTTCGAGTAATCAGGGCATCTAGCCAGCCTGAACTGCTCTTGTGTTGCGCTGCAAAAAAAAAGTGAAGCGGGGTCTCCGAAGACTGCCGCTTCCGTCGCATGCAAATCGCCCATTTAGACTCCGGAAGGTTATGTTAATCTATTCCTGGGAGCACGGCGTCCGAGTTACCTAATCTCGATCAGAGCCGACGGACGAGTCCATGGTTTTCAGTTCGAACTCAACCAACCCATTGCCTGATGCCCGCCCATGGTTTTCAATTCTCAAGAACTGGATGATGCTAGCTAACAAAACCAGAGCCAGAGCGGGAGATGCTTACTGCAAGCTGATGGTCTCGATCTGGGTGAGCTCGGCGTTCAAGAATCCGTCACGCGCCGTGGCGTGCTGCCGGACGGCGAGCACCCTGCACCCGAGGCTCCTCACGCGGACGTACGGGCTCGGCGCCCTGGAAGAAGAAGACGAAGCGAGATGGGAAAAAAAAAAAGAAAAAAAGGGTACAGAGAGAAATGAACCGGTCACGAGTTCAGAGTTCAGAACGCAAGCTCTGAACGCTGAAACGAACTCAGAAAAGGAAACGAAACCGAATGGCTGCTCCGATCGATCAATCACCTGTAGAGGAAGCTCCTGTCGTGGAGGCCGACGACAAGCGTGGAGGCGCCGAGCTTGTTCACCGTCGCCACCACCGTCTCCCCGATCTCCCCCTCCGTCACCACGATCTCCACCTTCGCCTGCACCGTCCATGACACATCAGCCATCAGCAATCGCATTCGTTGAGACAGATAATAATAACGATGACGAATTGACAGCGCAACAGCAACGTCACGCGGATTGTTAATCAAATTATCATCGGCTCTTCTTCTTCTTGTTGATGGCAACAAGTTCGGCGCCATGGCCTTCAATCCAACCAACTACCACTGACCAACCAACGAACCCGATCAGTAAGGTTAGCTTTACCTCGGCGATACCGTTGCAGAGGTCCTTGAAGGCGAGCGCGAGCTGGAAGCCGCGGAGGCGGAGGCTGCGTCGCCTCCGCCGCGACCTCGCCGGCGCGCACACGTGGAGCAGCGTGATGGAGTCGCCGCCGCGGATGAAGTTGCCCACGGCCCAACGCAGCGCGGCGCGGGCGGCGTCCGCGTCCTCCACCACTACCACCACGCGCTGGCTCTCCATCCTCCCCTCTCCTCTCCTCTCCTCTCCTCTCCTCTGCCAACAAGACGCTACGCCAACGACAGCCCACCTAATTAATAACTACTGTAGTTGATGAGCCGGCTGCTGATTACCCGTCCCAATTTCACCATGGCTCGTGTTGCTCAAGCAGTATGTCTACCTAAAACCATGGAAAAAGCTCGAGACTTTCTTCTTTGGCTTCCTCCTTGCTCTGTACCTGTACTTGCAGGATGAAATAAGCGTGCACACTAGACTGGTACAGCTGCGAGCTCTAATTGCAGACACTGATGGAGGATTAGGGTAGAAGTAGAGGACAGGAGCTCGCGTGATAGCTAGCTAGAGTTTAGGAAACTATGATGAGGTGGGCAACGGCCTCATGGAACTGTCTAGGACCAGAGGAAGAAGAGGCGAGGGAGGTGGCAGGGAAGGATCTATAGGATGTTAGGTCCCCCCTCCCCCCTGTCTGGGTTAACATACATACTGATACTGCTCGCTCCTAATCCTAGCAGCTACAATTGAATCGAAATTGAATGGTGACGACCTAGCTCGGTGTATGCATGCATGTGTCATGACAAGCATAAAACTTCTTGCTTGGCTGTTGCTGTTTGGACGTTTACTATCATTTCGCCTTTTGTCTCTAACCTACTAAGCCCTGTTGGTTTTATTCACCGGTGTGTGTGGCGGAGGCGTGCGTTGCATGGTCCCGTTTTGCTCGCCGCGGCCTTAACAACCGCCGGTTCATGCTAACAAGAGTCTTTGTCAGGCGCGGTGCATCATCAGCTTAAGGGGATGTTGTTATTTCAGCTCGAGGACAAGCAAAAACTTTGCGCGTCAGATATAGAAAAAAAAAAGGCGCGAAAGAAGCACGAAACTTTTCGTGATTCCTAAGCGGATGGAGCTAATTTCGTAGCAAATGTGATGTGAAATTTTCACGCCACAAAGGCACAAACATAGTTTCCGTAGCGTACGGATACTGGTTTAGCGTGGGGAGTTCATTGCGTCAGACGGGATTCATGGGACCGGGTAGGGTTCTGTTTCGTCATGTTCTTGTTTACTGAACGAATAGCTTGCGAGTGGACTTATGTCACGGTAGCTAGTGTAGCAGTTGGTTAATTAGGTGGAATCTCTTACAAAATTGTCCCGAGACGGTTGTAGTGGATCATGTCATACGCACTGCAACAGTACCTCTCGCATACTTTTGGTCGAAATGCTATAATAAATCTGGATTGTTTTCTTTTCTTTTTTTTCCGGTAACCGGTTGGATGTCATTGTGGAGCAACCAAGGATCACTGTAGAGTCATCAATCTTGCATGCTGATTGCTGCAGGTGTACCACACGGCACGTATTCCTGTATCTTCAATGGTGCCACAACCTGGAAATGGAACTCCAGTATTTTTGACTGAACCGGCGTACGTATCCATGTAATATGATGTGTTGCAGTTGATGGATCGGCGCATGTTTGTCTACATGAAATATGTTGCAGGCCATTTGTTTTACATAATTTCAATCAGAAGCAAAGTGCTCTTCCCTCACATGGCAACAAAATGAGTCATGGCCAACCATCTTTTTTTGCCTCTTTTGAATGCTCAGGTTTTCGTTGCTGCCGTTGTCCTAACCCGCACGTGCGAGTGTGTGCACTGAGATTGATCAGGGCGCCGGTGTCAGCATTGCCTGAATCAGCTGGACCAGCAGCGGCCGACCAACCCCCGTGCCTTCGCGCCGCTCGTTTCTGGGGTTCCGTGGAACATTCTACTGTAGTGAGCTGCCGGGTTTTCATGCTCTTCTTTTTCCTTTTCTTTTTTCGAGGCTTTCGTTTGATCGCACTACAGTTATACGATTTGGAGGTGAGGCTGGCAGACAAGTGAAGCTAGTCGCCCAGAAAGCAACTAGAGTAGAATGGAAAAGGTTGATCAAAACACAGCGTAGGTGCATGTGTTTGCCTTTCGGTGCTGGCAAAAGTCGGCTGCCTGCCTGCCTCCTTGTTCAAATTACAGCGAAGTATACGCCTTATATTCATGCTCACAGAAAGCCAGAGAAAACATAACTCATTCCAAGAAGGAACTTGACACCTGCTGGAAGAAAACAGTACATTCCAGGGTCCCTGTTATTAGGCTCCTGATTTCAGCCAACCCTCATCTGCCGCCCAACAAGAGAATCCTGGCAAAACGGGGGCCGTGGCACCACTGACCAACCAAATTCGTCACCATCTCTACCAACCAAAAACAGCTGTCAACCCTTGTATGTCATGCCATCTGCATAAACAAAAACAGGTGTATACAGTACGGCCATATTGCAGCAGTTCAATAAGTAAATACAACCTAGTCAGCTAAAAAATTTCAAAAAGGATACACTTTAGAGAATTGCAACGGTACCAATAATCCGGATACATTTCATAACTTCTGGTAAACAGTCAAAACAAGACAGTTACAATATCACCATTACATAACAGACAACACGTGAATACATCTAATCTGGGAGAGAAGAGTTACTGAGTTAAAGCCCAGCATCGCGCACCAGGATTGAGATCGGCCTATACAACTAAAACTCAAACGCATGGTACACATTCAAGGGCCACAAAGCTTATACCTATGAAGCATCAGCTGCTCTCATCTACCGGTAACTCTCCTACAGGCCCTGTGCACAGGGTATAAACCACATCGATGACCAGAGGCTACAGGCCCTGTCTGGACAAGGCACATGCAAGCTAACTCGGTAAGTTCACTTTATTTGTAAAAAGGTCAGATGCATTGTACATCTGGTAAAAGACTACAACACCACAAGTATGGTTGACAACATCAATCTCGCCCATATCCACGGTGAGGATAACCATTTCCAGGGGCACCCATCCCCATGTTTCCATAGCCTCTGCCACCGCCACCGCCACCATAGTATGAACCACGGGAACGACCGCTGCCACCACCACGGTAACCACGGGCACCACCTCGATAAGGCTGCCGGTGCCTTGGAAAATCACCAAATGTCTGCATGCCAAGAGCAACATAAGTAAAACCCAGGAGAAGGGGAATTCAAGAAAGAAACTAATCATTGTATTACCTCTGTGTCAACTCTCCGACGCTCAGAAAATCTGCCCCTTCCGTTTGGCCCTCCACGTCCAAATGTTCCACTAGACAGGGAATCAAAGAAATCATCCTTGACATAAACAGGCTGCATAAAGGTTTTCCAGGGAAACAGAGGTTAATTTTCCTGCAGCGAAGAACAAGTAATAGATGTCTGACACGATGCAAAGTGAGTGTCAAACCTTGGCAGCTAACTCTGGATTGCTTGTTTCCTCAACCTCCAGGTCTTCGTCAAACACATCATTTCCCAGCTCACCATCTCTATCCCTTGACTGTGATTTCTTACCAAGATGACCCCAGACTTCATCTTTGTTAAACTTCTCATTCATGGCCGTGAAATCAAATTCTTCAGTAAATGATGTTACAGACTGCGAAAACTGCAAAGCAAGAACATGCAAAGCTAAATATCTCTACATTGCATAATACAAAAAAAAAATTCTTAAATAAGCATTGTCTCCCAAAGTATAATACAAGAAAATATGCAGATTTGATGAAAGAGACCCTTGGACAAAAAAAGGTCCAAAGATGTGTAGTATGTTATTGTACACCACACTCCACAGCTTCATTTTATCACACTAACCCCAAGAACAAGTGGGAAGAAAAATTGGGATGCGATAGGCCAAAGCCATCCTTCCACTATAGCCAGGCAGATTGTGGATAGTCCATAAAGAAAGCAATTTTCAAGTACAAGTGTCAAGTGGTACAGGATATATTTTATTCAAAAGAATTAACAATGGACG
Organism: Eleusine indica; assembly: GCA_030378355.1. NCBI lineage: Eukaryota > Viridiplantae > Streptophyta > Magnoliopsida > Poales > Poaceae > Eleusine > Eleusine indica. The sequence continues at coordinate 4,702,338 of CM059497.1, read as the reverse complement.
TATGTTTCTCTGTTGAATCCCAAGGATTTACATGTTCAGCCAAAATAAGTACTGCACCAACCAAATCTACAAAATGATTATAAGCGAGGTATTTGTCAAATTCCATGCTTGTTCAAAATACAGCAAATGAGCAGTGCAACATTCAGTGTTAAAATATCATGTTATCAAGAAATAAAAATGGTCCAAGTAATCTTTCTTCTAAGAATTACATTGCATGAATTTACTCCGACCAGTTGTGATTAGAGAATGAAAGCAGCAAACGGTAGTTCAAAATACAGCAATTGAGCAGTGGAACATTCAGTGTTAAAATATCATGTTACCAAGAAATAAAATAATAAAAGGGATCATATCAACATACCGCACTCCCTCTGCCCCGTCCTCGGCCCCTAAAGTTGTGATGGTTGTGCGAACCAAGTCCATTGTACTGGAATGAAAAATGAGGCACAACTTAATGAAAGAAATAATTACAAATTCAGAAAGATAAATGGGATGAACAAGAAGAAATTCCTGAGAGAAATGGAGGGTAAGTTCCATTAAATGGCATTTCAGAAGCAATTGTTAGCAATGCAAGGGAATTCATCATTATTGACAAGTGTAATGATAATGAGGCCTATAGAAAGTTGGCAACAATCATAATCCATGCTATATTTTTAAAGAAAGTGCAACCTTAATTTATAGCAGATATTAACTCTGTGTTTGTTTGTACAATTAAAAAATAGATCTATGTTTTTATAAGCCGGAAACATTTTAGTAGGTTTGCTGTTTCAATTAGAATACAGCTAGGATATTAATTTTCTGAGTTCATGTAATCAAATTAAGAAAAATTGTGATTGTAGCTTCATCAAGTCTACATTACCATGAATAAGTCCAGAGCAAAACATGTACCAATAACGAGTAAAAGATTATGCACACCCAAACGTATCAGAACTAATACTGATTAAAAAGTGAACAGTACTAAGATTATGCAGACCTTTTGAGGTGCCTGTTTCGGCAATGGCAATATAGGCTCCTTATTTTCAGGCAGAGCACGTGATGGCGGATCAGGTAGCAAAGGGTCAGGAAGCAGAGGTTCTGTAACTTTTGCCTTGGGCTCAACTGGCTTGACTTCTTTGCTTCCCATCAGTAGAGGTGCCTCCATGGAGAGTGAGGATGGAAGCATGGATGCCGTGTTCTGCAACAGTTGACCTGATTGAGTCAACAAAGGCACAGGCACCTCCACTTGAGCTGAGCTAGATGGGGGAACAGCCGAAGAAACTGACTGAGATACTGTCTGGTATGCCAGTGCTGAGCCTGGAAGAGCAGCAGCCTTGCTGCCACCAAGAGAAGTTAAGTTATGTGGCATTGTAGCGCTAGTTTCAGCCATCGAAGTTAGATGGCTTGCAAAAGGAGAAGTGGCACCAAGAGATGTCACAGGAGGAGTAAACAACGGTCCCATATTCGGCAGCAGAGGCTTCGAATTTTCTGGAGCTGAAAAGGTAGCTGCCGCAGGGGCTGTTGAAGCAGGCAGTACACTAGAAGAGGGACCTTGACTAGAAACAGGTGGTTGCATCAATGAGGGTTGTAGTTCTGACAATTTTTGCAGCCCAGATGGTAAAGAAGGATTAAATCCGGGATACTGGAGATTCTGGGGAACGGATAAACCTGATCCAGGCTGAAGCAAAGGAGGTTGCTGCATATGAGGTGGAAGCCCACTTGAAGGTGCATAGTATCCTTGCCAGTACATTGAGGGAACTGACAGTGTTGAAGCACTTCCACCAGGAGCTGCCGCTGGAGATCCCCACGGAGCACTTCCTGGTTGATATAGAGGCAGGTCTCTCTGAAAACTTGGCCTCTGAAGCCCATATTGAGCCGCCTGAGAGCTGAGGTCTGGTAAAACTGCACCCCCAGCTGTAGGCAAACTAGAAGAAGCTGACGCTGGCTGAGAATAATGTGACTGTATAAAAGAATCTAGTGAGTCAAGCAGCCCAAAAACGTAAGAACATTTTTTTTACTTCATAGTAGTACCTGAATTATGGCAGGGTCATTGTGCAGGGAAGCTGGTTGTGGCGGTGGTGGTGAGGATTTAACTTGCAAATCCTGTAGCAGAAAATTATTTAGAACAGGTAATTATGATAATAGATAAAATAAATATCAGAGTTGATGATAGGAAATATGAAAGTGCACATACATCACATTAAAAAGCAAACACATATCGAGCAAATATAATCAATAGACAACATATAGAGAAAGAAATTCTAAGTACAAATTTCAAACATTGCATCAAATACATTACATAAATGCATCCAGGCTTCAAATACACATCCAAATTTAAGTGTGCACATTCAACGTCAATTGACTACACTGCTACTGTAGGTGTACTTATCTGCCGACTACATTGAATTGGATAGATACGAAACAGGAAATAGGACAAATGAACTGAAAAGCATTCAAGTTGGGCTAGGCGAGATTAGAATACGGAATTGCTTCATACACAACGCAAACTTCCGACTAGAACGTACGACCAGTGCAAATTCATGTATCTGCAGCTGCTACCGTGTTCTTGTTTGTGCTGGTCGGACGGCTGGGTTGGACGACCCAGCCGTATGTATAGCAGTGCTCATTAGAATATACATATAGAAGAGCAGGAAAAAAGCACTTGACTGTATCCCTGTGGGAAATTTCAGTGTCGTTAAGGTACCTCTACCATCATGTCCTTAGTGAATCATCAGGCACATTATATTGTGATAATTCAATACTTGTACAGGAGGCATGCACAGTTATGTAATATGTGAAGCATGAGCAACATGTGTGGAACTGGCTTAACACAGTAAGGTGTAATACCATGCACGTGCATCTGTTCCTTACATTTATGGGAAGACACAGGTAATCCAAACATGTCACTCTACTAATCTGTGCATGGGGCCACTAAGCAGAGGCCCAGCACCAGCAACGTAAAGAAATCATTAAAAGTATGCAATAAAAGAAAAGAAACAGTGCACTAGAAACGCTAACGACAGACATAAAAAGCATGTCCTAGCAGTTCACATGTTACAGACAGGCGCCAGGTTCCATATACCTTGATATCACTTCCTCGAAAGAGGATGTACTCATAAACTTTGTCGCTAGCGGGAATTTGCATTCCGTCTTTCTTCCGCCCTTCCGTTCCAAATGAGCGTACTGCGAAACAAAATTGACAGGTGTGAAATCACAACAGTGACACCTGGAGTAGCACAACAGTTTAGGTACAACGGCTCGCATCTCGGTTCAAAACTTCTAACTGCCCAAATCGGTTCAAAACTTGTGTCCAAATATGACAGGACGCATCAGATGCAATAATAGCTGCTAACAGATCAAGGCGCACACTACTGAGGGTGTAAATATTGTCCTGCTACGCGATACAACATTCCAAATTCCACTCAATCCCTAACACGGGGCCTGGTAACTGCCTAGGATTCGCCGTATGCGGGCACCAAATCTAGGGCTAAAACAAGTGCATCTGAGGAAATAGCATCAGCGGATGCAGAGCGAGCGCGTTCGAGGAAGGAAGCAATTACCATTGCGCAGGCCGATGCTGGACTCTTCCGTGTTGATGTTGTAGAGGACGCCCTCGTATCTGATCTCGCTCTTGGAGGTCAGGCTGATGACGCTCCCGATGTACGACTCCGGGGACACGGCCCCGCCGCCGGAGCCGGATGCCGCGGCCGGACGCGCGGTCGAAGACGCCGACGACGACGGAGGCGCTTCCGCCGCCATGGCCACCGCGGGATTCGAAGGGAGGAGGGGCTAGGGCAAGGGATGCGGGGCGGTGCGGAGCGAGAGGAAGAGAGGGAGGACGAAACCCTAACAAGCGCGTCAGATGACACAGATCCGTTCGTGTGCTCGCTCTCCTCTGCTTCTCTAATAATCGGGGCTCTGGATGGATATGGGTGATGATGCGAAGTGATGAATGGGCGGTTTGTTTGTGTCCGACCGGATTAGGCCCAGATGGAATTTCTTACGCCAAAAGTGCAGATCCGATCCAGTGTGCAGGTCCGAACTGGAGAAGTGAGTGGATGCACACAAACCAAGTGGTTTTCTTGAGCTGAATAATGAAAATACTCCCTTCATATCTTTATCTCCCTCGTCTAAGCCTCTGATACAGTGATCAAGAAAACAACCGAAAGCTATTAATCCTGCTGGACTTGTCGCTTCGATTTTATAGAGTCCCGTATATCCGCCTATCAATATCATGCATGCAAAATTGGTGAGTAGTACCCCTATATGCTACCAATAGCTATGCGGATCCACGTCAATGCGGATTGCTGTGTAGTGTCGGTGTTCTTTTAATGTTCATTAGGACTTGATTAAATTAGTTAGACGAGGGAGATTTTGAGAACTCCTCATTTCTCTCAGACGAGGGAGACTTTGAGATGGAGGGAGTAGTTTACTTCAACTCATTTATTCTCATCAGATTATAGATGCAAGATACAAAGAAAACTTAATTAAATCATTGTTTCAAAAAGCATATATTATGATTTTGTTGCCTATGTCTTCCGCCATAATGTTGAATGTCATTTTCCTTTCTATTTAGCATCAATAAAAAATGTTGCGGGTTTGGCGTGCCTACGCTTGTAAATTCACGGTTATAATAAGAAACACAATTCAGAGCGGTGACATAATTCAGTCGAGCGGTTAGCATGTTATACATTTACCTAAACTAATATGTATTGGTTGTATTAACTGAACGAAAATACTATATCACACTCGAGCATTTCTAAAGACTCTGACACCCGTTGTTTTTGCTACGGTAGATTGTTATCCTTCCTTCTCCAACTTCGACAACCTTCGAAAATATTTCCATCTCCGATGAGATCTCCGACAGGTTAGGATGTTAGGGTTTGGAGTTGTTGGGGCCCTCCTCCATTGCCAGACATAGATGGAAGGTTGGGGGAGAAAGCTAGGCCAACGGTGGAGGCGGTTGGTGGGCGGGGCGGCAAGGCGGTGAGGGTGCTGTCGGCAGCGATGGTGGAGGAAGACGATCGAGCGGGGCAGGACGGGGACGTCCATGGCGACGATGACGGTGATCGAGGCGATGGGGACGGGGTGGGAAGACAGTGGATCGACGGCTCGCTAGACGGGGTTAGCGATGGAGTTGGTGCTGATTCTTGATAGGAGGTAGAAGAAGATTCAAGAGTCGTATGATGCAGATCGGATGACTAGAAAATTCGAGTGTTGAGAAGGAAAAAAAATTCTCGGGTATTATATAGATAATCTTTAACTGAAATTCAACTTCATCTATCTGCCAAAAGTATTTACTTTAAATTATTTTTAATTTTAAAGTATTTTAGCAATAATTAAAAATATAAATTATTTTTCAATGTAGCATTCCATACAAACACAAATTAACTAAAGGACATAATAGACAAGTTGACAAAAAATACAATTTCAATCCATTATTAGCCTACTTTAGGTAGGTTATAGAACGGTGAAGAGGTACTACTAGCAGACATTAGAACATTTGTAATCTTGAACGAATTTTTTAAAAATAAACTTGGGGAATAGTCACGAGAGGACTACCTCTTGAGGACCATCACAAGCAATGGTGGTCATCCTCGAAGAGGCACAAGAGTTGTACTTGGGAGAGGCATAAGAGTTGTAGTTGCACAATGCCCTGCAGTTGTGACGACGAAGAGGAGACAATAACTCGATGCCACAAGCATAAGAAGTTCATGAGGGAGCAGGGGGGATATGAGTGGTCAATTAGGAGGAGGAAGAGGATGCGAAGATTTATGGGAAAGGAGAAGTGGCACTATTTCAGTTGTCAGTGGCACGCCAAAGCCTTAGAGGTAGCGAATGAATCAAGAGTCTGGAAGAGGATCACATCTTTATACGCCAATAAAATCCAAGCTTCAGAGGTAGCAGAGACGAATCAAGAGTCTAGAAGGGGATCACATCTTTATGCGCCAATACAATCCGCAAAATATCAGGTGATGCAGAGACTCGATCCGATTTGAAATCCTACTATAAAGAAGAATGGTTTGGGGCGTGATTGGTTCTTGCTTGTATCAGCAGAGGCTGGTTCATACCTAGGAGCCATGCTCACACCAGCCAGGTTACGTGTGTGCAAGGTGCTAACGATTTGATTGTCCGTATGTATGTGGCCAGCATATGTAACGAAGTTGATTGGTTGGTCTGCTGAACACAATATCCTGCATCGCTCCTCTTTTATCCCATGCAGCTAGCGCACTCACCCTAGCCTGACCCGGTGGAAACGAGAAAATTTCTCGCATGCGCAGAGTCTGGCTCAGGCGCCTGCTTTGCATGTGGGGGACAGGCCCAACAGTGTGCGTAGGCAACCAATCAGTAACAACTTACATCCTCTTAGTCTGGTCAGAGCAAATGCAGTCATCCAATCGCACCCTTGGTATATCAAACGTGTGATGGAGGGACCCGATCTGATCTAAAATCCTACTGTCAAGACGAATGGTTTAGCGTGGTTTAGCATATCGAATGGTTGAATCTTTAACGTGTGAAGTGGATGTGCTTGTGAATATGGAACGCAACCGCATTGGGATAATAAAAGATGTGTGGCACCAATTCACTTGACCAGGAAATAATGGCAGTGAAATCGAACCCACGAAACCACCATTAGCCAACTTTCCATATTTGGGTGACAAAAGCTTTTCAGCATTAAAAAATTATGCTTTCAATTTAAAAATTCAATTTCCAACTCAAAACATTAAAACTTTCAAGTCCATATGATTGAAATTTAAACTTTGGATGAGTTTTAAGCTTACATATACTATGTTTTATGAAGAGGGAGAATATACGAAAACTCAAATGAATTTATGATTCACAATTATGACCATGTTGTATTGTTTGCTTCTAGGTTGTGCATATCCTCAGAGAAAAAGCTAAAGAAATACTGCACTATAGTGTTGACACTTCACCACGTTGCCTTTACACATAATGTTTGCTGGTGAGCTAAAATATTAAAAAAAATCTGTAAGGAGTGTATCATTCACAACAATGATCATGATGTATTGTTTGCTTCCAGGTTATACAGTTGCTCCTCGAGAAGGCTAAAGAGATTACATGGATGACATTTACAATAACATTGATATTGCGCTCTTTGACGTTTTTAAAACCGTGATCTTATTGAGAGTATGAAATATATTGTCCTGTCCCCTTGCATGTTCTTTAATTTTCAGAGAAAAAAACTGCTCCTTGGCATAGTAACCCGCCCCACTTTCATATTGCAGTCTTCGACATGATCTGATATTCAGGCTGCTCTATTCTAGTGTTCTCATGATCTAGTGAAGCAGCCAGAGAGACACTGCGATAGTACTTCCACTCAAAAAGATTGGTCCAGAATGGAACATCCGAACTGACAGTCTCCCGTTTGATCATCAAGGTTTACTAGTTTATGGCGTCGATGGACTTACTACGAGGCAGAAAAATGCCTCAAACAGGTCGGTTGCAGAAAATCGCAGAGCCCCAGCAAACGCAACCGGATTGGCCACCTTATCCTTCCACAGGCCTCGTCACCACACTTTTGCCAGTGCGCGGCACGCCACGCCAGCCTCAGCAGCATTTCAGCAAAAGCAAACCATGTCGCGACATGCCAGCCTGCTCGTCCACCTCACGCCACGGGAACAATGTCGCCGCAGCAGATCCTCAACACCGCCAACAAGCCGACGTCGCCGTCCCCGCGCCGCCGCGCCTCCCCGCCGCCGCCCAAGCTGACCCGCCGCGCCGCCGCCGCCGCGACGCTCGCCATCGCCGCCGCGCCGGCGCTCCAGCCAGCACCGCCGCCGTCCAGGGCGGAGGAGGAAGCCGCCGAGGCCGAACCCGCCTCCGCCGCCACGCCACCGGGCCCCTGCGTCTCGGAGCTGGCCGTGACCGCGAAGGCGTTCCTGGACGTGTCGATCGGCGGCGAGCCCGCGGGCCGCATCACGGTGGGCCTGTTCGGCGACGCGGCCCCTTTCGCCACGGCCCGCTTCCGCTCCCTCGTCACGGGCGTGGGCTACCGCCGCAAGGAGTTCGTCAAGATCGTGCCGGGCTACGTGCAGCACGGCGGCGTCGTCTCCTACCCCGCCGTCCCCGCGGTGACCGACCGGCTCGCCGCCGAGGGGGACGCCCTGCGCGCGCGCTGCGGCGGCGGCGGCGTGGTGCACGGCGCGGCGGGCGCGGTGTCGATCGTGGTGAGGGACCCGGGCTTGCCGCCGCCGAAGCCGAAGCTGGTGGCCAAGGGCGGGAAGCTGGAGGTGGAGGAGGAGCAGGTCGGCGTCGTGCCCAACGGGACCGAGTTCGTGATCACCACGAAGGAGGCGCCCGAGCTCGACGCGTCGGCCGTGCTGGTCGGGCGGGTGCTGGACGGCATGGATGTGGTTGAGAAGATCGCTGCCGTGCCCACGGTTAAGGATAACGGCGGCTCGCCATACTTCAGGTGATTACAGTCACATGTCCCGTTTTCTGGTCTGAATTACTAGTATTGTAGAAGCTGCTTTGAGCTGGCTGGCTAACGACATTGGACTCTGCTTGGTGTGCAGAGTGGCCAAGCTAATCGGTGACAAGCGAGCGGTAGTGGCAGAACGAGGCTTCAACCGCCCGTACACCAAGATCCTAGTCACCAACTGCGGCGTGCTTAATTGAATTCAGGAGAGCAAGCAAGTAGACTCCTTGTTTCTTATTTTAATTTGGGTGTTTCGCTTCTTCTCCCTCCTGTTCTCCATTCACAAAGAAACTGAATGGAGAACCCATCAGAATAACAAATTTGATGGAGGTAATGAGCCGCTGTTTTTTTTCCCCATTCTCATGGATGGTTCACGTGTGTCGAAGGACAACAATTTCAGAGGATCTGATGTGTCTGCACAGCTGCATTTCTCACAAGTCATCGGGTGTTATTTACTTATTGGCAAGAATTGGTTAACAAGACATCCAGGATAATACAGATTAGCTGTCTATTGGTAAATAATAACAATACATATATATTAATTAAGAGACTGTCTTTAAATTATTGGTACTAACAGCAGAAATGCACAATTCAACCTACTAGTTCAACTCAAACAAGAAGCCACTGCTACCTTGGGTACCTTGCTGACAACAAGAACTCTTCCTCTAGACTGTACTGCCTACTCGACTCGTTACTTCCTTGTACTACAGGATAGCTCACTGCCAATTGTTTTTCCTTGGATACCTTTGTACCAACACCAGGTAGCACAACTTGTTGTAATGACGATGCTTGAATGCTTTCAAGTGTCATCTCCACCCGTCTCATTGTTGGTCGATCATCTGCTTCCAGATTGACACATATAGATGCTAATGCAGCTACTTCATTGACTTCTTTGCCTCCCTCTTCGATGATCTGAGGATCGACTATCTGAACCAAGTCTTCTTCTTTGAGTAAGCGAGTGAAATGAGCAACAAGACTGTCATCCTCACATGATCTGTATGCATATGGTTTTTTCCTTGTTAGCAACTCGATTAAAACAACGCCAAAGCTATAGACGTCGCTTTTCTCGGTGAGTCTCCCGGTGTAGTAGTACATAGGGTCAAGGTATCCTAGCGTCCCCTGAATAACAGTTGTAATGCCTGTTCGATCCGCTGGAATGCACCTTGAGGCTCCAAAATCTGACACTTTAGCTGTTAGAGACCCGTCTAATAAAATGTTATGGGACTTGATATCCCTGTGAATTATAGGGAATGCCACCGCAGAGTGAAGGTAAGCAATGGCTCTAGCTGTTTCCGTTGCGATTCTCAGCCTATCGTTCCATGGTAGCGATGTGGGTCCATCAACATGAAGATGATGGTAAAGGGTGCCATTTGAAATAAACTCATACACCAATATTGGCACTTCGGTCTCAAGACAACATCCAAAAAGTCTTACCACATTTCGATGGTTGATTTGGGAGAGAATGGCTACCTCGTTTATGAACTCATTAATCTCTCTTTGGATCGCAACCTTTGATTTCTTTATCGCAACAACATGCAGATCAGATAAGATTCCCTTGTAGACGGTACCATGCCCTCCGCCACCAATCTCACGAGCTTTGTCGAAATTATTTGTAGCTCTATCCAACTCTACCAAGGGGATGATCATCCTCTCGGCAATGTCCGCGTTCTGAGAAACCAGCTGCTGCAACAAATGTCCACGGTTCTGCTTAAAGAATTGCTGCCTGACCAATCTGTCTCTCCGGTGCTTAATCCTACGGGTGAAAAATGTAGCGCCGATTGCTAAGAGCAGCAGGCCAGCACCACTGCCAATTCCAAGTCCAATGCTTAACCCTGGGGACATGAGAAAGTATGGGTTTTCAATCAGACTATGAATGGCAGGAGCGAAAGTAGTATTGTGCTAGTAAGACAGGGAAGAGTGACAGAATGGGGGTTGTTGGCTCACCTAGAGTAGATTTGACGCAGCCATCTGGAATGTTAGGATTACCACGAGCACCACGCGGGCAGCGGCACTCGTAGCCCCCTGCCGTGTTTGTGCACACGCCGAAGCACCTCCCCGGGAGCGCGCATTCGTCAATGTCTGATACAACCAGCGAACAGGGGCACAGGTGAATTCGACATCAACGAGCACATCATCTCAATCCAATTAAGCCACGTATAGTAGTGAGTTTACCTGTGCATCCGTCGGCGAGGTAGGGGTTGCCGTCATACCCGGCCTGGCACCGGCAAACGTAGCCGGTGCGGTAGTTGTTAGTGACGTCGTGGCACGAGCTGTGTCTGCTCCGGCACGCGCTCTTCGCCGTATCCATGGGGCAGGACGAGTTGCCGCTCATCTCGGCTCCCGGCACCACCGGGGTGGCCGCCACTGCCCAATCCAGCACCACCGGAACCGGCGTTGCGCGCGAGGTGCTCTCTGCCGACTTGTTGAGCATCTCTGCCGCGACGCCATCGAACCATCCCCGTTCGGCGACGCGCAGCGCCATGGGCAGCTGGCCGTCGTTCTCGTGGTTAGGGTCGAGGTACTTGAACTCCACGGTGTAGTTGGACCGGCCGATGGGGATAGGCGTCTCGCAGCAGCCGATGCCGGAGCACGCCGTCGTTGATGATGAGGACGACGACGGGGTGCTCACCGTCACCACGGGGTTGATCCAGGTGTCTCTGATGGAGCAGAAGGAGGAGCAGCCGGTGATGACGTTGCCGCTGTCGCCCAGCAGCGTCCCCTGCACGTTGCAGCCCGTGACGACGAGCTGGTTGTGTTGCTCCGAGACCACGAACGTGCTGCCCCTGCCGGCGCGGCCGATAATGCTCCCCCACGTACCGTTGGCCCATAGCGGCGTCGTCCCGGTTTGGTAGGTGAAGTTCACGGCGCCGGAGGTGTCCAGGACGCGCACGGTGGAGTTGGCCAGCGAGATCTCCACCACCTCGAGTGTGTTGTTATTGTTGTTGTTGTTGTCTCCGAGCAGCAGTCGCGACCGGTCGCAGGTGAGGTGGAAGCCGGGGAGGGAGCAGCTGGTTCCGATGCCGAACGGGTACGGCACGCTCACGTTGCCGCACATGGTTGTGGTTGGGCAGCCTGGTGGCGGCGGCCCTGCGCCTCCGGACTGAGCTGCCGCCGAGGAGATCATCTGTAACACCAGCAGCAGCGATGCTGCCGGAATCATTCTCTTTCTCTTGTGTGTACACACTTGATGAGAGGCAAAGATTAGTAGCTTGGGCTGCTCATTCCTCCAGCCTCTTTGAAGGATGCTGGAATTCATGCTTAAAGAAATGTCAAAGTGTTGAGTAGCGCGTTCCTTGATCGCCTTTGACTCTTTTAGATTTTTCTATATGCACTCAACTGTACTCGAGCACCCTTCATTTGACAATATGCGCCGACCTCACCTAAATACGCGTGTGCGTTGAACAACATAATAAAACTATGAGACTGCGATGTCTCTTGCGTCCTTGACCGTTTCAATGCAAGACATAGCTCACCTGGCATTTCGTCTATCTCTGTGTTCACCGAAACTGCTGTGTCTGCACAGTTGTATTTCTCATGTGTGATCGGGTGCTTATCTTATTTAGTGGCAAGAATTAGTTAACAAGACATCCAAGATAATGCAAACAACTATCTTTTGATTAAAAATTAACAACGCATATTAACTATCATTAAATTAATGATACCAACTAAGCAAATATGTGAGCCTCTTTTTTTTTAAAAAAAAATGGAATATCATCCCGACCTCTACATACATATATAACGTATACAACCTCCACATTGTTACAAAAGTTCAGACTTAATCGCTGACTGAATAGGAGAACAAAACAAAGGAACAGAATGTAAGCCGATCTATTATTGTGTTCTCATCCATGATATCATGACGTATTCCAAGACGATGATAACTACCAGTTCAACTCAAACAAGAAGTCACTACTACCTTGGGTACCTTGCTGACAATAAGAATTCTTCTTCTAGAGTGTACTGTCTACTTGACTCATTGTGTCCTTGTACTATGCCATATTTCACTGTCAATTGTTTTTCATTAGATATTGAACTAAGATCAGGCAACACAACTTGTTGTAGCGACGATGATTGAATGCTTTCAAGGGTCATCTCCACCTGTCTCATTGTTGGCCGATCATCTGCTTCCAAATTGACGCATATCGATGCTAATGCAGCTACTTTGTTTACTCCTTTGCCTCCCTCCTCGACGATCTGAGGATCAATTATCTGAAGCAAGTTGTCTTCTTTGAGTAGGCGCGTGAAATGAGCAACAAGACTATCATCCTGAGATGATCTGTATGCATATGGTTTTTTTCCTTGTTAGCAACTCGATTAAAACAACACCAAAGCTGTAAACGTCACTTTTCTCGGTGAGTCTCCCGGTGTAGTAGTACATGGGATCAAGATATCCGAGGGTCCCTTGAATAACAGTTGTAATGCCTGTTTGATCAGGTGGAATGCACCTTGAGGCTCCAAAATCCGACACTTTTGCTGTTAGCGACCCATCTAATAAAATGTTATGGGACTTGATGTCCCTATGGATTATAGGGAATGACACTGCAGAATGAAGGTAAGCAATGGCTCTAGCTGTTTCGGTTGCGATTCTCAACCTGATGTCCCATGGTATTGAAATGGGTTCGTCAATATGAAGATGATGGTAAAGGGTGCCATTTGAAATGAATTCATACACCAATATCGGCACTTCTGTCTCAAGACAACATCCAAAAAGCCTTACCACATTTCGATGGTTGACTTGTGAGAGAATAGCTACCTCATTTATAAACTCATTGATCTCTCTTTGGATCGCAACCTTTGATTTTTTTATCACGACGACATGAAGGTCGGATAAGATTCCCTTGTAGACAGTTCCGTGTCCTCCTCCACCTATCTCACGAGCTTTGTCAAAATTGTTTGTTGCTTTATCCAGTTCTACCAAAGATATGATCATCCTCTCAGCAATGTCTGCCCTTTGAGAAACCAACTGCTGCAACAAATGTCCACGGTTCTGCTTAAAGAATTGCTGCCTGAGCAATCGCTCCCTCCGATGCTTAATCCTACGGGTGAATAGAGTAGCACCAATTGCTAAGAGCAAAAGACCTGCGCCAGAGCCAACTCCGAGACCAATGCTCAACCCTGTGGGAACATGATAAAACTGTTGGTTATTCAATCAGTTATTGATGGTTGACCCAGCCAACTCAGAGACCAATAATAATGCTTAACCCTGACTTTACGCGAGAGAGAAGAGACGATAACAAATTAGTAAGTGCTATAATAAGACAGTACAATAATATGGCATGGGTTGTTGGCTCACCTAGAGTAGATTTCGTGCAGCCATCTAAAATTTTGGGATTTCCACGGGCACCACGCGGGCAGCGGCACTCGTAGCCCCCTGCCGTGTTTGTGCAGACGCCAAAGCACTTCCCATGGAGGACGCATTCGTCAACGTCTGCTCAAGCCAGTCAACAAAAGCAGAGGTGAATTCGACGTCAAGGAGCACGTCTCAATCCAATCACGATATAAGGTTAGTCTCAATAGGGTTTTTTATCGCATAATTTCCAACAGTGACATATCAGCTTTGAGATTTTGTACTATGAAATAAAACTACGTCTCTCAGTGCTTAGTTTCATATGCTTATCAAAACATTAAATTATTGCTAGGTGACCTTCAATGGTTGGTTGTGATTGGTTGGGATGAAAGAAAATACTCTTAATGTATTTTTATTTGGCTTTAATTTTATTGGAAAAAATGCACATAGTTTTTCATAGGGATAAAAGACATTTACTCTCTTTCATAATAAATTCTCTGTCATATGATCATTTTTACTAATGTAATAACTAATTAAATACAAATAAAAGACCCATTAAAACTGGCCTAATAGTGTTATACCTTGGCATACGTCGTCGAGGTAGGGGTTGCCCTCGTAGCCGTCCTTGCACCGGCAAACGTAGCCAGCGTCGTTGGTGTTAGTGATGGTCTCGCATGAGCTGTTGCTGCTGCAGCACGCGTTAACGTTCCAGGTTCCTGCCATATCCGGGGTGGCCGCCACTACCCAATCTAGAACCATCGGAACTGGCATTAGGTGTGAGTTGGTCAACGCTGCTGACATGTTCTGGTTCCGCATGATCTCGTACGCGATTCTTCTGAACCAGTGCCGATCAGCGATGCGCACCGCCAAGGGCAGCTTGCTGTTGTTGTCGTGGTTCGGGTCTAAGTAGTACTTGAGCTCTACGGTGTAGTTGCGGCTCTCGATGGGGATGGGCGTCTCACAGCAGCCGATGCCGGCGCACATGCCCGTGCCATTGCCGAACAACAAGATGTCCTCGTAGGGGCAGAAGGAGGAACATCCAGTGATGACGTTGCGTCTGTCTCCGAGCAGCGTCACCTGGACGTTGCACCCCGTGACTACGAGGTGGTTGCGGCTCCGGGCGACGTCGAACGTGATGCCCTTGCTGGAGCCGAGGCCGACCCACGTACCGTTGCCGTCGAGAGGGCCGTAGTTGGTGATCTTCACTGCACCAGATGTGTCGTTGACGTGCACCGTGGAGTCCTCCAGCGATATATGCACCACTTGGAGGGTGCTGTCGTTGCCCAGCAGCAGCCTCGGGGATTGGTGTGTCCGGTCGCAGATGAGGTCGAATCCCGGGAGGGAACAGTTGGTTCCGATGCCAAACGGGTACGGCACGCTCACGTCGCCGCAGCTGGTTGGGCAGCCCGCCGGTGGCGGTCCGGGCTGAGCTGCCACCGAGGAGATCTGTAACACCACCAGCAGCGACGCTGCCGCTGTTGCTGCCGGAATCATCGTATGTATATCTCTCCTATACATCGTCAGCCTGTCCATCCTGCCTCTTTTAAAGGTGCTGGGGGGATTCAGCACCGGGATTGCGGACACCTAATTGTTCATGCTTCTAGTAGAGTAGAGCACTGGAAATGTCAAGCGTCGAGTAGCTCCTTCCTTGATGCATGGCCTTCCTCTTTTGTCTCTTTTACAATTTTTCTGCGCGCTGAACTGGACTCGAACATCCTTGATCTTTGACAAATATGCGGACTCACCTAAATGGGAAAATGCACGTGTTCCTGGCTCCGCGATGTCCTTTTCAATGCAAGACCGTACACAGCTCACCCGCCACCTGTTTGTCTGCTCGTCTATCTGCGTTTTCACCGAAACTGCTCGAGCTTCCTATCCCTTCTACTATTCCACCATCTGCCGTGATATTTCCGGCTTCTCGCCCGTGACCACCAGCCATTGTTCAACAACTTCGGTTCCAGATCTGGAGGATTTGTTCAACAATTTTCGTGGTAATCTTTGTACTCAGATACGTTGCAGAGCCTTATACCAAACTCCTCAAGTCATTCTTTCTATGGACCGGGCCTAGATGAAACTTTGTCTGGTAGCCTGCACAACCCGATACAATTACCTCACATTGGATATACGGTAGAGTTACCATCGAATATCGCCGCCGCTCTCCCCGGTCCCTGCTGGTCCGCCGTCGCCCATGACCACAAAACTCTGACGCAAAGAGCTCCATGGCGCCCAGATCCATTTCCTACTCCTTCAGCACAGTTTGGTGAGAATCTGCTCGATTTGATCTAGATTTGGCCAATCTTCCAGCTGCCGATGTCCATGAGTGCCTACCGTGCCGTCCACTCGAGTTGCCGGACCAGCAGCCACCCGCCCACCACCTGCATTCGTGCCGCTCGGCCACCTGCCCGTTGCTCGTTCGCCTGCCTTGCCCCGCTCTTTCGTCCGCCTGCTTGGACCGGGAAGTGAGAGAGGGAGAGCCAGAAGAGAAGACAAGAATGAAGACTCACGGTCACGGGGGGTCTTCACGTGAGTGAACGAAGCGAGCGAGCCGCCGGTACTCGCCGGTGGGGGAAGAGAAGGGGAGCCTTGTGCTCGCCAATATGGGAAGAAAGGGCAGCCATGAAACAGAGGATGCGGTAAGTTGGTAACAACTGAGAGATGATGACCAGAGGAGGCAAATGGCTCACGCGAGACTGGCTCCGAAGAGAAGCTCATTTTGGGTGTTCCTTCGAATGCAGGCAAATTGACCCGAAATGCATCTGTTGAGTAGGCCTGCTAATGGGTTGGGTTGAAACGGGTTTTTTGGGTTGGGTTTAGGATTGGGTTTGCTTTGGATGGGGGAAACGGGTTCGTATGGCTACCGGGTTGGGTTGGGTTGGGTTTGAAGAAAAACGGGTTGGAACAGGTGGACTGCCATGGGTTTAGGGATGCAAGTTTGCACTTTTGTTGGTCGGTAGATCTATCTAAAATTTTCTCAAATGAACTAAACCCCATCTCCATCCTATTCAACCAAGTAAAGCAAATGAAATAGAGTCTTGACCCACTAGAACCCATTGGGTAGCCCACCTACATCCCTACATGGGTTCGACCCGCGGGTTCGCGCGTGGGTGGTCGCCCATTGCTAACCCAACGGCGGCTGACGAATCCAACCAATTTCTCCATTACTGGAGACGAACACCAGTTCCGAGAGTCCAATGCTGCTCCCATGTTATTGATTAATAATCAAATGAAAAAAAAATAGATGAGAAGTATCACGGCAGCATGAGGATTCCGTTTTACATGAAATACAACGAAATCCCCCTTTGCTTAGTGACAAATCTGGAGTAGCATGTGTGCTCGAAAGAGGAGGAGAGAGAACGAGGCGTCGTTCCGAGGAAGACGAAGACCGTTCTTTTTTTTCCCATCCACGTAACAGCCTAACAGGCCTTAAAGGCCATAGCAGACCAGACATACTAGTAGGCTAGTGCAACCCACAAGTCACCCGTAGGTGCAACCCAAGGGTTCAGCCCATTACATGGGTTGGGGTGGGTGGAAATAACTGACGGGTTGGGGTGGGTTGGTTTGAAACAATGTTGTCGTGGGTTGGGTTGGGCTTGGAAAATGCAGTGATTTGTTGTGGGTTGGGTTGGTTTTGGGTCGGGTTTCGACCCATTAGCAGGCCTACTGTTAAGTCTGGGCTCAAAACCCCCCTCCAGCTTACCAATCATGACCAACTGCATGCGTTGGGTCCGACTGGTGGTATGTGCGGGCTACCAAAGGTCCCCTTAGTAATTGTTCAAAATAGCGTGTAGTGACAGTTTTAATAACCGTCACTAGCTTGACGTCATTGGGACACGAGACAACCGAACGAACAGCAGTGACCACTAGTGGTAATTTAAAAATTTATGTTCCGTCATCCACGGAACTTACCTTTCTCAAAGAGGTCCACACGCCCAGCGCAAAAGCGAGCATCGCGCGCCATCGCGGCATTGATGCTCCCCCGGTCGGTGTTCTCGTTGCGGTCGGGCGCAAGTTAACAAAACCGCGGTTAATCGGCCTATTAACTCGGTTAACCAGAAAACCAGTCCGGGTCGGTTATCCTGATCGACCGGTTAACCGTCGGTTTTGATTTAAATATTTTTAAAATTTAAAAAAATTATATATATTGAAACCGGTGAAACCGAGCGGTTAACCGCCAAATGTGAATTTAAAAATTTATTTTTGAAATTCTATGATAAAACCGATGTAACTAACCGGTTAACCGCCAAAACCGGCCGGTTAACCAGTGCAACCGGCCAGTTAACCGGTTACCAATCGCCGACTCTCCAAATCGATTTTTGCCCGGTTAACCGGTCGATTATTCTAGTTTTCTGGTTAACCAATGAACCGGTCCCGACCGATTTTACCGGTTTATTCGATTATGTAAACCTTGGTCGGACGTACATGCATCTGGCAGTGAATTATCTCATTATTTTCTTGTTACTGTTCGCTCATCGTGCGTTCTGAGTTACAGCAACAGTGCATCGACCATGTCATCATAGACACGGTTCTAACGCAGCAAACGTATGATCTCGTACGAGACCCCCAGCTTCTCCTCCATCTCCCCGTTCTCGTGCCCTACGGGCGACGCGATCCTCCGCGCGGTGAAGAGGCCCTCGCACCTCTCCGGGAACCCGCGCAAGGCGCCCGCGGCGTCGGCGGCGCCGTCGAACGTCCCCATGGACACCATGCCCGTCACCTTCGAGCTGGCGCGGAGGCAGTCCGAGTACAGCGTGTTGCACCGCGCGAGCAGGTCCACCACCGCCGCCGTCCCCTTGTTCGCGGCCCCGTCGTGGACCAGGTCCAGCGCCCGCAGTTTCGCCCGGAGAGTGGCCCGCCTGGCGGTGGCCAGGGCCGCGACGGCGAGGTCCTGGACCGTCGCGGCGGTGCTGGCGCCCTTGCTGGACCGGAGGACGGAGACGCAGAGGCTCTCGTGCGCCGTCCTGCGGCAGGTCTGGGTAATCAAGGACAGCGCGTCCGAGGATGACGACCGGGGCAGGAAGGACGATCCTGCCGCGCAGAGCAGTGCCACGAAGAGAACCGCCTTGGGATTGACCAGAAACGCCATTGTTGCCATGATGTGGTTGTCCAGATTGATTCGGGACCTGATTCTGTCAGATGCTAATGTTACGTGCTCGTGCACCGCTATATAGTGCGTGACCTGATTAAGACGGAGACGGACGTTCATCGAAATTAAGGCGCGAGCATTGATCAAGTCCAGGAGCTAACGTCTGAATGGAGTTCATTCAAAAAACAAAAAAACGTATGAATGCATGAAGAGAATAATAAGGGATTAAGGGGATTGTCGCATGTTGGAGGATGTTGGTTAACATGTAACGCGCCTCAAGATCAAGATATGTTACACCGTGTAGTATACCTGGCCAAGTGGGCCGAGCCAAATGGGCTGACATAAGGCCCGCCTATTTTGGCCCGGCATGATGCTTGACGGGCCGTGCACAGCCCATATAGTGTGGCCTGTCTAGCTCGTGCAGTAGTCTGTTTAGCTCGTAAGGCACGATCCGTCAAATAAAATGATCAAAATTTCAACATTTGCACTAAAAATTATATTTTTTAGTTCATATTTATTGATAAAAAAATTATATAAAAATTTAAATTTTAGAGAAAAAATCATGTATATAAAATTTAATCGGGCTTCGGACCAACCCAGCCCGAATAGCCCGTCGGGCCGATGGGCTGGCATGACCCATATAAGACGAGTCGTGCCGTGCTTGGGCTTGGGCACATACCCATCGTGTCAGCATGACACGACCTGTTAAGCAGACGGGCTGTGCCGGCCCGCTAAGCCAACGGCCTGGCCCATGACAGGCTCGTGTCGAGCCAGCTTGGCATGCCCGTTGGCCAGGTATACCATGTAGTATATATAGTATATACATGGAAGCTCCGTACCCTATCCTTTATCTTCCTCGACAACAAGCCCGCCGCCACGTTCTTCTTTACCACCCCCAATTGTTTCTGATACTTAGGAAACCTCAGAATGGTGCCCGTCGTCACGCCGCAGGAAGTCCAAGACGATTAGGACTACTTCAGGTCCAGTGCTTTGGCGTGGGTGGAAGTTGATGAGCAAGGGTATATGAAATCGATATTGTTTTTATGCATGCTTGCTAATTTGGTAGATTAGGTCAAGCTTGTGAAGGGGATGGCTATAGGAGGAGGATATTTGCCATTGCTAATTCGACAGGTCTTTCTTTCCCTACTTGCTAGTCAACCAGGGTTGTCACGTAACACGTGGACGGGTTTGAATGACTAGTTTTCAATTTCAAAATTGCTTGGGCTGCCTTGTATCAAATGATAAACGCGTGTTGTGTCCGTCACGTCACACTATATATATAGCAGCACCTGCCTACTTGGTCAAGACGGATGGATGATTAAGGAGCATCCGTCATCACGCTGAGCTAAAGGCTGAAGAGAAGTCCAGCATCGGCGGGGGCTGCACCTTGTATATGCATGGCAAACCAGAATTCTCTTGTTCATATTGGACGTAATACTAGTTACTACTGTAATTCAAATATGTTGAACCAATGCAATCTTCCACATCTGGAACCAAATTTCTTGCACTATGGCCAATGGTTGGACAAAAGGCCAGGTGAGCTATGCCTTGCATGGAAACGGTCAAGAAAGCAAGATACATCGGCCCTATGTGTTACCGATTCTCTCACCATGCTTAGCCTTTAAGAAAGGAAGATAGTTTTCTCGCTTCTCGTAGTTCAAATTTCTGAGCGGTGTCTGGCAGAAGGAAAAATAACTGGCGCGTTTGATGGTATTATCGATTATTCTCGTAGTTCAAATCTTGTAGTTCATCGCACATGGGTATTTAGGTGAGGTGCATATTGTCAAAGAAGGATGCTAAATCCAGTTCGGCAACTCAAACACTTACATTTCTAGAATCATTAATCCTTACACTAAAATTTATTTTTATTGACACTTACATTTTAGTCATGATTTAGTGTCAGTTTTTCATCATTAAGTCCTTTTATAATTTCACTATTTATTAAAGAATTTATGTTTACCTAACATAATAATAGTAATGAACACATTAAGTAACTTGAGGAATTATTCTGATTATTAGTGTCATTTATATTATGAAAATAAAAACAAATTATTATAAGTGTATCACTTTTGACAATATTATCCTCGATCTATATTGTTGGATCGATTTCTTTCTCGTCTGGTCCCATCAGTGAGCACAACGCGGTCACACATTCAAGCAGTTTTTAAGATTCGGTCATACTTGTCAATTGTGTTAGCACATTTGTGATGGAACATATGCATTATCGTAAGCTCGTAAGTTTAGCACCTACTACCTAATTCAAATATGTTGAACCAATTGTCCAAACGTGGAACCAAAATTCTTGAATGTATAATTATTAATGGCTAATGGTCGTTGGCGAGAGGCAGGAAATGTCATAGGCTCAGAGCAGATGGTGGGATAGAAGGGACAGGAAGTGAGAGCAATTTGGGGAAAACGGAGATAGATGGTCAGTCAAGTCCAGGGTGAGCTATGTCTTGCATGGAAACGGTCAAGAAAACATGCGAGGGGAGGAGACATCATGTGCTTGAGGCAGCTATGTCCAGTAGGACTCCAAGTGAGCTATGTCTTGCATGGAAACGGTCAAGAAAGCATGCGAGAGGGAGGTAGCTATGGTCAGGTCAGTCAGGTGAGCTATGTTTTGCATGGAAACGGTCAAGAAAGCAAGAGACATCGCAGAGCCACTAGTCTCAAGTCACACGTGTATTGAGGAGATCGAGGAGCAAGGGCGCATATTGTCAAAGAAGGATGCTGTTTTAGTCCATATGTGGAAATTTCGGTTTGCAGTTCAGACGCATAGAAAAATTTACTACTCACAGGAAATGTAATCCGGGTGAGGACTAACGAGAGGGGCGGTGAATCCCAGCGCCCTTAAATACATTAAAAGGCTAGCTAGATTGATCGAAGCTACTAACTAATCTTTACGTCTGATAAGTGATAATACAAGAGATAGATAGCTAGGATGATTCCGGCAGCAACAGCTTCGGCAGCGACGGCGTCGCTGCTGCTGGTGTTACAGATGATCTCCTCCTCGACGTCAGCTCAGCTGGGAGGTTGCCCAACCAGGTGCGGCAAAGTGAGCGTGCCGTACCCGTTCGGCATCGGAGCCAACTGCTCCCTCCCAGGATTCGACCTCACCTGCGACGACCGGTCGCGACTGCTGCTGGGAGACAAACTGCAGGTGGTGGAGATCTCGCTGGCCAACTCAACGGTGCGCGTCCTCGACACTTCCGGCGCGATGAACATCACCCTCTACCACTCCGGGTCCGGGGGCACACCCGAGGGCAACGGCACGTGGGTCGGCCTGGGCTCCTCCTCCGGCACGTTCGTGGTCTCGGAGCAACACAACCAGCTGGTCCTCACGGGCTGCAACGCCCACGCCACCCTACGAGGGGACAACCGCAGCGTCATCGCCGGCTGCTCCTCCTTCTGCTCAGTCGAAGAAAGCAGCAAATTCAACGACCCCGTGTTGATCAGCACTACCGACGGCACGGCGGCGTGCTCCGGCGTGCGCTGCTGCCAGACGCCCATCCGCGTCGGCCGCCCAAACTACACCGTGGAGTTCAAGTACCTGGACCCAAACTTGAAGTACAAGGGCAAGCTGCCCGTGACGGTGCGCATCGCCGAGCGGGGTTGGTTCGACGGCGTCGCGGCGCAGATGCTGAACGAGTCGGCGGGGAACAACACGCGCCTCACGCCAGTTCCGGTCGTTCTGGATTGGGCGCTGGAGGCCACCCGGGTGGTGCCAGGAGGCAACGACACAAGCCTAATAACGCGATGTCCCTCCACCGGTACCGCGTGCCGCAGCACACACAGCTCATGCCACAAGGTCATTGGAAACTACCGCAGTGGATACGTTTGTCGGTGCAAGGCCGGGCCCGAGGGTAACCCCTACATCGTCAACGGATGTCCAGGTACGTTACATCACACTACTAGTTAAAATAATGGCGTGATTTTATATTGGATTGATATGTGCTAGCTTGATCTTGGGCATCGAATTTATGTGTTGGCTGGCTTCATCATCAGACCCCTGCCGGCGTGGTAGTCGCGGGGACATTTCAGATGGCTGCGACAAATCTTCAACTCTAGGTGAGCAATAAACAACGTAGCTGGTTGGAAAAAAAAAAGGCAACACTATTACTTCTTATCTCCTGTCTCGCGTAAAGTCGATCTGGTGCAACTGCTAGCTATATTACCGGATCAAGCTAGCCAATAACTGATTAAAAAACCAATATTTTTATCATGCCCAGGGTTAAGCGTTGGTCTTGGAGTAGGCAGTGGTGCTGGTCTTTTGCTCGCAGCAATCGGTGCTACATTTTTCACCCGCAGGATTAAGCGTCGAAGGGACAGATTGCTGAGGCAGCAGTTCTTTAAGCAGAACCGTGGACATTTGTTGCAGCAGTTGGTTTCTCAGAACGCGGACATTGCTGAGAGGATGATCATCCCCTTGGTAGAACTGGATAAAGCTACAAACAATTTCGACAAAGCTCGCGAGATAGGTGGAGGAGGACACGGTACCGTCTACAAGGGTATCTTGTCTGACCTACATGTTGTCGCCATCAAAAAATCAAAGGTTGCAATCCAAAGAGAGATTGATGAGTTTATAAATGAGGTAGCCATTCTCTCACAAATCAACCATCGGAATGTGGTAAGACTTTTCGGCTGTTGTCTTGAGACAGAAGTGCCCATATTGGTGTATGAGTTCATTTCAAATGGCACCCTTTACCATCATCTTCATGTTGATGGACCCGCATCGCTACCATGGAGCGATAGGTTGAGAATCGCAACGGAAACAGCTAGAGCCATTGCTTACCTTCACTCTGCGGTGTCATTACCTATAATTCACAGGGATATCAAGTCCCATAACATTTTATTAGATGGGTCTCTAACAGCTAAAGTGTCAGATTTTGGAGCCTCAAGGTGCATTCCAGCGGATCGAACAGGCATTACAACTGTTATCCAGGGGACACTAGGATACCTTGACCCCATGTACTACTACACCGGGAGACTCACCGAGAAAAGCGATGTTTATAGCTTCGGTGTTGTTCTGATGGAGCTGCTAACAAGGAAAAAACCATATTCATACAGATCATCTGAGAATGATAGTCTTGTTGCACATTTCACTCGCTTGCTTGGAGAAGGTAACTTGGTTCATATAGTCGACCCTCAGATCATCGAGGAGGAAGGCAAAGGAGTCAATGAAGTAGCCGCATTAGCGTCTATATGTGTCAATCTGGAAGCTGATGATCGACCAACAATGAGACAGGTGGAGATGACCCTTGAAAACATTCGGGTTTCATCACAACAAGTTCTATTGCCTGGTGTTGGTACAAAGATACCCAAGGAAGAAAAACAATTGACAGTGAGCTATCCCATAATACAAGGAAGTAAAGAATCAAGTAGGCAGTACAGTCTAGAAGAAGACTTTTTGTTGTCAGCAAGGTACCCGAGGTAGTAGTAATGACGTCGTCTCGTATATGGTCACCACCAGGGAGGCCCCTGAGCTGGGCACGTCGGTGGTGCTGGTCGGGAGGGTGCTGTGTTATTGGAGAATTGGTTGTGGCAGCTGCTTTGAGGTTTGATCTAGTAGCTACTTAAGCACTGTGTATGGACTCTGTGCTTGGTATATGCCTATGTTGCAGAGTGGTCATGCGCATTGGTGACAGGACACCAGTACAGGCAGAAGGAGGAGGCTTCAACCGCCTGTACACCAAGAAATTAGTCACCAGCTGCGGCGTGGTAAATTGAATTCAGTAAAGCAAGCAAAGCAGAGACTCCTTGTTTTCTATGTATAAACTTGTGTGTTCCTGTTCTTTCCCTCCTTTTTCTCTGTTCACAAGAAACTGGATGGGTAGCCCCATCAGAATAAGGGATTGGATGGAGGTGAGGAACTTGCTTTACAACAGTGAATGAATTCATTATTTTCTCCGGTGGTTACAGGTGGCGCATCCCCCCTGTGATTTGCATTTTACAGCAGTGTATCGCCCGTGCGACGCAATTCTATGTTCTAACGCACTACGCAGCAAGCGGATGATCTCGTACGAGACACCCAGCTTCTACACCATCGCCCCCGGCGACCCGATCCACCGCGCAGCCAGCCAACAGGCCCTCGCAGGCTCGCACTGCTACGGGAACACGCGCAAGGCGCCCGTGGCATCGTATGTCCCCGTGGACACCATGCTCTGATGCCCGCCAACTTAGCGCTGGCGCGGAGGCAGGCCGAGTACAGTGTGCCGCCCTGCACGAGAAGGTCTGCCACTGCCGTCCCTTTCTTCACGGTGCCACCGTAGCGGCGTAGCCTAGGTCCAGCACCCGCAGATTCGCCACGAGCGTGGCCCTCCTGCCGCCCCCCGGAGGACGGAAACGCATAGGCTCTCATGGGTCTCGTTATACGGCAGGTCTGGTCTAGGTGATGAAGGATGCGTCGACAGATGATCGAGGCAGCAATGATGCTGCGACGAAGAGAACCTTCAGATTAGCTGGCCATGACATGTTCGTTGTTCGAAACTGTGGAGTTACATGGATTGTCAGATTCCACAGTTGCCTTTGTGTCAAATGCTAATGTGTGTCCGTCAGTCCTTCAATCAGTGGTGGAGCCAGACTCAAACACAAAGGGTGCGTTTGGAAGCCTGCATGTCTGTGAATACAGGTACGAGCTGGACCAAGCAGGCTGAAGTCATACAGGACAGACTTGTTTGCTGCATTGGATGTGTTGGGCCTGACCCGAT
The DNA here is from genome assembly GCA_030378355.1 of Eleusine indica. Classification (NCBI taxonomy): domain Eukaryota; kingdom Viridiplantae; phylum Streptophyta; class Magnoliopsida; order Poales; family Poaceae; genus Eleusine; species Eleusine indica. The sequence continues at coordinate 4,676,848 of CM059497.1, read as the reverse complement.
ATAGAATTTGTTTGGTAGACTGCAAACATCGATAGGCTTACCTTGCATCAACGACATGGTTGAGTTACCGTCCTTCATCTCTTTACTCTCCACCTCGGTAAAGGGTGGACACCGCAAGGATCGATAGGCTTACCAACCATCAGAAGCGGCGGCCGATAGAGATCTTGCAGTCGTGGACACCGCAAGGAGCTGAAGCAATCCACGTTGCGGTCGTCCACACGGGCGTAGGCTATGCTCACGGTCCTCAACGCTGCGAACAAGTCAGCCGGGGGCAGACGCAAAATCTGGGCGGAGGAGATGTGTATCGATATCACCTTCTCCAGGAGGGGCAACTCGACCTCATCCTCTTGCTGGGGGAGCTCGAGGTGGACGAGGTCGACGGCTCGGCCTTGGAGCCTGAGGCAGTTCGAGAGGAGCAGTCCTTCCGTTGGGGGAGCTCGAGAGGAGCAGCCCTTCAAGGTTACCACCACATGCGCCCTTTCCTTCTGCCCGATGAAATTGCTTTTATGGATCGCTCGTATGGAATTGCTTTTATGGATTGCCTACTCGCCGCTGGTGCTCAGAGCCTCCTAGTCCTGACTGGTGCTCACCCATCGGTCATGGGGAAGAGAGAGGGCAGCTCACAGGAGGTGACCAGAAGCGATGCGCGTGGGACGAAGCGAGCCAGGCTCCAGAGCGAAGGTCGATTTCGGCGTTTCCGTGGGTGCAGGAAAATCGACCTCTTCTGCATCCGCCGGGCCTGGCCCAAACCTCTATCCTACCTACCAAACATGGCTAACTGCATGCGCTGGGTCTGGTTGGGGCTATGTGCGGGCTACCAAACGCCCCCAAAGAGGGGCCATGAGCGTCCGTCGAGCCATAGCCACTAGACTTCATGAACTATTACAATTGTCAAAGCTTGCGCAGATAGGCAGGACTTGTGCTATTTGTCAAACATGAGCATCATGCATTTCTCTAATAAAGTGGGTGTGGCATTCCCTTTCCTAAGTACGACGTGCATCAGGTGTGTGTGTGTGTGGGTGTGGCATTCCCTTTCTAGATGACTAACGTGAGCTGAAAGTGAATATTTGAATGACCAATTTACTAAATAATTGTGATCAAACATTCTGCTCTTTGAAATATTTAATGAGCTAAGGAGGGGCCATGATCTTGGCTGGCCCTCAAGTGGCTCCGCCAGTGCCTACAATGCTAATAGCCATTAATTATATAGTAGATACCCTGAATCTACAAAACATGGATATGTCAGTTTTCATGTGGGTACGTATTGGATGCGTGACGGATACAGATACGCCGTGGATACAACTAGGATATGTATCCAGGAAGTATCCGATTAAAAATAAATAGAAATAAATTGGATACTTGGGTCAGTACGTATTAGACTGAATTTGACCCAATATTGGATACATATGAGCCTAATAGCAGCCCAATGAAGGCATATACACCTCTGCCTCCCTTCTCCCCTGGTCACTCGTGACCTAGCCGCCACCCAGCTCTACGTCAGGAAGGGACAGAGCATTGGAGCAAGAGCACAGGCAGAGCACGGTACTACTGGAGCAGGACTCGTGGGACGGCCATAGAGCTCGCCGGCGGCAACTCAATGACGGTCAGCAGGGCCAGGTGAGCTCGTTGCTTCCTCTCGTTCTTGTTCCCCATCTGAATCATTGATGAGATCCCCTGCCCCTTAGATTTCTGAGATTGTTTTATTTCAATCTTGAGTAGATGGCCACCCCAACGTCAAGTAGCGCTGCATCTGGTTCTTCTGTGATAAGGACATCACTCCTATACATACATGCAATACTTCTCCAATTCTGGACTTGCAAGGTCTAATGACTAGAGCTTGTGCATGATAACTAAATTTAGAGGTGATCTCGTTCCTACGTTCTCCGTTATATATCACTTTTGAGAATGATTTACTATCTAATGAATATATTATGATTCAAAACCATAGAGAGGACTAGAAGATTATGGGAAAAGGACCTGTGGGCGTGGAGGACCAGCAACGACATGGAAGCCAAGGTGGAGGCTCAATCAAAATCGACTTCGAGTCTGTTTCAGGGTCCAGAACCAGTCCGCACTAAAACAGATGCCCAAAACGCATACGGACTCAGATTTGGATGTTCTATATATGCATAGAAATCTAAGGAGAAGACCTTTCCAATGCCATCGGCGTCATGTCAAAAGTCATCTGGAGTCATCGAGAATCATCGAAATAAGAGAGGATTCAGAATCTGTGTCAGTGCTACGTCGTCTGTTTTTGGCCTTTGGGCTTTGTATCCAGTTGAGCCCATTTAGGGGCGCGTCAAGAGGGTCTTGAATGACCTTAGGGTCTTCATAAAACAGCCGTCATTGCTCTATTAGGGTTTGGGATTTTGCCTAGGTTATTCTGTTAAGAATAGTTTTGCCGTTTCATTAGTTTGTGAGATCCCAACTTGTGAGATTCATCATATACTTGTAAATTTTGGTTGCATTCTTCTTTGATATTGCTTGTGTTCTTGATTTGCAGACAAGTATAAGCCTTCTCGACGAGGTCAACCATGCAACACCAGTTGATAACCATAGGAGACGTTGTGCTGTGATTGCGGGGTTCAGAATGTGTCATTCGGAAGCCGGATCGATTTGTGTATCGCCTCCGCCTTAATCAAGTTTACCAGAACCTTTTGAAAGATTGGAAACCCTTATCCATATCATTTTGAAACCTTCACTGATATTAGACCTCTATTATGGGATCACGTCAACATTGTAGAGAAGGTAGCTTCTGGTGGCAACACCAGATGGCAATGCAAGTACTATACCCACAATGGATTCAGTAGCTACACTAGAGTTGAAGCTCATTTGCTATAGATCTTTGTCAAGGGAATCAACCTGTGTCATAAAGTGACATTTGAGATGCTAAATCAGATGAGAAACAAAGTTAAAAGGTGCAAACAATTAGTGCAGAGAACCAAAACCAGAGCTGTGCCTATGCCTACTGCTCCAGCTTCATGTGATTGCAGTAGCACAAAGAAGAACTAGAGGGGACCAGATAGTGCATTAGAGAAATCCTAGGCACTACAAGACCGCAATCATTTGGATGCTTTAATAGCTAAATCATTCTATTCTGGTGGGGTTCCTTTCAACTTTGCAAGAAACCCATACTTGAGAGAAGCATTTTCCTTTGCAGCCAACACAAATATGCAGGGTTATCAGATTCCTGGATACAACAAGCTTAGAGAGGGACTGCTGAGAGAAGTAAGGGCTCACATTGACAAGCTCTTATCTAGTACAAAAAACACATGGGATCAAAAAGGTATGACCATTTGTGCAGATGGATGGATTGATCCTCAAAGGAGGCCACTAATAATTTTTTTTGCTATTTCTGGAAATTCTGCTATGTTCTTAAGGGCTGATAACTTTGAAGGAGAAGTGAAGACGAAGGAATATATAGCTGAGAAGTTGGAATCTATTATTGAGGAAATGGGTAGACACAATGTTGTTCAAATCATCACAGACAATGCAGCCAATTGTAAAGGTGCGAGTCTCCTAATAGAAGCTGAATATGATAATATATTCTGGACACCATGTGTTGTTCATATACTTAATCTTGCTTTGAAGAGTATTTGTGAGCCTAAAACCCCTAGACATGTAGAAGATGAATATGTTTGGCAGCAACTTGAATTTATAAACACCATTAGATCTGATGCATCAATTATAAAAAAATATATATTGAACCATGACATGTGTCTTTCAATGTTCAAGAAATTCAGCCGCCTCAAGTTACTCTCTATTGCTTGAACAAGGTTTGCATCAACTGTGTGTATGCTGAAACAAATGGTGGAGGTTAAAATGGATCTAAAGCAAATGGTAATTAGTATGGAATGGAGCATATATAAAGATGATGATCAAATTTCTTCCTTTGTCCATGACACCGTGCGAAATGAGTTGTGGTGGTCAAAAGTGGAGTTTGTTCTAAAGATTACTAATCCTATCCATGATATGATTCAGTTGGCTGATATGGACACACCATGCCTTCACTTGATTTATGAGATGTGGGATTCTATGATTGAGAAAATGAAGAAAGAGATATACCAGTGGGAAGGGAAGGAGCCCAATGAGATTTCCGACTTGTACTCAGTTATTCATGAGATTTTGGTATTTAGGTGGACCAAAGGAAATAATCCACTTCATTGTTTAGCTCATTCACTAAACCCAAGGTACTATTTTGCACTAATAGTTCCTGTTTGTAACCTACATTCGTACAAATATTGTGCAGCACATCTTTTGCTAATTGTTGCTCTTGCATAGGTATTACAGTAGGGAGTGGCTGGATCAAGGTACTGGTCGAGTACCCCCACACAAGGATAGAGAGGTTTCAAGAATGAGGATGACATGCTTCAAAAAGTTCTTTCACATACCACAAGAATTGGCTCAAGTCAAAGAAGAGTATGCAAAGTTCTCAAGTTGTTCCGATGAATTCAGTAATCATGATGCTATCAATGATCGATACACTGCTTCTCTATGGGCTTGGTGGTCAGGTTACGGTCAAGATGCTCCTCTATTAATGAATCTAGCCAATAAATTACTTATCCAACTAGCCTCATCATCTTGCTATGAAAGAAATTAGAGTACCTATAGTTTTATACATAGTGTCAAAAGAAATGCCTTAACTCCAGAACGTGTTGAAGATTTGGTGTTTGTTCACTCAAACCTGATACATCTTTCAAGGAGGAGTGACACATATAAGCAAGGAGAAACAAGGATGTGGGATGTAGAGGGAGATTCTTTTGGGTCTTTAAGTGGTGTAGGGATTCTTGAAGTCGCTAACCTTTCTCTTGATGAGCCGGAGTTGCAAGTTGTTTCTTTTGGAGACTTGGAGATTGCAAGTTCAGTTCAAGTCACTGAGGATGAGGACGAATAGGGCTGCTGCATGAGCAGCAGCATGTATCCTTCGTTTTATTTCCTAATTATGCTTGTATGGACAAATAGGGCTGCTATGTTCTTATGGACCTTGTATCCTTTGTTGTATTTGTGCTGTTGTGTGACAATTAGTCCACTGTTGGCTGTAAGCTATTATTATTTGCATATTCACTATATTTATTTTATTAAAAAATATTCTCAAATGTAGCCACGTATTAGATTGTTTAAGAAAATGACGTATTGCCGGATCCGTATCTATTAGATACTTATTGATGTACTCGTATCCATGTTGCGTAGCTCTGAATCCCTTATCAAGATGGATGGTTGTTCATCGAGAAGTTAAGAGGCATTAATCAAGAGCTCATGCTTGACGAGAATAAGGCGGCCTCCGGAGGATGTTGGTGCTGCAACACACATAAGATTAAGATGCATGACATTGTTAATTCAGTCCCAAACAAAATGTCAGAACTCTGATTTTTTTAGGTAACAAAACACTGACTTCTTTGATAAAAAAAAAATGTCATGTAACTTCTACTTAATCATTATGTTTCTATGCATCTTTCAACAACTTCATATTTCCTTATTATGTCTCTTTTTTCTCTTGTTTTTGTTTGCACCCTGACTCTTTAGGTCATGCTCTATATCCTCCTCTAGTTTTTATCTCATCTAGTTTTTAACTGGTTGTATTTGTGGCAAGCAAGATTTCTGGGAAATTCTTTGTGTTTGATCAAGATGTATGGGTGTTCATTAAAGTTACGGAGGATTGGTCATGGCGACGAGCTAAAGGTTGAAGTAGGCTAAAACATACTAGTAGTTTACAAACTTAACAAGACTCTTCTCCTTGTGATGGTACACAGCTCCGTATTCAGCCACAAGGTATAACAAACTACATATATATTTACTAACAAAAGGACTAAAGCAGTGACTTTACTTAAAACATTTTTTTCCTAGATTTCTATCCATCATATTCCTATATATGATTTGACTTGAAATAGTACACATATGGCTAGTAAGATATGATATGCATCTAACATTAACAAGATATCATATCTTTAAACCATTTGGCCACATTTTAAGTTCAATGATTTTAGGGAACATGAACACAATTTCTTCATGTGATCCATACTAGCTTACATGAGTATTGAGTTTTTGTGTTTATAAACACAACTTAATATGTCACATGCTAGATTGCAAAATCTTCTACGTGTGCACCATATCTTGATTTAACTTGTGAACTCTTATACTCCCTCCGTCCAAGTATATTAGGATTTCCAGCCAAAATCATTTGTCCAAGAATATTAAGATTCCTGCTCGTGGAGCCCGCCACCATCATTAACTCAGCCCCACAGCACCACCCATCCACCCAACCGGTCAAACCAACACGCCCCTATCCACTCCTCGTTTCTTCCTCACCCATCTCCTTTCCTCCCGTAGACACCATAGGGCCCTTCTAGATCCAACCAAAAGAGCACCCCGGCGGCCAATCGAAGCACGGGAGCAGTGATGCGGAGGGGCAAGCAGGTGCGCCATGGCAAAATCCGGTGGCCAGGCGTGCAGCAGCGGCGTCATGGCGGCGAGTTGGGGGGCGAAGGCGACCAGGAGGACGACGACAAGCTGGCAAGCAGCGACGAGTCGGGAGCCCACGGTGGGTGTCCTGGCGACCATGGAAGGCGCGCCGGTACCTAACGGTGGACAAGCGACAATGTTCCCGTGGTCCGAGGCATTGATTTTGCTCCGAATTTGTATTAAGGGGCCGAGCCGGAGTACTACTTCGTCCTAGGATCAGTGTCGGACCCCGAGTTCGTGCCTTTGGGAGCTGTGGATGTTGTCCTTGACGCTGCGGCCAAGGTGGATCACGTTGGGCCCCAAGCGCCATAGGTGGCGACCTCAACGTCGAGCTCAATGGCGGCACTGAGGTCGCCTGCGTGGATTTGGCTGTCAAGGAAGGCATGGACGTGTTGGGCTCAGAGTATGTCATCGACGAGGATGTGGAGACACAGGAGCAATGGGTAACTGACTTGCAAATCCTTTGGATTTCAAGCTATGCAGGTTTAGTGTATCATAAGAAGTAGTGGTTCCTAGTGATTGTAAGTAATGTAGTGATGTCTTGTGTTGGTAGCCTGATGTTGACATGTTTAGCGATGGTTAGTAAGTAATGTAGTGATTAGTGATTGTGTTAAGGTAGCACATGTATTTTGTTTTATCGCTTCATTGTATAGTGATGTCTTCAATTGCTTGCTGAGTACATTTATCAATAGAACAAGAATTTACATTTACCAAAAGAACAAGCATCCTGCTTACATTTACCAAAAGAACAAGCACCCTACTTACATTACATCAACCAAAGTAACACTTCTAGTACTTACAGTTACCAAAATAAATTCTAGATTATATTACTCAGCTAGTGATGTAATCACTTGGTGATAAAGATCATAGTCACATGTGAGAGTGTCAGGAAGCATCCCAACCAATTCTAAGCCCTCCTTGTTCATGTGTGGTATCTTGTACCCATTGCCTCCACCAACTTTCATGACTTCCATGCAACATCCTTGTAGGGTAAGGAACACCCTATTAAGCAACACATAATCATATCGGTTATACTCTACCTCCACATTATGAATAAGCTCATCATGGTTTTACAATTCTTTAGGTTTGTCTTAAATTGAAGGGAAGCAAAAAAAACCCAAGATCTAGCACATTCATGTCAGGTGAATTAGGAGGCTGGTTCATAAGACGTATGTCTAGGCCACATTGTTGAACCGCAGCTAAGAATGCTTCATCATCAGGAGCTACATGTGTTCTAGCATTGCCATGTTGAATCCATATGGTGTGGTCTCGATCTTCCGTAGGCCAACATGCAACAATTGCTGGAATAACCTTTGTAATTAGATATGCTCTACTGATATCTCGTGTGACAGTGATTGACTTGGTAACCAAGGTTCCCCTAGGCCTATTACAGCTGCTCCTAGGTGCTGGTTCCTGTCTAACAAATGGCCACATGCCTATTTTTTCATCGAAGTAGCATGTCCCTTGTGTGTCATATCGAGGCCTTGTCACGCCTCCTAGTAGCATTACTTTCTTGATTGAATGTGTATTTTGCACTGCCCTCAATGAATCTTCCTCGTCAGGTAGCATGTAAAACTTCTTATTCTTTTTTGTTGAGTTAAACCATTTCTTATCTATATGCACAATGTTGCGCATATCAACAAAAGTGGGTTCATTTTGCATAGTTGTAGCATCTAGCATGGACACATAGAATTGCAGGTGATGTTTTTTATTTGCATCTTTCAAGTATGGCTTCAATGTGTTTGAGTGGCGACAAAGTTTGCCATCTTTTGAATGCATTATGCAATGTGCTTTTCTTGACATGTATAGCATCAGCAAGAGACCTGATTGTTGATCTTTTGTTCAGTTCAACTGCAGCAATTTGATCATAAGGAATGTCAACCTTTCTTCACCTAGAATGTTTGGTTCTTTTCGAACTAACATCAACTGGTCTGCCTTCTGCTATGCATTTTTTTTATAACCTCCAAATTGACTGAACATAGGACCTCTTAATATTGAATTTAGCAGCAACAATAGTGGTACTATCTTTTTTTAGTTTTCCATTGTTACTCAATGCAAGTAGAGCATCATAAACTTTTCAACGCTGCTTTGTTGTTAAGTTCATCCTGCTAGCAAATGTTGCTGGCTGCTTGTTGCAAACTGGGTACCATCATCATCACCTGCCATTATGTGCCACATATTACTGACTATTACTCCATTCAATTACAATTTCAACTAAAGAACTTTTTCTTTTTTCCATGCAAATACCTGGTGCATCATCTTCTTCGTCACTTGATGAAGGAAGCATTTCCCAGTCAATAATTACATCAACATGGTCAGCATATACATCCTGATCTTCATCTACAAGATGAGGGAAGTAAACAAAATGTAACTTGAATGATCATAAACTGAGTAATGAACTAATGCAAGTACAAGCTCTTTTACATGAATCTGTATTGTAAAATGCAGCTAGTTGATTCAAGGCACCTTGTTCATTTGGTTCTGTGTTCAAATCAAAGGGAAGCTGGACTCGGAGGCGCTGCAAATGTTGAGCTTCTTGAGCTTGACCTCCAACCTGCTGATGTGCAGCTTCTTCATCATCTTGTTCTCCAGCTTCAGGTGGCAGAGAGTTTAGATCAAGATCCATGGTTGAGCAGAGATGGATGAGGATAAGAATGTGAGAGCTTGTGAAACTGTGATTGGGTTGTGCAGGGTTAGTTTATATAGGGAGAGCAGAGTTAGTTGTGTCGAGTGTCCTGGTTCAAATATTTGAATGGACCTGACGGTTGTTTTAACTCCATGTAAATTTTTGTTCCAGGTGAACTTTCATGTGAATGGCGGGAATGTTTCCTTCCTTTCACTGCCTGGTTGTAAATTTGACTTTTGTGCACCAACTCATTTAATGTTGGATTGGCTGTTAGTGCTTCTTTATGATATGCCGGTGGGATGAGGTGGTTTAGGAGGGGTTGCATGATCTTTTACCAAGTCTGCTATTTATGCATTGGGATTCTAGGAATCCTAATATACTTGGACGGAGGGAGTATTACAAAAAAATTCTGTCATAAAACCACAAAATTGAATCTCTGGTTCATTCTCACTATTCACCTTTCATTGTCGTTGGAGGTAGGAATTCTTCCATCTGAAACATAAATGTAGATGGAGCATTTTTCTTTTATACACAAGTTATTTTACTTTAGGAACATATATATGGATGATCAAATCATAGTTTTAATAAGAATCAAACAGGCTCACATAAGAAAGAGGATAAATACTATAGTACTTTCTAGAGTCTTCCTATCCCTTCCAAGTTAGTATCTTAACACTCTTCTTAAGGCTCTTTAATATATATTGTGTAATGTCTCGTTAAAGTATAGATTAAAATATGGAGAAAAGAACATGTTGTACTTCTTTTTCATAACATTGTTGACTCAAATGCTCTTTAAAGAAACCTTGAGATAAAACTCATATATAAAAATGAGTAGAATATATATACAATTTGCATTGTACTTACTTCAATGATAAAAAAACTCGCATAAGTATAACAACTTGATACAATCAGGGTTTGCAAAATCAGAACAATACCAATTTTGTTACAGTGCACGGGTTCGGTTTTCACCAAAAATCAGTCTTTCAATGAAACCGAACCATTTTGGTTAACCAGACTTATTGGCCGGTCTTTACCGATTTTGAAAACCCTGGGTAAAATACCTATAATATTATGATAATCATATATTTGATCACAAATAATTAAGTGGTAGATAAATTCAATAATTAATATATGATGCATATATACTGTGAACTTCATTGTTATTAGATTTTTGTTTTTGGCGAATTGTCGTCGTCAGTGAAAGCATGCATGAGGCACCAAAGCTTGCTCCTTCGAGAAAATGGCTGACCCTCTCCTGTGGGTGCCATCGTTGCTTTGCTTCTCATAGGAAGTACCTGTCATGATGCCGGTGTGAGCATGTTAGATAGGGCTGAAAACGGTTGGGAAAACACCTTAATCATTTTTATTTTCATATTTATTTTATTAGACGTAAACGAAAACAAAAAAGTCTAGAAATGAAAAGGATCAGGAACATATCGGGAACACAAAATGACCGGAAAGATATCAGAAGCATGTCAAAATCGATCGGGAAGCGGTAATTCAAATCGGGAATATCACCCCACATATAAATGTTTAATATCTCATAACTACATAGTTTCGGTCAATTTATCAGCACATTACGAATGAGTATGCTGTATGCGTAGCTACATATATGAAATCCCAAGCACCAAAATGAAACCGTTGACACTTGTTTCACTGACTACACGGGCAAGTACTAATTTAGAAGAAAAAAGGACCAAGCCGCACACAGCTTTCACATCGAATCCACATAAAAGGCAGACACATCGTCAAACACCTGGTGTACGCTCCTCGTCAAAAAAAAAAAACACTAATGTAAGCATATGGACATGGAAGTGGAGGACTAACAGGCAGCACTGCTCGCATCGACGGCGAGCACTTGCGCTTGTGCCTCGCCGAGAGACGAGCCACGCGCCGGGCTGCGCGCGTCTCCGTTGCTCACGGCCCACATCGTGGCTGCCACTCCCACCATCGCCTGGCGGTGGCCGGTGGGGGCTCACAGGCAATGCACACTGCCCACACGCCCATCTCCATGCTGCCACGCCGAGGTGGAGAAGAGGCCGGCGGCGCTAGCGTCTGAACGCCTGGTGGACCAGGCAGCTGGCGGTGGCCATGGCGGGCGGCGGCGATGGCAGGTGGCAGGATCGGGCATTGTTGAGTTACGTTCCGCAATGGACCTGGCGGACCAGGCAGCTGGCGGTGGCCATGGCGGGCGGCAGCGACGGAAGGTGGCAGGGTCGGGCATGGTTGAGTTACGTTACGTAATGGATAATTTGTACTTTCTCCGTTTTTAAATTATTGTCATCGTTGACTTTTTCTTGTTAATTTTGATCATTTATTTTATTTAAAATATTATTTCAAATATGTAAAATTTTATGTTATACTTCAATTTCATTTGATAATAAAATAAACTATGATAATATATATAATATTATTTAAATTTTTTTGAATAAGATGAATGGTCAAAGTTAATTAAAAAAATCAATAGTGATAATAATTTAAAAATAGAGGAAGTACATGTCATTGCGAAATATTCGGATCACCAATATGTCAACGTAAAACGGCTTATCCCATATATATCATTAGATTATAATTTTTATTTTATATGTGTCATCGGTGTATGTGAAAATACCAACATACTGTATCCCTTTTTTCTTCCTCCCGCCGTTCGAGATTGAGCTTGTTGGTCGGTCATTGCAGTCTGTCGTGAGCCATAAATGCTCCCGTCACCCACGCGCTCTTACCTCTGCCAACCCCGTCCTGAGCGCCCTTCCCCTACCCCTCCCCTCCTACCCTCCCTCCCCCCCCCCCCCCCCCCCCGCGCGCGCGCGCGCCATGCGACCTCACCCGGCCATCATGCCGTGTCATGCCTTGGTGCCCACTCCGCCGCGCTACGCGTTCGGTCTCCTAACGCCCCTACTGTCGCTTTAATTAAACTAATGATAATAATTTAGAGACAAGTGTAGATTAGTTATTTTTAAAAAAGAATTGACAATTTGATGATGTGGATGACACCTATGGGATTAATTTTGCAACATAATGGTATCTATATGATAAGTAGTTTTGCAATGAGGGATCCGGAATAACCGAAAATTGTAATAACATGTATGGAATTGCCTTCCCATTGTGGGCCGGGCTTATTGGCTGGGCTGATGCCTATTGTTGTTAGACTGGGTTGAATTGAATGTATTCCGGATAAAACAAAACGGGATGAAAAACAGAAAATTCCTTACCCAAAACGGGATCCGGAGAAAACGGTCGAGAAAATGCCTCTGTCATTTTCGACCTCATTTTCGGATTTGTTTTCCCGTTTCCATCCCGTATCCGTTTTATTCCCAAAAATACAAAAAACAAACATGAAAAAGCAGTATAATACAGTGATACAGTTACGGTTGGGACGGTATTTTCATCCCTAACGTTACGTTCGATCTTACTGACACTATTAGAACTGTGTATCAGAAAGAATATTGTTCGTCTTAGGGGATCCAACGAATGGAATTCAGGCACTGAGATCATTTTGCCTTTGTTTTTGAAACGATGTTATTTTCTTGTCTGTTTTGGACAAGGTATGTAAATAAAGCTACTACTACAAATACTCATGACATGCAACACACGACAATCGCACAAAGTAAACCATGCCAAACGGAGAGATAGCTAAACAGTGACACGATACTAGCATGCAAGCATACGCGCGGCGCTGGTGGCTACATGAGGAGGCCAGGACGATCCATCAGGCTTGCGGAGCTTTCTCGCCACTGAGCAGGTCGATGAGATCCCCCGCCACGCCGCACTCCTCCTTCATCCTCCGGTCCAGGTCGGTCACCACGGAGCCCACGCCGCGGTCGGAGAAGCCCCCCTCGCAGGCGTCCCCGGCGTCCTGCGCGCTGGACAGGAGCCTCGACGCGTCGCCGTACTCCCCGGAGTTGAGCTGCTCCCGGGCTTCGTCGAGGTCCTCGATGGCGTTGCCGTACACCTGCGTGCACTGCAGTAAAGCCTCCCCTTCCGTCTTGCCGTCGTACTTCCCAACGGACAGCTGGTGCACGGTCCCCGCAATGCTCCTAGCGGTGGCGGCGGCGACGTCGAGCCCGATGTTGGCGAGTGCCATGCAGCACTGTTGTGGCCTTCATGCTCCGCCGATCGCGGCCGAGCAACACCCGGCACTGATCCGGGTGCTCGGTGCAGGGCCGGCTCTGACTTTTTGGTGGCCCGGTGCTGGACCAAAAAATGGAGGCCCCATTCATAAAAAAAATTGATAATATATATCAATTGCAACTATATTAAAAAACTCATTGCCATTAACGAAATCTCACACTAATAAGTTTAAAATACAAAAGACAAATAAAAAAATGTTTCTAGATCATTTAAAACAATTTCTTCTCACAGTTCTAGATGCAAAATCAGTGATGATACAGTCAATATCAATCTCCAACATATCTGTCCCATAGCACCTTTTAGTGATTCATTCAACTCATCTTGACGTTTCTTTTTTTCTTCTTTCCTCACTGCCGGATGCAAACTTTCTACCAGAAGACATTTGAAAAGAAAACAATCAGTGATATAAAATCAAAATAACTTGAATATCTCTATCTGTTACGAAAAAAATAGAGAAACGAATGTGATCGAGGAAGATTTTGAACCTTGATCCAGCGATGGCAAATCTGCGGTGATGTCCGGCGATCGGGTAGGCCGGGCAGGGCAGGCAGGCAGGCCGGCCGGCGTCCGGCGAGGCGGCGATCTGCGGCGGTGTCTCGTGAAAACTGAGAAGTCGAGGAGGCTTCCTCTGTACGTAACCTGCTAGTCTGCTACTGCTATTGGAAAGGAGGCCAGCCTTGCTTGCAGGTGGACTTCAGCCTTGCAGGCCTGTGCGTGGTGGTGGTGGACTACTTGTATCTCAATTTGGAGGCCCCTAATTTTCGGAGGCCCAGTGCGGTCGCCCCGTTGGCACTGGCTCAGGGCCGGGCCTGGCTCGGTGTTGCTGCACGTCTGAGCAGAACTAGTGCGGCCAGCTCGCCTGTGCCCGCCTTGCTTCTTTTCTTTTCTTCTTTGAGAGTAGGTGGTTTCTTGGTTGAGATTTGTGTTGAACGCGTGAATAGATGAGACGTTCAGACCGGACGTATAAATAATAATAGCAAGAGGATTGTTCATAATGAAATAGGAGTTCATGAAGATGATGTGTTCTCCAGGAGATCGAAATTCTTGCAAAAATAGCAACTTGTAATTGAACGAGGATGAAAAGAATTCTAAGAAAATAATAACAGTGCCCCATATGTTCTATGGCAGAATATTATTACTCATATCATAAAATAGTGCCAAAATAGTGTACAACTGTTTGGTTCAGTGATTCTCGGCTTGTATCCGGCAAACTTGGATTTGACATGGAATGTTTAATTCTGGTCATGTGATATATATTATGACTTGTCATATTAATGAGCAGAGGGCGAGCAAAAAAAAAACCATAAACAAAACACTGAAACCGAAGCCAAACTCGAACCGATGTAACCCATATTTATACGATATTTGGTTAACCCAAATCATTTTGGTATTGAAAAGTGATTTTTAAGTTTAATCGTAATTATTTAGATTTTAAATATATATTAGAAACCCGTAATATCTGAAATCACAAAATTTTCATAAATTACATTGTGATATCCTTAATTTTATTCCTAAATACATAATTATTATCTAGAGTAGTTGACATAGATTAATGTAACAAATCTTTCATTCTTATATATACAAATCATTCTTAGCACATGATTTTTGAAGTTACAATGATGTATTAGTATCCCCTTTTGTATTGATTTTATCCTTTACAACAAAAAAAATATCTAGGAATAGTATGGTTTTCAAAATTTAAGTTGAAAATCAAAATTCCAATAATCAAATGAAAATATTTTTGATTAATTAGGTTCTTATTTAGTTTTCTCTAGATTATTCTAGTTTTATAAACCAAACTTTTCAAATAAAAAATCTTAATAATTGTATTGATTGAGTGCCCAGACTCATTAATGAGATATATGGGCAACTAATTTGACATGTATAATAGTAGAGTCAAAGAAGGTGGGCACATGCCCCTCTTGCTAAGAAAATCATACTCTTCAGGTATCAACGGAAGTTCAGATGATGAGTGATGAATATGTTTTCACGTTGATGACATATTTGGAACTTCATCGATCAATCCTAGTTGAATAATGCAATGAACACGAGAAGGAAAATGATGTAAAAAATTACAACCATGTAAGATAAAAGATTGTTTAAAATGAAAACTTTTGATTACAACTTTTGATTACAAGCTTGTCAAAACAATTTTCAGTCAAAACTTCATAACATAAAAGTTTGGCCTAAAAAAAAATCTCAAAAATTTGTATGAAAACATGAATCCTGAAAGGCAAACTAGCTAATTAAATCTTCAGATTGGACACTATATATTGCGTATATATGATAAAAGATTGTATTATTTTATTATCTGTTTTGGACAAGGTGCGGTGGAGAAGCAACTGCACAAATATCCATGACATACAACAAACATTAATCGCTCAGACTAACTCATCATGCCAATGGAAAGATAGCTAAACAGTGATGAGGACACCATCATGCATCATGCATGCCTACACGCCGGTGACAACACATGAAAAGATGATGAACCAGCCGTGTGTGTCTCGCTTACACGCCGCCGAGCAGGTCAATCAGGTCCCCGGCCACGCCGCACTGCTCCTTCATCCTCCGGTCCAGATCAGAAACCACAGAATTCACGCCGCGATCAGAGAACGCCCCCTCGCACGCGTCCCCGGCGTCCTGCGCGCTGGACAGGAGCCTCGAGGCGTCGCCGTACTCCCCGGAGTTGAGCGGCTCCCGGGCTTCGTCGAGGTCCTCGACGGCGTTGCCGTACACCTGCGTGCACTGCAGCAGCGCCTCCCCCTCCGTCTTGCCGTCGTACTTCCCGACCGAAAGCTGGTGCATGGTCCCCGCGATGCTCCTCGCGGTGTCGGCGGTGACGTCCAGCCCGATGTTGGCTAGCGCCAGCACCGTCGTCGCGTTCACGCTCCGCTTGTCCCGGGCGAGCAGCGCCCGGCACTTGTCGGGGTGTTCCGTGTTGTTGCAAGTCTTGGCGATGAAGTTGCGGTCCGCGAGGGCGGCGGGGAGGGAGACGGCGAC
Organism: Eleusine indica; assembly: GCA_030378355.1. NCBI lineage: Eukaryota > Viridiplantae > Streptophyta > Magnoliopsida > Poales > Poaceae > Eleusine > Eleusine indica. Next base: position 4,660,632 of record CM059497.1, on the reverse strand, counting down.
CATCAGGAGCACCAGAAGCGCTGCTAGCTCGCCTGTGCCTGCTGCCATTGTTGTTTGCTGCTTTGAGAGTATAGGTTTCTTCTAGGTTGAGGTTCGCTGGACGTGAATATATATAGAGAGAGATGGGTCAGCGCGTGTAGGCTCGGACTGGGCGTATAAATATACCACAATATTGTGCATATGGAAAATTGGAGCGCTCGAAGAGGATGCGTCCAAGTTCTTGCAAAAATAGTAACGAGTTATTACAGGCGGATCAAATGCATAATTAGGAAATAATGCGTCATGTATTATGGCAAAAGATTGCTAGTACTTAAGTAGTATATGTCTTGGAAACTTGAGAGCACATGGTCAACTTTGCACGCTTAATGCATGAGAGGTTATTGTGGTGGCCGTGGACTCCGCTTTCTTTTCCTTCTAGCTTTATCTCCTTTCTTCGGCGAGCATATGGAGTTGCCTCGCCTTCGTCTTATATACGCCTGGGGTTACCTTTTTTTTTTTTTTTGAGATGACACGCCTCGTCTTATACAGGCTTAAAATCGCAGAAATAGGTTAGGAAATTGTGGTTGGATAATTCTTGTGTCAGTTCACTTTTCTCCCAGATTCCTTTTTCATAATCCCAGCGTGGGCCGAAACCACCCAATCCATATTGGGCCGCAGCAGACCAGCCCCTCGGACCTCCCAATCCGCCAGCCCATCTGCCCGGTGTCCGCTCTCTCCTTTCGCATGGCCCACGACCCAGCAGGGCTGCCCTCTCCCACGAGAGCGCCTCGGCCCACCGAGCTGCATCCGCCAGCCCACACCCCACGCCTCCGCAACCACGAGCACGGGCGACGAGTTGCCCAGGATCCCGACGTCGAGCCGCGCCAGTTGGAGCCTTCCTCGACGAGTTTACTACGCCACGTGAAGGCCCTCCGCAACGCCGCCGCCTCTCCGTTGCGAGGCAATCTCCACTCCACCTGGTGACCATACCCACGATATATATTCTTCGTTTTGCATCAGTTTCTGTCGCACTATAGCTTGAATTGGACCGACTCCAATCATCTCCGGCCAGGGAGCCAAAAGCTACTTCGTTAGAGTATGCTACTGCTACTCAAGTTCCTAAATTCAAATGTCGAAAAAATACTGCCCTTGTATCCACTAGACCATATAATCTCAAAAACTTTCACATGGGATTTCGTACCGGAAATCATAAAGTTTTGGAGAAATTCCTAAATCTAAATGTCATGGGACTCATGAATTTAGAAGCACAGCCAACATCGAGTCTTTTAAAAATCAAGATTCAAATTGCTATTATTGTCTTCATACTATGTTCCTGGTTTGGGGAAGCAGCGGTATGCAGTCGTGCTATACTACTGTCCGGCAAGTCATGTGGGACGCTGACACTGGCATGTATGGTTACGTACAAACGTACCACTCCGTGACCTCTGACCATCTCCTCACCCTCGTACCGTCGCGGACGCCAAAATTATTATGTATACTGCTGTTACGCCGGTCGCCGGTTCCAGACTTCCGGTCGTTCATGCTGTATGACCGCCGTACCCAGATTTGGGGGATACTCTTGACAAACTAATTCAACAGTCCAGTTCTGTGACGATGTTAACGACCTGATTAATCAGCAATGATGCTAATTAAGTTTGCGGTACGGCATATGACCGCCGTACCCAGATTTGCGAAAATCAAAGTGTTCCACTTTATTTAGGCCGATTCCTGTCCATGTACCTAAAAGTTCTCTGGAGACTCATGACCCGTACGCGAATTTCTTTATAGTTATGTTGTGAATAATTTTTGGAATTCCTGTGGACTTCGATCTAGAGCGCGCCCAAGATCATAACAATGTGCAACTGATTTGCAGGCAAAAAAAAATATATATATATATATATGCTGCATGAGGGCACACAAATCAGCGAGCGTGCAGCGCAGGCAGAGCACCTCTACTGTCCGAGACCGAGAGAGAGATATGAATGGTGCAGAGACACGCACAGACACAGTAAAGCAAAGGCGCGAATGGAAGGTTCCAAAACTCCATGCATTGCATACCATACACTCGTCGTTGTAGCAGCGTATTAACACTGGAGACTTTTGCTCGCAGGAGATGGCATGCTTGCTCTACTCCACCACCCATACCATCACTGCACTTTGCTATGTACATACAACTGCGTAATAAAACGACTGGAATGGGCCGTGCATCCCTCCCACACAGATCGACTCGGTCCCCTACTCATGATTGAGCGGAGGCCCACCTGCATATGCTTGATCCATCCTATGGACACGGCGGCGGTGGCATGGGCCCTCATTCCCCCAATCACATGCGCGGATGGGGCGCGCCCCTACCCCTTCTCTCTTTCTTGCTCCCTCCTCTACAGTCTCCGTGCTTGCTCGAGATGGTCCCGTTGCTTGGCAATGCAATCTCCACTAGTGTGGAACAAAAGCACCCGGCCATGCATCTGATCTGATGATCCCCCCATCCCATCCCGATCCGATCCGATCTGGTCTGATATATTAGCATCATCGCTCCGCATTTCCTCGCGCCATCTACCGCTCCATCGCTCCACCGAGCTGCTCCGGCTCTTTTATTCGTTTTCCTCAAATAGCAGATCAATAATACCGTTGGCCGTTGCGTCTCGTCGCTCGCTCTTGGTATGCAACTGGGCACGTATATATTGGGTTGTCGTTCAGAGCGCACACCCGGTAGTAGGTTTGGAACTTCCGGTGGCAGTGCGTGCATGTGCGTTCCTCTTCTCGTGCGGATTCCTCTTATGGCGCTGCTCCATCTGCACTGTTTTTGTGTTGTGTTCTTTTGTTTGTTGTTGTGCCGTTAAAAGAATGGAGGGCCTGCAGGTTTCCAGGCTGACAATATAATCTCTCTAGATGATTTTCGGATTCTGCGAGAACGTGTGTTCTTGTGTTTGTTTGTTGTGCTGTTGTTAATTGAACGCGCGGAATAATGGAGGGCCTACAGGTTTACAGGCTGACAATCATAGCAACGTGCGTGTTCCTCCCTGTCTACTAATAGATGATTTTCATATTTTTCGAGAACGATTCCTAGACGATCTATCCAAACGAAGTTCACCGTCCTGTGCACCGCGTACGGTAATGTACTCGATTTCTCACCTAGCAGTACGCAGGAATTGCGCTACGCATCTTTTTGGTGCCATTCACAGTTTCTGCATGCACGCATGAATGAATGGGCGAAACTGCATGGCGAAGCATAGAAACATGTTGCACGGATAGAGAGAAAGCGCGGCGCTGCCCAGCGCCAGCCACAACAATTCCATGATCCAAGTGACCGACGCTGCACCTGCAGCAGTGCGGAGCTGTCCCATATGCCCCCATCGCAGATTTGCAGTTCTAATAACGCGCCAAAGTAATTATCTGACGAGAGGATTCGTTGGTTCAGAGCTGTAACTTAACCGCGCGTGTCGCAGATCGAGGCCAGAGGGGATACATATATTTTTTCCTTTTCGTTGTTGCCGTTTCCTCTGCATTTTGGTTGTATCGCAGAAAGCGTTAAAGGGCCTGTGTTGTGGGCGCGGCGTCTGCGGCATGCACTGCAGTGGACCAACGACGCCTCCTCCCTCCTTTGTTTCATCTTTCTGTCTGTCCCTGCCGCCGTGCCACACCATCAAGCTCAAGCAAGAGAAAGGAAAAAAAAAAAAAACTGCAAATGCAAATCCACCTACGGATGGAGCCACCGAGCCGAGACCCCACTCCCAGCTCACAGCACAGCACAACGCAGAGAGATCGTGTCGCGTCATCAAGAGTCAATGATATATCCAACCAACGAGTACCGACTGGCTGCTGTATTTTCTTGGTAGGGGGTACAGTACAGTACAGTACAGCCAGCCGCAGCAGTACTGCTGCTGCGCTGCGCGGCGTAAAAGTCTCCGTACGTACCGCTGGGGGCGTCGTGGGCCGGCCGGCGCTTGTGCGGCGCCTGGATTTTGAAATGTTTGGTCAGAGTAATCCAGCTCCAATTACACGGCTTCCAGTACTGCTACTGCACTGATGACCCGTTTGCTGTTTTGGAAAAAAAAAATAATCTAGGTACGGTCGCGGCTCTACTGTTGCGCAATGAAGCTGGCTGGCCTGCATCTGCATGCATGCGAACTGGTCTTGCGCAAGCGGCGCGGAGGGTGTGCGAGTAAAACAGGATGGAGATCTGGCGGCCGTAACACTGTACTGTAGCGGCCACTGTGTCTCGGTCCAGGCCTTCTGCCGTGCCGCCGCAACACTCCAACGCCGGGGACACTGTTGGCTAATCATGGAGCTGTGGATCCGGTAACGGCCTGTTCAGAGCGTCGCAGGACGCTGATTGGCATGAAGACGAGTACTACAACTGTATCACGCCGAATCAAGAAGCTATGCTGTTAACAAGGATTATTAGTAACTCGCTTCTCTGATCCTGGTAAACTGTAATTCGCTGGCAGGGAAAGTGGAGGAACAGTAGTAGTAGTAGCGGTTTGGTTAACTCGCGGCACGGCAGGGCAGGGCAGGGCAGGCGCCGAGGTTTCTCACTGTTGCAGACTTTCCAACGAACATGATGCGCGCCGGGGGCAAGGACGATCGGCCCCATCCACCGATCCACGCCGCCGCCCACGCACCGGGACACAGGGCACGGCACCACGCTGTGAGGCAGTCGTAAAAATTCCCAACCGCCGAAAAGCAACACAAAACCAGGCCAGGATCACCGGACACTTGCCTGCTGCCGCTGGCCGCAGCTCGCACGCTACTTCCGTGCACGTCCGCCACGCCACGCCACGCTACTCGCTGTGCTGGTCTCTGACCCGGAGCATGCTATTGCTACGAGTAGGATCACTGTGATTTCCCGCGGTGGCTAGGGGGGACTGGGCGTGGCGTAGGCAGGCGTCCCAAGTAGGATGGGACTAGGAGCAGGAGTAGGCCGTCGCCATCAGTCCCCGTCATGGCACTGTCGTCGTCGTTCCGATGGACAGCTATAGCCATCGCAGAGAGGAGCCGAGCCTCGATGATCTACCACTACTAGGTGAGGTGTACATGCAGCGACCCGATTGATGGCTGTGTGAGCCTAAAAGCCAACGGCCGCTCGCTGCTTTCTGCAAAGCGGAGTAAAACCGCCCTGACGCCTACTACTAGTATGCCTATACTATTCCTCCCTGCTTTTATCTCTCTCTCTCTCTGTCTCGGGTAGCTGAAAAAACCGAGCGTAAATAATTAGCATAGGCCAAAGTGCCAACCTCCAATCTCGATGTGCAAACAGTAACTATACTGTTGGTTGCAAATTTAGAGCCTTTTTGCAAATGTAGTAAACATCTACGACATGGAGGAGCTCATTTTTAAGTACACGGAGAGATAAATGTTTGGCGCAAACAACAGCTTTTTAATCTTTTCTTAATTTTCGTATCAAACCTCGAAAATTGTCAATTAAAATGAGACGAAAAGAGTAATTGCTACTAGGAGTATATCATCTCTCAGTCCATCATTTCAAAGCACCCATCTCCATCCTCCGTCTCACAGTACAGCACTGTACTGGACGTGTAGAGAGAGACAAGCATCCCAGCAGTAGAGAGAGAGAGAGAGAGAGAGGAGACGAGACATTCCTCCATTGTGTCTACCGCGGCAGCCACACACTCGCAAGTCATTCCAGGCCTTGTGTCTACCGCTGCTACAGTGTCAGCATCTGCCCACATTGCGTTGCCCGTCGGGGTTTTCCACTGCGCCCTCGCCGTCTTTTCACCGCACCCGGGCGCTATCTTTGCGGCAACAAATATCCATTCTTTACCACGCACGGCCCGCTCCCGGTCTCTTCATCCCTTCGCTGCCGCTACAAAGCCAAGCCAGCACCAAGTTGCCCTCTCTCTCACACAGGAGTAGTACAAAACACGGCTCGGGTGGCTGCGTCCGTGGCCGCCTTGGGATCCCCAGCCAGAGCAGAGCAGCTCTTCCTTCGCATAGAATAGTTCTGGGAATGTCTCGGGTCCTCGCAGCCGTCTCTGCACCACCAAAGCCTCATTTATTTGCCACCTAGAAAGGGCACACCTCGCGAGACACACACACACACACTGGCTCTGTGAGAGAGAAACACCAGCAATGGCTATATAGCGAGCAGGTGTGTCGCGAGCAGAGCAGAGAAGTGGAGGAGGCTGAGCGTCCCGAGCTTTTCGGCGACAATGAAGCGGGCTGGCGGCGGCGGCAGGCTCCTCTTGGCTCTTGGCCTGCTCCTGCTCTTGCTCCATGGCTGCTCGGGGCAGGCGGAGGAGGACGACGGCTCCGCCGCCTCGGGAGCGACGGCGCCCATGGACGAGAAGGAGAAGCGGGCCCTGTTCGCGGCCATCGAGAGCTTCGTCGGGAAAGGGTGGAACGGCTCCGGGCTCTACCCCGACCCATGCGGCTGGTCTCCTATCCAGGTGCGTGCCACTGAGGATGTGCTTCCTGTGCTGCTCCTCTGTTCCTTTGTTCTTGTTAAGTTTCATGGATTGGATCCCCATGGTCATCAGATTGTTCGCAGCACCTGTACTACCGTTATGCCTTCGGTTGCCCACGCTAGTCACATGATTCATACTGCAATGTTTTTCGTTTTAACAAAAATGACGAATTTTTAGTATCCTTTCTAGCTAGGTGCTAAGCAACTTTTGCTTTTGAGCCTCAATCCAAATCATTGCTACTGCGTACCTTGGATCCCAACCTAAGTTCCTTTTTAGTAATCCCAAATTCTCTACCCGCCCTCTGTTTTGTCTTGTGCTTCCAAAGTTCTGTTCGCTCCGAGAGCGCGGCACTGTTGCGCTGCACAACTTCACTTCACTGAGCGAGCCTTTGGTTCTCCGCTTCCGCTCTTTGCTGAATATAGGAGGATTCTCTTTCCCCTCTTGTGAAAGGAAGCATCTCGGCATGTTCCGTCAACACATCTCGTTAGGCTACTGTGCATTACTCTATTTTAGCCCCTCGCCTGTTCCCTTTTGTGCTCTGCGGACAGCCCTGTTTTCTCTATCGCCGTCGATTTCTCCTGTGGTTGACATTTGCTTTTACTAGTACTAGCAATAGTTTACTTTCTCTGTAATAGTGGAATCACAGTTGCATTGTCACACTCAGGTTAAAAAAGGGAGCAGATTTGTAGGTGGGCCTTTAAGAAATGTCACTATCTGTGCGGAGCTTTTCGCGCCTCCATGTTTGTTACCGCAGCAGCACTGTTTAACATGTGTTAGTACTACTTTTTCATGACTGTCATTAGTGGTGAACTTCACAAGCTAGTAGTAAAATCCTAGAGTAACAATAACAGAATTTAAGTTTCGTTTGAGACATCATGCAGTGTGCTACTAGGAGTAACAATAATATTAATTCGAAGATGCGGTTCCCTCGGATTAACTGGTCTCTCGGATGCCGAATTTCCTCCAGGGTGTGTCATGTGACATCTTCAATGGCGTGTGGTACCCGACGGTGATCAGCATCGGTCCAGTGCTGGACAACTCGCTGCAGTGCGCCCCAGACGCCCGGTTCAGCCCGCAGCTGTTGGACCTGCGGCACCTCAAGTCCCTCTCCTTGTACAGCTGCTTCCCGGCGAGCAACCCGACCTCCATCCCGTCCACGAGCTGGGAGAAGCTCGCCGGCAGCCTGGAGACGCTCGAGTTCCGCACGAACCCGGGCCTGGCGGGCCCGATTCCGCCCTCCCTGGGCCGGCTCGCCAGCCTGCAGTCCCTCGTCCTCGTCGAGAACAACCTCACGGGGCCCGTGCCGCCCGAGCTGGGCTTGCTGCTGCGGCTGAAGCGGCTCGTGCTGTCCGGGAACGGGTTGTCGGGTCCGTTACCCGCGGCGCTCGGTAACGCCCGCCACGACGCGCTGCTGATCCTGGACGCCAGCAACAACTATCTAACCGGGTCTCTCCCGTCTTCGCTAGGTGGCTTCACCGGGCTGCTCAAGCTCGACCTCAGCAACAACCGGCTGCAAGGGAGCATCCCGGCCGAGCTCGCCGGGCTGAAGAGCCTCACGCTGCTCGACCTCAGGAACAACAGCCTCACCGGCGGCGTGCCGCGGTTCTTGCAGGGGATGGCGGCGCTGCAGGACCTGCTGCTCTCGAACAACCCGTTGTTGGGCGGGAGCCTGGTGGAGTCCGGGTGGGAGAAGCTGGGTAGTAACCTGGCCACCCTCGACCTGTCCAACGTTGGTCTGGTCGGGACGATTCCGGAGTCCATGGCGGCGCTCACCGGGCTGCGGTTCCTCGCGCTTGATCACAACCGGCTCACCGGGAAGGTGCCGGCGAAGCTCGCCGAGCTGCCCAACATCGGCGCGCTGTATCTGAACGGGAACAACCTCACCGGGACGCTGGATTTCGCGCCGGGGTTCTACCAGAAAATGGGCAGGAGGTTCGCGTCCTGGGACAACCCGGGGCTGTGCTACGACCTCGCCGCCGTCGACGCCGCGAACGCGCCGTCGGGAGTGGTGGTGTGCAAGGATTTGCAGGAGCCCAGTGTTGGTCCGACGGATAATAAGGACGGTGGGAAGAAGCCTGAGGCCAGCTCCAGCCTCGTGGCCTCTTCTTCTTGTTCGATTACCACCAGCAAGGTCGTCAATGGATTTTGGCACCTGGTGATGGTTCAGGGAATATGGTTGGCTGCTGGACGATCGCTTGGGTCGTTGATGCTGCTATAGCAACAGGTTCAGTGTCACACAGATGGAAAGAAGAAGAACATGAAGAAACTTGTAGTTAGGTTGCACAACTAGTTTCTGCGTGTTCTCTCTTTTGGTTTGCCTGCCCCTTTTTTGGTGCTTCTGTTCACCATCAGACGAGAGAGGAAGCAGGAAACCAGTGGCTGTGTGTGCCACGTTACAGTAGTCCGAATTCTAGAGAGAGAGAGAGTAGTTGTAACAGGTAGCTTCGTTGTTTTGTGTAAGTAAGCCTGTTTCTCCTGCAATGCATGAAGCAAGTGGATGTACATGTTTTTGCCACCATCCTTCTCCTTCGGATGGTTTGTAATGGCGACTTTGTAGCAAGTACGGGAAATGCAGTATTGCATTTTGCTGCCGTGTACTTTGTGGTCAGTTAATCTAATGCAAAAGAGATCTTTGCAATAGGACTACACTAGTATTGGGTGGTGGCTTGGTCTGCCTACTAACGTCGCTGGGGATCATATCAACTCGTCTGCGATCAGAGTCCGTTTAAAACAGTTTCAATCGACTTATTACTAGCAAGTATGGATAATTATAAAATTATCGTGCAACCACGCACGTTATAGAGGTCTTGGACTATCAATCAATGGTAACGCCAGCTAGTACTACTACTATTCAGTTCGGCACGCAAAAATCCCCCACGTTCCTGGTCCCGTCCATTTTACCAAGGCAACAGTTTCACGAGAATCGTCTTGATTATAGTTGTTTGTTTCAAAATACAAAAAATGCAAATACCATATCTCAAAAAAAAAAAATGCAAATACTACAGGCGTTCACCTGTCAGATTAGAACACAAATCGATGTTTTTTCATCCGCACTTTCCTAGTACAAATCATAACCAGAAACTTACAAAGATGGAATCCTCTCCCGTTGGAGGCAACAGAAACTGCAACAAGCAGGAAACGAGCAGCGACAGCAAAGAAACACACGCCGGCGCAGTGCAGTGCTCTTCTCCGGCGACACGAACACGGCGAACAGAACAAGAAAAAGCACGAGAACGGGCAAGCGGCGGCAGCTGCGTCGTCGGGTCCCCTGCGGCTGCGGGTGGTGATTGCTTTGCCCGTTCCCATCAAGTCTGAACTGTGACGCGGATTGTGCGGGACCCCTGGCTCCTCGCTCAGCGTGCCAGAGCAGCAGAGGTACAGAAAGAGCCTTGGAAAGCTGGAGCCTGCGGCTCTACAACTTGTAGCCGGAGTTGTAGAGTGGTGGCGCTAGCACTGTGCTCTCTCGCAGTCGGTCGTCCCCTAGCCCTCGTGGCTACCTACGCTCCGCCGTGACGGGTGGCGTCTGCACTGCACTGTCCTATCCCGATAAACTGTACTCGAGCATACCGCTTGGCGAGCGGGAAGCAGTGAACGCTCGCAGGGCCGTGCTTGAATTCTCTCTCTCTTTTTGCAGACTGCACCGCGGCGGACTTTTCGGCACGAGCAGGTTTCGGTTCACGGCAGCGCATTGCATGCTGCATGGCAGTATAGTACAGATTATAGAAGCACGGAACGAGGAAACTCCAATCAAGCGGATATAACTCGTGCAAATCACTGGCCACGCAAGCAAGAACCGAACCGCATCACTTCTTCCCGTTCGACGGAGACACGTGATAGACGGTTTCGGTTCGATCTCCGCTTGTCAGCCGTCAATGCCAAATGTGTCGCCAGATTCAGCATCTCCCTCCCGTGCCGTTGCCTTGTTGCCTTTGCTTGCACCACTAGCACACTCCACTGTCCACTCAACTGTGCTCTCGTATCCGAAGAAATCGAGGCGATAGAGTAGTGCTCAATGTTTGTCTCGTCTGCCGTGATGTCGGGGCGAGAAGAACGCGGGCGTGAAGTCGTGAACCCTGTTCCATGGTGAGCATCAGGGACCTCCGGTTACCCTGTTCCATGGTGAGCATCAGGGACCTCCGGTTCTTGAGGCGCTTCTCCATGCTTGAACCAAGTGTCGTGTCGATCATGGATGGGACGTTCACTTTTGGTTATGCCCACTTGAATTGAACGAGACCTGAAACCGTGCTCACGAGAGCAGGGGACAAAGCGACATGGTCAGCCGCCTGTGCGGTTGCCGTGATACGCGCATCGTGCAATCAACCGCGCGCGCGAGATGGTGAGGATAGGTTGTTGCGGTTTCACGGCCCAAACGCATTCCATGGGCCGACGTACAAGTTCACCGAAACTGGGCTCTAGGCATAGCCCAGTTTCATTCAGCCTCGCGCGGTGTGAGCCCGACCCAGATTGCATTCGAAAATACACTGCTAATGATGATGATGAATTGATGTTGATGGCTGATGGATGGCCTTGGCAAATGGCAATGGTTACTCCTGAGCTTCATTCCAACTCCGAATTTTGTCGAAGCAGGTTGCGCATATTCGAACGTCTCATCCCGAGGATCACTACCACTGCGCCCCTTCCACCCCCAGGATTCCTCCCTCCGTTTTTCCCTCCCCTTCCTTGACGTTCCCCTTCCTCGTCCCATCGCACCATTCCATCTCCCTCTCATCAATCCATCCATCTCTGAGCTCTCGAGGAGGAACGAAGAGGAACCGAGGAAGAAGAAGAAGAGGATGACGGACACGACGGACGACATCGCGGAGGGGATATCCTTCCAGGCGTTCGAGGACGACTGCCGCCTTCTCGGCAGCCTCCTCCACGACGTCCTCCTCCGCGAGCTCGGCCCCCGCTTCATCCACATCCTCGAGCGCAATCGAATCCTCGCGCAGGTATACCCCGCCCTCCTCCTCCTCCTGCCGCGATCCACCATCGGTCCCATCGATCTCATCGCCTTCAGTTACTTTCACACAATCTGTCCACATTCGAAAGAAATACTTTCACAATGTGTGATGCGTGATCGCAATAACTGACAACCGTTATTGCCTCGGCCGTCGGTGCATGCGTGATCGACCGGGCAGAGCGCCGTTTCGATGCGCGCCGCGGGGATGGAGGACACGGCGGCCGTCGTGGAGCGCCAGCTGGAGGCCGAGCTGGCAGCCATGTCGCTCGAGGACGCGCTCTGCCTCGCCCGCGCCTTCTCGCACTACCTCAACCTCGTCGGCATCGCAGAGACCCACCACAGGTACGAACTCGTCTTCTGGCTCACAACTGCACGCATGCATATACAAACTACTAGTACGAAACAATAATATTTAGCGTGAACAATTGAATGGTTCATGTCACCTATTCTGTGTTCTGACACTTAATTTACATCAGGAATCACTCGCTTGATATTTATTGTAAATTCGAGATCATTTATCTGATTTATTTTTTCATTGTTCTATCTCTTTTGTCAAGTGTTTAAGATGAATGCATATATGTCGTGTTTGTGGATGGCACAGTGCAGTAACCTCAGAAAAACCTTTGTTTTTTTTTTTTTTTTTTTTGCTGGAAAGAATCCAAGGATGGCACACCTATGATGTGTATGACTGACACATAGCGAGTCTGGGCCATGATTGATTGTTTACATGTGACCTTCCTTGGACACATTTCACTGTAGGAGTTTAATCACAATGATGTTAGTTGTTAAGCTTGATTGTATGGTCATCATTGTGAATATTTTGTCGTGAGCTATCAATTGATTTTTGTAATCTAGCAACAGAATATCTTCTTGTACTACTCATTGCACTAGTAATGGTTTTACTGGACTAAAACTATTTGACAGATTTAGCAGTAGCCGACAATCTGTGCAAACACTTAAGCGAGAATAAAAAAACTTATCATCTTTAACAAGTTTCCCAGATGCGTCCGAATATATCATCCTTGTTGCAGATTAAAATTATATCATTTATATTTCCATTACTTAGGCTGAGAACATTTTGCCTCCTAATCTTGCATACCACCTAAAAAGTTTAGTATAGTGATGTTCTGGTTATCATACTGCATTGAACATACATAGTTATCCTTTTTATGCAGAGTTCGTAAAGCACGCGAGGTTGAACATCTGTCCAAATCATGTGATGATATATTCGACAAGTTGATTCAAAGTAGTGTCCCTCCAGAACAACTCCATGACACTGTCTGCAAGCAGGTACTTTGACACTGTAGCACAAGCTTTTTTTCTTAGTTTTGATTTATAATAATGCATTTCATTGTCCAACTGTTTCATTACGTTGGACCTTTTTTCTTGTGTAGGAGGTTGAAATTGTTCTGACTGCTCACCCAACTCAGATAAATCGGCGAACGTTGCAGTACAAGCACCTTAGAATAGCTGTGAGTTTAAATATAGATTTGTTAAATATGGTTTTACTATGTTTCCCATGTTTGTTGGCTGTGGAATTCTGTTGCATAGAATCTATAACAATGATTCTTTTATTTCAATTACTAATGGTACTGTGCTTCAGCATCTCTTGGAGTACAATGAACGGCCTGATCTTAGCCATGAGGATAAAGAAATGCTAATCGAAGACCTGGTACTTCTGAATTGAGATGAGTTTATTCGTTCATTAACTCTTTTTCCTTTTGATTATTCTAAATTCGTATAACTATGGTTATCCAGGTTAGGGAAATCACAGCGATATGGCAGACTGATGAGTTGAGGCGCCATAAACCTACACCAGTTGACGAAGCTAGAGCTGGTAAAAATATTAAGAATCTGGGCTTTAGGTTTCAGGTTTGTCATTGGTACTGCATCCATGCATTCCTAATTTTTCTTGACTTTTCAGGCCTTCATATTGTGGAGCAATCCCTATGGAAAGCAGTTCCTCATTATCTTCGCCGTGTTAGCAATGCTCTAAAGAAGGTACAAATGCGACGGTTGCTTTTGCTGGATTTAACTTTCATTTAGCAGTTCCTCATTCTAAAAAAATCCTCTTTGTACTTTGCATATAGCACACAGGCAGCCCACTTCCACTAACCTGCACTCCAATTAAGTTTGGTTCATGGATGGGTGGTGATAGAGACGGGAATCCTAATGTTACAGCAAAAGTAAGGTCCTAGAACTAAGACATCAACGACTTCATGATGCCTTTTTACTAATTGTACGAATGTGGTAGTGTGATGGAGTTATCCGCATATGTTAAATTTGATCCAATCAGAATTCAGAAAATCTGAAGTATGTGTCTCTCTCATGTAGGTTACTAGGGATGTTTCGTTGTTATCGCGTTGGATGGCAATTGACTTATATATTCGGGAATTAGACAGTCTCAGTTTTGAGCTGTCCGTCAAGAGATGCAGTGATAAGCTTGAAAGCTTAGCTAATGATATCTTACTCAAAGGTAAATAATTAGTTTGATGTGGTAATGCTTCTCTGCATTGCAGAAATGATCTTGACCTTTGTAGCACACTAACCAGTTCCACACATGATGTGCATATGTCGTAAAATGTTCATGGATTAATTTGAGGTTTTATTTTGAACTCTATACAATCAGCATCTGAGGACCTAAAGGCCAATACCTGGGACCAAACAATACCTCCGAATATCACAAAGCATCAGCATAGCTTGACGCTGCCTGCACAGCTTCCTTCTGGTGCTGATTTCCCTTCATGTACAGGTAAATTTCTCTGATTTTTTTAATAAAAAAATCTCTAAAAAGTTTGTAAGTTTTTTGTCATTCGTACTGGCTAGAATTCTAGGACTGACATCATTGTTTTTGACATGTTGTAAAAACAAATTGTCAGACGTTCATTTATGTGTATTCATATGTATGCAACATGCAACTGTTTGAAACCGTGGTGAAACCCCAGGAAAATGAATAATGAGCTGCGAGATAACCATATGCTGTATCAGCATCTCTCCTGTCTTCATCCCTATGCAACAAATGTGTTTCTTAACGACTTAACGCCAGTTGTTGTATGTCTCTGTTAGATTACGACATTTAGTTAACGGGCATCATGTCTGTCCGGTGCATCAAGGAATTACCATCCTATACCATCCACCTCATTTCTAAGACCACGTGGTTTTCTTCCGGCAGCTTATGTAATAAGGAACATCAATTTTCTAAAAATGAGTAATTATACTTTATGCAGAATCTCAGATCCGGATGATAAATCTTCCAAGGAACTCAAATCGTCAGGTAAGAGCAAGTAAAATATCGCAACATCTGATATTTTTTATATTTTGAAGTGAAGTTCATAGAATAATAGATAGTGATCCATAAAAAATTCACTGATACATCTGGTCCATCTGGCATTAATTCACAACATATTAAAAAATTCTCACAATCTCTAAGAAAATGTGATTTTTGCATCTGTTATATCCAGTCAGAAGCACTTGCCGAACAATAGATTTTATTTAATCTTATTAATTTTTTTGGGTGCAAAAATAGAAAGATGGAAAAAAAAAGTTGTGTTAAGAAGATGAAAAACAAAAAAACAAACATTTGTTCCCCAGACGTAAAAGTAACTAATTCACTTTTTCAGATTGATGTAATTTCAACCGACAAGTTGGAAGACAGCCCATTGTCATCTCCTACTGGTCGTCAATCTGTAGTAGGAGTATCGCCAATGGGTAGAACTCCAAGTGGCAGTCAACTTAAGAAGTTGTTGAAAGAATCCAATATTGGTCGGTCATCAAGCTTACGAAAGCTTCTTGAACCAAGCCTATCAGACAAACCAGGAATTACTCCCTACAGGGTTGTCCTTGGTAATGTGAAAGAAAAGGTTAGAACTAATCTTTCTTTTTTATTGTTATTAGTAGTAGTCCCAATAAAAGGAATGCTTAATTGTTAAACTAATCATGTGTGTTTGACTCGAATTATTTTCCTACTTCATAACCAAGAAATCGAGATACTTGGCAAATAGAGACACTTCTAATTTGTCAATATGTAGAGATCAACTATGACAATTTCGTGCCCCGTTGAAGGGACAAATTTACTGAAATTTAATTTGAAATCCAAATGTAAACTGAAACAACAATGTTAGAGATATACAGGATCAAATTGGTTTAAATTACATAAATGATTCATTTTGTCGATTGTGCTCATTCTATACTGTGCTCAGCTGATGAAGACACGTAGAAGACTCGAGCATCTTCTTGAGGATCTACCATGTGACTATGACACTGAAGAATATTGTGAAACGTCAGACCAACTTTTGGAGCCCTTGATCTTGTGCTATGAATCACTGGTTAGTCCTCTTAAGTAAATATGGTTGATGTTGAATAATGCTGGCTTAGTCAATTCATGATGTTTGAGTACTGTAATATTTAACCGATTACCATTTTGAGCGTCCGTGCTAGAAAAACCAGCGTTGGATATTCTTAGCATTGTATTTTCACTGCTTATGGGGGAAATCCCCAATACCAAATGCTATACATTTTATATATTATAAAAACTGTAAAATGGTACAATGCTAAATTTTGTTCTAAATTTTGATGGGGAGGATGGGATAAGAAACTGAATACATTCATTCTGAAAATGGAAGTTCTCAACTGCAATTAATTTGGTAACTTGGATTCTATATCATTTTTCCTTCATAAGGAGAAATAAAAGTTTACAATCCTAGCACCTAAAACTAAAATTGAAAGGAAATTGCATACTTCAAACCACAACCAAACTGACCCTCGACACCAAGTAAGAAACCTACCGTCCAGAGAGAAAAAATAAAACCGGACTATTACGCTTATAAAAAAGACAGCTAAGGTAGTGAGGGAATCTGTACTTTCATTATACGAGTTCCTTTTGAACTGAGTACTGCTCACACTTACCATTACTTTGTGAAGCAATCATGTGGATCCAGCGTGCTTGCCGATGGCCGTTTAGCAGATTTGATACGAAGGGTTGCAACCTTTGGTATGGTGCTAATGAAGCTCGACGTGCGTCAGGTGTGAACAGTCATTACTACTATTGCTTATGCTTACTCGGTTTCTAATTTTCCTATATATTGTTGACTCTTAGAAGAAAAACTTACGTGAACTCTTTTACTATCGCAGGAATCTGGTCGACACACGGAAGCACTTGATGACGTGACATCTTACTTGGATCTTGGTGTTTATAGCGAGTGGGATGAAGAAAGGAAGTTGGATTTCTTGACTAGAGAACTTAAAGGGAAACGTCCTCTAGTCCCCCCAAACATGGAGGTTTGTCTTCAATGTGCAAAGCAGACTTTCAATTGTCAGAGATAAAGTGTTGTGATAGCTAGTTCATTTTTTAAGCTATTTGGTCCTCTTTTTTTTTTTTTTTGGCTTGAGTGCTTCTACTCACTCCACTTGAGTTTCATGTTCTTTAAAAGAAAGGGTGGATATTCACTCACATTTATATTTGTTTACCTGTGTTCAGGTTGCTGCTGATGTGAAAGAGGTTCTTGACACCTTTCGAGTTGCTGCTGAATTAGGGAGCGACTCACTTGGAGCATATGTGATCTCAATGGCCTCGAATGTATGAAGGAACACCATTTCTTTCTATGATGCTGTCGATGATAAAATAAAGGCTCTGTTTATACATATGCTGCCATTTCTGACAGAGATCCCAGCCTAGGTACAGCCTGCATGTACCTAGGCTGCAAATGGCCCAAGACACTGCCCGTTTTACAGCCCAAACCAGTCCTTTACTCACTTCAAGCCAACATAATCTTTTGTTAAAAAATGACGGTCCTTTCTCAATGTGTACCTTCCATGGGATACTTGTCGATGCTGTTATGTGATAGGCCATGACAAATAAGTTTTGGTTACACAACTTAGGAGCTAGAGGTGTTCAATCATGTCATTTTACTCTTCTTTCAGGCAAGCGATGTCCTAGCAGTTGAGCTGTTGCAGAAGGATGCAAGACTTGCAGTTAGCGGGGACCTTGGAAGGCCATGCCCTGGTGGAACGTAAGCATTTGTTTCCTGAATTATTGCTAGACATAATTTGTACAGATTCAAATATCTACTTGCTTGCCATCACTTGAATTCTGAAAGCTGAGCCCAACTTCATGTTCAGTAAAGGCTAAATGTAGGAACAAGTTTCAGCATCTTTCATTGACACTCTATACAAATTCAGAAAGAAAGAAAGAAAAAAATTCTTGCTGTGAGAACTGAATTCAGAAAAAAGCCTGCCTTTTCTGTCGATACATAATCTTATGAGTTTTATCATGATGATATTGACTATGTGTGTGCAACTAATCTTTGGTGAACAGGTTAAGAGTTGTTCCCCTGTTTGAGACGGTGAAAGATTTGCGAGAAGCCGGTTCGGCTATCAGGAAGCTACTGTCCATCGATTGGTACAGAGAGCATGTCATCAAGAACCACAACGGCCACCAAGAGGTACAAATACTAGAACACATGGAAATGAATTAAGCAGCATGCCTGAAACTGAAACTGAAACTGAAACTGGAGTGTTTGTGAGCCGTTTCAGGTGATGGTGGGCTACTCTGACTCCGGCAAGGACGCCGGCCGCTTCACTGCGGCGTGGGAGCTGTACAAGGCCCAGGAAGACGTGGTCGCCGCGTGCACCGAGTTCGGCATCAAGGTGACGCTCTTCCACGGCCGCGGCGGCAGCATCGGCCGCGGCGGCGGGCCCACGCACCTGGCCATCCAGTCGCAGCCTCCCGGCTCCGTCATGGGCACGCTCCGCTCAACGGAGCAAGGCGAGATGGTGCAGGCCAAGTTCGGCCTCCCCCAGACCGCCGTCCGCCAGCTGGAGATCTACACGACGGCGGTGCTCCTCGCGACGCTGCGGCCCCCACACCCGCCGCGCGACGCCACGTGGCGCCGCGTGATGGAGGAGATCTCCCGCGCGAGCTGCGCGCACTACCGGCGCACGGTGTACGAGGACCCGGAGTTCATCACCTACTTCCACGAGGCGACGCCGCAGGCCGAGCTGGGCCACCTCAACATCGGCAGCCGGCCCGTGAAGCGGCGGCCCGCGGGCGGGATCGCGAGCCTGCGCGCGATCCCGTGGGTGTTCGCGTGGACGCAGACGCGGCTGGTGCTGCCCGCGTGGCTGGGCGTCGGCACGGGCCTGCAGGCCGCGCTGGACGCGGGCCGCGGGGCCGAGCTGCGGGCCATGTACGCCGAGTGGCCATTCTTCCAGAGCACGGTGGACCTCATCGAGATGGTGGTGGCCAAGGCGGACGCCAACATGGCCAAGCATTACGAGGAGATGCTGGTGCCCGAGGGGGCCCGCCGCGCGGTGGGCGCCGAGCTGAGGAGGGAGCTGGCGACGACGGAGCGGTGCGTGCTCGCGGTGAGCGGGCACAGCAAGCTGTCCGCGCATAACAGGAGCCTCAGGAGGTTGATTGAGAGCAGGCTAGCGTACCTCAACCCCATGAACATGCTGCAGGTGGAGGTGTTGCGGAGGCTTCGACGGGATGATGATAACCGCAAGCTGCGCGACGCGCTGCTCATCACCATCAATGGCATCGCCGCCGGGATGAGGAACACCGGGTGATGATAAGCTAGTACTAGTATTGCAGACTAGAGACTCGTCCTCGTTTGATAAGCCGTCCGGGATTTGAGATTTTGAGCTCCTCACTCGAACGAAGGCATCCTTTTTCTTTTCTTCTTATTTTCAACTTGTTAAGATGAACAGCAGCAAGCCGCAAATTTTTTTTTGTGTGTGCAAAGAATAAGATGCTTGCTTCCTCGATCTGGATTCATCGCATGAGTTGTTGCGCTCCGATACGACACGATGGTTGATGGGCTGGTTGCCTGGTTCGATTGATTGCGAATTTGCTCCGGATTTGTCTTGATTGTTGCTTCTCTTTTGTTGATGGCCGAGAGACTGCCAGCCAGCTCTCGGACTTCCCAACTTCAAAATAATGTTATCACTGCGTTTCAAATTATATGATACTCTATACTTTTTATTTTTTTTCTTAAATTATAAAACACACTTACTTTCTAATGTATTTTTTTCTCTTCCTAATACATCTATCTTTATCTCTTTTCTTCTTATTTTCTATGCAGCACATATTTTCATCTCTTCTTAATCTTTATGTCTAAAGCTAAAATGTCATATAATATTGAATTAAGAGATTAGTATTCAAGATTTAATTGTCAAATCAAACATCCGGGCAGAACAAGACGCAACCCTCAAGCGAGGTTGTCATGTTGTCGCCGTTGTCGGCCTCAAAAGAAATAGGGAGGCCTAAAGTTTAAGGATCAAACCGGCAGTGGCCAACCAGACTCTTGTTGCTTCTCATTCTCGGCCTTCTTTCTCATCGTACTTGGATACTACTTCGAGATAAGATTTTGCATCATCTAACTCATATGTCATGCTGACGATCTTCTTACATTTGTGATAGATGTTCCGGCACATGCTGCCTAACCTGATATTGTTCTATCACTTCTACATGCCTCGAGAATTCTGACATACAGGAGTGTAACTGATGGCATCAAAAATTGACAGGGCCTAGTTGTAAGTCGATGGGGCCGTCATTGGCAAGATGAGAAGAAGATGAAGAGGCAAACGTATGAAAGTGGATCCATTAAAGTTAGTTTTATTTATTTTACTTTCCTTATAAGTAGGAGTTTTGTTTACGAAATAAATCAAGTCGGTTTCAGAAATAACAGATAGAGTCTCGATCGACCCGGATCGAACCCCTTGCATGGGGATACAAATATATAATAAATTTATAGAAAAAAGCAACACACTCAAATATGTAATACAATTTGCCACCCCTTTTTCTATTTTTGACGAGTTCTCGTCTCGAGCGGGCTACACCGGCTTCAATCATGATGAGAGACTTGAATTCGCCACTTTCAGTAATTTTATCCAATTTGATTAGTAAGTCTATGCAATTATTAGTTATCCGCTAATTAGATCTAGAATAAAGCTATCAAATCGAATACTTGTTGCATATTGTCTCGGTAAAAACTGATATATCATAACGAGTACTAGATTTATTGAATTTGATTTAGATCTATTATTTGAGTCACTTTATCAACTAGAATCTAGTTACGTTAGATCTTGTCTCAATTGATTTTTGTCTAAAGTATTGTCTCGATTAAGTTCGATCTACTTAGACCTGTAGGGTCGCATCGACTTACGATCTCCTATTGAGTCGATATAATTAGAAATAACCTAATCAGAGTCAAGTCGATTTAGTTCTATCAGACGTTTAGCCGATAGTTTATCATAGTCGATCGACATCTTTATGCTTAGACTAATTCATTAATCACATGATTGCTTATTGAACCCTTTTTTATTAAATTATCATGTTAACATCGAATTGTCAAAGTTGTAGTCTTATTTAATACTTTCACCAATATCGACTTTGCTCGTATGTTATCATCGACATTGACTTGTGTTGTTTAATGATGCTTTTATTAAGATTGCCAATACATTGATATTATCAGCCGACTTATTGTAGTTACTAACCATCAGTTGGTTTTCACATCTCATGATCATCGTCTTCGCATCGACCTGTCTGGAGTCGATGATCCAGAGAATTTGACCGCTTGTATCTTTATTAATTTGTAGGAAAAATCGATTGTCATGCGTCGGTTTATTTTGATCCTGCACTGGATTTAAGCAAGTCTCTCAGGTTGCACATGTAGATTTCACGTCAATAGTCTTCATATACACTCTATCATTGAACTCGGGAAGGCAATTCAACGTGCAAATGATGCACACTGAGAGGTGATGCCGTCGGAATTGGAGGAGTTGAAAATCATAAGCGGTCACATTAGTTCGTTATGGAATAGATATCATCGTCATCATACGAATGTAAATGCTTACATGTAGAAGTTTTTGATACATATTGTATTTATGATGTCTCTCGACTTTCTGTTTTTGTCATAGTCTCTTCAAACATAAATTAGGTACTTAACACATCTCATTCGCCACCATCCATATTAGAGTCAGGGGGCCAAAGCCCCCTCCCCCTAAATGTTAGAGAGAATTATTGTACTCTATTAGATAAAATTATGGATCTATGTAGCTAATTAGATGTCACATGATTTTTTTTTTCGAAAACACAGGAGAGTTGCGCTTCTTTGTATTAGAGAGAAAAGAGTGATCCACATACAATACCTACATCTCATACAGAGATCAAATATGAGATAAGGTTTACAACAAAAAACAACTAGAGTCTTAAAGACAACCAAGACCAAACTTGACCCAAGAGTCTATCCAATCTAAAGACCCCCAGCTAGACCTAAACTCTCTAGCTTCTTTGCTCCGAGCATACACCAGAGGCTAATGCCGGCAAATCCAGCGAAGAAAACACATTGAACCACACCTGTCTTGCTACCACGCATGTGGTCAAGAGATGTTGGATTGTCTCCTCCTCTTGATCACATAATGGGCACTTATCTGGATGAGGAAGGTTCCTTTTTGCTAATTTATCTGTAGTCCAACAGCGGTTGCATACTGCCAACCAGAGGAAGAACTTGCATTTGGGAGGTGCCCATGACTTCCACAGTCGTCGCCAGGGTTCAAAGGTAGTGAATCTGTTGAAATAAGCCCGATATGTAGATTTGGAAGAATATACTCTTGAGCTATCAAAGCGCCAAATATGATGATCATCTTGGTCAGATAGGTTTATCTCCAATAAACAGTCCCATAGTTGAAAAAATTCTGCTATTCCATACCAAAAAAGGTCACCTCCATTACGAATATCTTGTAGCCAAACATCATTGTTTAGTGCCTCTGCTACTGTCCGGGTCTTGAGGATTCGTGGTGCAATGGAAGCAAACACTGCCGGTGCTAAATTTTTGATAGAACACCATAGATCCAACGATCGGTCCAAAATAATATGCTATTCCCGTTGCCCACTTCTGTAGTTATGGCTATGGCAAACAGGGCTAGTGTATTCGGATGAGAAGGTAAATCCAACTCAGTCCAAGGTTTGTCAGACCGCGTTTTTCTGCACCACTACCATCTCATTTGAAGGGCCCATGACATCACTTCCAAATTGGGAATACCCAGCCCTCCAAGATCCAAAGGTCTCGTGACCTTTGTCCATGCTACCAGACAACAGCCGCTATTAGCTCTCTCCTTGCCTTGCCACAAAAATCCCTTGTTGATTTTGTTGATGGCCTTGATGAACCACTTAAGCATATTCATAGCGATCAAAATGTAGACTAGAATTGTTGATAGTACAAAGCGCACCAAAGCAGCCCGCCCTGCTTTGTTCATGAGAGACGCCTTCCATCCCGGAAGCTTGTCCGCGATCTTCTCAATCCATGGCATGAGCTCTGATTTACGGAGTTTCTTGTTGGATAAAGGCGGTCCTAAGTATGTGCATGGGAACTCTGAAATACTGCACGACAGAGAATTATTGATAACATCCACCGATACTTCCTCACACCTGATTGGGATGATCCTACTTTTCTACAGATTGGTTTCCAAGTCCGAAGCTTCTCCAAACGGTTGGAGAATGTTTGTTGTGAGCTGCATCTCGCCTTCAATGGGTTTGATGAAAAGTGCGACATCGTCCGCATATAAGGACAGCCTTTGGCCAGAAATCCGTGCGTGGAGAGGCTGCAGCAAACCCGCTTCACCGGCCCGGACAAAGAGACTATTGAGCACGTTAAACAACATGAGGAAAAGGGGGTCCCCTTGTCTCAGACCGCGTTGGTGTTGAATGAATTCTCCAGGCTCACCATTCACAAGTATGCGAGTGGAGGAAGATGCTAGCAAATTTGACACCAAGTTGCACCAAGTCGGCCCGAACCCCAAATGTCGCAGCACATCCAACAAGAAAGACCAAGAGACTGAATCAAAACCCTTTGTAATATCGAGCTTGAGAAAGAAACTAAGCACCTTTCGTCGATGTAGGGATTTCACTGTTTGTTGCACTAACATGAAGTTATCATAAATACATCTCCCCCGTATGAAGGCACTCTGATTCGTTGTGACCATAAAATTCAAAAGAGGAGCTAGCCGGTTGGCAAGGATCTTGATAATGAGTTTGGCAAAACTGTGTAACAAACTTATGGGCCTAAAATCCTTAGCCAAAGCAGCATCCACCTTCTTCGGAATGAGTGTGATATAGGCTGCGTTTAGCAAACTCAGACCTCTTGCATCACCTTGTTGCAAAGTGATAATCGTCACCATAAAATCAGCCTTGATAACAGACAACAAGCCTTATAGAAACGCCCTGTGTACCCATCCGGACCAGGCGCTTTATCTGAAGGCAAGGATTTGATAGTTTCCCAAACTTCCTACTCTGTTATAGTGTTGTCAAGAGCCGATAAATCCAGCCCCCCCGTGGTGGAAAGCTTCCAAAGCCAGAGATAGAGTTCTGTTGGGTGCCTCACCCAATAGCTGGTCATAGAAAGAAAACATGATGTTGTGCTTGTCAGCTTGGGAAGTAACCACTATGTCCCCATCGACTAATTTGGTAATAAAATTTTTTTGCTTCCTATAGGCTGCCTGTTTATGGAAATAAGAAGTATTTGCATTTCCGTCTTTAAGATGTTTGACTCTAGATCTGAGCCGAGCAATGGTTCTCTCCAGCGAGGCCCTATGCAAACAATGCTTTTTGAGCTCCCTTCTCAACCAATCTTCAGACGGCTGCAAATTTCTCTCATCTTGGGCTATCTCCAATCTGTGTAGTACCTCGCACGCCATCGACAATTGTGTTTTAACGTGCCTGACCTTCTTTGCACTCTAAGATTGTAAAGCCCTAGTGAGTCTCTTTAGCTTAATGGAAATGCGCTCAAGGGGACACATCATGTGAACTGGTTGTGCCCATGAGGTTTCCACTGTCACATGATTTAAATATGTAATATTGCTTGTTTTGAACGTATTTTTAAAAATTGAGTTTTTATAATAACTAGTATATATATTTTTTTGTATTACTCTATAGAACCATTGTTATATCGGTTGTATGCGCACATGTCCACAAGCAGCAGGTCATAAAGATGGCAAGGAGCCGAGCATTGACATCGATGTTTTTGTAAGTTGAAATTCTTCACTGATGCAATTAAATTGGTATAACTAACTATAGTTCAAAATGTGTCTAGCATTTGTTATTAATTTAGAGAAATATAAGAAGTTTTAAGCACCTTGAATTGAAAGGAAATTTATATACTTTAGATCACAAATAATTTAACCCTACGAGTCACGAGGATATACATAGTGTTCAATGGAGGACAAAAGGGAAGACGATGAAAAGTGTGGTGTCTTTGCTTGTCGTTTTCTATTTTGTTGATGGCGAGAGTCTATCCGGACTTCCCAACTCCAATACAAGCAGGGGCGAAGCTTCGGCCAATTTTCAGGAGGGGGGCTGTGGGTTGCTGAATGCCTTAGAAGGGGCCGACTAATGAGCCAAATCCTAAGCCCGAGGAAAATAGTTGGTGAAATTATGTTTATTTTCTTGGGCCAGGGGGCCATGCCTCAACTGACTCCAATGAAGTTTCACCTCTGAATACAAGGTACCCAAGATTCGGGGCTCCTATTGAAGAATTTTTTAAGGAAAAATGAAGGATCCAATTACTATAGGAAAATATCCTATTCATGCCTTTGCAATGGAGGAATAGAGCAAAGAAAAAATAAAGGAAAATTTCGTCTGGTGCTGATTTCACAGAAAAAATGGAGGAAAGAAAACATTAGATCGGACCTCTTTTTTTCTTTTCCGTCATGTAGGATCGAGGTACATTGATGCTTAGCTGCCCGTAATGAACAGCTTGACCATCAGCACTAGCACCAGCACCAGTCTCTTACCCAAACTCAATGCATTTTTCCTATAGTTTTATGTGATCCATCCAAAGGTTAAACCGTATAAAATTCCTGTATTTTCCAATCCAAACACAATCCTCTATTTTGCAGCATATGCATTTCTATTCCATTCCTGTGTTTCTTCTATTTCTACCTTTTTTTAATCCTATGTTCCAAAGGAGCCCTCAATTGTTCCAATCAAACACCAAGCTCCTAAAAAACCCTTGAAAAATAGACAGTTCCAACAGTAAAAATAGGCTAGGTTAAGATCAATTCTGTTCGTTCAGTTTTAATTAGATTGATTGATGGATGGACTCGATTCAATTCCATAAAAGTCCACTAGTAAAATCCACTCGATGTTTTGAGAGCCCTGGGCCTGGCAACATATGACCTCTTAATAACATTTCAACATGTTAAGATCCTTATGCCTTCCATTGCATGACGAACAAATTTGCTACAAATCAATTATAAGAAAATGTCAATCACAAAACATGATGCACAAGATGAAACAGTATTGAGATCTACAGAGAAACTTCTGAGATATGAAAAAGGTTTCTCTTGCCATTGACCTTATCGTACATGAAATAAACTTCAAAATGTGCATTCAGGGTCAAGACATTTTGTTCAAGTACAGCAATGCTAAGACTGTCACAAGTTCTTTTCCTTGGCCACCGCGGATCAAAGACCACAAATACATTTAGCTACCAGCAGCAGTAGGAATGGCTGTTGGTTTTGAATCTTCTGCCTTCTCGTGCTCCTTGTTTAGCATCTAGAATCAAAATGAATAATTCCATAATCATCAGTCCACAAGGTGCATATCAACAAAACAGGGACAGATAAAACATACATAGATGGACTGGAAACAGCAAGTAGAAAGAACAAACCTTATTGTTAATCAAGTTGTGTAGTGCAATGACACTACGGATCAGAGAAGATAGGTATATGACCAACATCATATCATTTGTTTTGACTGCACAAAGAAAACAGAACATAAGGCTGCTGCAATATATAATTCTGCAAAGGCCAATTCTGGTGCATAAGGAGATGCAAGATTACCTGCAAAAGCTTTGATCAGCTCGTTGACATTGAGATTGGGAAGCAGATTAAACACATCCTGCAAGAAAAAAATTGAAACAAATAGATCAAATTCCAAAGGTACAATCTCTCTACAAAAAATTAGGATACAACTAAAAATCATGGACCAAGCATAGTTCAAACATGCGCTAAGCAAAAACATAAGATGAGAAAAATGAGCATTCTGAAGGGACCAAGAGACAAAAACATATCAAATAAGTTGATAGATTATCCACAGACAATATCCAAGGGCCATGTCATATATTTAGCCCATCAATCATCCTATGAATCCAACTTATGGCTGCAGTACAACCGGGAAGCCTACTTATTCACAGTTGTTTGACTAATTTTTTAAAGAAAAAAAAATCTAACCACGTTTCAGTTTTCTTTCAATGTTGAATATGATAGGTTATTTCTCCATGGAATGGATGTGTACGCAAGCATTTAATCTATAAACGGTTCTGGGGTATTATATGGGGAAGAGGACCGAAATAGCTTCCAATCACCCAAAGTACATAGCTCATGCAACAGAAAGACAAACCTGCAAATGGTACAAAATCTCATGATTCAGCGGGAGTTTCCCTTCAATTACAAGATCCAAATAGCTTCGGATCTCCCTCAGCCTTGCATCAAGTCCTTTCAAGGCTGCAAGCTTGCTGGAGACCTTCACATCAACAAGGGGACAAATTAGGGGCGTTGCCTAATTAAAGCAGCATGTATATTGAAAATCCCCTCATGAAACATTACCTCCGTTGCAAGTGTGCTTATTGTAGTGTCCTTAACATCTCTCAGAAGGTGCTCAACTCCTGAAGATACATAGCACGTCAGTTAACGGACCATCGAATCACAAATGAATGGTTTCCTCTATAGCCCTCATTATTAGCATCTCAAAATTGTTTATTTTATTGTATGAAGACCCTACACGACTACATGATTCAAAAGTAATGACGCACAATCATACTCTTTTTCATGAAGTTTCAGATGAATCGAGCCATACCAATTTCCTCAACTTCATGAGCAGCAATTTCTGAAGGAACATGGACAAACACTTTTTGACTTTTCTGAGTGGCATTCTGTGAAGGTCAACAATGTATATTGACATTACAAACGAGCAAGCATAAATCACTAACTTCTGAATTCATACTTACCTCTTTAACCTCTTCCACAGCGTAGTAAGCTTTGGTAGGTATTCCCAACTCCTTTGGTTGGACATCAATAATCACCAGGACGGGATTAGGAACATAACTGCAAAATGGAAAGCAAGAGCTAAAATAGTTGCCAGGGAAAGTAAATATATGATGAACACCCAGTGACCAAGGAACAATAATCAACAATAACTTATTAAAAAAATACTGAGCAGGAGCACTGCTCTTTCACAACAAAAACTTTTTTACAGAAAACAAAAAATAATGCATTCATCACCATACCTACCCGCACCTGCTAGAAAACAGAAAAATGCACACAAAATATTGAATAAAATGTTTCAAGAAGGTATTATGGCTATCAAAATTCATGATTCAGCTTGAACCAACAAGTTGATTATTTAGTGAAGTTAGAAACTTAAGTGGTCAAACTAACGACTATTATCCTGGTTTCTGATGTACTATTATCACCAACAATCTAGATCAAACTTCATCGTTGGCAAGATAGTAACAGACTTTTAAAAGCAATGTCCATAAGAACCTATACTAGCTAAGTATTTTTTGGGCTCGTTCTCTAGAGTGACAGAACAGAAGTACTGAGCATACATGAATATCATCTGCTTCCATGTATAATTAACAGTTAACACAGCTATGAGACTAGGTTGACAAATGGCAACACTTAAAAACAGCTATGACAGTCGTGTATTTGTTTATAAATTCAGATAGCAAGCATGAAACAACTGTCTGCTTGAACACATATACAAGGGCAGGGCATGAGAAACTACTACAGAGTACATGAGTATGACACAGAACCATACTTGTTGAACAATGCATGAACATCCAAGTCATTCTCCTTCAGTTTTGGACCGGTGCTGTACCAGCCAACAACATGCTCCTTTGCTGCATCACAAACAACTCATGCTCAAAAGGATGACAGAATCAATCACATCGTGGATAGTGCAAGCCCAGAAAACTGCGAGAATTCTGAAACAGCTTACCGTTAATCCTCTTGAACATGGAGAACATCGACTCATGGTAATTGTGGTCCAGGAACCAGATCCTCGGGTCCTTGTCATCCTCCTCGAACGGCACTGCAAAAATCAAGGGCATCGCAGGTTGCGGATTTAGCAAGCCATCACAGGTGCAATTCACAGATCCAATAATGTAAGACTACGGCAATTCACTCCAGTGGATCTAACAACATCTACACAGCACAAATGATTCGCTAAACCCTAATCACAGAAGAAGCGGAACCCCTTTGGAACAGCCAGGCCGCCGCAAACCCTAGCCGTGGAGAGAGGCGGGGTCCCTTACCGGCGTAAGAGTTAGTGACGTCGACGGAGCCGCGGGAGGAGGTGCCGAGGAGGACACCAACGACGCGCTTGCGGGTGTCGCGGGCGACGCGGTTGTAGTGGTCGACGATGCTGAGAAGCACCAGCGGGTGTACGACCACCCGCTCCAGCGTCCGCCCGGACAGCTGCGCCGCCTTCACCACGTCCATCTCCTCCTCGCCGGAACCCTAAAGCGACCACGGATCAGATCTGCGGCGTTCGGCCTCGCTCCTTCGGCTCTGCGTCGGTCTAGCGGTTGCCGGAGCCCGGAGTCGGAGAAGAAAGCTAGAGACAGCAGCAGCGGAGAGTCGGCTGGGTGACTTGGTTAGCCGGCTGGGCCGAGGCCTACGTCGTTTTACCAGGTCACTACCAGGCCGAGGCTTAAAGCCGTGCCATGCCGCGTGTCCTGGGTGACGGGCCGGTTTGCGAACGGTTTCAGGTGATGATGGGCTACTCGGACTCCGGCAAAGATTCCCGCCTCCGTCATGAGCTTATGGGCACGCTCCAGTGCGCGACCCGCGTGGCCCAGCCCACCGTCCACCATCTGGAGATCTTTCGGGGCTGAGATTTTGAGCTTTTTTTAAGAAAAAAAAGGGAGATTTTGAGCTCTGAAAGCATTTTTTTTTCCTTGTTTCAATCGACTAAAATTCAGTGAGCTGAAAATTAAAAAGTCTCTTTTTCTTATTATACTTTAATACAACTTATATTATTAAGATGATGAGGAGCAAGTTGCAATAATTTTGTGCAAAGACTGGTTGCGGATTTGCGCGCCGACACGACACGATGGTTAACGGGTGGGTTCGATTGATTGCGAATTCGCGCAGGAATTCTCGTGAGTCGTGACGGACTCGGGCCACCACCGCCGATGGCTACGCGGTTACGTGACCCCTGGATTCCGGAAGACCGGCTCCGTCGGTGCGCGATCGTCGCGTCGCGTGCCTTGGTGCGCCACCCGTTGACGGCGTTTGGATTGACCAGGTCATCCATCTATTTTTCTTGTACACTTGAATTAATTATTCGTATGCACAACTTTTCGTTGAATTGATTATTGCTTCGTTAAATCGTTACTAGAAGATCGATTATACTAGCGCCTGTGTGATGATGCTTTTACCTTCCCCATTAACACGTGATTAGTTGTGCCCATTAACAAACGAAGGGCGACACTTGGAGAAAATAAAGTAGAAGCCAAAAGTTAAAATAATAAATAGTTGCATCAATAATTTTTACACGCCTCTATAGTTACATGACATCGTGAGCCTCCTGATCTGCTCAAAATGGTCTAGTATCTAGCAAAATTCATATAGGTGTTACTAGGTGTAGACTCTAACAAAAAAATACATGTTGCTAGGTGTTTAAAAGAATCTAAATAGAGCAATGGCCGCCCTGCATGTTGGGTACTAAGTAAGAAACTTCAAGGCATCAATACACCCTGACACGCTGGTCAATTCTCATTACAATTCGTGTAAAAAAAAAACTCTCATTACAATTTCTTATTCTCCATCCTGTGAAAAATCGATAATTCTTTGTGCTCGTTTTTGAGATTCGCCTTTCTGGCACGATACAGATATACATGTTGATTATGTTCCCGCCAGGCAATTAGGTAATCAGGAGTGTGCATAATATTGCAGCGACAATTGTTTATGAGTTGTTTGTTGGATCAATGTGGGCATTAGCTGTTCATCTGAAAGACTGCATGGAAAGCGAAAGATGCTGAAAATGGGGCTTAATCAGTCACATGTGGACAGAAACAAAAGTATTTTAAGTGAAGCCCACCAGGTCAACGTAAATACAGTGACGGTGCGACTGTCACACGCAGACATGGTCGAGCTGGCATGGTTGCCTCGGTGGTTAAACTGAAGCTGACTGTGTGGACACTCGGAGTTTGGTTAAGGGCGATCTGGCCATTTTCACCAGATTTGTTAAGGCGTATATAAAAAAGTTGAATATTTTGAAGAAAAAAAAAACATCAGTTTGGTGAAGTGCTTGTTGTAAGCAAATCAGCGGCATAGATTATAGACGTAAGTCAATTTATTCAGCGTACAAGTGAACTGACTTTCAGGGTCAACCTTAAGAATCCCCTCTTCATGGGGAGTGCCAAGTGCCAACAGATGTTCAACTCCAACTTTGAAGTTTAAACGCTTCAACGTGCAGATGTTAAAACATGCAGTCAGGCCAAATGTTCAAATCCATACCCATAACGAAGCCATGTGCACACACCTGTTCGATGTAACCAAAATCCAAAAGCCTTTTGTCTTCTTCACTGCGTAATTGTTCTCTTAACAGAACTACAGAAGAACGGAGCGTAGGAATGCCCTTCTAACTTTCGCTTTGCAACTGTTCCATAAACAATTAACTTCAGATAAGCCGATTACATTTTTTTAACTGACAAGGAAGAATAAGGGATGGACCATGTGAAACAAGGTTAAAATAGTCATTAAGATGCGGCACAACATTCAACTGCTCACCGTTTTGTTCTCCTTCTGTCAGAGGCTCAGTGCATGCCGCCCTTTTTCAACAAAGAGGTCTTGTTTCATGGTGAGCCAATTACTAGTAGCAATACTTGCTTGCAAAGGCATTCCTCTTGATTCAATTTAGAGGGACACGAAACCAATTCGTGACACGCGCTTTGATCTCAAATATGGTAGTGCTTACTAGTAAAAGGGCGGATATGACGGCAATGTTAAAATAGTTTTTCACACGTCAATAGCTGGCTCCCTAATTATTTTCTTCATCAAAAAGAAAATAACTCACTGATTAGACAAGAGAAGTGTTAAATCTAAAATAGTAAGGGGTCAAAGTAATTAGAAAGACAGTCTTTTTCCAACCCAGCACCACTAGGCACTAGGCAGGGCAGGCACAGTGACACTTCACATTGCCCTCTCTTTCGCTAGACGTGAACGTGACGAGTGGAAGCTGGAATCCATTCCCACACTGCAGTGAGACGAGAAATTTCTTGCGCAAAGTACAGGGTCACATGCGTTGGATTTTGGAGCAATAGGCGACGAGAGAGAAAGAAAAGAGGTGAGAGAAAGGAGGGGCCATTCTCTCGTCTTGTTCGCTTGCTCGCTTCTGTTCTCGCGGTTACCACTGTTACGCCTTCAATGCTACCGCGTTACCGCTGGATCTGAGACAGTATCGCGCCGCGTACTCTATCGTGCTTCTCCGGGATTCAATTGTTCTTCTGGAATTCTGCCTTCCCGTGCTGCTTTGTCTGCCGCATCCGTAGAAAGGTGGGATCTTGGCTCAGTTTCTCGAAGATTTGATTTGTTTTCTCTTCTCCCACTTCTTTCGGGTGTTGAAGACATCTTTCCCTGGAAATGCAGTGTTGCGCGTGCTGATTTTGGGAGCAGCTCTTCTTGCCGTGCTCGAGGTGGGATTTCTTCGTACCTCACCTCCGACGCGTACCGAGGAGGGAAGAAGCAAGGAGAAAGGAAAGAAGCGAAATTTCGCTTGGTTTCTGCTGGATTCCGCGTGATTTTCTCTCGGAGAAGCTCAATTCCTTCCCCCGTTGATCTCGGGGCATGACATGAGTCTGTGCTCCATTTCCGCCAACCAGGCAGCAGCTGCGACGGCGCTGCAGTGCTAGCTTACTGGGCTGAGCTCCAATGGCGTCCTCGCCTTCTCCCTCTCCGGGCACCATCAAGGCCACCGTGCCGCCATCCACTACAACCCCATCGCCGGCATCTACAACTCCGCCACCGTCCACTTCCACGCCGGACTCTTCGGCTCCGGTGACGCAGCCCAATGCCACCCCAGCCGACCCCTCCTCCTCGCCGCCGGCCGCTCCCCCTCCACTTCCTCCCGCAGCCGTGCCACCCCCGCAACCCGCTTCCCCGCCGCCCTCATCTCCGCCACCTCCGGTCACCGTGCCGCCACCGCCAGTAATTGTTGCTTCTCCACCACCGGCCCCACCGGCCCCGGCCGCCGTAGTCCCGCCACCCTCACCGCCGGTTGCAGTGCCGCCTCCAGCTACCCCTGCTGCCCCTCCAAAGGCTTCGCCTTCAGTCTCCCCCGTGGTCGCGTCGCCGCCCCCATCCAATTTGCCGGCACCCGACCCACCGGCAGAACCAACCCCGCCGACAGTAGTGCAGTCACCTCCGCCACCACAGCGTCACCGGCCACGAACGCCTCCATCTCAGCCAGAAGCTCCGGCCCTGGCGCCACCACCTTCTGTAATTCCTGTCAAACCATCTCCGGCCAGCCCCACGCCGACCTCTGGAGATCCTTCAATCGTTACTCCTACTGTCCCCTCGCCTCCAGGCTCTGATTCTTCGTCAGTGCCAGCCCCGGGCACGACGGTTGATCCAGCCAGTCCAGCAACGACCAGCAGCCCTGGTTCCAACAAGTCATCAAATCCCACCGGACAGGGCATGGCCCCCTCAAATAACAATGGTGGAATGTCATCTGGTGCGAAGGCAGGCATTGGCATTGTCGTCGCTCTTCTTGTGCTTAGCTTGGTTGGAGCTGCATTTTGGTACAAGAAGAAACGGAGGAGAGTGCATGGTTATCATGCTGGGTTTGTGATGCCTTCGCCTGCCTCCTCTCCTACACAAGTGTTAGGTAATTTAATCAAGTGCATTTGCAGCAATCAAACAGCTTAAAAGTTGAGATTAATCTTTATGTCTACCTAGATGAACTGAGCAGCAACAACTCATTTTTTGTCCAGGGTATTCAGCTAAAACTAACTACACCATTGGCAGTCCTGAATCAAAAGAATCAATGCCAGAGTTCAGCATGGGCAACTGTCGGTTTTTCACCTATGAGGAATTGTACAAGATCACAAATGGCTTCTCAGCTCAGAATCTGCTTGGGGAAGGTGGGTTTGGTTCAGTGTACAAGGGTTGCTTGGCTGATGGAAGGGAGGTCGCTGTTAAGAAACTGAAAGATGGCAGCGGACAGGGGGAACGTGAGTTCCATGCTGAGGTGGAGATTATCAGCCGTGTGCATCATCGCCATCTAGTCTCTCTTGTAGGTTATTGCATTGCAGATGATCAGAGATTGCTTGTCTATGATTATGTGTCTAACAACACATTACACCATCATCTTCATGGTATGGTGGAACTTTTATGTATGGCACATGTTTTCCATTTTTCAGACTAAACAATCGTTGCTTGCAAAAACAAAAAGGACTAAACAATTGCTGTATACTTGTATTGATTTGTCATAGGACGTGGAGTGCCGGCGTTGGACTGGGCAGCTAGGGTTAAAATTGCAGCTGGCTCAGCTCGTGGACTGGCCTATCTTCATGAAGATTGTAATGACATCTTTCAGTCCTTTACATTTATTCGTAAGATAATTTCACTACTCGGCATTTTCTTTACTTAATTCTTTTCCTTGCAGGCCATCCACGTATAATCCACCGAGATATAAAATCCTCTAACATTTTGCTGGATGATAACTTTGAAGCTCAGGTAGTGATACATTCTATATAACTTGAAAAATGTCTTATAATAAAATTGTTTTTACTCACTGGATGGGTTCATTTGCTAGGTCGCTGATTTTGGTCTAGCAAGGTTGGCTTTGGATGCCTGCACACATGTAACTACACGGGTGATGGGAACTTTTGGGTAAGTAAAACAGTGTAAGCCCAAAGAAAACAGTTGACATTTGCTTATGTTCTAACACTTGTTCCTTATTTAGGTACCTAGCCCCTGAGTACGCATCAAGTGGCAAACTGACCGAGAGATCTGATGTATTCTCTTTCGGTGTTGTTCTCTTGGAGCTTATTACAGGCAGAAAGCCTGTTGATGCATCAAAGCCGCTGGGTGATGAAAGCCTTGTTGAATGGGTAAGATACAACAATAAATTTGTATCCGTATCGATGCTTCTAGTTTTCTAACCCTTCATTGGCAAAGGAAACTGACTGTAAACTAAGTTTATTTCCTCATTGAACTGTAAAGTAGACTCAATGATAATGTTCAATTCAGGACGAGTCTGAAAATATAGCAAACAACTATACACTTCTGACCTCCTCGACTCCCATTATTGAACTATGATTCTTCAGAATGCAGTTGATTTAATCAGCCCAAACATTTGGTAAATTGTGTGGACAAGTCATTTCAGGACAAGTTCTGATAGAACTCTCATGCAACCCTCATAAAAGAAATTGTTTGCTAGTACTACAAACAAACATTTTTTTATGGTGTACTTATTTGCAGGCTAGACCATTGCTTGGGCAAGCACTTGAGACTGGCAATGTGGGGGAACTGGTGGACCAGAGACTTGACAAGAACTATAATGAAGTTGAATTATTCCGTATGATTGAAGCGGCTGCAGCTTGTATTCGGCATTCAGCATCTCGGAGACCTAGAATGAGCCAGGTATAATATTGAAGAAGATCAATTGCACATCTCATGAAACCTGAACTTGACATTTTGTTGTTCTTGTTCTCAGGTGGTGCGGGCTCTTGACAGTTTAGCTGATGTCGATCTGACCAATGGTGTTCAGCCAGGTCAGAGCGAGTTGTTCAATGTTGCAAGTACTGCAGAGATCAGGCTGTTTCAGCGGATGGCATTTGGAAGCCAGGATTTCACAACTGATTTCAGCCATTCTAGCTGGAACAGCCAAAGCCAAAGCCAGAGCCAGAGTAGAGGTTTTGACGCCTCTGGTTCGAGGCACATGTAACCATCATCATAAATCGTAATCTAATTAGTTAGGGCATCTTGTATTGAATTTTTCTCATGCAATTCTTTGAGTGGGTTGATCCTGTAGATTTTTTTGTTAGTTTTCCATCTGTCTACTGCTAACATACATCATGTCCTGAGATCTGCTTGAGTGTGTAAATTTGATTCCCTGACAAACAAAAGTTCGTTAACTGTTGAGGAGAAGCTGATGTATTCAGCGACTAGAGCATTGCTCAATCGAGTTCGCAGACTTTACAGTATTACCATGGTTGGGATTGGGTTAGTTCTTACCTACTACCTTAGGTTGTAACTTCAGTATCCAATCTGTTTGAATCCCAGGCAAAAATTCGTCAATCTAGATCTGACTGCGACATGGAATTATTCGCAACATTGTTGTCTGCATCAACAGTACGCCCGAATGAGCTTGTGCGTCACCACATGGGAGAATACGAAACGAATCGGATGTCTCTGACGTTGACACTGCTCATAACCTGAAATGGAATTGACAAGATATCTTTGGTCTGAACTCTGAACTAGGGCGTCACACATGCCCCTCTCTCTTTCTAGTTGGGAATGAAGTGAAGAGAAATGAAGCGCGAACAAGATCAGGGGGCATCTACAACTACGGCGGTCCTAATTGCCGTCCTAAGTGCCGTGCCCTTTACAGATGGGTTGCAGGGGCCAAGAACGCAGAACGGCAGATTTGACCCGAAAGACGAAAAGAAGATGTTCCTAGTCTCCCTACCCCTCATGGTGATGGCCCATCGGATATAACTGGCACCACGCCCCAGGGCACTAACGCCACCAACTAGTCATGTGTTCATGTGGCATGTGCGAAGCCAGCACCTGTTCTTGTGACGCATGCCATGAGCAACACGGCACGCTTCACAGTGCTTAGCCCGCGTGTCACGCGGTAATCTAATCTAGGGGTAGTGGACTCAGCCGTTTCCAGACTTCAGTGACTCTTGACTCGTAATGATCTCTCGGATGAGAAGCGAGACTTTCCGAAGCAGGGATGAAATTACAGTAGAAATTCTTTGGTTAAAGTGGGCTATTTTCGGCGGTATAAATGAGCTACATTGTCCTACATGCTGCCTTTGCTAAACGTAAATGAGAAGCATGCATGAGAGGGTATCCCACATGGAGGAGACCTTGTTTTACAGTCTAAATATGATAATTTCATTAACTTCAGCAAATATCTTGTGTAGATTGATTGGTTGAACCAACAAGCTGGTCCAGAACAATTGTTCGATTGTATATGTGAGATGAGAGTACAGATACTGAATCGGCAATGCTTAAGTTGCACACCCAAGCCAAATCCTGGCGTGGGTGGGTTTGATCATTGTAGGTGCTCTTTGGCTTGTACCTCTTAACCTTATCTGATCTATGTGGCCCCCCCTATCATCAGATTTTTCACTACACTTTGCCCGTTGGAATACAGGCTTCATTACCCAATAACAAAATTCACAATTAAGAATCATTTTTTATCCAGATCCAAACAATACGTTAAGTTAAAAGTAACCTTCCTCCGGTGAAAGTTAACAGCACTTTTCTTTTTTTCAAGTCAGGTGAAAATCTTTTAACTCAAAGCCCGAAGAAATTTTAAGCGCGATCCCAAACTATCACATTGTTCAGTACCAATTGCAGATTTCAGTAACATGGTGACAGTGGCTGCATATAATTCTCCTGCCCCTCCTTATTTCCATTGTTATACGCCCATGCTTGCCATATAAAACAGACTGTCACTTTATTTTACAGTGGTCCTTCTATATATCTGGCATATACACCATGGGCTAATCCTTCCTATACAATACAAAAGATACAGTGAAAACAACATACTGTACAACTCATCTCTTACTAATTTGCTTGCAGTAACTTCACAATGACGAATGAATATGAGGAGGACGACGCCTGCATCATGTCAGAAATGCTAAGAAGGTAGCCCAAATAAATTCAAGTTGTTTCGATTTAATGAAATGTTCTATCCGTTGCATGATGAAAAATAAGCTGTGCCATTTTGTTTTGGAACCGGAAAGAAAGAGTAAGAACATAAACATATGTTAATGAGTGTTTCGTCCTATGACACTAGCAGAGTCAACACTAACTCATCAATCAACATAATAAAGAACTGAAAATTTCATCCTCCAGAGACAGAAGTCTGAACACTAAAAATGGGAAGAGCTTACATGAGCTCCAAAACGAGGGCTGAAGCACCGCCGCCGCCATTACAAACTCCAGCAACACCAAATTTTCCATTTTTCTGACTAAGAATCTGTGGAACAAGGAAGTTTAGCAATGAAATAAACCACAATCATTTTACATGTCAAAGTATCAAACATAATGCCATAACAAAGAAACAATGACAGAGATGTACAAACTACTTGAATTGCATGTAAGGATAAAACAATGGAACGGAATCCAAACTACCCAAAATATAGAGAAGGTTGATACATTGAATAAATGCTAAAAATATTAACTCCTCGAGGTTTGAACTTATTCTAGCTTCCCTTTTTACTAAAAAGAAGAACATAAAATTTCTGGAGCTACTCTGGAGCAAGGCTGCAAATAAAGTGAAAAAGGTTGTTCAACATGGTAATGTAAGAAATACAGTATCTTATAGCCTCCATACATTCTGACGGGAAGATTATGTAAATGAGATTATAGGAAAGAGGAAATTATATGAGCTTAGCTGAGACATTTGCAGTAAACAAGGATGTATAATATAGTTAACTACATATGGGAAGGAAGCACACCCCAAGCAACGTGACTATGATCCGTGCACCACTGCAACCGATAGGGTGGCCCAGAGAAACAGCTCCTCCACTTAAGTTTAGCTTTTCCTGCAATGTATATAAAAATTTATGAGATCGTTTACAAATATAAATATTAACTGATGCATTGTGAATCTAGGGACTCACAGAAGGGATACCAAGAAGCCTCTGATTGGCTAATGCAACAACCTGCAATGTTCAGAAGTAATAAGTCTAGACACGTGCTTCAGGCAAAGAACATTTTTTAGAGGAATCCATGCATAGAACTGTTGAAATTGGAAAAATAAAGGTCAAGAACATACAGAAAAAGCCTCATTTATTTCGTAATAATCTACTTGTGAAGCTTGAAGACCTGCATTCGATACCGCCTTTGGAATAGCAAGAGCAGGAGCTGTTGTAAACAGCTCAGGTGCCTGCAATTGTACAGTGTTTAGATGAGCAAGACAGTCAAAATGCTCAGTGTAATATGCCACTGCAAACAAGATTACAAGATATCTGAAACTTTAGCCCTCTAACATAGCATGGAAAAGGGATATTACCACCAGTTACAAACATTAAACAAGGGTCCAGATCTCACACATCTGTGATATTTATTTGACAAAATTTCGAGGGAATTGACAGAAAATGTTTTAGGACAGAAATCATGCGAGACAGCAAGAGGTACCTGAGCAGCATCAGCATAACCTCTGATTCTTGCAATAACTTGAAGGCCAAGACTCCTAGCTTTCACTCCACTGACAAGGACAATTGCAGCAGCCCCATCACTGAGCACAGAAAAGTAAGGATGGAATTACATTAATGCATTACACACACATAAGCAAACTTAATTTAGCTTATACAGAAAGCATAGAGTTCAAACTTGGTAATTGGAAGGAAAAGTCATGTTAAGCGCATGGGCAAGTAACTTTCAATCTCCACAATTTGTAACATCATTATCCCCAAAAGAGTTTACGAGTTCGGCTTTCTCATAGATCCTACTATAATGTTATATGACCTACAGGAGACATGTTATGAGCATGGCCAGCAGAGGTTTTGCTCCTGCCAGAAGTTGCTCCATCTTTACCCATTTATAGGCTAATATGCATTGATTTTGCACCTTTTTTTCTACAGTGAAAACTTTCACAACCCCTCATTTTGAAACACGTGTGTTTGGATGCAAGAACGTGGACAACTTTTCCTGCTTTTGTGGTGCAGTGTTCCTAGGACACAATAATTTGCACTGACATTCTCAATGTTTGTATTCCACCGTAGATCAAAAGAAGGATCCCTCGAGAAGCAGTGCTCAAGTCAATCACCATCACCAAGGTACTTATATTGTTCTGTTATGTGTACTAACTTCCACAAGTCGTGTTTTAGGAGGTCACGATTGTTCCTGAAGGACGGCCACGAAGCTTTCATAGGGCCCCAAATTGTACTAAGATCATCAGATAAAGTACTTGGAACTATTCCATCTGAGGCCTTGTTCGGTTAGGCTTGGAACAACGTGGATTGCAGCCCAAACCACACCTAATCAATCCATGTGGTTTAGACTGCAATCCATGTCGTTCCAAGCCTAAACAAACAAGGCCTCGCATGGATTGAGTGACACATGTGGTTTCACTCAATCCATGCCTTGGAACTAATACATGTGGATTGCTTTCCACAACAACCGAACAAGGCCTAATAGTTAGCATGGGCAAGACACGGCGAACTTGCGCTCGAAAGGAGGATCTAGGATGCGATTTGGGTCTAATCCTTGCTTCCTCAGGATGCCTGTCATTATAAAGTCGGATCCTCAGCTTGTATCTTGATGCTAACAACAAAATCTCTCAACCAACTAATGTTATGCTTTACATCCAACTAAACTGACTTGATAGCTAAGAAAAATAATCAACCAGATAGTGACTTACCTCTAAGCCCTGAACGCTTTGCTGGACTAGGCCTTTTTGCCTATCTTGAGCCATTACTGTAACCATGGCCAGTTGCGAAAGGGTCTGTATCCTAGTGGTTACAAGAGCCTTAGTAGCACCCCAGGTCCTGGGTTCGACTCCTTGTGGGAGCGAATTTTCTAGGATTTAACGGCTTTGTGCTTTCAGTGGTAGACGACGCTCCCGTCGACAGCGAGGCGCCAATGGTGACTTCGTCAATCTTGAGAATTTGCCGGCTCAGTCTTCGAAGATGCTCATAGGGGTAGGGTTTGCGTACATGTGTTCATAGGGGTGAGTGTGTGTGCGCTGTGAGTGTCTGAGTTGTACTATGTAATCTCAAAAAAAAAAAAAAAACATGGCCAGTTGGCCACAACACCACCTAATCCAACCTCATTCCACTATCCAAATATTAACTATTGTTGCAAATCAACCATTAAACACAGAGGAGACACCTCCTTTATTACATGTAAAATCCAAATTTTAGGCCATGGCTCAGAATCAAGCTGTGTGGCTCATGGCACACTTATCTAGACCAACACCTGTAGGAAAGAGGGAAAAAATCTGGAGCCAGGCTGGTTGGGAACCAAAACAAGCTTTGTGATACACTGCAATCCCCAAATGAATGCTCCATTGTGTTTGGATTGACTAATAGAATGGTCTCAATACCCGAAAACTCAAGCTCAACCACAGTGAATGGTATTGGGGATGTACTGACTAGCTTCTATACTATTCATACGAACAGGTTGCAGTGTTTTTCAATGGCAAAGAAGTATCACATGGTTTGACTACCTACAGAAGGCACGCCAACAAATGCAATGACAAGGTCTTATGGACTCACTTACAGTGATACCTACAAGCTGGCCTATCAATCGGAGATATGATTAGATTAATTAGGAGCAATAAGAAGACAGGAGTGAGAAGCAGCCTGTGGCAGGGGATAAAGAGGGAGGTGTGGAACATAAAAATATTTGAGTAGACAGGTCCTATTCTTATAGTTCTTGATCTCAATGATCTGCCTTCCTCACTGGAGGGACAAGCTCAAATAAAAAATAGATGCAAATCTAATCGAATCTTATCTTTTAACTAATTGGCTTGACGCAAAGGCAAGGAAATGCAGCTAACAAAGTTCATACTAACAAACTCATATCTACTTGTTCTTGGCAGGAGCATCCCTTCATTCATATGACAATAATAGTAACATAACAATGACAAAAGGAGATTATCCACGTCAGAAGTACTACATAAATAATTCAATTATAAAATAAGGACATTTGGGATATGGTATTATGTTGAATCTTGCTTCATGTTGTTTATATAAATACTGTATGGATAGTCAAAGAAGGCGAGTTACAAAGAAACAAACCTTATACTAGAAGAATTGCCAGCAGTTACAGAACCATTCGTCTTAAAAGTTGGCCCAAGTTTCTTCAGTTTTACTGGATCAAACTGTGTAAGAAAACATGTAAAATCAGATGAAAAAAAAGCAACGAGTATATAGCCACTGCAAATTTGAAGTGTGTACTATCATTCCATTTTGACACTGCATAATATTCATTTTTCTGAATCTGTAAAAGTCAAGATTACCTTTGCAAGACTCTCATCTTTATCAACAACTATTGGTGGTTTCCCTCTACCAGAAGGAACTTCAACCTGGGAAACAAGAAACATTTGAAATTGTTGCCAAGTAGTGAAGTACAAAAAAAAGAGGTTGGTCAAACCATGCACTCACAGGAGTGATCTCCCAGGCGAATGCACCACTGTTTCGAGCTGCTATTCCACGTTCGTTGCTGAGGATAGCATAGGAATCCTAGACAGAACAAGACAGACCAATATTAGTTTTGTGATGAGTAGAATTTATCTGGTTGTAATTTATAAGCTTAGCAACCTGCTCGCCCCTCGTAATTGAGTGCTGCTCTGAGCATAATTCGGCACACATCCCCATTGGGAAATCGTTGTACACATCCCACAAGCCATCCTTGAGCATCCCGTCGACCAGCACATCATGCCCAAACCGCGATCCTCGTCTGCATGTTATTTTCATATTATTATTACAAGCACAAGTTGCAACAGTACATCCTAGTAGCTTGAGAATGGTAACAACCTTGCTTCAGCCACATACTTGGGGACGTTTGACATGCTCTCCATGCCACCGGCGACCACAACATCATTAATACCCAGCTGAATGGTTTGCGCCGCTAGCATGACAGCTGCAAGATCCAATGCAATTACTAATTAACAATCGAATTAAGAATAATATCTGTGGCTATTCAACTCCCGAAGGCAGTTACAGTTACTAATTAGCAGTAGAATTAGAATATAATATCTGTGTGCTGTGTCGATTACAGGTAGCCAATGAAATTGATCAGTACCCTTCATCCCGGAGGAGCAAACTTTGTTGACGGTGGTGCAGGGAACGGAGTTGGGCAAGCCTGCGCCGAGGGCTGCCTGCCTGGCCGGGGCCTGTCCCAGGTTGGCGCTCAGCACGTTCCCCATGAACACCTCCTGCACGAGCGCCGGATCAACGTTCGCCCTCTTGAGCGCACCTAACACATTGGAATTCAGGAGGAATCAACAGAAGGGTCGCAATAGACGGTCGGTGGCCGGCGAGCGCGGAGCAGAAACGGATGCCGCGGGGGGTGGGTGGGGCACTTACTCTGGATGGCGACGGAGCCGAGCTTGGTGGCCGGGAGCGACGACAGCGACCCGAGCAGCGCGCCGATGGGCGTGCGGGCGACGCCGACGATGCAGACATCTCGCGGTTTCACGCCGTGGTCGCCGTGCTCCCGGGTAGCCGCGCTCGACGACGCCATGATCGACTGACGAGGTCGGAGACCGAAACGCCTCGCCGGCGGTGGCGGACGGGGAGTACGGCCGAGCTGGGGAACCGAGAACGGGACGCGGAAATTCCAAGGAGTCGAGGAAGGTAATGGGTGTGTATGTCGCTACCTCTCTTTCCCGTCGGACCTCGGACGCGCGCCACCTTTGCTTCGCCGGTGCGGATGCTTGGCAGCTTCTCCGACGGCGGCGGCGTTGGGAGGTGGTGGGCTGGATTGGAGAAGCGGGGACGGCACTCTTGTGTCGCCCACGCTGCGGCGCGAGACGAGACGTAACGGAACGG
The DNA here is from genome assembly GCA_030378355.1 of Eleusine indica. Taxonomy (NCBI): domain Eukaryota; kingdom Viridiplantae; phylum Streptophyta; class Magnoliopsida; order Poales; family Poaceae; genus Eleusine; species Eleusine indica. Next base: position 4,617,523 of record CM059497.1, on the reverse strand, counting down.
AATGAACCGAACCGATCACGATGGATTTCTTCTTCTCGTGTTTCTGAGGAGATCAACACGACATTTTTTAATTCAGGTTTTCCTAGTTTAGGGTCTGCGGAAGTGGAAGAGATTGCGCTGACGTGGATGCCGCTTTGGGCTTGGGTTCCCTTCCAAGTTCTAACGCATCCTGCCACTGTGGTTTTCCACCCCATCACGGCCATGTATCATTACTGGGCTGGGCTTTCGGCCCCTTCACTTTTGAGTCAAGGAAATGGATAGGATGGAATTGTCAGACATGCTGTGCCTTCAGTTTAGCTGAGAGCACTTTAAGCAATGAGCACTGAACATGACTCACGAGCTAACCAGTACTAAGTAGATTACTAAACTGTGGCTTGGAATCAAGGAGAATTTATCAGATGCATTACCAGCCGTCCAGGTCCATGAAAGGAGAAATTCCTTTTGCGCTGGACACGGTACTGGAGTGAAGATCAAGCGAGAACAGCGAGCAGTGACATGTCACCTTACCTTCACCAAACACGCTTAAGCCAGCTCTGTCTCGCTCGGGTAACCTGAGCTGGAAATAACGCCGGCCACAAGTTTTGATCCGGTCGGTGCGCTTGGGAGAAAAACACATGTCAAATTGTCATTTTCCCTGCGCGGGCTTAATCGTGAAACGCAAGCGACTTAACGAGCCCGCGGGGATGGCGAGCCAGCTCATGGTGCAGGTCGCTGGTCACTGTCCCCTCCCGTTCGTTGTGATCCGCTACAGCAACCGGCGACTGATCATCATCGAAGCAGCAGCGATCAGATCAGAATCGGGGGGGTGATGAGACGTGAAAAGACAAACGTTTATAAGCGATGTGAATCGGTTCATTAATCACATCACCACCGAGCATTGCATATGCAAAAGCATAACCTCATTCTGGGTCGTCCCGAGGCGAAGCCCATTAAAGGCAGGAATCTTTTAATCAAATAGTAATAAGGTTAGGAAGAATCGAACTATCGAGTGAGATTTATGCCACTGCATGCAGCAACCAGTACTGTGTACTGATCGTATGGTAGTTAGTACGATAATCTTTTTTGGTCCTGAGCTCTTGACCACAACCTGCACGGTACTACTAACTAGTACGTACCACTAAGTAGGGATACAGAGCTGTGTACTAAAACGCACCAGCTATATGTGAATGACGCACTTGCATTTCCACGAAGCAAAGTCATCACGACGAATGAACAAAAGGCGATCGGTGTCGTCCTTTGTAGTCTTGCTGAAATAGCTATAGCTTTTGCATATATAGTACTCCCTCTAAATTTTAATTATTGATGCAGTTAATTTTTTTAATTAAATTTGATTATTCGTCTTATTTAAAATATTTATTTATATATACAAAATTATATGGTACGTTTTAGTTTTTTTAGTGATAAAACAAATTATAACAATATATCTGATAATTTTTTTAAATAAGATAAATAAATAAATATAACTAGAAAAATCAACTGTATCAATAATTTAGATCCGGGTCTACTTAAAAGGCGGCCGGTAAAAGCCCTTACAAGCAGCAAGCGTGTCTCTTTTGCATTTTCTTGTGCGGAGAAAAGCAACGGAAAACATACAATCTCCTTTTTGCTTGTTCAAACTGGTTTGGTTAAACAGCAGCGTGCAGACATTGGCCCGCGCGCGGCGGGGCAGGGCCGTTGCGGCGTCGCCTTTCGCGTCGCGCTAACCGCGCGCTCACTCACCACCCGACTCCCTTCGCGGCCAAGCTAGTAGCCATGCCACCCGACGCCACGCTAGCTAGCTGCACCATACGCGCGGGCGCGCTATATACCCTGGTCCGCGAGATCGCCTACCTAGCAGCTTCTTCACCAGTGCGAATCGCATAGACATTGGCACATTGGCATTGGCGACGGCGAAGCAGGACACCACCCGCGGCAGCAACATGGCAGCCGCAGCCGCGCCGCAACCGCATTGGCGCCGCCGCGCCGCCGCGCTCATCGTCGTCGTCGCGCTCCTCGCCGCCCACCTCGGCGCCGCCGCGGCGCAGACGACGTCCCCGGCGCCGGCCGCGTCCACGACCCCATCCACGCCCGCTGCTCCGACCACCCCGGCCGCATCCACGACCCCCGCCACGCCGGCGGCTCCGACCGCCCCGGCCGCGCCGAGCACGCCGGCTGCACCGACTACTCCAGCCACGCCGACCGCACCGACCACCCCGGCCACGCTCCCTCCCACCGCCACCCCAACCGCGCCATCACCGCCAACCCCCACCACGCCATCAAAAGCGCCGCCGACGCCAACCACCCCCGCCACGCTCGCCCCCACCGCCACCCCCGCCGCGCCAGCCAAGGCGCCGCCGACCCCCGCCTCACCCGCTCCCGTCGCCGCCACCCCCGTCGCGCCAACCAAGGCCCCACCAGCGCCCACAACCCCCGCGCCCACCGTCGCGCCAGCCAAGGCCCCACCTGCCCCAGCAACACCAGCTCCCACCGTCGCGCCCGCCAAGTCACCACCAAAGGCGCCCGCGCCCGTGGCGACGCTGCCGCCCGCCGCGACGCCGCCCGCGGCCGAGGCGCCCGCGACGCTGCCCCCGCCCGTGGCGGAGGGGCCCGCGACGCTGCCGCCAGCCGAGGCGCCGTCCAAGGGGAAGAACAAGCACAGGAAGAAGAAGCAGAAGCACGGGAAGAAGGAGGCGCCCGCGGAGGCGCCGCAGCCGCTCAGCCCGCCGGCGCCGGCCGCACCCTCGCCCGCCGACAAGGAGGACGTCTCCGCCGATGGCCCCGCGCCCTCCGCGTTCGATCTGGTAATATTTCAATAATAGTGCGCGAATCATCACAAACTTATGCGACAAGATGGTTTCGTTTCATTTTACTATATACGAGACCAAAACTAACTCCACAGTCGTAAATGTTTCTTCTTCGTGCAGAACGCGAGCAGCCGGCAGTACCAGCACTGCGGCGTCGTCGTACTGCAGACCTTCGTGGCCGCGCTCTTGATGTCGCTAGCGTGGTAAATCGCAGAGAGATATATATACATATATGTATCCATACATATGTACCAGATTACGATTTAATTATTGTTGTCCCTTTTGGTATTTGTGCTGTATCATCATAGACTGGTGAGACTATCTGCGGGATTTGTTATAGGAACCCATTGGTTTGTGGCGTGCGATCATTTTTGACATTGTGTTCTTATATTTCTTTCATTTATTTTGGAATAAAGATGCGCATTTCTCGAGACCAAAAAAATATTGTGAAATTCGTCTAGGAATGAACAAATTGTTACAACATTTCCAGTGACATGGAGACGCCATTCCCTGAGGAATGCAACGCGGTGCATGTACAAGTACTAGTAGTACTAGTATTTAAGGCTTTGAACAGTTCTCCACCCTACTCGAGTTCTCCACTTCAAAAAATTCAACAGAATGGTGAAGAAAAAAAAGTGTCCGGTCTATTACGGTCAGACGATCTAGTAGTACAATTAGTCATCGTCCACTTCGTGAAAAGGCAGTGGAACCGTCTTTACCGCGCGAAACTTGCCTGCATTGTTCAGATGCTCATTCTCCAACCTGAAAAATTCGAATATCTTTAGCCTTTCAATGTGGTGTTCAGGAACGATATTGTAAACAACCATCAAATTATTCGTCTCACCTATAGAAATTCCAGTGCCCTCGCCGAATCACCTCGAGGGCCGCTAGAAAGAACGAAGTGACCCTAGAGTCCAAACTCCCGAAGTTTGGATGAATTACGGTTTGCAGCCAAGCGAGCCTCAGAACGAGGTTCAGTCCCTGCAAAAAAAAAAATGTTCAGACAAGAATAAGAACATTTCCCCTCAGCCTTTGGTTGTTTAGGAACGTGTTTTTTTTTTTTTTGAGAAGATATTTTGGGAACTTGATTCTTCACTAGTGCAGAACAAACAGCATGCTAGCTAGTCTGATCCGTTTAGTGATCTGTGAGGTGTGAGTTGGGAATCTCTCGTGCATTTTCTGAGTTCAGTTTTGATGGTTGATTTCGCGATCGGACAGCCCTGTCTGAAGTCTAAACGAGCAGTTTGTTCAGCATCGCAGCCAAACCTGTGTTTGGGATGGCTTTACGTACCATGGAAAAGTAGTATACGGATTTCCTCTTGAGGATGAGGTCGTTCCTGAGCCAGGGGTTCTTGGACTTGGGCTGGAGCAGGCCCCAGTCCTTGACGAAGTCCCAGTACAGCTGATACACCGTGGCGGTGCTGGACACGGCGACCAGCACCGACAGCGACGCCACGCTCTTGTCCTTCTCGTAGGCCACCTTCGCACCGGCGGCGAGCATGGCGGAGACGTACTTGCCCAGGTTCACCAGGTGGCTCGCGTCCCCCTCGTCGAACCACCTCCTCGCACACTGAACATTTTATTTGCACAGACGTTTTCTTCAGAGTTCATCCTCAGGCAATCATTCAGAATTTGAGGAAAAAAAAAAAGGACTCTTCTGTGTTGTAGTCCAGTAGTTCACCTGCATGGCTCTCCAGTAGTAAGGCAGGAAGGAGACGGCGTAGGCCAGGTCTCTAATGTGCTTGGTGTTGATGCAGTAGCCGTACTCCTGCGTCCTGTAGCTCCCGCTGAGGTAGTAGCAGGCCAGGTACTCGAGGCTTCGTAGCATTGGCACCTGGCTGCAGAGCTGGTCAGCCATGAAGAAGTCCACCATCACAACCTGTGCAAAATGTTCAGAATTCAGCACGCTGTTCATTGGTCCAGTTCAGATCCAAGAAGATTATAAGCGAACAACGATCGGTTACTGTCAAGAACCTTTCTAATAGAAATACTAGCAAGTACTGCAGATGCCGTACCTTGTAGAGTGGTGACAGAACAATGTTCCTCAGTATCCTGAGGAACAAGAACCGACTCGACCGGTAGACGATGTTGAACGGGCAGAACAGAACCAGCAGGAACCCCTGCACGCATCGAACACATTCCGTTATTCTCATTCCGATTACGCGCAGCACGTTCCTTAGTTGATCACCAAGCGAGAAGCGCTGTCACGACGAATGAGGATCGGAACAAAAATAATTGTACCAGCAGCAAGATGCCGGGGATGGCGTGGACATGGTGGTACCCCCTGAGGAGGAGCGCGAGGTGGGCGAACATGACGCCGGCGACGGCGGCCATGGACGCGGCGCACACGAGGAACACGTCGCGGGGGCAGAGCTCCGCCGCCGGCGAGAGCTCGAAGATGAAAGCGTAGTTGACGCGGCACCTGCGCCACGCCGCCATGTTGCAGCCGTACAGGAGCAGGTGCAGGAACAGCAGCGCGAACGTGCTCACCACCGGGTACGCCGTCTCCATGTACGCGGCAGCAGGGCCGCCGCCGCCGCCGTGGCGTGTGGTGTAGTACATCCCGGCCATGTGGGCCACGACGCAGTAACCCACGAACAGCGCCGCGAAGCAGCCCGTCGTGAGGCCCGTGAAGAAGGGCACGGCGTGCGACGAGTCCTTGCGCTGCGCCGGCTTGAGGTACTTCATGGCCTCGCGCTTGTTGTCGCCGGGGAAGTGACGGACGAAGACGTCCTCTACCTCGTCCATCAACTTCAGTGCCTGCAGCGAATGTTTCGATGGCAGGCAACGTCATGTTCTGTTCGTGTTTTGTCAGTTTCAGAACATGAAGCACTCTGTTCTCTGTCAGACAGACAAAACAGGCAGAGAGCAGAATGTTACACACATGCCTCGTCTGAGCTGTTGAAGTAAGAGCTCTCCACCACCCTGAGGTACACGTTGAGCACCTGCTTGCCGCTAACTTTCTCAAACTTCTTCAGGATCTTTACGAACGCCATCATGTTCAGGTTCCTGCATTTTTGACAAGAAAAGCATGTCATAATTTGACAAAAACACAGTCTCAATGGGAAAGCAATCTCACACTTACCGGTACGTGGCGAGGTAGCCCAGGCCCTTGTACAGCTCGACGAGGGCCGCCTTGATCATCTTCTCCGCGTGCCGCAGCTTCGTCTTGTTGACGCTCTGCTGCTTCCCCGCGCTGCCGTCGGCGTTGCATTTCTTGGAGCTCTGGCTCACGAGCTCGTCCCACAGGATGTCCGTCAGCGCCGAGATCGTCCTCGACGGGTTCGTCAGGGGGATGTTGATCTTCAGGTTCTTCGTCCTCTGGCACCCGCACGTCGACCTTCCTAATCCTAGGCTCTTCGTCTCCATCCCGAAGGTTCCAGAGGTTTCTAGAGACTGCGGGGTCATCGCTGGCTCGTTCTGGTCCGTATCTGTTGCTGTCGCCATGTACCTGGTGGACTCGTCCTCTGTTTCGACTACAAAAAACGAATCAAGAAATGCCCAGTACTATTAAATATCGAGGGATTCGCGTCAAAACATAAGAAAAAACTATCGAGCGAGGAAAGAAATTATGCTTCCAGGAGTCATGATCTAGCATAAATAATAAACGCATGGAATTTCGCATTATGCTTATCTTTTCAGAATATAAAGGGAAGCATCGACATTATTAACCTTTTTCTCGTTTCTAGTGTACTACGTGTCTCTCAGTGCGCAAGGACATGCAAAATAAAACAAAATAAAAAAAACAGATTATCTAACAGTATCCAAAACTAAAGTTGGATAATAATACGGCCGTGCCAAATGCAGACAGAACTAAAGGCATTCCGACGATAAAAGGCGCCGGATATTCCCAGTCCCAGGGCAGAGCTAGCTTAGTGACTGCTTGCTCAGACGCCTCAGAAATGCAATCGATCGACATGGACCTCCACCACACCAGTCGCCACCCCCATTTGCCGCCGGCCACAAGCAGTAAAGCAGAGGGACACACGGCACACTCAACTAGCTAGCTAATTAAGCCGGCACGCATGCGGTTTAATTCTGGCTACTGCGGCGGATGCCAAGGTTGATGGTATCTACTCACCGGAGCCGGAGGAGGTGAAGGAGCTGGCCAAGGAGGGGTCGTCCCTTGCGGCCTTGAGATCGGCGAGGATGTCCATCTGCTTCCGCAGCGACTCGCCACGCTCCAGGAACTCCTTCTCCTTGCTCTTGTAGAACCGGTTCACCTTGTTCAGCTGCGCGTCCAGCCGCGCGAAGAACTCCACCACCGCGTCCGTGTCGTCGCCGGCGAACTGCTCGTCTAGCAGCTCGGTCTCGTACACGTCCCCTCCTCTGCTCGCCGACCCGGCCAGCTTCCGGTGCACCTATATACATAGACATGCAAAATATTAGTAAATCTTGTTGTGGGAGGACACACACAACACAAAAGCTTTCGTGCATGAACAGAAACCGTGTAAAATGTCAGTTAGTATCAGTACTTTTATGACTCCGTGATCGTTGGTCGCATTGGCGCCGAAGAGATCAGGGAGCTTGTGGAAGAGCCACTGAGACAGAGAAGATCGTTGCGCTTGTTGATCAGTGGTCTGTTGCATGTTGGTTAACCCTGATGTGCTGCAGTGATCATGATGGCCGTGCACCAGGGCGTGTTGCATCCTCTTAAGATCCTTCTTGAGCAGGCAGTAGTCCACGAAGGCGTGCTTCCACTCAGGGACAAGCTGCCCTTCAAACTGCTGGGTGAACTTCACCATGGTTACTGGTTAATTAGGTTACGACGACGACGACGACAATCGAGCAAGCTCGATATAGGAGTGGTCGGGTTACTTCTGGTGGGGGTTGGGAGGGGGAGCCATGGAGATGCTTATATAGGCTGTTAGAGGGTAAGGGAATCGCTTCTCGCAGGTGTTGGGAGACAGCACATTCCGAGATATACTGCGTTATAGGGCAGGCTTCTTGGTGGTGGTGTGTAGCTTGCTTGGAGGGCAGCTCTCTCTCACATGGCCTCCACTTGTTGGGAATGGTGGTGCGGCGTGGATAGGATTGGATTCCAGTAGGGAATCGGAGAGAGCTGGGATCAAAGTGGTGGTGGTGGTGAGGACGGCGGTGCAAGGAAGAGAGGTGTATCAGATGAACATGAAGGAGTGGTGTTGTGAATAATGGAGATGGAGTTGCTGTCCAGGAGAGAAGAAATTAGGTGCATATATGGAGGATGCGTGAAGGAGGGGATTGGTGTGGTAGCAGAGAAGAGAAATTAGCCAGTGGATGTGGGCTCCATAAATGTTAACTACACGGTGCTGAGAAAATCCCATCATTTGGCCCCCGTGTAGAGCACAAGTAGTGCTCTATCAGGAAACATGGTGGCAAAAAGTAGGAACCAATGATCAAAATTCTCCCGGTTCCTTGTTCATACGTTGTAAACTAATTAATTAAGGGTCCACACATTTACATGGCTAGTACTAGTATCAATCTAATTAACTATAGTTACTAGTAGTGATGGATAATGTATAGACATATATAATTGAAATTTAGATCAAGTTTTTTAATATGACGCTGGTACACAATAATCTATTAACATATATATTTTTAGAATATGGGAATATATTCCTACCTTTACGTTTTCGTACATAGTGGAATTTATAAAAATATAAAGGGGTATTTGACTTTTTTTTTTTACAATGCCAATGGCATGGGTACATGTACAACGGTATATTTTTAGGTCCTTAAAGAGTTCGGCCATGGGTTGAAACCATACCATTTGCCTAGTCTAAAGTGCGGAAGTCGATGAGTTGTATGACAATTTTATCCAGGTTTAGGACTCCCATATTGGATATAATAGTACTGCGTCCTGTATGTGAAATTGCTTTTGAAAGATGTACAAGAGAAGCGTTGAGTTTCTCCCAGATCAAAAAAGTGTCTAATTTTCTAACCTTATTTTTCATATTTTCTAGACTTCAATCGACTGAAAGCTTTTAGTTAATAGTTTTTTACTTTGTGGTTTAATTTTTCTTTTGTAAGATTACCTGTATAACAATTAAAAACCGTTGGATTTTGATCTTATGGCTCAAAACACTGATTAAAAATTGCTCAAACTTTCAGTCAGCTGAATTAGCAAGTCCCTTATTTTTCTCCCAAGTCAAAAGAGTAACGAATTCTCTGAGCTTTGAACCCTGCATGAACTTAGATAAGATAAAGATTGTTATATAGCTCACTCACGTTCGCACTTTAGACTAGGTTAACGGTTTCAGCCTCGCCATTGCCAAACTCTCCATGGACGTTGAGTCCTTTTTGCCTCATGCGATCCCCATCGATAATATTAGGTTATTTTTTCTTTATGTTTTGTTAATAAAAGAGATTTTAACCGTGCCAGTTCAATCTTACAAAATTATTGGACTCAAGATGCCGTCTCATGCATTGTTTCATGCATTATATACATTTATTTTTATATTCATAAATCAAGAAGTTGTATGATGATTAATATGAGATATCTGAATAAACCACGTATTGTATAAGTCATCTGATAAACCAATTCAAGATTACATATCATACAGGAAACATACATGAGACGAACATAAGACAACACCATTGTACTTATGTTTAGTACATAGGTCAGTGCAGCCTTTCATTAATTCTGACTTTGTTAGGCAGTAGCTCTAGTGTGTTACGAGTTTAATTCGCATGTAAAAAACTAAGAAACAACAATGCAACGATGAAAAAAATATGCCACGAATGCCATATATCTAATAGATCCCATATGCTACATGCACATTATACATATCATCACGCGTGAAGCATATATTCGATAAGTGCGAGGCAAGCTACATCACAGTGGAAAAGAATTGTACCTGCAACATATTTCCATACTGTGCATATTTTAACTTGGCGGTCGTAGACAAGACTATTTGAAATTGAAAGTGTAATAATACTTTGTCTCCGACAAGGTACAAAGGAACGGGGCTTAGTTCCTTGTGGATTTGGCATTTCAGCATATATATTACTATTGAAGCATGCTTTAGTTTTGCACGCAGTTGTTATATGTCTCTATTTTTAAGGAAAAATATGATTATTTATGTACGAGAAATTATGATATGCATTAAGCATGTCTAGGAATGAAATTCGCATGCCCGCATGCTAGGTTTGCTGCATTTCTGCCTCTTGCCATAAAGTCACTTTGTTATGTGAGTATCCTTGGCAAGAATTGGAGCCCAATGCTCTGGCTCTTGAAGGCATGGAAGGTTGGAATTATATATGGGGGCAGAATAAGCTTCAAGGTTACTTACAGCATGGTTGTGAGGGAGAGAATGAGTAACGTATGGAAGTAGTAGTCAAGATCATGCACTCAACGACGATGCATATATGCATGTACAGTAGCAAAGTATCCAATCACAACACACAAACGTGATCAATCAAGATAGGTAGACACTTGCTGAATCCGCGAAATCGGACTCCATTATCAGTTGTCTCTCTGAACAATAAAAGAAGACACCAGAGAGAAAGAAAGCCGCCCTCCCACTGGTCGAAGAAAGGCCCCTTCTCCTTTAGCCTGCTCTTTCTATTAGAAAAAAGATTATCTTGCATTATATTGGGAAGAAGGCAAAAGACCAAAGTCCACGCATAACTGCACTTGCGTCAAATCACATACATTTGGGTGCATTTGTTAGAGAAGGCGAAACACTGCACCAATTAGATCAAACAATTGACCTGAGTGAGCAAGCAACCTAAGTCTCCCAAATATAGGCTTGAGAAATTGTAACATCGTCTTGATTGGTCTGTGATTACTAAGATACTTTATAAATCTATATTTTTGCGAGGATAATTTATAAATCTGTAGTGCGCATTCTGCTTTCATTCACACCAATCTGCTTCTACTTAAAAGGGCTGGAAATTAAAGCAGGAAAAGCTACTAGTAGTGATTGTGTGTGTGGAAGATAGTTTCATGGCGGTGCCGTTAGTTGGCTCCTTTACGTCGGTCGTGTCTGAACTCTGAGGAGACAAATAAGCAGAAGCAGGTCGATCTCAGGTCGGTGTTTTTTGTTCGACCCGATCGAGTCCGAGTGCGGTTGCAGTACCTTCGATTTTTATGTGTCGAGATCTTTCTAAGCTAGCTGCTGACAGTTTTGGAGGCAAGATCTTGCATGCAAGCTTAACTGGTCTCGTGTGTGATGGATGCATGTGATGGGTCTCGGTGCCTACTGGTCGGCCCTACTAGCTCGAAGCTAGCTAGCTGCTGCACCGAACTTTGGCATGTTGCATAGTGTATCCTGGTTTTAATTTGCTTATCTTGGTTGGATCGGGGTCCTCTGAATTGAAGTTATCAATTCAGAGAAAAGACCTTGGTGCATTAGGCGTGATCTGGCCCGTTGATTTTGTGATGAATGGTCACATATTTTTTAAATAAAAAATATCAATCCCCGTAGCCCAGCTCCGTCAACCTCTCGACACTTCCTCTCCTGGATCCCCTTCTCGCTGGCCACTCGCGTCATGCTCGCCGGAGGATGTATCCACTGACTCTACGGTCACTGGAAGTCAAGAACTACTTCCGCCTAAATCCATTGCTCAAATATTGTTTTGCTCCACCGAGGTCGATCTGTAAAGGCTGTAGGCATTCTAATCAAGCTTGTGCTACAAAAATCAAGCTCCGTGGGCACCCATATCTATCTTGCTCATAGCGCTTTGTGGCCATGGCCGTAAAACATATCAGTGCTTGTCTCGCTTTAATTTGATTAAGAGATGGTAGTCGCCATTATTGGTTGTGCCGCTTGTTGTTTCCATTACGCTGTGGGAGCCTCAGCTTGCTCATAGCGCTTTGTAGCCATGGCCGTAAAACATGGAAAGTAATAGGGAGGGTGTCGGCAAGCAGCTAGCTCGTTAGATAACCAGGAGCTCCTTCCGGGGGCAGACAAGCAACCTAGCGATGAGATGAGACGAACATCGCCTGAAGTTCAGACTAGCACCCTGTACTTGCGTCGGAGAAAGCAAACGAAGAAGGAAAGTAGGGTCCTTGCTGATTTTTCTAATGGAAGAAGTAGCAACAAATAACAACCGTTGCCATACCGATGAATGGCTCAGATATTGCCTAATGCAGAGGAGAGCTTCTCTGCATTAACAACGCCAATTCAGAGGACCCCGATCCATCTTGGTTGGTACATGTGCATCCGTCGTGGCATGGATGCACGCTGACTGTTCGCCACTTCGCATGCATGGATGGTTCATGGTTGATTCATAGACAACTTTGTAGCCAAGAGTCCAAGACAGATGTGGACTTTGTTTGGAGTGCACACCAATCAGTTTTTTATTCAAAACAACACAGCTGGTACTAATATAGACACTATGAGTACTCATGAGCACACCATCTACATCCTATCTCTATAAGCACATTGTAAAGATTGAGCAAGTAAATCATGAGGTTCACTAAATCACTACTGATGTCTCTCGCTGTCGATAGAGACACTTACTTCCTGCCACTGAAAGAGTAATTAAACATCCTCTCAAATGAGATGCTGCCACGATCAACGACCATGACCCGGAGATGCCACCACCACCAACGACCACGACCAGGAGCTGCAGCACCACCAACGACTACGACCAGGAGCTGCCACTACCACCAACGACCATGCCCGGAAGTCGCCTCGACGACCACGACCATCGCTGGTCGGAATGTTTCGACCGGCCTCCTCCCCGTGCACATCTCCTCCGGCGAGCGAAAGATCCAGCCATAAGAGTTTACATCTTCTTATCCGCTGCCGTAGTACTTTCTCCTGCAAGCAACGAGCAATAAAAATTAGTTAGGGGATTTGACTGACATGAGCAGTTGCTTGAGGCCATTCTTCTCTGCCAAACATCGGATTCTCAGTCACGGCATCACTGGCCCGAATCCGGCGTCAACCCCAGAGCCGCCACGTTCGAAGCCGGCCATCATCTCTGCCTCGGTCCGCCGCCTCCGAACGTGGGTAGGCCGAAAACGCCGGAACGGCGACACAGCGAGCTCAACCGATCTCGCCAAAGTCATCGGAGGAGAGTACTGCAGGGAGGGGTTTGGGGTGGGGGGAGGAGGAGAGAATCGGGAAGAGGGATGAGAAGAAGAGGCGCGCGGCGGAGAGGCAGCGCAGCGACGGCGAGGCGGCGAGGAGGGAGGTGGCGGCGGGCAGAATGGCGGAGCCAGGGATGTTAGTGTTTGGTGAGGGGAGGAGCGGGTAGAGGTCCACGAGATGGACGACGTCGCGGGGCTCACCGGCACCGGCCGACATGGATAGACGCCGGCGGCGGAAGGGAGCGCGAGGAAGGGGAGCGTCTCTGAATTAATACGGCTCGACGGGTGGGTTTCGAGGACCGGGATGGTGTGGATGTGGAAGAGGAGCCGAGGCGCTTCCTTTGAGCCGGAGGATCTGCCGCGGGATGGGCTGGAGTGGCGGAGCGGCGAGCTCCATCGCCGGCGGGTGGTCTTGCTTCCGTCCCTCTCGCCTGTCAATTCATGCTTGATGGACTAGGTCTATCACAAGGAATCTAACCAATAAGTGGGCTACACTTAGTTTGCATGCACATCCATGTGTTAGCCTGCAACTAAAAAACTTTAAGGTTACAAGAACCAGTGGCAGAGCTAGAGAAAAAAATAGATGGGGTGTGACACATAAAAAAAATTGTGTGATGTTCAAGTTTAAATGGTAAAATTTTGGAGCTCATAACAGAATTTTGAATATTCTTGGGTACAGCAGCACCCACAACCCATACATAGCTCTGATCCGCACCCATAACCCATAAAGAAAAGTATCCTTTTCGTGATGTTCTGTAAACATACTAGACGGTTGCTATATTTTTTTTCCTGACTATAAACATTAGAAAAAAATAACTGTTACATCCGAACCAGCATCTATTGTTTCCACCGACATAATGTATGAGCCAACCCAATCTATGTGTGTTTGACTTTGCTTAATTATGTTTTATTAGTAGTAACTAGCAAAATATCCATACGTTGCTACACACGTAACTTAAATCTACATATAAACAGGATATTGGATACACTTGCAGTCAATAAGTACGGACATACATGATGCATATTATTCATAAATAAGAGAAATAATATCATCAAAATAGTTTAATACATAACATTCATTTAGTAATACTAAGTCAATGTTTCAAAATTGTTTGCGGTGGATGAGTAAGAGGTAAAATTTAATATCTTTTACATGTTGACTTCTTGCTTCATTATAATATGCAGAGGACGTACTATACGTGTTGATTTGCACTCTCTGCGTGCATGTTGGTTTGCCTTTTCCTCTTCCATATTATGTTCACCCTTGCTTCTCTGTCAGTGACATAAATCGCATCCTTCTTCCCCCACTTTTCCCCGTCGTCCCCCCTATCGAGTTGCGATTCGTTCACCGCGTATCAAACAGCTGGAGTCGTATGTCGCAGATAGTGGTAGTGCGATATTGGTCAGGTTTCCACTTTATCTTTTTCTCGCTCCTAACTATGCTTTTGTTTTTATATCATCAAGTTCATTTTGTTGCTTTAATAGCGACTATTGCTATAGCTCCTGATTTTATCTTGGGCGAGGTTGCTTCATTATTCAGTGTACATCAGTATACGTATGCCTGCTTGGCTGCGTGCATTTGTCGGGCGGTCGAGCTAGTGCAAACCACGGCATGCTAGACAAGAACTAGTACTTATTAGTTATCTTTCCGTCCCGCGATCGTCGCTCTCGGCCAATCTTTCTGCAAGCACCATCGATCGTCATCGATCTCATTCGGTGATTCGGGCATGGAATTCTTCCATCGTTGCTGCTGTGTGCGCCAGGCTCATATATCGCTTGATCGATCATAATGCATAAAAAAAACATAAGGAATTCCTTCCCTGCATCTCATTCTCGAATCGGTCGCATCATGACGCACACATCAACATATCTGTTGTGCATGCATGTACACTTAGGGCATCGAGATATAGAAATGTTCAGTTCGTCGTGGCCATGGAAGCAGCATCAGACCTTTCGAGTTCATCAGTCAGTTCGATAAGTCTGGTAAAAAGCTAGCTACAAACAATCCTATCAAGTTTTGGTCCCGTTATTCTTCTCTTTTCAATATGTTACTGCATAATTATTTATGAACTAGAACTGGAATATGATTTTCATTAACAAAATGAGATGTCGACGCATGATGGAGGCCTGTATTATTGTTGGTCATTCGGATTCGGATACGCCCCGGTTGCAACTGTGCAAGTAGATAGATATCTGTGTGGCTGCATGCAAATTGATGTACTGTATCTACTATAGGAGTACTCTGAATCTAATCGATTGCTTAGGTTAGGTCAGTCTGCGGTGATAAGGTGGGCAACACGACACTAGCTGCGCTGCGCTGGCCAGCAAGGAGAGCGCGGTCACACGATGGATTGCTGACGAGGCCTATCCGCCTATATTTTGAGCTCCTGCATCCCTTTTTGTGCAGATTCCTGAGCAGGCGGTCATTCAAATATGCATGAATTCATGGTTGCCTTGATCTTGGATAAAAAAAGTTGAGAAGTGCTTCGATTGAGCTCTTTTTAAATTTGCACGAATCTTAAAACAGTAGACTAATTAATTTTTAATTATTAATTCCCTCAATCACAAGCTCTTCCCTGACCATCAAATCCAGACCTAAAACCCATCTGAGCCCGGTCAAGATGAAGAAATTGGATCGAACTCTCTGTTCTCTTCGTCCTCCTCGATGGCAGGGACGACATTGGCCGACGGTGACCAACTCCGTTGATCCATGGCAAAGGCGGCACTCATCACCTAGCGGCCGAAGTTGATCATGTCAATGCTTCCCCGAGTCCTAGCTCGGTGCAACGCCTCTCTGCGTTATGTCATTGATTCATGCTAAGGGGAGCGAGGGAGTCAAGTCGGCGGCAAAGACCTGACCCACCTCCATCACCCCGTTGTGCAATGACTTCTCCTAGCGGTACTCCTGTGTTCCTTGTTCACTAATATCGATGAAGAGCGTCGGATTAGCCAGTTCCTCTACATGGAACCTTAGGTCTCCATTGCAAAATTACGGTGGAGTACTCTCTCCTTGCATTAGCACTGTAGCCTAATAATGATGGTAAATGATTGATGTGGTTTATATTTCGGTTGAATGCACGACTACTGTCAGAAACTCTGTTCTAGTCAGTGTCGGATGCAACATCTCTCACATGGGGATTCAAACAAGTGTACTAGTTGTTTATGGGAGGTCCTCCCCTGGTTCCAGTTGTTTAGTAGGGTCAGGATATATAATGTCATGGATTGCTAGTAACAATGCTGTAATTTAGTCTTTGCATGAGCATTGTTATATTTTGGCACGATGGCTCAACTTGTGTAATTGTATATACATGTTATAGCGACATGTGTACTGATGCACTGGATGTTTAGTTGACCAAGGATAAAAGGTGCAGTAGAAATAATACTAGGTCATTATAAAAAAGAATTGGATATTACTGATGCATATGTTCATTGAAGGAGCTGATTTATGATGTATTGTAGGAGTACGATAATGATGATTCTAAGGATGAAATGTTCATGAATTTTACAAATTCTTGGTCTAATTAGAAAGCAGGGATATTGTGAATAAGACCTTTGCAAGTGGACGAGGCTTTTTCTAGTAATAGATAAGTAAATTGAGGAAGAAACTGGTGGTTGAACTACTCTGCTAAGATGCAAATCAGATAATTAACGCTAAGGATGAGGTCAAGGAAGTTATCGGGAGAAGGCAGATACTTCACAAGAAGAGCAAGGACAAGACCTACTCTTCTTTAAGAAAGCAGATCACAAATCATAATTTTTTTTAAAATTTTTTGTTATCCTTAGATGGCGTTTAATTTTATTTATGCTATAGAGTGAATGTCAAGGTTTTTAGGTACAAGGTGCTAGGATTATGAGTCCTAATTGTATACCCTTTTTCTTTTGTTAAAATTCCAAGTGGTAGCACCATAAGTCGTAATTACACTTCAATCTTTTCGTTCCTCAGAGAGTTCAGATTGTTTTATCCTAATGAATCTATAGATAGTTATTTTTTCATCTGATGATGTGAAGTCACTGGTCTGAATCCTCAAAACTTGCATCGTACATGCCGCTCATCCAGGCCCAGGCACTCAAAATCAGTCGCCTCGCTCTTGTTTTCATGCTATCTACAGGCAACAGATTTGCCTAGGAGTCCTGTGTCATCAGTTTGTTTTCATCATTGGACATATTTCAACTAATTTTCAAGCTATCTACAGGCAACATATTTGCCTCGGATTTTATGCTGACCATTGCAGACATTGCATTCTAAATGAGCCCAAATGAGCAACTAAATACCATTTTCAAGAGCGTCAAAGATACAATAAGATATGAAAATGTCTAAATATG
The DNA here is from genome assembly GCA_030378355.1 of Eleusine indica. Lineage (NCBI taxonomy): Eukaryota > Viridiplantae > Streptophyta > Magnoliopsida > Poales > Poaceae > Eleusine > Eleusine indica. The sequence continues at coordinate 4,600,396 of CM059497.1, read as the reverse complement.
AATTAGGAAAAAGATACCAAGTGTTCAGTACAGATATATGCATGACAAGTTATTGCTTGATCATTCAAGCAAAATTCAATAACTGATGAAGAGCAGTTACTGACAAAACAATCAATACAGCACTAGGCAAGTTACTGTGTGGCCATGTTTCACTCGTCAGGAAAGATCATATATATTTTATACATATGAAAACCGATTGTTGATATACAAAATACACAATCTAAAAAGATTCAATGAGATTCTCAAGTTTCTGATGAACTAGATAACAACACTTATATATTAAAATTCAGGCAACATATTTGCCATGTTTGGCAAATATCCTACATCTTCTGGTTCTGTTGATGGCACAACATCTCCGTTTGTAACCATGTGTCTCACCCCTACTGAAAACAAAGAAGCATCAACTAGAAGCATTCATGACTAAACACCGAGTATGAAACATGGAGGATAACTAGTCTTGGTCTCCTCATTGCCAACCGACAAAAGCAGAGGCACGCCACCGCGGCGAAGAAGGAATCGGGGCCACGCCTGCCGCCATCCACTTTGGCCGCCACATAATGAGTGTTGCCGCCGCCACGAATCGGTGGAGCATATCACTGCCGGGCAATGCCATCCCTGTCGCAGAGGAGGAGGAAGAGAACGAAGAAGGAAAAGAACGGAGGAAATGCATAAGTCTTGGAGATAGAGATTTCATTTCGATCCGATTTTCCTGCCTTGAACGGGCACATCTGGGCTTCGGATCTTGGCTCGATGGATAGTGTCAGGCCTATAATTAAGAGAATTAATAATTAAAAATTAATTAATCTGCTGCTTTAAGATTTATGCAAACTTAAAAAGAGCTCCATCGGAGCACTTCTCAAAAAGGTTCACCTTATATAAATTAATAACATGATGAAAAATCTTACTGTATCTATAAGGTTTCGTTTGAATCCCTCTAGTTTTTAGGACATTAGTTTATAGAAACTAGAAGCGTCTCCAAATAAGTTAGTTTTTATGTTAGTTTCTATAAACCAGATTATGGGTTTATAAAAACTTATAATCCAGCTCAATCCAGCTATTGCTAGTTTTTATCTCATTTCAATGCATTAATTATTCAAAAACTAGTTTACAGATTATAAAAACTAGGATACAAACATCGTCATCCAATTTTTATTTAGAGACCAGTTTCTAAAAATTGAATGTAAAATCAGAGTTAAAGAAACTATGATGGATCCAAATAGAACCCGTTGATTGACAAATTAATACTGATAACATGATGCATGTACAATGGTTTCTAAATGAGAAAATAGAAGAATTGAGAATTATTAACTAGTAATAACTACACGGAATCAAATATTCGAGATATGCAAGCGCGCTTCAGTTGCTGTTCGCGCACATATTGTGGACGGTAAAACAAATGGTACTCGCTAGATTCCTAGGCGCCAGAAGGAACCAAGATTATCATATTTGTCATGGGTATTTAGTGTTGTGTAACTTAATCTTTTATTCTCATCTAAAAGAGGCATATTCATAATCGAGCGATGTTGAATGAACATATAACAAATGGGATTATTATATCGTTAGCAACAGTTCATATTCTCGGTGTTCCATGGAAAATTCTGGAAATATGCGATGCCTCAATGTCGCGTGGCTGCATGAGATCTTCTCTATAAAACTGTGGAGATAAGATTTGCATGCCATGTTGGTATCTCAGAGTACTGCCACTTGGAGCAAGTGCAGGCCATTAGGTAGTTATGATATGGCCCGATTAGTTCCCTGATTTGTCCCTTAAAGGAGAGGTGAGTTGGATTCTAATATGCTCTGTCTCTGTTCACGAAGCTCACACTGAAGACATGCGATGCCTCCCTTCCCATCACGATTTTACACATGTACTGAATGGCCTGAACCAATTCACACACAACCCGTAAGGGTCGTAGATTTGGCAAGTCACCTAAGAAAATTAAGTAGCTTTGACAACCTTTTTTTAGGGTTGAATTAGCTTCAAGAACTTGCATTGCTGACACCACTTATCACGAAAGAGGATGAGGAACCGCGGATCACAGTTGCACCAAACTTAAAGTTAACCGGCCTTAGAAATCTAGTAGTCACCTGGCACGGCCCATGCGTCCCCTTTGGGCTGTGCTGAGACGGTCCGACATGTTTCAGGCCTCGACGTTTTCATGTCCGCCCTGGAGCCAGGCCGATTCCCCTAAAAAAAATGAAGCCCGGCCGATTTTTTTTTAAATTTGTAATCAGTTTTTTATTTAATAACGAGTTAAAAATTTGTGAAAAATTCGAGTTAATAACCGGTCCAACACGTTTCTCGGTTTATTTTCTACTGTTCTGGATTTGATGTCGTTCCTGACAGGTAATTTGTGCCTTGCTCGGTCATCGTCAATCGGTTAGCCCCAACAATACTTTTGAAAATTGTAAAGGCTTATTAGTTTTCTCACCAGACTAGATTATAGTGCTAGATTATTTAAGTTAAATTAATTAATCTAAATGGAATGTTTGTTTTCCTAGATTATTTAAGCTAGTTTAAATTATTTTTTATGTAAGAAGACAATAATATACTTGACTATTTGAGATGATCTATTTTATTATTGTAAACATTTGAATATTTTGAATACTTCAAATAGATTCATACAGTACCAAATCAAATAAAAGTAGTCTACATATATCATACAACTTCAAAGTTTATATAAATGTTCTAAATAAAATTTCCAAATATATCATACAACTTTAGAGTTTGTACAGATGAGCCACTCCCCCAGACCGAGCTGACCCACGTTGAGGGCAGGGGAGCACCAAGGCTGATTTGGCTGGGGGGAGGGACACGACCGAGCTGGCCATCAAGCCCAGGCGTGCCGCGAGTCACCGGGCCGACACCAACACCGTTGCCACCCCCACCACCAAAGGCCGAGTTGTCCGCCGCCTCCAACACCTAGGCCGCTGCCAAAACCGCTGCCACCTGTGCCGCCAAGAGCGAGCAGGTGAAAGGACCGAGTGACCAAGAGGGGGAGGATGAATCGGGAACTCACACTCTATATCAAATTCGTCAATTCCTAAAACCTACCACTCAAAACAACTTCTATACAATTCTAGTGATGGTCATACTAGCAAGATAATGAACCTATAAAAGGAACAACAACCTAAGCATACTAGTGGATCACACAAGACAATACAACTCCTATGTAAGCTGGTGATAAATACACGCGAAAGCACACAACAAGTTAGCAAAGAAGCCTACTCTTGTAAATCTACTAGATCATCAAGAACAAGATAAGCACATAAGCATGAGTAGCACTATACATACTAGGGTGATTGATCAAGCCAAAGCAACTCATATACATGCTAGTGATCAAGTGAAAGTCAAGCACAACTAGCAAGTAGAGAAGCCTATTCATGCAAGTTTATAAGTAATCAACTAGAGCATGGTAAGCATACAAGCATGAATAACACGATATGTAAATGCGAAAAGTAATGCATCAAAGTAAGGAGTAGAGTAAGAGATGACTCATAATTTTTTTTCTCGAGGTCTCGGAAGGATGGCGTCTTCCCCTTATCCTCGTTGGACCACTCCCGTCGGAGTTTCGGTCCCTCCCGCCACCAATGTGTACTTCTCGCCCACGAGCCCGCAATCACTCCCAGAGTGAAGACACAGTGCGCGTCACTAGCCGGACTCCCCGAGCCGATACGGGCGCTCACTAGCGATGCCCCTTTCACCGGCGGGCTTAAACCGTGTATAAACATGTGACGGCATTCACAACCAATCACGATAGGCTCGATCACCGACACCTTACCGGTCTAGGTCTCACCATAGACCAAGAGTAACAACCTAGATCACACCCTCAAGGACACCTAGTCTTAGATGTGCAAGATCACTCCTTGTTACTCTTATTAGCACTCTTAAGATATGCAATATCTCCTCCTAGTGCTCTCCTCTTTGCCTGTTGGCTCTCACAAAATGCTCCAATCAATTCCACAGGCCACGAGTGGTCACCAAGACCCCAGCAACGAAGTTATATAGGCTTCTAACCTCAAACTAGTCGTTGCTCCACGAGATCAGCTTCCTGGGCATACTAACCGGACAATCCGGTCACTGCAGTCTTCAGCTCCAACGGCTCTGCCCCTCTGCTGACTCCTACTGACCGGACCGTCCGGTCAGACTTTCTCTCTCTATTCCAGAGAGCTCCCAATTTGCATCCTCTCTGTCTCGACGCGTCTTCATACAGACCGGACCGTCCGGTCTGTTGACCGGACCATTCGGTCACTATTGATCCTTGCGCAGACAAATTCCTTGCAAACTGCTCTCTGCCCACTTAGTGATTGTACAGTCCGGTCTCCACTCACCTCTCTGTCCAGTCATTTCGTTCAGAAGCTAAAACTCATCGTACTCACTTGACTTTGTTTTCTGGCTTCTCTTAACAGCTCCTTGGCTTCTCCACTGTCACTTAGTGCCTGTGATTTCACCAAGCACCTATGCACATCACCGACTAGATATGACCTAATAGAAATGATCTAGACCCCCTTGATAGTCCGGTTTTCCCTATGGACTCAAAGCCCTAACAATTAGACAAGTGTTCCCAACACTTGCTCCATAACTTGTCCTTAGCTTTGATCCATCTCCATCAACACTTAGACTCCTTCAAACTCATAAGCCTTCATGCTTGTGGTCATTGTCATCCATCGCCAAGCCGCCGTCAACAATCATTATAGAGTAGAAAAGGTTTCCTACACAAACAATACTCGTGTAGACATTAGTCACATTTCATGTTTATCATTCATCACCAAAATATTTATACCTTGAGGTGACCTTATTGATCATGATCCTTACAATCTCTCCCTTTTTAGTGATAGATGACAACCACTACTTATGATGATCTAAAATGGACGAGCAACAAAGAACCAAAGGACAAGAAAGGAATGAAAGGATTACCTTGGTCCTTACCTTGGAAGTAGTCTCCCCCCTTGAAATATGCTAGGTGTTGAGGGAGAACTACCCAATCATGTAGCGCACTAGAAGTTAAGCGTGAGTTGAATTTTGTGCCCGTCATGGTGTTGTGGTTGATGATCTTATCGAAGTAGACACGCACTAAGGACGTAGATGTTCATGTCGGTGTAGATGTTAATTGTTGTTCTAGACATGCACCATCGTTGTTATTCTCCATATCGGTGTAGATGTTCATTTTGACAGAATATTCATGTGTATTCCAAGTGAACATGCACCATTTTTTTATTATATTCATTTGATCTTCTTGTTCTTGTCCATCTTTTCTTCTCCTCTTGACTTGGCTTTAGGATCTTCATGTTCCTTCTTCCCCTTTGTTACCTATCACCAAAAACCAAAGGCAAAAACACAAGACAACCAACGAGCAAATAATAAATGGCAAGAGTTAGAAAAACTCCCCCTTTCATGGTGCTACTTCTTGGTCATGGTAGTGTTCCACCATTGCTCCCCCTACATACAAGACTCAACAAAATATTTTCTCAAGGATGCAATGTTAGTCATTAGTGTGTTGGGAATGTATGAGTCATTTGTCTTTGAGTCGCGGGAGTAGATTTAACCTCGGAGCTCGTTTGAACATGACTCAATGGGCATGAAGCACAAAAATCACTATGTGATCATTTAGAGGGTCATATACTTACATTGTAAATAAGCAACTTCCCCTAGAAACATGCTTGAAAGCATGTAAGGTATCACAATGCAAAATGCATGAATGCAAAGAATACAAATGCAAATGCAACAAGTATACAAATGCATGATGCGATGTTAAAGGAAAGAGAAAGAAAGGCTACAAACCAAAGTGCCAACGACGAGTTGTTCTCTTCTTAAGCTTACTCACAATGGACCATCCTTCAAAGCCTTGGACACACCATGAACCACCTTCCCAAGCTTAACTCATGTACATTGCTATCTCAAGGAGCTCCGAAGTTGACCTACAAGCAAAGATAAACAACCATAAAACAAAGACACAAACAACAAATAAAACAAACAAGGCTATACATATTTACAAGAAACAAGCTTTAAGGTTACTCATGTGAAGTTTGAAAGGTCGAGAACATTGAGTTCTCCCCTTAGCTTGTTGAATGTTTTCTCGTCGAGTGACTTGGCGAAGATATCCGCCAATTGTTCATGAGTCTGCACACTCACCAACTCAATATCCTTTTTTTCAACATGGTCTCTTATGAAATGATGCTTGACTTGAATATGCTTTACATGATCATGATCTTCAGTTTTAAGAGCCATTTTGATTGCTGCTTCACTATCACAATATAATGGCATTTGAGTGAAGTTGAGGCCATAATCCGAGAGTTTGGCTCATATAGAGAAGTTGTGCACAACAAGCTCCCGCTGCCATATACTCTGCTTTAGCTGTAAATAGAGCCACCGAGTTTTGCTTATTTGAACTCCAAGATACTAGAGATCTTCCAAGAAATTGGCAACCTTTCGATGTACTCTTCCTATTCACTTTGCATCCCGCGAAGTCCGAGTCTGAATACCCAAGTAACTCAAAGCTTATTCCTCTAGAATACCATAATCCCATAGTAGGCATGTACTTGAGGTATCTAAGTATCCTTTTCACCGCCTTCAAGTGAGACTCCTTTGGATTTGCTTGATAGCGTGCATACAAGCACTCACTAAACATGATGTCCGGTCTTGAGGCGGTGAGATAGAGCAAGGACCCAATCATTGATCTATAGAGTTTGAGGTTCACCGGTTTACCCTTTGCATCATCATCCAAGGGTTTGCTAGTTACCATAGGTATATGCAAGGGCTTGCAATTTTCTATGTTGAATCTCTTGAGTAGATCCTTGGTGTACTTCTCTTGGTAGATGAAATTCCCTGCTCTCAATTATTTCACTTGAAAACCAAGGAACACATACAACTCCCCAATCATTGACATTTGAAATTCCCTAGTCATTATTTCCCGGAATTCTTCATTGAACTTCTCATTGGTTCACCCATAGATGATGTCCACATAGATTTGGCACACAAATAGATCCTTCTCAACATGCCTTGTGAACAAGGTGTTGTAAATGCTTCCAATGGTGAATCCATTCTTGAGTAGGAAGTTCCTCAAATGTTTATACCATATCCTTGGTGCTTGCTTGAGGCCAAAGAGAGCTTTCTTCAGTTTGTACACATATCTTGGATATTTAGGGTCTTCAAACCCCGGAGGTTGTTCCACATAGATCTTCTCATTCATCTCTCCATTCAAGAAGGCACTTTTGACATCCATTTGATAGAGCTTGAAGCCATTGTGTGATGCAAAGGCGAGTAAGATCCGAATAGCTTCAAGACGAGCCACAGGAGCAAAGGTTTCTTCAAAGTCAATGTCCGCCACTTGAGAATATCCCTTAGCCACTAGACGAGCCTTGTTCTTGATAATTGCCCCTTTCTCATCTTGCTTGTTCTTGAAGACCCATTTGATGCCAACCACATTCTGATTCTTGGGTCTCTCAACCAATTTCCATACTTTGCATCTCTTGAAGTTGTTCAGTTCTTCTTGTATGGCCATAACTCATTTGTGATCATCCATAGCTTCATTAATTATTGTAGGCTCAATCATGGAGACGAAAGAGAAGTTCTCAATTGCAAAATTTTCCTTCTCATCATTCTCTTCACTCACATAGTTGGACTTGTATTGATTTCTCTTTGTCCTAACTCCTTGAGATGGACTCCTAATGCTCAAGTCACGTGAGTGATCCTTGTTGATGGCCTTGGATCTGGGATGGTGTTCTTCTTGAGTGGGAGGAGCTCTAGATGAAATATCTTGTGCATCATGGATTACTTGTTGTCTTGAGATATGAGTGAATTGGATTCTTAGCGAGGTGGGAGAATCACTCATATGCTTTCTCCTTTTGTAACTAGAGCTTGGAGTGGATGAGGGAGTGTCATGTGAAGAGCTTGGAGAAGTGGCTTGAGGAGAAGTATGTGGGGAGGCTTACGACTTACTTCTCACTTATGTTTCCTCTTAGGTAGGTGGATGCAGTCTCAATGAATCTTGAGAGGGGCTAGTGGGTGTGTCAATGGCATCTTGAGTTGGTTCTTGCACCTTAGAGGAGGAGGTTGGTTGAGGTGGTGGAGTAGAGGGTTCACCAATATCATCATCATTAGCCTTATGGGGTAAAACCTCGCCCTCAGGCATGTTCCTCAAAGCTTCCCTCATAGGCTCATCTCTATTGTTCACTTCATAAAATTCATCTCCCTTCTGAGAACCATTTGACTCATCAAATTATACATCATAGGATTCTTTCACACAACCTTTGGCTGAGTTGTAGACCCTATATGACTTAGAAGTCCCCGAGTACCCAACAATAATGCCTTCATCAGTTCTGCTCTCAAACTTCTCGGGCTTCCTCCTCTTCTTGAGAATGTAGCAAGTGCAGCCAAAGACCCGAAAATAGAAAATATTTGGTTTCCGTCCAACCAAGAGCCCATAGGGTGTCTTCTTCAATAGCCGGTGGAGAGACACACGGTTGGAAGTGTAGCAAGTCGTGTTGATTGCCTCTGCCCAAAACCTCTCATGAGTTCCATACTCATCTAGCATAGCACGAGCAAGGGTGATGAGTGTCTTGTTCTTCCTTTCCACTACTTCATTCTGCTCGGAAGTATATGTAGAATAGAATTAATGCTTGATCCCCTTCTTGTCATAATATTCCTCCACTGTTGTGTTCTTGAACTCAGTCCCATTGTCACTCTTTATCTTCACAATGTTGGCCTTGAATTCATTCTTTGCTCTCCTTACAAACTTTCTGAAGATATCACTTGCTTCAGACTTGTCCACAAGAAAGAAGATCTAAGTGTATCTCGTGAAGTCATCCACAATCACTAAGCAATATAGGTTCCCTCCCAGACTCTTGTAATGTGTTGGCCCAAACAAGTCCATGTGCAAGAGCTCTAGAGGACGAGATGTAGACATGAAAGACTTGGTGGGATGTGAAGATGCAACTTGTTTTCCAGTCTGTCAAGCACTGCACAGTTTGTCCTTCTCAAAGGTCACATCCTTGATTCCTTCATTTAGATTCCTCTTGACCATTTTTCTGAGCTGATTCATTTCAACATGTGTCAGTTTTCTATGCCACAACCATCCTTTAGTTGCCTTAGTGAAGAGGCAAGTGTTTGGTGGCATATTGCTTGATTTAAATTATGTGACATACAGATTTCCATGCCTTACACCATGGAATACTAGCCCTTTTTTTGTATTTTTAATCATTGCACCATCCTCATCAAATATGCACTTCAAATCCATGTTACAGAGTTGACCAATAGATAGGAGGTTGAAGTTGAGGGTTTCCACAAGAAAGACCTTGGAGAGATGGAGGTCCTCAGTAATGACCACCTTGCCTGATCCTCTGACTCTACCTTTTGAGTTATCCTCAAAAGTCACTTTCTCACTGTCTTCATTTTCATCAATGTTGATGAACATGGTTGGTTTCCCAGTCATATGTTGGGTGCACCCACTATCAAGTATTCAGTGGGTACCTCCACTCTTGTAGTTGACCCTGGTAGTAGCCATAATACAAGCACTAGAGGAAGAAGGGTTAGTATCCAAAGCATTACTTGATTGATCTTCACTAACCTTATCATGTCGAATGAGACCATCCTCATAATTAGGGATTCTTGCAATCCCCTCTTGAAGTTTTTTCCTTGTCCATGACCATCCCCCATGTGTATGTTGTCGAGGTCGATGTAGTGGTGGGGAGGATCATAAAGGCCAGTGACATGCTCAAGCACGTGTCCCACTTGTGAGTAGAGCACAAGTATCATCTCCATGTCCCTCTCAACTGAGAGCTCATATCTTCTATCGATCAGCTCCTCAAGACAGAAGCTTCTCTTAGGAGCGGAGATTTGTAGAAGGCACTTGTCAATTACTTCATGCGTTGGGATCCTCCGTAGGCCCTAAAAGGAGTTTATCTGTTGTTTAGCTCGACGAATGTGCCAGAGCCGATCTTGTGGAGAAGGTGGAGGTGCTGGGCTGGTGAGATAAATCATCTCAAATGATCGTGTGAGCAATGTAGTCGACGCTCCCCCTACACCAATGCGTGGTCCACCCGAGGTGCTCGGAGTAGAACTTGGAATGACACTTGGGGTAGAGCTTGATGAAGCGCCTGATAAAGAGCTTGGTGTAGGTCTTGATCCGAAGGGGTTGTAGAAGCTGATGTAAGACAATCTTATGGACGGATCAAAAAAGTTTGAGCCTGAGGATACTTCTTTCCCTTGGCTTGAAGGTGCTTCATTATTCGCCTTGAACTTCTTCTTCCCCGCCAAGCTTGCGGTGATCTCCTCATCTTTAAAGAGGAGCTCGATCACATCATCAACAGAAAGATTCTTGTCCATGATGAGATCAAGGATGATGTAGAGGAGCTTGCTGCTAGGGAGCAAGGTGAGAATCTTCTCAACAATCAATATCTTGGGAAGTTCAAAAGTAGTCGTTGTAATTCTGTTCACGGTACCTCACAAGCGAATAAGAGAGTCAAGTATGTCCTCATTCTCAAAAGCACGAAAAGCAAAGAACTCCTCTATAAGAGACTCACTAGCATGATCAATAAGAAGCTCACAATCATCAATCCTAGTCATGCTAGTGGAGCAAGCAAGATCAAGAAAAACATTATCAATCATCACATTAGGAACACTAGTAGAGCAACCTATCAAATCATCACTAATAGAATCTAGGCACTCACTACAGCTAGGCACATCCACATAATCATCATCATCATATACATGATCATCGGTAAAGGTATTGGCAAAGTCCATAAGTGTGTCTATCAACTTATCCGAAATCATGGCATTTAGGTAGCTTTTCAAGCGATCCTTCTATGAGCCATGACCCGGCCCCGAATGGGATGACATCCTAACTCAATACGGTCACTACTCAAGGCAATTAAGCCCTATGATAAGCACTTAGCTCTGATACCACTTGAAAGGACCGAGTGACCAAAAGGGGGGGAGGGTGAATCAGGAACTCACGCTATGTATCAAATTCGCCAATTCTTAAAACCTACCACTCAAAACAACTCCAATAATTCTAGTGATGATCACACTAGCAAGATAATGAACCTATAAAAGGAACAACAACCTAAGCATACTAGTAGATCACACAAGGCAATACAACTCCTATGCGAGCTAGTGATAAAGACACGTGAAAGCACACAACAAGCTAGCAAAGGAGCCTACTCATGCAAAGCTACTAGATCATCAAGAACAAGATAAGCACACAAGCATGAGTAGCACTATACATACTAGGGTGATTGATCAATCCAAAGCTACTCCTATACATGCTAGTGATCAAATGAAAGCTAAGCACAACTAGCAAGTAGAGAAGCATATTCATACAAGTCTACAAGAATCAACTAGAGCATGGTAAGCATCCAAGCATGAATAGCACGGTATGTAAATGCAGAATGTAATGCATCAAAATAAGGATTAGAGTAAGAGATGGATCATGATTTTTTTCCAAAGTCTTGGAAGGATGGCGTCTTCCCCTACTCATCGTTGGACCACTCCCGCTGGAGTCCCGGTCCCTCCCGCCACCAATGTGGAGTTCTTGCCCACGAGCCCGTAATCACTCCCGGAGTGAAGACACAGCGCACGTCACCGCTACCACCAAGGCACAAGCTTGCCTCCCTCAAGAACTTGCCTGACTCCCCGAGCCGACACGGACGCTCACTAGCGATGTCCCTTTCACCGGCGGGCTCAAACCGTGTATAAACGTGTGACGACATTCACAACCAATCACGATAGGCTCGATCACCGATGCCTAACCGGCCTAGATCTCACTATAGACCAAAAGTAACAACCTATATCATACCCTCAAGGACACCTAGCCTTAGATATGCAAGATTACTCCTTGTTACTCTCACTAGCACTCTCAAGATATGCAATATCTCCTCCTAGTGCTCTCTTTTTTACCTCTTGGCTCTCATCAAATGCTCCAAGCAATTCCATTGACCAAGAGTGGTCACCAAGACCCCAACAACGAAGTTACATAGGCTTCCAATCTTAAACTAGCTATTGCTCCACGAGATTAGCTTCCTGGGCATACTGACCGGACAGTCCAATCACTGCCTGACCGGACCGTCCGTTCACTGCAGTCTCCAGCTCCAACGGCTCTACCCCTCTGCTGACTCCTACTGACCGGACCGTCCGGTCAGACTTTCTCTTTTCATTCCAGAGAGCTCCCAATTTGCGTCCTCTCTGTCTCGGCGCGTCTTCATATTGATCGGACCGTCCGGTCACTATTGATTCTTGCGCAGACAAATTCCTTGCAAACTGCTCTCTGTCCACTTAGTGACCGTACAGTCCAGTCTCCACAGACCCTTTTGTCCGGTCACTTTGTGCAGAAGCTGAAACTTCTTGTCCTCACTTGACTTTGTTTCCCCGCTTCTCCGAACAGCTCCTTGGCTTCTCCACTGTCACCTAGTGCCTGTGATTTCACCGAGCACCCTTGCACATCACCGACTAGACATGACCTAAGAGAAATGACCTAGACCCACTTGATAGTCCGGTTTTTCCTATGGACTCAAAGCCCGAACAACTAGATAAGTGTTCCCAACACTTGCTCCATAGCTTGTCCTTAGCTTTGATCCATCTCCATCAACCCTTAGACTCCATCAAGCTCACAAGCCTTCATGCTTGTGGTCATTATCGTCCATCGCCAAGGCCGCCGTCAACAATCATCATAGAGTAGAAAAGGTTTCCTATACAAATAATACTCGTGTAGACATTAGTCACATTTCGCGTTTGTCATTCACCATAAAACATTCATACCTTGGGGTGACCTCAATGGTCATGATCCTTACAGCAGGCCGCCGCCACCATGGCTCCGGTCGCGGCCAAGGGCATGTATGCCACTTAGTCCATGAGCATCGGCGGCACCACGATCGAGATGGCCCCCATCGCCAACTCCAGAGGGGTCGCGTGCGCGAGCCAGGAGACCCCCGCGCGGCATGGTCCGCGCAGCGATGGCATGCCCAGCTACTTCGCTTTCTTTTTCTTCCTCAGAGCAACATAGATTGCGCTACATTGACTTCCAGTAGGCCAAGTCTTGCGAGAGGTTCTCCTCCGTATTTTTGCCATTGTTTTGATCCATCCCGACCAGATTACGCTCTGATCTCATAGAATTTGTTAGGGTTTGAGAGGAGAGAAAGAGAAGACCAAGGAGGAAGAAGAACCAGAGAGGAGGTCACGCCTGGGGTGTCGAACGGGAACAATGCTGTTCTTTTTCCCGATGACAATTGCGGGTAATTTTTCTCAACTTAGCAGGGATAATGGGTCTTATGTTAAAATAATACAAAATAAGCACATTCTAAATAGATTATTGGACTATTATAATCTGGGGTGCAGATTATTTAATCTGATTATTTGTTTACCTCTTAGATTATTTAATCCAAATTATTTAATCTAAGTAAATTATAAGTTGAAATAAACAGAGCCTAAATACTCTTGCATCGAGGTTTTCATATACTCACATATAAGTATTTTTATTTCATTCTAACACCTACAAGTTATAGATAGTTGTAATTAGATAATATGGCTCTTGTTTGACTTGCAACATTGATTTAGATGTTTCACCTTAGAGTAATTATAAGCCACATGAATATAGCATCATCAAATTTTATCTAATTCTCATCAATAACATAATAATTATGCAAAATACTATGATATGTTATGACTAATATAGAGGGAATAAATCTTCCGAATTAAGATAGTTTTATGATTCAAATAATATTTAAAAAACTTACGATAGACTATTTCAAGTTGTATCGGATGTTTGCCAAAAGCAAAAGATATGTTGGTTAGTCAAACTTGTGAGTGATGTATATAAACACTATGTGTAACTTGTAAGTGTTAGACTGAAACAAAAGTATTTGTAGATGAATATATAAAAACTTTCCTAAAATACAAGTGAGTATTTGCAGTTTTTCCTATTCCTTTCCATGACACTACACCTCAGGTGTAGAGCGCTATTTTTGTCTAATCCAATTACTCAACTTTGTTGAATCGAAGCCTTTATAAAACAAAAGCCATCCTTTACTGTAGATCTTGACAATAAATATATACAGCTCCTGCTTGATCATTATGCTCTCGGGTTCAGGATGCAAAAATCAAATCTTCACTTGTCCTCTGTTTCAAAATTGTTATTATTATTGACTTTTTTATTATCTTTGACTATTCGTCTTATTCAAAATATTTATTTAAATATAAAAAATTATAAATTATATTTAAATTTTATCTAGTGATACAACAAATCATAAGAAAATATATATTATTTTTTAAAAAAATTAAATAATATGAATGGTCAAAAGTAGCAAAAAAATTAATGATAATAATAATTTTGAAACGGAGAGAGTATATTTTTTTTTAGAAAATATCTTCACTTGTGTATAGTCCAACATGACCTGTTGATGTGCTAGGGGCAGTAGGCCATGGGCGCCATCGATGGAGGACGGCGCTTTGGGCTCGTCCGCATGGTGAAGGTGGCATTTGAGTAGCGGCACCTAGACAAGTACTCCTACCTCCTCTTCCTCTGACATCACCGAGGTGGCGTCTAGCGGGAGAGAGCTGTTCCGTGATGAGTCAGAGCTGGCACTAGAGTTCAATGTGTTCTTGCCCAATAAGCACAAGATACTGATCAATCGTCAAATCTACAAAGACAAGCTTGAAGATTTCGCCTCCCACCTCGTCCGCAACATAAGTTTGGTGTCTGGACGACGAGGACGACTCCATCAAAGTCCTGCATCTACATCATCATCGTTTTGATGCGTCATCCAACTTGACGCATCCATCCGTTCTTCTTCTAGTTTGTTTTGTACCTTTTCAATCAGCACGTACGGTCATCACTAGGACTTTACGAGAATCCATCATATCGCCTCGAGATTTCTCACGAACTTAAAAATAGATTCCGTGTCATTGTGTCATGAAGCTCACGTTACACAACATCCTACCATTGCAATTCATTGTTTCCTGCGAGTCAAGTCACCTGGGTTTGCATCTCGATACATCATCAAACTCAAAGCCACGGCGAGAGTTAGGGCATGATTGGTTGCCCTGGCTCGACTAGGCCTGTATGGAGTTGGCAGCCAGGCTGAGCGAAGCCAGGCTCTAGTGATGCAGTTTGGTATGTTTGGTTGAATTTCACGAGCTAGCCCAACTAATTTGAGATTTTGATTGGAAGCCTACACAAGAATATTAGCCTCACCTTGCATGTCCATGTGATCAGATTACCACGCCTCCATTGACACCCGGGAAAAGCAGGCAGAGGGAGGAGAAGAGATTGGGAGCGGTGAGCAGGTTACGTGAGCACAAAGGTAAAAGTCTCTTGATGTTGCCTAGAGGGGGGGTGAATAGGCGTTTCTGAAAATTGATTGTGTTGTGCATGTGCATGTGTGAGGTTGAGAAGATTTTACCACAGTAAGTGCAACCTCATGAGTTGTTTCTAGCATGGTATATGAATCGATGAGTTTTTCATGTGAGCTAAGAAGATCGTCATGTCTCTTTTACAATTTCTTATGCATGCTAGCAAGCTTTTGAAATTCAGCCATAATCATTTTGTTTGCTTCCTCTAGCTGTGCTACATAAGAAGATTTGTTAGTAACACAAGTATGGTCATTTCCCATGTTGTCGACCTTGTCAACATGAGACTTCCTTTGTCCCTTGACCATGAAGCAAAATGATTTTTCACTATGTGAGCATGAGCTTCTTGGTGATATAGACTCTTCACTTGATCTAAATCTGCAACTAGGATCTTCAACTTGATCATTAACAGAAATAGTTTCTGTTCTGCCAAAACCGGTACAATCGGTTTGGGAAACCGTTGCCACCGGTTTTCCTAGATTGGCAATTTGAGTCTTTTCTTCTTGAGTGCTCGACTTGGTATTGTTGGAATCATCTTTTGTGATGTTGGATTCTTTATATATTTCTTGAATCCGAATCCACATAGCGTGAACACTCTCCAACTTGTATATCTTGTCGAAGACATCCCTACTCAATGCACCAAATAGGGCATTGGTAGCTTGGGCTTGGAGATGTAGGCATTTTTCTTGTGCTTGTGTGGTAGATTCCCTGTCAATGTTATGAGAAAAACCTACATTCATAATCCACCAAATTTTAGGACTCATCTCCCGAAAATATGAGATCATCTTAGGTTTCCAATTTGCATAATTTGTGCCATCGAAATATGGTGCCTCGTATGAAGGTTGTGAAATGATAGAAAACGAGGCGCTAGAACAATCAAAGGGAATTTGATACACTTTACCTTGCGACATGATCGATTCTCCAAGCGGTTAGGCCTAATAAGGATATTAGGCTCTGATACCAATTGAAAGTCCCTTGATATCGCCTAGAGGAGGGGGGGGGGGTGAATAGGCATTTATGAAAATTTAACAAACACTCATAGCGAAATTAAAATTGTTAAAACTGATTGCTCCGGTTTAGCAAAACGGTTACACCGGTTCATTAAACGGTAAGACATCAATCATACGCTTGAGTCTAGGATTGTAATATTCACCTTCAATCTAATAGTAGAAATTACAATCATTCATAGAGTTTTTAAGCATGTGCTTGTCCAGAAAATCTTTTATTGTCTTACTATAATTACTAATATTACCACTCTTTCTATCCTGAAACAATTCTTCGTAAAACTTAAGATCTTTCGTACTCTTAAGAGTATTCACACCCTTCAAATAGCTTCCGTTATTCAGGACAGACTGTTTGTCAGAGAGCTTGGAAGAAAACAACTAATAAAGAGAAAGAACCAAGCACTCAAGACATACAAGCTATCAAAACAAACAAAGGAACTACCTCTATTTGATTAACAAAAAATTTACATAATTTGGGAAAGACCAAAACCGGTCCCACCGGTTTGGGAAACCGGACCCACCGGTTTTCTCGGGGTAGAGAGAATAAAAACAGAAAACAAACAATGTCCCACTTAGTTCTAGCAAGATTAAAGAAACCTAGAGAGCATGCAAGATCTAGCACAAGCAATCACAAAGAAGGCAAGCACAACTACACATGCAACCTATGAATCAACAAGAAAAGAAGCAAGAACTTAAGAAAGCAAACCAAATGAAACACACGGAGATTTATTTGCCGAAGTTCAGATTCACCTCGTGAACCCTACGTCTCCGTTAAGAAAGCTTGAGCTGCTCACAAGGCACACTCCAAGCCGGGTCTCTTTCAACCGCTTTCTCCGATCCACTATCTTTGCTTCTTTTCTTGTGGAGGCGAAGCGGACCTTCACAAACTTTCCCAAGGCTCATCACAAGCTTGGGAGCTCTAGGGCGACGCCTTGCCGACTAGGAGGTTTTACCTCCAAGAGTAACAAATATTTCACGGATTAGCACCACAATGCTCAAATGCTCAAGTGTGGGATTTTCTCTTTTATGCTCTTAATCTCTATCTCTCTCAACCCAATGCTTAGGATTTCTCAAAAATCACTCAAACCTCACAAAGAGGTCTTGGGGAGAGCTCTATAAGGCTTTGAATGTATTTTCTTTGTGTGCACAATCAGCTCCATCCAAAGGAGGAGTGGAGGAACTATTTATAATTGTCCCTTAAAAACTAGTCGTTATACTGAACCAGTCAAAACCGGTCCCTTCGGTTTTTCTGAACTAGCCGTTAGAGGTTTAAATCAAAACCGGTCCTTCCGGTTTGGTAAACCAGTTACACCGGTTTTTCCCTGTCACAGAGAGACTCGTGTTTTATGTGGCCATTGTGTTTCTCTCGTCTCACTTGGGTTTTTCTTTGAGCATTGAGACATTAAATGCAAACCATGTAGCATCCCTCTTGATTGAGCGGCATGCCTAAACTCAAGATTAAATAAAAAGATAATTCTTGTTCTTGAGCTTGCATGATAATGAATTTTGTCACTTCTTCTCTTTAGTGCTTCATGAGGAGTGTCACATGTGCTTTTGCTGAGCGTCATCACCTAGAGTATATGACTTGAAAACTCTTCATTCATAAGATCTATTTCCATCTTTTAGTTTACAAGTCATATTATATCTTTATATTACAATAAAGATTGATACTTAGAAATATGTGACCACTTGTAGCTTGATCGGTCCATCGTGATTGTGCTCCACCTGCCCTTCACCATGTCTTGGGTCCCTCGGCGCCAAGACTCCATCTTACTCTTCTCTTGTGCATGGTCCGTCGCGACCAAGTCATGTCAATTCTTCACCATCTTGCTATCTTGAGTCACACATAACTTTGTATCATCGTTATGCCTTTATTTAAATTTCTTCTTTGAAATATTATTTTTTATTTAAATTTCTTCTTTGAAATATTGTTTTGATCAAGTTGCTTCTAAGAATAATGCATAGAAGAACAACACTTGATCACTTTTTTTTTCTTGACAACATCAATTTGTTGAGACCATCTCATATCAATGGTTTTCATGTCCCACATTCATTTCAAACCTTGGTTTGTCATAATATTGTTTTATATGAACCTATTTATTTAACACTTCTCCTTTTCAACATATAGGCTCATTTTCCTTACATAATTGTACATTATCGAAGATGATCATTTGGATTCATGAAAAATATATTCTTCATGTTCAACCTGCTCATATACTCACAAAGAGAATTAGTTCTTTAATCACGTTGTCATACAACTACCAAAAACTTCTAGGGACATAGATGCACTTTCAAAAGGACAGTGAGCAAAATGGTCACGTGGGTGTCCGCCTCGGCCTGGCGCGGCAGGAACGCCCAATTCGAGCGTATGACCTGAGCCTGGCCCGAAGTCCCTTTTAGCATCAGTTCGACCTGGCCCAGCGATGCCAGCAGGTATGCAAACATGCGCAACTAGAAAGATGTTGCACGCGATGAGCCTGGCCCAAAGAGACACAGGGAACTAGTGCTGACCAAACAGGCCACCCGGCACGATCCGGCCCAAACACGAAAAGGCACGACCCGTAGAATTTCGGGCCGGCACGGCACGAAATTCACAGCGGGCCATGTCGTGCCGCCCGTCGTGCCGCGCCGTCAGCCCATGACACGGCACGGAAAAGGGTAGTCGTGCCGGGTTGGCCGCCAGGCCCGTGGACACAAACAGCCTGCCGACAGGAGCATGGCGGCGGCAGGAAGTCGCGCCCTCGATTCGACGACGGCGACGACGCGCAGGGGAAGGCGGGCGGCGCTGAGGCCAGCGAGCTCCCGCGGCAGCGACGGAGGGCACCTCGCCCTCGTGGTTGGATTAGGGTGCGAGGCGAGGACGGGCGGCGTTGAGGCCAACGAGCTTCCACGGCGGTGCGCGGGCGGCGGGCGGTCAAGCTCACGCGGCGGCGCGCGGGCCGACGGGCGACGTGGGGACGGGACACGAGACCGGGAGAGTGAGATACTGAGATGTAAGTATTTATACCTAGGTTTTTTAGCGGGCCATCTCTAATGGGTTAATAACAGACCGTGCTCTTGGGCCATTTTCATGCCTTGCGGGCTGAGGGATAATCGAGCTGTGCCCATGCCGCCCGTCGGACTGGACCCTCGACCCAAGCACGGTCCGTAGCACTGGACTGGACCGGCCCGACACAAAATTAAACAAATCATACCATGTTTGAACCGGACCAAAAAACGAACCAGCCCGGCTGGCACGGCCCTTTGGACAGCACTACAGAGAACCAATCACGCCCTTAACCGGCTGAGCCCATCATGGCCGGCAGGGCACACGGCGTGGCTTCGCTCAGCGGCGCAGGCGCGCACAGCAGCCGACGGGGCGACCGTCGACCGAGCAGGCTGCAGTTTTGGTTGGATTATGTTGGGCTAGATACAGAAGCCCAAGGCTGCTATCCCGTTCCCGGATCTTAAAAACGGGAATATTCCAGCCCAAAACGGAAATCCGTAAAAAACGGGCGGAGAAAGTCTCCCCCGTTTTCGCTCCCGTCCCGTTTTCATCTCTAGCTTCCGTCCCCACTCCCACCCAACACTTCGTTGACCCAACAGATAAAGAACTACAGAAACACTCGCACGCTACCGACGCCACACTCGTCTCTGACATGTGGCCTCCTACGCAGCACGCAGCTCATGGACCCACATGTCATCCATGGAGGTTGGCATGTGCACGTGGGTGATGTGGAACGATGCCTCCTCCCTCCCACCGCTTCGTCTTCGTCCGCTTTCCCCTCCTCCTTTCCTCTCGGTACCACTCCACCGCCGTTCGGATATCCCAAGCTTGCGATTGCAAGGGAGGCGGCGGCGGAGGCGAGGAGAAGAGACCTCGGCCCTGAACCCTCTAATCGCTTCCGTCGATTGCTAACAGGTGCTCCTCCTCGTCATCTTTGCTCTTTTGTTTTTAGATGCGGGCATCTTATCTTAGCTGTAGCTGGTGGGGGTTGCTGAGCCCGCTGATTCGAGGTGCCTTTCTTGCTTCTCGCATGGGGCTTTTTGCCCAAATGTGCTGCTTGTGCTCGCGCGTTCGGGCTGAATGCCCGTCCTTCCCATTTGGCTTATAGGTTCGTGAAGTGGCTTGCCATTCAGTAGTCCCTAGCTGCTTTGCCGAGGCTGTAGTTTTTCCAACCGAATTGGGCTTCAATGTCCGATTGAAGATACCTTAAAATCTTCTGTTCCAGTGCATTTTCGTGCCATGTTCATTTCAGATTAGTTGCGTGCTGCGTGCATTATCGTGATCCAGTTTGTTCTATGATTTCGGCATTCAAAGCGATTTGTTGTAGTTCGTCATTCTTCTTCGAGTTGCGATGAATTTGTGAGATGATCTTAACTCAAACCCGTATTTTACTTGTTTCTGTCGATATGTTGGAGGCAGCTAAGTATTTGCTGAATTTTCCTTCCCTGCTTGGTACTGTCTACTGTGTTCAGTCGATTGGCTCGTCCAGGCGAAATGACTTGGTTCGCACGTTTCGCCCAAGCTTTTCGTGTCCCATCTCGAGTCTGATTCTTTGATATTATCATATGAACAGAATGCCCGTACATCATTAATCCAAAGCAACCCTGGTTGGTACTTTTTCTCATTGTGTTTGGTCTTTTCGGTTGGCTTGTACTAAAATTCCACTAATCTGGTGGCATTGACCAATCATATAAGCAAAAGCAATGTTGGTTGAAATTGTGATGGCATTACCTGGTTGCTGATGTTGTTCTGGTTGCTGCCAGGGCCAATAGTATTGTAGTTACTTTTGGTTGAGAATGCTTGGTTCCTGAGAATGTATGTTTTGAAATTACTACTGATCAGTGTTTCTTGTGCACCTCAGAGACAAGGGACATAAACATGTCGAGAGCAAATCAGATGTCTGGTGCCGACTCGAGAATGATGTTGGTCTTCGGTGGTTTTTCATCAAAACCGGAGACACTGACATTTGAAGAATCCCTCACATTTGTGAAGAAAGTGAAGGTATTTTGGCTTGGAGTGTCTAACTTGCATGATTATTTAACTTGCCTCCTAAGTAGCCATGAATTGGCTGGTATTGAATTTGTTATCCCATATATGATGTATATCAATCATCTGAATTGTGGTTCTTGCAAGTGTTTCATTTTATGAAATATCGGTGGTACCACAATTTGGTGAATTTAGAATGAACCGTATTTCGACTCTTTGTTACATGATTGAGTGGTGTCATATAGAAGCTAAACTGCTAGCCACTCTGCGCTTTTCAGTGAGTTGCTACCCATCACTCAGTTTCCCAGGCTCAGCTTACTAGCTGGGAACCATATTAGTTGAACATCTTAAAATGTTGTGCACACTACACAGAACATCCCACAAAATATCAAAATTGCTTGAAAACAGCCAACTGGGAACAGAAGAAGTTTTTTTCCTTCCCGGGCAGAACAGAAACGGTAAGTTTTTTTCCAGCCAGAACAGAAGAGGAAGTTTTTTTCCCGCGCAGGACAGAAGAGGAAGTTAAGATTGCATACATTAAAATCCTTTCTTTCTGAGATCTTGCTGAATCAGAAGACCTCGTGTCATCATCAGGATGTCATGCCTATGATGGTCATCAAGTAGGATAGTTAATCTGAAAACCACCTTTTATCCAAGACCTATGCTGCAAACTATGTTTTCCTTACATTTTTCTGTATAGCTGGCAAATTTTAGTGCATCTATTTAGGTGGTTGGAGGTTTATATAGGTATAATAATATCTACTCAGCAATGCATCTGTTGCTTATGTTTCTTATGATCTTTTTTCCTACAGGCTCGTGACTACATGTTGTATTTGTCACTATTTGACATTCTTGGCAGAATGGACTTGTCCCAGCTTCAGGCCTACCAAGAGGTATGAATGTCATTCATTCCTCTCATGGCCTGGATCTGAAACTATCAGCTAACCTTCACCATTTTGTTCTCCAGCTACAATTGTTGTTCCGAAACCACGCAGATTTGCGTGAAGAGCTTGAAAAATTTAGGCCGCCTGTGCCTACAAAGCAAGCTACCAACAACATTTGGCCCTGGGTTTTTGTGTGTGCTGTTCCACTGGTTGCAGTCAGCCTAATGCCCGCACTTGGAAACCCAGTATTGTGGTTGGTTCAACAAACAATTGGTGAAAAAGTGGCGACATGATTCTACTACCATTGCAGCACATATATCATATATCTGTAGTTCACGTCCTCATTCGCTTCATCAGTAATCCAATCAATATTGTCGTATATGTATATATTTAGAGTAGTATTTTGGAAGAAAATTGGTGTTCTTGATCAAGTAGCTCTTAAAAAGGAATCTGTCGCTACTTGCATGTGTGAGTCCACTAAACAGTACGTTCCATTTTGGTTATTTGAATTGGGTTTAAATGCTAATTCAAGCTTCCATGGAACCCAGATGCCTGTTATGACAACGAGCAGTAATGTTGTAATCCCTTCATCAGTTATATGTAGAGGGTTTGTCTCCAACGTGTTCCAGCAATAATGTAATCAACATTACCTTACATGCAGATGTTGGAGTAGTATTTCTCAAGAAAATGAGTGTAATTGCGTGGAGAAAAAACGTGATAATTTGTGCATTTCAAATTGATTTTTGGATTACTACTATGTCAGAGCCTCCATTAGGATAAGTTGCCCTCTGTTCTAGAACTCATACGTGTTGAACTTTTTTTTTTTTGAAGCGAGTGATGCTTCAGCTTTTGCTTGCTGGTAGCCTTGAAGATGACAATCAGGTGCTGATCTGAGGAGTTAAAGGCCCTGTAGAACTGAACTCTTTTTTATTCCTCAGTAAGATAACATCTGTACTGATGTTGCAGTTAATCCTAAGTAATGAGCTTGGCTACCATCTGGCTTGCACCACTAGTAAACCTAACACAGTGACACTCAGTAGTTTTTGAATTTTCAAGCTTCGCACGTACTAGCTTTTGACTCTCCGTACATCTTGATGGATGGATTGTGGGATTAGCAGACAAGGCCTGCAAACCACTGTAGAGAGCAACGTACATGGGTGAATCTTTGACGGTGGTTCCTGCACGTTATTTGCCCAAATGAATCGTTCTTGGCTTGTTACGATGAGAAGTGAAACTGAAAGGATTCGAGACGCAAATTCGGAACCCCCTTGCCTAAAATTGCATAAAGCAATGGGTGCCGTGTGGCACAAGCGCAATGTTTTGTATCGTCACGTCAACCGTCAAGAAAGTAAAACGAGGCTCGGTGACGCGCGCAGATCCCGTGGGCCGGCACGACCGCGTTGCAGAAAGCAGCTCGGAACGGTGACACGGTCGGGTCGGCGGCGGACTTGTTTGACCTTCTCTTTGCATGCCGGCTTGCAGCTTTGCGAACGCTTGTTGCAGAATCGAAGTCGTCAGGGACTAGAGCAAGCGGATTATTAACACCAGCGGTTCTGCAATTCCAGTTAAACCAGGAGGAAAAGAAGGCAAAGCACTCGGTAAAATCGATAGCTTGCAGAGTACTGTAACCATCAGTTGCAACACAAAGCACTAGGAAGAGAGGAGAAGCAATCGCGACTAGCTTCTATATATAGGTCCTTTTAACGATTCCCAGACGCATCAGCGCTGCACAGAACCTGTAGACTAACGAACGTAGCTACGCCATTGCCCACTCTCCAAGCTAAGAATTCGCATAGCAGATCACCGTAGAATTTATTTCTCCCCTCTGCGTCCTGTTATAGGGAGGCGTGCAAGATGAGGCTGTCAGATCAGGTCATGTCGTGTCAGGCAGGCGGTGTGTACATGTATGCTGCTGTTGGTCTTGCTCAGCAAGAACGCGCTATATATTGCCCGCACCGGTCGCCTCGTCAAAACGATTTCAACAAGGGATGCCACGAATTAGAATTAGCAGAGGACATGGCAACTGGATCTTGTTTTGGAACATCCAAAACCGTACATAAGCAAGTCGTAACATTCTTTCGTTTCGTGGTAGTCTAGGATAACGTATAGTTGTCGGTGCTGTTTGCTCTCGAGACTTGTTACAAGGGTGAATGGATGCCCTCTCCCTTGAAGTATGAACTACCCTACATCATATGGTTGGATTGGATGCAGAATGGTGCATGTGCACATCCACATGGCAAATGTTAGTTCAGGAGCCTTGTATAATTACTCTCTGATCGTGTAATTGATTATTCGTTGTGCATTTTTTTTGAAAGTGCCTCAGAACAACACATATTTCACATTAACCATACCATACCTTCCAACAAAATCCCAAAATTCGTCTTCTATTTTTAGCTGACTCGGTAAAATGAACGTGCATATGAACAATCCGAACTGAATACAAGCAATATTGCCTACCAAAAACAATTTTAGCAGTTTGGCAATTGCGTGCTAAAGGTGCCACGTATCTAGTAGAGTATGCTCCAGTGGTCGATTTTATCGTACTTATTCGATCAGCTATTGTTCTCATGCATTCACCTGTACATTCCTGCACCCAACAAGGAAGTTGCTAGGGGGATCACCACCATTGTCAACATAGGTAGGCTAGTGGACCATAGTGGAGTCCAAATAAATAAGAACTCTGGTTTGGAGTATGGCAAATTTTGGAAGTTGCTAGTTTGATCTCCAAGCTTTGCTTATTTGGAAAATCTCGGATTAGTTCTGAAAGCTTTATTTGTATCCTGTTGAGAGAGGCAGAAGCTTTAACATTAGCTGTCCTCTGTGTCTTTTTGTTTGTGTTTGCGTGTCAGCACTGAACATATTGGCAGCTATCCACGAACATGGATTTTCCCCACTTGCTTCTCCGAAGCGAACCCTAGCGTAGAGCAATTTCATTCACCCGCAATACGAAAAAGCTTTTACAAGGCCGTGAGCAGCAGACGCATATCTTCGTTTCTACAGCTACCTCGTTTTTCATGTTGGTAGCCTTGGTCTATACTAGTAACTGACTTGGCCATTTCGATGTTTTTTTTTTCTCGAAAGGAAATCAAACTATTTGAGCCGTGCAAATTGTGACGCGTCGGCACGCACACTGGCACACTGACAGGCACACCCCTCGTAGTTCACAGCCGCTAGGTTAACCGACCGGCGTGCTTCGCCCGCTGACATGTGGGCCCTCGCGCTAATCCGTTCCCCTCACCCTTTCTAATCGCGTGCTAACCCACACCGCCCCGAATTTCCAATCCAAGGGGCTCTCAAGTGTGGTGGTATTCGCACCCCCTGGCGCCGCTCGCGTTGCCCACAGCACAAGCGAACCCTTTGCCCTGGTGAGGTCACCGCTGCTTCGCCACGCCCTCACCCTAGCCCGGCGCATCGTGTCCGTCCACGTGCCCCCTTATCCCGGATCCAAGGGCGGCGGGCGGCGCAACAACGGCCGCGGGCTGCGTCCTCCCTCGCCTGCGATAGGTTTACTTGGCGAGCCCTCTCTGCAAGTCTCTTCACCCCCTCCCTACCATTCTAAAGCGAGCGAGCGAGCCCAACCAAGCCCGAGCCGTTCCCTTTCGCGTCGCTCGCCTCTCTGTTCGTTCTCCTTCCCTTGCGATTAGCTCCCGCTCGCGCTCGCTCGCCGCCGCCCTCGCGCCGCCGGTGTGGTTCGCGGGTGGTCTTCGCGGGTAGATCCGGCCCCAGAGGCGGCGGACAGGCTCGGAGGTGGGATCGGCGCCGGTGGCGGTGGAGGAGGAAGGGCGGCGGGGGAGGAATCGGCGCCGGGTTTTCTGCTCGCGTGGAGGAGGAGAGGGTGAGAAGGAAGAGGAGGAGGAGGGCAAGGAGGAGCGCGGTCGGTGCATGGCGGCATGAAGCGCGCCAGGGACGACGCGCTCATGGGGTCACAGCTCAAGCGCCCCAACGTCGTCCGATCCGATCCGTGAGTCGCCGCCTCCCCGCTCCGCTTCGTCGGCGCCCTCGGGTTCGCTTCCGTGTTCCCGGCGCGTGCTTGCTCGTTCCGATTACCTTGGTCGCGTTTGGTTTCGTTTTTGGGGGTTTGTTCCCCCGCTTGATGGAGTCGGTGAGAGGGTCGGAATATTTTGAATCTCTCGGACGAAATCGGGATATATCTAGGTTTTAGCTTGAGAATTTGTGCTTGTTCGTCTCAATTTGAAGTTTAGGTCGTAAAAATGCAATTTTTGGTGCGTAATTTTTTCGTGCCTTTTATCCTGTGATCTAACGGTCTGTTCTTCTCTGGGCGCAGGGCGGCGCAGCCACAGCACATGCCTCTACCAGGTTCAGGGTCGGCGGCGGCACCGCCGCCTCAGGCCGGCGGAGCACCGCCGGCACAGGCTCAGCAGCCCTCTGCTAGTGCCGCCGCGGCGGCTAACCAGAAGTTGACGACGAACGATGCGCTCGTCTACCTCAAGGCTGTCAAGGATAAGTTCCAGGACAAGCGGGAGAAGTATGAGGAGTTCCTTGAGGTCATGCGTGACTTCAAGAGCGAGAGGTTGGTCAATGGTGCCAGCCCCTTTGGCCTATCTGATTTGTAACATTTCCCCTGTTTTCCTGTAGTGAAATATTATTATGTTTATACTGAGCGTTGTGATTTTGGTGTCATGCAAATATTGGATGCAGGATTGACACCAATGGAGTGATTATTCGCGTGAAAACACTATTCAATGGGTACCCTGAGCTGATCCTTGGGTTCAATGCCTTCCTGCCTAAGGGCTATGCGATCAAGCTACAGGAAGAGAAGAAGCCTGTTGATTTTGTGGAGGCTATCAATTTCGTGAACAAGATAAAGGTATAAATAAATTAATCTATCGTTTATCAGTGGTGATATTTAGTGAACTAGCAATTTATTGTACCCTATTGCTTCCCTTTTGCAGAATCGGTTCCAGCATGATGAGCATGTCTACAAGGCATTCTTGGACATCCTCAACATGTATCGCAAGGATAATAAGTCAATCCAAGACGTTTACCAGGAGGTATATTTTCTTCTTGCTGGGTTTGGTGTTGTATATCTGTGTTTCCATAAGAGTTTGTTGTTTAGCGTGTCTTTTTGGGCAGGTTGCTATTCTGTTCAGCGACCATAAAGATTTACTTGAAGAATTCCAGCACTTCTTACCTGATACTTCAGTGGCGCCACAAGCCGTGGCCCCCTCAAGGGGTGGATTGGTTAAGCGGGAGGACAAGAGCTCTATGCCCCCTGCTAGTAGGACTCATCACAATGATAAGGTATATATGGCGAAGCAATTTGGCAGGCATCACTTATTTTCATGTTTGATTGAAGATTGTTGTTTGTGCTTGCAGAAAGTAGGGTTATGCTTATGCTATTGGAATACTAAACCTGATTGCCTATTGGCTTCATTTCTGTCTATATGTATATATCAACACTTGACTCTACAATCCTAGCTGACACCCCACCACCTCTCTTTTTCCAGAGGGCTTATCCGTCACATACTGACCGTGATTTTAGTGTCGATCGTCCTGATGTGGAGCATGACCGTCAGAGAAGACGTCTTGAGAAGGAAAAAGAACGGAAGGTGGAAAGGGATAGAAATTATGAGAGAGAAGACAAGGATGGTGAGCATGACAGCAGAGATCTGGATGCTGGACAGCGTAAGCGCAAACCTTTTCCAAGGAAGATGGAGGATACTGCAGGTGCTGAGACACACCAAGGAGGCCCTAGTGATACTCATGGAATGCATAGCGTGTCTGCTTCTTCATACGATGATAAGGATGCTCTGAAGAGTAAGTTTTTAAGTATTGAACTAAAGTTAGCATTATTTTTCTCTGTAGGGCAGAGTTGCCCCCCCCCCCCCCCCCCCCAAAAAAAAAAAACTTAAAAACTTCATCTCTGAAGTAATAATGCGATAATGACCTTAAAATATGCACATTTACAGTTAGGGAACTAAGCACACAACTAGTTGGGTAACTTAGTTTTCGTGTCTCATTGGACCCTTTTGCATTTCTGAAACACCTCGTTCATTTCCATTTCAATTTATTACTACTTGGGTAATGTTTAGAAATGCACAGTAAAATGTACAATTTGGGTGCTGTATCAGGTGCATTTTGTTTCTTTATTATGTTTGTGGAACTTAGTTTTTGAGTATCATTGGACTCGTTTGCATGTCTGAAACACTTTGTCAATTGTCATTTCGATTAGTTGTGTCCTTAGGAAATGTTTAGTAATGGTGCACAAGCAGACTGACTATATCAGTGTAGTTTGTTTCTTTAATATGTTTGAGGAACTTCTTTACACAACATTTTGATTGCTTATTTTTTCCCTCAATCATCACTGGCGCTTTTACAAGTTTGAAGAATATTGCTTGCTCCCAGTTTGTCAATTGCACCCTCACTTTTCCATGTGATATCAGGTGTATACACACAGGAATTCCATTTCTGTGAGAAAGTGAAGGAGAAGCTGGAACATGAGGCATACCAAGAGTTTCTGAAATGCCTACACATATACAGCCAAGAGATCATTACAAGAAGTGAATTGAAGAACTTGGTTGGTTTCTTATTTTAGCTATGCATATTGTTTATTTTTTCATCTTCTGCGAACTGTGCTTTATGATTTATCCAAGTTCTGTTTTGTGAGTTTACTTGGTATCAGGTGAATCATGAATAAACTGCATTGTTTTACAGGTGAATGATATACTTCAGCAGTATCCAGATCTTATGGATGGATTTAATGAATTCTTAGAACATTGTGAAAATATAGGTAACTTACAAAACATAGTGATTAGTGACATGGGTGATCACCCCATAAGATTTCCTTAATTGTTTTGAATTGTCATGTTTCAATAATGTCTGAAATTATTCTTTCCTCTCGTCGCAGATGGATTTCTTGCTGGAGTCTTCAATAAAAGTATGTAGTGACTACTTTGAATATTTGTATCGTCCTTTCATTATCCATTAAAAAAATTTAAAAGTTTAACATTGCTTATCTGAAATGAAGGGCAAACTGCAAAAATTGTTAAAGCCGAGGATAAAGAAAAAGACCGAGAGCGGGAGAGGGAGGATAGAGATAGAGACCGGGAGAAGGATAGAGACAAGGAACGAGAAAGGCTTGATAGGGGATTCATTAAGGATGGCTCTAGCCACAAGCCTTCTTTATTACCCAAAGAAAAGTATAACTTGTCTAAGCCAATTTCAGAGCTTGATCTCTCAAACTGTCAACGATGCACTCCAAGTTATCGTCTTCTACCCAAAAATGTAAGCTAATTCAGGTCACAAAGTTCTGTATGTACTGTGTCCTATGTAACATTTGGCTCAAACACGTTTGCAGTATCCCATGCCCCCTGCAAGCAACAGGACGGATCTTGGAGCCTCTGTTCTCAATGATCATTGGGTATCAGTGACATCAGGAAGTGAAGATTATTCATTCAAGCACATGAGGAAGAATCAATACGAAGAAAGCTTATTTAGATGCGAAGATGACAGGTTCGCATTTAAATATCATTGTGCTTCATAATAGCTGGCATATTATGTTTGTTTGAACTTCGATTAGAACAACCTTGGATCACATAATACAATCCTTTTCCCCACTTCTCAAATCACACGGAAGCCTTATATCCTTACATTGCATGCTATTGTTATTGATGCTTTTTCTCTTTTCTGAACCGGATTGGTGTTTCTTGCCTTTTTTTTTGTTTCACTCCTTTTTTTTTCTGGAGAATCCCATTACTTTTACTGTCACTAATTGTGCTCTAAAGACTCCTTGTATTCCATTAGCAAGAAGTTGATATTAGTAAAAATTTGAATTTATCTCAGAAGAACGTGTGTATTTCTTTATGGCAGTTCCAGTCTCATAAAGATTAAATTATTGGCTTGTTTCCAAAGTGGAAGCCGGTTCCTAATCTTCTAATTAGATACTTGAACTAGTGGTAACACTGTGAAGCATGTTGTTGATGTGTTTGTAAGATACATTATGAACGAAGTCCATGTTTAGAATTCTAGACATGGTTCCACTTTGGTAGGCGTGTATATATTTTCCTTAAGTAACCTTTTGCAATCATGCCATTTGACAAGCATCCAGTGAACTTCCATTCCGTACTTGTCTGATATGCTCATTATTTGTCCTCTATATGTACTGCCCTTAATGCTGGTTAAAACTTGTTCCAAACTTCTTCAGGTTTGAGCTGGATATGCTACTGGAATCAGTTAATGCAGCAACCAAGCGTGTTGAAGAGTTGATAGAAAAGATGCAAGACAACTCAATAAAACCTGAGAGCCCTATACGCATTGATGAACATCTAACTCGTGAGTACATGTTCATACATAGTTAGAATATTTTATCAGCACTTGAACTGTACGGAACTTGACTGTCCTGGTTATTCAACAGCTTTGAATCTAAGGTGCATTGAACGGTTATATGGTGACCATGGTCTTGATGTGATGGATGTTCTTCGCAAAAATGCTAGTGTTGCATTGCCAGTTATCTTAACTAGGCTCAAACAAAAGCAGGAGGAGTGGTCTAGGTGCCGATCAGATTTCAACAAAGTTTGGGCTGAAATATATGCCAAGAACTACCACAAGTCACTCGATCATCGTAGTTTCTATTTCAAGCAGCAAGATACGAAGAACCTGAGCACAAAATGTATGTAGAACTTTTAATACATGCGAATGTTTCTTCTGGTTGTAGTTCCACCCTTGACA
This sequence comes from Eleusine indica, assembly GCA_030378355.1. Taxonomy (NCBI): domain Eukaryota; kingdom Viridiplantae; phylum Streptophyta; class Magnoliopsida; order Poales; family Poaceae; genus Eleusine; species Eleusine indica. The sequence continues at coordinate 4,569,508 of CM059497.1, read as the reverse complement.
GGTCGCTAAGTTATACTACTTTTGTTCCTTGTGTAGCTCTACTGACTGAGATTAAAGAAATTAATGAGAAGAAAAGGAAGGAAGATGATGTACTACTTGCCATAGCTGCTGGAAATAGACGGCCTATAGTTCCCAATATGTCATTCGAGTATGTAGATACGGAAATTCATGAAGATCTACATAAGATCGTTAAGTACTCCTGCGGCGAAGTATGCAATTCTTCGGATCAACTAGACAAAGTGATGAGAATATGGACTACTTTTATAGAGCCAATCTTGGGTGTTCAACCTCGAACCCATGGTGCTGAGGATCCGGACCTAATTAAGCCGAAGAGCCGAACAACGAAATCTGGTCTTGCTAGTGTTGGAGAAAGCAATACAGTGATTGCTTCCAAGCAAGGCCATGGAGATGAAAGCATTCCACATGAACAAGGGCCATCGTCTCGGGCTAGATTGGTGAATGGGGTTTCAACTGACGCTCAAAATGGTTTCCATGACGTTGATCGAACTACTCGTAGGGGTGAAGAATCTACAAACACGAATGGAAGAGTGCATGGTGCAGTTTCTGGTTCAGATGAAATGCCTGCTCTGAATGTACAAAATGTTTCCATTGAGCGATCATCAGAAAACGCTGGTGTTAGGACTGAACAACATAAGTCAAATGCAGAACTTACACCAGGTTTGTCTTCCCTCTTCCATCATAAAAATTACCCTGTAGGTCATAATCTAGTTAGGTTCTTCTTTGCCTGCTTACAGTTTTTTTTTTCTTGCTAGGTGTGAATGCTTCTAGAATTTCTCATGACGGAGTTGAGATGGCTGGTGAAGTTAGGGCTGCCAATGACACATTACCTTCTGTAGAGGTACAAAATATTTCATCAGATCATTTTACTTTCTATTTTTTTTATGGCAATATTAGGAATTTTTGTGTTTGCCAAATCTTGTCTTTCACATGAGATGCAAATTTACATTTTTCTTCCTTAAACTTCCTAATAAACGCATTTGAAGATCAAGCTCTTACCTTTTCTATTTTATCTATATCTGTTGGAAAGGGTGGCGAGACGGGGAGGATGGGATCATCTTTGAATGGTGGATCCACCAACGAGGGAAATAAAGGGTGCTTAAACACTGAAGGTTCCGCGCCCCATAATACATCTAAAGTAGAAAGAGAGGAAGGTGAATTATCACCTAATGGTGACTTTGAAGAGGACAATTTTGCTCCTTTTGAAGATGGAGCATCTAAAACAAAGGAAGGCTCCTCAAGCAGACCATTCCAAGGTAGGCATGGGGAAGTGGTACCGTCTTGTGCTGAGGCTGCTGGCGAGAATGATGCTGATGCTGATGATGAGGGTGAGGAAAGTGCTCAGAGGTCTACCGAGGACAGTGAAAATGCCTCTGAGGCTGGTGAAGATCCATCAGGCAGTGAATCTGGTGATGGTGAGGACTGCTCTCGTGAGGACCATGATGATGAGGAGGAAGACATGGATCATGATGATCAGGACGCAAAGGCTGAAAGTGAGGGTGAGGCAGAAGGAACTACTGATACGCATGATGTGGAAGGAGGCGTATCACTACCACTTTCAGAACGCTTTCTGCATTCTGTAAAACCACTTGCCAAACATGTACCTACAGCTTTACATGATCGAGATGAGAAGACTTCACGAATATTTTATGGGAATGATTCGTTTTATGTGCTGTTTAGACTGCACCAGGTCAACTTTCCTGTACTTTTGGTTTTAATATCTCTGAATGCACTTTTTGTTTGGCTAAACAAGTGTCAATTGCAGATCTTGTATGAGAGACTACTTTCAGCAAAAACAAACTCTTTGACTGCTGAAAAGAAATGGAGGACTTCCAAAGATACAAACCCTCCTGACCTCTATGAAAAGTAATATTGCCTTCCTGCACTGTTTATAATGTGTCATACCCATCTGATGAATAACTAACATGTCTTTTCTATGAAGATTTATGACTGCGCTGTACAACTTACTTGATGGTTCTTCTGACAATACCAAGTTTGAGGATGACTGTCGTGCTATTATTGGGACTCAGTCATATGTTCTCTTTACTTTGGATAAATTGATTTACAAAGTTGTGAAACAGGTAAGATGGTTCGTCCATTGTTCTCCTATTATTTTTCTTCTGCTTGGATGGCATATTCATTTGTATGACTTGCTTGATACCAGCTTCAAGCTATAGCGACAGATGAAATGGACAATAAGCTTCTGCAATTATATTTGTATGAGAAGTCACGGTCTCCTGGGAGGTTCTTTGATCTAGTTTATCACGAAAATGCTCGTGTCCTCCTCCATGACGAGAGCATATACCGTTTTGAATGTGTAAGTAGCATTCTCATATGCAGATTCTAATAGTTTTTGTGGTTCCTTCTTAGTTCTTACTGTACTTTCCTCCTTTGCACTATAGATTTGGTTGACTTCTACTGAATGTTGACAATCACAATGTTTTTTTTCTTCTTTTTATGGAATGATAATTATTAGGTTGTGTTTTTAATTGCAGTGCTCAAATCCAACAAGGTTGTCTATTCAGTTGATGGAATATGGTCATGAAAAGCCTGAAGTGACTGCTGTATCAATTGATCCAAATTTTTCCTCGTACCTTTTTAATGAGTATCTGTCGAGTATGTCAGACAAGAAATTATCTGAAGGAGTCTTCCTTGTGAGGTATTGTTTTTCCCATGTTATATCAATTGAAGTTTCTGATCTGATGATATTTTTCTTGTGCCTGATCTGTCATGCTGTTCTCCCAGGAATAAGCGGAAGCATTCTAATAATGATGAGCCTTCAGATTCTATGAAGGCTTTGGAGGATATCAAAGTTGTAAATGGTCTTGAATGCAAGATATCTTGCAAGACCTCTAAGGTGTGCATCTTTATCATGCTGGACATTTGTCTTTATCATGCCGGACATTTACAATTTAAGTTGAGACTGAAAGTATATCCTGTGTTTTGATGCAGGTCTCGTATGTACTTGACACAGAGGATTTCTTGTTTCGGTTGCAGAAGAGGCGGAAACTTTCACAGGGTGGGAATGTGCCTGACAGGTCACAGATTTTGAAAATATATGCTGCGAAAGCGCAGCGGTTCAATAGATTCCTATCGAAACCTTAAGGCCCTTTGGCATAATCCTGGTAATTCCAACCCTTGATCTTAGTGTGACATGTGGTTGCATCTATCAAAAGCACCAGCTCACTATTCACTATTGTGTAACAATCTGGTGTTACTTTTCCTTCTGCAGTATGTAAACTGAGATGTTGCTGTTGTTACAAGCTGCTTTGCTTCAACGGTGAGAAGCTGCTGGAGCATTGTCATGGTGGGCTCATCCTCAATCCGCAGCATAGTAACCTTTTTGGAATAACAGCTGAAGGAAGACATATAGGGGTAAATACACCAAAGCGAAGCAAGCATGTAGGCCACCGCAGCCAGCTCTGTCGAAGCAAAAAAAAATGTGTATATATTGTATTAGCAGCATGTTGTTTGTTCCGTTGACTGGTTTTCGATGGTAGGAGGATCCTATTAACTAATCACCATTTGTTGCTGTTGGTATAGGTCTTTTTTCTTTTTTGCCATCATTTTCGATTCAAGATATGTAGCACAAAAATTAAACCAGTTTCAACAGTTATGTAGCCTACCTTGATGGTAATGAGACCGCCCATAATTTGTTGGTGCCTCCCGATGTTTACCTCGTGTATGCTGGCGTCAAGCTGGTTCGGCTTGTGGCCATCCTTGTTATCGATTCCATCGAGCGCATGAGGTCTGGTTCGGTTTGTGGCCATCCTTATCGCTTGATTCTGTTGAAAGCATGAGGTTCTTTTTTATGTTTATTGTGTATCATAAAAGTTCCTGGGTGAGTTGTTTGCGCGGTGATATTATGTATCAAACTCGTAATTGTAGCGTGGTTCAGAAGTTTGGCAGAGATGACTGGTGAACAAATTGTCCATTGTCCAGCGATCAGTTTTGTAACGTTATATATAAAACTGAGACTCCTTTTCCAGTCAGATCGTATGATAAGCTTAACAATTCAAACATATGATACCAATTTAATGTAGATAATTAGACCCCCCGTGTGTACATACTACCACATTATAAATCTTTGTGACCTGGATCCAAGGTTCCATCTCAAAACGGTACCTCCATATATACACGTAGAGAGAAAGATGAGATGATTGATTATATACGATGAAACCTGATCAGTTAAAGAGACGACATTGGGAGAAAGGAGGGGACGCTCTGCACAAGTGTTTCTTGGTGTAGGAGGAGGTTGGCGGCGCGCCCAGCCTCTGTAGTCGCGTTCAGTTCGGTAGCGAGCATTTAGCAAACAAAGCGTACGAGAAGGGCCCCAGCCGAAGCCGGCGATGCTGCCGGGGACGGGCCTGACGAGGGCCTCCACGCGCACCGAGTCACCAGCCCCTTGTTCAGAACTTCAGATAACGTGGCCGCCGGCCGCGGCGGACAAGCAAATGATGAGTGGGCGGCGGTACTGTAGCCACCCTGCTGCCACGTCAGCCTTGCCGATGATATTGCCGGCCACGTCCAAGACGGGGAAGACGGCGCATGCCTCCTCCCAATAAGAGCAGGTATAAGGATATTCGGCCGGCGAAGAGGCTCGCCACATCAGCATAATCCTAGTTGGAAGAGAGATAAAGTAGGAGAGTGTAAAGCACGAGTAGTTAGTAGCTAGCTGAAACAGCCGTCTCTAGGTGACTACCCACGTCCAGCCAATGTTTGATGTCAAAAAAAACTATTAAATAATTAAATATTTAATTGTGGCTGGCTAATAGCCTAATCTTATTATACTAGTGCTTTTTGATGGGTGTTAAAAATGACATGGCTATCATATTTCACCGACAGTCGGCGTATCCATTAGAGCAGGGCTAGTGAGCTGCTGCGCTGTGATGGTAGGCCCTATAATTTTTTAATGCACTGCGGAGGTAAGCTGCTACGTGGAAGGATTGAAGTGAGCAAACCAGTATCAGCTGCTCAAACAGTATATTTCACCCGTTTTGTGCTAGCATCTCGCCAATCGTTTGCTTTTCTCTCTCTTGCTTTCTCTCTTTCTCCCACGTCAGATTGTACTGATGTATCCTAACATTTCACCGGCTGACATGCCCTTAGAGCAAAGCTAATGGCTTCGCCGGCTGCTGGCGAAATGAAGCTCCCACGTCATCCAGCAATAAAAAAGACCCGTATAGTGGATAGCACAGAAAACAGGCGCTTGACCGAATATTAAATTAATTAGCATTTGTTTGACAACGCAGCAAAGCAAGCATGTACCTTAGGAAGTATGCTTGCGCCTACGTCGAGCCGGCGATTAATCAATCGCCAGCACCCTTCTCTCTCTTCACTTCTCTCTCTTTCAGCTAGGATTTTTATGACATGGACAACTATTTAGCCAGCTAACTAGGACCCATAATACTTGCTCTTATAATACTTGCTCTTAGCCCTGCTCTAACTACGCTTCGGGAACACAGTGTCGTCGTCGCTGCCCATTCTGAATGGATCGGATGGTACGTTGACGAGCTACTCAAGATGGTCAAACTACTTATTACTACTCCTATGAAGGTGGGGGTGATGGCGAGCAAATAAACAGACCTCAGCGAGAATCCTCCTCCTCGATCGCATGGCGCATGGCGCATATGTAGCAGCGTTTCATGTACAATTTGTTAGCAGTCCATATCAACAGATCATGGAATTCATGGCTATCTAGCTACACAACCTGCCGTCACCAAGGTTGGAATAACCGGATTGACCGGCCGGCTCGGTTTGGTAAAAAACCGACCGGTTAACCGGAATAACCGGTCGGTTAACCGAATTGCTATAGTACCAGATCCGTTTTTTTGGGGCTAACTGGTCGGTTAGCGTGACCGGTCGGGACCGGTTTTCCGATTAATCGGCCGGTTATTACCGGTTATTCCAACCCTGGCCGTCGCACGCCGTCACACCTCATCTATGCGCCCGTTGAGTCCCTGATCTCACATGGTGGTGGTATTGGCATGGTGGTGGTCTTGAACTGAGATGCACATTTTGGTCTTGCACAACGGCTGATTTACTGTTCTTAGAGCATCTTCAAAAGCTCCTAAAAAATAGACCCTAAAAAAATGTTTTTAGTAACAGTTCAAAAAATATTAGGGATAAATTTTGTTATCTTCTATAACGGTTCTCTCTAAAAATGGATAAAAAAACTGTTGATTAGATCATGTCAGCATCTGGGGCCATAACCATATTAATTCTATTGTAAATATAAGGATTGGGACCACTAATTTTTTTCTTGTTTCTAGCTACAAGTGAGATGAATTTAAGTGAAGAATAAATTTATGACTTGTTTTGGGAGGTTGTTAGAGTTTTTTTATTAAACCTCATTAATTTGATCTAAAAAGAGTTAATGAGATTTTTTTTAAAGAGTAATTGAAATGACGATTTTGTCCCTTTCATTTTCTTCCTCTTTTCCGTCGGCCTCCATGGCTGCAGGACGCGAGATCGTCGTCGACCTTGTTGGCTTGTTGCCGAAGCCGCTACGCGTCCCGCATCGCCGGCGCGGCGCCCAAATCAACAGTGATCACGCGCTCATTGTCTTCGTTGTCGCCCAAATCAACTGTGACGCACGGCCGGGCAGCGCACGAACTCCGTAGATTTTTTGCGTCGGCGGCGATCCTCACTAACGTGAGGAAGTGGCAGGACCGCAGGCTGAGGTAAAGGTCATCTTTTGACTGGCGAGAAGGGTCTTGTACAAATTCTTAAGAATATTAAGTAAGAGGGACTTTTGACTAGTGGCTGTTTGTAAGGAGTGGTAAATCATCAATTGGCTCTTAAGGAGAGGCCAGCAAAATGAGCTGCACCAGCTACAAGTTGGACCCTGTACGTGTTCAAATTTCTCTAGGCAAAGTTCGTCATGTACAAGTCGTATTTTCATTAGCCTTTATTAAGATAATATATAGAATAAATAAATAAATATCTTGGCCTGTATGGCACCAATAACCTGTATAAAGATGTCCCGGTAGTCTTTTATATCTAAATTTTTGCATTGAGACTATCGTTTCGCAACTCAACTACTTGGCTTTTATCATCTTTCCCTACATCAAACAAATCTGATTTTTAAAAAATTGATTGTATAGGCGAACCTGTATTAGGTGGAGGGAGTGTGGAGATCAACCAATATTATATCTAATGTTATATCCACTCTAAATCCATAAGTGTTCTCCCCGTGTTTAAGTGCATAGAATAATTTAGAATTACAAAACAAACGATAAAATTCTCTTTAGGCACATAGAAAAATATACTCCATGGTGCATGATGTAAAATGTAATGCGTCAAAAGGCTAATATAGGCCTATAGTTGATCCAACATATTTTTTTAAGGAAACCCAACATAAATGGTTGAAGATCATTAGTTACAACATTATTCAAAATAAGCTTCATAGTAGACGTATTGATAGATGTGTTTGAAAACATCAACACTATGTGTGGGATTTTTTGGCAAATTAAAAAGTTTCTTTTAAAATAAATCTTGGTCATATAGATGTAGTTAATGCAAAACAGATGTTTGAGAAATCTAGCACAACTAGTTTGAGTTGATTAGTTAGAATATCATTAAAGATGTGACTGAAAGCATCAATCCATGAGTTGTTGTACACCTTGATATGAGTTTGTATTCCTATTTATGCTTGTCCCTTATATCTAGTAGATTGAAAATACACACCGTGTCTATGCTGGCTAAAAAAGGTGTTGTGTGTGTGCTTTCTTCTGAAGAATGACACCAAAGAATGATGACTTGTGTTTGTGATTGACTGTACTATACCATTAACTCATCTAACTCATCTATCTCTGCTAGTGTGTTGGTCTTCAGTTAAAATTATAAAACAGTGAACTGCGGGTAGTAAATGTTATCTATACTAATTTGACTAATAGTTTGATAATATAAAGTATTCTTATTTAACAAGAAAAACAATTTATATAAGTAGGTAAATCATCACAATGCATTGTTACAAATGCATTTTGATTACTTGTCATAGTATTGGCTCTGCAAATGATGGTCAACGATATGATTTGTAGGGCATACTAAGTCAGGACTTGGGAGGTGCCCGGATGCCACACTCAACCCTTTGTTTAGGGTCCCAATTGAAAATAAGTATAGGTAGAAAAAATTATTTACATATTCACGTGGAAATAGTAGGAACATATTTGAAAAATTCCAAATCATGGGAGACTAGGAGATTGACATTTTGCAACAAAAATGAACTAGCCAAAACTCATTTGTTCTCTCGTGGGAGGGCCGGAAACAAAAAGTTGTATGTGGAGCACCCGATAGGTGACTACAAGTAGATCGGTGTTTAAGATCCGTGTGCCACGTGTCGATCTTTGGTTGGGGTGGGTGGGAGGGAAAGAGGAACGAACCGGTTTGTAAACTTCAAACATACTTTTCTTCCAAAACGTAAGTCCATTTTCGCATCCATTTGGACCATCGTGCTGTATAAAATTAATTCTATAGAATAAGATTCAATTTGAATATTTGCAAAATTACATAAAAATTCAAATTTTTGCAATATTTTAAATGTATCGTGTTGTTATACTATATCAACATTTTAGATATTTTTTTTTGTCAAATGTTGACTCTATTTTTTAAAAAAAATTGAAATAAATTTAGAAATATGTTCAAATATATTTGAAAAAATATATTGAAATTATTTCATGATATTGAATTCAATTCTATGGTTTAAAATACAGAAAAAAAGAATTATAATGTATCTGCACTGTGTGGATGGTGGGCGTTCATGGTCCAAATAGGTCGATCTACTGCATGCCTCCCTTTTAGATCGCTCTGTATATAGGAGCTCGCCCCGCCGGAAGCATTGCATTGGCCCGTCAGTAAGTCAGGAAGATTTCTTCACTTGTCATCAATCACACTGTTGCACTGGTAACTCTTTTTTGTCGAGTCACCCACCGCGTTGGGTCACGTGGCCCCGATGCCGGTCGCCGCCGCTCCTTGTGCTGCAGCGCGTTGTGTACTTCTCCTCGACATTGCAGTCCTCGACGGAAAACGTGGCGCTAGGGTCCGCCGTCTCCCGGAAGATGAAAACGCTGATAATATCATCACCGAGTCGCCCCTTGTAGAAGCTGCTGTGTGCAGCATCGCGTCTTGTTGTTACCACGTCAAGAGCGCGAACTGGCCGGCGTAGCGCGTGAGCAGGCCTGCACCCTTGCGCAGCCACCCCGCGCGAGCGGGTCATTGTCGCGGTTCTGGATGACCGCTGCACAGCCTTCTCGATGGCTCAGAAAATGCAGTAGTACGTGCCCAATCACCGGTGACTTTGCCGTACCGGTCGGACATCGGCGCGTCGTTGTAGTCGAGCTGCGCCTCGGTACGGTGTAGAGCTTGTTCTACAAAACAGGCCAGTCCAAAGTGCTTGGTGAACAAGTCTACTGACGCTGGCGGCTGGCCGGGCGGGCTCTGCGAACTACTTTCACTGATGACATGATAATGATAATCAATAGGGATGAAAGTAAAAGTGATAATTATCGGTTTATCGATACTCGTTTTCGTATTTTATCGACTGCAACATGCAAAAATAATATTCTGAAAAAGTGGAAGCAAAAATGATAGTAATTCGTGGAAGTGGTAATGAAAACAATTTCGAAGTCTTCCGATCATTTTCGTAAATTTCTATTTTAACATGAAAATTATCGTAGAGTAATATAGGTAATTATCGTATTCAGTATTTTGATTATAGCAAATCTCTCTAAAAGACAAGTGATTCTTCTAGACTAAAACAAATCATAAATTTCTCAACATATTTTGTCTACTTTTTATTTTTGCAAATACATTTTTTATATATATATATATAATTATTCAATAATCAATATGCTACAGCCAGTTTATCATAGACCCTGTGTCGTTGTCGAGACGTAAGCATGACACCTCCAATTTCTCTATTTTATCAGTGACATACTTCACGATTCATGTTTTCGTTTGTTAATATCGATTCCCGATTGATACCGTCCGTTTTAGTTATAATAATATTTTTTTTGACTTTACTGAAATACCGACATCGTATTCGTTTCCGTTAATACCGTTATTGATTTCGCTTCCGGAAAAAAATATGAAAGCAAAAATAATTAAGCCTTCTTCCGATCGTTTCTGACTGCTTTCATCCCTAATAATCAACCTTTGAGAGCTATTTTTCAACCTTGCAATGCAAAAAACAGCTTCAACTTCGGATAAGATTTATATGCTGGAAGTTATGGCGCACAGAGACGAGCGATGGCGGCTGTTAGGAATGAAGCTTATTTTTTATTTTTTAGTATTTACTAATAATGATAGTTATATGTACCCTTTTCGACGAAGAAACTATAGAATCCTGCTTCTAAAAAAAAAGACAAGGAGAGGAGGCGATCTGCGCAGAAGGCGGCGAAGCCCTGGTAGGATTCGAAGTCGGAGAGGACGGCGCGCAGCCGCTCGGCCTCCTGGGAGAGTGCGTGGCCGAGAAGGATGGTCGCCACGGTGCTCGGGTCCGTGACGTTGAATCGGCTGCTCATCGTGGCCAGGTCGAGCGTAGCGGCGACGGTGGCGCTCACCTTTTGCCACGGGTGCAGCGGGAATAACGCGCCGCCACCCATTGTATCGATTGATTGCATGATGCAGTACTGGTTAGTGATTACTGAATGGAAATCTTCTGTACAGAGTGATGATAATAAGATGAGTACCGCCAACTACCTCCTTGCAATCTAAACTGACAATCCGAACTTCTTCCGTCGATTGCGCGCGAGTCGTGCCAATTTTGTTTGGGCCAATTTTTTGGTCGAGCGTATCCCGTGGATGGATGTGCTGACTAGTGACTACAATGGGCCACAACAAGCCGAATGTTTTAAAGCTATTAGTGAAGCCTTGTTGTTTCTTAAAAAAAAAGAAAGTAAATCCTTGTATCTCTAAATTTAAGTGAACATGTTCAAATCTGCTGTACGTCCATAAACTTAGAGATTGAATCCAAATCGATTCCATATCTTTCATCAAGCACCGAATTTAAAAAATCATAAATTTCTCATCTGGAGTTTAAATGAGGCAAACTCGGACTCTATCTCGTAGTCCTCGAAAAGTTCTACAACTTTGATATTGGCCGTTTTGGTTTTCAATTTATGATGCAAAAATATTTGTTCAGATTCGGACTCCTCTATGCAGGTCTCTGTGCGGGGCCCATATTTCGTACCTCTGAATTCCAAATAATATAATCCACATATGTTTCGAAAAGGTTTCAACAAGATCTATAACTTTCGTGTTTTAACTTTTCTCATTAGAGCACGTTTTCAAGTCAAAAATTATGTCGTAATGTAGTGTTGTTTCTATTTTACGTGAATTGATTTTTTCTATCGGATAAAGTTTCTAAAAATTTTTAGGTATTGCGTCACGACCTTGATCTTGCATGTTATGCTTCAGAGAGATTCAGTGATGTCTTGTAGACATCATGAGCTTGTGAGAATCTCTCTTTGCATGACGAATTGGGCTTCATATCGGTACTTTTCATACTTCAGCATTTTTTTAATGTCATTTCACTTAATTTTATAACATAGCACTCAAACGACACTACATGTGAAAATCAATAACATTAAAGGTAAAAAAATATTTATGATAACATTACGATAAAAATAGTAAAAAAATTGTTATTTATGACATATAAAATGGTACACTAAGAAGCACCAACAATAATATAAATATGATCTTTTATGTAAAAAATGTCAATAATTATATTGTATAAATAATTTACGTTTATAAATCATAAAGAGTGTTTTGTTTTTTTAAATCCGTAGCAACGCACGGGCACTTTGCTAGTAATTATAAATATCTCATTCAAAACAGGAAAATGAAGCTCCAGCAAGTATGCTAAAAACACCATGCCAATATTCAAGATATAATATTTATTTTGAAATCTTCCAAACGCAATATTACCCAGACGAACAAAGAGCAAGACCAAACATAAAGAGAATTGATTGAAACCAAATAAAACCGTATAAATCTGTTTGAAAAGAAGGGTAAAACCACATAAAAGGTAACACATACTCCCCCAAAAGGCCCATCACATGCAAGAGTAACACGGCAGCTTGAAGTATTAGGTTTAAGTACGATTTTACGTTTTTGTTTCTCGTTTACGTAAACATTGCAGCTTTGCGTATTTTGACATTTCTCCCCTCCCGTATTAAACCCTACAGCATCCCATCAATGGCGGGAACCCCAATTTCAGTCCCCGCACTTCCCGCCTCCAACCCCTTCCCACTCCAGCCTCCTCTTCGTTCCCCTCACCGGCGATGAGCTCAGGCGGGCGCGGCGGCAAGCGGCGGGGTCCACCGGCCCCGTCGCCATTTGGCGCGGCGGCCAAGAGGGCCCAGCCCAGCCCTGGTACCCCGCAGCCGCCTCTACCGGCGGCGGCGGCGGAGGACATGATGGACGAGGACGTGTTCCTGGACGACGCCATGCTGGCGGAGGACGAGGCGGTGCTGCTGATGGTCCAACGCGACGAGGCCCTCGCCTCCCGCCTCTCGCGGTGGAAGCGCCCCGCACTCCCTGCCGATCTCGTCGCCGGTTGCTCCCGCACCGTTGGTACGGACCAATTCCCTTTCTAGCGCTATACTCTCTGATCCTTCTTTTGATTGCTTTGGGTCTATCGTAGGTTTGATTGGGGTCTTAGTTACTGCAAAGGGGACGGATTGGGGTACTGCTCTGGTGCATTGGGAGCCATTTGCCTGTAGCTAGGGATGGCAATGGGTACATTAACCGGCTGCGGGACTGGGGAACGTACCCATCCCCATATGAGAAAAGGTCACCCATACCCATACCCACTTCGGGTCTTAAAATTCTCCCATACCCATACCCAAATGGGTTTGGGTACCCACTGGATTACCCATACCCACTAATAAGTAGCAAAAAAGTCCCTATTTACATAATATATTTCATATTTAGTTCAAATAAAGAGAATTCTTTGCAACTTTTTATATTGGATAAGAGTTTTTAATATGATGTGACTGCTACAAATAACTCAATGTGACCATAGTATCATAAAAATTCTTTAGAATCCTCATACTAATTGAATTCACGGAGTCCCATAGGTACATGGGTATGGGTTATAAAAGAATGGACCCATACCCATTTACCCAATGGGTGGTAAAAATAACTCATTAACGAACTCATGGGGAGAGAACAGGCCCCAAACCCATACCCTAATAGAGTAAAAACCCATGGGGTACCTGTAGCCCTGTACAACTGTTAATTGGATAGGGTTCTTGTGATTTTGGTGATCGTGTTAGCTCAGTTTGTTTGAGGCGGGTTGGAGCTGCAATTGGATATTCGAGGCCATTTTGTCCTTATACTCTTTTGGAAATGCAATGTTCAGGAACTCTACCACGGTTGTTTGGTGCGATTTTGGGCATAGTTGAGGATTTCTATTTCATAATTCCTAGCTTTCAATTGACTGAAAGTGTTCAATCGATGGTTTGTTATTTTGTACTTTCATTTTTCTTTTGTAGGATTATCAATATAATAATTATAATCCATTGGATCTAGATCAAATGGCTCAAAGCGGTGATTAAAACTTGCCGAAACTTTCAGTCAGCTGAAAATTGGCAAGTCCCTTTCTATTTTACTTTAGGTGTTGGTTTGTTCGGTTATGCCAGTATCATTTAACAAATTCCTTTTTTCCGTCTCTAGGCAGTTTGGAACAGGATAAGGCCTTTGTAGTGTATTGGGTGGATTTAGAATTGTGCATGTTTCTTTATTATTGGTCGAGTATATCTTATTATGTGCAAGTTGATGAATTATGGAAACAATGTTCAAATGAAGCATTTTGGGGTTTTTTGAAATCAGCACGACTTAGTATTCCAAGGGGAATCATATCTTCCCCTGATATGGTCTTGCAACGTTCATAGTTCCGGCTAAAAAATCGGCTTGCATGACCTGACAAGGTGTGATGGATACTAAGATTATTATAGATTTGCGTTGAATCATGATATGCATTGTGCTTTCATTATCCGCTATACATACTGCACTGTTTATTGAGATTCAGTGTTGCTATGACTAGTTAAATGGGGATACAAAGAGGAAGTTTAAGAAGAATTACTTGCCATTGCGTATATAGTTACATGGCTGTTGTTTTACTTCTAACTTGTATGGAGATGTCTTTTTATGTTTGGTTTACCTTACTCTTTTTACTCTTCAACGTTTGTTGGATATTCTAGCTTTTCAGCAGCTTGAGATAGATTACATTATTGGTGAGAGCCACAAAGAATTGCTGCCCAACTCATCTGGCCCTGCAGCCATACTTCGGATTTTTGGTGTCACCAAAGAAGGTCTGTGTTTTTTTTTCCTTAAAAATATATGTATCAGATGACTCTTCCTACATTTGATGTTACCATTTTATCTATTAGGTCACAGTATATGCTGTCAGGTGCATGGATTTGAGCCATATTTCTATATCAGCTGCCCATCTGGGATGAGTCCTGATGACATTTCACGCTTTCACCAAACTCTGGAGGTTTGTACTTATGATCACATCTTTAATTGAGCCTTCTGCACAGATTTATTGCTTTGCCATCACATATTTTCCTAATATATCTTCGTGAATGTACTACAGGGGAGGATGAAGGAGTCGAATAGGAATAGTAATGTGCCGAGGTTCGTGAAGAGAGTTGAGCTTGTGCAGAAGCAGACAATTATGCATTACCAACCACATCAGTCTCAGCCTTTCCTTAAGATAGTAGTCGCTTTGCCGACAATGGTTGCGAGCTGTCGTGGTCAGTGACACTTTCAGAGACAACACTGTTATTTTTGTTCATTATTGCAGAGTTTCCTCTATCTCTCTCTCTAGTCTAGTGGATAAAATAAACAATGTTTTTTGTTGCATGTCAAAGATTAATTTTGTCATCTTTACTTATTTTTTTGTGAGCTCTTATCTGACTTGCTTATGTTTGGACATTATAGGCATCCTGGAAAAGGGCATAACTATTGAAGGCCTCGGTTCAAAGAGTTTTCTGACATATGAAAGCAACATTCTTTTTGCACTCCGTTTCATGATTGACTGCAACATTGTGGGTGGCAACTGGATTGAAGTCCCTGCTGGGAAGTACAGGAAAGCTGCCCGCATTATGTCCTATTGTCAGCTAGAATTGGATTGTGTGTATCCTTCTATCTACTTGAATGCCTTCATCCCAGTAACTAAATATAATATTAGTTCAGATAGTCTGTCCTTAATACAACTAACAGATACTCCAATCTGGTGAGTCATGCTGCTGAAGGAGAATATTCTAAGATGGCTCCATTTCGCATATTAAGTTTTGATATTGAATGCGCTGGTCGCAAAGGTCACTTCCCAGAACCAACTCATGATCCTGTTATTCAGGTTGCTTTCACTATCTTCATATTTCTGATGCTTCATTTAGTTTCATGATACAAATATGTTTACATTGCATTTTTATAACTGCTGTCTTTCAATTCCAATAGATAGCTAACCTAGTCACACTGCAAGGAGAAGGGCAACCTTTTGTGCGAAATGTCATGACTCTTAAATCATGCTCGCCTATTGTCGGAGTCGATGTAATGTCATTTGAAGCAGAAAGAGATATCCTACTTGCTTGGAGGGTAAGTTATGTTGTGTTAGTTGTTAGTTTTAGTTGAATTTATTTATGCAATTTATGATCGAATGTAACTTTTAGACATGGTATTCATGTCCCATTGTTGATGATATATTATTTTTTCTCTCGTGCACTATTTGCATTCATTTTCCTTCTTGTGCTACATTGAGGTGACATTTGGCATCTTCCTGAAGTTAATTACAGTTTCTTTCCAGACTGATTTGATTTAGAATACGCTGATTGTTATTTGGAAATCTGCAGGATTTCATACGTGAGGTAGATCCAGACATCATAATCGGATACAATATTTGCAAATTTGACTTGCCTTACCTTATTGAGGTACAATAACTTTTGTGAAGTTAATTCATTCTTGCTTCTTGACCAACTTGGTCACTTTCACTTCTTAGTAGTTAGTACTATGTATTGCATATATTTGCAGAGAGCTGAGGTTCTCAAGATAGCAGAGTTCCCAATACTTGGCCGAATAAGAAATAGTCGCGTTCGCGTCCGTGATACCACCTTTTCCTCAAGGTGACTTCTTAGTCCTTTCACTTTATGCATGTAATCATGTTATTTTTATTCTGTATTGCTTTGCTTTTATCACTGGTTCATTGTAGCCAGCTTGGCATTTTTGTATATATTGTTGTAGTTTTATTATAATGACACAGTTGTAAATAATTCCAGTTTTGTATATTTTTGTATATATTGCTTTGCTTTTATCACTGGTTCATTGAGGAACATCTTGCTTGTTTATTCTGTATGTGTATGTGCATTTCGTGTATTTGTGTTTTACACTAGTGCTTTGATTCTTTTATATTAATATGAAACGAGTGCTCATCATTTAGACATTAGGTTACCATATGAGTTGTAACATTGTCCTTTTCTTGCGTTTCATCCACAACTTCCCTCTTTGAGACATATTTTCTACATTATGATGATATTAACTGCATTTTGGTGGATTCTGGCACATCAAATTTTGAATTGTGCTCTACATAAATAGCCCTCAGATGGTGTTAGATCTAGGGTCTTCATAATCCACAGCGACCAAGTGTT
This sequence comes from Eleusine indica, assembly GCA_030378355.1. Lineage (NCBI taxonomy): Eukaryota > Viridiplantae > Streptophyta > Magnoliopsida > Poales > Poaceae > Eleusine > Eleusine indica. Next base: position 4,552,838 of record CM059497.1, on the reverse strand, counting down.
TTTGCTGTTTAAATGTCATTTTTTCTCACATGGAGGAGGATGAGGTTTAGATAGACTTCAGAATCGTTTTAAGTTTTCACTCTGATTTAATGCAACAGTTCACTCTGATTTAATGCAAAAGAGAGCAAATTAAAATGAAACAGTTTCCAGTATACTTCTTTAAAACAAACAATCAAAGTTGATGCTTCTAATTTCACTTGACCAGGCAATACGGTGTGCGTGAAAGTAAAGATGTAACTGTGGAGGGAAGAGTGCAATTCGATCTTCTGCAGGTCGTGGACTGTTTTACATGACAGCCAACCCAGTATCGTTTTCTCGATTTGCATGACCCTTTTGAACCAAGTTATTGTGTCTACCTTTTTGTATTTACTATCTGTAAATTATTCAGGCTATGCAAAGGGATTACAAGCTGAGTTCTTATTCATTGAATTCTGTATCTGCACACTTTCTTGGGGAACAAGTAAGTCCAGGAATTTCAAATGGCATTAGCTGCGGTCAGCCAATGTGCTTATTATCAGCTCATATTTCTCATTTGAACTCTTTTTGTATTTAATTCTTTTCTATGGGAAGTTAAAGTTTCCCTTTTGTGGAGTTGTTGTTGGCTCGATAGTTCCAATAGCATCATATTTCTGTTTCTGGAAGATTGCGTAACTTATCAATGGATAGCTGTAGTTTGATATTTATATCTATGATGAAGCCATCTTTACTACCATATTGCTAGCAATATTTGCACTTTAGCATTTTCTCTTTATCTTGAGAACTGTTTTCTTCCCTTGTACTAATATTGGATTTTGGAACAGAAAGAAGATGTTCATCATTCAATTATTTCTGATCTTCAGAATGGGAACTCAGAGACTCGAAGGCGGCTGGCAGTTTATTGCTTGAAGGTGCATTAAAATTTCATTGCGTTTATCAGTTATTGAATTAGAGCTAGTGTTGGTCGTGGTGATGTTATGTTTTTCATGTAGCAAATTGTTTAGTTCTGGCCACTTCGTTGATTGAGCTTCTCGATGGTAGTGTTTTCTTATGACATGTCCCTCCTATTGGTTCCTAGAAGTTTTTAGACAGATTTGTCCATGGAAATGCTTATACGTTGTTCTGCGCAATTACACTTTTATTATAAGTGTACCTTGTTAACTTTTTAGTAACACTATAATCCCTGCCTTCTGGTACTGGACCAGTGGCGATAATTCTTTATTAATATGTAAGAATTTGTGAAGCCAATGTTATCATCAGTCGAGTGTATCTAGTGTAGGCTAAAATATGATATTGAAGGATGACATTTTGTTCCATTCTACTGATCTTTACTTTTTGTTTCAGTAATAACTAATGCGTCTTTCCCGATCATAAAATGAGCAATTTAGGATTTCTGCATTTCAAGAACTGCTCAAGAAATTTTTGCAACATACTTTCTTTCTCCCTATAGGCCTGTAGGTCTGCCAGTGGTTTAGTTATAAGCTAGAATGTACTATCCTCAAAATGCTTGTGGTTCAAACAAATGTTTTTGTCGAAAATTATTGGTGGGCTTTTTCTAGAAGCCTATTTCTGATCACTTCAACTTTTGGTGTCTTTTTCACTACAGGATGCTTACCTTCCACAAAGACTGTTAGATAAACTGATGTATATATACAACTATGTGGAAATGGCGAGGGTCACTGGAGTTCCTATTTCATTTCTGCTGTCAAGGGGACAGAGCATTAAGGCGAGCATAAAGAAAATTCTGCTATTGAAAGCACTCAACTATATCGCTCTAACAAGAATTTCGTTTGTTCCTCAGGTCCTGTCACAACTACTCAGGAAGGCAAAACAGAAAAAACTTGTTATACCTAATATAAAGGGTCAAGGGTCAGGACAAGATACCTTTGAAGGTGCAACTGTAAGTTAATCGACATGATCTGAAGTTCGCTTGCTATTTGCTATTTTCTGTCCTGTTTTTTTCAACGGATATGGTTTTCTGTTCATTTTTCAACGGTTATGGTTTTCTGTTCATGGGTTGGTTAGAAAGGTAGAAGGTCCGACAAGAATAAACTGGGGAGATCAATGTTCAGAACAGATTAAAGCATTAAGCTAGAGTTATTGTACTTACTAGAACATACCCATTTAGCATGCCATGAACTCTATACTGCATTCTAAGTTGCCTTTGCCTTGCTTGTCATACTGAGGCTATGGACACCTATGTAATGGAACTATTTTTTTTCAAGTGGTTAGTACATTATCATAATATCATTAGGTTGTGCAAAATCACTTTGTAATGTGTGTAAAATATTCAGTATATGTTAACAAAGCAGCACACTTTTGTTACATACTGGCAATCAATCCACTTGGCTGGAAAAGAGACATGCATCTGTGATTTTTCCACATTATACTAATTGGCATTAATAAAAAGTTTAAATACTTTGTACTGTCCAGGAATTCTTTTTTATTTTATTTTTTAATCTCCTTCACATTTTAGGTCTTGGAGGCAAGGGCTGGATTTTATGAAAAGCCCATTGCAACTTTGGACTTCGCTTCTTTGTACCCATCCATCATGATGGCATATAACCTATGCTACTGTACTTTGGTAATGACCTGTAGTTTAGTATCACACATTGAAGACATTTGTCTCTGAAATGAATGGCTGTTCACATATTCTGTTTTACTTTTGAAGGTGCCTCCTGAGGATGCCCGTAAACTCAACTTGCCTCCAGAAAGTCTCAATAGAACTCCATCTGGTGAAATATTTGTGAAACCAGAGCTGCAGAAGGTAATTGTGTCCTATATTATGACAAAATCTGCTCACAAAAGCATGTTTGCTAACTAAAAAGATGCCTTAAATATCAGGGCATACTTCCGGAAATCCTTGAAGAATTGTTGGCTGCTCGTAAAAGGGCAAAAGCTGATTTGAAGGTATTTTTTTTTCTCCTATCTGTCCTTTAATCAAATCATTACAGTTACAGAGATCTTTTGCTTTGTACTGCTAGATATTTGTGCAATGTTGGGATTTTGATCCTATGTTGAATTTATTAATTACTTCAGGAAGCAAAGGACCCATTTGAAAGAGCAGTTCTTGATGGTCGTCAGCTTGCCTTGAAAGTAATTCTATATCTTTTCCCCTTAAATTCCATCAGAACAGTGATACTGTAGACATGAACTTCTTGAAAAATGATATTATTGAATTGATTCAGATAAGTGCAAACTCAGTTTATGGTTTTACTGGAGCGACTGTTGGCCAATTGCCATGTTTAGAGATCTCTTCAAGTGTGACCAGCTATGGTAGGCAGTTTTTGGTGAAACAAATGAAAAATTCATTCTGCAGTATGACAAATTCAGAGAAATGTGAGTTGCTTGAAGCTGAAGATTTTTTTCACACAGGTCGACAGATGATCGAGCACACAAAAAAGCTTGTTGAAGATAAGTTCACAACACTAGGAGGCTATGAGCATAATGCAGAGGTGAAGTACTAGTCACCTTGCTCTTCTGTTGAAACAATTTGAAGCATGTTCTGCTTACTTTTTTTTCTTGATATTACAAGTTCAGGCTTTCAGCTTTTGCCCATTTTGTATGCTTTATGTCTGTAAAGTACACAATATGTGTCTTCTTAGGACAGCAACCCAGCACATAGCAATGGTTAAACCCTTTTTTGATAACCATCCAAAGTGTCCTAGCTATAGAGTATATAAGTTAAAGCAGGGCCTGCTAGATACTAGCACAAAGTACTGAAACTAGAACTTTCTGGGATCCTGCACTCAGTTCCTTATTCATATGACCTTTGCTCTAGTCTTGGTTAGTTCACCCTTTGTGATCTTTCATCCTTTTTTGCTTATGTTTTGATGATCGACACAACTGACACCAGCACATTTTTGACTTGCAGGTAGTTTATGGAGATACTGATTCTGTGATGGTACAGTTTGGTGTTTCTACCGTTGAAGAAGCAATGAAGTTGGGAAGAGAAGCTGCAGATTATATTAGTGGAACATTTACTAAGGTAACTGTTGTTGTAATTTCTCTCTAGTGGCAAACTATATGAAATTTAAGCCAAGAAAATTGTGGAATTATTTTTACACACTTTCTAATTGAATTGTGAAACAATATGTTTCCAATGCAGTGGAGTTTGACTCATTCATTTTTTGAAGAGAAACTTATCTGAACTGTACATTCTTTTTCCTTGAACTTGATGGAGAACGGCTCTCTTTTTGTATTGAAGTTAGGACGAAATGGTCCCCACTTAATTACCAAAGAGGCCGAAAATAAGCAGAACTATTGCAGGATAGAAAGAAATTAGAGTTTTGATCTTAGGTTGGCTACTGCCCTAGGCATTCTCATAAATGGTCCTGCCAGTATTATAAATGGCCTGACCTGTGTAGATTAACCTTCCTATGTTAGCCCTGGTATATATATTTTCAAGCCACAACACTTGTAAAGATAAATTTTCATAGGCGTTCACTGAAATAAAAAATCTTAGGTGGTCTGTGCTAGATCGAATCCTGACTGAGATTAGTCTTTTGCTTTTCTTCTGAGCTCCCAACTTAAGTGTTGCTTTTGACATCTCTCTTGCAGCCCATAAAACTGGAGTTTGAGAAAGTTTATTTTCCCTACCTATTGATCAGTAAAAAGAGATATGCTGGTTTGTACTGGACAAATCCTGAGAAATTTGACAAAATGGATACAAAAGGTGATCTTTTATTTGTGCTGTTTGTCTGACATGTGATCTTGTTTTCTTTCTTTATCATCTCTTGTACCTCTGCCTGCAGGTATTGAAACTGTTAGAAGGGATAACTGCTTATTGGTAAAAAACCTGGTAACTGAGTGCCTTCATAAAATACTAATTGACCGAGATGTTCCTGGGGCAGTTCAGTATGTCAAAAACACCATATCTGATCTATTGATGAATCGTGTGGACTTATCCCTTTTAGTTATAACAAAGGTGAGTTAGCACAACTGGCCAAAAAATCCTGTTAAAATCGATGCACCGCATTGCAAAATGGCTCTACGATGTGTTGCATTTTAACTGTGTAATGCAATAGGGTTTGACTAAAACTGGAGAAGACTATGCTGTAAAATCTGCCCATGTTGAGCTTGCTGAGAGGATGCGTAAGGTATGAACACTAGACTTTGTCCATGTTCTGATATTCAGCAAACCAGTCAATGTAGTACAAATTTGATTGGTATTGCTTACAAAAATCTGTTTTGTTGAGCAGAGAGATGCTGCTACTGCACCTACTGTTGGTGACCGTGTTCCTTATGTTATAATCAAAGCAGCAAAAGGGGCAAAGGTATATTCATCTATACTCTGCTGCAGGAACCTACATTTATTCTGTGATGATTGTTGCTTGACACATTTATCTCTTGCATGCAGGCTTATGAGAAATCAGAAGATCCAATTTATGTCTTGGACAACAACATACCCATTGATCCTCAGTACTACCTGGAGAACCAAATTAGCAAAGTTTGTCCGGAACACTTATCTTAATACACAAAGCTGCCATTTTTGCGCCCTTACCTTAACCATGTGGTGCTAATTTTCAGCCACTCCTGAGGATCTTCGAGCCAATTCTGAAGAATGCCAGTAAAGAATTGCTTCATGGAAGTCACACCAGAGCTGTCTCAATATCAACTCCTTCAAATAGTGGGATAATGAAATTTGCAAAGAAACAATTAACTTGTCTAGGATGCAAAGCTCTTATCAGGTGAGTCCTGTGATAGTAATATATGCAAAGATTAATGCACTGAAGCTATAATTCCTAATTTTTTTTACTGCGTCTGTACATGCAGTGGTGCCAATCAGACACTTTGTTCACATTGCAAGGGAAGGGAAGCAGAGTTATACTGCAAATCAGTATCAAATGGTTTAATCTATTATTCTGTTATGTTCAGATTTTCTGAAGCACACTATCTGTTAATATGAATACTGACAGAATGAACTTTGATATCTGCAGTTTCGGAGCTGGAGATGCTCTTTGGGAGGTTATGGACGCAGTGCCAGGAGTGCCAAGGGTCTCTACATCAGGATGTTCTCTGCACAAGGTTTGCTCCTCAACTATTGCACATTGCCATATTTTGGCCACTTGCTCTCTGAAAACCTTTGATCACAAGCTCAAAACCTTAAAATCTCTGTTCCTGGCGCAATCATTGCAGTCGGGATTGCCCAATCTTTTACAGGCGAAGAAAGGCGCAGAAGGACATGGCTGAAGCTAGGCTACAGCTTGATCGCTGGGACTTCTGAGCCTTGTAAGATTTCACACTGACGGATTGCATTTACACACATATTGCACAGACATTGCTGCAGAACAGGGGTGCTACTGCCTACCAAATGTGATTGCATTATGATGCATACCATGATGAGCCTGGACAAAGGCGAGCAGTAGGTGAACTTTGAGTTGAGTGGCTGAAATAGGCACCAATTAGTATGAGTTTGTACACCTAGAGCTTGATGTGTACGTGTTTGTTAGTTGGTGGGACTCTCGTGTCTCGTGCCAGTAGCTAGTAGTACTGACAAGAACAAAGGCTAGTGTAGCTGGCTGATGTAACTAAGTAGTAGTAGCTGGCTAGTGTAGTGAACCACTGATGTATAAGGCAGAAATACCTAACAACTTATCTTGTATCTTGGTGAGATAATTGAAGGTGGCTGATGTCCATATGGATGGTGATTTTCTTCATTTGTGTAGCCTGATTGTACAATAAATACACGAGCTATCACCTATATGTGAATTGTATTTCCTGGAAGCTGGAGCTAAAATATGATACCTAGTGGTAGGCTAGTGAACTTGTGGTTGAGGACAACGGTCATCTGTTGCTTAAAGCAAGGATAATAATATAGCCGACTGCCGGCTGATATCAGTGCCATGTCATTTTGACGCTATGACCACCAGATGCTCATATAATAGAAGAGCCTGTTGCTAGCTGTTTATTGGTCTTCATTGAATATTTAAATAACTAATGCATGCATGAATAAGCTGGAGGCTGAAACTTTTCTTGGGTTTGCTACATTAGCGGCGACTGCTCAAGCGCTGGCTCGAGGAATCTTCTCCCTCTCCTCCACCTAGGGATGTAAGTGGGTATCCATTGGGTGATTGTGGATCAAACTTCTAGTTTATTTGTTGTACTAGTTTAATAAGGTGAAAGAAAATTTTAGTTTATTTTAAAGAATTTTGAACCAATCTATAAAATATAAAAACTTGCATCCCTACCTTCACCTCAGCTGCAGTGGTGATGAGGTAGGCGTTTCGCCAGCCACTATACATGCTCTTAGAGCATTTTTAAGAGCTTCTCAATAATTACCTTTAAATTAAATTATTGGGATTTTATTAAAAAAACATTCTCTAACAACTCTTCTAAACACCTTCCTGTTTTGTTGCCTTTCTAAATCCCCCTCAATCGTAGCTAGAAACAAGGAAGAAATACGCCCTCCCTATTCGACTCGTCCTGCCTCGCGCACCAAAAAAAATCCCCGATCATTCTCCTCGCCAACCCGTTTAGATTCTGTCCAAAAAAAGAAGACCTATGTCGAGCTCTTCCCTAGCTGCCGCCGATGACTCGACAGCGCCGAGCAAATCATCCATCATTGTCGAGGCCATGTGGGGATCTCACGGGGTCACGATCCAAGGTTACTACGAAACAGTGGCAGAACTCTCGTCGCGGCAAGACTAGGGCCAGTGACCCTCAGTCAAGATAATTGGTACCGATGAGCTACCAATGTAAAAAGAAAGATGCAAAACAAACGACACAAGAAAATTCTGTTTCAGCTAGCTATCCTGCATCTCTTCATCAACAATAGCACATGAACTTAAATAAAGAAATAGAAGTTACATATGTCACAAATTCAAGAGCATGCAAAATTGCAAAACTTTAATCTAAAAATCTCTGGATCAACAGCGATTCCATTAGGTAAGACATGAGGAATTCTTTGCTCCACATTACTAACTATAGTCTCTACAATCTCTGGTTCTACTTCTGTTTCTTGAGTAGAAGGTGTAACAGACTGTATCACCGAGATGGGGGCAGGTATACCTGGCCATCTGGGCCGGGCTAAATGGGCCGGCACGAGGCACGACCCATTTAGAGCGGCCCAGGCATGGCACGGCCCAGAATAAATGGGCCGTGCCAGCACGAAGCACGAGACAAGTCGGTCCAAGCACGACCCGTTTAGTGCGGCCTGATAGGCCCGTTCTAAGGCCCGTATAGCCCGTAAAGCACGGCATAGCCCGACACGGTCCGTCAAATAAAATGATTAATATTTCAATATTTATACTGAAAATCATATTTTTTTAGTTCAAATTTATTGATAAAAAATATATTTTTATATATAAAATTAAATTTAGGAGAATAAATAAAACATATAAAATTTAATCGGGCCTCGGACCGACACGGCCCGAATAGCCCGTCAAGCCGAAGGCACGGGACGACCCGTTTAAACAGGCCCGCGCCGTGCTTGGGCTTAGGGTCAGGCACGACGTGCCGACACGGCACGGTCCATAAATAATCATGTCGTGCCAGCCCGTTTAGTTACTAGGCCGGCCCATGACGAGCCCGTGCTGTGCCAGCCCAACACGGTCCATTGGCCAGGACTAGGGGCAGGAACAAAATATGATGCCAATGTCCTGTTACTCTTCTTCATTTATGCAATTCGACTACAAAGTACAAATAAAAAGCAATTGATTCAATGCCAATGCCAATTAGATACTCCATCCGTTTTTAAATTGTTGTCGTCATCGGCTTTTTTAGTTAACTTTAACTATTTGTCTTATTTTAAGAAATTTAAGTAATATCATATATATTGTTATAGTTTATTTTATTATCAAATGAAATTAAAGTATAACTTAAAATTTTGTATATTTAAAATAATATTTTGAATAAGATGAATGATCAAAGTTAATGAAAAAAGTCAATAACGATAATAATTTAAGAATGAAGGGAATAAAGTAGATGTAGGTGATCAATTGATTAGGACTAAGGAGTAGAAAAGAGAAATAAGATCTTCAACCTGAGAGCTTCCTATTCATGCGATCTGAAATCTGATGGACTCAAACTACGGCAAATCACGAGGCAGGGAGAGGGAGAACACGGCGAAGAGCACGATGCACCGGTACCCGCTGGCGGCGAGCAGCTAGGTCACGAGGTGTCGTCCCCGTCGACCTATCAGTTTTCTACGTGACGCTTCGAACAGAAAACTCATAAGGCATCAGCCGATCAGTTTGGGTTTTGGACGTTTGGCTTTGGCAGGAGCTGGCTAGCTGGGCCAAAACGATATATACAAAATATTATTCGGGTCCGAAAATTTGTGAGTAGTACTTAGTTTTTTTGATCCACGACTAGGGCCATGGCCCTAGTGGCCCTCTGTGTATTTCCACCCCTGCTACGGAACCAAGGGACTTGCAACGGAAAGCTTATCGCAACCAGTCCCTTCTTCATTGGAGGTCACACCTGGTCCATCCACTACTGCCCTGATGGCATTGGCCCAGCTAGCGATGACTGCATATCCGTCTTCCTGAACTTGGACGACGATACTCGTCCTGACGTCAAGGCACAATTGGAGTTCTAACAATTCGAGTTCTGTCTGCTCGACTACGATTGACGATTGGTGTTGATCAAGTTGGACACGTTGAACAATGATTGACGATTAGTGTTGATAAAGGTGTGTGTACCTACAGAGGACAAGGCGCTGCAACCAACGAATTCCTTCCAGCAGAGGCCAAGGCGAGCCGGCCAATGCGCCAGAAAACAACGAATCGTTGCAACCTTGACCAAGGCGCGCGGGCACCAACAAATGCTTCTAGCGAACCAAATCAAGGCGAGCGGAGGCCTTCCAGCGTCGGCCAAGTCGATCGGGATCTGTCGCTTGGGAGGCTGCGGCGGCGCTCGCCTCGACGAGTTGCGAGGAGGAGGATCACGTTTCTGGACAGGTAAATTCATAACAGGACTGGTTGACGTGACTCAATTTAAATTTAGATTAAACCACTTTTAGAGGAATTATTGGAAGAGAGGAAATATTTTAGTTCCAATAATTTTTGGGCTGCTTTCAAATACCAACTTTTGGGACTTTTTTTTAGGAAAGCTCTTAAAGATGCTCTTAGTGTGGAACTTTTGACGTTTTTATATCCACTAATCATTTAATATACTACCAGGCATGTAATTTCTTTCTGGACCTGTAGTTATTAACTTGCTTTGTATCTTAGCTACAAGTAACTGAACTGACACAAGCCATTTCTTGGTGCTCCCATGCACAGGGACACTTCCGAGAGAGGATCTGCGATTAACACTTCCTTTTCTAAAAGTTGTCCAATCCTTCTTAGAAGTGTTTCTGCGGAGCAGGTAGTGAAAATAAACTCACATGCTGACAAATCGGTTGTCTGGGTGACGGATTATTAGTGATAAAAAGTGGACGTCTTGAAAAATGGTTTGTGCCAAAACTTCGCGGGGCATGTCTCCGAATCATTCCTGCTTCTGCCTTCCACCTAATAAATGTTCTCCTTCAATTAGGATGTCACCCCCCTCCCCTCCTCGGCGTCGACGCTATGGACTTCTGAAGCCTCGGGTCCGCCGGTTCCCCGGCCACTCCAGCCTTCCTCAGAGCTTCCTCGCCCCGACCAATTTGCCAGCTCGCGCTCACAGTCGACGCGAGATGGGTGTGTTTTACCCACGTGCTCGTGGGCAGAAAACCCGATGGGCACGGATACGGGCGTTATTCTCTGCCCGCGGGCACGGGCATGGGCGGAGCATTAAACCCAATGGGCAAAACAAAACGGGCAGAGAAAACCTCTATCCATGCCCGCTGCCCGCTTGCCCATTTCATTCTTACTTACATTTGGGCCTAATTAATCCTTTAGTAAGCAGATATTTATTTTTTCTAATAAACAAATCATTCTATCCTTAGATCCCGTCGCCTCCCAATCCTTATCCTCTTGCCAGGCTCTCCCTTCGAATCTCATACCGGCAAAATCTCCTAGCGCTCACCCGTCTTACCCGTCGCTTGCCTCTGCTCCTAGCGCAACGTCCTGCCACTACCGGCCGTCTTCCTAGCGTGGTGCCCGGTTGGTCATCTTTCCAGCGCGGCGCCCTGCCGGTTGAGCTCTACGCGTGGCTACATGATACAATCTCCATAGCGCAATGCCTCTCTGCTGATCTGCATGCCTCTACAATCCGCACGCTGTTGAGGAGCTGATCACGTAGTGCGTGACTCAACGATGCCGGTCTTCCTCGCTCCGTGCGCCGGCACCGACGCCGACTTGATCGCGCACCTCCCTGCCACCGGCAGGCATACGGGCACGCCCGTAGGCACATTGATACCCGTGGGCATGGGCATGGTCATCGTTTTGTGCCCGTGGCAGGTGGCGAGCGCGGGCACAGACACAGGATCTTGGTCGCGGGCACGGGCGCACGTAGTCAGTATCCGCGGGCATGCTGCCCGTTGCCATCTTTACGCGAGATGCTGGTCCATGATGACCGCATGTTGCTGGTAAGTGGTAAGGTTGGGTACTACCGGGCGTGCTGCATGAGGCGAGGCGCCTGCAACTGGCTGGCTAGAAGCCTGCAAGTCATTTTTTTTTTTTCCTTTTTAGTGATTCCAAAGCCTTTCCAAAGTTAGGGAGTTTGTACAAAAGTGACGAGAAAATTCGGTTGGACTGCTCGAGCAGCGTCGCAGATAGTAATTCAGTAGTAATATAGGTTATACCATATAACAACCTAATATTCTGGTGCCTTCCGTCCACATGGTATCCGTCTAAATATTCGTTTCATTTGCACTTAGATTAGCATATGCAGCAATAGCACCCTTGGATTTATAGTATGCTAATGTTAGGCTATCGGCCGGCTACCGTCCACCGTTAAGAGTATTTCCACTTCACACAGATTCTATGCTGTCACATGTACAAAATATTCACACTTTCAGTGGAAATTTTACCATCTAAAACCTGCCGATACTATAATGCTTTCTTTTTTGTCTAGCTATATTCCTGTGTCGCCTGTGTCGTATACTATCTAAAGACTGGTATTGACAAAATTCAACTGGTTAGTTGAATCTAATCCGCTTCTTCTTGGGCGTGTCATGGACTTGAGTCTTCTCTCCGTAAATTCTCAACTGGAGATTCTCAAAGGCTTCTGACACAGCTTCAACCTGTAAGCACAGTTCCATTAGAGCAATGAAACTGGTTGAAATGATGAAAAAGTATAGAAGCTCATTGCATGCTTTAATACTCACCAACTCGGGCTTCTTAGCATACACCCTCACGATTCTATCTTGATTGTAGGCAGGTAGCAAGTGGCTGACCCGGTCATCTGTGATGGGGAACTTCTCATTGCATCCCCAATCCTGGCGTGACAAAAAAAAAAAAAAAATTCTAAAGATCAGCTGAGAAACCTAGAGACACCTCGATTCATAAATTAACACAACAGAACATCATCTATCATGGGGCATTTACTGTAAAATTCAAATGATAACATGACATGATAATCAACCGTTGAGAAACATTCAAGCATCAACAACTTATTAAATTCTGTCAACAGCTATAATAATAGTAGCAGTGAAAAAAGAGGAGAAAAAGGCAATGATGAAACACATCAATAGCATGCAAGCACTAACAAGGTTCATAGTTTGCAAGAAAACAGCAGTTCAATCAACAGTTCAACAATCAAATCACAAAAAAAGTATTGAATAACAAATAATTACCTTAAAGAACTTGATGCTGGTGAATGGTTGTTATGAACAAGGAAAGGAAGTAGTTAGAATTTCTGTATATTGTACCAAAATCAATAAAGGAAAATAACATTCAAATATCAAAAACCTTTCAAGGGGGTTATCTTTTCCACGGGTCAGATCAATCTTAACATTGCTAACTGCAACATCCTCTTCCTTCAGCAGCACTCCAGAGGATTTCTGAAGACAGAGGATGTGTCAACAGTAACAAAATGATGTGTGTTTTCCACAGAAGTCATTGTAACCAACTCAAAATGAGAAAACTATATGCAAACCTGTGAACAAACTATGTCTTGTGCAGTTATATCTTTGAAATGCTCCAGTTTATCCCTTGGAACAGAATACTGATTGCAAAACTGCAATTCAAGGGAAACAGAATAATTTAATACTTCAACAAAAAGATTAGCTGATACATTAAATACATCAGTAAAGAGCTATTGCTGCATTGTACAATCATTCAACAAGAGAAGTTTTCACACACTCGAGTTTGATAATGAATCTAGTACAGGAGGAACTGTTACACTACAGCTTAAAAAAGGATAACCAGGTTGCGTGAGTTTTATTTTTCAAGTACGCATAATGTAAATCTACACGAAGTCCTAGATGAAGAACAACCTTTTCCTCACACCTCCTAGCTGAGGATATGATATGATGAAACTACTACTTAACACGTGTCACCTCTATTTATCAGGAATTTGGTTTGTTCAGACAAAAGTTAGAATAGATCACATCTACAGCAAATCATGCTGTTTAGGTCAAATGAATTGCATGGACACAACAAAATGTGCCCTCCCAAAAAAGAAAGAACAGCATCTCCCGAGTATAACTGTGTGTAAAGCATGCAACAATGAAAACAAAACAGCTTAAGTAGAAGCATTCTATTGACAGAAGCTGTACTACCTTGTAGAGTTCTCTTCGGCGAATGCGTTGAATGATTTCTTTCGATTTCTTCAGCCCACTGTTAGGAGCAGTTTCAATGCTTTTAATGATTGTGTCATCCAACTGAAATTTCAGGAGATCTCATAAGATGGAAGCCAAAACAACAAAATCAAAATAACGATGGCTGATACTAAACCTTCCAAAAATCTTCTGGATCATTTGCATGCAATGATATTCCCAAGTAATCATTAGCATCAACTAGTGCATCCACAAGCATGAGTTCAACAGCCTAGTAATAAAGGACTGTTAGACACAAAAGGCCAGAGAAGTACTAATTGAAAGATACCAACAGATGAATTGCACCAAAAGAATAACTTACATGTTGGAAAACTAAGACATTTTACACAATTCAAAAATACCTAGCATCATAACACCTATGACATAATACTATATAGATCTATATAATAAACCTTGAAAAATCATTCAAACCGGTGGTTGCACGAAATTCCAGCCAGGAGTTGCATTTGAGTCATTGATTTAGAAGCAACAAAATTATCCCAAGCTGAACTTGCTTAGTTATTTTTTTAGTTGTTATCGACTGATGTAATTCTTTCTATACATGAATAAGACAAAGCTATGTTGAAGTGGTGAAAGGTAAGTCTACTAATCTGTACCTTCACTTTGGCATGGGTGTAGACAGTCCGGTGCAGGTCAGCGCGTGTTGTAAACAACTTATGGACACTCAGGTCTATAGTACCCAATGAGACATGATAAGTCACAATGTCCTTAAACGAACAAGATAAATAGCACATATAGAATTTAAAAAGGTGATGGCGATATAAAGCCACCTACAATCTTTGGCAGGGTAGCAGATTTCGTCACCCATCACTCGCATGCCTTCTGTTAACCTGCAGGAAGGAAACAAAAAAGTACATATTTAAAGGACATAACAATGAATGTAGAAATAGCAAAATAAAACATCAATCTGAGTTTATTGTACAAACGTATCACATGCTGTACATTTTCGAAACCTAAAAGTATGTGCAGTCATTAGATAAGACTCATAATAAAATTGCAAGAATAAGGGGTAATTAATCATAAAAGATCCAAAGCCTTGTCTAGGCCTGAAAACGGTTCGGTTCGAACCGTCGAACCGCACAAACCGCTCCTCAATATTTCTCTCGGTTCGATTCGACTCGACCCACGATCCAAACGGTTTCTGCAGGAGCACGAACCATTCAACCTAGGGTCGAATCGATCCTCTGTACTCCCGCCGTCGCCGGGACGTCATCCAACCGGTCGCCCTTGTCGCTGCCAGTCCCGCGCCCTCGTCGTCTTCGTCGCCGCCAGTCCACCGGTCTTAACAACTGATTCGTTCTCAATTTTGTTTTTTCTCTTCTCAACCTCTAGCTGCAAAATCCCGAAATTCATCACATTGTCTATGAGATAGAACAAAATTGATCATAAATCTCTGTTCTATGTCACCAAGCGCATCCATTTTAGTGGTCACCAACATCCATCCAGCTGAAACTCTTCGTTAGCATTCGATCTCCTCCAAAACATTGTTGGCTGGCTCGTGATGAAGAAAGAAGGATGGAGATGTTCCACTGGAGCTCGTAGAATGCGATGAGTTGGATGGAACCATGTAAGATGCGATTGGCCGTCGAGGATTCCCGATTTCTCCTGGGCAGCTGACAAATCGTCGCATTGAAGCGGCGGCAGGGTTCAGCACAACGACGGGAAAACAGGGGCGGGGCTGATCCGCGGTTCAGAGGGTCGCACAAAAAACCAGGAGCGGATCAATCCTTAACCACATCGTTGGCGAGAAGGGTCATAAGATCATGGATCGAATCGCCCCGAATCGAACCGTTTTCAGGCCAAGGCTTGTCTGCAAGAGAACATCTCAATTTCAACAAAAATATCTCTACACCTTATTAAGCGAGCTGCGGTCGTCTACATCAATTTTTCGTGTCCGCCCACTCCGATGTGGATGTGGTTTTCGAGTTTTTGAGTTCGAATCATTTTCCGATGGTTTGTTTTAAGGATTGGAGTCCGATTCATCTTGATGCAACCTAAACAATGTTGTTAAAACGTGTCCCGTACTACTTTCGATCCCAGCTAGCCTCTCCTCGCACTTTATTGGCTCGTGTTGCCTCACCATCGAGCGCCGCCGCCGCCGCCATGGGAGGCGTTCTTGTGCGCCATCTTCATCAAGTATATTGGTTGACCTCCAAAACACCTTAGATTAGCTTTCTATGTCTGCAAATTACCGTTTTGATACTTATCAGCTATCCTTTACCCACAAGTAGCTATCAATTAGAGCTTGAAATTCCACCAATGGTTCGTACCGGTACCCGCTCATGCCTCTGTTTTCTGTTCATGGGCCTATTTTTCTGTCGTGGGCTGCTAGCTAATTCTTGGACTTGTTAAAGTGTCAGCCGTCTGATTGTCAAACTCGCGATACAGGCCGTCGTCTACAATCGTTTTTGTGTCCGTGGTGTTTTTTTCCTTCGTCTGTCCACCAGTCCGTGTCATGCCCGCCAGCCCATGCTCTCATCGACGTTTCACGTTTGTCCATCAAGTGTGTCTGTGTAAGAGTTGTATCGTCCGTCTCCCGTGTCTTCGCCTTGCGCATCCACAGCGGGTACAATCACTCCGCTAGACAGGAGCTTCTGCTTGATCAATGCTCACCACAAAGGAACGCATACAGGAGATTGGCTGAAAGCAAGGTAAAAAACACATTGAAGGGTGAGCTCACACGTTCTGTGGGTTTCTGAGATATATGGGCTCCCCATTGTCTTTGCAATTGACTCGGCACGCCTTGCCCAGTTGCTTGTGAATGACGATGTTGTCATCAGCCACAGAATGGTTGGCTGTGAAGAACGAGACATCGGACACATGGAGGTTGGGCTGGATGCATGCTTCCCTGCTATGGATGGGAAACCTATTGGTTACAATCATCTGCTGATCAGCCTTTGAAGTATGGAGGCAAACGAGGTAGCCCTCAACGATTTGCCCTTAATTTAGCATGTGCGATATTTATCATCTATCGTGTTTTTGCTGTGTGATGGATACTATTTCACCGTTTTTCAACAGTTACTAACTGCATGCAGTTAAGTGATGCAATCATTGTTCGCTGGAGCTACTGCTGCAGGAACAGAAACGCTTGGAGCTACTGCTGTTACTAACTGTTGAAGGAGAGACTCACATCAAACAGCTTGAACTATGGTTGCTAATATGTGTTGTAGGTAGGTAATAAGGCCACTGCATGTGTGCAGTGGCAAGGCCAGACCAAGAGCTGAGGGTGGGCCGAAAGCCAGATTGGGTCGGGAGGGTGGGCCAGAAAGGCGAAAAACGCAAAGGAAAAAATAAAAAAACTATACTGTAACAATTGCTACGATGCCAAAAACCACTTCTGAGCTAAATCTGGGGGTGGGCCGTGACCCACCCAGCCCACCCCTTGGAGTCGCCACTGCATATGTGCATAACTGCAATGCGTAATGCCTAGGATCCTAGGTATAGTCTTAGACCCTGAATTTCCTGATTAGGTTTTGGTTGAAGCCCTGAAAATCATACCTGAGATGTAAAGTTTAGGCTGTGTCCGGTCCATTGTTACCCATGTTTATAGTCGCCATTAATTAGGAAGTATAGTGGGATTAGTAGGGAAAGACGGACAACATAAAAAATTCTGGAAACCAAATTATCCAGGTCATATGCTGTTTTTTTTTACAGTTAATTTGAGTTTTAGCCTTAACCATACCATCCATTTGTTTTTTTCTGTCTCTTATTATTGCATCAGATTTCAACTTCAGCTGGGCCAACTACACTAACAGAATTGTGGTTGTCATTGTACATATCTGCATAAACATTGGATTTACAGTCTTCGAGAAAAAATTAGATTTACACCTAGAATGAGGTGATTTTCTAATAAAAAATATGTATGGCATGGACGGTATCAAGATTGTTGTAGGAACCATAAAGGAAGGAGAGAGGATGGATCTAACATGGTAGGAAAAAACATTTGAGGAAGGTGAAAGAACATTAAAGAGATTTTGAGAGCAAATGAGACAGAAGAGTCGAAAACCTTACACACAGTTTGCTTATAGGAATAAATTTGTTTTTTTAAACCCGTAGCAACACACGGGCACTTTGCTAGTATGGTTTAATAGCTCATGTTACCAGCTATCATCATGCGAAAGCGCATATGTAATAAATACTTGTGCAATAAGTAAGGAAAAAGAGAAATCCGTGTTTGGACAGTAACGGGTTACGGGTCTGAAATGAATTGTTGCAACCCGCAACTGTTGCAGCTGATTTTCTCTTTTTTACTGTGCATTGCACAAGTATTTGTTACATGTGTGCTTTTGCATGATGATAGATGCTAACATGAACTATCCAACCATATTTTTGTTGAAATTTTTCATACATTTTTTGTAGTGCAAATCGATGGTGGGAGCACGGGAGCACTTAAAGGTGCAGGAGCACTGGAGAAGTGGAGATGTTCTCTTGTCTGCAAGTATACGACTACTAGCTACCTATCATGTTACCTATGGAAAAGGAAAACTATCAGGTTTTATTTCCTTCCTTGTATAAATGACACACTTCAGTGTTGCTCAGCAAGATGCCAGAGAGAAACCAAGATAGCAAGAATCATGACAGCTAGCAATTTTCTAACATGTTTCAAGTTACCTGCTATAGTCCTTGATCCCTATAATCCAAGAAGCAAGCTATCTCAAAAAAAAAAAAAAGGTGTACATAAAAATGCTAACACTTTTCCATGGGTCATACTAGGAGTTACCCCACAGATTCTAACAGTGAGGTGAATTTGAAAGACCAATTACACTAATTCTCACATTCTTATTTCTCAACTAACAGCGCTGGAAACAAGAAGAATTTAACACAGGCAAAAACAATACTGAAACATACCTCCAGTACTGGAAATTACAACCAAGCCCACATGCTCTGCAATCACGGCCAATGTAGTCGAACCTGCATAGTCATTCTATTATAGCATAGATGTTGACAGAAATCACTGTGGGCATGTAGCCGGAAATGTAATAAGTTCAATACAAAGATGTCCCTTACTTGTCAACATCAATTCCATTTCGACCATTAGCAACAATGTCATAAAGGAAATGCTTCTCCTTTGCACTCTGGATAATAATAAGTAAGTTACAATACATGTACAGAGTGATAACTCAGATGGTAACCGAGAACATGATACGTACCTTTGTAGCGGCAAACTTAGAACTGGCGATTATCATCTCCTGCAGAACATTTATTTAAGAAAAATAAAGTTTAGGTAGCCTCTAAATACACATCATTATTCATTACTATAACATGACACAGCCATATGTAATAGAACTTCGTATTCAACCTTTCCACCTTTTATGATGTAAATTCCAAAGTTCCCAGTAATTACAGATGTAACAATCAGGTTAAACTGAATCCTTAAATATTCAAAAGTCTCTTTCAATACAACTGATTGCCATTAGTATGTACCATACTGGGGCTGAAAGAAAATGCAGCTTACTTTGATAGTTTTGAGGTAATCAGCTTCAATATCAATTGCATGTTTGTCAACAATACTGTCCAACAGCAGTACAGACATCTGTTCGTGGGACCTGAATGAAGAAGTGTAAAAGTAATTAAGAGAACAACCAAAGTCTTATGATAGATTTAACATGGTAATATGCACGCCTTGATAAGCACTGGAATGATTGTGACATATTATCGTGCTGACACGGATGCATGACAAAGACCCCTCCAAAATATTTGCATAATTAACCAAACAACAAAGCCGTCCCAAGCAAGTTGCGGTAGCCAAGAGATGAAATCCACAGAAACTAAAGTGAAATGTTAAAAAGCCAGAAAAGGAAAGCATGTTCATATAAACAGCACAGACTTCAGTGGTCAAAAGGCACACGCCTTCCCAGCAAAACAGAATTCACTGTAAGTTATGACAAAAGGAGAAGGGAAGACGTATATGCATACAGGAAACAAGCTGTACAAGAAGAATAACGCCCTAATTTTAAGCCATTAAATCTAAGCATAATGCACTAATGCAGAAATAAATCTAGCCCCAAACTTCTATACTAGGACAACATAAGTAGAATTTGAATAATTAATAAACAACAGCATGTATGAGAAAGTGCCAAGCCGAAGAGAATCACCAGGTTGATCCAGGAATAACTCGAGGAAGAAACTCGTGCTCAAACAGATGACTGAAGGGACCATGTCCAATGTCATGCAAGAGACCTGAAAATTTTTGGTCAAATAAGTTTTCAATACATAATGAAGCCCAGGATGAGTGAACCAACCTGCAAGTTTTACAGTTTGTATGTCAACACGATCAATTCCCAGTTCTTCTCCCTGTTGAAAGAAAATAGTACCTTAAAAATTGAGCTATTAATTCTCAACATGTCAATCAACTTAAGATGACATTCCTCAAAAAAGAAACTTAAGATGGCACAGACCTGATGCATTTTAAGATTGTCCATAACCTTCCCAGCTAGTGAATAAACACCTAAAGAATGTTCAAAGCGTGTGTGAACAGCTCCAGGATAGACGAGATATGTAAGACCTGAAAATCAATGAAAAATGTTATGGAAACATCAAATACAAATAATAACTTATATCTAAATTAGGTTTCACAAACAAAGACAAGTACCCAAATGTCAGCCATAGAAAACTTTAAGCATCCAAGTGCATACGTAAATCATAAACTAGAAATTGGGTTGGCAGCAATTACTATGCAAATTTCAGGTACGACACTACAACAAGCTATTTTAATCATTGCAATTATTTCCATAGGAAATAGTAAATGCACCGTACTGTTTTCAACTCCTAAAAGAAGAGATCATGAATACTGACATCAATAGCTCTCACGGCTTCTGGGACGAATTCTAATAGTTATTATGTACAGCAATAACCATTAAGAACCCTTACCTGTCTTCTTTAGACGGCGAAATGACAAATAAATAACAAACAGTTTACCCAAAAAAAAAGAAAAGAAATGGAACTCCATTTGCTACAAAACTTCTACCAAGTTTTAACTATCATAATTCCACAAAGTGAATGAAAACTGGAACTTACCAAGTTGTTTTAGGTCCCGCAACCTAAATTGCATGATACATCAAAACGAAATCATAGTTAGGCCACCAAGGAAGCTAAATAGGTAATATGAGAAGAAATAATTTAGGAGGGCCATGATCACCTCTGAAACTCCTCGGTATCCACGAACTGCAGAGCCAACTGCAGAGCAGAGATGGTAATAGTTATTATTTATATACCAGGACATTTGGAGCAGCAGAAATTACTTGAATGGCCCTGTAGCCAGTTCAGGGAAACCATATGTAAGATATTCAAACAACATCAGGATAGGGAGGGTTAACTAACACCTAGTTTGGTCATGAATATTCACAAGGAATTATTCAATACAACCAAAATTAGTTGAATCATAGAGTCATAAGGGTTCAAGCTTCATTACAGATAAAGCATTGAAACTAAGTGATTAACCAATTTTAAAGCATGTGAAAGAGAAGGCATCCATACCTACTATTAAAGCTAGGTGTAATCATGGTGTAAACTGTATTATTGATGACGTGTTAACACTTGATCCAATTTGAATGATCCTACCCATTACAGGCTGCAAACAAATAGAATTCCCATTGATCTAGATGGATTCTGTGCCGGTTCAAACTCTCTAAATAGATGAACATACCTATTTTTACATGTTACTGAAAGTGGGTTCAATACTACTGTTGTAGTTCCATCATACGCCAGTTTTTAGACAAAACTAGGTACATGGCTACTAAAAAGCACCGATATTACAAGAACAAAAAGTCACTCTCCATTGCTGTATAATCATATAGTTTAATCAACCGGGTTGGGCCAGACTTGTCATGCACACAAACGGTTGACCTTTCACCAGTAAAGGAAATACTAATAATGTACCAAGCTGAAACTGCCCATCCACCCCCCAAAATAGTTGACAGAAAATACTTTGAAGTTGCATGTAAAGTCAAACCACAACTAAAAGACCCACCAAAGACTTATCTATGACCCAGTAAGCCGATAAAATTAATGCCTCTCGTCCTCATGGGCGTTTACTATATTATTCTGAGAAAACATGACGCACATGTATAGTTAATCATGCAGCAGGCAGTCGCTGAGCCGCACCAACATCGTGCAACACATGAGGGACCCAAATACTAAACCCACAAAACTAAATGGCACATGCGCAACTACTGGCTGCAACGTGGAAGCACATGAAGAGAAGTGAACCTATTCTCCTGAAATTCAGCAAGGCAGCACCCAGCCACCACCAAGTAATTAAAGTAATATAGCGGTTGGCAAACTATTCCGGCCACACGACCAAAGTGAGGGCATCAAGGGATTAAACCGCGTCGAGGGGAACTCTGGAATCAAGCAAGGGATACGGCCAGCAAAACTGAACCGACATTGCTTGATCCTGCACCACAAATTCCCAAAAAAAAAAAAAAATGATCCAAATTTGGGGGCAAACTCAAACGGCAAACCAAACCATCGAAGCACAACAACGAACGCATCATCTACTACGGATTCCTCCACTCGTCTGTGCAACAAGGCTAGTAGGAGCATCGAGCTAAGCGAGGATCATCATCATATCCATTCATCCATCCGTCTGTTTGAAGCAAGGAGGAGGGGCGGCAGGGAAGGAAGGAGCGAACCGGGTCGAGCGAGATGCTCCCGTGGAGGTTGTCGAAGACCTGCTTCATGTACCGGCGGTCGCAGCTCCCGTACTGCGGCTTCTCCGTGGTCGGGCACGTGGTCGGCGGCGGCGGCGAAGGCGAAGGCAAGGACACGGCCGTCATCGCGGCGGCGTCCCCGTCGGGGGAGGCGCAGTACTCCCCCATGTCGCGCGGCGCGGTGCTCGTGTCCCGCCGCCTCCGGTTCCGGAAGTTTCGGAGCGCGTGCGGCGTGGGAGCAGTGGGGCTTCGGTGGTGGTGGCCTGGTGGGGGAAGGGGATGGATTGATGGAACAAGGCTGGAACTAGCGGAAGGAAGCGGGGCGGACAAGAAAAGGTAGGGAGGGGCCTCCGCGCTGGCAAGCGGCGCGGCGGCGAAGCGAGAGAAGGATTGGGAAGAGGAGTAACGGAACGGAACGGGGGAAGATTAATAAAAGGAAATGCAATGGCCAATGGGGGTTACCAGTCGTTTCCATCGATGGCATTGGAGAAGTTTAGATTTTGCTAAGATTTCCTGAAACGGATTAGGAGTTCGTTTGAATTTCGTTTCGTTTGGCTGCATGTGGGTCCGGGCTTCCTCCAACCATCGGTTGCTTTGCTTTGCTTGTCGCCTCCCCTATTGCGTGCGGGGCAGTTCAATCCGATGCCATGTGGGACCAATGTATAGTAGATCCAGCTGTCAGTCAGAACTGGGGTGTGCGTAGCATTGACGGCTTGGAGTTGCGGTGCAGTATGGAAGGAAGCAGAACCCGGCCGGGGCCGGGGCCCAGGCTAGTACTGGTAGGATAGGGAGTTGCGCAACATCGGGCACGAATATTCCATTCCATACTTGTGCCAATTGACCGACCTGTGGCGTATGCCTGCTTACCTGGCAGCGTCGAGCTAGAGCGCCTTTTTTTTTTTTTTAGATAACGAGAAAACCCAGCCTTTACTTCATGAGCGTCGAGCGCCTGCTGCCATGCGTTTCCGACTTTGCGCTGGAGTGTTGCTTTTTCAGTATATTATCTTCTGTCGTTCCCATAAATTGCTTTTCATCGTATATAGTCTCATGCTTTTTTAAAAGAAAATAATGTCACACATTAGCCAAGTGACTCGTTAGTCTGAGATTTCTCCAGCCTTGAGAACATGAAATTATTTCTAAGGAACACAGGACCACTCAATTTTTTTTTATAAAAAGGAAATGGTAGTTGAAATAGGGCAAAATCATTTGTCAAGGAGTAAATAAAATTTACATCTAGAATGAACTTATACTTTCGATGTCATTGATGTGGCTGGAAGAGAAAGTTGATTGCACAATCCCCGCTTAGGGAGTCTTTGGAATGGAGGAATTGCACTGGATTTTTAGAGCACTGGGTTCCTATGAAAAATGTCCTACACACACCCTTTGGTTTGTAGGAGAGATGAAGGAAAATTTTCATAGGATTGCATTTCTGAGACTGATTTCTCAGAAAAAGATGCAAGCTCTTGGAAACTTTTCTGTACCAATCTGCTGACGCTACCTACTGTCATTAGCGCTAATTGTGATGCTCGTACGACGCACTGCAGTTCTCTCTCACCGAAACAACCCCCATCCTCACAAGCAGAATGGACACTTCAATCCAAAAGGACGTGGGTCAATTTTCTTTCACTTCGGTAATCTGGGCTCCATTGTTTTGTGATGAGTGACGAAATGAGACCGAACTTTCAGTTTAGTGCAACGGAAATTGATTCTGTTTTTAACTAGTGTGCAAATTTCTTTCGTTTTCCTATAGTGTTGTCAAAGGGCTTCTTCTTCCTCTTCCTATGTTTTGAACTCTTCCTATGTTTTGAAATCCTATAGGATTAGAAAAGTATGTCACTTCAATTCGTGTATTCATCCTATGTTTTTCCTTTCTAGTACAAGTGATCTCATAGTACGATGGCGCAACATCAAACAAATACAACAGCTGGACAGACAGGAGTTTAAGGGTCCTTTTGGTATCGCTGATGCAACAGCTTATAAAGCTATTTTCGATTTAAGTTGTATCAAACAATGAAGTTATAAAACAACTTATATGCAAAAGCAGTCAAAGCAATTTTTCATTTTGTTCTACTTGCCCAAGTTGAAAATAGTAGCTTATCACAGCTTAAGCATGCATGGTAGTCATTTGACATGTAAAATCCGTTTATAAAAATACAGCTGTTTTATCAAACAATTTGACTGGATAAGCTGCATAATTCAGAATAAGTCAAAAAACTGCTTTTGACTGATAATCCAAAACTAAAATTATTTTTTGTATGAGGTGAAGCCCTACCAAAGAGACGCTAAGACACTGAACAAATACCAACACAAAGAATGGATAGTGAACAGATTGACACGCACTCGACATCGTAACTTCAGTACACCACCAGCTGAAGTAGGCGTTTCAACTACTGCTTGACCAACGACAGTCGATCATGTAAAAACAATGGAGGCATGCCATGCTATTTCGTAAAAGCAATGGAGGCATCATCCTGTCTTCCGAGAAGAATCAATGCGTTATTTGATTAACAGGGAGGAAATCACGGGTTCTTTGCCTTGATCCTGAGCTTCCTTGCAATGGCAGCCGCCCTGGGGTGGCCAGGCCTCCTGCCGCCGCCACCACCGCTCTGCTCCATCTCAACCCAGTTGATCACCCGAAGCACCAGCGACTGCGGGCAACCGCAGCTACCCTGCTTCCGCCCGTCCGCCGTCACCGACGCCTTGCTCTTCTTCTTCAGCCCGGTCTCCAGCGCGGCCTCCAAGAACTCCATGAACCAGCTCCCCGCCTCGGCCTGTATCTGCTTCGCCAGCTTCAGCGAGGAGCCGAGCGCAGTAACGGTGGCAGGAGGAGGAGCCGACGTGGACGACCTCTTCTCGTCGCCGCCGTCGTTGCTGATCTTGTCCATGGCGAGGCACTTCCTGCTGGCGCTCGAGCTGCGGCCCTTGCCGCCGCCGTCGTCCTGCCTGGGATCCAGCGTGCCGGGCGCGAACGACACCGACTTGGACACGGCGCCGCCGCCAAAGCCTCGCCGCCTCATTATGGGCGCCCTGTTCTGAGCGATCTCTTGCAGGACCGGCGGCGCCGTGTCCTCGGGCTGCTCCTCGCTGGCCACGGCGGCGGCGGCCATCGACGTGGCGGCTTGAATGGCCTCGATGTCGCTGACGGCTTGCACGGCCTCCTTGTGGAAGCTGAGGAAGCTGTCGAAGCAGGTGGCCGGCGCGTCTGGCTTCGCCGTCTTGCTCAGCTCAGAGAACATCCTGTCACGTTTTTATCAGAAGAACAGAGAGGATCTCATCATCAGAACTGAATTTTGCGAGCACCCACACATCATTTGACCGTCCACAAAGAAATGCCGTCAGAATTGCCATGAGAGACGACACGTACTTGTAGATCATGACCACGTTTTCGGTGGCAGAGGCATTGCGCAGCGCCTCCGAGGCCGCCTTCTGAGCGTGCTCCCTCTGCTCTAGGGCCTCCTGAACGATACAACACATCAACCATGTAAGCAGAAAATTCTCCAATCTGCATCGAGATTAGAGAATTTTGATCCACGATTTGGTCATACCTTCCCTAGTACGCTGAGCTTCCCTGGAACCGGCACTCGAACAGCCGTCGACGACCGCTTCTTGGAGGACGTCGCCGTGCTGCAGACCTCGTCATCGGAAGCAGGCGAGGAGGGCTCTTCCTCCTTCACCCTTCTCCTCGTACTCATAGCTCGCGAGGGCGTGTAGCTCATTGAGATTGAGCTCTTCTCCTGCATTACATGGTACAGCACAATCAACCATCATCAGAAATCAAGAATGGCAGATATTTGACAGTAAAATGTAAAAAAAAAAAAGGGGGGGCGCAATTTTATCAGTTGAGGCGTGCCGTACAGTGGGGAACGGGCTCTTGGGGATCCTGGGATGGTTGTCCCTGTCTGCGACGAAGCTCTTGCTCTTGCTCAGCCTGGGCAGCACGCTGCTGCTCTTCCTCACCGACGCCGTGCTCAGCGACGGCGACGCCGCGAAGACCCGTCCCCTGACCGGCGTCGCCTCCCGGAGGGGCGTGGACAATGCCGGCCGCTCCTTGACCGGCGTCCTATCGGCGTCGAAGTTGAGGGTGGTGGGCTTGATGCTGACGTTCTGCTCGGGGCCCCACGACCCCCTGCGGGGCGCGGCGGGCTTGGCCTTGGCGGCCGGGTCGGGCGTGCCGACGACGAGCGGGTGGCGGCCCGGGAGCGGCCGGGCGCCGACGATGACGGGGACGGAGGAGGACGGGTCGAGGCGGTCCACGTGGACGAACTGGCCGAGGTGAAGCTTGTTGGAGAGGACGAGGTCGGCCTGCGCCTGCGGGAGCGTGGCGTAGATGGAGTGCGAGGCGTCGGAGACCTTGATGTAGAACTTGCCGTGCTTGGGGAACAGGTCCTTCTCGTCCAGCTCCGCCGGCACGATGTCCGTCACCTGCAGCACCGCCGTGCGGTGCTCGCCCACGGGCTTGGCGTCGCCGGTCTTCATGCCGTGGAGAAGCTTGAGGAGGACGCCGGACGAGAGCGTCGTCATGATCGATCCGCCGCCGGCGATCTGCAGGAGATAATCAGCTGATCAAGACTCGTGAGATAGATTCACAGCGCGTAATTCAGGGGATCGAGTAAGAAGATGAATCCTGTTCTTGGTGAAATTAAACAGTAAAAATTTTCTTGCCTCGATCAGGAACAAAACAGTATTCGAAACGAAAGGATATCAGATGAAAACATTCGACCAAATCGAAGCTAGCGTCGCGCAGAAAGAACTTAATATTGGGAGAAATTGAATATTTCTAGTGATACAAGCAAATTTCTCGCATCTATAACGAGGACCAAGAAACAAATCCATGGAAGGTAAGGCAAGTCCCGCGCCGCTAGAATCTAGGATCTGAGGTGCCGGCCTGGACTAGAGTAAGGATGCAATTCGAAAGAAGCAGGGAGAGATTACCAAAGCTACCTTACCTTGGGAGCGAGCAAGAGAGATGGGGATCGATCGCCGATTGATCGTAATCGCGCAATCAATCCGCCGACGAAAATCCACGCGAATGTGACCAAGCTCGAGATGAGGCAACCCTGAGCTGTTTATCGGCGGGTTTAACAGCTGGGTTTTGGCCGCGACCGCAATCCAACGGTAAACTATAGGGAGGAAGTGGTGGAGGAGGTGGAGCGCAGGGAAGAAGAGGGAGGTGGGAATTGTGAGAGGGAGATCACGTGACATTTGGAACGTTGGAAAGCCCAACGGTCGAGTGGGGGGCTGGGTGGAGGAGCGGACGGGCGCCGCCGCCGCCGTCGGATGCCGTTTTTTACTGTAATGACGAGATTGCCCATGCCACATCGGACGGACGTGAGCTGGCTGCGCGGAACCCGAGAGGGCAAAGGCGACCGAGAGGCAGAGACATGTCCGCGTCAGGGCCCAATCCAGTGCGGTCATGTTCCATTAGGGAGAAGGATTTGGACCGGGCCTCTAAGCATGAGCGTGACTGCACTATGCACATTCCCCAATGTTTCAACATATGGGTTGGGCCAATTTCGCGGCAGATATGCACTCATTCGTTTAACCATGGGCCAAATGGGTTTAAAAAAAACCATGGGCCAAATGATCAGAAGCCCATATTAGTCTTCATACCTTAAACTTTGGTCCATGTTCAAACACACATAGTCGTGTATGAATTTCACGGCTCGATTAAAGATGGCAATGGGTCTAAACCCACCAGATTTTACCTCATCAGATTCATACCGATGAGCTGAGAAAACTCCCACTAGATAATCCATTAACACTCATGAGTGAAGATTTTACCTCAAACCCGTACCCTGGATAAAAAATACCCATTGGATACTCATAGCCACCAGCAATTTCTGGTCGGCAGGGACACAAGGAGGCGGGGTCACGACGGTAGGCGGTGGGAGCAAGGGAGACGGGGTCGGTCAACGGGGAGGCAGGGTCGGCCGTCGGGGAGGCGGGGTCTCGATCGTCGCAACCTCGCGGGGTCGCGTTGTCACAGCTCGCAGGGAGACTGGAGAGGACGGCTGCGGCTTGGAGACTGGAGAGTGAAAGGAGTGAGACTAGGGTTTGGGAGCACGACTATTTATTTGATAAAGTGGAGTTGGGCTTGGGCCATAAATAATGGGCTGAAATATGTTTCGGACCGGATTTACGGGGTAGCGGGTTTGGGTACTACCAAATTATACCATATCCTGCCCACCCAATAGGTGAATTTTTTCCTCCATTAGTATACCAATGGGTATAATTTCTCAGTCATACCCTCTTTCTAATGGGAGAAAAACCCACCGGGTCGAGGGTACCGGGTACCCATTGCCACCTTTAGGCTCGATCCAAAACAACAGATTTTTGTTTGATTAAAGAAAACAGGTTTTTGCTTGATGTGGTAAAAGAAATTGTTGTTCACATACGCAACGTTTAGACTAATCACACACCTTTATATAGGTTTTTCAGCAATGAGAGTCAAAAACATTTTTTCTTAAATAAATATAAAACATTACTATAAGACAATTGAAGAAACAACTGTTGTGCATGGCCTTCTGGTGGTCGCGATGGTCGTGATCGTCAATGTGACCGTCGACATCACTGAGTCAGTGGTCCTTGACGCCGTGCACATCATGGCGGAGGCGTTCGCCGACCTCCCGGACGTCTACGAACAAGTGGCGGTTTCTCTCCACTTCACGTTAAATGCTGATAGAGCCGTGCAGAAAATTTGTTTGTAACGGTTTAATTGCTCGTCACGCAGGGTCAGATTTGGAGGAAGGCAACTGGAGCGGCGGCCTTTGGTCCCCAAATCCTAAAGGTCCCTCTTCATGTCATATACATATATAACTACAAATAATTTTAATATCTTGATGACATACTTACATGATTAAGACCGATTAACTAGTTTTAGTATATAGAATAGAATAAGTAAAAAGACTATATTTATATACATAATAGGGCCCTAATTTTTTTTGTTGGCCCCAAGTCCTCCAAAATCTCAGCTCCGGCTCTGTCGTCATGAAGGTCGTTTATGGTCCGTTGCTGATAGTAGTTATAGTGTAATAGTGGAACAACCGTGGTGATAACTATTTGCACTATACTATATATTGTTGGTATTGGCAGATTTGGCACGTGGTTATGCACACTAGCGAAGGTTTCTTGACTTTGGGATGGAATGGAACGGGAACGTGTGGGTAAGGTTGCTTTCCGTCAAAAAAAAAAAAAAAAAAAAAAGGGCTGCGAAGTCCACCCGCCGCCAGACCCTGGAGCACGGCAGCTGTTCTGACGAGAACGACCTAAACAGCTCGTGGGTACACAAAATTGAAACTCTTCCACAGGAGTAAGTGAAAACTGTGGTGGAAGCGTAACTACTATGCGCGTATTGAATCAAAGGTGAAATATAATCTTGTCGCAAAAAAAAAAAGGTGATATATAATCGAAGCTGAATCGACAAGCGAATCTACTATTCTAGAGAAAGGTAGCCGGAGGTACGGTACAAGAAACAACGAACAAAATTTCATGGTAAACATCAGAAAATATGGCACGTGGTTCTGCGCCCAAGCAAAGGTTTCTGGCTTCATAAGATGGGTTGAGACACAACAGGTTTCTCTCAGGGACAGCGACCAGCTAGCCGGCGACCTGACAACTCCATTAACAAGACAAATCAAACAAACACGTGAGATGAGAATGAGAAATGGATTACCACAAAAAAGATAAAAGAAAAGCAATGGATGTTTGTGGTAAATATTTCTTTTCTCCGTTTAGAAACGTGAATGAAAGTGAGAGTGTGGAACTACTAGACGCGTCCGGTGCAAAGGATAAACGTAAGCTCAATCATGACAGATCATTTTCTTTCCCGGCAAAAGAAAGCTACATCTACCTACCTAAAAAATGCACACACAGGCCTCTATTACATGGACGAACACAAGTCAAGAGACGAGCCGTTTGGTTTCAGACATCCGAGATAGTTCAGGTCAGCGACATGATCAACATCCTTTACATTCTTTGATTCTTTTTTTCAGTCAACATTCTTTGATTCTTACGATAAGCATTGAACAAATCTTGATTTTAACTGATTATATTTGCTAAACAACCGTGAACCTGAAGCTGAAGACCGGTTTGGAGGACGGAGAACGCTATAGGATATTTCTAAAACAGATTTATATCGAATTTTGGGTCTTAATCCCCTCGACCCGTCATTGAGTGAATGTAAAACAACAGGCTGTGAATACCACACGTAACAGACCAAGAATGACCAGCTCCAGGCAACAGTGCAGTTGAAGTACAGAGGTGGCAACCAAGTAAATATGCTGAAAGTCTGAAACAGCACGCATAGCACAGAGCCAAGATGCATGTAGTTTAGAGCACCGGCCAGTCCAACCTAGAGCTGCAAAAAAAGGTAACAGAAGGCAGTACTCTGCTTTCTTGCTTGCTCCTACATATGCACAACTGCAAATGAACCAGCTTTCCTTCCGTGAATCAGCCGGTCACAGCGATCTCTACTTCTTCTCTAACACTACTATTCGATCGAGTACCCTAGAGGCATAACTAGAACACCAATCACAGTTCTTGCTTAGCTGCTATCTGCAGCGACGGTGAGCGATCAGTCGACGAGGAGCAGGTTCTGCAGCCTCTCGGAGACCCTGGACGCCTCGAGCCCGATCCTGGAGCTGAGCGCCTGCGAGTGGATGGTGTAGAAGATCTTGTCGCCGACGCCGGAGAAGCTGGCGCTGACGACCTCGGCGCCCTCCTGCTCCAGCACCGTGATCACCTCGTGCAGCTTGAACGGCCGCCCAGCCTCGCTCACCAGCACCACCTCCAGCGTCCCGTCCTGATACCGCACCTCGATCACCGGCATCCGCACGCCGCCGGCCGCCGCCGTTCCCTGCTCGTGGCAGGATGCGCCACCGCCGCCGCCGCTCTTGCGCTGCTTCAGCTCCTCGATCCGCTGCTTGAGCTGCTTGATGTAGGTCGCCGCGTTGTCCAGGTGGTCCAGCTGCGTGGCCGCGTCCTGAAACAGCAACAACAACGCAACGTGCTTTTAGGATTCATTTCTCTAATACTCCGTAATTAAATTACACAAGGGGGAAACATATCACAGTCATTCAGTAATAAAGTTAACTTTTGCCAACACACGAACGTTATCGTCATTGGTTTGATTGTCAATGGACGGATCAGCAGTTTAGTATTATTATCCATGTCTTTCTGTTCTTTATTTAAGTAAAGTTTATTTATTCAGAGACGAAACACCACGTGCATGCAAACACAAGTTTCAATATCAGCTAGAAACACCATGTCACTGTCAAAGCTACAGCTCCTTTGATGTAGACCGTAGTTCTCGGTTTACACTTGAGCACCACGAGCGGTGAGAAAAACCAAGGGCATCTGGATCAGAGCACGGTGGTTGGCTGGAAGCTGATGAATTATTGAGTGAGCACAGACAAAAGAGGATGGTGGTGGGCTCAGCCCAACCCGGCCAGCCGGGCATCCTTATTGCCTTGTTTTTTAGTGCAAAACCTACCCTATGGATCGAATAATCCAATGGTATTTATCGTGCACGAGCTGCAACCAAATCAGGCACGTGCGTGCGCGTCGCTGTCACGAGCACCACAGTATGGGGATAGCTAGGGCCACCGCACCAATGGTGGCAGCGAGCTCAGGAAATCCATGGCGATTGTAGCACGTGGCTGAATTATTATTTTGGAGGAAAGCTCGGTGCTGGATGGGACCCGTGTTGTGTTTTCAGAAACGTGGATGAAACTGTGAGCCCTGGATTGATGCCCGGTCGGTCCCGGAGGGAATAGAAGCAGGCAGATTGCTACACCGATTCACCCCTTTTGACACCACTTTTCCCCCCATTTTTGTTTTAGCTTTTTATTACACGTAGTCTGCGATCCGTAGGATGTTTTCTGCTTCTCAATACTGCAGTTGGAACTGCAGACCAGAACGACAAAATCGGTAAACCCGGTTGCAATTAGTCATCTCACTTTTACTACTCGTGATTCATGACGAGACAAGAGGTCATTTTACTGTGCTGTTGTTCCCTAACCCTGTGTTACGTTTGTCCAGAGAGTGCAAGTCGCCATCAGCTAGCCACTGATGCACGCATATGATTCGTTTTATTTCCCTTTTCCATTTCTAAGAAAGGTTTACCGTTCGGTTGGCTGCTTTTGGAAGCAAACAATATATATATATATATATATATATATATATATATATATATATATATATATATATATATATATATATATATATATATATATATATATATATATATATATATATATATATATATATCAAGTCAACTTCTTGTTCTTCATTTTTTTTCACTCATCGAGCAGGACGGATGCTTGCGAAATGAAACTAATCCTAAATCTCGAACCATTTTAACTAGCAATGCTTTGTTTGCGGAAACTGCGCAATCTTCCATGGCCGGTGCCGGGGAAGAGCAAGCAGGAAGGAGGATCAGAGGAGGAGGAAGATCTCTATACCTTGTTGAGATTGGAACAGGACGCCGGCGCCGGCGCCGAGAGGAGGGACGAGTGCTTGGCGGCGGAGGGCGGGAGGAGGGAGGAGAGCTTGAGGCAGAGCCCCTTCATATGCAGCCGCCGGTTCTTCTCAACGTCTTTCCTCTCCAACTTGCACCCGCCGCCGCTGCTGTGCGTGGTCGTTTCCCCCGCCGCCGCGCTGCCGCCGCTGCTCTGCCTCCTGCTCTTCATCTCCGTTTGCTGGTCGATGTCTTCGCAAGGAACTCAGTCTAAGTATGCGAGGAGGAGGCGGTTGTTGCAGATCGTGTAGAGTGCGAGCTGTGGAGGTTTGGATGGAGCTGGTTGCTGTGTTCTACTGCTGCCGGGGGACCTCGGCTTGGGTGTCTACTCATTTATACAGGGGGCTTGTGTGTGGGTTTGTGGACGCGGAGGAGGACGGAGGAGAAAGGTGATCCTTCTATGCCCTTTGATCGATCCGAGCCGTCCGTTCGCAGCGCACGGACGGACGGATGGCGCGCCCGCGTGGCGGTCAACTCCCTCCCCGAGAGTCGCGTCCCCGGAGGCGTGTGGGGCCCGCGCCGAGTACTGTTTGCCGCTGATACGCACGTTGCGCGTGCCCCTTTCTTTTGTACTAATAGTTTTTGTTTCTTTTTTTTTTTTGGGGGGTCTCCGAGATGAGATTTTACTTGCGTCCCATACCGTCACGTTCTCACTGGGAGCATGGCCGGAGCGGGGAATAATCGGGGATGTGGACCGACGATGTGCAAAAACCGCGGTATCACGGACGACCGGCTGGCGAGATGCATGAGCGCTGACCATCCATTCGTAATTTCCTATAGAAAATGGTCACTGGTCAGCGCCAGGGCCGGAGCTGAGATTTTGGGAACCCAGGGCCAACAAAAAAAATTAGGGTCTTATATATATAAATATAGTCTTTTTTACTTATTTCATGTATATAAAATATGGAAAAGGGCTCTTAGAATCTGGAGGTTCAGGGCCGCCGCTCCAGTTGTCTCCCTCTAAATCCGGCCCTGATCAGCGCTCATGTATCTGTGGAGAGTGCGAGCTTTTTTTTTTTTTTTTGAAACTCATCTGTAGAGAGTGCGAGTTGTGGTTTTCCGAAAGGTTATGTTTGAATATGTGGTTTTTCGAAGGAATTCGAAAGTCATACAATTTTCTACTTTTGGTTTACATAGCACTTAGTATTGGGATTGATGTAACATAGTATTTCTACTTCAAGCTCCTATATACATAAACAAAAACCATGTCCTCTTCTCACACACGAAAGTGTGTTTCAGACTACATCACATAGAAGGAAGGTGAGGCCAGGGCCGAAGCCAACCGTCCAAATCCCGCCGGGGTCTGATCAACTGGGTCACTAAGCATAATTAACAGTGTTGAGCTCCTCTATATATATATAAAGGAGACAGGTAGACACTGTTACTCCCATCGGTTGATTTTTTTTTCACTACTACAATAAGCATTATCCACAACGGGCTATAAACGGTATTTATGGTGAACAAGACGTTCGCCATAAACTAATCATTACTAATGTGTGTTTTTATGACGGGTTACATATCCGTTACTAATTATAATATTAACAATAAAATAAAAAGTGCGGTAGTGACGGACACAACCTGTCATTATCTCACGATCAGCCGGCCCAAAAAAAGCAAGATCCGCACCAAAAGGTGCTGGGCACCGCTTCTAAACCCTAACACTAGGCGTACGTCGCCGCCACTGTCTTGATGATGGCTGATATCCTCACCGTCACCTCTGCCACCTCTGTTGTCGTCGGGTGAGGAGAAGGACGACCGCCACCTACTGGGAGCCATTCGGGAGGTCGTCGACGACCCCCGACACGATGCGGACGATGTCGAGGGTCACCGTCGTCTTGACGGCCAGTGTGTCTATGATGTCGGCGGTGGTCTTGGCGACCACGTCCATCGCGACAGTCGTGGCGACCATCCTGTCCCTTAAATCCATCGTGGAAGGGGGACGGATCTGAGCAGGCAGAGATGGCCATGACGTTGGCGCCTTCGACAGTCGTTGTGTCACCTCGTCGGCTGGCACCTGACAGAGAACGACGGAGGCCGACCTGCCGCTTCTTCACGCGAGCGTCCGTCGTTGGCAACGTGTGCCATGCCATGGCCTGGTTGAGGCGGCAGTGGCGCTGCACCGAGAGTGACAAAAGAGAGGAGGCGGAAGGGAAGAGACGAAAGAGTGGCGGCAGAAGAAAATGGAGGAGGCGGGTAGGGATTGCGCCTCCACTCATCCATCAGACCATCACGCGCCCCTCCTTTTATAGGAGGTGATGCAAGTTAGTGACGGACCATCCTGCACAACCGCATTTAGTAGCGGGCCGTGAGACGCCCGACACTAAATCATGTCAATTAGTGTCACTCACGCCCCCCCTCCCTCCGGTCTCGGTTTAGTGACAGACTTCATTTTGCTCGTTACTAATGTCAACCAGTCTTTTGTTGTTGATGATCAATTTTCTAGTAGTGTTTTACTCTCATGTTTCAATAAAACTTTGTTTGACTGTTTGTAATTTTCATCTTTCACTTTCTCACTTATTGGTTACTCCTACTTATTTCTTGCATTTTAATGTCTAACTCATTCTTTAATTATCTTTATTTTCTTAATTAATGAGCAGTATTTAAATAGGTCTGATTAATTAGTGATATATACGCATATAGTAAGCGGATGCAAAACGCTCAATCACACGTGACAAATATCCCACTACCTTCTACCTTAACTAGTTAAGTAAAAGAATTTGATGAGAGAGTACACTGCTAGTCAAAAGAAGATCCATATTGTTGTTTCGCCTTTCCGAGTGCATTCATCGAATCCAAAATGACAGTGAGAACTCCACCTTTGAGGATATATTCTTCTTCTTTTACCTTTTCAACAGAGAAAATGGTGTCCATTTGTTTTGAGCCTTTTACCTGTATGTCATTAAAAAAATGGTCCTGATCTGTATGTCATTAAAAAGTTCGTTCGCACCCTGATATCATCCACCTAAACTTCTTTGAGCTCTACGCTATTCCATCCCCATTCCGTTTATTTTTCACCGTTAACGGCACCTGACGAGTGGGACCGAGACTGAAAATGTTCAAAATATTCTTGCTGTTTTTTTGAGTCATAACACATATATAGACTCCAAATAAAATAACAGGAACTACAAAACAAGTAATATGAGCT
Organism: Eleusine indica; assembly: GCA_030378355.1. Taxonomy (NCBI): domain Eukaryota; kingdom Viridiplantae; phylum Streptophyta; class Magnoliopsida; order Poales; family Poaceae; genus Eleusine; species Eleusine indica. Next base: position 4,516,902 of record CM059497.1, on the reverse strand, counting down.
CACGGAGATAAAAAAAATTCAAATGTCAAATTTGACAAAATTCAAAATAAAATTTCAAATTCGAATTCAAAATTCAAATGTGAAATAAAAAATTCAAATTACAAATTCGAATTTCGAAATAAAAATTCAAATTTCAAATTCGAATTTGAATTTGAAATGCGTGTTCAAATTTGAATTCGAATTTCATGTTCGAATTTGGATTTGGATACGAGAAATTCAAATCAAATTTGAAAATTTGAATTTGATTAGAATTCAAATTTGTGAAATTCGAATCTGGATTTGAATTCATGAAATTCGAATTTCGTAAATTTGAATAGATTATGTGAAATTCATAATAGAATTTGAATTTGTCATTTATTGAAATTCTATTGGAATCTGGTGGGAGGAGAAGAATTCTGAGGACATTTTAGATATTTTCAGGCCCGGTCTCATTCGTCAGATGCTGCTAACGGTGAAAAATGGACGGAATGCAGACAGAATGGTATAAAGATCAAAAAAGTTTAGACGGGTAGTATCAGAATGCGAATGAATTTTTTAGTGACACACAAGTCAGAACCATTTTTTTTAATGGCATCCAGTTAAAAGGCTCATCTGTTTTGGCATGTGTTTAGCATAATGCTTTCAAGTGGCTGCTTAATTTTGTAATCATGTTCAACTATATATTTTTTGAATGAATGTTGAACTAGATTGAATATCCGCAGGTGTGAACTGTAACACACGTAATAGCATTCTCCTTGTCTTTTCACTCTGAGGTTCGAGCTAGAGCTAGGATATTAAAATCATTGATCTTCCAAATGAACAGCAAACTCAAATCACATCTGGTGATCAGTTTTTGTGGTTGATCTATTCTAGCTCGGTTGTTATGTAATTCCACAAAACTAGATCTACCATACGAAACAGTTCATGTATGTCTAGTGGTATATTCACTTGCTTGTCTATTCTAGATAGAAGAATATGCACACTTGTTTTTTGTAACCTTAGAACATATCATATCTAGTTTATTCTTAAATAATCAAAGGTCTCCTAATATCACTAGCAAAATAAGAGAGTAATATTTACAATTTTGTTGCAATATCTGGTTGCTCTGGTTCTAAAGCGAGAAGTTAATAAGTGGCCGTGCCTACAGCTCTTATTACATTCAGTACTATACTAAAGTTTCTTAATATATATCACACTTGCAAATATCTTGTAATATAAATGCGCAGAAATGTTAAGCAGCTACCCGTACGCCTAGAACATTACGCGCTTACACGCGTAGTGCTGACACATGCTTCAAGCTCGATATCATGTCGGAAACAATCGCAGGAAACATTACTATAATATAGTAGTATGCTGATGGCATGTCACATGTACATATTGGGCATTATTTTAAGCTGCTACATGATACGAAGCTATGTTATACACAAACAGTGTGATATATATTATCCTCTGTTTTCTTAGAGAAGTGATGAATCTTGGTTCTGCTAGCTACCTGTCAGATCGACTGATCGTGCACATGGCGCGTTTGTAACAGCCTTTTATTTTTCAGAGATAATGTTGTAACAGCCAACTAACAGCGTGTAGATCACGGCCCACGTAATAATGCCACTCACAGTATTAAAATCCAGCACTATTTCGTGCTGTGGGGTCGATCAATCGACCATATACAGTATATGTCGTTGACTATCTATATGCTCTGCATGTGTGTGTGGATTCTTTTGACTTTTGGATGGAAGGGGATCATGCCACGCATCCTAGGGTATCATCAATGGTTGATGGAAGTGGAAGCTCAAATACGCGTTCTTCTTGTATTCACACTTGGATTCTTTTGGCATGCATGGATAATGAAAGCGATGTATAACAGTTTTCTTTTATGTTATTGGAAAACTTCTATCTAATAAGTCATTAGCATGTTCTTTTTTTTTTTTCCTGATTCGTGACATTTTGTTTTGCGAGGAGTCATTAGTATGTCTATGACATGTTTGTTCCACCACAGTCACTTACATTAAAGATTTTAAATGTGAGACATTCATATATTAAATGTTTATGTTTTAACCAGTGACATATTTTGAGAAGATTTCCTTTTTCTTTTCCATTCTATATGTCATGTATGCAAGAGCGTACATGCAAATTGCACTTTCCATTCCTAGACAACTTTGTTTGTCGATTCATTTCATATGAATAACATTAGTCAGAATAAATTTTTCAAAGATACAAAATTGAGAATATTGCCACATAATGTAGAGAATTACCGGTTGCCATGTTCATAACGTGTCAAGACGACAAGATAGAAAGTCAGAGGCCATTTATAGATAACCTCAGAGACCGTTCCCATGCCATCATCCAGTTGGTTGCTGCAAGGGGACATTTGTAGTTGTGCAAGAAAACCAACAGTGTTCGTTTGAGACCGTACACGTGACACAAAAAATATATGTAGCATTATTTATATTGTTCTTCTGGAAGAAGTTTATACTTTCGTTTTTTTATTACCCAATCACTAACTTAATATGCAAGTTGGCACTTGGTCAGCCTGTAAGAGTATAATAGCAGCATCATGTCAATCATCATGCATGTAAGGCAATGCACACATGACAATGACATGATGAAAAGGACACAAGACGTATGAAATGGTTGGTGGAGGAGAGCGGCAGCCAGCTGCTGATTGTTACAGTTTGCATTATATTTATATTCATATTAGGTAAAGAAACACTTATCATTAAAAGAAATGGAAAGATGTGGTAGATCGCGATAGTGATTGATTAGCCAATTAGACAATAACTTTACAGATTAAAAAGTGGAGGAACGCCCATATGGTGGTGGGCAGATAGGATGGATTCCTCGGGCTTCTCGGCCCATGTACAATGCTGACCCCTTATAAGATAGCAAGAAGGCCAATGGGCCCAACAACTTTACATAACATGGAGTATGAACTTCATCTTTATTATTTTTTTAAATACCAAATGGAAGGAGGAAAGTGGAAACCAGATGAATGGTCATACCCGGCAGTGGATAGTGTGGAAGGTCTGTTGCCCGGTGACGGAGAAGTTGGCATTGACGATCTCAGCTCCTTCCTCTTCCAGTACGGTGACCACCTCGTGGAGCTTGAACGGCCGCTTGACGCTGCTGATCAGCACCCAGGGCGTCCCGATGAATGAGGGGTCCTGTGCGGAACTATAAAATGAAGGCTAGTAAAATATGGAAAAGAAGAAAATTAATGGACACCAAATAAATAAGGTCGCTGATCAATTGATTATTGCATTCATAAAGTTTAAAGAAATTATAAAAATAATTAAAAGAATTAACTGGCTTTGGGTTGATACCTATTGCCTTGTGTTTTCCTAACGTCTAGTGTTCACTAACGAAGTCCATTAGCGGCTCCTGCCGTTCAGTATATCCCACAAGGCCACAACCGACATGAGCACTTCATCAACAAGGAAACCCATTTCGTTGTGTAGTCTAAGTATCTGACAAGCCGCGATTACAAGTAACAACTTTATTGCTCCAGAGAAATGCGTAATTTCTATATATGGACTGTAGAAATTGGGGGCCATGTGCGCGTGCACAGCTCGCACTGGTCTTGGGACGGCCCTGGTCACAAGCAGCAGCAAAAGACAGCTGCTCTCTGCTAGGACCCGCAGCAATAATGCAATTACCAATGGCAAAAGAGTTTCCCGTTTTCCCTGAACCATGCAAGACCATGCGGCATGTCAAAAAAGATCTGTGACCAGCGACGGTGCCTCTCTGTGCGTGATCAACAAATCAACGCGTGGATATGCGACAGATATGCTGTGCATCTTGCTTTGCTTGGCGTATATATATGTGTTTGTATGTATCCTAGCTTGTGATGCATATCTATATGCAGATTTGCAGGTGGGCATTATTCTTTTGTCATCTTTGCTACATGCCACACTACTTAAGTTGATATTTGCTAGAAAACATTTTTTATGTTTTAACAATTAGCTAGAGCACACCTAAGGTCTTCAAATAATAATTTCAAAATTAGAGGAGGGAGAGAATTCAGAAATTGACCATATACTGCCCCGCCTAAGCTGGACTCCAGTCACCACAACACCCGCACCATATGTATGTAAATCAATCGAGTAGAAAATATAGATGAAAAGATACACCGAGCCTGACAAACTCCTCTCACTCCCCATCCATCCATTAACATGTCGATGGATATATATAGGTTGGATATTTTGTTAATCATGTGTTTTGTATTATTGTCTAGAAACTGATAAAGATTAACAATTGTTAAATTTTGGAGTGACAAGTCTTCTTATGGCAGGATATTTAAAATATGATTAATAAATGTTATGAAAATTAATACATTTTACAAAAATATTTAATAATGCTTGGAGCATATATAATTAATAAAAAAAATAATTTTTATGTGGTTATATGTGCTAAAAGTGTAGTGAGTGTACTTTAAATATTTGTAAAATCTTCTCTCCCTCTCTATGTAAGAAAAGTCATATTCTAATAATTAGAGTGTCTCTTAGCCATCATACAACTAAAGAGTGTCTTTTATAAAATTAAATACATATACTTTAGTAGTGTTCTAGAACAAAACCATAAAAGAAGAAGGTCCACCTGCAAATGTGACCATATTTATACGTACGAAAAACGCACGAGTGTGATATGTTAAGTGACGCGCACAAAGTGTTTGTGTGATAGATGCAGCGCTTGCTCCATTATCACGAGCCCCAATGCGGACATGTCAATGTGCAGGAGACCACACTAGACTTGTTGATATACGAATATTTTTGTTTTTCACGTAGAACAAGGAAGTTAAGTATACCAAAAAAATTATTCTGACAACATTATCAAAATAAGCGTATTCAATATTTTAATGTCAGAAACTTTACACCTGTCACGAGGGGGGCAAATTGCATGAGATCTAGACCAGTTTATTAATGCGGTCATGGCAAATGCACGAGCACAAAGTACAAACATACCTCACTTTATTGTATACTGATTTTACTCGTGACTTCCCTCCGCATACGCATTCTCCCTCCTTTATCTCCAACACCACGGGATTATGTGTAGATCGATGCACTATTGCACATGCTTCTTGAGTTCGGAGACAGGCAGCTGGGATCTCAAAACATTATCGAGTAACAGCTAATTACTCTCTCCATTCACATTTAGATGTCGTTTTAGAGTTGGGTACGAAAAATAAAAAATAGTAAAAAGATAAGTACACTATAAACGAGAAGGAAAGAGATAGAGATAGAGATATAATAGAAAAAGAGAATATTATATTGGAAAGAGAAAAAGATACATTAAAAAGCGAGAATGATATGTAATTGGAAAAAATTGAAAATATTAAAATGATATGTAAATATGAACGGAGGGAGAGTACCCATCAACCTGACTATACTGTCACTTTAAAGACCATGCAACAATGTGTAAAAGGATCTAGCGTGGTTCACTAGAGGCTACTAGTAATAGCAGGTATGTCGACAGTAGCGTGTCTTGTCCTAACTGGCCGGGTCCTTGGGGACCAGGAAGCATAAGATCATGCCGTATAAGCCAGATCAATAAAGTTTTAACACAATTGTTCTACACGATCACTCAAAAATGATACGTCCTTCGTTCTAAAATAGTTAATATTTTAGCTTCGGATATAAGAATTAAGGAGAAGTATAAAAGGTAGATGCATAGAAAACGAGGAAAAGAGAGATAGATATGTATTGAAAAGAGAGAAAGTTATATCGGGAAGTGAGAATGATAAGTATTTTAAGATAAATAGAGTTGATTAAAGTGTCAAATATTTTAGAACGGATAAAGTACACTAGAGATTATACAGGTCAAGTGCTGCTATTTTGATGATTTGTTGAGAGATTCACAGACGGTGGCTTCCATGAAGAATTTGTTGCCTCGTTGTACTAGATTCATAATGTGCGACGCAATATCACATGAATTTTGTTAGACATATAATCGACATCAAAATTACTTATTTATATATTACTCCCTCCTTACTCAAAACATAAGTTGTTTAAAATTGTACTAAGTTAAATAATTTAAACTTTGATTGTAAATATATTCTTGTGTGTTAAGAGTTTTGAAAAGTTAAGATGGCATGATTACATCCTTCTTAAATATGGTTTGACAAAAGTATATTTTAACTATATTTTAGAAATATATTATAGCAAAAAAGTACTAGTCAAAGTTGTATTTTAAAAACCGTGTCAATATTCAATATGACTTGTTTTTGAGTATGGAGAAGGTATTGCACAAGTGGTAATAAAATCAACAACTGTTAGAGTAGTAAATCAAACTAGTCCATCCATCTTTTCAAAATATACAAAATGATCTTTGAGAATCCAAATGTAAAATTAAAAGTCATGTACATTCGGTACAGTGACAGGGAGAAAATAAATGTTGGGTGGGCAGAAAGTCAGAATTTCATTGGCTTGTCCAATATATAGCAATCAGCAAATGCCCTAGAGGGAGAATACAATATGCACCTTAAAGGGACCTGTCATTTTGGATACTCGCTCGGATCTTAAAATTTTTGTTGTTGGATAATGATTTTAATTTAATTGTAAACTATATTTATTATTCTAATCTGATATTAATTTTGAAATAGAGAGAGTATATTTCTTTTGTCCTCCTCAAAATAGTAAAATCGAAGGACACCAATTATAATATATGCATAGTTCTGAATATAATCTCCTAAACACTACAAGAAAAGGTCACCTATTTTCCGAAGGAGATAAAACAGCTCTAATTTCGTACCAGTCTCTCACATACACACATGACCACAATGAGATCTTTTATGGTGTTTGTAAATATTGTGGACTATTCATTCCTTCTTATCTAACATTTTACAACTAAAGACACCAACTAAAAAAATACTTAAATATGGATGGAGGCACTTAGTATCAGGGATAAGGAGGTAACTTTGTCCGTTGGCTTACCTAGAAGGTTGGGGACAAGAAAACCGATCAATCACATGATTATCTCTTTCCTTGCATTGTTTTGATAAGATTTACTTGATATGTTTTTTTTCTTTTCTGCTAGACGATACAAATTCATATATTTTTACTAATTTGGATGGGTAGTTAAAATATCTAGGATAACTCCATAGTTTTTATTTGCATAGTTTAATTAAAATGTGCAGCATCCCAACCCACTGAGATTAGCCTCATAGTGCACCATGAACATTTGTGTGCATAAGGGAATGGAATTTTAGTAACATACTGCTAGTCTAATGGGAGAAAAACCAACATATAAGTCTAGGTTATCCAGCACCATCAACCTTAGATTAGCCTTTTAATATGAAGCGAGGATAAAAATGTAAACAGGTTGGTAAGCATGTGAGGTCCACTCAAAATGCAAGTCAGACCCAACCGGGTGTGGATGACGTTACATTATGTCTCTTTGGTCAGTGACGATCAACTTGTCTATCTTCTCATGTCTTTCTTGCATCTGATGTTAAGCATTCTAATCATTACTCCGGCTCTTCTAATTTTCTATGCCATATTCTTATAATTATTCGAAGACATGAGAAACTGATAATCAAACATAAATATGTAATTAGGTTATTTATAGAATGTACAAATGCGTCTCCGATCTCATGACTTCCCTACTATTCTCAAGTGCTTTTGGAATCGTAACCCACGTAAACCTTTGTGATGAAATACACCTCTCTCACACATGTCATGACTGCCCAATTCCTTAATGACTCTTATGCTGTCATAACTCAATAGAGAGGGGGGGGGGGGGGGGGGGAGGGGGAGAGAACGCAACTCATAAAGACAAGATTCTTTAGGTTATTTATAGAATGTACAAATGCGTTTCTGATCTCATGACTTCCCTACTATTCTCAAGTGTTTTTGGAATCGTACCCCACGTAAACCTTTGTGATGAAATACACCTCTCTCACACATGTCATGACTGCCCAATTCCTTAATGACTCTTATGCTGTCATAACTCAATAGAGAGGGGGAGGGGGAAAGAACGTAACCCATAAAGACAAGATTCTTAGTTATTATATTAGTACCTATTTGTTACCGACTATAATAATTTCTATTCCTTATCTTATTCCTTTTTTTAATTAAAGGTTCATTTACCTCGCAAACACGGTAAAAGATCTTCAAAAACTAATGACCATGTATGTACATCCTGTCTCTCTCTTACAATTTTTACTGTTGGGTGTCACCTCCTCCTGACCACAGCAGGGTGCTAACAAAAAGTGTCTTTAGATTTTTACTTCAGGTAGCCGCCAATGATACAGCAGCATCAGATCGAGTGCGATCAGGTCTGAAAAGCTCATGTGAACGGTCAGTAACTCAGTATCACAAACAAACCTCTACGTCATCTTCAGGTAGCTAGCCGGTCGATCTAGTGAAGATTTTGAAGAAACGAAAGTCGCCATGCGTGTTTAGTGTGCCCAAAAATTTATACATAGAAAAAACACCGTGGGCGCCACCCGCTTTGAGGGTTCCAGAAACTAGCGACATGCAGGGTTAACATAACCGGACCGGTTAACCCGGTTAATCGGTAAACTAGTCCGGGCCGGTATCATCGATCGGCCGGTTAACTTTCAGTTTTGATTTAAAATTTTTTAAAATTTGAAAAAAATTTATATTCAATACAACCGATAAAACTGACCAGTTAAGTCTAACCAATCGGTAAACCGGTCTAAACACACCAAAACCGGTATATTTAAATTTAAAAATATATATTTAAAAATAAATAAAAAACCGATGAAATCGACCGGCTAACCCGTCTAACCGACTGGTTAACCGTCTAATCGGCCGGTTAACCGGTCCTCTGCTATTTGCTCTTCGAATTGAATTTTGTCCGGTTAACCGTTAAACCGGTCTTGACCGGTTACACTGGTCGGTTTGGTTATGTTAACCTTAACAACGTGTAAACAATGCGGCAAAAATCGATTCTGGCGGTACCTACTGAATAGCTTTGCGTACTTTGTTACTGTCAATAAGAAGTTTTGCAACAATGATATGTTGTGGTTCATCGCTACATGAATATGGGAGGAAAGGAACGTAAATCTGATCTATAAGAGGTATAATGCATTTATTTTTTATTTTTCAATGATACTCTCTTCAGTTGTTCATCACTTTTCAGCCAAATAATCGATATTCCGACAAACGCGCGTGACGATGAGAAAAGCCGGCATATTATATTGTGCGAGAGAAATCTGAAAAAGGAATGGATGAGCAGCTGCCAGAAAGATGCAGTAGGCAGGACACCGAATCACAGAAAAGATCTGGCCTGGTCCGAGAGACCAGAGGAGCTTCTTGCTCCTATATATATTGCCACGTGCATGTACACGTTTCGTTAGACACATGTAAAGCGAAAACTGGTGCTGACAACCCCATATTCACTGGGGATGTAGAGGCTGTGGAACCTGGTTCCATTATCTAAAAAAGGCACATTTCAGCAGGAGTTTCTTCCAACGAAATAGTCACCTGCTGAAAGCTGGAAATATATATAATGCAAGGCCAAAGGACGTACAACAGGTATACTATTGGCAACCACGGTGATATTTCTTCTCACATCTCATGTCAAGAGATTGAAAGTGTTATGCGGTCAGTGAGCAAATGATTTTTTTTTCTGCCTAACAGTGCAGTATCAGTATAGCATACCAATATGTTCGTTGGTGTTTTATTAGTATGTCATACATCTTTGCAGATTATGCGTGTACCTGTACTAATCTAGAGTCGTTATACCAATGCTCGTAGCCTTTCAGAAACTTTAGAAACCTCTATGCCGATTCTTGAGTTAAATGCCTGCGGTAAAGAGGGGGAGAAAATTAGTAGTGAACAAATTAATTCAAGTTAAGGTTGAAAATGAATTATTTTAATTCAAGCTAAGGTTGAAACGAAGTGAATGTTTTTTTAAAGTTGATGTTTGCAAAATATAGTGTGATCGTAGTTGAGGGTTGTAATATGAGATTTCTCCTAGTACAATTTAGGATGGTTAGCATACTGCCTGGATTATTTAATTACAAAAGTATTGCATAAGAAACATGATTTACTTATTAATCAACAAATAATAAATATCTATATATATATCAAAGTAGAAAAAATTAAAATAGAGAATGACAAGATCTAATGGATGGTATATAATTTTTCCCTAATACATAGAGCATTAAACTCTTTACAATATTTTTTCTCCTAGTACAATTAATTGTATTTTGAAAAAGAAAACTAGAGCGTAGGGTACCCTTCCAATAAAACGAATAGGAAAACGTACGAATATGCATGAGTGTTTTTGTATGTGTGTGCTTGCTGCACAACTATATTTTGATGCAGGGACTTTTGATGCACAGACAATGTTTTTATTATCTATTAAGTTATTACTCTATACATTATACTAAACCAGTTTGGATTTCGCACTGGGTTGATAAAAAGAAACGGGTTAGATCAAAATCCAAGTCGTTCATTAATCAGTTCTCTTATATGTGGAGCCTCCATTTTCCCAAGAATTTCACACACCTCTTGTTTTCTGTTATCCAAGAGTCATTTTCAGGTTGAGATCCTCACTGTCTCATAACTTATGTGCATGTTAGACACTGATGATAAACCATGACATTTATGTCACAGATTAATGAGAACACTAATTGTGTAGTAGTACATGTCTACACGAGCACTGTTCATTTCAGGATTAGTGTTATGTATTACTACCAGGATACTAATGATAAGTTGAAAAATGTATGAAAGACTGTACCCGGGAGTGGATGGTGTAGAAGATTTTTCGGCCGGCAACTGAGAAGTTGGCGTTGATGATCTCGGCGCCTTCTTCCTCCAGCACGGTGACCACCTCGTGCATCTTGAACGGCTTCTCCACGCTGCTGATCAGTACCACGTCCAGACTCGACCCGTCCTGGTGGTGCCGCACCGCCACCACCGGAGCCACTGCCTCGTCTTCAGCAACGGCGGCTTCTTCCGACGACCCTGCATCACCGCTCGTCGTCGCCACTGATGTTGAGGCGCCAGCTCCGCCACCTCTCACGCTTGCCAGGACTTGCGCGGAGCTCCTCTTTTGATGCAGGTCGTCCACCCTTTCCTTGAGCTTCTTGATGTACGCAGCCGCTTCGTCCAGGCTGCCTAGCTGGGTCATCGTGTCCTATAAACACATAGGCATATATCAGGATCTACGTACTACTTCTTCTTGACATCCTTAAGTTACTCCAGATATAGTTAAACGGCATACCTAATGAGAAAATAGCACGTGCTACTAAAAAACAATTCTTCGTATGTGAAAATGAAGGCAAAAAAACAGCATGGATTCAATAAAGTGCAGTCGCGGAAAGCAACATTAATTTTCAAGGAAATTTATCAAATGTCCACATAGAAGCCAGTCGCTTTCATCAATAATATTTCTTTTTTTATCTGGTACATGAACAATATTTCTCTCTTTTTTTTGCGAATGGTACATGAACAATATTTCATGCGATGAAAGAAGTACTAATTAGTACTCATGGCTATATCTAGCCTGAAATAAGGGATGAACAAGCAAAAAGAAAAGAAAAGGGCGTTTGCAGTTACCATTTGGTCATTATTAAATTTTTTTTATCAATGTGCACTTTAATTGATTCTAGAACTTAATATAGGATCCACAAAAATTATCAAGATAATAATACTACTTAATAAGATTTAGTAGTACTAGTTAATTAGTTCTGGTGGTGCTTAGGACTTAGGAGACCAGCAAGAGCTTGCTGGAGAAGAAGAATCAGGACCCCGATCCCTGCCATATAGAAGGCCGTAGTTTCTCCTCGGTGGATTCGGAGCAAGTACCTTGGAGGAGTAGTGTTCTTTGGGGATGAGTGAGACGAGTTTGGCGCAGAGGTTCTTCATATGCTGCCTCCTCTTCCTCTCTATCTCCTTCCTCTCCACTGTCGCCGTTGTGCCACTGCTGCCGCTGTTGTTGCTCGTTCTGATTCTCTTGCCGGCAGCTGCACTGTCGTTACTGGTGTTCTTCTTCGCCTTCATCTCCATCTCTTCTCCCTTGGAATTGAAAATTGTCACTGCAGAAATCTGAAAAGAAAAAAGTAAGACAATTGGCTTAAGGAATGCTGCAGGCAGGCATGTATGACAATCTGCGAAAGATGCATATGTACAAGCATACATGTATGTAACTATATATGTGTATTTGGGAACGAATGGAGAAATAGACAGCAGCGAGCAGCAGAAAGAATTAGAGAGGAAGATGGGCAGCAAGTGGGCGGCCGGGCTACTAGGTTGTTCAGCTACCGGAGATGAGTACAGATAAGGAGGGCCCAGATGGCCACCCGGGATGCTAGTGAACTTTATATATAGGCAAAGCATATATGGGGCAACATTTGTTTGGCGCTATTTACACAGGGATCGGAGTCGTTCAGTACACTACGCAATATGCATGCGCTCTGTCTGGGAAAGTCACCAACTAGTAGTAGTAACGACAGCTGCGGAGAGGAACTAGCAAAAAGGCTCCGATTTCTTTTGATCCGTGTGGCAACTTAACAATAGACAGAGGCATGCCATTTTCACATTAGAAGCATACTACAGTACTAGGTGGTTCCAAGGCAGAAACAAAAATCACACTTTGAGTTTCCATGTTCACCACCGTTATCTCACAATGAAACTGTAATATGCCAAATGAACTGCTCACAATGAAACAAAAATCACACTTCGAGTATTCCTTATGAGACGTCGTTTTCTGTAGTATTAGCGAGGACCGTACCTTAATATCCATCAGGTAATAGTGTCCCGGTCAAATTCATGACGGGACCGTTTCCTGTGTTAATTAACGTGGAAATGGACAAATAGTACTGCATGCAACCTCATGCCTGGCACTAGCACGGCACTGCATTAAGTGCGGTGACAGTTACATCTGGCCTTAGCAGTTGTTAGATGCAAAGATATTGCATGAATGGAGTAGATTTAAACTATATATAGTACAGTAGTACTAGTGCATCTCAACATATGGACTAATGTCTTAGATTTGAACCATATATACTATCCCCCAACATGTTTTTCCTTTTGTGAAATACGGTAAACCTTTCATGTACAATCACTTATCTCAGTGAAGACACACACATCATGTCCTTAAAGTTGCTTATCACTGAAAAAATAATTTGCTGTAAATACAAAAATACAACACTCATATTGAATCTAGAATTTGGATCCTCGATCTGAGACAGATATAGATTATTTCAGTATTCCAGCACAAGAAAAATCTGACTAGCCGAGCTACTCTATTAGTATGCTAATATGTATGTCTCAACAAGCTGCTACCAAACTTTGTCTTCATGTATCCGTAGAGACATAGGAGTATGTATTGATGTAAAGATCGTAATGAATCTTAAAATTTAATCGGCTCTACCTTTCGAAGATGCTTATAAGGATAATATATGTGTGTGTGTGTTGATAAAGTGAATACTCGTGTGTATATATATAAATGTTTACGTCTATACTATGTTTAATTCATAAAAAAATGATCGGAAGAAATATCTAATCACTGGCATAAAAAGGGAAAATATCTAAGTCAGTGACAAAAGCCTGCAGCGGTCGCACTATTAGCATCTCGGCAGGATTGGCAAGGACCATTTCTGAACGCACAGTTAAGGTGCCCGTGCGCGTGTCATCAGTCATCACTTCAATCCTTCTACTGTCGCGAGCTCTGTTCGTCCGTACGACGGAGACGCCGCTAGCCAGCCCACCGTCGTCGCTTGCGTCGCGCTGCTGACGCAAGCCGGCGTGACGTACGGTACCGCCGCTCATCACTTTCGCCGGGGTAACTGCGACTCCGGCGGCATATCATGCATGTCGTCCTCTGCTGTGGACGTACGTACGCTGGCGCGCTTCACGTCGCTTCCGGCCGGGAGCGATCGATCTGACATCTCAGCACACGCCGTCACGTAGCACACGTCACCCGTTCAAAATTTGTAGAATCAACAATTACGTAACGCTGCCGGAGTGGATAGAGGAGAAAAGGCGCCTTTACATGTGGCGAGGAAAAGGGCAGACGAGATCGACCAAATAATTGCTCTAGCGTGCTATGTGCCGCGCGCCAGTTTTTCCGGAACCCTCTGTCAGACCCTGTGTAGCCACTTGTGAAACTCGTGTAGGAGCTACTGATCCTAGCTGCTACACGAATTTTCAGGAAAACACCGTAACCAAATTTTCAGGAACGCGCGCCAGATGCATGTGACAAGAAGCCATATACTCTCTCCGTTCTTGTATTCCTATCATTTCCGAGTAGTAGATTTGCAGCTCATTTCTCCTGTCCGAATGACAAGAATTAATGAACAGAGAGGAAGTATATTTTTTCGTAAGAGAGAAGATGGACTTTATTAAGACTTAGATGATACTAGTTACAATCCGTTGCTATCACAGTAGCAACAAGAAGAAGCCATATTACATATGATGTATATATTCCACATTATATGATACAATACATACATTTTCCAAATACATGAAAATTGCTGTGTGTAAGAGTAAACAGAAGTTTGGTAAACATTGTTCACTTAGATCACCCAAAGTTCGAATAAAGCTTGGGTCATCTTACTTCAAAAGAAAAAAAAAACAAAGCTTCGGTCATCTGTTTCTTATCACAACAGCACTTATTGTAGTTCCTTCTAGGCCGCCCAATAAAGTTTTCAAAAGTGATGAACAGAAACCCACCTGGCTATCAACTAAAGAGCCGTCAATGCTCTCCAGAGGGGAGCAAACATCCAACTGTGTCACAAGAAAAGGAATAGCAGCAGATCCACTTTATGGATATGTATGATTCTTGAGCTATGTGTGTTCTCCAGGACTTTCGCGATACAGATACTAGATCCACCATGCAAATGCTAGAGCTTGAGACAGCGGGCAGGATTAATATTGTCCAATTAATCAAACGTTATCGCTTGCTGTACTGTACCCATCATACTACTACACATAATAGCTTAGTGAGGACCATATTATGTGTGCAGCTATGCATAGCCTGGTCCAGTGTACAGTGCACCATTAGCATAATTCCTCTCGCCATTGAACAGTGCATACGTGGCTTGTATCCTTTCCTTATTACTGGACCAGCATGAAGAAACTTGCAGAAACGTACCAAGTATACGTATACTTCCTCTGTCTCAAGACGTTCTAGTATTTATCACAGAAAAAACAAGAAGCTACGACACTTTACATTGCTATCCTTATTAAATACGGGTGCATGGAGAAGATAGGTGCAATGGTAAATGCTTTAATTAGAGGCAACGAGGGAACTTTAATTTATCCATATTGCATTGAAATATGAGAATGATAAGTATTCTCATGAAAGTCTCAATGCGATGTTTTTGAATTCATGTATGATAGAACTAGTGAACGTGACAACAACAGTTTTGAGCAAATTCCTTCTATGCCATCAAAATTATACCAATCCCTTACAGGGGCGGACCTAGGGGATATGACATATATGCCATGGTATACCCTAGATTTTAGTAAATATTAATACATATGGTGTAGAGTGGATATAAAAAGAATAATTTGTTAAGTAAATTTATAAAAATAAACATAGCTCAACTCGTTTATTAGTCATAGTTAGTTCTAATGCATAAAGGTTTTGAGTTCAATTCTCAACAATTTTATTTTTTTGAACAATTTTTTTATGGCATGCCCTAGGATATAAGTCTAGGTCTGCCACTGATCTCTTATGAACTATCTAAAATTATAGCTTCCCTTGCATACATCATTTCAAATTTCTAATCTCCTATGTGCCACTTTTGCTATTTTATCTATTAGATGGTTGTTAAATTATGATACAAAAGACCAATCTGCCCTCAAGATGAAATCTAGAAAATTTCAGAAATATCATTTATAAAACTATGGATGAATTGAATTCCCCCCATAGATATAATAAAATTTTTATTTTTTATTATAATACTGGTATTAAAATTATACCAAAAGTCAAAATAGTTACATATTTTTATTACAATACAACCAACAAAAATTTTAGATAATTTGCTAGATTTCATCGTAAGCGTATAATGGTCTTTTCTATTATTATTTAACAATAATCTAATAGGTAAATAACAAAAGTGGTGCATAGGGGATGTAAAATTTAAAATGATGACATAGAAGGGAAGTTGTAATTTTGGATGGTTCATAAGAGAACGATATAATTTTGATGGTGCATAAGGAATTTACTCAATAGTTTTCCCTTTCTGCGTTGTTCCTATTTTTCGGCATACGATCTTTCAGCACTCAATAATATTTTCACTCTGCTATATCAAAAGTTCTATGCCGTTGTATATCTCTGCTGACTAACAAATGCATCTCTATTCAAAATACTAATAATCATGGCAATGTAATTAGGTCAGGTGATGATTATCCTCATTATGAAAAACAGATAACAAAATCTAGTGCATATATTCTTTACAGACGTGTACTGTTGTAATAGAGAATGTTCAATATATGGTAGTACTAATTAAATACCATATTTTTTCTAATGTGACACATACTATTTCCCCGTTAAACGTGTAACTCTAAGAAAAAGTAAAGTAGAAATGGTGAAAGCATATCCCAGATGAAATAAAAGTGAAAGCAGGAGGATACCCCGTCGTACATACCACGACAAAGGAAGGATGCCAGGGGAGCAGGGTCACCATTTCATTGTGGCTTGTCAACTTGTCGTGTCGACAAATTGGGCACACCACAAATATATGGATCTGCCTTCTTCGTCCTTCCTTGTTATAAATGGAAAATCAGAGGACGCATCAACAGTAAGCTAATGATCATATATATGGGGCCAACTAATACAAATATCCTATATACCTACAGTAGTATATTGAGATCACCCGCGCGTGATAAAGCTGTAAACTTTCTAGCCTAGTACTCAAGAGGGAAAAAAACTCAACACCCAAGCCTAACTGAGCTATACATCTACATTTCCCATAGATGTATACACATAACACATTACCCGAATATTGACGACAAAATAGATAGATCGACGCTACTAGACCTTCTTCACCATGTCACGTAGTTTGTACGTATTCTTGGAGGTGGTTCCGTCTCTTTCTTGGAGATGCTTCCTATCTGTTTCCGACTGTGTATCCGACAGAAGAGATAGCTAAGCTTGGAAACAAATTAGAATAACTCTGGCCATCACTTTCTTGTCCTTAAGCGTAATTACTCAGATCACGGCCGCTTGTCTACCCTGATTACGAAATATTTAGAGGTCATCCTGTCAGATTCAAAGTGTAATTAAACATGCGTGGGAAGCGGTCATAATATGATACAACACGATGGTCGGAAGGTAGAACTCAGGTCTGAAAATCCATGTGAACCGTCACGCACCTTTGTTACCTCTGTTGCCTTTCAGTTTCTCATAGACTTTGGTGAAGACTTTGCATCAGTAGTACAGCTCTCCATGAATGCTGCTCCATGAGTCCACGCACCTGTAGATATTGTAGATACAAATATCAGGCCGCATCTGTCATCTCTATGATGCCGCTTTGGAAGCATGAATCAAAACATATTTTTCCTTTACATGAAAACACAGAGCGCTTGACTTTCTAGTTAAACCCGTGTCAAATGACTTCACATTCTGTGCTCAATAAGTTATGGGAAATGGACACTGTACATCTGTTTGGCCTGGACCGAACCATCTAGGGGGTTCTCATCAGGGAGTGACGCGCACAGCTACACAGAGAAAACAGGTATATAGAAAAAAGGTATTACGATAGTAACTGGGACAAATGACTTGTTTGTCTGTATAACAGAAACAAGAGACGAGAGAACCTCACATCATGCACCAAGAAAGATTCCAAACAGTCCATATCTCAATTGCTTTGCATATAGTATATGTAAGCCAGTGTAATCTCTATCACGTCAGGGATCTGGACTATCCCACGTTTTGCAAATATTTCAGGACCATGGGACATGACCTCCATGCCGCCAATTGTGCAGAGCATATTCACCAGCCTTGTCTACTAGCACACTAATTTTTTTTTTTTTTGCGAAAGTATTAGCACACTAATTTGAAGAGTGATTTTATTAGTGAGTCCTCGAATAAAAAAAATGAGAGCTGCACC
Source organism: Eleusine indica (assembly GCA_030378355.1). NCBI lineage: Eukaryota > Viridiplantae > Streptophyta > Magnoliopsida > Poales > Poaceae > Eleusine > Eleusine indica. The sequence continues at coordinate 4,498,895 of CM059497.1, read as the reverse complement.
GGCAATGATGAACTATCGTTCTTCAAACAGGATAGAACGAAATTTAAACTTTGGCTGTTTTGTTCGTTTACAACAAAATATGTATAAGATTTTACAAAACACAACGTATGTGCCATTTCTATCGCCCAAAATTCTACATATATTAGAAGAATTGTAAATATATGTATCTAGGGCTAAGGGAACTGAATCTACTTGAAGAAAAGGCCCTTCTTTCTTCCTCTTCTTCTCTCAACAGCCTGTGGAAGACAATGTCTTGCGTTAATACTGAAACAACAGGCAAGTGCATATGCACACATAGCACAATGGTTCAAAAGATCTCATGGTTAATTTCCGCAATCAGATTGACCGATTTCACATATCTAAGGATGCATGACACGACGAAGCGTGATGGTATGTCCGGTGGTGATGATGCCAGCCTGAGCCCCGGTTTGAGGCCTGGGATGCAGATGGGTTCCATGCTGCCTTTGAGGCTTGCCCTGCTGTGATTACTGCCCCCACAAGGCTCTGGTGGCCCCTTCTTCACACCATGTCAACTGGGAGGCCTTTGCCCACTGATCGACTTTTTAATGCATGAAACAAATAAGGAAGATCCTGGCAGGACATTGCAGTCACCATTCATGTGGCAACGGCAAACAGCCAGGGGCGAAGCCAGAATAAAATGTTACCGGGGTCAGCTGGCTTATGAACTCAGCTGTCACTGTCTTGTTGCATTTTTTACCGGGGTCAATGCTACAAAATACATGGCAGATACATGGGCTTAGCAGGAAGTCGTCGGGGTCAGCTGACCCCAATGACAAGCTGTAGCTTCGCCCCTGCAAACAGCATTGCAGAGCCTACCAAATCTCTGAAAATATGATGGCTAAAGACGTAAGAATATAAATTTGATACCAGGAGGGCAGGGGGGTATCATAGACCATACATGATGACTACAAGTCTACTTTCCAGCCACCTCCCCCAATCAAAATGGGGTTTTGACATGGTGCTCACGTGTGACTCAGTTGCATGATTACTCTACCCACTCAATATGGGGGTGTTTTATCTGATATTGTGCTAATGTGTCAATGAAAGGAGCGGTTTCTGGCTGACTGTACACCATATGTCATGAAAACCATATGGGATGAGGGCTGTCTGTTAAAAGATAGACTTGAGTGTTCAAGGTTATAAAGTCAAGAGTTTGAAATTCAGTCTTGAAAACGAACGGATGCTAATATATATGTGATGCTTTGTACAAAAGATAGTTCATACCATATTCTTGAACAATCTTAATACAAGAACAATGGTATCCCGCAACCTGAAAAAATAGAACAGGAAAACAAGATAAGCAGTGAATAATTTTGTTCATAACACTATTATTGTATCAATTCACCATTTCTTTATAAAAGACCATAGGGATTATCTGGTAGAGTAAGTCTGATAGCCAAGAATATGGGGTACTCTTTACATGTTTAAAAAAAACATTGAATTGAATGTAGTGTCCAGATATCAAGCAATAGCTTACTAGAGATGTACAGGTCCTAGACTACCAAGTGTTGTCAGGGCCAAAGCCAGCTGACACCCTCGCTGCACCCCACGCCACTGCCTCTCCTAGCTTCTGTGAGACGGCCTATGCCCCATGCGCCCCTCACCGCTCCTCCGCCTTGCATGTGCCTTGCCGCATGCCCGCTGTCGTGACACGCTGTAGCACGCCAGAGTTGGAGACAATGGAGAGTTGGAATGGCTTGAGTTGGAATGACAAGGTGGGAGAGGCGAAGTCTGATCTAAACCCATCATTTTGAATCCAATAAGAGTGATATAACAGAGCAAACTCAGAAACTAGGGAGTGCTAAACTAGCAAGCTTGAGGAATATTAAATGAGTTCCAGGAGACTGCTATAGGAGCAATTTCCCCAAACAATATAGGGCCCTAAAGTACAGTATGTCATATAGTATTAAACAAGGGCAGAATATTTTCATCACAGACATTTAAAGAAGAGTTTGTTTTCTTAAGTTGAAACACATAGGGCATCGTGTAAGAAACACATAGGGCAAAGCCCTGCTCCTAATATATTTAGTACTGTAAAAAACTGTAGAATGATATAGTGAAGAAAATGAAATACTGATTTGGTACTCACAGTGTATTTTCTGCTGGCTTTAGATCGTAATCAACACCATCAGCAGATGTGATGGAAAACTCAGATAAACTCCCCGATGGAATACTAATCTGGATAAGGTATCACAAGATTCACTATAAGATGCTCTTTAGAGTTCATAAGCAATAGTGTGTGTGTTTTGTGTGACACTGGCTATGGTAAGAGCATTAATTAGCAGAATACCAGAAAAAGTAGTCTTCAGGCATGGTAGTTTATAACTCCAGGGAACAATCGATTATATAGCTGCACTTATGTGCACAAGCCATGCCAACTCAGTCAATATTTTCTCAAGGGAGTTTATCAAGCTCTAGAAGTAAAAGATACAGCTCATTGAGGAAGCAATGACCACCTAACAGCCAAAGGGCACACTGCATAAATATTTTAAAGCTTCTCACTACCGTGAAGATCTCTGATGGTAATTTATCTTTACGAAACCTATACCTCATAATCCTTGGTGAAACGTGAAGAACAATATGACAAACCAGATGAATGCTGACACAGAAATCACTACTAGAGAAACCCTGGAAATGGCCGAGCCAGCCAATTTATTTCCCAATGTGCTATGAGTGATAACTATTATTCAAAAAATAACAGTGAGCTCATCTAGTTTCCATGTAATAGGTCATATCATGGACTGATAAATTTGATATCTTAAGCACCCTGTTTTGGTCAGACAGATGGTTGCATGGTTGCTCAATTGAAAATCTCGCCCCAGCTGTGTTTACTAGTGTGCCACCAAGAATTCGCAAGAAAAGAACAGTGGCTGAAGCTTTGGATAATGGAGCATGGCTGCAAAATGTTCGTGCTGGTGGAGGGTTGTCATGGCTCGGGATCATAGAATTCTTGAAACTTTGGGACTGCTTAACAGGGATTGCACTATCTGACCAGGAACATCACCACACCTGGAGGTTGGATGCTTCTGGGTGTTATTCTTCCAAATCAGCATATATAGCTTATTTCCCGGGGTCAGTGACCTTTGAGCCATGGCGTCGCCTATGGAAAAGTTGGGCACCACAGAAATGTAAACTCTTCTTGTGGCTAGCAGTCAAGAATAAGTGTTGGACAGCTGACTGCTTGGCTCGTAGGGGCCTAGAGCACCCAGAGAAGTGTACCGAAGGAGATGAAGAAAGGAGTGAATTCTTTGATAATTCTAACTGCATGGAGTATTTGGAAGCACCGGAATGCTTGTGTGTTTGATGGGGTTGCTCCTTCGGTTTCTATCATTTTGAGGGAAATCGAAATCAAGGATGAACATGGGTTATAGTGTATGGCAGGTGCTAAGAAGCTGGCAGGTCTGGGCCTTTGTTAAGCTACTATGCACCAATCAATTGCACCCAAAAGCCTAAGCTGATGGGGAAGGGTGGACAATTCACTTATGGTTCAACACTCCCCCTCACGTGCAGCTCCCTCGGGGCGCAAACGTGGAAATAGGAGCGGCGTAGCGGAATGTGTGGTCGCCAGGACTTGAACTCAAGACCTCTGGCTCTGATACCATGTTAAGCTACTATGCACCAATCAGTTGCACCCAAAAGCCTAAGCTGATGGGAAAGGGTGGACAATTCACTTATGGTTCAACAGCCTTGAGGGAGGGATTCTGAGTTAGAATCTTGGTTTTCTTTGGTCATGACTAGTAGCTGTCTTCAGTGGGGTGCTATTCTTTTTATGGATGTAAACCGAGTCTCATATCTGGTCCTCGTATGAGATGAGGATTTTGTAAGAGGACTTTTTTCTCTCTAATGCAAGAAGCGCAGCTCTCCTGTGTTTTTGAAAAAAAAAATATCTGGTTTAACAATTTTACCTCCCGCTGGGATCCAACTAATCAACAAAACCAATGGTTTCACCTACACCCTCTGGCAATCAATGTGCTACTCAAGTACTTAGTTTATCAAATTAAATACTTCTGAAGAGTAGAGACATACAACAGTCGCTTGCTGAAATTTCTCTGTGATAACAACACCACGCTGCCCATTACATTTAATGCTGTAACCTTCTCTCTTTATGGCCAAAACAGCTGGTTCCCACATGTCTAGAAATCTGACCTGCTGTTAAAGAATTCAATATTTCAAATAATTGTGTGGCACTAGAAGAAGTTAGGAGAGAAAGCAACAAAATCTATTATCGGCAATTGAAAATGATAGAGAACATACAGGCAACTGAACTTGGATTTCATAGGTCACGTGCCCAATTTCAAGTGTTCTCTTTATAAGCTCCTTTGTTTCAGGATCTGCATGAAAGATGGTTCCTCAAATTCTGAAAATAAATTATGCAATTTTGATACAACATTACAAATTATTTAGTAAATAAGTATAACATAACTACCAGTCCTGATTTCCTTGAACAAAAGCATAGAAATACCACGTTAATTAAGAAAAATACTAGGAAATCAAATAGTCTCTTTAGGATATGGGAATCATATTCCCCTATCCTTAAAGAAAAGTCACAGTCAGAATGAAGCTGGAGTTATCACTCTTCAAACATGTTGGGAGGCCAACTGTCTACAAAAGAGCTCAGCCTTTATTGATAACACAAACTTAATATAAGTCACACCTTCTTCGTGGCTACATACCACTACTATCAACATAGGACTCATTGTGACACTTCTAGACTCTAAAATGTTAAGGCCCATATTGTCTAGGCCCATTGGCCCATTCTTATTCTTATGGCTATATAGCCAGACCAGCCTCCCGATGGCTGATCATCATCTCACTAATCCACGGTTAGTAACATGGAATCACAGCAGGTTAGGGTTAGGGTTAGGATTAATCAAAATTTCTAATCCCGCCCCCTATTCCCCAAAATTTTTGGCCACCGTCGCGGCCAGGATCTTCAGGCCGCCACCGCTGCCCATCTCCAGCCGCCGCCGCTGCCCATCTCCGGCCGCCGTCGCGGCTCCCCTTCAGGCCGCCGTCGCGGCCACCTCCTGAGCCGCCGTCGCGGCTAAACTCTAGCATTTGAATCTTGTGCAACAATAGGGGGAAGGACCAGATACGTTGGCTTACTTGACAAAGTGAAACAGGAGAAAGTGATCATGCCTGAGAAATACGTTAGGGGAAAATGAAGAGTGATAGCAGCAAACGAATCCAGGGCCTATAGAGCCTAGAGGAAACTAGAACTGTGATTAAGGAATTGTTGCGAGGAAAGAGAAGAAGGTGATGAGTTAGGATCAGGGATGCATAATATAGGCGAGATACTTGGAGGTGATGGTGGACAAGCCACCAGACTCGAGGAAGGTAGTGACCATGGCACAAGGAAGAGTTCTTTTTTTTGGATGGATTTTGATCAGAGATGGAGGAGCCCGTGGTGCAAAAATAGGTTCAGTGTAAAAAATAAAAAAGCACAAGGCATTGTCACTCAAGATAGGGTGCATCAGTAGCCATTTAAGCTGGGGGAAGATAACCAAATTTCGGTTGCTCATCCTCTATTTTGAGGTAAGTTAGACACAGACAGGTAGGTCAACATCAGATAACTGGTCCAAGGAAAAGACAGAACAGTTAAATAAGCAACATTCGTTTGGTTCATAGAAGAGGACTTCCACATCCCAGTCATTGTCCATTTTGCAACCAGGAGGAGGAGAACATCCAACATATACTGACAACCAGGTGGCATGGGAGTTCTGATACCAGATCCTATCTGTGGTGGGTTTACAAGACCGTGTGCCTAGTGGTCATGAACTTTCCTTTACTGACTCGTGGCGCAAAGCCATCAAGAAACTACAGAAGGAAAAGAAGAAGGGGCTGAACACGACCATCATACTGGGCGCATGGATACTTTGCAAGCATTGCAATGCTTGTGTCTTTGACGGGGCACAACCAAGGATCTCCAGCCTCAGGCAAGCTTTCAAGGAAAAGGAGGAACTTTGGTGCCTTGCGGGTGCGCGAGGTCTACGGACACTTGGTCTTGGTCACGGCTTGTGATAGTCAGGTCCAGTTTATGTGTGTTTGGTCAGGTCTCAACCTCCTAGGTTTATTCATCCAGTACGACTCTTTGTGTTTCATTCAACCCCTCACGGCTGGGCCCAGAGTGAGGTGGTGATGTTCATGTAAGGGGCCGACCCATTTCTCTCTATAATACAAAGATATGCAGCTCTCCTGAGTATTTGAGAAAAAAAACAAAAGAGATAAACTAAAATGAGAATTGAAAGGATAGTTCATGGTCTTGAAAAGCTCACCACAAGTAATTTTTCTTTGCTCATTAGCATAGACCTTTATAAAGTCCCCCTGCAATAGGAAAGAGAAGGTTTCAGAAGAAAGATCCTTTTAATACTCAAAGCTTCTGTAGGAAATCATTTCCAGCAGCAACAAAATTTCATTGTAACATTTCTTAACTCATTGGGATAATTTTGGTGTTTCTGAAGGGAAGTTGGAAAACTACATATAGAAGCGTTACTATTGTTAGAGAATCCTATAATTCCTGTATGCAAATGTTGGTATGGTCATGACGAGTCTTCTGATGCAAGTGATTTGGTTTCTATGTAACGTTTTCCCAGACACAAATGTCCTTTTAGGTATATTGTTAGGCCTTATCTGAGCCCCTCCTCTACGTTGAGAGGCATTCTGATATACTTAGCCCTCTTTCTCCAGAAACAGATGCTGATACGAAACAGTTTCCTCCAATGGAATTCTTATCCAGACCCCACATTCTGAAGAGAAGAAATGTCAGTCCAGTTGAAAACAACAAACAAGGACACCCATTGCTAATCAGAAAGGCTGTCACGTTTTCTCAATTATACCTTTTCCTAGCATCAATAGGGCTAAGAGATGAAATTTCACAGTAAGTTTTCTGGTGGCAATACCCAACTTCTAGAATAGTTTGAGCATTTTGATTCGTTTCTCACTCCAGAAAGCTGCTATTTAGATAGTGTGGTCCTTGGACTCAATTTAAGAGGCATACAAGAGAGATCGCCCCAGAATTTTCTGAAAAGTTTGGCATAAAAAATACAATATTTTAGCATAACGGTAATCAGAGGACAAGATAAGTACCTTTCTTTTTCTATCATCTAGGGGTTGAACTTCAATGGCTAGTAAGGTATCCACATCATCTGCAGTAACCAGATAGCTAGGCTGCCTTGCTCCTATGCGAATTGAAAAAGGGAAGAAATTCTCACTTTCTTGAGACATAATTACATTGTAATGTAAGTAACAATGTTATCATCTACTTTTACAACAAACAAAGTATAGCGAGAAGGAGAAAGGGAACCTTCTATGAATTGTACAGAGCCATCTTCTAGATGGCGAACCCACTGCATTGGGACCATGTTGAATGTTAGAGAATGAGAACTTGCGTGAGGAGTTAGAAAACTTAATTCACTATTCAGAGTGCTGATCCAGAACAATGAAGCAGACCTCAAAATTACAAGTTGTGGTTCCATTGGTAGGGTAACCACTAGCTTGAAGTTCTCGGCCAGGAAAAGGTTCACCAGTGATTTGTAGCCCATCTATTCCTGGCAATGGATCATCCTCTGCAGCTGCATATTCAGAACGCATGCATCAAATGAATGCTGTATTAAGCAATATGAATTTCATTCAGCAGTAATTACCTTCAGAGAAAGAAGAACCAGGCTCCTCAAGAACTGTAGGAAGATATGGATATGAAGGGTTTGCATCCTCGAGGCCAGATGCTAAATTAGTTGAGACCCCAGGAACCCATGGAGCAGAAGATTCTAGAGCATTTTGGGTTTCAGCAATCTCAGAACCATCCAATACGTCAGCAGTTCCACTGAGACCCTTCAATGGTGGGTTATGACTCTGGGTCAAGTCAAACTGAACAGCACGAGAATCATGTGGAGGTACTTGAGCAGGAACGTCCATTCTAAATTGGTTTCTGGAACTCACAAAACACAAGGGAACTTAGTATTCTAGTCACACCTAAATATAACAGAACAAATATTACTACATGAAATGGTTCCCTAAATCTTCAATATTAATAGTACGGTAATCCATCGGCGCCCAGGGGAGCTCGCGCCCTCAACATCAGGGTCATTGGTACATGGCTGCCCATGCCCATGCCTTGGTGAGATGTAACGGCGGCAGCAAGGGTCGTTATCCAGTTCAGAGTTGACCACATAGACACAGGGAGAACCTCTCTCTCCTTGCCCACGCCCATGCCCTGATGCACTTAGAGTTAACCACATAGACACAGGGAGAGCCTCTCAGCCCATGTCCATGCCCATGCCCTGATGAGATTAAGGGCAGGCCCAGCCGCCCCTCCCCCCCCCCCCCTAACCGCCTATCTACTCGCCCCCTATTTCTAAGAAAGATTTTAGTAATTCAGGATTAATATTACTTAGAATGTCTTTTTCATATTGAGAAATGTTGTCTAGTGGCATTCGATCACAGAAGTTGTTGACAGCAGCATAAATCATAAGAATTTGTTTTTCAACTGGAAGTGACTCAAATTGTGGTTGTTTGGGCACTTCTGTAAGCCTTGCACCTCTATTGAGTAATGCTTGAGTCGCAGCACCAAGGTCTGACCATTTATGAGCGATTACCACAGTGGGTGCAAGATCTGCAGCAAAGCTACGCAGGTGATGACTGGATAGAGGGATTGACGAAGCAAGCTAAAGAAGATCAATCATACAACATAAAGATCACAGTGCATCTAGGCACTGTAAGATACAAGATACCATCATAAAAGTGGGAAGCAATGCTTCTGTCACTAAATGCTAATAGATTTTCTTCTAGGAATTTATTTTTTAGATAAAGAGTATTTATTAACATGCTAGGGCGGTACAGACAACTTCTTGTTTGACTGGAATAGGAGGATAGGGCACAGAACCAATTCCAATCCAGGTAGTGTGAACAGAGGATGTGGAAGTTCTGTTTCCTTGCCTTGGCTCTAGAAGTCCTGTCGGCGGACATAAGACAGAACCCGGATGATTTGAAGGTATGTACCCACTGTGTCTAAGATTGAGCAGGCGGGTACTATGGGTGCCATCACATGGCCCTCAGGCACGAATCACAATCAGCGCCACTATGGGTGCAGAATCCGGGTTGTTACAGGCACAAGATAGTGGAACAACAATATAAAGAAACAAACAAAAGGCACTAATAACTTTTTCATTCATTTATGATGTACTCATAATTGTAGCATGCCCAAAACCAGTAGAGAACAAGAGTTAGAGAGATGAATCGTCAATCTCTTGAAGAGAGCTAGCACCTGCTTGAACGAGAGGACCCTCCCATGTCATCATGTTCAGCATTTTTTGTAGGAACTTCACCTGGAATAAACTGATGATTTTTGTTACCTAATACACCCCACTCTCCTCTAGCTTGAACAGGGGAAGACATTGGGGACTGTACTTGTGGATATGCTGTCTGGGGCACAATATCAAGGCTGCTTTTGCTCTGAGAAAATAAAGAAGTCATAAGAGACATGCAACCATGTGTCGCAAGAATAATTGACGAAGTAGTATATACTATAGTGTCATACTGTAGTGACCACTGCTTTTCTAACTGGAGGATCTGTAGGTACAGGCAGACTATTATTAGACAATTCGGTATGCCATGGAGTAATCTGGTACCGTGACGCCCTTAATTTCTCCTGCACCATCCAAGTTTGCAAACAATGCAACTTCAAAGTTCTGTAAGAAAATATAAGCAGTAAGCTGTGCAAGTATGACAAGCTCACTATTGACTCCATACAAATTGTTGTGGAAGTACAAAATGTTATGGAGATGTTAAATGCATGTTTTTGATGGCTTAGTGTGACTCACCTCAGTAACCAACAGTTGCTCCTGCAAATGCTTAAACAAAACCTACAGAAAAAGGAGAGTACAATAAGGAAATGATAAACTAAACTACCAGTTTTGACTGAATTAGGTACTGCAGAATATATAAAGCCAATTGATTCAGGTTGCTTTGCCACAATAAAATGGCATGTTATAATAAGGAAAAGAAATTGTGTAGAAAATAGCATTCCATCATATTCCACCTAACAATCAAAAAATAATAGCGGTACTTGCCACATACCTGCTGCAGTTCCCAAAAGAAAACAGTGCGTACCTTTAAATTACTAACAATAGATTGGGCGTCTGGAACAGAAGGGTGGAGGCTATCATATTCAGACAGAAGGGGTAGCAACGAAGATATAAAAGTTGATCGTTCTTGTTGTGCTGTCTGGACAGTAATATAAGCAAAATTGATAAGTATCATTTCAATTTCTTTGTGGATGAGAGTAAACAATGAGGTAAACTCATATTTAACATCTTACCCATAAAAAAGAAATGAATGAATCAAACAGTACAAAAGTACAAATGAAACCTGGTACATCTATATGTCATGTGTGGCATCATTACAGCAGAAGGTGCAATGAGTCCAAGTTTAGATTCAGTTAAAGAGTTCAGATTTCATCTAAGTTTCTTGATAGCTTGAAGTCCAAGTTTGGGAACAGATAAGAGTCCGAGTTTGAGTTAACTTTTTTATAAATAGATTACAATAGTCAGGGCAGGCTCTACATCATCAGGAGCATAGGAGCTTTGTTGCAAGCAATAATACAATTTAATTTATCGGCTCTATCATCTGCATCACATCCCTTGCTAAAACCATCAATGCCAAGGATCGACCGGCAATCTCGCATAGCTATCTTAGCTAAGCCAGGTCGCTTCCTCACGATTGTAACAACTTATTATGGTCATATTTTTAAGGGATGTGTTTCATGGAGACGGATCAACCTACCAAATGCTAGGATGCATATAGAAGCATCAACGCAATAATTCAAAAAAGAATAATTTAGAACTCTGGTTATGTTTATTTTCTGGAGGATACCAAAAAAAAATCCCTGAATCAAGCACTGCATCAAGGAGCTATTTCAAAAGTTGAATTAATTTATCTCCAACTATTGCAATAAAGATCTGCAAAGTATTCTATGGAGATTTTCTTTGGCAACAGAAGAATTTAAATGTTGTCATGTAAGGTAGTCCCAAATGAATTTTAAGGTAGTTTTCATGGCATAAGGTCAAGTAAGCACTAAAAAGAAACATTCATACTTTTGGCCATGAAATTATTCCGCTTGGCACACAAAAATCATGTTATGGTCACTTGTTTACACAAACTCATTTCATGGTCATCAATGAAACTTCAGGATTACTCGTAGACAACAAACTAATTCAATTTGAACGAAATATTAAACGTTCAAACTAGGAGACTCCAAAAAAGAAAGATATAATGTCCATCGAGTGTTCAGAATCATCATACAAGCTGTCTCCAGTTTTTTGTTAATGACAATATATTAGGACAACATGTTTAGTTTATTTTTTAGCTAATTCTCCTAACATCATCAATAGTAAAGTTCCAGCAATAAGAATCTACCTGCAATGCATATGTTAGACGGATGTTTTCCTCAATAATATCTTGCCTGTATGATAAAGCTTTGGATGCTGCATCAATTAAATCCTGTTGCTGTTGATCAAATGCCTGAAACAATTTTAATTAGAATACAGTGATACAATCACTCCAATTGCTAGCAACTTGTGCCATACACGCACACGCAGGCACTCATGCACGGACACATACCATGCGCATATAAGCAATCCGTTTTTCCAGCATATATTTGTCACTGAGTATTTGCGCTTCCTGTCAGGGATAATTTGTGCTCAATAGATAGAAAGGAAAACAGCAGCAAGCAAATAGCCAATATGTTACCTTCGCCGAGTAATCGGCGAGATGCTTTCTTAATTGTGCAATCTCTTCTTCACGTTCTTTGACCTTAATAGCAAGTTCCTGTGTGAGAACTATGTTCATCAGGGACAGCAGAATCATTGGTGCATATGATGCCGTAAGAAGACTAACTAACCTGCTTCCAGGAAACGTGTGAGTTCATATCTGAAACTGGCAATAACCTGGAAACATACTCTCCTTCCTTTCTGTGCCTGTAAGCAAGTGCTTTTTTTTCAACATTATACTGCAACCAAAAAACCATTTCAGGACAGAAATGTAAGCAGCGTCAAGTGTGCTGAGTTACCTAGTCGGAGAAAGGGACCGAGAAGATGGAGTAGAGAACTGTGACGGACCGCCATTCTCCACAGCAGTATGTTCCCGTGATGATCTTTTAAATGCTCCATCAGCCTGAATACTGTCAAGGTACTTCTGTTTCATGTTTTCCTGAATCAGAGGGTCTCCACTTACAAAACCTCCATTATGATGATGGATTGAAGAGCCGTTGTCAAGTGACTTTGAACCATCCATCTTATTAGAGACAGAATCGCTCTCTTGACTGACTCCGGTAAAAGAACTCTGGGATGTAGCACCTTCCCTCTGTAACAAAATGAAAAGTGAGCACATCCCCAAAGGATAGCATGTTGGACACAGAAATGGCGTAGAAGCATAAATCCAAAAGTCACATGTCAAGTGGCCGATGCACATTTGCATCATTTTTTATTTCACAAAAGATGTGCATGTTTGCATAACCAGATAATGCAACCGGGCACCTCAGTACAGCGTCATTGCTTTGAAGTACATACACATGTGTGGAAAGTGTTTAAAATAGAAATATAAATCATAAACAGTAAGGTTGGAACACATTAGAAATTAGCAATAAGAAATTGTGTGAAAAGAGATATTTCCATTTCGGTAACCTTTTTGTCAACACTGAACAGCATGCCATCGTGCAATGGTTGTCGTTAAGGCAAAGAGGCCAGGAAAAATATGCACTTAATTCTTCTTAAAGATGCACGATGGATCACACATCCAGTTGACCGTGCTCCCCTGGAACTTGATAAATTTGGTCATAAGCATAACAATCTCATCAAAGGACAGATCCAACTAAAGCCCGGAGATAGCATGACGGGCATGTGGCAAACTGAATTTACTGCATGAATTATGATATTCCTAGCAGTAAAATCAAAAGGATAATTTCATTGTACCAACAGCAAAGGCAGAGCTGGCGCTCACCATTCTCTGCAGCTGTAGCGTCTTCTGCATCAGCTCCTCCTTGAGACGGTTGTTCTCTTCCAACTGCAAGGACATAGAAGAATAGGTGGGCCACTAGTGAAGTGACGGAATTCGCAATTCAGACGCGCAGGGAACGGAAAGGGACACTAGGAATCAGGATTAAGACACTACCAGCGAGCCAGGGGGAGGTGGTGGTGGCGCGAGTTGAGTACAAACCTGGGTGCGGATGGTGGCATCGGCGCCCTCGACGGCGCGCATGACGTGCCGCAGGTAATCGGTATCGGGTCCTCCTCCGGCGGCGGCGGCGGAGCTCTGGTCCGCCGGGTCGGAGAGGGACGCCGCGGAGAGGCCCGCGGCGAGGCGGTCCATGGAAGCGCGGCCTAGGGTCCGGTCAGGGGCGACGCGGCCAGGCCTTGTGCTCTGCGGACTGCGCTCTTCTCGGCACTCGAGACAAGTGACTCCGCTCCCTGGCGGCGGAATTGCCAGGAAGTAACCGACTCCGCGGCGGTGGAGTGGACTCAATGCCTAACGCGGGGAGAGGCCGGAATCGGTTCGAAATGTCGGAGGAATCGTGGAATTGGTCAGCGGCGGCCGCCGCCGGGCACGGGGCAGAGACGCGGGCGCGGGGTCACGGGTGCCACGCGGGCGCGATGGAAGGAATCGATCGATGAAAAGGACGGGGAGACGCGCGTTGGCGGGTGCCTGGGTGGGTCGCTCGGTAGGTAGGCGCGACGGGGAGGAAGGATGACGTGACCACCGTGAAACACCATGGTGACGAATTGATTGGGATCGCTTTCACTTGATGTCCCCGTGGTCGTGTGGGGACGACGAGGGAATGATCTCTGTTTGGTCGTCTCGCCGCCTTCACGATCACGCTTTCTCGTTCCGCGTTTTCGCTCGTCTCCGGCTCGAGTGTGGACGTTCGTCTTTTTCCTTTTTCTGTTTTTTTTTCAGACGCTCGTCTTTTTTCTCCATGTAGCTTGCTTATTACTGGATCTTTGGGTCGTCAATATTTTGACCAAGCCATGGGTTGCTGATTCTAAGACAGTTATGAAAAGAATAGACGACCCGCTCTTCTTTACTACTAGTATTTGTTTTCGTTACCGCCATCATATTGTCATCGTTTTCTTAGACCAAGTATAGTAACGCTGACTCAGCCGGAAAATTACGAGTACACGTCAAACAAAACCGATGTGGCGGAGAAAGAAAACCGGAGAGAGAAAACAACGGACGTGTAACGAGTCGCTCGTTCGAAGGGTAGACCTGAGGCAAAACGCCTGCTTCCGAGCTTATCGCGGATGACTACGCCAGCTCTTCGCTTCGCTCGTCTCTCCCTCGTGTCAATTCCCTGCTCAGGATTAAATATGCTATCTTTAATGTAATCATTCTACGAGTTAATTCTTTTCGTCAACTCTATTATATGGGTTGGTTGTGTTAAAGGCTCAATATGACCTGACCATCCCATTTCGCCTATAGCCAGCGAAACCACTAGCCCTGCTCTTAACAAACGAAGAAGATTAACCTTTGTTTCCTCTAACAGTTGTGGGGTAGCAATTGTATAGAAACTTGGCACTGGTAGCGTCACGATTTTGTCTTGTACTTGTACCGTTTCATGTTTAGAAATTATATTATAGTTATTTTTAAATATCTTTGTTTTAGTAGAATGTTCTGAGAATTATTTTATTGTTGCAAATCAAGTTATTTATATTGTAGTCACTTCTACAAACTTCTTCTTCTTCTTAGTATAATATTTTGGAGGTTATTTTATCCCTACAGGTCACTTCTGCTTAGCCATCTTACTTCAAAATTGATGTCATCGTGGTAGTTCTTTTTGAGCGGAAGTAATTATCTTACACGGACATCATTGGAGTGTAAAACTAAAATAATAATCATGAAGAGAATGATAGCTTCCGCACACAGACTGTTGCTCATTTTCTACTCAACTTCACTCAATGAAGGTAGAGATCAAGATCCATGTTTATCATGAAACGTGAAACGGACGGCATAATGTTTCACGAAGAGAAACACTCTGGGGAGAAGGGAGTTGTCCTAGGGAACGTACGTTGTACTAATTTACGTAGGCGTGCCAGTATACATTCGTATACAAATTTAAGTGAAATGTGCAAACACAAGAACATAAGTATAGGGAAACATTGCTTTATTCATTCATCATAGAATTACAAAGTATAATTTCCCACACTATGCATTAATATTGCGCCAAAGTATCTAACAATCAGATGTTGTGTGGCTTCTGGTTCCCGTGGCCTCGTGAGGCCTCCGGTTAATTACATCCGCAGCTTTGGACTGCAGAATACCTCCGATTAAGCTATGCTGATGGTCGTTGTCTCCGAGTAAAGTATGAGTCATCTCCAAGTATATATAAGCACAAGTTAATGAAAATGATGAAGTGCTAGAGCCTCGTCGGCCTCTACCAAAGGATATCCGGCATCGTCGTGTGGATTCCCATGAAATCTCGAGTGTTCGGCCTTATCGGTCACGAACAAGTTTCAGCCTCGTCGGTCACGGAAAAGAAGAATCCTAACCTCGTCGGTCAAGGAAGAGAAGAGACTTCACATGGTTCACCGGTCTTGACGGCACAAAAATGGATGGTTTATGGTAGTAGCGAAACTTGTACTCATGCTGTACTTAGGAGATATTTCCTTCTGTTTAAGCTTCTGAGATTATCATTGTGATATACTTAATCATATCTGCCTGCTTGCTTGGCACTGGACTTGTAACAGCAATACTTAAACTGCTTATTTATGAATGAGCTAGTTAAATCAACACAAGGGCCATCTAGCAATTATAACAATGACCACGTACTGAAGTATGCTAGCAGTTCTCCAGGCGGACTTGAAATAATTAATGATTTCAAACACGTAATGCTGAGTTACATGCTTATTTGCTTTCTGGTATACTGCATATACGCATGCATGCATATGGTTCTATCGTAAGAACGCTTTGCTTCTTCATTCATTAAGCCATTAATCTTGCTTTGCCAAGATGGTTCAAATGGCCCACGCTGTATGCGCTCGCCGTCAGCTGGCCTTCATATTGCCGGATCACGATGTCGTCGGCATGGGTGGCTGTCGCCGGAGTTGCCATAGAGAACATGCGTTTGCATTGTCTGCCATCTATCTGCTCTTCTCACCGGACTGATTACCGGGATTCCTTTTGCCAGGGAAGCTCGCCGCTGGTCAATACGAAGTGCATGCAACGCCACCTTGTTTATCGGCGAGTTGTTTGAGCGCGTCTTTTAGACCACGGCTTTTGTTGAAATTGGTGCCGGCGACGCACAGGCCATCACGGCCATCATCACTGGGCGCCGCCAGGGTCGGAGTGTCGTGCTTGCCGCATACTCAACATGGTCATCGCCGGTACTGCCTAGGGCGCAGCCTCAGATGTTCGTCGCCGCTGCCGGCAACCGGACTGCCGAAGCCATGATGCAGATCTTGTTTGGCGTTGTCACTCGCCGGAACAGGAAGATAACGCTCATCATCTTGTACATGTGTTCCTGCTCATGCATAGACTATACACAGAATAGAAGATTAGTATAAAACATAAAGAACCTCACCTTTGAAATGGGCTGCCATGGCGGAACGACAGACGACGATGAGCCTCTGGATCGTGAGGGCACCGCGATCGGCGAGGTCGCCGAGCGCCGACAGTATGTTGGCTTGTATGCGATGCGTGGCGAGATGGTGTGCAGGTGATTGTTGCCGGTGTATGACGGTGCTGGATCGGAACAGAATGGCGTCGCGGTGTGGTTGCGTGTGTGTATGGCTGGATGCGGGAAGAAGCAGAACAATGGAGCAGCGCGGCGGCGTGGTGTGGTTGAATCTGTCTGTTTTCTGCAGTGGAGCCAAGGGCCTCCTTTTATAGGCCAGGCCTAGGTCATGCACTGGGAGAGGGGCGTCATGCAGAGCGCCGCCGTTCAGTTGCATAAGACGTCAGCGCGAGCGAGAAGTACGGCTTCCGTTCCTCGCCGAGCGGGCTCCTTATTCAAATTCGAAATTTCAGTCTCGTTGGCAAGGCTTATCATCTCTTACCCGATCTTATCATGACGTTGGCCAGATTACGAGCCCAAGCTAATGATTACTGGGGCCTTTTATTTATGCATGAACGAGTCACTTCTAGAAGCCGAATGAGCAACTGAAAGACCGTCCTCTTTGCCATCGTGTATGTGTGTATTCCTTCATATAATATGTGTGGAGCAATAGGGACTACAAATCAGCTCGCTACTCCCTTCTGGAGGATAAGCTGCGTCGTATATATATTTGAACTTGATCATCACAACGGCACATGCGTTTGACGGATTTATATGTAGCTGTATTTATCATATACGTATGTTGCCGGTATACATACGTACAAGTGTATTTGCATGAGCTGTGCATGGGCTACTTTTGTAGCCACATATTTGGCCGGCTTAATTGCACATCCTACCCCATATTATACTCTGAGTTTGATATTCCACCCTAAAAGCCCATTTGTGGCAAAAGCCCACCCACCCCCAACACAACAGGCCGAAATGCCTCCCCGCGACCCATGTGCATTGCCAACACGACTAAAATCCGCCACGGTGGACGCATGTCGTGTGTACAGTCAGCCGAGTCCTGCCGCACAACGGTTCCTTCAGGGTTCGGCTAGCTGCACCAGGTACCCCGACCTGAGCCGGGCCTGGCCGCACCTAGCCGTGCCCGCGCCTGCGCTAGTCCTCCTCTCCAACTTGCAGGTCGAGCGGCAGAGGGAAAGTGCAGGTCCGTACGATGTTAGGAGCAGGACTGGCTGGAGGAAGAAGATGGCTTAGTCTTCCGCTCAGGTTCGCTCTCAAAATTTGGTGGCCATGTTTATTTTGGTTTGGAATGGGAGATTAGGGTTCATCCAATGGCAGTGATGCAGTAGGTCAGTTGGATTGGGATTGGGGGCTCTAGTATTTCTAAATTGAAGATTCCAAGTTTTAATTTGTTCTATTTCACGGATTCCAGATAAGTGCTTCGGATTGGGAGATTCCAGTCCGCCCTTTGGAGACTGCTCATCTAGGCCTGCTTGCTCTCGTGTGGTGTTGAGTTTTCTAGGGAGCCACTCACTGTGCAAGCGATGCTAAAAAAGGTTGAAATCACACCTACAGGTATACAGATAACACAGTAGATATAGTGGTTTTTTTACCATGTACAAGTTAGGAATTCAACAATGATGTGGAGTTACAAGACTTACATTCAGTCAACCAGTGTGTTCAGGTGTTAAGATTGCCAACCACGATTTGATAAGTTTCCCAAACTATTGTATTATTGGTTAGATAATGTGCAATTATATAGTAGGAAAAAGCTTTGAATTATTTGACCAAAGAACCTTTCATGTATCTGAACAAGAGTTAATGCGTGTAAATTGAGGTTCCAACTTGTTCTATTTCAAGGATTCGAGGTCCATGTCTGTGATTTGGAGCTTACTTACTGCTCAACTGTTGCATGCAAACTTATTTGCATTATTCTTTTCTCATTCCTTTTTTTTCTTTCTTTTTTGCAGAAAAATGCTAGAGCTATGGTGTTCTGGTTAAGCTGACGGAGAGAAAAAAGGAACATGTCACTAGTGTTTGCTCTTGTTGTGGGTTTTTTCTATAGGGTCAAGGTGCAGCGGTAGCAGGTTTAGGTGGTGACTAGCTGGAGCTAGTTTCTGTGAACAAGTACGCATGACATTCTTATGTATTTGTTAAGTGTAAATTGGAAATGCAATAAAGACAAAGTTGTTGAGCTGCAAATTTTCTTTATATTATAAATGATAGATTTCTCTTGCAAGCTATCATCAAACTATAATGGATATACCAGTTCCAAATGTATAGGATATATATTACAAATTAAGAGTACCTGGACAAAAATCTAAAGTAGTATATAGTACAAGAGATTGTAAAATCATTGGAAACTCTATGTCTTAAAAGTGGAATAACAGTTGCATACTGGTATGGTAAGGTCAAATATTTCTAGTGAATACTAGCTGAATAAAATTCCTAAACTCATGAGAAACCATGTAGAGTATGTGATCTGCCATTTTATAAAACAGGAACATGATCTTCATACATGTGTCTACTTTCTCCTATTGGCCATAAACCGAGCCCTTGAAGCTGCAATGTTATTGATTGTTGGACCTCCTTCAACCTCATGGAACAGTCCAATTCCATACCAATTGTTCATGGGAATGGGTGCTGCAGGAGGAGGTTGTGAGAAGAACTGAGCATGAGGTGTACTTGAACCTATGTTTTCTGTTTGAGAGGTAGAGAAAAACTCATCCCTTTCTTGACTCGGCTGTTGTGAGCTGAAAGTAGCAACATTTTTTGGCTTTGGACCCCTCCTTTGTTGTTGTGAGGTAGTACTACCACTATTTGCTCCCTGCAAATAATATAAAGTCATAATTTAATATCTTGCATTGAGAAAAATGAAGTATATAAAGGCTGCAGGGAATGACAATTTTTTGTACCCTATTTTCAGAACTGATCCTGTTCTTGCAATATGAGGCATTATGGCCCAAACACTTGCAGCGGTTGCACCTAATTGACTTCTTCTTTGAAGACTCACCAGCAGCCTTTCTCCTCTTCTTCTTTGGCCTTCCTGGCTGCACACGAAATCTAGGAGGATCAACATCTAGGTATTGAGTCTTTACCCATTGTGTCTTATCTGGGAGAGGCATGATTTGTCTTGCATAGGTAAGCACATATGCTTCCTTCTTGAAAAGGTCATCTACATAGTCTTCAGGTTTATGATTGAATTTTCGTATGGCACACACAGCATGACAACATGGTATACCAGCGACATCCTATTTCCTACAACCACAAGTCCTTTTGTTCAAATCTACTGTGAAAGTGAACTCACCCATTGAGACCTGCCATATCCCTCTTCCAGCACAAGTAGGTCTGCATAAGCTTGCAAACTCTTTCTCTAATTCTAGTCTTTTCTGGTAATTTGGTGCAATGACCCAGGTGTCCCTTTGCTTGTTCTCATCCTTAGTTGCAAAACTCTCCATGACCTTAGTTCTCATGTGCTCTAGCATTGTGACCACTGGCTCATCTCTAGCCTCTAATATGAAAGAGTTGTAAGTCTCACTTATATTGTTTACCACCAAGTCTGTTTTCGCCCTTGAAGAAAACTTGTGCCTACTCCAATGCTTAGGTGGAATTTTCTTCAACCATTTCCATGCTTCTAAGTTAACACTCTTTAACTTTTCCATTGCCACATCAAAATCATATTGCATATATGCATATGCAGCAGCCTCCATCAATTTCTTCAGCTCATCCCCCCTGAAACTAGCAACCACAAAGTTTGCATGCAAATGACTAAGACCAAACCTATGTTCAGCTGTAGCAAACACAATAGGGATAGCAGACAAGATTCCCTTCTGTCTGCCACTCATGAAAAAACCACCATGTTGATGGCCATCTCCAATGCAATCCTTTAAGGACTTCAAGAACCATTCCCATGAATCATGGTTTTCAGATTCGGCTATTGCAAATGCAATTGGATACATATTGTTATTGGCATCTCTCCCTGTTGCAGCTAATATTTGTGCTCTATTTGGCAGCTTAACATGAGTTCCATCAACACCAATGAAGGGTCTACATACCAGCAATGAACCCATCAATCTGAGCCTTAAATGATATAAACATTCTTTCAAATACAGGCTTCACAGCTGGATCTGTGGAAACGTCACACTTAACTACAACTTTGCTTCCCGGATTGACATGCAGAAGGGTATGTGCATAGTCTTGGATCCTCTTGAACTGATCCAGTTGATCAGCTAGCACCATTTTCATTGCTTCCCTCTTAGCTCTATAAGCTTTGTACTTTGAAATTCCGACATGTGTATCCCTAAGAACGGAGTCCTTTAGATGATTCACTTTTCAATCCCTGTCACTTCTGAAATCTTCGATATACTCCTTTGCTATCCACTTTGCATCCAATTGTTAAATATCATGAGACC
Organism: Eleusine indica; assembly: GCA_030378355.1. Taxonomy (NCBI): domain Eukaryota; kingdom Viridiplantae; phylum Streptophyta; class Magnoliopsida; order Poales; family Poaceae; genus Eleusine; species Eleusine indica. The sequence goes on along the minus strand of CM059497.1, from coordinate 4,477,916 downwards.
TTCCACATGTATGTTTTTTCACATACTTTCTCAACTTGAATGTCTTCTCACCAGGTATCATTCTACCATATATGTACCAGTCACATCCAAGGCCCAAGCACTTAGCAGAAACTTTTTCTGGATCATTCTTTTTCCTTTGAACCTTTCTCCCTTCTCTGATAATCAAGCTCCTTAATGCCTCCTTGACCTGACGAACATCAACAAACAACATACCCTCCTCCAATATAGGATGTCCCATTGTTGCCTCATTAAACCACTTTTCCTCAAGACCCCTCGACCTATGCACAAAAAATGTAGTTTCATAAGCCTCATCCGGGGTGTGGTTGCCATCATCTGGTTCATCAGGCAGGTTACATGGACCACTTGAGGCGTTCTGCTTTGTTTGGCTCTTTTCCATTCTAATGGTTCTTGCACTGACCTTGGCTTTTCCCTTCTCATTAGAGTTAGCAGCATTTTCAGATCTAGTTGGTTGCTTCTTTAGAGAATATAATTCTTCATCCCCGACATCACCTTCAAATACATATCCAGCTAAATCTACAAGCTTGTTTTCAATCTCATGTTCAGCAATAATCTTAACATCTAAGGACTCAGCACTATCATCACCATCAGTTGCAGTTTCTAGCATGCCTCCATCTACAACACCATTATCCGCCATTCCTCTATCATCATCACCATCACCTTATTCCTCCATCATTAACACCAAACTTTGTCATGACACTATCTTCTTTTAGCAATCTAGCATGTTCAAGCATTGCTTTCATAGGGTTTTGGACAATATACAATGTGCAATCATCCTTGCCATTATGATCTATCAGTAGTTCATTGCATTGCTTATCATTCAGAATGATCCTGAGCCCTATAGGTGGACAGTATCCAAGCTTCAGATAATACAACCAGTCATCATCCTTGAGCCTAATGTCCTTCAATTGATCTCGCAGCTCAAAATAACTCATGTAGTCCTTGTCAAAATTTGGCATACATCTGCATTCTCCTCCAATCACTCCATCAACTATAAACACAGCGCCGATGAATACCTTTAGTGTGATTATAGATTTGTTCTCCATCTGCAAAAAATTAAGCAGCATACACATCATTCCAACTCAATTAAGATGCAGTGAACTAGTACGTAGCAAACAAACGAAATTAACTGATTTTTTACCAAGCAAAATATATTGTATTTATTTACTACAACCTATCATCATGGCGGATGGAATACGTGGTGTCCAATTCCAAATACGAGGCCTATCTGCTACACCTGACCAAGGCCGCCATCGGCATGATGGATATGAAATCGATCATTTGCTAGACTTAATCATGTTATGCAAGTATCTTCAACAGAATACACGCGAGGATATGAAGAATGTGTGGCTGTCAGGCTGTACGTCATATGATTCGATCTCCATTCATCTAAGAAAAACTGACAACGAATAAAACTCACTGATCTGTGCCGTCGAGCACCCGCCGATGATGCTTACTAGCCCCTCAAATGCTTTGAACGTGGAAACGTATGATGTTCGTCGGCGATCGCCTCCTTCCCGCACACCTCAATACAACCGCCGCCGCCTTCTCCACGTGGAAAACTGGCATAGGTTTGCTGTGGTTCTGTTGCGGCAAGGCGCAGCTCGGGTCGGGGTCAAGACTCAGGACCCACGTAGCAGCTCTGTTGAAGCCAAGCCGTGAAGGCATACTCAGGAGAGGACCGGCTCGGCTAGGCACGGTGCATGCATCCAGCGTGGCAAATTTTGCCCAGTTGGCACATCACGTACACAACAAGGGGCAGTTTTCGTCTATTGCGCTCGAGGTGGGTGGGTTTATGCCACAAATGGGCTTTTGGGGGGGGGGGGGGGTATCAAACTCAGAGTGTAATATGGGGTGGAATTTGCAATTAAGCCTATTTGGCCCAAAGCTCTTTATTTACATGATCATGCATTGTGTCGTATAGGCTAATTGGGCCCATAAGTATTAGCCCATAAGCAAGTAATTAATACATGGGTTAAAAGGCTCGTTAAGCATATATGGGTAGTACGTGTCAAAATCCTGTCATACACATAAAGAATAGGTTTATTAAATCATTGATGGAGAATGTGAGAAACATATGTCATTTGCCCTCTCAAATATAAAAATGGGTCGTAGATTTTGATCATCCCTTAGAGCGTATTGATGGTCTACATAAACCCAAAAAATCTGGAAATTATAAATAATCCATTTTTTTAAAAAAACTGTTTGTTCAGAGGGTCCCAACTGTTTTCTTAATTGCTAACAATAAAAAAAATATAGTGCTCAACTGATTATCTTCAACTTCCGCCCAATTTCTCTCTCCTTAATTGTTTGATCCTTGTCATCGCGTTACCTCAACGAGTAGGGTCACGTTACAACATACTCTAACTCCGTGGGGGCTCTAACCCGCAATGTGGGTGGTTTGTACCACATGTGGACAAGGTTGGAAAAACCGAATTAACCAGCCGGCTCAGCTCGATAAAAAACCGACCGGTTAATCAGGATAACCGATCAGTTAACCGAATTACTATAGTATCAGGTCCGATTTTCTTTAACTAACCGGTCGGTTAGCGCGACCGGCCGGGACCGGTTTTTTAGTTAACCGGGATAACCGGCCGATTTTTACCGATTATGTAAACCATGCATGTGGGTGCTCTAACCCACAATCTTGATTTTGGTCATTGTCCTTATGGTCGCCCCAACTCCAACCTCTAGCTATCATCCTCTGTCATTCTAATCGGTGATGTTTTGTCGCTTTGTTGCTTCGTTCACCATTATCATTCTAGAAAAAAAAAAGTAGAATTTCATCAAAATATCAATATATAACAAAAACCATTTTCATTATATACACAATTATGATAGTTTATAGAATAAAGGTCATTATTCTCAAATCATGTGAATAATTTTAAAAAATAATTTATTTTATTTAACAAAATTATCGATATTTCTGAAATATTGTGTTTACCGGTGATCCTTGATTTTTTTATACCAAATTTTTTTCTTAGCTACCACCATTGAATCGTCCTTCCACCAAGCTCACTTTTTAGTTTATCAGACTTTAGTAATAAGTTTCTAAATTTTAAGTTTTATAACCCCTAAATCATAAACATTAATTTCGCTGGAGTTGAAGAAGACAATATCCTGTCTTTAGATTGTGTGCAAGAAAAAAATTACTATGTGCTGGAATGGATAAACACTCGAGTTGAGTGTACTGTGTAGTTTAGCTTTGCCCATGAAATTTGCGGACCGCAAATGCAACTTTCTTCCATGAATCGAGTCCCAGTGGTCAGCCAGTGACGGATCGGCCCCGCCACGTGAGTACGCGACCCCTCCCATCTAGAGATGTAAATGAGTACCCGATACTCAAAATCCGATGAGTAAAACCTCTATTAGCAGATGGTTATGTGACATAAATTATATCCGTGAGTATATAAATAGATTAAATCTGGTACGTGGGTTTGAATATGAAACCAGAAATTCGTACCCGTGTATCCATAAACCTAATAATTATATATAATTTGTGATTTATAATGTGAATTTATTATTTTTTGGTAACTCTAGCTCTATTGATTTTATCAAAATAGAGTAGACTAACATATAATCTTATTTTATGCATATGCTAAAAAAAATCTCATCAAAATTAATTAAATTTATCAAAATATTAAGAATTTATTTTAAAGTATCACGGATATGAGAAACCCGTGGATACCCGATTACTTGACGGGTAGGAATATAGGGTCAAACTTTAACCCGTTACGAGTATAAGTATGGATTTAATTTACTTATACTAGATATAAATATGAGACACTAAGGGTTTTAACCGAATGCCATCCCTACTCCCATCGGCTAGCTGGCCACTTTCTCGATCAGTTCCGACCCTCTCTCCTTATCTGAATCGCGTGCTTGCCAGCCTCTGCCCACCGTGCCCCACGCACGCATCGCCCATGTCCCCGGCGGCCACCGCGTGCGCCACGCCGGCGGCAGCGCGCCCGCCCCTCTCCGTGCCGTGCCGCCGCTCGCCGCCCTCCGCGGCCCGCCTGCCCGTCCCCGCCCGCCGCGCCGCCTCCTGCTGCTTCTGCGCGGCCGCCTCCGCGTCCCCCTCCACCTGGGACTGGACCCGATGGAGCCGCCACTTCGACGAGGTCGACCAGGCCGAGAACTACGCGTCCCTGCTCAAGGTAATCACCGACTTCAGCATCGTTTACCTGCCAATCGAGAGCCGATTGAATGATCGCTCCTGCTCCGACCTCACAGTTCCAGCTGGAGGAGGCGGTGGAGAACGAGGACTTCGCGGAGGCCTCCAAGCTCAAGAAATCCATCCTCGAGGCCGCAGGCAACGACGCCGTCGCCCACGTAATGTCGGAGCTCAAGGTCCGTTACTGATCACGATGCTTGTCCTACTGTTTCATCGCTGATTTTGCCATTCAGGGTATGATGCATTGGGATGCTCTAGTACCTCTTTTCACCAATCTGGGTTAGGTTTTTAAGGATTTCCCCTGATTTTCCTTAAACAGAGCGCCATTGAGGAACAGCGTTATCAGGATGCATCCAGGTTGACAAGACTTGCTGGAACCAGCTTGGTAATTACTAAGTCTCTCGTCACTGGTTACCATTAATTGGTGTCTTTTGATCTTCCAACTTCAATCAGTGGCATTATAATTAGCTCCCTAAAGTCACTTCTATGACTTGCCATGCTCAATGAACTATTTATACGACAAATCATCAATATCATCCTAATAACAAACCATCGCCAATGAATGATAGTGCAACTTTGTCGTTTAGTTATTTGAAACAAAATTGTACTACCATTTCTGGACACAGATTAGCCAAAACAAAACAAACATCATTAGGGAAGAGAATTTTTATGGAATCCTGTAGAGACCGTTTTCGGGATGAACTCTAACCGTTTCCTTTCCAGGTAGGTTGGTGGGTGGGATACGCCAAGGACACTGATGACTCAATTGGGAGAATTGTACGAATAAGCCCTGGCGTTGGAAGATTTGTGGCTAAGAGCTACAGCCCGAGGTGTGTTTCTCTGAGTTTATTTCTGAAAGTTAAAAGGCAAGTTTTTATATGTTCAACTATAACAACTTACCATTTCTCTTTTAGACAATTGGTCACTGCTTCTTCGGGGACTCCATTATTTGAAATTTTCCTCGTCAGAGATGATGACGAGACGTATACAATGAAGGTGCACTGATCAAAGTGATATTCATCTGAATTACAATCTTTATGCACATATTTGAAATTTGTATTCACAAAAAAATATTAGACAGGTGGTGCACTTGCGACCGGCAAAAGGAACTTCAAGTGCGTCATCCATATCATCTACAACTACAGAAGGTCCAGCTAAGGTGGAGAGTGAAAGTTCATTAGAAAGTAGTACTATATCGGATAGCGTAACAGAGGAAGCAAATACAGATACTACTTTAAAGGGAAATGAGGAATTTGAGGAGAAAGAACAGGACATTGGTACCACCAAGGACAGTAGTGTTGAAGGATTGAAAAGCGTTTTGAACTTTTTCAAGTCTCGGATTCCAGAATTCAAAGTTCAAGTAATAAATGTAGATGTGTCGGAGGAAACTGAATTAGCCGAAAACTCGTCAGATGAATTGGTAGAAGATGATGTTAAGAGCCCATCAGATAACTCGGTGGAAGAGCAAACCACAGAGGAACTCCAGGAGGAAAATATTCCAGAAGATATGGATGAAGAAAGTAAAAGTACAGAGGTGAAACTTTTTATCAGTGGAGTGGTTCATAATAAAGAGGACGCTGGAGCGAAATCATATGTTCGAGTTCCAGCTGAAATAAATAATTTGGAAAAAGATTCCTTCGAACTGTATATTCCTGGAAAAGCTTCGGATCGAGATCTGGCTGAAACAAAGGTCGCCAAACAGAAAGTTGCAGATATGGCTGCTAAATTAGCTTCAGAGCTTATGCCATCTGATGTCGCGAAGGCACTATGGGGCACAACAAAGAGTTCTCAAAAGGTAGGATTGGCATTTTTTTCGGTATTTATGGGGCACAACTGTTTATTGGCAATTGGGTGAAATTTCATCATCTGTTAAAAAATCTGGAAAGTTTCTATTCTAAGCTTAAGCACTAATACCATTGTGAAGGTTTTCATACCTAGTTACTAGATGTTCTAATTTAGGGACTTTTAAGTCTTTACACGGTGTGCTGCTACATCATGTGCCTTCCAGTACAAGCTGAGCGATCAATACTTGTTCCGTTAACCTGATGGTATCATGATCCCGAGCTCTTTTAACGAAAGATAGAGTCAGTAATTGCTGTTAGCATCAAAGCATTATTCTGTCAGAACTTAAAAATAATTTCTCTTGGAGCACCTTCCATCACCCATTTCATCTCCTAATTTAGATAGTCCAGTACATCTGTTATGGTAACATTCCGCGGCCACCAGTTCTCCAAACCATGTTTCCATTCCTGCAAGCAACTAGACTGACAAATGGCAGAATGCAGATAAATAAAGAAGTCCAGGAGCTTTTAAGGCTCACATTAAGCAAGGCCCGGGTCAAGCTGACTGAGAATACCATTTTCAGTCGGATCATTACGGATACTAACAGCACCGATCCATTTAATGGTAAAGTTTTCTCTGTCAAGTTGATGACCTGTTTTTCTTTTTTGTTGGGGTGGGTGGGGCAGTAGTCTGACTACCTGAGCTGTGTGCAGGTCTCTACGTCGGAGCATTTAGTCCTTATGGACCAGAAATCGTACAGCTCCGGCGGAAGTTTGGCCACTGGAATAGTACTGATGACGTGGAGTTTTTTGAGTATGTTGAAGCAGTAAAGTTGACTGGTGATCTGAGTGTCCCTGCTGGCCAGGTTTGCTGGCCTTTTCCGTTGTTACATTTTGGTGTCTCAGACTCCAATGTTTTTCTGACTGACCAAACTTTTTCACAGATAACATTCCGGGCTAAGATTGGGAAAGGCAAGCGTCTTGAGAATCGTGGTGCATACCCAGAGGAATTTGGTGTGGTAATTTCTATCTGCAGATATTATTGTTGAATTAATATTTTTGTTGCTATTTTATGTAATATAAGACGTCGTGTAATGATTCAGTTCCATTCTGACAAGTGAAAGTCATGTGATTTAGTTAGTTTCGAAGCTACCATTTGCACCTAAACTGAATGTCCCCTGCAACATTTTTGTACTGAGTATTTTTTTTTTCTGCAGATTGCCAGTTATAAAGGTCAGGGTAGAATAGCACAACCTGGATTCAAAAATCCCCGATGGGTGGATGGTGAGCTACTAGTTCTCAATGGCAAGGTAAAATACTCAACAGCTTTACATCTGCAGCTGTGACTATGTAACTATATATGACTAAGTAGGTGTATGGAGATGTCTTATCTGGAAGGTGCTAGTTTAAAAAAGAGCATCTCATTTCTAGTTCACATAGCAACAGTTTGTCTCCCGAGTCCTGAGACATTTTTCGGACTGATTCCATTGTACCAATCCATGCTTAGGCTGGCACTTCTGAAAACTGCCTTTGGCCAATAACTAGTGCTCCTAATACCATAAGCTGGTGTTCTGCAACTTTGGGTAAAATTAATATTTGCATGAAGGCACCGTGCCAATGGAGTTCAAGTCGCCATTATGAAATGTTTGCTCATCAATGATTTTTATCTTGTTCAAGATTGTTGTTAACGTGCAATGGATATTTTGCAGAGTACAATCCCGCATCTTGGAGGTGCAGAGCTCGGTTTCCTGTACAGTGTACCTGAGCAGAGTTTCCTGGTTCTTTTTGACCGGCTTAATCTTCCTGAATGACGAGACTATACTGAAATGGACTTATTCTGACATGCAAATTGCGCGAAGACAGAGGCGCCAGCCCCAGTTTCAAGTGGTTGATGATCATCTGCGGCTATTTCCATGCTCTCCTCTACTCCAAGCTTCCTGAGACGCCTGCCCCTGTGTTTGAACAGGAGCCAATCCGTTTGAGTCTTCTCGGAGTATAAATGCAGCTGACCTTATTTGGTCAAATTAACGAAATAGAGTGGTGATATGATATATGTTATGTCCAAATGACAGAGTATAGATGTTTTCGATGTGAGCGTGACAGTTTGTTAGTTTCTTCTTCATTTTTGCTTTTAATAAGCCAGGGCAGAAACTAAATTAGACAAACCTGTTCTGGTATTTGTTATCTACAGATAAATAAAGTCCGTGTCAGCATATTGATGAATTGATGAACCCAAGAAGCTTGATGTTTCCCCAGTTTTGATAATTGTGTTGTGTGTATGGTGGTGCCGGTTCTGCCATAACCAGGATTGATGACTACAGATACCAAAAAGCGCAACCAAAAAAATTCCGTTGCCGGGACTCGAACCCGGGTCTCTCGGGTGAGAGCCGAGTATCCTAACCAGCTAGACTACAACGGATATGTTGACTCATGTTGTTATATAAAATATTTTTAAGAGATCCTAATGTAACGGTCGGTTCTGTAAAACAAGGTGAACCCAACAAGATACGCGCTCGTCTAAAAAAAAGAAACAGTTTAGCCTCAAAAGGTGAAACAAAACATATAAGCGGCAACATATTAACATTCTACTTCGTACTGCACAAAATCAGAGACTTCCCTAGCAAACATGAAAGCTTCCGGATCTCAAACGTCTTTTTCCCTAGCAAAAATCGAAAAGATCTCAACACCTTTCCGCATACTCTTGTTAAAAGTAATGAAAGAAATTTACAATCAATCTTACAGAAGGGGCATATTGTTACAAGGCTACCAGAACGAACCTATACTTCTTCAAACTTCTCCTAATAGCAACTGTCTACTATCCACAGATTATGTCAGACTCTCTTGCCAGACCGATACCTCCATTAGCTCCTTAACCAAGGAACAAGGCTCCAAACACCAGACTACAGTCCAAATCAGACCACGCGAGGTCTTTTCTTCAGACTTGGCCATGTCAGAAATGGAACAACCATCACGTGTAATATAGGCATGTGTATAACAGGTGCTACTCTATTTGCATCTGATTTACCCTACTAAACCAAATTGAGTGTAGTATCATGTGGAAAATATCATACTTCACCGGATTTGCATGCCATAAAAAGTGCTTCTGCACTCTTTTCACATTTGACTGCAGGGTTATATATTGACTCTCAGGTATTGCCAACAGGATCTCCTTCAGTTTAGGTATATCTCTTTCCGGTACTACCACAGAGAATGTGCTCCAGTTGAGTGCATCGCCAAATGGAAGCACAAAGTTGTCAGCAATTATTACTGGAACACACTCATAGTATATTGCCTCAACTATTCTTGGACTGTTTACCTCATATCCCATCGGACAGATACAGTACTTGCTTGACTTCATATGCTGAACATAATTCCTCCTCCTAGTGATTTTGTGTGGCAGCCTACTATAAATTCTCATATCTGCATCCTTTCCTCCCCAATATTGAAGAAGTACTGGTCGAACTCGACCATGCATCTGTCCTGCAAAGAAGGCAAGGATAGTTCTCTGTGCAACTGGTCTTCCACCAATATTTCGTAGAGGTCTTCTTGGTGATCTAAGAAATGTTTCTGGAAGGGAAACATCTTTTCCATGAATGAAAATTCCTTCCGAGAGATCTGCATTGCATAGAGCTTTGATGGTGTTTTTTCGCAAATCATTGTGCAGTTTGGTTGTATAAGGCCCCTGCAAGTGAAGACCAATATTCAGGAACAAAGTACGACCTTCTCTTCTTATGTTATTATTAATCAAAGTGCAAGTAAAAAAGGTACCGATAACTGATTCTTATTTTACATTTTTTACTTCAAAGATGAAAAAGAGAAGAAAATATACCCAGTCATGGCAAGCAACAAAAAAGTGATCAGCTCCTTTTGTTCTATTCCAGTAAGGGTACTTGACAGAGATCATATCTATATAATTTTTTAGGAAGATAGACAATGGCTCGATTGTATTTGAACCGGGCACGTAGAGACTATGTTCCAGTTGACGAGAGCTATATGGGAGATAGAATAAATGAGCTCTGTTCGGATCTCTCATAACAAAGTTTTGGTTCCCCTCCATCAATTTCATAAACCATCCCTCAGAAGCGTAAATTCCTTTCAATTCCGGAGAATGGAAAATAGGTTTTTCTCCATCATGATATATGAAAACCTTAAGAAGTCTTTCCATCATTTCATAACTCCTGGAAACATAATTGAAAATCATTTAATGATCTATCTGAAATGAAACAGCTAATAGTCCAACATAGAAACAGTTACAGAACACACAGACTGTGATCCAGAGAATATGAAGTCGAACCAATGCATTACCTTTTAAAGATAGACACATTCCGAAACAGGGGCGCATACAGGTCAGGATCATCAGTCACCAATGGTGCATTAGCAATTTCTTTCTTTGCATATATAAGCTCTTCATCAGCTGCTGTTGACCAAAGTGGTGCCTGCTAAATTGGCAGCAAATATTTAATGGTTTGATGCCAAATACTATAGACTGATATCTGAGAAAGGAAAAGCATTAACCTCTGGCCTATCACACAGAACTGATTTGCCATTCATGTCAGTTTCTCCACCAAGGTCAGAGTCCCTTGCAAGCAAACCACTAGAAATGGGCTTCACAAATAAGGCGGTTAGAAAAAATTAAATAAATCTTAGTTGCAACAGAAATCTCGACCCAATACTAGATATATACCTTTTGGAGAGAAGAGATCGGCTTCTTCAGCGGATTTCCCTAAAGTAACAGTAACCATCAGTTAGAACCCACTAAAGCACATATGGGTTCCTCTTTTAATGAAAAGAGAGAACCATCAAATGCAAAAAAAATTTATATGGTCATACACAGAAGAAACGCATGCATTACTATTTACTAGACTACCTAAAGCATACCACATCATGTAGTTTCATTCCTAGAACAAATACTGAATACTGCAGAAACTGATACCTTTATCTCATGGTGTTCAGGTTTCTCCATTGAACCATCATCAAAATTCTCAGCAGGCGAAGGTGAAGGAGCTAGAAATACAGAGGAGGCTGGTACAGTCCTACTTGACAGATCAGTCTGCAAAACAACATGTTTATTTTACACTCTCGTATCCAATTTCAGCCCTTCCTCCTATCTTACACCCACTTAAGGACAAGATATTTTACAGATACATCGAAGTGAACTAAAATTCATCTGAATTACCAAAACTTTTTGTTAAAACAATCACTATTAGATCAGGTTCACACCTAACTTATTTGAAGTTTATTCGCGTCAAAGTAGAGCATGGTGTGACATATATACTTATTTTCCCACTGGATGGTTAAATTTCTCCAAACAAATCAAAATTGATAGAATTTTGAATAAAGCTAGGAGAAACAAGCCACATTTCAGACATTACTTTTTTCAAGTTTTTCTTTCCAAGTACCCTTGCTTACAAACGCAGGAAGCTCAAATCTTCACAACGGAAACTCAGCGCACCTCGAGGAGGGAAGGAAGAGGCGCATCGGCGGGCGACGGCGAGAAGGAATTTACAGAGACTGCTGACGCGTCTGCCTCCGTGTACTCGCGGGTATCACCGAGGATGGAGCCCACGAGGTACGCCCGCCGCCGGCTGGGTTCCTCCGTGGTCTGGGCGGCGAGGAGGAGGGCGAGAGCCGCGATGGCAGCGCAGGCGACGACCACGCGGCGCCGGGAAAGGAGCTTGTGCGGTAGAGGAGGCTGCGGGGAGGCGGCGGGGTGCGGCATTTTGGGTGCAGTGGCCGCCGGTACGGGCGGCGGAGCAGGGAGGAGAGTTGGGGAGTGGACGGGGCGGCGACGGGTTTATCTGTCGTCTGCGCGTGTCGAGGACGCGCTGAGACAGCGGCGCGTGACTGCGTGAGCAAATGACGGTATTGCGTGCCCATAGCCATAGTTCATTTGTTTTCAGGTACTTTATATATTTTTCTTTTAAGCAGAAAGTACTTTATGAAGTGATTCCTAGTCTCTACTCATTGACCGTCCATATAAATGAAACATCTATGTCAAAGTTTCTCTTTAAAAATAATTTTATTGAATGAGATAGTGAATGCATAGTCGTGAATTGAAATAATCAAATAAAAATTCCCCATTTGATTTTGAGTTTTGTGCTTGAAGTTGAAAAAAATGAGACATTGAGCTTAGATAAAAGAGAATCATTTCTGCGATAGAAGTTCATAGCTTTATACTTTCTAGCAATCAATTCTGATTTTTTTAATATATTGTCGTGGATGGATTAGATGGAGAGAGGGACTTCTATTAAAAATTCGTCGGAGCTTTTTAACCTTTTATACTGCTTGGGAAAGCAAAAAAAAAAATCTTTAGAAACTCCTCTAAATAGGGTTTAAAATTTCTTTAGAAAATTAAAAGGAGTTAAGCTATGACAACCCTTCCTTTTAATACTTGACTTACCTTGGCCACTACGCAAATATTTTGTGGTACACCATACACAAAACAAATTAAATGATATTTTTTTTCTTTAGCTTTGCCTTACTAACAAATTTTTTGTGTGCGGGAAGTTATCATCTCAATATTGGGCTATGAAAACAAGGCCTCGTATTCCATCCAAAGACCAAAAATAAGCATATTAATTGAAGAAAAAGAACAAAATAACATATCACTACTATTATAAACAATTAACCTAAAATAATGTATGTCTATTTAGGTCAGTCTCAATGGTCTTTTATGACATACTTTTTAAGAGTGACACATCAGTTTAAGATCTTGTTCTATAAAATAAAACTACATCTCTCAGTATAATTTTATATCATAGTTTTGTAGGTTTATTAAAATATTAAATTGTTGTTAAGTGGATATCAGTGTTTGGTTGGTTTTAATTTATATGAAAGGAATGACTCCAATCCAGGTTCACTTGATTTCCATTGTGTTAAAAATAGTATAATATTTTTTATGGAGATAAAAGACATATGATCTCTTTTATAATTATTTTTTTGTTAGGTCACTATTTTTGCTAATATGACATCTAATTAAATGCAAATAAAAGAGACATTGAAACTAGCCTAAGTATACACCGTCACTATCAAATACCGCTATTTAATGTGTAATAATCTAAAATATTAATATTAGAAATAAAAAAAAGAGTTTGGTCTACAACAACGGTACGAGATAGTTATGGTGATGAATAAAAAAAAAACAACTCATGAAGCAACTCTAAAATGGATGGAAGTAAGAGACAAACTTAAATCACATATCTAATGGTGGATATAAGAAAAAAGCTCTGCAACACGAACATAAGTACTTGAACAAGTAAACATAAAAATGGTAGAAATAAGAGCCACAATAAAAAATGATGTACCATGATAGTAAATTCAAAAATAATAAAAATATGTAATGATACTATTATTGATACAATACTCGATGCGCAAAGTGAACTGGTGGTGGGATATATATCAGATGTTGTCTGCAACGTAACATGTTGTGGATGAGATTTTTTTTTTCTCTTAGTATCATAAAGCACTGGTACGCTTTGTTTGTTTTGGATGCTACAAATATTTGTTTATAATAGACATTAGTCATAGTCTTACGATAATATAGTAGATGGAATGTATTTTTCACATAATACTTGCATGGATCCATATTCACTTACCAAATCAAATTGATGGTGTATATATTATTTAGATCATTTTAGAGTTGTACTATCTTCTATTTTCTTGTTCCATCTTTTATATGCATATTGGCACTAGAAAAAAAAATCATCTTTCATATACGTATTTCTCTCTTTCTGAGGGCAAAATATTGAAATCACCTTTACAATTTCAAATGTACACACGTAGCAATGTGTCATTTATTAAGTTGATTTATCCTCAATCAAAGTGATAAAATCAAGTACGTATATTAAAAGTGGGTGTAAGGAGTATACAATTATGAATTTATGATACATCATATTTTGTGAAACGTACTAGGAGGCTATACAAAAAAAATTTGCAGTGTTTACTCTTTTATAGAAAAAGAATTAATACTTAAGTATTATATCATCAATTATATTTTTGTAAAATCGTATAAGATGTTTGATTTCACTTTATATTTAAATCTGACTCAAAAGTATTATAACGGTGAACCACTTTTATGTTTAAATCTTGGTTTCCGGGCTTCTCTTGACTCTTATTTTTCGTTTCTTTTAGAGAAATGCTAAACTAAGCTCGAGTGTTTCTGGATGACTGAACACTCGATTTTTTGACTGGCGGACACAGCGCGCGGGCGTGCGGGCTGGAGGCGGAGCGGCGGTAGAGCGCAGTGGCGGTGCGGGCGGTGAGGAAAGAGCAGCGGTGCGGCTCGCCGCCGCGCCGCCGGTCGACGGTTAACGCCGGTGGGTTAATTAGGGGGGTCTAGGTTGCCGGGGCCAATTCAACCCGCCGGACCTAGAAGAGTTTCGACCGCGTGTCTCGACAGAAGAAGATGCGGGATCCGTCGGATGAAGATCGGCTGGTCAGAAAATCGGGTGTTGAAAACGAAAGAAACAATCGGGTGGCATATAGATGTTCTTTTAAGCTAGCTATCAAGGCACCAGCAGTATCTGGAGTGGAAAACCAGAGGAGGTCCTCAGACCTGCCTTCCTTCTGTAGCAGTAGTATTAACACATAACTCATTCGTACTGATTTAATTCGTTATAGTAGTAGTAACACTGAAACTAGAAATACTGATCTTGACTAACACGAGATCTGAGTGTACTCAAATATATATACTCTCTCATCATCCGAATACATATCCGATACATAAAAACTTTTTAGCCCCAATATATTCGCACGTGACCGAACTGATCCGCACTCTGGCTATGCCGGAGCAGAGCCACCGCTAGCCGTCGACGGAGTCGAGGCACCAGCAGTAGTAGTCCGGCGTGGAGAGCTATAAGAGCTCCTCCGGCATCATGCGCTCCAGCTCCCGCTGCCTCCATGCCACCAGTCGACGGTTAATGTTGGTGGGTTAATTAGGGGGTCTGGGTTGCGAGAGCCAATTCAATCCGGCGGATATAGAAGAGTTCCGACCGCGTGTCTCGGCCACTAACGGACCTAGCATGTTGCTTGAGTATTCCTAGGAATATCTAACAATTTGGCAAACAATACTATTAGATATAGTCATGTACTTTTGTAAATTTGAAACAAAATACAAAACAACTAAGAAAATGTCATCCCACCACATCATGGCCCAAATTACAGCCTACTCCTCACATCCTCCTGTACATGCGTGCGTGCGAACGTCGAACGGTAGAACCAACTTCTTACTCGCTTGTGCGATACAACTCGACAAACAACGAAGCAAGAAGCATGCGCTCGAACTCAAGGCAGTGTGCCTGCAGGTGGTGTGCACGACTGTCCAGGATGGAAGTAGAGGGCTTGGACGGCGATGCCGCTGGTCCCCGACCCCTTCGCCCGCATGTCTGAGACAATCGGTGAGCTCTGATGGAGATGCCCTGAACCCCCAACCCCCGCCTGAAATTTCTTGGGCGTGTTCACTGATTGCTTTCTAACCAAGACTAATGGCTTAGAACTCCAATCTTGATTTGAAAGGTTTTGTTGGGAAGAGCTTGTTAAAACAAAACAAAAAAAAACCCTAAAAGAAGCACATCAACGGGATTATAAACAATAAAGAATTTATCTTAATTAGGCTGGATTGTGAACATTCCACTATTATGGACATGTTGTATTTACAATTTTTGTTCTAACCAACTATTGTGAGTGTCTTTTTTTTTTCCTCTTTGACTGACGGCTTGGAAATACCCAAGTTTTAACTGCTGGGTCCGTCACTGGTCTCGGCGGCGCGGTGAGTTGTTGCTGGTTCTTGACTGGAGGAAGAAGAAGATGCGGGAACCGTCGGATAAAGATCGGGTGGTCAGAAAATCGGGTGTTAAAAACAAAAGAAACGCTCGAGTAGCGTATAGATGTTATTTTAAGCTAGCTATCGAGGCACCAGCAGTATCTGAAGTGGAGAACCAGAGGAGGTCCTCAGGCCTGCCTCCCTCTTGTAGCAGTAATATTAACACATAACTCATTCGTACTGATTTAATTCGTTACAGTAGTAGTAACACTGAAACTAGAAATACTGATCTCGACTAACACAAGATCTAAGTGTACTTACTCAAATATATATACTCTCACCATCCGAATACATACCCGACATGTAAAAACTTTTTAGCCCCATTCGCACGTGACCGAACTGAGGCGCACTGTGGCAAGAGCAGAGGCAGCTAGCCGTCGACGGAGTCGAGGCACCAGCAGTAGTAGTCCGGCGTGGAGAGCTGTAAGAGCTCCTCCGGCGTCATGCGCTCCAGCTCGCGCTGCCTCCACGCCGGGAACGCATTACTGTCCGCGCTCGCCGCCTGATGATGAAACGCTCCATCGGCGGCGGCGTCGCCGTCACCCCTTCGGTGCCGCTGCGCGCGCATCCTCTGGTACAGCCGCATGGCCGCGACGCAGTCCTCGTAGGGGTGCTGGTGCCCCGTCTGGATCTCGTAGCCGAGGTAGGTGTACGTCAGGAACCTGAGGCTGTTGCTGAGCTTGCTGGTCTTCATGAGCGGCGGGTACTGCGCCGTGTCGCGCTTGAGGTGGGCCGGGTAGTCGAAGCCCAGCGCGGCGAGGTCGTGGTCCAGGCCGTGGCCCACCAGCAGCATCGCCCGCCCGCGCCCGCCGCTCGTGCGAACCCTCAGCAGCTCCTGCACCCGCTCCTGCGCCTGCTTCACCGTCGCCACCACCCCGGCCCCACCGCGCAGGTGCTCTGGCCGGATCCCCGTCCGCTCGTACCGGTACTGCGTCACGGGGATCAGCGGCTTCACGAAGGTCTCGTACACCACGTTCTCCCGCTCGTCGACGAGGCACACCCGCGCGCACACGTCAAGGCTCCCGTCGCTGCCCGCGCCCACCATCTTGCACCCCAGCGCGAGGGCTCCACCACCACCACCTCCTCCGCCGTCTCCGTGCGAGGAGGAGGTGATGTGCAGCCTGGACATGGAGATGGAGATGGCCGGGGTGCGGGACTGCCTGCACTCGGCGTGGTAGTGCTCGCTGCGCCGGGCGGCGGAGGGGAACACGGCGAGGCAGAGCGTGCAGCCGCGGGCGGCAAAGACGGCGGCGCAGTGGGCCGCCTTGGGAAGGGACGACCCGCCGGCGCCGAGGTGGTCGCGAAGGGCCTCCAAGGAGCGGCAGTGCTTGAGGCAGACGAGGCAGCGCGGGTCGTGCGACGAGTGCCGCGCCGTGCGCATGTGCTCCACCAGGTGCTCCATCCGGTTGAACTGGCGGAAGCACGCCGCGCACTTGTGCCGCCTGCAGAGAACCAAACACGATTAGTACAAGAGTTTAACGCGTGATCTTAATGTAATGTTGCGTCAATTTGAAAGCAATCGACTGCTGTCTGTTTTCTAAGATTCGCAGTTTTGTGTGGAGGACGAGAGAAGGAAGAGCAGTGGCAAACTCACTCACCCATGAGCTTCCGAAGAGCTGTCCATTGTCAGGTCGCCACGTACCAGCACTGCTAGCTAGCCAACTGAACTCATCTCGAATTCTCGATCGAACTGCTGTCGTTCAAGGACGCACACGGGTGCCCTATTTATACGCGGGCAGCGACGGGATGTCGCTCGGTTGATTCTCTCTCGCCAATGTGTTGCCACTGTGTTGCATCGATGCTCGCCTTCGCCGCGAGTGACAACACGGCTGCCGTCCTTTTTGTGTCTTTTCTGCAGTGTGTGGCCAGAGTGAACATTGTTCTGGTATTGCCAATCGACGACTACTTTACATGAGAAATGACTCATCCTATATATCACCTATCGTCACTGTCATTCGTTTTACCTCTCTTTAATTTGCCTGCAAGCTGCTGTCTGCAAAGTGTGACGGCTGGAATTCATCGTTTTGCCGAGCTATGAAACCTTGCAGGATTTCACATGTAACATCACATCCTTGATTCATCTTCAAGGTTAGGTTACCAATACTAAAGCTTTAGTTGGTTCTTTTTTTTTTCCTCTGGACTGAAATACAGTTATCTGTCTGCAACTACATTGTTTCTTTATCCTCTCGCTTCAATCTGTTGCTGCCAACAAAGTAGTGATAGTTGAAATTCAACATTCTGTGCAGGTATGAATTTTTGCACGATTTCAAGCAACCTCAATTCATCTGAAAAATCAGGATTTCTTTTAGATTAACGAACAAATCAGGATACTAATACTAAGCTCTCTCTCTGAACTAAAATACAGTTATATGAAAGCTCCAACAGCATTTTGTCTGTTATCTGTCTTGGCTGTGGTACCATTTCTGTTTCGTTGCTTTCTACAAAGTAGTCGATGATAGCAACTTATCAAAGACGAAAATATGCTCTCTGTATATGGATGTTCATGTCCAGGTGCGCAGCCCTTGGTTCATCCGAACTCTTCTTGATGCAAGTTCGTTATCTGAACCTCTCAAGTACTGTCAACAACGCTCCCGTTGCAAAACTATTAAGCGACAACGATGGTTCATTTAGCAGAGCTAAGACCTTTTTTTTTTCATTACTAGATCGTAAACTGCTAACAGATTATTTAGCTAACTGCCAGAATTTTGTTTACTTCTGGTTAATACTTCCCCCAAAATTAACGAAAATTAGAACACTGAAACGAGATGTCCGGAGATGGGATACAGTCTGGGTATGAATGCAGGAATTGGTTAAATGTCACCTGCTTTACAAAGAAAAAGAGATAAGATTCGGCGGTCAAAAGAACGGTTTGAAAAAGGCGAGAACAGGGACCGATCATATCGTGAGGTTCGAAGATTCAAATGCGATCCGCATCCAAAAGCCCTGGTCGACAGCGGCCGTGGCGAAATCATTTGCTCGATCGCTCGGCCTTTGCGCACAGAGGAGGCCGACCCGCACCCGGATATGCCGTGAACATACCCCGCGGCGCTTTGGCGCCGTCGTGGTCGCCGAAGCCTGCAGCAGTGGCTGGATGGATCCGGATGGGAACGCGGCATATATCCTGCTGCGGCGTGTAGGCAGCCGTGGGCTCGCGCGCGGCGCGCGGCGATCGCGAAGGCAGAAAAGAACGCGCGCGAGTATGTTCTTGCTGATGCTCTTGGCTCCGGCTTTGCTTTGCTTGATCGCGCCGTGAGGAATTGATTCGGGAGAGCAGCCGAGATATTGCTTCGACCGGATTGAACATGACAAAGGCAGTAGAGGATTTTTTTGGTACTCTAAGATAATATTTTATAATCCCGCGATCATGCTTTTTATGTTTGCGAGAGGGCGCTCAGGAAATATACTCTACCACATTATTATGCCAATCCCTCAAGTTTAAAATTGTATCCTCATCATTTTTCTTGGTGTTCCAAAACTCAAATGTAATGCGTACGAAAAATAGTCATGCAAATATTGAACATGTTTTTTCAACCTATTGCGAGTATGTCTTTAAAGATTTCCATTGCAGTGTATTTATTTTTAAGTTTTCATGCAATACGAGATGGATTGTAATACATTTTGATATGACATAATTACTTAGGAAAAGAAAAATTAGCTCTCGCCAATTGCTAATCCTCCCTTCGAATTTAAATTGTTGATGTAGTTAACTTTTTTTAGTTATGTTTGACCATTCGTTTTATTCAAAAAAATTTAAAATTTATTAGATATTTTATTATAATTTATTTTATCACTAAAGGAAATTGAAATTTATCTTATATTTTTTTATATTTCAATAAGACAAATAGTCAAATATAGCTAAAGATAATCAACTATGTCAATAATTTAAATTCAGCGAGAGTACTTAACTAAATGTCTAACAAAAAAAAAGAAAAAAAGTTCTTTATGTTATTTTATTACATATAGCTTATTTTTACTTGTAAAAAAGTATCATATTTATGACTTCAATTTTTTTCAACTTACACAAAAAGTAAAACATAACGTTGTGTGCGGACGCATAAAGGCAGGAAGTCCCTTCAATTTTCTAAAAATTAAATAAAAAGGAAAAGCAGTTATTGATGTGAACAAGAGTTCCAAAGGTTCTGATAAATCTTGATTTAGACAGAGGCTAAACACAAATCGATCCGACTTCTAAACAACACATTCAGAACTCCGCAATCGCAGCACAATGTCTCCTCTGGTTATCAACCGTTCAAGGATGATTGACCTCGCCAAGAAGACTAATCCCTGCCCGCGAATCAAGAACATAAACAAGAACAACAAAAAATGCAACATAATTATAGATGTATGATTAAACTCATAAAGTTGGGGTCTCACAAACCGATTGGACTGTGAAACTGGTATGAACAGAATAATCTAAGTAAAAGCCAAACCCTAATGGTGCGACGGCGGCTGTATATGAAGACACTAGGATCGCGCAAGACCCTTTGGACGCGCCCTTAATTGGGCTTAACTGGATACAAAGCTTAAAGGCCAATAACAGACGACGTAGCACCGACACAGATTCTGTATCCTCTCTTGTTTCGACGATTCCTGATGACTCCGGATGAATTTTTACATGAGGCCAGCGGAATTGGAAAGGTCTTCTCCTTAGTTTTCCGTGCATATGTAGAACGTCCAAATCCGAGTCCGTATACGTACTGGGCGTCCGTTTTAGTGCATACTGGTCCTAAACCCTGAAACATACTCGAAGTCGGTTTTGATTGGGCCTCCACCTTAGCTTTCAAGTCCTTGCTGGTCCTCCATGTTCCCAAGTCCTTCTCCCATCACCTCCTAGTTCTCTCCATAATTTCTAATTATAAAATAATCATTAAGTAGCAAACCATTCTTAAAAGTAACATATAACGAAGAATATAGAAACGAGCTCACCTCTAAATTTAGTCGTCGTGCACGAGCTCTAGACATTAGACCTTACAAGTCCAAAATTGAAAGAGTGTTGTGTATATCCATAGAAGTGATGTACTCATCATCCTCCCCCTTTTGAAGTGGAGTCGTCCTCGACTCAAGCTCATCCTCTTCTTCCAAGTATGGTTTCAAATCTGAAATGTTAAAAGTATGACTAACTCCGAACTCGAGAGGCAACTCAAGTTTGTATGCATCATCATTAATTTTCTCAATTATTTTAAATGGACCATCAGCTCTAGGCATTAATTTAGACTTTCTCAATTCTAGAAATCTATCTTTTCTCAAGTATAACCACACTAAATCTCCTACATCAAGCTTTACTTTATTTTTAACTTTACTATCAACGATTTTATACTTTTCATTCATCTTTTCAATGCTAATTATAGTGGTCTTATGCATTTACAAAATAAATTCAGCAAGTTACTTAGCATCAACATGAACTCTCTTATTAATAGGTAAAGAAAGTATATCAAGTGGAGTACGGGGATCAAAACCATACACTACTTTGAAGGGACTTACCTTGATAGTAGAATTTGTTGCCCGATTATAAGCAAAATCAATATGAGGCAAACATTCTTCCCATTGCTTCAAAACTTTTTTCAAAATAGCTCTCAATATAGTCCCTAAAGTACGGTTCATAACCTCAATTTGTCCATCAGTTTGTGGATGACAAGTTGTAGAAAATAATAACTTGGTACCCAACTTATTTTAAAATGAGCGTTAAAATTAACTCAAGAATTTTGCATCACGATCTGAAACAATAGTACAAGGCATACCATGTAAACATACAATTTCTTTGAAAAAAAGTCAGCAATATAACTAGCATCATCGGTCTTATGACATGATATAAAGTGTGTCATCTTAGAAAAACGATCCACAACAACAAAAATGTTATCGCTCTCCCTCTTAGTCCTAGGCAGTGCTAAAACAAAGTCCATAAAAATATCCGCCCAAGGAATAGTAGAAACAGTAAGTGATATGTATAAACCATGTAGATTCAAGCGAGACTTAGCTTTTTGACATGTAGTGCAACGAGCAACAAAGCGCTCCACATTGTTCCTCATCCTTGGCTAAAAGAAGTATATGGCCAGAATAATCTCACCTTACTTAGTTTGGGAAGAGGAATCCACCTTAAAAAGAAGAGCCACACTTCCCCTATTGGACTAGTCTTTTAGGACGATTAGGGCTTTCCCCGAGTGGGTATGCCGGAGTTACGGTGCTAAAATTACAGGGGGGCAGATCGTGCGTATTTGAAACCGGATCGACGTGTCGAGCTGCCGGAGTTGCGGTGCTAAGACTGCGTATTCGAATCACGGATGTAGAATCGGATCGGTATGTCATGCTTTTTCAACCCCACCTAGACCGGATGCATTATTTGATATCAGAGCTGAACCCTTGTTTAAGGAGGTGAGAATGATGAGGACATCCTCCACTATTACCCGTGACAAGGCGGCGATCGTATGAGCCTCTGAATAATCTCACCTTACTTAGCTTGGGAAGAGGAATCCACCTTAAAAGAGAGAGCCATCCTTCCTCTATTGGACTAGTCTTTTAGGGCGATTGGGCCTTTCCCCGAATAGATGTGCCGGAGTTACGGTGCTAAGATTACAGAGGGCAGATCGTGCGTATCTGAAACCGGATTGATGTGTCGAGCTGCCGGAGTTATGGTGTTAAGACTACGGATTTGGATCACAGATCTAGAATCGGGTGGGTATGTCATGCTTTTTCATCCCACCTGTAACGGATGCATCAGTTATAAACGTAAACAACATGTTCTAGTAATTTTAAACCTACGCAATAGAGGATTTTATAGAAAAACAAAATTCACCTGCTTGCATGGGCCGAACAAGGCTACCCGTTTCAAAGCAAGCCGTTACTGGACCGCTGATTGGACAACTATAAGCGGCCCGTCATTTGCCGGTCCATCCAGACTTAAGCCACTGGAGCCCAATAAAGTAGGCCGTGTCGCCTCATCACCTCGCCGCGACCTCAGCTAGGGTTTACCTTACCGCACCGAGCTTGCAGGCCGCCGCCGCCGCCGCCAGGACGCACCAAAGGAGGAGGAAGCCACAGCTCGGCAACCATGGTCAGCGACTCCACTCCTCCATGCGTTCTCCATCTCTAGATAGTGTCTTCCCGTTCCAATAGTAACCTTCCTCTCTTGATTTTACTCGGGGGTCAATCCGAGACGATGAGTCGCTTGATACTTTGATTTTGTGTTTCGGTAGGCAGTTCTTGTATGATGGTGGGCGGGGTAGTCTGGTTTAAGTAGTGGTTCACGCTTATTCTATTCTGATTGGACCGTTGACTGGCGGATTTCGCATATCGCGCGGTTGTAGCCTATGGTGTGACGAAATGCTGATTGGGTATTTTGTCAAGGGAGCTAATTTACTGTTATAGCTTTGTAAATAAGTAATTTGGAGCAGTGGTGCTGATTCTGATGATATCCGTACCGTACTGTTTGGTCAATATGAATTAGTGCCCACAGTCTTGTAAGTTCAATGCTACTTTATAACAAATAAAGATTCTGCACTGCCAACTAAGAACCGGATGATTCCGTTAAGTTGCGTAATGCCTTAGATTTATCATCGAAATACCTTTATCATGCATTCATGCTATGATTTGTTTCATTTTACTGATTGGACTCGCGTGATGACTTAGTTTATTTCTCATATGGAAGGAATGGAATTTTGATTACACTGAATGAAATTAATCACGAATTCATTATAGTCAGTTTGGATCACCCTGTTAAATTTTCTAGTATCTCAACTCCCTTGTTCGATTTTTGTCCAGGTTATCGATCATATAAATGATGTGACTAAATATTTTGTGATGTTAATCTTCAGAATCATCTGTCCTATATATATTTGCATCACTGATAGCTTTGGCCCTCATTTTTTTATATCCAACATGGGCTTGTTTTGGCATATAGCTCACAAGCAAGTCTTTTTTTCCCCTTTGCTTCATTTTATTATTACATTCGAAATGTTCTAGTCTCTGTTGGGAATAAGGTTTCAGTGGGCAGCACTCATTCCTTGCTCACATGTTTATTTAGTATGGGTGTTCTTGTCATGTCTATATGTCTATATTGACTTCTTTGTTGATTTATTTATGCATATGCGTTTTTTGTAGGTGAACGTCCCAAAAACCAAGAAGACCTACTGCAAGAACAAGGAATGCAAGAAGCACACCCTTCACAAGGTTACCCAGTACAAGAAGGGAAAGGATAGCCTCTCTGCTCAGGGAAAGCGTCGTTATGACCGCAAGCAGTCAGGATATGGAGGGCAGACTAAGCCTGTTTTCCACAAGAAGGTTTGACTGTGATTTTTTTCTGTATTCATGCTTGCTGATTGCCATGATACTGATAGCTGCTAGCAGCTTTGAGAGTCCTACACTTTGTGCATTTTATTTACTCTGGTTACTTCGGTGAACTTCAGGCCAAGACTACAAAGAAGATTGTGCTTAAGCTGCAGTGCCAGAGCTGCAAGCACTACTCTCAGCATGCCATCAAGGTAATTTTTGCCTTCTTTCCTGTCATCTTTATGCTTGTTCTGTATCATGTGTTCTGAGCTATCTAAAAATCATGTTGGAACTTTCAGAGGTGCAAGCACTTTGAAATCGGTGGAGACAAGAAGGGCAAGGGGACCTCTCTCTTCTAATCTGATGATAGTTCTACTGTCCCACTACCAAGTTTTCTGTCAGAAGTTACTCTTAAGAAACTGTTTTTCTGTCTTAATTTTATCGTGAGATGCACTGGGTAGTATTATGTCTTTGGGTTGGTATGGTATATTGTATGTACCCTACTTTTACTGTTTGCATCTGCTAAATCCAAATTCAGTTTGCAATGGACTGCGAAATCCATGCATGCAGTTGAGTTGTTGACCTGTGATGTAGCCTTGGTTTTTGCATGGTACGCACACAGTAGTATACTCCATTCGTGAAATGACGTTGTTTAGGATAGTCAATTTGTATTGGGCGCAGTTCATTATGATCTATCGGAACGACATCATTTCTAGGATGGAGGAGTATTCTTTTTGTTGACATTGTTGCCTATTGTGGCCCTGGAGAATGGATCACTGTTGCTTTCCGAAGCAGCGTGTACGGGTCCAGGTAGTTGCAGTGGCAGTATTTCGAGTTTTCTGTTCAAGATCTCCTATGTGGACCTTAGGCCAGTTGATCACGGGAATTCCTGTTCTAAATGGCAAAGCACTGTCTTTTGCCGAACTGTTGGCTTGGATCGTGGAACACGGGAGAGCTACGAGGTGCGCACCTCTTAACTCTTTTAAACAGGTGCATGCTTGTGCAACCTGAAGTCCTAATTCGCCTGTTGTGTATCTCCATACAACAGAATGGCTGCTCGACGAACATAACAGAACATATCAACAGCTGCATACGGTACAAGGATATGCTGCTTTTCAAGAATCTGTTGAATGAAATAGCAACTTTGCATAGAGGTGTAAACAGTGCTGTGTGGAAGCCTGATTACGAGTAACTTTATGTAGCTGTAGTTCACATCGCAGGAACACAATTTTGGTTGAGTAGCGCGTCCTGTATAAGCTCATTTCAAATAGGAGAGAAGTTTGCATTCAACAGTGATCTTTTGCTGTGACTTGCTAATTCTTTTTGCACTGAAGAACTGTACAAGCTGAAATGAACATGAAACTTGATCATGTGTTATAATCAAGTGCTGTAAATAGGCCGTCGTCATTTGTGTGTCTTGTGGAGTTCTTTTTTTTTTTGAAGGGCTGTCTTGTGGATGTCAGGATGTGGAGTTGACATTGTTGTATCCGCAGGATATAAGTTTGGTGCAGCAGACTCCAAATGCTTGCTATGATGTTAGTTTCTTCCACTTCAACGACTTGGAGAAAAGCTAGCAACAGTCAGTGCTAAAACTAGCCTGGCAATCATTTTTGCAACAGGTTCGTACTACACAGTACTACATCCTTGTGGATGTTTCCTTATGAAAGCGTTTCGTTCCAGCGTTCTTCTCTGCTGCTGCTGCCGCTGCTTCGCTTCGTGGAATGTTCCATGGAGACGGAACTCCCAGAGATGAGGAGAGCGAGATCAAGCTGTCCTTTGTCGGCCACTGCTGTCGATACCGCCGCCGAAACCTGCTGCCATGCTCGGGCATCACCCGCCGGCCGCTGTTAAGTCTGTCTCTCGGGCTACCGACGGAGCCGGAGGCCCGGAGCCCCGGAGGTGCGGCTCCGCTGGCGAAAGAAGTGCGCAAGGAGTGCGGAATCGCGCTGAATAGCGAGAATGCCGGGGTTATCAAAAGCGGGTCACCGGAGCCGGCGAGCCGCGCGCGGCCAGCCGTGGTGAGATCCCGGCCGGGCTGCCCTCGGGTTCTCCAATCTTGACGAGAACACCCTGAATCCCGTTCGCGATCTGATACTTTGCACAAACATCCCTATTCTAGATCGCGGATATTAATCACGATCCAACATCTTGCAAATAACCCCCTATTTTGGATCGTGATGCGATCCAATTTTTACAGAAACCCCGCCTATATTGAATCGCGGTTATTGGTCGCGATCCAATATTTTACAAAAACACCCAACTAAGGTCCGGATTATTTCAAAACTATCCTTCTCCGCTTCTGCCGTCTTCCTCTCCTCCACGGTTCTCCGGCGACGGCCGCCTTCGTCGCGGCGGTCCCCTCCCCCTTCGCCGCCGGATCTTCCCACCGCACTTCCCCTTGACCCTCAACTCTCGAGATGCTGAGCCGCTGTGGTCTATCATGCTCGGATTGGCATCGCGTTTCTCCGGCGCTGCGGCGAATGACGAACTCACTCTGCCCTTTTGTTTCTTCCGTTCATCCGTCAACAACTTCTAAGTAGGAGGCTGGATCTGTGTCTGGATGCTGCGTTTGCCAGGAAAATTACTTCGTTCTCTTCCAGTCATAAGTCGTTGAATCATCGGCGCACTTCTCTGCAATAGAATACCAACTGAAGTTGTTTCAGTTTCAGTTCACTTTGTAACTTAAGTTGTTGCCTTGTTAGCTAGCTCCAGAGTTTTCTGGTTCCATTCTGTGCTTGATCAGAGAACCGTTTGGTGTACAACTAGCAAAGTTCACTAGCGTTCGTTCCTTCTTCAGAGTCAATTAATATAAGTATCTCAATAGAACAATTAGATTTTTAATTAGTTTATACACAAAGAACATGTATTGATTTCATATATTGCTTGTCTGAAATTGTCCTGAACGATGCAGATCAACACAGGTTCCTGATGGATGATTGAATGCCCACCTGCCCAAATTCATGTGTGAACAGGTCGGGGCGCACGAATCAATGATTTTTCAGCATCACGGATTAAGACTTTTCAGCACCAGAGAGTCAAGGTCAGCAGACAGGATATATGAATAAGATATCTCACAGTTATACATGAGCGTGTGAAGAAAACTGGTGGCATATGCTCTGCTCTGCGTGTTACAGTTGACCCATGATTTTAGCATTGCAGGAGAGCTGCTAGCCTAGCTTCTTCTTCGTCAGATTTTGGCCTTGAGCTATCAAGCAATTTCTGTTACCGTTTGACCTCATGTTGTCTGCTGTAAATTTTGTCAAGGCAATCCTAGAAAAGAAACTGGATAATACAACGCTGACAAACAATAACAGAAACTGCCACCTTGAGCTGGCAAAGAGTAACTGGATGTGTTTTATATTTTGCACGTATCTGCTATAAACAAAATTGATGTTATTGCTAGGTGGATATTGAAACAGAAAAATATCGGTTTTTATGTTTTCTTCGAAACTAACTACTGAGCTTTATAGTTACATGTATCTGCTATAAACAAAATTGATGTTCTTGCTACTCACTTCAAAACACTTAAAATCATTGCAGAGTTGTTGCTACTCCATTCTCCAGATGTGGTACAGCAAAATTGAGGTACGAATCTCTGATAGCATGCATGTTAATGGCTGCATCTTGTATTAGTATCCGCTCTCTATGTTGTTTCTGTTATGAATAGCACTTGTATTCATAATAAGGGTACTAGATCCAAATATATACACGTATAGGTGTGGGTAAATATACACAAAACCCCTTATATAATGGGAAAACTACAAGAATACATATACATCTAACCCCTCCCCCCCCCCCTCAAACTCAGGCTGGATCAAGAACACTGAGTTTGGAGAGATAAAACCTGTGTCTGGCTCCAGTCTATGCCTTGGTGAACAAATCAGTCAACTAAATCTCTGAAGGCACATACTGAGGAGAAACAATACCATCCTGTACCTGTGCTCGTGTATAAAAAGCATCAACACCAACATGCTTACTAAGTTCATGCTTTACAAGATCAAGAGCTATACTGATAGCATCTGTATTGTCAGAAAAAAGAGAAGTCGGTATAGAAACAAAAACATTAAAATCCTCAAGCAACCACCGTAACCAAGTAACCTCTGCTGTCACAAGAGCCATAGCACGCAACTCAGCAGCCTCTGCACTCGAACGAGAAACTGCTGTCTGCGTCTTAGTTTTCCAAACAATGAGAGAACCACCAAGAAACACACAAAAAACAGAAAGAGAACGAGACGATCAGAGGAATCACTAACCCAGGTAGCATCACAATAGGGTCTGGAGCTGTAAAGAGCTGGAACGTGGAAAGAACAAGCGTCGAGATATAGTCCCACTAAGATAACACAGGACTCGAAGCAAGTGAGTATAGTGGAGCTGGATGGAAGCGGAAACAAACTGATTCAGAATATGCACAACATGCGAGATATCAGGACGAGTAACACCAAGATAAACAAGACTCCCCTCAATATGACGATAACGAGTAGGATCAGTGAGAAGCTCACCATCAGTGACACGAAAGTGAACATTAAGCTCCATAGGAGTCTCAACTGTGCGATGATCAGTGAGAGAAGCACGATTAAGAAGGTCACTAATATACTTTTCTTGAGACAAATAGAACCCCTCAGATGTAGAGGAAATCTTAATACCAAGAAAGTAACGAAGAGGACCAAGATCAGACATAAAAAACTACTCATTGAGACGCGCCTTCACAAAAGCTTTATATTCAGAATCATCTCCAGTAATAATCATATCATCAACATAAAGAACGAGAAGAGTCCGACCATGAACAGTTGTGTGAACAAAAAGTGCTGGATCATGATTACTAGTAGAAAAACCGGCAGCAGTGATCACAAAAGCAAAGCACTGAAACCAAGCACGAGGAGCTTGCTTTAGGCCATAAAGTGAGCGACGAAGACGACAAACCATACCCTCAGAAACAAAATAACCAGGTGGTGGACGCATATATACCTCCTCACGTAACTCACCATTAAGAAAGATATTTTTGACATCAAGCTGAGAGATAGATCACTCACGAACAGAGGCCATAGCAAGAAGAGTGTAGACTGTAGTCATGTGAGCTACAGACGCAAAGGTCTCATCATAGTCATGGACATACTCCTGCTGAAAACCACGAGCCACAAGACGAGCCTTATAGTGCTCAAGAAAACCGTCAGAGCGGGTCTTCACCTTATATACCCACTTACAAGTAATAGGACGAACATGTGCCGGAAGGGGAACAAGATCCCACGTACCAGAACGCTCAAGAGCAGCAATCTCCTCAACCATAGCGTGCTGCCATTCTTGATGGAGTACAACATCATGATAAGTGGTGGGTTCAGAAAGAACCATAGTAGAATAGGTAGAAGGAGAATAAAAATCAGAACGTCGACGAGTACGATCGCCACGTCTGATAAACTGCTCAAGCGAAGAATCCTCCGAAAGAGATGCATCCAGCATAAAAGATGGCTCATCAGGTGAGAGTGACACATCAGGAGAAGAGGGCTGAACAGAGGGTGAATGAACCCGCCGAGTATAGATCTGTGTCACTGGTGGCTTCGCAGAATACTCCAAGTCCATAGAAGGACCGGAAGAAGACTCTCGAGAAAAAGACACTGGTAAAGAAGGCACCTGATGAGAAGATGTCGGCACCAATGAGGAGGGTACAATGGGAGAAGGTACCGGCGCCAGCGAAGAAGGCACCAGACGTGTATTAACAATAGAGGCATCAGGTAAAGTCAAGAACGACAGTGGGTCAACCAAAGATGTAGAGGAGGTGTCCAAAGATGGACGAGGAAAGTAAGGACGTGACTTATCAAAAGCAACATCCCGAGAAACCCGTATCCGATGACCAACAGGATTCCAACAACGATATCCCTTATGCTCAGCACTATAGCCTAGAAAAACACACTCAATCGACTGGGCAGTCAACTTAGTGCGCTCACGAGGGGCAAGAAGCACATAACACACACAACCAAAAAGACGAAGGGCGGAGTAGTCTGACAACTGGTGAAAAAGACGCTCATAAGGAATCCCTCCACGAAGGACTGACGAAGGCTGAATATTAACCAAATAGTTAGCAGTAAAGACAGCCTCAGCCCAAAAATAAGGTAGGACACAAGAAGCAAGCATAAGAGCACGAGCAGTCTCAAGAAGATGACGATGCTTGCGCTCAGCGACTTCATTCTGGGCATGAGCACCAGAACATGAAAACTGAGCAAGAGTGCCATGCTCAGAAAGAACCTGGCGAAGAGCTCCAGAAAGATACTCTCCTGCAGAGTCAGCACGAAAAACACGAACGGACGTGTCAAAATGAGTGCGAATCATAGCAGTAAAAGTCTTATAGATGGATAAAGCCTCACAACGATATTTCATAAAATAAATCCATATGTAGCGAGAAAAATCATCTATAAAAAGTATATAATATCTATGCCCCCTGTAGAAATAAAGGTAGCTGGACCCATACATCTGAATGAACAAGATCAAATGGACGCTGGGACACAGACTCACTCGAATGATAGGGAAGCTGTATCTGTTTGCCTAATCGACATTTCTGACACTGATCCAAAGACTCATGACCTGAAACAGACTCTAAAAGACCACGACGAACCATAGTGGATAAACGAGAGCCATAAATATGACCAAACGATGATGCCACTGAGCAAAAGACGAGGTCGACGACACAACAAAACTAGAGCCAACCAGACTGACGGACGCAGCGGAAGAAAGATGAAGCCAGTCCAGCTCCCAAAGACACTATCAATCACGGCGCCATGGGCCAGAACCAACTGCCTGTCCCGTGCAACGATCCTGAACATAGCAAAAATCAGGGTTAAGAATCACACGACAGTCATGATCAGTAAGTTGACCGGCTGACATAAGCTGCATGGTTAGATCAGATACACAAAAAATATTAGGAACGGAAAAAGAATCAGATAAAAGAGTGCCCTCTCCTACAACAGGAAGAGGAGATCCATCGGCTTATGAACAAAAACCAGAACGAGACGAAGAAACCATGAAAGAGAGACAAGTGCGGTATGGAGTCATATCAAAAGAAGCACCAGAGTCAAGAATCCATGGACAAGTACCTGGAGTAGAAGAGGAACGAGGTCCCTCAGTGGAAGACTGAGAAGCAGCAACAGAACCCGTGAGTGCAGAAGACTGAGTCACAAAACTGGCAGCTCCTGGTGGTACAGAGGGCGCAAGGCGACGTAATAACATGAGGATCTCCTGTGTGTCTGAACCAGCAAAACTCCTCTGAGAGCCTGCAACACTAACACTACCAGCACTCTGTGAAGTACCCTGTGAAGAACAACGAGTCTAAGCCTTCTTCTCCCTCTTCTTCCTGTAACAATAAGACTCCATATGCCCCTCGTTACCACAATAGTCACACTGAAAAGTACTAGAGCCACCTCGACTCCCAGAAGAAGGCGCCATAGAAGAAGGCACCACAAGAGGAGTAGCTGAAAGAGGAGCAGCTGAAGAATGAGCAGCCAACACTGAAGGAGATGGTAGCAGACTGGCCTCACGAAGACGAATCTACTCATTACGAATATCAGCAAGAGCATCCATCAAAGAGACACAAGGGTGACGAGCAAACAGCTGAGCACGGCATGACTCATACTCATCACGAAGGTGAGTCAAGAAGTCATAAGTGCGATGAAGCTCCAGTGCCTTTTTCTAACTCAGACAGGACTCACACGTGCTAGGAGACAATTAAGGACCAAGGTTGTCAAGCTGACGCCAAATCGCAGATATCTGACTATAGAACTCATCAATTGTGAAGTCACCCTGTCGAAGAAGCTGCTCCTGACGAATGACAGCAAGAAAGGTAGACTGTCCAGAGGGCTCATATCTCTCCCGAAGAAAAGCCCACATCTGATGTGTATACTCAAACTTAACAATATCCGCAGAGAACTGATCCTCCATACTAGCAACAAGAATAGCAGTAGCTCGAGCATCTGCATCAACCCATGTCTTGTATGCAGCGTACTGAGACTCATAAGATGCCATACGATCCTCATAATCACCATGTAGCTTCTCCACTATAGCATCAAAATCAGCAAGCGTCTTGTTATACACCACCTTCTCAGCATCAGTGTCCGTCGGCGAAAGAACAGGCGCAACTGGAAGCACAGGCGATGTAGGAGCTATAGGACGAGGCGGACAAGAAAGCTCGCTAGTAAGAAACTCCCAAAGACACAAACCACGCATATGAATCTGAAGACGAGGAACCCAGTCCCGATAGTTGGTGCCATTGAAAAGCACCGGACAGTGAAGAATAGCAACCCCACTGGTTGATGGAGGAGCCATGTCGACGGCGAGAGCGCAAAATGAGTAGTGGCACAAGCTGCAATTTTTTTTTTGACTTCGGTACCCTACTGTCCCTGTGAGCGGCAGCAACAAGACAGTCGCGATGAGCCGAGTAGAGCAGACGACATCAGTCTTTTTTTTTTTAACGAGCCGAGACGACCTGACAAGCCGCGATCCGAGCAAAGGACCGACTTAAAATCAAATTGAGCTGATCCAGCTCACGACCAAATCGTCGTTCGATTTGACGATGGCAACAGCAGAAGGGATCCGGTCGATCCAGCGACGGCGACAACAGAAGAGGCAACAGCGCACTCCTGACGACGACGAAGTGAGGTCAGCGGCGCTCCTCCTGGCGACGGCGCAGCAACCGTCGGCACTCCTGGTGATGAAAACAGAACGGCGACCACTCCCCAAGATGAAGGGCGACGGCGCAAAGTACGGTAAGGAAGACCGACGAACCGGTGCGGGAAGACGCTCAGTGATGAAGAACGACGATGAGCACCGGCAGATCGACGACGAGTTCAGGAGAAGGAAGACGTCGGGAAGAGTGAAAAAGCACGCAAGTGCAACGTGCGGTGATGGCTGGGGAGAGAAAAAATTCTAACCTAGCTCTGTTACCATGTTATGAATAGCACTTGTATTCATATATTCGGGCACTAGTCCCAAATATATACACGTACAGGAGTAATAGTCCCATCATCTAGATAAGTGCATTTGTAGACCGCCCCAAAGCTTCCTTCACCAAGCAAATTAACTTATGAAAATCCATTGGTTCCACTTGCTAATGTATGGTAAGAAACCATGTCATAGTGTTCCTCAGTTATTGATGGTAGGAAGGTCTTATTCTGCTTTCGTCTAAGCTTTTTTTTCTCGAACGCGCAAAAGAATTACGCATCATTTCATTAATAGGAGAAGAGAATTATTTACAGAAGCAGAGAACACCCACACTCACACAACAGCACACAACTGCGCTGTTAAGGATATGATCTAGACTCACACGCGCGTCTATCTAGGGAAAGAGAAGCGACCATGGTGGATAGTTGTTGGGTTAACCAACAACAGCCTCACCATCATAGCTGGTTAGCAAGGACAGACCCTTAGCACCACATCCTCACCTCATAACCCACTGTTCTGAGGACCGTAGCCAGATTCGGTGAGGCTCCGTTGAAGACGCAGTCGTTCCGATGACGCCACAACACCCAGGCACCAAGAGTGATATAAGAGTTTAAACCTTTTTTTATGCTGCTATTTGCCGGCTCTGTAACCTTTGCCCACCACTCCCGGAAGATGAGATCATCTGGAAGGGGAGCTAGGTGGCCATGACCAATGCGATTCAACAGGAAATGCCAGAACTGACATGCGAACACACATCCTACCAACAGATGGTCAATTGTTTCATCTTCCTGGTCGCACATCAAGCAGCTCTCCGGGTGCGGCAGATTCCTTCTTGCTAACCTATCCACTGTCCAGCAACGTAGATGTGCAGCCAACCACATGAAGAACTGACATTTTCCAGGCGTCCAAGTCTTCCATATCCGCTCCCAAGGCTTGAAGGAGATAGCTCCTTGAAAGAGGACGTCATAAGCAAATTTTGCCATATATTTGCCGGAGGTCGAAAACTGCCACATGTGAACATCCTCCACCTC
The DNA here is from genome assembly GCA_030378355.1 of Eleusine indica. Classification (NCBI taxonomy): domain Eukaryota; kingdom Viridiplantae; phylum Streptophyta; class Magnoliopsida; order Poales; family Poaceae; genus Eleusine; species Eleusine indica. Next base: position 4,443,908 of record CM059497.1, on the reverse strand, counting down.
TGGTTGGAGCATCACACCCGAAACAATATCCCAAAGCTTGATGAATTCTGTGATGACCTCTAGAGAAGCAATCCCATGTATGTCCCTTACCCAGCACATATCTGTAATAGCCTCGCTAACAGTACGCTTGTTGGAGATCCTTTTGGGCACCATTCCAGATATCAAGGGGGAGAGATCCTGAATACGTTGGCCTAGAAGCCACCTATCTTCCCAAAATAGTGTGCTAGCTCCATTCCCAATTTCTGTGCTCATTGCTAAAGAATACAAAGCTTTGACACCCTCACTTGACTGAATCGATAATGAGGCCCAAGCTTTGTCAGCCTCAACCTTCTTGAGCCAGAGCCAGCGCACTCTCAATGCCATGTTGAGCTTATGGAGATCTGAAATGCCGAGGCCGCCAAGCTCTTTGGGTTTGGTCACTTTTGACCAAGCAATGAGACAATGTCCCCCTTGTGCATCTCTTCTCCCACGCCACAAATATCCTCTGCTGATTTTATCCAGAGCCTTGATTGCCAATTAGGGGAGGTCGATAGCCATGGCGTGATACATGATTGTAGCCACGATGACATGCTCGACGTGCACAGCCCTGCCCTACCGAGTCATCAAGTCGGCCTTCCATCCTGGGAGAAGATCAGCTATCCGGTCTATCAGGGGCTGCAATTATGCTTTGGTAAGCTTTTTCAAAGACAAAGGCAACCCAAGATATTTAATTGGAAAATCGCTAAGCTGACAGGGGAGACGGTGCTGGACAATCTCAACATCTTCAGCCGAGCATTGTATCGGCGCAACACTACTTTTCTGAATGTTGGTCTTTAGGCCAGAAGCATCACCAAAGAGCTGCAGCATTGCCACTGTGAGGCTGATATCCGATGCCACTGGACGGAGAAATAGTACTACATCATCAGCATATAGTGAAAGACGATGCTGTATGGATCTTGATGAGAGTGGCAAGAGCAGTCCCGCCTCCGTTGCCTTGCCTACCATAAGATTGAGGGAGTCCATGATGAGAATGAACAGCATGGGGGAAAGAGGGTCCCCCTGCCTCAGGCCACGACGAAACGTAATGAACTCCCCGGGGACACCATTCAAGATCACCTGCGTAGAGGCAGTGGACAGCAGTCCACTAATCATGTCCCGAAACACTGGCCCAAAACCCAGCTTTTGCAAGATGTCCATAAGAAAGGACCAAGAAACAGAATCGAATGCCTTGAAGATGTCCAATTTCAAAAGAATCCTTGGCTGCCGTTGAGAGTGGAGAAACCTTGTTGTTTGTTGAACAAGCATAAAATTATCTTGAATAAACCTTACTTTGATGAAGGCGCTCTGATTTTTGGACACTATACTGTCCAATTTGTTAGCAAGATGGTTGGCCAAAATTTTCATGCACAGCTTAGCAAAACTGTGAACGAGGCTAATAGAACGAAAATCCTTGGCTTCCACTGCCCCTTGCTTCTTTGGTAGCAATTGTTAGAAACCTCGCCGGAGAAACGATGCGCACGTCACCGGCGAGATCACGGCCACAACACACACACAACTCATACAAGAACACAAGTGCACACGGTCTTACTGGTGCTGCAAAATAAGGCAGCGTTTTCTGGTGCTATTCCTCTACTTATATAGACAATTACAAGCAAGAAAAGTACGATTACAAGGAAAGAAAATTATGGCCTCCGATCAGGCACAACTAGCTTTCTAAACATAGCAAATAAACTAAGGAAAGTAAATCAGTAAACATGAAAGGCAAGGATTATTTCCTACAATCTCCTCCTAAGCCTTGCCGTCATGATTATCAACATTGATCAGGCCGATCTTGGAACATAGCTCATGAAACTTGACTTTGCCAAGAGACTTGGTCAAAATGTCACCAAGCTGTTCTTCACTTCGAATGAAATGCACTTTGATCGGGCTCTGTTCTGCGGACTCCCGGACAAGGTGATACTTCACCTCGATGTGCTTACACTGTCCATGGAGCACCGGATTCTTGATTAACGCAATGGCGGACTTGTTGTCCACCCTCAACACTGGCACGCTCTGCGCCGCTCCCTTTATTTATGCTAGCACGCGCTTGAGCCAGAGTGCCTGACAAGCAGCATTTGCTGCTGCCATGTATTCTGCCTCGCAGCTTGATTGAGTCACCACCTTCTGCTTCTTCGATTGCCAGGTGATCGGGCTGCTGCCGAGGAAGAAAATCACCCCTATCATGCTTTTCCTAGCATCGACATCCCCAGCGAAATCGCTGTCGTTGAACCCTTTTAGGAGTGCCTCCTTCTTCTCCTTTCTGCCATACCAGAGTCCCCAATTCTGGGTCCCCGCCACGTATCGGAGGATATGCTTCACCGCAGCCATGTGATCCTCGCGCGGCTCCTCCAAAAACCGACTCACATAGCCGACAGAGAAAGCAAGATCGGGGCGGGTGTTCACCCAGTACCTGAGGCTCCCGACAATGCTTCTATACAGTAGCATCGACCGGCGGCTTCTCGCTCGTCTTGCTCAGCTTTAGCCTCGGTTCCATGGGTGCTTGGACTGAATTGCACCCCGCCATGCCTCTTTTCTCCAGCAGCTTGGCCGCATAAGCTCCTTGGCTCAGCGAAATTCCCCTCGCACTCTGCTTCACCTCAATGCCAAGATAGTAGTGAAGCAGGCCGAGATCGCTCATCTTGAACGCTGCTGCCATCTCCCCCTTGAAACGCTTGATATCGTCGCAACTGGCGCCGGTGATCACAAGCTCGTCGACATACACGCCGACCACCAGCTGCGCCACGCCATTCCTCCTGACATAGATGGCGTGCTCCGATGGGCACCTCGTGAAGCCGAGCGCCACCAGAGTCTCGTCCAGCTTCGCGTTCCATGCACGCGGCGCTTGATGTAGCCCATACAGTGCCTTCCGCAGCTTGAGCACCTTATGCTCCTTCCCACCGACCACAAAACCGGCCGGCTGCTCAACGTAGACCTCCACCTGTTGGTCGCCGTTCAGGAATGCCGATTTGACGTCCATATGGTGCACCTCCCACCCCTCGTACGCTGCAAGGGCGATGAGCAGGCGCACCGAGTCCAGCCGCGCCACGGGCGCGAACACCTCGTCGTAGTCGATGCCGTGGCGTTGCGCATATCCCTTCACCACGAGGCGTGCCTTGTGCTTGGCCACCACCCCGTGCTCATACCTCTTCACCTTGAAGACCCATTTCAGGCCAATGGCACGGCGACCCGGAGGGAGATCGACGAGAGACCATGTCCCGTTGTCATCAATCGCAGCCATCTCCTCCATCATCGCCATCCTCCAACTCGGGCTGCGTTCCGCCTCAGCGAAAGAGGCGGGCTCGTCGGAGCTCACCACGTGCAGCTCCTCAGCGACCAACGCACGTGGTGCAAAACTGCGCGGAGACGCCGGTCCGATGATGTCGTTGATGTCGCGGTACCGGAGCGGCGCGTCCTCATCGTGGTCGGCGTCAAGATTGTCGTCATCGACGCCGGCCTCTAGCTCCTCACCGACAGCCTCGAGGGCCTCATTGCCCGCAACGGGAGGCGGCGACTGCTCCCCCAATTCTTCCTCGGCGCCTCGACGACTCCATCAACTTCTGGAGTGGCTGGGCCCGAGGTGGTGAACTCAACCGTGAACACGTCATCGCCACCGCTTGACTCATCGTCACCGTCGTGGGTGCCCCAGTCCCACTGGGCTTGTTCGTCGAACACCACGTCACGCGTTACGTGGACACGCTTCGTGGTAGGATCGTACGCGCGGTACGCCTTGGAGCCACGCTCGTAGCCAATGAAGATCATCTTGCGGCCCCGATCCTCCAACTTCTTCAGGTGCGGCGTCGTGTTCCGGACATAGACGATGCAACCGAACGTCTTCAAGTGGTGCACCGTGGGCTTCTTCCCGTGCCAGGCTTCGAACGGAGTCATGCCCTCCACACTCTTCGTCGGGCACCTGTTCAGCACGTACACGGCGGCGCTCACCGCCTCGCCCCAAAGCCAACCGGGCAAGCCTTTGGCCTTGAGCATGCTTCTTGCCGTCGCCACCACCGTGCCGTTCCGGCGCTCTACAACACCGTTCTGCTGCGGGCTGTATGCAGCAGTGCGCTGGCGGTGGACTCCTTCCACCGCGCAATACTCCGCGAACTCTGTCGAGTTGAACTCGTCACCGCGGTCAGTGCGGAGCGCGCCGAGCTTCAGCTTGGACTCTCCCTCGGCGCGATCTTGAATTGCCTTGATCGCCTCTGCTGCACGATCCTTGGATGGGATCATGGCCACCCACATGAACCGGGTGAGGTCGTCGACGAGCAGCAAGAAGTACTTGTTGCCGCTCGAGTCGCCGGTGTGATCTGCCCACAAAGATCACCGTGCACCAGCTCTAGACGTCGCCGTGCTCGGTACTCCGGCAGCCCGCGCACCAGCTCCTCCCGAGCCATCTTGCGCAGCGCCGCCATGTTGACATGGCCGAAGCGCTCGTGCCAGAGCCACGCCACCTCGTCGCCACGGCTGCGAACCGCCAAGCAAACTGGCTGTGCCATCTTGATGTGGAGCACATACAGCCGGTTCCCCGCGCGCGTCACCTTGGCTAGTAGTTGGCCGCCGGGCTCCCGAATCCGCATCACGCCGGAGTCGATGTCGATCTTGTAGCCGACCTCGTCGAGTTGTCCGATGCTCAGGATGTTCGTCGTCAACCGGGGAATAAAGTAGACCCCGGAGAACGATCGAAGCTCACTGTTCTTGCACATGAACGTGACTGTGCCACGGCCCTCGATCCGCGCTACTAAGTCATCGTCGAACCGCACCGTGCCGCACACCTCCGTGTCCATGTCCGCGAACGCCGCCTGCGACCCGGACATGTGGTTCGTCGCCCCGGTGTCCAAGACCCAAGTCTTGCCATCACGCTCCTCCTCTTCTCCGAGGTGGGCGAACACCTTCTCCTCGTGCAGCTCGATCTGCACGGCCGGCGGCGCCTTCGCCGTCGTAGATCCGCCACCACCATGCACGTGTCCCGCCTCCTGCGGCAACAAGTCAGCATGCGGGGGCGGAGTCGCCGGTGAGCCCACCGATGTCACCGGCGGTACAGTGGATCTGGTAGAGGACGAGTTTACGAACAGCTGCGTGGCCTCCTCTTCGTGCACGACGTGGACTTGCTCCTTCTTGGGCCGCCATCGACACTCGCGTGCCCAATGGCCTAGCTTTCCGCAGCGTCGGCATTCATCGCCGGTGGGCTTGTTTGAATTCAACGGCCCGCTCGTCGGACCACCACGCCCGCGCCCACGCCCACGCCTGCCGCCGCCGCGACGCGCCAAGCCGCTGCCCGCGCCGCCGCCGTACTCCGCCTCGCGCTTCTTCCGCCGCGCGTCCCATTCCTCCTCCGTGAGGTACAGCTTTCCCTCAAGCTGCAGCGACGCCGGCGCTTCGTCGAACGATTCCTCCGCCTCCTTGAGCCGGCCCGTCAGCTCGGCGACCGTCATCGTCGACACGTCTAGCAGTGTCTTGATGGCGAGCGCGATCTGCTTGAAACGGGACGGCAAGCTACGAAGCATCTTCGCGACGATGTCCGCGTCCTTCACTTCCTCGCCTAGCGTGGCGAGATGCGCCGCCATGCCTTCCAGGCGGAGCCCGTAGTCTTCGATGGTCTCACCGTCGTTGAACGTGGCGAGGTCGAATTTCTGGCGCAGCTGCTGCGCCGTCGCCTTCTTCACGCGGTCGTCTCCGACCCTCATGGTCGCGATCGCGTCCCAGGCCTCCTTCACCGTCTCCTTCTTGGCGAGCATCGGCACCATCTCCGGTGGCACCGCGCCGCACAAGGCGTCGAGTGCCATCATCTCCTCTTGCGCATCGGCGCCGTCCTTCTCGATGACGTTCCAGAGCGCCCGTGCCTTGAGCTTCACCTTCATCAAAAGCGCCCAATCAAAGTAATTGTCTTGGTGAGGGCGGGGTAGCTAGTCCCGCCTCCCACCTCACAAATCACCCGCTGGATCACGACACCGTCGTTGGAGTTGTCGCCCTTGGTGCCGGACTTGCCATCGCCCTTCCTGTCACCGGCCATCGCCTAGGCTCGCAACCTTGCTCTGATACCACTAGTTAGAAACCTCGCCGGAGAAACGATGTGCACGTCGCCGGCGAGATCACGACCACAACACACACACAACTCACACAAGAACACAAGTGCACACGGTCTTGTTGGTGCTACAAAATGAGGCAGCGTTTTCTGGTGCTATTCCTCTACTTATATAGACAATTATAAATAAGAAAAGTACGATTACAAGGAAAAAAAATTATGGCCTCCGATCAGGCACAGCTAGCTTTCTAAACATAGCAAATAAATTAAGGAAAGTAAATCAGTAAATATGGAAGGCAAGAATTATTTCCTACAGCAATGTAACGTATGCTGAATTCAATAGACGGAACTGCTTGAAATCACGCCTCCAAAATGCAGAGATTGCAGCCATGACATCGGTCTTGATAATTGGCCAACAACATTTATAAAACATGCCTGTGTACCCGTCAGGCCCTGGGGCCTTGTCTGCCGGCAACTGCTTAATAGTTTCCCAAACTTCTTCTTCAGAGATGGGAGCGTCTAAGTCTTCCAGATTGTGCTGTTGAATTCCCAAAAACTCCAGATCGAGGGTGTGCTCCCTCTCACTGTCCGACCCCAACAGATTATTATAGAAATTAAAAAGCACTTCAACCTTGGCCTCATGCTCTGTGACTACCCGTCCACCATCTTTGAGCTGCCCAATAAAATTTTTTCTCTTGCGGTGCCTTGAGTGAAGATGGAAGAGACCGGTATTGGCATCCCCATCCTTTACCCAGCTAATACGGGATCTGATCCTTGCTATTGTTCTGATTAGAGAGGCAAGAGCAAGGGAGTGTTTCTTCAAGTTGTTGCACAGCCAAAGCTCCTGCGCCGTTAGCTGTCTTGTTTCTTGGGCTATGTCAAACTGATGAGTGATCTCTTTTGCAAATGCAAGCTGCGACTTGAAGTGACCCACCTTCCTATCACTCCAGCTCTGAAGTCCTTTGGTTGTGGCTTTGAACTTGAGCGAGAAGGTTTCTAGTGGGCACGGGTTCTTCTCAACCGAAGACCATGCCTGCTATACCGCCTCTTGAAAACCCTCAAACTGTGGCCAAAAGGATTCAAAATGGAACCGTTTCTTCCCTGGCTTGCAATCCTTGAGCCCAAGGATCAAGGGGCAATGGTCAGAATCATCCGAAGCAGCACTGTTGAGGAGACAGTCAGGGAACTGCTGCTCCCAGTCCGCCGAGCAAAAGAAACGATCAAGCTTCACCAAGGTTGGAGCGGCTGCTGTTCTTCAGCTTGTCCAGGTGAACTGACGGCCTTGCAAGGGGATCTCCTTAATGGTTGTGTCGTTGATGAGCTTCCTGAAACGCCCCATCATGGCTCGATTAATATTAGCATTATTTTTGTCTTCGGCTTTGTAAATCAAATTGAAATCCCCGGTGAGAGCCCAAGGTCCTGTGCATTGAGCTCTTATTGTGCGCAGCTCTTGCAGGAAGGCGATCTTTGCTTCATTGCCTTGTGGTCCATAAACACAAGTTAACCACCACGGCGGCCCTTCATTTGGACAAAGCTGAACTGAAACACTGTAAGTGTCTATTCTGCTTGCTCCTATAGTACCCAGCATGGACCTCCACGCCAACAAGACTCCACCACTGGCCCCATTTGAAGGAAGAAAGATGAAATTATTATCAAAGTCCGAGCCCAACATAGACAGGATTAGTCTACGATCAACTGCCATCATTTTAGTTTCTTGCAAACACACAATATCTGCTTTTACTGATTCCACCAACAAACGTACAGAGTCTTGTCGAGCTGAAGAATTCAGACCCTGAACGTTCCAAATTACAATATGAGAAGGATCCATATGAACAGAGTAAAAGATCGACCAAGTGCTCTATCAACACACACGTGTTGAGACTGTCCCCATCAAGAGCTGAGGGGACAGTGAGTCCAAACAGTGCCGCCAAGGCATGAATATGGCCCTCAGAAACTGGTTCCTTGAACAGCTTGACATAACGTTCCATGTCTTCAGGCTTGATGCGCTCATGCCCATTCCCAAGCCCCAGGGAACGCATCACTGTCTTTCTTGGTTTAACTGAGGCTGCTAGGACCGCTTCCGCCCCAAGTCCGGCTATTCTGCGACTGCGACGAGCTGTGAATCCGGGCGACACTTTTAGTCGGCGCTTGTTGACCTTGGGCACAGGTAAAATAGTTCTCACTGCTTACTTGATGCGGCTCATAAATTGGGCTTGAGGAGTGGTCATTCCTTGTGGAGACGACGTTGCTCTTGTGGAGGTTGCTGCGGAACCGCGGCGACGACGGGAGTAGACCCGTACTGCTGAGACCGGCTGCGACTGTAGCTGAGCCGAGGGGGGTCTTGGGGGTGAGGCAGGCGGGGGAGGTAGCTCTTGTTGACTAGGTGGCTCGACCTGACTGGGAACCACTGGAGCGACTTCCTCGCCCGCAGCGACTTGCCCCAGCTGCTGACCAGTAGAGAAACTGGCCATGGCTTCAGAGAGAAGGTCTGTGTGCTTAGTCACAGGAGAAGAAGCATCCGTCTGGGCCCTTAGATTACCGTTGTTGCTGGTGCTGGAGGCCGCAGCTTGTGAAGAGGTCAGGCGAGGTGAGCACGGCCTTTCTGCAGCTGCCTCAAATGGGCCGGCCCAACTTGGGGGACTTAGACTGGAGCTAGAGGGCCCAAGAGAAAGGGACTCCAGCCCGAACCCCCTTCCTTCCTCGTCACTCTCGTGGATGGAGACCGAGGCTGCCACGAGTGCCTCTTCAAACGTCACCTCATTATGGCCGGCGGCTGGTAACGGCGACACGGCTTGGGGAGCCGAGGCGTCCCGCAACTGCTCAAGCATAGTTACCACAACGTCATTCCCATAGACGAGGGGGAAGCCGAAGCTGTAACCGGAACATCCATGAATGCCCCCCCATTACTGTCGGCGGCCAGAGGGAGCTATGGCGCTTGGGGAGCAGAGGCATCCTACTGTCCTTCCTTGGGAACAGGTGTGGCCCGGGTGGGAGTCGAGGAGGGCTCATTACGCTGTTTGGAGCCATGAATTGGAGACGAAGGAACATCCACGTACCCTGCCACGTGGCGCGAGACGGGAGGAGATGGGCCCAGCCTTGAATGAATGGGCCCCCGCAGCGGCGCACTCTGACTGCCAGCCGGCGGCCGGCCGCCTGGTGAAGAAGAGCGGCTTCGACGACGCCGCTGCCGACGATCATGGTCGCCGTCGGAGTCCTGTGGGTGGTCCGGCGACGGTGGCTGCTCACCGGCAGTCGGCCGAGGCACTAGGCGGACTTCAATGGGGTAGACAAGGCCAAGCTTTGGCGGCGCCACGATGTCGGAAGGCTCGGGGATGAACAGGTCGACGGCGTCCGGAACGAGCTCCTGTCGAAGGCACAGGGCAGATAGCCGGAAGGAGCTCCAGTCCCGCATCGCTGCCGTGTCGGGGGAGAGGGAGTGGACCCAGCACGCGCTGCTCAGCAGCCGCTGTGCCGTGGCCTGGCTCCAAGCATGCGCAGGGACCCCCTTGAGCTCGACGTCGACGAGCTCCGGCAGCGCCGCCCCTTGAGCGAGGGCAAGCCTGGTCCATCGCTTGACGTGAAGACTGAAACCTGGCCCATGAAGGAGTTGGCCATTATTGAACACCCGATCAGCGGTGCCTTGGTTTGGGAGGATGAGCAGGAAGTCCTCTGGTGCGACTGTGATCAGCGTCATGGACTCCAGAACGACGTCGAACTGAGAAGCAACCTCTTCAAGAACCTGCTCCGCTGAGACCGTCGGTCGGTTGCCTACCACCGTGATGAGCAGGGCACGGCGGAGGTCAGCCTCCGCTCGAGCGACCTCGGACGAACGCTCGATGACGCACAGAGGACTAGACTGGGTTCCAGCGAGAATGGACGGAGCGGCTGCAGTTGACTCCATCATGGAGAGGACTACGGGCTCATCGTCCATGTCCGAGGGGGAAGGGGAAGGCTCACCCCCCCCCCCCCCCCCGTCTACCGGAGCGCCGCCGCCTGCGACGAACCCGGCGTCGTGGTCACGAAACTTCATCATCCTCGGTTGCACGATCGGAACCCCCGGCTGCCTCCTGAACAAGGGGGGAACTGGACGCCACCTTCGGGCGCCATTCGAGCTGAGGCTGCAGCGATCGCTGCCGCCCAACGACCTTGAGCGGGCACGAGAAGGATCGGTGACCTGGCTCTCGGCAGCGAAGGCAGTGAGTGCGGCGCCGGCAGGAAATGGCTTGGTGAGAACGTGACAAGCAGTTGAAACACCGGCCTCGGAGATCCTCAGGGACCGGTTGACGAGGTCGGTGAGCCTGCCGTGCTGCAATCCGGCGAGCACGTCTGGAGACGACGCGTTGCCAGCCTTCAGCGCGTCCGCTGCGCCAGCGTTGGTCTTCGGGAGGTTGACGAAGCCGACCTGAGAGCGCGGCGCAGCCCTATCCACAGCGGCCACCTTAGGCGGCGCCTCCGCAGCCGGCAGGGGCTGCTGCACGAGGAGGGCTTCCTTGTACAAGGAGAGGCGCCGGCACGGGGAGGTCTCGCCGCCGGGGATCGGGCTGAGCTCCTCCCAGCGTTGCGACTTGGACCTGCCGGCCGGCCGGAACGGAGAGGCGAGAGGAGACAAGGAGGAGGAACCAGGCGCCTTGAGGGGAGAGGAGGAGGTGGCTGCCGGCGGGGGGTTGGTGGGGGCAGGGTAGGCGCCGGGATGGGAGGGGTCAGGCACGGGAGGGAGCGCCATCACTGCCTATCTTCGTAAAGAACTAAATCATCACTCCACCCTTCGTCTAAGCTTCTTAAAGAAAAAACAACTGAGTATAGTAGTCAAAGCTAATAATACAACTGCACCGGTTGCTGCCACGACTATTGAAAATGATTTCAACCACCCTTTTCTGTTCTTATTCCCTGAGTTTTTCTCTTGGCATGGAGCTAAATGAAGCCGGTGTATTCCGCCACAAAGCTCAGTATTTGCAGAGATTGATGAGTAAGTCAAATTTTTAAAAATTCCCTTTTGTGGCACTTCTCCTTGCAGATTGTTAAAGGATAAATCCAATTCTAACAACAACGTCAAATTCTGCAGAACTGTAGGGATGGTCCCAGTCAAGTTGTTGTGTGCCAGAGACAATCGTTGCAGGCTGTGAACACTACCAATGGCAGTAGGAATATTCCCAGACAACGTATTCATGGACAAGTTGAGTGCACTCAAACCCTTTAAATTTTTCAGAGATTGAGGTATGCTTCCCTCAAATGAGTTATTGTCCAGCAGTAGCTGATCTAGAACGGTGCACCCCCCTATGCTTTCAGGTATCTCGCTAGAGAACTGGTTTCCAGAAAGAATTAGTTGGTTAAGGTTTCCCAAATTACCGACTTCAGAAGGAAGGGGTCCTGTTAGTGAGTTGTATGATAAGTCTAAGAATCTAGAAATCTGAGCTAGGCTGAAAACCTCTATGGGAATCGAACCATTCAGATGGTTCTTGGACAGATCAAGGGCCATCAGATCCTTCAATTTCCCCAAGCTTGCTGGAATTGGCCCGTAGAATCTGGCATTGTATGCATATAGGCTTGTCAATCGTGTGAGATTTCCGATAGATGAAGGTATGGGGCCTGATAAGTGTGTGTTGTAAAAACCTAGCTTAGCCAAGTTTCTCAGCTTGTCAATGCTATCTGGAACTGCTCCAGATATGGAATTATTTGCAAAGCTGAGGAATCCAAGGTTGACCAGATTGCCAATCCTCCCAAAGATCCCAAGATCATTCAAGACGAGTTTTTGTAGATTTGTTGAGAGATTCCCTATGGAACTTGGCAGCTGCCCAGTCAAACCGATGTTGTTGATAAGCAATATCTTGAGTTGGCTGCAGTTTGATAATGCAGTGATGAATTCCCACCCCTCTTTGTCGTCTGCTTGTAGCCTGTTCTCAGACAAGGGTATAGTTTCTAGAGCTGCCAGCCTCCCCAGTGTGCGAGGCACATATCCACTAAACCTATTTCCCGCGAGGTCAAGCAATTTGAGGGCAGTGAGGTTGGAGACTGATTCAGGGATGGACCCCGTGAACTGGTTAAAGGACAAGTTAATAATCCGAAGGCCGGGAACCGACTGCCAATGTCACTAGGAATTTCTCCGTGAAGCATGTTATCCTGGAGCTGAAATGCTTCAAATGAAGATAAGTTGTACAGGGAGTGGGGGGGCTCACCGAAGAGATGGTTGTAGGCGAGGTCGAGGTGCCGGAGACCCGCAATGTCGCCGAGGCTAGGAGGTATGGTGCCCGCAAACCGGTTGAATGCGAGGGACACATAAGTGAGCGATGACAAATTTTCCAATGACGCCGGGATGGCACCGGTGAGGTTGTTCTTCCATAGTTTGAGCATCCTGAGGCGCGTTAGCTTGTCGCCGAGCTCGGGGGGGGGGGGGGGGGGGGGTGCCCTCGGAGCTGGTTGGACTGGAGTCCCATGGTGGTCAGGTTGGTGCAGGAGCTCAGGTTGGCAGGGATCTCACCGGAGAAGGCGTTGTTGCTCAGATCAAGGGTCTCGAGACGGTGCAGATTGCCGAGGCTTGCCGGTATGGCACCGGTAAACCTGTTGGAGCTCAGGTCAAGAACAGTGAGTGATGACAGGTTGCCAACCGCTGGCGACAGGACGCCATTAAGCCCGTGGAAGGGGAGGCTCAGTGCCCCCACTCGTCGGAGCTTGCCCTCACACGTGACCCCCTCCCAGCTGCAGAACCTGATGGCACTGCTGACGTTCCACGAAGTAAGTGCATACCCGCCATCGCTGACCGCTGCTGCCTTGAACTCGAGAAGCGCCGCGGCATCATTGTCAGCCTCTGCTCCAGCGATCGACGATATGGGCAAGGAGATGGACAGCAGCAGCAGTAAGCTCACAGTGCTCATTGACATGTCGATTGATTTGGTAGCAATGCAGTGATTGTTTTGCCAGCTTGTGAGACGTCCATACGTGGTACTGCAGAAGCTGCTGTGCTGGATTCTATTTATACCGGATGATAGTGACCCTGATCATGAGGGGTGGTTGTGCCTTGTGACTGGTCAAAGCATGGCCTCTCAAAACACATGCTGCCACCAAAAGCATACGTTCCCACTTCCCACATCGAGCCTCTGAATGCCATCTTCAACGAGACGATGTGCGACTCGTTTGGCAGGAGCTGTTGTTTTTATTCACTACCTGGAATCTTCTTCCCCGCATGGTCACTGGTCTCCTGCTGCCTTGTTCTTGATCCTGATGATATCATGGTCTCCGGTCAGCGAATCATACAGCGCCAGAGCTTAATAAAGTACCAAGAGGGAGCCAGTATATACCAATTTGTGGCCAAGATATTTTAGTTTGAATGATGTAGAAATCTATCCACATCTCCTAATTCAGACAAAATAAGTTCACAAATATGATCACATTAAACTCGTCTTAAGAGCTGTGCAAGAAACATGACCCTGGACAAGGCAACGATGTTCAGCTAGCTGGCTGATGAAATGGATGGGACTGGCAAAATAATTGTTGATTAATCATTGAATCAATAGCGTACGTTTCTGCAATCGGCATCCCAAGCTCCTAACTGAATAACTGAATAAATTATTTCACTTTCGGGGTGCTGCTGAAGCATTCCGCTGTCATATTATCAACCAGTTAATACATGTATCTTATTAGTACCACTTGATCTTTAGTGATTTTTTTAGGCGAACGACAACTACTAATTCCACATACTGCATGTCTGAAATGAAATTAAGCAATGCAGGTTAACACGGACTAACGAAGGAATCCGCATCTTGGCATATGCATGTATGGACAAGAACAGTCTTTTCAACAGTCAGAGAGGAGCAAGGTGCAGACTCAATGAACAAGAGATCTCATAATTATACATGAGCATGTTAAGGATACCGCTGTAGACGTAAGAAACAATGGTGCTGTAGCATTGATCTATGTATTAGCAATGACTTCTGAATCTACCTCTGGTTTTCTTTCTGGTATATGAAAAGGCATAGATGAACTATGTTTTCACCCGAATATAAGCTTCAAACATTGCAAAGTCTCCCAAGTCTTTGGTGCCAGGACACACTGATACTGTCCACCACAAAACTATTATGGATGCTTAATTCAAAGAGAAGCAGGGTTGAGTATGCATGCGGGTGCAATGTATGCATCAGGCAAATTCAGTATGATGCCATGTGCTCCAAATCGGCATTAGAGAGATCATCAGGAGAGCAGCTAACCTAGCATCTTCTTCATCAGATTTTAGCATTGATCTAGCAATTGATTTTCGTCTCTGTAGAATAGAATCCTTGCGTGTTTTTGTTTATTCCCACACAGGTCGTCAAGGCTGCACACCCTGTCCACTGTTGTCTGAAATTTTCATCTGCAGAGCGCAGCCATGGCAATTTTGATGACAAATTAATGTTCTTCTCTTCTCTTCCCCATTGCTTCTACCCTTTACAGAGGAGGCAGCCATGGCAATTTTGACCCCATGAGCAGGATGGCTGACACATCCAACCATCCGAGCACTGCAATGCCCTGAGAGACGGGGACCGAACGCATCGTTCCTTTGCCTCTCCTTCGTGGGCCGATAACGAACCTGTGCCCTTGGCAATGGCTTCAATTGGATCACGTCGGCACATAAGCCGTTTGTAATGCGGTTGCGCAGCGCCTAGAGCGCCCATGGCCGCCGCTTCCGCCTCAATCCCCGCTCGTCTGCGACTTCGTTCTCTTCTTGTTTGGGTGCGGGGGATGGCGGAAGGAGTGATCTGTACGGCGTGCAGCGGCGGCGCGTGGAGTGGAAGCCGCCGCCATGGCGAGGTCGTGGGGTGGGTGACCACAGCTGGCGAGCCGCCATGGCGAGGTCGTGGCCGCGCTGCGGGTTTCGGTATTTTCGCAATAACTCCCTTGACATTTTGCAATAACCCCTCTAATTTGTATCGCGATCAATGGTCACGATCCAAATTAGGGGGTTATGTGAAAATATTTGGATCGCGACTATTAATCGTGATCCTACATTTTGCACAAAACACCCTATTTATTTGCAAAACAGCCCCTCCTCTTCCACGGCTCCGGCGACGGCCGCCTCGTCGCGGCGAGCCCCTACCCCACGGCCACCGGATCTTCCCCGCTGATCCCTCCTTTTATATGGGCTTATAAGAGGCCTACCGCGCGTGGGGTGCGGTGCGGTGGCGTTGCTCCGGTTCAGCGATGGATGAGGGACGACGACGAACACGAACCAGTCGCCGGCAGTGCTCGGACGGCGGCGATCCGGAGCTCACATGGGGCTGCGAACCACAGATCTCTGGAGATTGGTACCATTCCTCGGCCTTGCTCCAGTTCTAGAAAGAAAATAAATCCTTCTTGCACTGCAATCTCATTCCAAGTTGTCAGCTGCTAGTATCTCCAAACGCTAAATCCACTGCACAATTCTCTGCAATTGACATTCCAAGTTGTTCCCTGCTGCAGTGTTTTCGGTCTTCTCAGGCAGTATAATTTGATCTTAAATTGATTTCTACATGAACCACATCTGATTA
This sequence comes from Eleusine indica, assembly GCA_030378355.1. Taxonomy (NCBI): domain Eukaryota; kingdom Viridiplantae; phylum Streptophyta; class Magnoliopsida; order Poales; family Poaceae; genus Eleusine; species Eleusine indica. Next base: position 4,428,377 of record CM059497.1, on the reverse strand, counting down.
TTTCAGATGCCGCATGTCTGGACACTACGTTTCCCTGCTGTCTGTTCAGTAAAGTTCATTCAGATAATACGAAAAAGACGTTAATTTGCAACCGATCGCTTGTAATCTGGGGTAACAGTTTTGCTTATCAAAACACTGCAAGGTACAAACTCACACGAGCAAATATAGGAAAAGACTAATACATGCTTGTTTGGACAATACTAATACTAGTCATCATTTTCGTTTAACTCAACTGACACCTTGGTTACTCCCCCAGTGCAAAGGCAGTGGCGTCGAAGCTGTCAGACAGACCGGTGCCTGTCTTGAAGGTGACCTTCTCCGGCGCGGCCTCAGGAACATACACCTCCACGACGCTGAGCCACAGCATGAGCTCCTTGGTCTTGACGCCGGTGATCTTCCTCAGCTTGCCCTTCTCTGCGAACGCCGTCACCTCAGCAGCGTAGGACACGGTCTGCTTGATCTTCTTGAATGTGTGTTCGACCTTCTTCTTCCCCTGCACCAGCCACATGAACCCTGTGGCGCGGTTATAGCCGAACTCCTGGATGTCTTCAAGCGGCAGCAGGCCCTTGGGCAGGCCGAGCTCTTCTAGCAGCTCAATGGACTTCTTCCTGCATGTGGCGTCTCCCTTTACTACCTCTGCGCCGGTGCGGTGGCTCTCGATTTGGGACGCCATTTGGTCTTTCTAGCAGACGTTTTCAGTTTCAACCTTGAATCTGTTGTGCGCTGAGGGGCAGATCTTGTTGTGGTGGAATGTTCAGTTATGGGGTGCAGTTTATATAGAACTCTGATGGTTCTCATGCGTTGATCAATTTTGACTCTTGAACCTAGATGCACTGCTGCAGAGGTAACCGTATTTGACTTCTGACATGGCATGCATAATCTGAACCACAAAGTCGCAGACCAAGCAAGACTCATGAGCCCACTACAATTTCTACTTGTTCAACCATTCAGTGTGCAAACGGCACGAGTAGTGCGATAAATGGTAAGCACCACGCCAACTGGACAGCCAGTCAGAGATGACTGACCTGCACCTGCTTGGTACAATTGTGATTCATCACTAGAAGGCACCACGGGTCCTGTTTAACCAAGTCAAAACTTTCAGACTCCTTCATGCTGTCTAATGGAGCTGCAAGTTTCAGTTATTTCCATGAGTAAGCCAACTATGACGATGAAATGCTGAAACTATTGCATTAAAAAAATTGTCAACCACTGCAGGATGAACCGCCCTTTAATTCCCCAAAGGCAGACATCCAAGCAATATATTTCACCTGCAAATGTGAATTGAAATCTGGCCATAAGAACATTCTTCAGTTGTATTGCAGCCTCTGTTTCCTGGAGAACTTGCTGCATTTGTCTCAAACTCTAACACAGTTCACAATGCAGAGGGACAAGTAACATTTGATTCGGTTGGTCTTCCTCCTCTTCTGAACATTCGTTTGGCTGAAGAGGGAAGACTTGAAGCTTGCCTTACCTATCCTTGTTCTGAATCCAGCCAATTCTTTGTAGTGGCAACATTGTTTGGTGGTTCGCAAGTTGAAATTTAAACAGGAATTCGAGACATTGATAATTTCTGAGATAATCAAAAGATGAGCTGCCTTACTAAGAGTGAATAAACAAGAACATAGGGCATAACCGGGCTCCATAAACGCCACCATCCCCGATATCAAGGGCATGTAGAACAGACAGAGAATGGTCAGAGCATCATACGTAAATTATTCACTGTAAGTGGCATTGTTGACAGACCACATTGCCGTACAGTCAGTGCAACATGGCAATTCCCGGACATATTTCATACAAAAGAAACAAAACAAACATAACACAGACAAAGGCAGCAAATGAGAACTTTCTCATGTGGAAGCCACCATTGTTCTTCAGTAAACTCTAAGCAGATGAATGAACTATAAGCCTACAGGTGCAACTGCTCTCTGAGTCCCGAACAATGAATAAAAACAGACTCTGCATACAGAAACTAGTATTAAGCTGCAGCACCGTCCTCCTCTTTCCTTTTGCGTGCCCACCGTGGGCTAACCTCAATAAGCCGATGCGGCATAAGCTGCCTCTCCTTTCTGGTCAGTTTCTTATAGTTGCTGACCCTGAGTTTAGCAATCTTTGCCTCTTCCTCAGCTGTAGCTTCTCTAACCACCACTGTCAATCTGCACCTTGGCCGTACCATGATACCACACCTCCCTTTTGCATGGTATGACAACCTCTTCAGGAAAAGCCCCTTCCCCACAAAGGCCTCCTCTGCAGATTTGAAGATAAGGCGAAATTACTTAGTCTAACAAAAAAGGATATATATGGGGGTAGTGCATTCTTAGTTAAGAACTTACCCACAATAAGTTTATCAGGATCCAGCCCATGGTTGTGAGCTGCATTGGCACGGGCAGAATGGATCACCTGCACCAATTGGTAAGAAGTGATCATGAAAAACATTGATGGTCCCTTGATCCTATCAATCACAGGAAATAGTTGGGTATCAAAAGTTAGCTAATTAACAAACCTGGTAAACGGTTTTGGCAGCCCTTTTAACTGTCACCTGAAGTTGCAATAAGGCATCTTCCACACGCATACCTCGAACCAGCTTGGCTACTAGATTCACCTTCTTGGGGCTCTAAGAAAATTCCAGAAAGCATTAGAAATATCAGAAACATCTCTTAATAATATTAGTAAAATTGTCATGCAGTATAATACTCATTTCAATAAATATGTATGTCTAAATATTCTAATCAGATGTAATAGTAACACAAACTAAACTAAAGTTAGGGAACAGGTACAGCATTGCAGCTTTAAGAAACAGGTACTCAACTATATCAATTAAGACGTTTGTGTTTTATTGTAACTATTAAAATCTTATGAAGATTACATGCCAAGAACAACACAGAACACCTACTTTATGGTACTTTCGTCATTGAAAGTTATGTTGTCAGCAGCATATCCGTGACTAGTCATTTTATATGACTAGTCCTATATTGTTTACCTGTTTGATATCTTTCTTTATGGCTTGGACCTTCAGTCGTTTAACCACAGCCCCACTTTTGCCAGTTCCTTCAGCATCACCCAATGGAGGCGTCAAAGGAGAAGAAACAGGAACCATAGCATCATCTGCAGCGAGTGACCTTGTAGTTGATATTCCCTACAATGGAATATATCAATGATACATGTGACTATGTAACTCTAGAAATTTAGTGCTATGCAATTTTCTCCCAAACATAACACAAGCAAAAGATGACGAGGCATCCAAGCAATCCTATCAAGACACCAAAATGACTTCACCAGTGACAAGCACTCAGTACTTATGGAGACATTATTATGTATGCACATCGAACTTAGTTTAGCAGTGAAGTGATGAATTAGATCCTTCAGTGGGGTCTTCCCTTTCTCTTCTCACAAACAAGAAAACAAGGCATACCAAAACATAGCAGCATGTGCAGAGTGCATTACAGCAAAGTAGATCCTTGAAGAACTGAGGACGTTTACTGGAATACCATGGATGTCTAGGAATCACAAACAACTCACCTAAACCCTACAATGAATAGCTGTAATTTTAACATTTTACTAAATGATCATGCTAAGGTAGTCACACTGACAAAAATGATCATGCTAAAAGTGGAATTCTGGACAGCAATCAGTTTGCAACATCAGTGCTAGTGTGCTACACTTGTTTCATTAAACGAATTTAAAACGGAAGCAAATTTGTTATCATTAATAAGCTTAGTTCTAAATAATCACTAATACAAGTGATACCACATACATTTTATCTGTTCAAATAAAACGCAGCCATTTCATGTACACGAATAGTATCTAGATGGAAGAGAACATAGCAAACAGATCAGCACATGGTTGCTACTATCTAATCACACATTTGTGAATAGCAATCGAATTGAGCATTGAATACGTGATCCTACGGGCACATGATTATTCATCTATTGAAAGAACAGCAACGATCCACTTCTCCTCATACCCGGACGGGGAACAGCTTGGTGACGCCCTTCCCAGAACTCCCGACCTCCGCCAACAGATCCATACGTGCCGCCGCCCCGGATGCCCCAGTCTCTCGGAGCCCCAGCCACGCCGGCGACGAGTGGAACCACATCGCCGTAGCCGGAAGCGGCGGCGGCCGCTGAACCACCGCCCCCGACGCCGCGGGCTGGAGCAGTGTGACCTCGAGGGCGGATATGGCGCGCCGCCGGAGAGGCGCCGCGCGACGTAGCATGGAGTACATGGCTGCTGCTGCGACGGCGACGGCGGCGGTGGTTTAGGGTTCTCTGATCGAGAGGAGAGAAGGGAATGAGTTATTAGGCTCAGGACGCGGCAGTCGAGCGGGACAACAGATGGGCGCCACGTTGCAGATCCGACGGCTCTTAATTTTGGATGACGTGGTTATTTAGCATCGTGATGAGGCAGAAACAATGAGTCAGTGTGTGATGTTACCTGCACCGCCAAACGAACTTTTAAGGGAGATTCCGAAGTTCTCGCAGCTATCTTTTATTATGTGGCATACTTGGAGCGTTCAAATTCTTATCATTTTTGTTTAGGACCTATAGATGGTTCAAAGAAATGTCAGAGTTCAAATTCTTTGAAACATATAGTTATATTATAGGGAATGATGCTTCTGAAGTATTTGTATTCAAGTTTAAATCTGAAGGAGGTAATTTAAATCTATCACGAAAATGGAATCCTAGATTTAAATATCCCTATATCTGCTGCAGCAAAAAAAACAAAGAAAAAGAACACTAGAATATAGAGGCCAGGCCTTTTTGTGAAAGAGGTATGGGTTGGAGGCCCATTCTCCATTGCATTGGGACGGCCCGTAGGATGATGATGCCTCGTGTCGGCTCATTCACATGCAGGGCAGAGCAGGACGACACGAGTACACGACAGGCATTAGGACACTCTTAATGCATAGTTTTATCTTATATTTTTTAAAAATGTCATATTGAATTTAAAGATTTAGTTTGATATATGAAATAGTCTCTCTCAATGAATAGTTTCATCTCACGATTTCATATATAAGTTATAGCATTAAATTAACATCTATTTGTTACATCAAAATTGATCAAAATATGTTGGGATGAAACTCTATGTTCTCAATGAGAGTTTAATTGGAGTTTCATACCTATGAAATAGTACCAAATGAGTTTTATCCCTATAAAACATATTTACCCAGTTTCATATTAATTGCTACGTCACGTCATCTCTTTTGTGTATATGATATCTTATTTAATATTGATAAAACCCCCACTGAGACTGCCCTTAGTCACAAACTTATCACATGCCTCTCTGCGTTTCAGTGCCATTAATTAAGCTATAAGAAACCGGCCCGTGATACTCTAGTTCAACCTGTCGAGCCAGCACCTGCACCTCCTCCTTGTGCTCCTTTCGTCTGGCAGCGCCGTGTCGCCGTCACGGTTCACAGATGAGGCGAAACCGAGTGCGGCTATAGCTGCTGCTGATTCGACGGTCGGCTAGAAGAAGCGAGTAGCTAAGCTTACATTAGGATTGAGCTCAAGGGATAGATAGAGATTGATTTCAACAAAAATTGGCTACATGCTACTCATTCACATTTCTCGTTTTTTTTTTTTTACCGAGATCTCAAACACTCCGGAGAGAGGCCAGCTAGCCCGTTTTATTTACTTCTCTTTCTCTTTCGACAACCTGCCCTGCCTACTTGAGATTTCAATAACTGAAGATACAAAAAGATTGCAGCGGGTCTTGTCGTCCAACACACCACAAGGGGGCTGTCTGGTGCCCACCTTTTGAATACACCATTCATTTAGTATTTTTTTTATACGTTGTATGTCTCCGTGCACCACCTGAGAATCAAATCAACGCAAATCAATCGTCCCATCAGCCAAGCTAGCACCGGCAGGGGCTTGAATGGAAGAGCATGGGTAACCATTTTTTTTAACAAAGACATGATTCAAGCTAAGAACTCACTTAAATTTGTATCTTCCAACTTAACACCCACTTTTAAAATTCTTCTTCCAAGCGCGCCTTTATTACATCATCAAAGAGTTGGACGCAAGTGACTTTTGCAATTACTTCACTATCTTCTCCGATCCCGCATCGATCGCCCATCACATCCGTCCATCCATTCAAAGCATTCTCGTGACCAAGAGCACATCACGGTGGTCATGGATCCCAACACCATCAGCTGGCAGAAGTAACAGCATTGTTGAAAAAGATCAGCAAACGGTCGGCCGGCGCCGTGCACTTTTGCTCTGAACTTTTTGTGCATCCGAAAGCGATCCGTCGCCTGATCTTTCGTTCTGGAAAGAGCAAAAGCTCACGCTCGCGGTCTCGGTCGATGCATAAGCCCACCCGTGTGTGTTTTGCCACTTTCCCTGTGTCTATGTTTTATATGGCCGTCAACCGAAACAGAGGCAACTGGGAATGGGAATATTCCCGTGTCACATTCAGAAATCACTTGCAACAATTCAAAGATGCAGAGATTCATGATGACTCCCTCCTTTTTCTTATTAGCAAGCTAAAAATTGTACAAACTTAACATGATCTCCACATTTCTTGCGTAGTTACGACTGGCTGCTGGTGGGTTTTGCTATCTCGATAATTTACCGCAATTTGTATTTTATTTTGGAAAAAGGTACGCACCCAAGCTACGCAGGAATCCTTTTGAAATAATATTTTTTATTCCGGATATTGTTCTCTATTAGGGTAAAGGAATTGCATGATGGTATTGCATGTGATCGGTTGGAGGTTTCTAAGGGACATGCACATGATGATAGATAGCGATGTGTGCGACGTGCGTCAATCAGTAGACGCGGTATAACGATTCGGCTCAAGGAACTAGACAAGAAGGAAATTCTATAGCCTTAGAAAAATAAAAAATAGTACCACCTCCAGCCACAAATTTTAGAATATCTGCATTCAATCAAAATCAGTTATTTTCTAACATGACTGGCAACAGCAAAACATAACAAAGATATAACAATATAAAACAGTGCTACTAGATTGGTTGTGAAACCAATTATTATAATGTATTTTTATTCAAAACAATTTACTTTTATATATATTATTACGTAAACTTTTCTAAAAATGACGTGGACACATTTTAAAAATCCTTATAAAAAACAGAGGAGGTTTTGTGCAGTGACCTGGCCAGCTAATTAGGTACGGAGATCGTAGTTGCACCTGCGTGATGAGCAGAGATAATGGTTCCGTTCCATCCGTATGCTACGGAATCACGGACGGGTGGCCATGTCCAGACACAAGACAAGACAAAACACAGGACCACACATCCAGTCATCACCATGCTCATCTCACTCTGGCCCCTGCTGAACATCATGTGCCGTGTGCCCAACTTGCTTAGGTATGCTGCGCACGATTCATCTATCAGTGTCCTCCTGCTATTATTACCGGCCCCCGTTCGATTCAGTGTGTTATGGTCGATGTATATGATGTATATATATGCTCCATGCTTATGATATGGTCTAACTAATCCAGATTTGAAATGGAGAATATAATCCACAAGTGAACTAACCAATCTCCACCTTCACAAATTACGAATAACAATAATGGTCGATAGTTAACTAGGCTCACCCCAATTTAATTATCCGCAACTTTTCTTTTGGCTAAATTAGTTGAGGTCCGGATATTCAATGGATTAGACGAGATGAGTACTATTATCCTTTTGGATTAGATAATTAATTAGGCTTTCCACGAAGGTCGTCATCGTCATCTAATAAATGCCAATGCCAGCGTGTGGGCACTCGGTTTTAGGAGCACTACCGGACAGCTGCAGGTACCCACTGCCACTGAGGACATGTCATGTCGTCGAATGAGGCTGGCACTGGCAGGGGCAAAACAGGAATTTTACAAAACATAATTTCCAGTTTTTGGAAAAGGATTTAATATGCAGATCGTGATTTTTCTTACAAAAAAATGTGCATAGATCTTAGGTTGCTCCTAGTCTGTTTAACTCTTTCCTTGCTGGCTGTCATTATGCTAAGTACTGTGGACGGTGAAAACTAAGACCAATTCCGGCCCTAAATTAGAGTAGAGGAATCATCTGGTTGGGACCAATGTCGTCTAACACGTCGCTAGAGAAAACTTACTGCTACCAGTAGTTTTGTTGATTAAGACTTTGAGAATATATTAAACAAATGTGTGATCCATCATTGCACTAGTTTAAGGAATCAAACAACCATTTCAGTGGGCCTACCATGTTGCTTGCTCGCTCGGTGCTTGGTGACTATGATTTGAAGGACGCGTGGAAAGGTTTGCTGCTTTGGTGTCCCGTAGTATTATCTCTTTTCTTGAAGCAAAGCTTTACGCGGGGAAATAGAGATGAAGCTAAAAATTCACCCTGAAGGTCTGTCCACAACGTAAGATTTTCCATGGAAACTCTTAGACAGTGTCACAGATTGTCAGCAAAATTCATTGATGTTCAAATACTTATTCCTTAATAATTAGCGGAATCATCGGATGTGTGAAGACGAAAGGACTTTTAGCTTAATGGTTAAGATATCCGAGTAATACTTCAGAGACCCAGGTTTAACTTCTAGTAGGAGCGAATTTACGTGGTCTGGTTAAAAAAATCCTCTCATCTGACTCCACACTAAAGCATGGCTTAAATTAAGACCCGATGCACACTCACATGAGCAACATGACCGTCATGTAAGGGTGGAGAAAAGGAGGTTTAGGGATTTTTTTAATTTGTATAAGAAATCTTCTCTTATAACAATATTCGGGGACCGTCATACCCTCGCAGGTTAATTTTTTTTTATCGGATGTGTGAAGCAAATACACTAATCTAAAGATTCTCATCAGCTTGTAAAAGAAAACCTGAGGGAAAAATGCTGTCTTTCCAGCCAGCTTTCCCAGCAGCTTCAACTTGCACCGCCATCACAGAGTGCTCTGTATCCGTACGGAAATGTGTACCTCATCTCGTTCTACTTAGCGGCCCCAAAGGCCAAAAGTAGAAACCGTCACAGGATGTTGAGTGGATAATCTCTCTCCTGGCTTTTCCTTTCCTCCCTGAGCTGGTACTGGCAGCAAGGCAATTTCAGCCCCCCAAGCGAAGGCCTCTCTTTGCAAACCTCCCTGAATTGCATCGCATCACTCTCTCTCGCTTCTCTCCACAAACTGCAAAGCCATCACTCTCCCTTCCCCTGTCCCCTGCCGGATTGCAACGATCTGCTTTTCTCCTTCCTCTTCCATTTCGAGTTCGTACCTAACCTGTTTTCTGTTGTGAATCTTCCGATCTCATGGTTCCATGACCCTGAGCAACTCGAAATGTAAGGCCAAGAACCGCAACACAAATCTCCTCAACATACGTGCTGTATCAAAAAATCGATCTTTTCCACCCCACAAAACCCGCTTTTCCCTGCCATAAAGTTTTGATTTTGGGAAGCTTTTCTGGCACGAGAGATTTCCGTTACTTACGTATTGATCTCCAGCAGAAGAACCGTTAGTCGGGTTCGTGCAAATTAACGCCTCGGTTCGTTTGCATTGCTTTGAAGAAGATCCGTCCTCTGCGTGACGGGACTGACTGCAGGCCTTCTCGGGAGATGAAGAGCCTACAGTGTTTCAAACAGAGTGGGGGCAGCGGCGGCAATGGTGGGAAGCGGCTGGAGCGGCGGCTGTCGCTGGGTGACTACAAGAAGGCGGTGTCGTGGTCCAAGTACCTGGTGGCGCCGCCGGGCGCCAGGATCCGGGGCGGCAGCGAGGAGCTGTGGAGCGCCGACCTGTCCAAGCTGGAGATCCGAAGCAAGTTCGCCACGGGCCGCCATAGCCGCGTCTACTCCGGCCGGTACGCCGGCCGCGAGGTGGCCATCAAGATGGTCAGTCAGCCGGAGGAGGACGCCGCGCTCGCCGCCGAGCTCGAGCGCCAGTTCGCCTCCGAGGTCGCGCTCCTCCTCCGCCTCCGCCACCCCAACATCATCTCGGTAAGAGCCACAATTTTCTTTTACTTTTACAGCGCATTTTTTATTGGAACGGATTTATATGAACGGTCCCAATTCGCTGCTTCGTGCAAATTACCATGTGAGCATTCCTGGGTCTTATCTCTGCCGCAAGTGTGACTGAAACTCTGTTCTGATTGAACTGGGTCTTATCTGGTGGGGACTGCACGGAGTAGTTGTCTGTGCCATTCGAGAGATCTTCCAGCTCTCTTTTCTGTGATGCATCCTGGTCCCGGCTGTTCATTTCTCCAGCCGACAGTGGAAGATCTGTCTCCCAACTACTGCCTGATACTCCATGATCTCTGTTTATATAAACCTTGATTTGCACACTGAATTACGAGTATGCAACAAAAGAAAAATAGAGAAAGCTTTAACGCTTTTGTATGCACATATGTTTAGATAGATGCCATCGTTATGAGATGCTGAATAAGATCCTGTTCAAGTAAGGCAGTTGTTTCATTTCATTCTTTCACCTGGAACTGGAAGGTCATACTCATACAGCTCCCAAGTCTGATGTTCAGGAAGCACTAATGAAGTATTGTCTAAGCATAGAGCGAGAACAAAGCAGATATGGGGGGTATGACAGAGCCCCAATGGATTGATAAGGATTAAACCTCCCAGAAAGTAGTCTATCTGCGGGCACCATCAGGAGGAATTATAGTTTCCTCAAAAAGATGCTGAATGATTATTCGTTTGAAAGAAGTTTTCAGTCCAAATTTCCCGTCTCACGTCATAGTTCCTTTCTTAGTCCAATCCGTGAGGTAGGCTGCTGTAGGAGTTGTTAGGCTAACGATCTTCACATTAAAGGTGGAACCTTTATGCTTTGATATGATTGGAGGAAGGATGGGGTAAAGATAAGGTATGAACAGAATCGTGCTTACCTAGGTAAGCTGACGAACACGGGGAAAAGCTTCTCTCTATGGAACAGTATGAAATTGATATTTGCGATAGTGAAATGACTGATATTTATAACCTCTGATGGTACAATTGGTTAGGAAAACTTATCCTCCTCTCTGTATCCTTTTCATGATTTTATAATCAATCCCAAACTATCGGTAAGTAGTGCTCTTAGTTGGTAATTGCACTTTTTTTTTACTTCTATTTGGTGATGTCAGTTTGCTTTTGAATGGTTTTTCTACACCATGTTCTCTAATACTAACTGAAACTTTGCATTCGTGCACGTAAATAGTACTCCCTCCATTCATATTTACATGTCATTCTAAGGTTTGCAACTTTTCTACAATTACATGTCATTCTCGCTTTCCAATGCACATTTCTCTCTTCCCAATACAATATTCTCTTTTTCCACTATATCTCTATCTCTATCTCTCTCCTTCTCGTTTTCAGTGCACCCATCTTTTTACTTCTCCTTATTTCCCATGCCCAACTCCAAAAATGACATCTAAATGTGAACGGAGGGAGTAGTAGACCGTACATCAATCATAGGCTATACTTGGAGAATGATAAATTCAATTTAGCTATTCACTGAAAGTACTTGATGCAAAAGATTTTATTTCTCTATGTTCAATAGAGTTGTTGATAAATCTTGGTGTACAATCATGGCAAAAAGCTTGTTAGCATTTTCCTATTTGATTAGTTAAATCATCGTGTGTGACATTGTTTTTGCTGGAAGGAAGTGTATTGGCATTGTGAAGATGTTGGAGGTAAAGTGATCCATGAACCAACGGATATATTGAGATTATTTTTATCCTATGTTTGATATGATAGGTCATGCCATCTACCGCACCATAGGTGACAGCATACTAGTTGTGAAGTTTTAGGAAAACGTTTTTTCAATAAATAGGTGGTCGACCATGGTTAATATTCAGGCTTAGTTATTTTCATTTCTAAAAAAGAAAGTATATTACCATTAAGTGCTAGAAAAATTGACACAAAGAGTGATAGTTGATGTACATACAAAACATCTGTCTCACACATCACTTTAGGATGTGCTTACCTTGCTCACTTGACCCTACGAGTCACATACAAAACATCAACCTCAACAGCAACTCACAATCTAATTTTGCACAATAGCCTGTAAAGCTCTGGAAGGACCTAAATTCAAGTGGCATGCCTGCATATGATCATATAACTTGGCTATATTAGTTTCATACTATGTTCCATATAGCATCCTGAGGCCTGAGCTATTTAATAATGCTAACAGATGTGTTGACTGTGTCTGATTTGGTATATATGCTCTAATATCTTTTTTCCTCTTGCAGTTTGTTGCAGCATGCAAAAAACCACCAGTTTTTTGTATCATCACTGAGTTCATGGCAGGTGGTTCCCTTAGGAAATATTTACATCAGCAAGAGCCTCACTCAGTACCCATTGAACTAGTTCTGAAATTAGCTTTGGACATCGCTCGTGGGATGAGCTACCTACACTCTCAGGGAATACTTCATAGAGACCTTAAATCAGAGAATATACTTCTGGGGGCCGATATGTCAGTCAAAGTGGCAGATTTTGGGATTTCATGCTTAGAGTCACAGTGTGGAAGCGGTAAGGGGTTTACAGGAACCTACAGGTGGATGGCTCCAGAAATGATCAAAGAGAAACATCATACTAGGAAAGTTGATGTGTACAGCTTTGGAATTGTCATGTGGGAGTTATTAACATCTTTGGTTCCATTTAGCGAGATGACTCCCGAGCAAGCTGCTGTTGCAGTTGCACTGAAGGTATAGTTCTTGATGTTATGCACATATGCATTTATCGGTGCATGAGAGAGATTTTTTCAGAATGCATACATTCATCTACCAATCTCTTGTAACTAAAACCCTTTTATGCAGAATGCTAGACCACCACTGCCTGCTTCATGCCCTGTGGCAATAAGCCATCTGATAACGCAGTGCTGGGCGACCAACCCTGACAGAAGGCCTCAGTTCGATGACATTGCTGCGATCCTTGAGAGCTACAAAGAAGCTCTTGATGAGGACCCATCTTTCTTCTTGTCGTACATACCGCCTCCAATGCATCATCACCACCACCACCACCACCACCATCAGCACCATCAGAGGCTCCTCCGGTGCTTTCCTCGCTGCATAACCATGCGAAGGTCTGCATCTCTGAATGTATGAGCCCGAGGTGGCCTTTGTTCATCGGTGCCCTGTACAATATGCTCCTCCTTTAGACCTTATCTTTGTTTTTTTTTTGTCTATGCGGTGGCCCTCTATTATGCGGCATTAGCATATGCTATGATTTAGTTTTTCTTTTTTGGGTTGGTAAATTATTTCTGTCATTGATGAGTACGTAGAGATGATAGGCAGGCAGCTTCCGGTTATTATCTATGGATGCCATTTGCTTTGAGAGATGGAAACATGAAAGGGCCTCAGTAACTGTAATATAATTGAGCTCTTCATTGAATCCTTTTTGTGCTTCTGCCTAAAGTTATTACAACTCAATGCAATGCATCTCTTCGGGATTAGTACCATGCAGATGTAACTTGTACAGTACATATGTGCAGGCAGAAAAAGTAAGTGCCTGAATGATCGTGTAGCAGCTATAAATCTGTCTGCCTTTGTTCAATAACGGAAATTCATCCAAAGTTTCAAATGAATAACGTGAGAGGTCTAAAATAAACGGAAAAAAAAAGATTAGACTTAGGTCCTGTTTGTATATCTCCAGTTTTTAAGAAGAGGGTCTTCAAACAGATCAGTTTTTTTTTGTCAATTTCTAAAAATTGGTTTATGAGTTTTTAAGAAACCCATAATCTAGGTTGGACCATCTAATACTAGTTTTTAAGAAACCAGTTTTTAAAAACTGAGATCCAAACACTCCTATGTAGTTTTTTTTATAAACCAGTTTTTAAGAAACTGATTTATAAATCAGTTTCTTAAAAACTAAAAGGGATCCAAATAGAGTCTTACTATTTTGAAATCTGATACCAGTATTCAAAATAACAAAGACAGACATAGTATGCTCTGTCTAATAATTTTGTCATACAGCCATCTCCATCAAAACTCCCCCTTAGCTTCAGCTCCTCTCCCCCATCAGTTCCGGCTTTTCAACCTCTTGGATGACTGCTCCTGTCTGCAGCTTCTCAAGATCATAGGCTTGTCCAGCTTGACAAGACATTTTAGCCTACTTGACCAGACTCTCGACAATTCACGCTTCTCTGCACATACCACTAGGCTCTCAAGTTATGAAACACGGATACTTCAAAGTACAGTGTATCGGATACTTGATACGTATTTGAGATACAGATACATGTTGGATATGTATTCACCAAGTATCTAAATAAAAATAAATAATAAAAAATTGGATACTTTAGCTGATATATATTAAACCAGTTTGACCTGCTAGGGAATATGTTCAGGTCCAGTATAGGATAATCCCCAGCTACCATTTGATTGTGTACTGGCTCTTCTGTCAGCCTTACATGATTTGTAACATCTGTATAATGTTTTGTCATATTAAATCGGGTTGTCTTATAAACTCTTAACTTTTGCTAGGTTTGTAAGTTTATATTATAGCTCAGATTATTTTTAAAAAAAGTAAAACATATTCACGTAAATAACGTATTAACATATTTGTATCCGTGAAATACTGATACACGTATCTGTATCTGTATATCTCAAGCACTCGCATGGGAGGAGCTTGTCTTATATCTAGGTACATCATTTTCCAACTTCGACAGCTCATCTGCTGAAAACATGTCTCGAGGATCACCAAAAGCAATTCTCTCCACGTGACATACCATCTTCAGTGCTGTTATAAGTTTCACGAATCACGAGGGCCCAATCCTCGCAGCTGATGCCACCAGCTTCGCGCAAGGGCCCAGTAACTTTCTTTGCACAGCAATCACAGTCATACAGAGTGCACGCCAACGCAATGATACAATCACTAATCATCTCTGGTTAACGATTCAGGACCGTTTTCAATCCTTGACACATCTGGAGCCGGTCCTCCTTATCAGGCATGAAGCTATACAAGAGATTCCTGATGAGTGATGCCCCACATCATCTCCATCACAGCGTCATTGTACAGGCAGGGAATTCGCAAGCATGCTTGGACGATTGATTTGTATACTCAGGCTTTCCGATAGCCAGTTTCTGCCCAGGGCTGCAGTACTGCTTGAGCATTTTACTGAGCTTGTCGCTAACACCAGTGTCAGGGTTAATGGCGGCGGATTTGTGCTCGAAAAATTGGAAATCTTTCCGTATTATGCATCTCGCCCTGTATCGCTTGCCAAAGTTTGCCCGAATTTCCTCCAGGGCACCTGGTCGCATGAGACGGACCCCGTCAAAAGCGAAGATTGCGAAGCTGGAGGGTGTCTCGAACAACACACAAATTGCTCCGTGATACCCCCAAACTTGCAGCTATGTCGGCGAACGACGTCGGCGAAGGAAGAGTCAGGCGCCGCCGCCCATCGAGGTCCAGATTCTAGATCGAGACGGCGAGAATTTACAGCTGTCAGACAACACAAGATTAAACGTGACCTCCCATATTGCATCACAATATTATATCGATCAACTAATGCGATGGGCCAAGGCCGAAATAATTCTGAAGATAGCACTGATAAGAGCATCTTTAAGAGCTCTTCAATAACTATCTCTAAATCAAATTATTGGAATTTAATAGAAAAATCATTCTTCAATAACCCCCTAAACACCTCTCTATTTTTATTAACTCTTTAAAACAATTTCAATTGTAGATAAAACAAGGGAATAAATTGAGGTCCCTAATCCAACTCATCCAGCTGGTAACGTCTCCCAACAGTTTAGTAAATTACTTGCATAGTGATTTGATGCAAAATTGAGTACTCAAGTGAGCTTAGTAAATCGCATGCATGAGCATGACATGATAAAGTATCCTGCCCACGTGATTGTGATTTTGATGACTGAGTGACGTGCGTACAACGTACCTAATGCTCCAACGCGCGGCGATCACGATGGAGACGGCGAGCTCTTCGAGACTTCGATAACCCGCGACCCGCGATACTGCAGACCTTCAGTAATCTGAGATGCGTTGGTAATTAGATACTACGGTGTTTAGGGCGGTGAGTCGACGTGATTAGTAATGGTGAAGAAAATCAGTCCCAATTTAAATTGATTTTTAGTCCAATTTTAGGAGAATTGTTGGAGGAGGAGAGAAAATTAGACCCTATTATTTTTGGGGCTATTACGTTTCTACCATTGAGCCGGATTTCAATTATGCTTTTATCTCTATTTTTCAACTTTGCGATTTTACCCCTACGATTTGAAAATGAATGAGCCGTTTGCCCCTGCTGTTTAACACCGTTAGTCTAATCCGGATTTCGAATTAAAAAAAATTTAAAAAAGGAAAAGCCTATGGGAAAAAGACTACATTGCCCTCTCCCTATCTTCTCCCCTTCTTCCTCTTCCCACTTAGTCTGACCTGAGCGAGGGGGCGGCACGAGTCCATCCACGCGTGGGCTGCCTCGTGACCAGACGGAGGGAGGATGCCTCGCGGGCGGGTGGGCAGATCCGGCAACAAGGCGGGTAGATCCGCCGATGTAGCGGTGCCAGGCTGCCTCGCGGACGGTGGCGGTGGGAGGCTGCCTCACGGGGAGATTCGGTGACAGGGCGGGCAGATCAGGTGACAGGGTAGTGGGAGGCCGCCTCGCGGGCGGCGGCGGCAGGAGGCCTTGCGAGCGGGCAGCAGCGGCGGCGGCAGGAGGGTGTCTCACGGCCGGGTGAGTAGATTCGGCGATGGGGCGGCGTGAGCAGGCATGCGCGACGCGCTCGACGTTGGCGCGTGAGCAGGCGACGCGAGTCCATCCACTCGTGGACCAAATCCCAACCCGACCCCGTCGCTACCGTCGTCGCCGAGATCGGCGCCGCGAGGCTCGTCTTCTCTCCCTCCGACGTCCTCGGCACCGCCGTCCCCACTCCCTCTTCCGCCGGCTGGTCACGCCTGTGGCCGAGGCGCTGGACCGGAGCGGCGTGCCCTTCGTGCGGGTCGTGGGCCCTATCGCAAGGGCATTTTGGACTTTTCATCTCACATTTACCACCGTTAAGAGCACATAACTGGACAGGGGTAAAACGTGCCTTCGTTTTAAAATCATAGGGGTAAATCGCAAGATTGAAAAATAGAGGGTAAAATTGCAATTGAAATCCGGTCTAGAGGTAGAAACGCTATAGCCCCATTATTTTTTGGGCTGCTCCTAAAAGAAGATTCTTAGGAGTAATTTTTTGGGACTCTTTTGGAGATGCTCTAAGAAAAACATTTTTAAAGGAGGCTTCCTAAAAACCCCATGAATTTTTTCTATTCTGGTTCCATCATAGCATTTCTTATTTTCTTTTTTTTTCAGACCTAAATTGCGATGTGAATGGACTCTAATGCCCCTCTCTCTCTTTCTGGTGACCGCTCCCCGTGACTCCCACCACCGAAGCCATCCCCAAACCCTAACGGCTGTGACGACGGCGAGCGGAAAAGGAGAGAAGCGGAGGGCGCGAGCGGCAGAGGAGGGAAGCAGTGACACGGGCGTGGGCGGCCGAGCGGGCGCGGTCGGCGAGGCAAGCCACGGCGGGAGCGGGCGACTCAACGGCCCACGGCTGGGAGCGGCCGATCTGGGAGTCGCATGCCGGCGACCATTGCTCCATTTTTTTTCATTTTTTTATTGTCTTAAAATTAATTTTCGGGCAGCAAACAACAAATTTTCGTGTCTTCACAATTTAATTTCATAAAAGAAATGATTTTCGAATTTGTTTTCGATTTTCTGGACATGGAACAGATGATTTGGTGCACGGGGGCATAATGGTCCATGCACATATCTGTTTTGGCTTAAAAAAAATAAAAAGTTGAAAATAGGCTGGTTTTGACATATTAAGGCATGTACAGTGGTCCAGATAGCAGCCGTCTAATATACACTTTCATGTTATTTCCAGACAGCATATAATACATATTCTCCAATGGTCGTCTTTAAATGTTGTCTATTAGAGATCTTAACCTCTTTGACTTTTGCATGCACTGAAGGGATAAGTGTTGATTTAAAGTAAGTTTTAATTTCGTAGGTTATTTTGTGTTGTGGTACACTGGTATGTCTTCATGAATGAACGTGAAAAGAGATAAACATTGCTATACACAATAATGAAGTGTTATAAATTAATTGTGCTAAATTATTGAATTGTAGTAATTGAACAGGTTAAGAACCTTTTTACTTGGTATACGATGCTATAGGTGAAATATATAATATTATTATTTATAGAAAATGAAACTGAAATATATAAAATAATCTGCTTGTATAAGCAAGTTGTAGCCAGGGTTCGAATAACTGGTAGAAACCAATCGGTTACTCTGGTTAACCGGATAACCGGTTCCGGCCGATTACGTTAACCGATCAATTAGCCGGAGAAAACCGGACTTAATACTATAAACAATACGATTAACCGATCGGTTATCCCGGTTAACTAGTCGGTTTTTCATCGAACCGAGCCGATCGATTAATTGGGTTATTCGAACCTAGGTTGTAGCTAGGCGCATGAATCTGAATACTTACTATTTTATCCAGTTATTCCAAACAATTGGACATAGCCTCCAGAAGCCAGAAGGATTGCACTACGGCTAAATTTGCAAATTTTCGTTTAGTAATTTGTTGTTTGGATCCGGAGACTTGT
Source organism: Eleusine indica (assembly GCA_030378355.1). Lineage (NCBI taxonomy): Eukaryota > Viridiplantae > Streptophyta > Magnoliopsida > Poales > Poaceae > Eleusine > Eleusine indica. The sequence goes on along the minus strand of CM059497.1, from coordinate 4,409,875 downwards.
GTAAATTCTAGGATGTTTGACTACGGAGCTCCTCATCGGAGTTGCATTAGATTAGACACGACGGCATGGCCCATAGACCTCGCCAAGCATCGGCATCGACGCGAGATGGCACCGTCGTAGAGGAAGCAGACTACGACTCACCGCCTCGCTAAGCATCGGCATCGACGCGAGATGGCACCGCCGTAGAGGAAGCAGACTACGACTCACCGCCTCGCTAAGCATCGGCATCGACGCGAGATGGCACCGCCGTAGAGGAAGCAGACTACGACCCACCGCAGGTGAGATTTTGGAAGGAAAAATGAGAGAAATGGAGAGAGAGAGAGGGGGGTCGATCTCATGTTCTTCTCGCGCTCTGCGGACACGGGCAGCCGGAAGAGGATTCAGAAGAACTCGTGTGGGGAGAGCGGGGAAAGAGAGATTGTGTGAGCAGCGGATCGGGATGAGGAAGAAAACGTGTGAAACTGCAGACGGCATCTGCACAGTGGAAAGAAAGTCGTCGATAAGCAGCCGGATTCCACGCAAATAGATCGTCGAGCATGCACTCGACGGCTTTTCTCTCTCTTACCTCTCTCTTTCCGCGAGCTCGGACAAAAAATCCTAGGTGGACGTTTCTCCTAGACGGCTGACTCACCGTATTGTACATGCCCTTATGATGACTACCTTCCTTATTAGTGGTCTTTTATGCTTACAGCCTTTACTAAGGACGTTTTGGGGATGACTTTCCTTGTAGTGTTATTATGTGAATTGGCCTTTCCAATAGGAAAGAACGCGGCTATCAAATTCTCACACTCTGCGATGCAGCCCATAGCCAAGCGCCAATACCAGCGATGGCGGTGCTCCTTGGAGATCTACGATTGATTTGCCGGTAAGTAAACCTAGCCTGCTTGGATGGATTCCTTTGTCCCCAGCCAGATTCCAAACCAGCTTTCTTTCTCTCCTATCGAACAGCTGCGTATTCCTCCGGCCAGGCTCAAATTTACTTCAGCGATGGCCATTGACCGGTGCAGGATCTGGTGGCCGCGCCAGCAGCCGCAGCTCGAGCAGGACTCCGGTCCCGTGTCGCACATCCTTTTTGGATGGCTCTTCACTGGCGTCGGCTCCCTCGACGCCGTCGTCTCTGCGGCTATTCCTCAGGATCAGATCTTGCGGGCATTTACTACGCTTGACACCCTACAGGTCAGTATATTGATATAATTCTCAATTCGAAATTGACGTGCGCGTAACGTGATGTTTGGTTAAATGTGGTTTACCTTTATGGAATAGTTTGAGACAGAACAGAGGCATGAACATAAATTGAGTATTGATTTGTCAATTGTTGTGTTGTGAGATTCCCCTTCACGAAATGGAATGTTCATGGCTTGAATTAGATAAGCTGCTTGCTGTCTGCAGCTAATTCTGCGTTTGATGTGGCTGTTGATTTGCTGTTAAAGAACAAAGATTTATGCATCACAACTGCCAAGGTAGGGGTAGGTTTAGAAACTCAAGAGCCTCTTATGTAAGTGCTATGAATATCAGTCCTGTAGTTTTTTGTTTTCCAACCTTGAAGCTTGTGTTTCCTTAGCAAAGCTGAATTACATAATTCTTGCACTAACAACAACAACAAAGCCTTTTTATCCCAAGCAAGTTGGGGTAGGCTAATAATTCTTACACTAACAAGATATTGAATTACAACCATGTTAGCAGAGTGGCGATGTATGTTGTAGACACTTGCTATTATCATCGTAGATTATGTTTTGACATCAGGACAACTATCTGTCAAATATTGCAGTCTTGTGTTCACATACTCAACAAATCACGCCTTCTTACCGGATTCTCGCACGCTCGTTTTCCAACTGAAAAGCTTCAAAAAGAACTGAAGTCACTCGAACAGTTTGTATATCCCTCCATTGTATTCCAGTGTTCCCAAATTTATCCGCCAGGACTCACTTGGAAATGTGTAGGCCCATAACTGTCATTTTTGCACATCGCTCTATGCAGAAGAGAAGAAAATACCCTTGTGAAGAGACCAAGGTAGCGGCTTAGGTTTTAGTTGTTGTGTGCTGTCTCCATTTGCCCGTGATATTTGACTAAGCAAGGTTGATTTGGCCTCTGGCACTGCCAAAACTCACCTAACATTATCAAGTTCGTCTTCAACGTTGATCTTCACTAGGAGAGGGTAGGAAGAGGTAAATGGGAGTGGCGCTGGTGATGTAAGCGGATTCTGGCAGTGTTGAGTGGGAGAAGTGAAGAGGATTCTGGACTTACAGTCTGAAGGCTTAAGCATATCCTTGGATCAAGTGGGACTGCTCATGACTGGCTCCAAGTCCACGGTCTATCCCTTCCTTTTCTCCATCTTGAGTTCTTGACCCCTGCCTCTGCCTTCATTTTTCTTTTTTGCTCTCCTCTTCTCTTCCTCTTTCATTTGTGAATGCTGGTGCCAGTGTAGACTATCTTTGAAATTTTTATCCCACCTCTGTTATGCATTCTGACTATGTTCGTTCACCTTTAGTTGCGCAAGGTTTTGGTTTTAGTCCCTTCTCACAGTTCCAAATGTTTCATTGCCATGCAGAAAAAATACCTTATAGATCATTTGTGTCTGGATATTCCTTTTGCTTGCTTGTAGGGACCTCAAATTCTTTTACCAGTTTGATTATGAATGCAACAACAACAACAACAAAGCCTTTAATCTCAAGCAAGATGGGGTAGGCTGTTTGATTATGAATGTGCAGCATTTGTTTTGCTTGTGCATTTATATAACTGCTAATACACTGAAGAAAGAATGTAGCTGCCAATGCTTGTTATCTTAGTTTCTTTTTATTGTTCATAGTTTTCCTTGCTTAATTTTGTCTCTCATATCAGAGCACCGTCTTTTCCTCAAATAAGCTGATGCCAGCAAACCTGCAAGAATCTGCAACATTCACTATTCTCGGGGATTGTGTTGTACATCACCGAGGAGGATCAGAAGAAGACTGCTGCAGTAAACAAGAACAGCATCCTTACAGTGCACAATTTGTGCAAAAAGGGAGTTTCAGTGCAAGCAGAAAAAATGTGAGTGGATCATTTGTGACTGAGGACCAACGTCCAAGTTGTGATGGTAGGAAATGCATATGCAATTCTAATGCATTAGATGGTTTTCTGGATACTTATAGAAAGTCTGCAGTTAAAGAGGGTACCTGGATGCATTTCTCTAGCAACTCTGGAAAGAGCTTTAAGAGGAACCTAATAAAGGTTCACCACCACTTGTATCTTCATGGCCAGCAGATCAAAATGGATCATTGCCATGTATGTAAGTTGTCAACACTGTTTATGATATGCTCATATCTTATCATCTTCTGAAACATTATGATATTGTGTCTCTTTAATTTTTATCAGGTCTCTTACACTCTTCTAAATTATTTTATAGGTCATACTATATGATGTTCCTACCGTTGGCAGAAACCATTTTTCACTTGGTGTGGATGCACCTCATAAGTTGAAGCCTTCCATTAAAAAGCCAAATTGGATTAATGATCTACAAAAGAAACCACCGGTTCTTGATTTGGTATGTGCATGAATGAATGCATGCTGTTGCTTTCTCTTTAAATAGTCTGCTAAGACAGTTCACATTTTGTTTGAAGGGTCCTGTTGTTTTGGCTCTTAATTGTTCAAATGCGGCTAGGCAGCCAATCGCTCAGGAATATTTTTCCAACATTTCTCAAACTCATTTGTTCTTCAAACCTATGTAAGCATTGTCCTTTTCTCTTCTGTTTGTACTGCTTTCTTGTGGTCTTATCTTGCTGCTTGTTTATTCAGATTTGATGCCTTAGTACAAGCGACATGGAACTGCATGGGGGTACTTTTTGCTTCAGCATCAACATTTCTCTATGTCATGATTGTTCTGTTCCAAAAATGCTTGAGCTATCAATCCCTGTACTTGATGCTACAGAAGGTTTTCAAGAATTCATGGAATAACATTCATCTTCGTAGTTGTCAAATTCTTTACTGGCCTGTTGTCCTTCAAGATCCCTCCCTAAGGTAAACAAATAACTTGTGCTTCGTAATCTGAACACTGTAACATCATACTCTGTTTTAACTTAGTGTCATATTGACAATAATCGACTGAAGTTAAACTTCCTTGTTATGTTACTGGTGCTGATGACACTAAATTATATGAGCTTTTAGTACGCAGAGTGAGAGTTTACTGCTGTACTGTTTGAGATTTTATTTGTACATGTAACATTTATGCCAAGAATCATTGTTGTTTCTTAAAGAGGATGTTACATTCACTACCTACTAGTAACGATTTATTACTAACAATATTTAGCTTCACTTCCATTATCCTTGCTTCAGCTCTACTGTGAATGCCGAGCATGTGCATAAAACTGCAATTCAGAAGCATACTTTGTGGTCAAATATTGTTGTGGATCTCCTGATGGGTTTTCTACTTGGAGCTGCATGTTTGTTAAATTCAGAGAACATTTGTGCTGGGATTGTTGGTCTCGTCCACTCCACGACAGATGGCATCTTACGACCTGGTTGTGTGTGGCTGATGGGTGTTCCAGCTGGGTTTAAGCTGAATACAGAGTTGGCAGAGCTTCTGGGCATGATTTCTTTGAATGCAGTTCAAATTTACTCTACCCTTTGGTTCTTCATGGGAGGTTTCTTGAGGCATATAATTCAGGGCATTGCATTTTCTGGAATGATTTTAGGTTTCACAGTTCCAGTGTCATTCGTGATCGACATTATCCACCTTGCTACATTGCATATTACCATGCTTCACTGGTTAATCTCATTGATATATTCAAGCCAGATTCATACAGTTGCATCATTGTGGCGTCTTTTCAGGTAACAAACTGTTGGTTTGCTCATGGAATATCTGTTTTTTTAAAGGTACTACAAGTGCAGCCTATTTTTTTTGTTACTGAGTGACTAATATGAGCAAATTAATTACTATACATACAGTTGAATATAGTGATTTTTTTCTTTAGGAAGGTTTTCCAACATCAAATTCTGAGCTTAAGAAATACTACAACACATTCTCACTGCAAATTAGACTCGGTCACGCCATTATAGAATTATGCTAGGAATGACAAAGTTCTAGTAGTTATTTTCCTATATATGGAACTGGGCTTCTTAATGAGTTGAAAAGCTTAGTTGCATGATAAAACTGTAACTATAAACGTTGGAATGCTGCTTGTTTCTTATCACTTTGGTCACTTGATGTTCAATTGCTGTTTATTTGATAATATGATATATATATGTTATTACAACGATGGGTTATCTGAAGCAGTTGATTTTCTCTGAGTTGACAATGATATGTTGCTGTTTGTTTCTTGTCATTCTTTATTAGATTTCTTCTGTTTATACATCTCTTAAATTTGCTGATCAATTGCTTGCGCCATTACAGAGGGCGCAAATGGAATCCTTTGAGGCAGAGGTTAGATAGCTATGACTACACAGTTGAACAACATGTGGTTGGTTCCCTGCTGTTTACACCAGTCCTGCTTCTTATACCTACAACTTCTGTATTCTATATATTCTTTTCTATGTTGACGACAACTATCATCTGCTTGTGTGTGATGCTGGAAATAGCAGTCTCTGTAATCCACTCAACTCCGTATGCTGAGTTAGTTTTGTGGATAAGGAGGAGGCAAAGATTTCCTGCTGGATTAGTGTTGCTTTGTGTGCCATCATCATGTGAACATACTAATGAAGGTGATGACTTATCAGCACATCCAATCAGGGATTGCAGTGAAAAGAAAACCGAGCTTCTCATCCATGGACAGCCAGAATCATTAGTTTCAGAACTTCACTGCAACTATGCTAATCTTGGTAAAATATTTCTCTTAAACGTTTGCTTAGACCTATCTTATATTGATATTTGGTACATGATTGTATATGATAGCACATAGTTATATTTATCATGATTTCCATCTGCATATGTGCTACTCTGCATGAATTGTTGTTAATCCAAACACTTACAATGTTCAATTTGATTTCATGCTGGTTATCTGCATGAATGCTGAATTATCTATGCAACACGTTCATATCGTTCTTGATCCAAGTTTCCGCTTACAAAACCATATTGTAAAAAGATAGCTAACAGTAAACTAAAATCCAGAGTAAAATATCTTCCTGTCTTTTGAAGACATGCTTTTTTTTTGCAGCATATTTATAAGGTATCACCGTAGCATGCCTGCTTATATCAATAAGATGCATCTGTACATCTGTTGTAAGAAGTGGCATGCTGTTGCTTCTGTGATGTTTCTTTTGATTGCAGTCCTACTAACATAAAGGATGCCATGTGCAGTTGAAGTAATTAGATCAAATTATGAGGAAATTTTCAACAGGACTGGTTTCTCCTTCTGCAAACAATTGGCATATGGAATCCTTAGTGGTGAAAGGTTGCTGCACATTCTAAGAGTTTAATTTTTTTTTGTTGATGGCATTTGTAAATTCTTATTCTTTTGTGTTCAGGGTGCCATCATCACTGCATCTTCGGCTATCTCCTCCGTTTCCCTGGATGAATACGAGTATTCTAGAATACTGGCTGCGCTGCCGTAGTTCAGTCCTTTCATGTGCACCAAGGAGGTGACATAATCGAAATTTTGCTTTAACTGCCTGACACTCGTGGCAGATTTTGGTTTTATTGCCTAAGGCAACAACACCATTTAGATGAAGTACCAGGATCTGTTGGAATAGATGACCAAATTTTGCTCTTTTTTTTTGAAGGAAAGTTAGAAATTTTGCTTTAATTGCCCAACGCTGTAAAGCAGCAGCAACATTAAGATATTATTCTAAATTATTGCAAAAAGTTTTCATGAGATTTTTTTTGGCCAACCAATAGTTATTACTAGTAATAAAATAATTGAATAAATAACGATGCCCTCATATATAATTTTTTCTTTGCAAAATTATTACCGTTGCTGGAGTCCGCCGTCCTGCTGACTGCTGTGCTTACAGCCGTCGCTAGTCAGCGGTCTCCTCGGAGATTTTTGCTATTTTGACCAAATCGATGGGTTTCAGTAAAATAACCATCACATATTGGACTTTGCTATAATGATCACGAAACCGATACTTTTTTCTGATAAAAGAACATTGATTTTTTTTCAATTTTTGTAACTTTTTTTCATCTTTTTTTCATGTGAACTGACGAAATTGTCCTCACCCATCTCATTCCTCTCTTCCTTTCTCCCTCTTTCCCTCTCCCTCCCTCCTCAAGGCGAGCTAGCTTCGGCTCTCTCTCTCTTCTCACGGCGACGGCGAGCTGGCTTCGACTGCGGTGCTCCCATCCACCACGTAGCAAGCCAGGGCCGACGCAGCGCTCACGGCCATGGCGTGAGCCCGGTACTCCCGCGCCAGGCAGAACGCCCGGATCCCGGAGCGAATGGGCTTTCGATGAAGTAGAGCCGGGTCGGAGATAAATTCGTCACCAAGCTCTCTCTTTTTTTAACTATACATTAATACCAACAAAATGCCGATGAGTTGCTACGAGTTTGAAAAAAAAAAACTTATCCATGAAGCAATGAGGTATTAATTCATGAATTTGTTGCAACCGGTGATGGTATGGCCGAAATCAGAGAAACGACGTAGTCCGATTATGCGGTGTCAAGCGAGAGCGTAGTGATGGAGGTGATGAATCATATACGTACTGCTTGGTTATATGCAAGAGACTACATAGCTGGATTTTGGATTGTTTGTATTTTTTTTTGATCATATTCAATATTGATCCAGGACGTCTCGAAGAAGTATGTGGTTTTTTATGTCGTATCTGTATAGTATTCATGTCTCTCAACATTTTTGACACGTTTATGACATCTTATTTTTATCGCTACATCATACTCCCTTCGGATTTTAATTATTGACGTCGTTGATTTTTTTTAAGTTATATTTGACCATTTATTTTATTCGTAATATTTATTTAAATATAAAAATTTATAGGATAAGTTAAAACTTTATTTAATGATAAAATAAATTATAATAACATATTTGATAATTTTTCAAATATTTTGAATAAAACGAATAGTTAAACGTAACTAAAAATTCAACTACGTCAACAATTTAAATCCGAAGGAAATATAACATAATATATGTATATGAATCGGACATGCATGACATACGTGCAGGTTAGACATGATACAACGTATATATATAAATTGGACTCACATGACTTGACATCAAACTAATTTAATACGTAAAATCAACATAAAATCGACACCAAACTAAAACAACATCAATGACGATCTTACCTAAATTATTAAGAAGTAGAGATTAAAAAGCATTAAAAAATAGGAATGCTACTTTTCAGACTATAGAAAAATTTTGTTTTTTTTATCTATTAGATATAGATCCAAGTGCTAAAAGCGTTGATTGAAAGGAACCTCTATTTTCAATCGACTGAAAATTAGACACTCCTTTAAAAAAAAGAAGTAGAGATAAAAAAAGATACCATAAAAATAGGCAACAGTTTAGTCAAAATACATATGAATATTCGAAAAAAAACATGTGAATATACATGAGTACATGACCAGGCAACGCACAGTTTATACTCCCCGCGTCGTTGTGATTTCTGGAGAGTTCCTTGTACATCGAACCCGCGCCGTGAGGTTCTCCGATGGCGGAGCAGCCTCCCAGCTCGCCGCCGCAAGGTCAGACCCTTCCAACCCATCCTTGTTGGTTGTCATACCCTAGCTCTCTTAACCCGTAGAAAATCTGGCGTCGGCAGTGTGATTCCAGTGCCGAGCTGATGCCTCCTAGTGTTCTGTGGGAGGATAAAATTTCGGTGTGCGCTTTTATGGGATTTCCGAGAGGACTAGGGCGGCGAGAATTTGGTACGGTGGTAGCTGCGGCGCTATTCGAGCCAAGCAGTTTAGTACCGCGATTGCCTGCTGGGAAGAGTAGGAGGTTAGGGATTCAACGAATTCCTCAAAATTTGATGCCCGCGGAAGTGGATTCTGAGTTCTTGATTATATGTTTTCAGGGTGCTTATAGGTTCTGTAAGGTTGTTGTTCTTAGCGTAATCTATTGCTCTGCAGAATTTGTGGTTAACACGGCAGGTTAGTATTGTTCATGACTTGAGGTGCCACACATTTGGCGTGTAATTTGTGTCTACTGTCGGCAAAAGGGGCAATATTGAGGCTAATTTTGCGAGAAAGCCACCGCTAGATGCTTGAGCTTTTTCAACAGTAGGTTGATGCAAGTCAAAGGTGTACTGTTACAGTATTATGTGGGTAGCAGCCTAATGACTCCATTCGTACCAAAGAACTTGTTCGCAGAAACGTCAAATGATATAAGAACTAGTTCTTTTTTTCCTTTTCAACACAAAAATTATGCTGTGAAGAGGTCTCTCTCTTCTTTGTCTGGCTGTTCCTTGTATCACAAATCTCTCTTATTTACCTAATAAATGGCAAAAGCAAATATTAAGATTTCGACTTTAGGGATACAAATTTATTCTGTTTGAAGTTTGTTAGCAACTTTTCAAAATGGAACGACTGGAAAAATTGCAGTTCTGAGAACTTATGTTCCATCATCAGTGATGACTCACTCTGGTCATGCTTACACTGATATCAAATTCTTTTGTTCTAATGCTGCAGACGGTTCTAGTGGAAATGAATCCTTGGACAATCTGGTACTTCAAGCTCCACAGCCTATGCGGGAGGATTACATACAGAATGCAGTTAAGTTTCTTTCACATCCAAAAGTGAAGGGTTCTCCAGTATTTCACAGACGCTCTTTCCTGGAGAAGAAAGGCCTTACAAAGGACGAAATTGATGAGGCTTTCCGTCAAGTCCCTGTAAGATTTGATTTTCATGCTGCCTTGGCACTTCTGTTTATCCCAGATGAAATGATGATCATGTGTTTCTAAACTACTTAATCTCTTATAGGACACTCAGCCAAACAGTACTGATGCTGCAGCTGTTGATTCACAACAAGGTGAATAATGTCTGGATCTTCTTGATTGTGGTGTGAACTGACAATAGCTTAGTTGGTTAGAGCCTCTAGGTGTGAGACCTCCCACCAGGGTTCAAATCCTGGTGTGCACAATTTGTGTAAGTAAAAAAAATTCTACTTCTTGTGTCCCATTTACTCGGTTTGAACTCTACCACAGCGCACAGCACAAGTGAGGTTAATTATATTGACAACAATTGACAACCATAATCGAGCAGAAACAAGTGGATGCAACTCACCACATCTAAATCTGCAGTGCGATAAGAACAAATTACCAATAAAGAGCATGTCAAGTGCATGCAGTATGTATAAGAGAAGCGTAGAAACTCTCTGGCCCAAAAGCACGGCTGCCAAAAGAAAACGCAGGGAAAGTTCCAGGATTTGTGGATTTACCTGTGGTGGGCGGGCCCTCATTTATGGCCCCCCTGAGGATGGGACCAGGATTTGTGGATTTGGCTATGTAAAATATAACAAAAAGAAAATAAGATCCTAAGGTTAATCTATTTCTGCAAGGTGAATGAATGAAAAAATACGAATTAAGAGCCTTAGGTCGATTTAGTTTGGGGAAAGGGGAAGCGGGAAAACAATTCTATGAACCTTTTCTTTTGCGTTAAGCTCAAGTCTGACGAGAGTAATATTCTACAGCTAACAACTCATTTATTTTCAGACCAACCCACTTTCTATCTAGGATCAAAGAAAGTCGTGGGGACGGTCTTAGCCCTGCTGACCAGCTGAATTTTTCTTGATTGTGGTCGCTTGTCAGTCAAGTGCGTCATTGTCTGTATCCTATCAAGGTTGCGTAGACCACAGTATCTGGTATTGGGTTAGATTGATTGATCTTTCAGACCTGCACATCTATTTTCTCTTCTGTCCAAGGAAGCTTTAGGGTTTGTTTTCGAAACTTTGGCAAGATAGGTCATGAACAAGTAACATGAGTGAAAATTGGAAGTGATTTGTTCTTGGGGTGAAAATAAAGACTTCCACTGTTCATCCATTTCCTTTGTTTGACAGCTCTTTTTCCTGTATATACATATTGTGACCAACTTATTTCAAATAATACTGTGCTAATGTATCTTTTCATTAAACAAACTACAGTTTTTCCTTTACGGACCGTTCCTTCATATGCATCAAACTTTCCACTGAGAATCTTACCATATACTTAAAATGTATTCTGTTGTTATTAGTCTGAACACTAAAACCATTCTTATTTTCTTTTGACTTATCCAGCAAACAACCCAAATCCATCTTCTGTGATGCAACAATATAAAGCAGCTCAATCAACGCAGGCAGCAACTGGCTATATTGCTGCTGGGCCTATTGTTTCCCATACAAAGGCAGAATATAGCTGGGTCCATGCTTTCCTTGGTGCAGGCCTTTTTCTTGGTTTTGGGGCAAGTGCTGCCATAGCTGTTAAGGTACCACCGATGATTTCCGAAGGTCCAAATTTTCTGGAGGACTATTTCAGATACTAAAGTCTGTTTATGTGTATACTTTTCACAGAAATTGTTAGTTCCTCGGTTAAAGTCATGGACCCGTAGAGTGGTTGCAGAAGGGGATGAAAATGTGAATGATGAACTTAATTCCAAGATTTATGAAGACATTAAAGAAGCTGTAAAAGTTTCTGCGTCAGCCTTTTCTGATATCGCTAGAACAAACCAAGAAGTGCTTGCTTCAAAAGATGAAGGTTCAGAATGTTTCTTGATAAATCATCGTGTTTGTGCTACAGGCAGTATAATAGCCATTATTATTTGTTATCTTACTGACTTTATCTCTTGTTCACAGATAGGAAAATACTTGTAAAATTAACAGAGGCACTGGATGCACAAGCAAATGTTCTTAAATCCTTGAGTGATACCTTAAATCATATCAGGGAGAATCGGTTTTCGCAATACAATATGTTGGAAGAACATGTTCAGCCTGCTCCTTGGAATGGTCAGCATTTAAAATTTTGTATTTATGCATCATACTGAACTGAAACTGTTGTTTCCTTATGTTATAACTCTTCAACAAACACTACTCTGTAGTTTAATTTTTTATTTGGTCACTCCTATTATTCCCTGCAGTTTTGAACCACCTATATATCTAGTACTCCTCCGTTTTTCTTTTGTCGTCGTCGGCTAGTTCACAAATGAACTGCCGGGCAACAGCAATTTAGGACAGGAGGAGTACTAAATTTTGTGTTTAACAAATTAACGTTGATGTTTTCATCAACTGTTTGCTTTAATGTGACTCTCACGGCATTGCTATTGTTTTTGTTTGTGTAGGCCCTATTGACAATCAATGGAGAGCTTCCCATGTATGACTTGTGTTATTAATCCTTTCATATACTATCCAGAGACTTTAATCACTCCCTTATGCCTTTTTTTTTTGAGACGATCATTCCCTTATGCCTTATTACTGAATGTTCCTTGTAGCAGGCTAATGTGTACACATCGTCACCAAACAGTGGTTTTGACTCAGGTAAATGACTCTATTGAGCCACCAATTCACTACAATCAAGCGAATATATCTTTTCTCGCTCCGAGGTCATGTTTCTGGTCTGTCATAACTTTCCCTAACTTTACCTTCCTTGCTCCTGTTTTTTCCCCTCGAACAGGGAGACATTCATTCATGCCACCATCTGCAGAACCTACTTACGGATCATATCCAGGATCCTACACTGAGGTACTAGACACTCATTGGATCATGCTATAGTACATCTTGTTATTTTTATAGCAGAGCAATGTTCCCTAAATTAGTACTGCGTCAGTTCTAGATTTCTTGTCGTTTCAGACAAGGGCTTTGTGCTGGCTGAAAGCTAGATAATTGGGTTGAAACGACATGAAAACGGAATAGAGGGAGTAAATGCTATGTTTTATGCCACCTTCCATTTATTTGTAACTTTCTAAATTTGGAATTTTGTGGTTCCAGCAGCGGGTGCAGAGGCCAGGGTACGGAATCCAGCCCCAGACGAGCAATGACAGATCAAACCTCCTTGCGCAGGGCAGCGGCTACCAAAGTGGTTCATCGTATCCCCAAGCCGGCAATGCCATTGGTTCCTCGGCAGCAGTTGCACCGGAAAGTCCATTCCAGCGCCGCTGGGTTCCTCCGCAACCACCTGGCGTGATCATGCCAGAGGCTGCGGCTGCCATTCGGCAGCCAAGGTCCCTTCCACGGCAGCAGTCACAACCAACTGATGGTCGTCTGAATATGGATGTTCCGAGACCATCAGAGCCCACCGTGGCTAGGGAGCAGGAGAACGGCGGTGCAGAGGAGTCGCCAAACGGTACCAGTGCCATGACGGCCAACACAGGCAGCAGCGAGGGTGAAGAACTGCAGCAGGAAGACGCTTGAGTGAAGTAATAGACCTGATTTTCTTTTCTTGAATAGTGGCATGGTTTTTGCTGCATCTTACGTATTTGACTTACACACATAATTGGCCCGTCTCTTGTGTGAACCTAAAACTGTATGTACATAACTCTCCATATACCGGCGCTGCCACTGATCAAATGTACGTATGTACGCATCCGTCCAAACTCAGCAATCATTAAAATAAAATACGACCGGATTTTGGAAGCATTGTCACATGTTGGGTGGCCTCAAACACTCCCTTCTCCAAAGTCGCCGTCTAGAAAGGAAGCTTTGTACACCATCTTGTTGGCCGATCCCATCCACGCGAAAAATGGGATAGTGCCGCGAGAGATGAACTCGCTGTCTTGTTTTCCATGCAGTTTCGTGTGCAAAATAAACATTCCCTCGAGTATCGGTCGTCACAAATAACATGTGGCATCGAGAGGAGAAACACTCCAAACTTGCCGTCAGCTCACACAGAGAGAGAGAGAGAGAGAGAGACCTGGGAGTTCAGTGGTCTCCAACAATTCAACAAGGGAGCGGTCAACTAGGGGAGCACGTCAGCTCCAAACGTTCAAACTTCAAAACACATGCTGGTTAACACTCAAAATGAGACCTGGAATGTCATGCCATGCGGTCCAAACAGGTCGAACATGTGCTGGAAAACTGTACGAAAACGGCACCCAGTTCAAACTCGTGGGTGCGAAATCGCTTCGCATGTGATTTATTTGCTCTTTATTTATCATGATGTATATGTCAGTCTTTCAAAAAAAAAAAAAACATGATGGATGTCAAGGAACAGAGAGGTGCTCATCAGAGTCAAACTACTCGGCTGAAATCAAACCACGTGGACGAGAAACAACTCGCTGGAGCTGTGGTCTGAGTCACCTTACTGGCTGTGCGTTGATGTTTGTTCCTAATCGTGTCTCTATAGACAACACAATAAGCTGCTGAATCAATCAATTGTTTCATGCTTAGCATGGCCTCTGAGACGGTCTTGAATCCGAGTCCTAATTTTAGCCAATGACATTTACATGTTTGTGGCTTGAACGTGCAACCGCACGTGGAGATAGATTGTGGGCTTTTACTATTTGACTTTTTGAATAAGGAAGACAATATCATCTCTCTCCTCCGGGAATGTAACTAATTAACAATAACATACATGTGACATGTCTCCGCAATAAATAAATAAAAGGCAATTACATACATGTGGCAGGATTTATAAAGATATTTTTGCATTAATATTATGCCTTGATATCTTGTTCAGAATACAGGCCCTTGCTGCAAATCGATGGACCTGACAAAAAGATGACCCGCAGATCCAAATACCCTGGAGCTCCTTCATCACCTGGTCCCTTCTGTGAGGGATTGGGATCGTCAGTGCTCTCCCATCGAGGGACCATATCCATCCACCCCTTTCGGTTTATGCCCAATTACTTCACGCACTGGATCGTCGCACTATACCCATCATCCTTCTAATAACCTATATAACGATCTTGTAATAATACATCCATAACCGACCGAGTCAACACGCAGGCTGCAGACTGATGCACACGTGTCGACGGAGCTTTAGGAGGAGAATCAAGAGTGGCAGCATGAACATGCATGCGTCTGAGATCAGCCACTTGTTAGGTGGACAGTGACCCCTCCAATACAATACGGCCGACCAGCCTTTTTTGCTTGCTTAGAATGGAGAAATAATATTCATCCATGTGTCTAGTAGTGCTGCCACCACTTTCTTAAGCTTAGTGTTAGCACCGAAATCAGTTGATGTTTACATCCTCTTGTATTTCATATATCCCTGTGTTTACTTGCATCCAGTTTTGATTTCCAATGCAAGATATGCACGCCACAAACTTTACCTTCAACGCTAGAAATGGAAAGGAATATTCAATGTCTTACTAATATAACAAAATGCGCGGATGTGATACTGATTTTACATGTCAATCTAAATATATAGGGTGCATAAAAAACAACTAGTCTATAATAAACTGTCATGTCAGTTAGCTAACACTGTTCATCTGCTTTTGAACAGATGATGTACTCCCTTCGTTTCGTAAATTATGTCGTTCCGACCAAAATTTTTGACCTACAGTCAACACTAACCAACTGTCAGAAACAACTACAATAGAACTGACTAAGTATCTACTTGCGTAATAGATAGCTGGTCCCACAATTGCTCTTATATTATCTCCACAAAACCAAGTATCTATTACGCCTTCAGCTCTGGTCCTAAGGGGAGGACTGACAGGCCCAGAAATCTGTGGGACCTTCCCCATAGTATAGGAGTGTATATAGCATATCAGGCTCATTCATACAACTCCAATAAACAAGTCCACACAATCGTTTTTCTTTGACTTTTGTTTTGAACGAGCCTGCAACCTTCACAAAATCTTTTTTTTTCTTTTAACATACTTGTTGATCCCCCAACATTTACTGATCTATAGAAGCCCGTCAAAGTTTAGACCCATATGTAGAAGTAGGCGTAGTAGAATTCGATTCGGTTGTAACTTGGAGTACAAGACGGAGAATAGATAACAAACCTAGATATAGATTTGGGGTCTTGGCTAAATCTAAGGGACGATTTCTAGACTATAAATATATAAGCCCCCTGAGATGAGGAGGACATGACCATCAACCTCCAAACACCATGTTGATTCATAAGCAATCCGCATGATCCTTATAATACAACATCAACTGGACGTAAGATTTATATTCTTCAAGAGGTCTGAATGAGTATAACTCACGTGCCCCTCCAAATTAATCTCGTCATATTTGTTTCTCCTCAATTCAATTAAACATATCTGTCAATCTCTTTTTGAACATCAACAATACTGTTTCTTTTATTTAGTAATTTTAAATAATATTATTTCTAACTTTTGCAGGGTCTCAATTTCTAGATTTGTCCTAGGCCCCAGAACCTTAGGACCGGCCGTGTACTGCTCATTCTTATGAGCACCTCTAAAAAACTGGATCGATTAATATTGAGATGTACAAAGCTTTTCTATGCATCTATCATTTTAAAATAATTAGATGTAAATGTTACACCCATACCGAGTTTTCATCAAGAACCTAACAGATGAGCTCCACTCAGTTTGCGTAATTGCATATACCTATTTGGGTTTATACATCAATAAAAATGGTTTAGGAATCCAACGACAATACCAGAGCGCCACCAATTTTTCTTTTAATAACAACACTAGAGTTCGTAGGAAGTATATATATAATAACACCATAAAAGAGCCGCCCTAGCCACTATCATGAGCCCACTCACTACTTGTCCACACTCGCAATACAAAAACCCATCTTGGGAGAGAGTGAGAGCAGACGGTGAGACGGACTGACGGAGCGAGGCATCAGCTGCCTGCAGCCCTGCGCTGGAGTCCATAGGACTCTCAGATTCCCATCTCGTCTTATCTCCACACATTTCTGCCCGGTTTATATAACTCAGCGCAATCTCCCTCCCACCACCACGACCTCCGGCGCCTCCGCGACTGCTGCCTCCTCGTTCCTTCTCTCTCTCCCCCCTCGCTGCTCAAACCCGGCCATTACCTCGGCCTCTCAAGGAATCCAAGATGGCAGCAGCCCTGAAGGCGTCGTTTCCTGGGGAGCTCAGCGCCGTCTCATTCCTGGACTCTAGCAGAGGACCTTTCGGCCAGCTCAAAGGTTGGGATATTTTTTTCCCTCTTTCGGTGACTCCTTCCCCTGATCGGTGCATGGACTTCTCTGTCTGCTTTTGCTCGAGTTTGCAGTCTCCTGCCATTTTCATCCTTTATTGTTTACTTTTTGGATAAGTGGCTAGCTTAATGGATAATTACGCAAGCATATGTCCACTGGTAATCTTAGTGATAGAATGGGCAATTTCTGCAAGGATGGGGCTTTAATGCCGTCCTGCTGTTCATGTTTGTTCAATTCCTCCATATTGACGTCCATTCGGCTTCCACGATAAGGAAATACTGTCAGCGTCGACGGATTCTTGCTTAAGTTTTGAATGGATTGAATTGGCTCTAGAATTTCCTGGAAATATTTTCCCGGGCCGTGTCTATATTTGTGCATGGGAACTGCGAACTTTGGAGGCTATAGTCATTGTAAAGTTGCAGGCTCTGATTCTAACTGTTTTGATTTTGACATCCTAAAGGGCAGAATTTTTCAGCTTCTCTGGAAAAAGGTTATAATTCCTTACTTTGGGATAAAAGACAGAATTTTCTCCGACACAGGCAAAGACTGAATTTTCCAGAATTTTGTGCCTTCTTTTCTTTGGTTGAGAATCATTTCTTAATTACGTGCCTGGAATCGCTTCTTCGGTAATAATCTTAGTGCGTCAAATTCTAAAATACGTGAGCCCCATCTTGCCGTAGGCTATATCAACATTTGGAATATCTAATTGTCTTGGAACATATTCTGCATAGATTCCAACTCTGTTTCGACTTTCTAGTGATATGATATTATTCAGAGGTGGTAGCACTGTCATGCGACACTTTTATAGTCCTGTTGGTAGTAATAGAATCAGTGTTTATGAATGAGCAGAACAAGTAGCATGTCAATCCAGAAAATCAACCCTTAATTATGCAGTACATGTACATAACCCATATTTTACTGTTGGTTTCCTTGGGCATATTGCGTGCAGTATTCTTTTTTGGTTGTAATAGAACTCTGGCTAATAGCGTATTTTTCTTTCTAATCTTGATTTGATCTGTCTCTCTGCAGTGGATTTTCCATTTCAAAGGAAGGGCAAAAGAGCGATGTCACTGAGAAGGACATGCTGTTCTATGCAACAGGCTCCACCACCAGCATGGCCTGGGCGAGCTGTCGCTGAGCCTGGCCGGAAGTCCTGGGATGGTCCAAAGCCTATCTCTATTGTTGGTTCAACTGGTTCCATAGGAACACAGGTGAAAACAAATACATGCTGTTAACCATAAATTGCTTTTTTGCTATGAGAATTGGTCCATCTGTCTGAAACTGTAAAATTAGTGCATGGATTCAGCAATTAGATGTTACCTATTCTTAGTTCTCATACTTATTTAGTTTTTATGTCTAACTAATCTATAAATGTGTTCATAAGGTTGATTCTGAAATTTGTTGACATATGCTATACATATCACATGATATTTTGTAGTACTAATTATTTTTGCACCTCCTTTCAACTTTTTGCATGGTTGAAAGACACTGGATATTGTTGCGGAGAATCCTGATAAGTTCCAGGTTGTTGCTCTGGCTGCTGGTTCCAATGTGACTCTTCTAGCTGATCAGGTACAATGATATTGTGAGTAGATCGTTCCATTTTGCATTTTTTTTTTTCCTTTCAAGCTTGTAATAGACAATTATGCACCATGTAACTATTGATCTTGTTTTGTGATATTTATTGTTATAGGTGAAAACATTCAAACCAAAGCTGGTTGCTGTAAGAAATGAGTCTTTAGTTGATGAACTAAAGGAAGCCTTAGCTGATTGTGATGACAAGCCAGAGATTATTCCTGGAGAGCAAGGTGTCATAGAGGTAAGGGATTTCTTATGATACTATAAATTTGAATAGCTACTCAGTGGTCCTAAATTCCATAAACATTTTACTCTTAGGTTGCTCGCCACCCAGATGCTGTTACAGTTGTCACTGGAATAGTAGGTTGTGCAGGGTTGAAGGTAATTTCCCTTTCTGTTTCACATATTTCTCTTTTCTTTTATGTTGGGAGTTGGGCATCATAATAATCGATTGTTGCCCCGATGCTTTTCTTTGGTGTCAAACATAGATATGCATTTCGGCATACAAAATTTAGTACAACAACCACTTGGTATGGTTTATATGGTTCAATATCCTTTTTTTTTTTAGCAATATACAGTAGGGAAGCCCCTACTGTTAATTTTATAAAGGCCGCCGAGAGAGCCCGAAAAGAGAAGTAACTGTACATACACCACTGTACAAGGCCAGGAATTGGCCCACCCGAAGAGGGGCAGGAAACAGAGACAGCCTAATCAACCTAACCTAGGGAACACAGCAGGGGTTTCCCTTGCTGTACTTATTTAAAAAAAAAACTAACCTAGGGAAAAAGGTTCAATATCCTATTGCCTGCCCTACTTTTATCTTTCAAATTTCAAGAACCATGGTGCATGGACACTTCATTATTATTACACAGTAGTATCTAGAGAACCACCATGAGTTGATGCTTCTACTTTCAGGCTGCTAAATTCTTAATTTTAGCTTTAGGATGGACAGATCCTTTTACTTTGTAATTCTGATATTTCTTTCCTTCAGTTGGTTGGAAGTAAGCTAAGGGAATTGTGCCCGAGTTAAAGATAGCAAACTAAATTATCAGTTAGTCTGGTGCTACTCGCTAATCCATAACTTTATGCTGCTTGTTCTATCAGCCTACAGTTGCTGCAATTGAAGCTGGGAAAGACATAGCACTGGCAAATAAAGAAACACTTATTGCAGGTGGTCCTTTTGTGCTTCCCCTTGCACACAAACATAATGTGAAAATTCTTCCTGCTGATTCTGAGCACTCTGCAATATTTCAGGTACCTCATAAAATAACCACTTGTTACTGCAGTTATGCTTTTCTTTATGAATACATGTTTTTGGTGCAATACCCGGGCATGCTTGGATGTGCATGTTGAAAATAAAATTGTAACTCTGGTGCATTATCTGTGAAACATGAAACATTGTAGTACAGTTGTAACCCAACCCCTCACAGCTCGGTCTGAAGTGAGGCGGTGCAGTTTGTAAGGGACCGTTTTTCTTCTCCTTAAATGCAAAGATACACAGCTCTCCTGCATATTCGAGAAAAAAAAAAGTAATACTGTGGTCCATCTTTCTATGGCTTTCTTTGCTTATGTGATATACCAATTTGGTGTCTATTTCTTCTATGCCAGTGTATACAAGGTTTGTCTGAAGGATCTCTTCGTCGCATTATTCTGACTGCATCAGGTGGTGCCTTCAGGCAAGTGTCTTCACATATTCACTTATTGTGATGTGTACTTCTGGAAGCTATGAGTCCATCTAATATCAATTGATCATGACAGGGATTGGCCTGTTGACAAGCTGAAAGAAGTTAAAGTTGCTGATGCTTTGAAGCACCCTAACTGGAACATGGGGAAGAAGATCACAGTAGATTCTGCCACTTTATTCAACAAGGTATTTTGGACTTATATTTTTTTTTTTCAAAATCTACTGAAGTCTTATTTGCTTGTATTAAGCACTAAAATGACAACTTATAGGGCTTGGAAGTTATTGAAGCACATTATTTATTTGGTGCTGAATATGATGACATAGAGATTGTGATCCACCCACAATCTATCATACATTCTATGGTTGAAACCCAGGTCAGTCCTAGAACCTGATTACACATTTAGCTGTTTACTCCCTCTGTTTTTTTTTTTCTAATTGATGACGTTAGGACAACATTTTTGGTTCATTAATGTCATCAATTAAAAATGGAGTACTAAGAACAAAATATTTAAGTAATCTGCTTAGATGTCAACATCTAGTGATCCCTGCTCTGGAACAGCTGCCTGCTTAATCCTGTCATGATGCATGTTTTATTTTCTTTCGTTGTACTTTTATTAGTGCATGCAAATAATCTGAGCAGAATATCAGGTTTGTAGTTCTTTCAGGTTCATTTTGAGACATGCAGAAATGTTTCGAGTAACAACTTTACATGTCTTCATATCGTTAAGCATTCATGAAAAGTTCTGTTTCCTCAGGATTCATCTGTCTTGGCTCAATTAGGCTGGCCTGATATGCGTCTGCCAATATTGTACACTTTATCTTGGCCAGACAGAGTATATTGCTCTGAGGTCACCTGGCCCCGGCTAGATCTTTGCAAGTATGTATCTTCATCTGAGTTTCTGTGCAACATTTGCAATACAGCTGATATTTTTTTTTTTGTTTCAAGGACTGCCAATAGTCCAAGGCACAATTTTCTTGTCATATTATGAATTATTTTCGAAATTCATTAGAACATGATGGATCATTATTGCAAGCTTTATAGCTGTTTAGTTATACACATCCCAGCTCTTTATGTGCAATTTTTTGAGTTAAGAACAGATCCAAAATTTGGAATATGTCCCAGTAATTATGACAAAAACACGTGAATGAACTTAACACAAATTCCATAGAAAATCTCGTACTGATAATAGTCAACTAGTTACTTCTTGTGAACCATGCTTAACCTAATGAACTACACTCAATCAAACTTGTGAAATCATAAGCCCTCTGCAAGATAAACTTTCAACACTCTCAAACGCAATTGGATTGTGCAGGCTGGGTTCACTGACGTTCAAAGCTCCTGATAACGTGAAATACCCATCGATGGATCTAGCTTATGCAGCTGGGCGAGCCGGGGGCACTATGACAGGAGTTCTGAGTGCTGCTAATGAAAAGGCTGTGGAGTTGTTCATTGATGAAAAGTATGATTCTTTCCTTGCAATATCATTCTTGTTCTGTTTTCTTTTTAGATAAGCATTGTGTGTTGGATTTCATCTCCCGATTTGGTTTGGGAATATATTCTTCATTTTTTAAGGAGAATTATGTTATGCAAGTGTAGCAATGCAACTGAGATGCTTTGGAAAAAGTCCATGGGTATCTGTTGCACTTTACTTGAAAGTTATTCCTTAAAGCTATTATGGTCGAGCAGCTTTTGAGTCGAACTTACATTATGCATTAGAACAACTTTGAAGCATCTTGGTTTAATCACATATTTTAGCTTCACAATAGTCTGTCTGCTGTAGCCATCAGAAGGTGGATTGAAGACCGGGGTAAAATCACACTCAATAGACACAAAATTAGGGTTTTCTCTGCCTGGGAAGATGCACAATTCACACCCCGTTAATACAATCATAGGAGACAGCCAAATTTTGAGCTTGATCTTGAGCACATTTCCTTTTATGAATATAGCTCATATAGGAGCATAAATGTTATCTGGCATATGAAGAAATCATTTTCTTCTTTTGTTGCAGGATTAGCTACCTAGACATCTTCAAGGTGGTGGAGCTTACATGCGACGCGCATCGGAAGGATCTGGTAACATGCCCATCGCTTGAGGAGATCGTCCATTTCGATCTCTGGGCGCGGGAGTACGCAGCCAGCCTGCAAGCTTCAGCTGGCCGGAGCCCTGTTCCTGCATAAGTAGATAGATGTACATGCGCACAATGCAATGGCCATAGTGTACAGGGGAAGCTCAAAAGTGCGGGCACGCAGGTGCACCTACTTCCGATTGAAATGGCCAATTGGTCATTCCGGAGCTAGAAGATCTGCGGACCGTCTAGGTCTTCCTGAATGTAACACATGCTTCGCATGAATAATTTGCATGCACTCCATATAAGTTTTGATGGGTTTAATGTTGACGTTTCAGTGAGAAACCATTTAGATGCGTCCCTCTCGGTGCAATACGTCGTTTTGATCTTTGCTTAATTTTTTCTTTGTGAAATTGCTCGATCAATATAGCTAAACCTATGCAACCTTCTGATGCTGATTAAACAGGTGAACTGTCGACGGTAAGATCTGAACTCAATGTCTTAAAATATTACTGGTCCTTTCTAAAAATACTTGACACTTTCTAATACAATATTTCCTCTTTCCAATACATCCCTCCCTCCCTCCCTCTCTCTCTCTCTCTCTCTCTCTCTCTCTCCCCTCGTTTACTATGCATCCATATTTTCCACCTCTTCTTAATATAAAGTTTAACCTCAATTATTTTAGAACAGAGAGTTAATATTACTTTGAGAACACGACAATTATTTCAGAATAGAGGGAGTTAATATTACTTGAGAACATCGAAAACAGTCATGAACCTCTACATGGAATCCAACATGAACTCGAAAGCAGCAATTTATGGCCTCGACACGCTTGTGAACTACCAGCAAATTTGCCTTTCACCACTAGTACCAAAATGGAACATTTCATAACCTATATGCAGTGGCGGAGCCAGCCACGAAACGGAGGGGCCAATTAGGCAAGCCTCATAGGCTAATGAATAAGTATCTTTGTAAGATTTTGAATTTTTGAAAGACAAGCAGCAAATGGCCAATTTGGTTGACAAACAAAAGGTCAGATCGAGTTTGAAAGGCTTGAACCAGCAGAAACGATGGCCGGAAGAGCAATGTTCACTGTTCTTGCCATGAAAATTGATATATACATGACTGGGTACTTAGTTTATGCATGTGTGTAGGCCTGTAGTAGTGTATTTGGGGCTGTGCTCTTGTTCGTTTACCAAGGAGTAAGCTTGCTCGCAAGTACTTGAATCTAGGTCTTCAGAAAAGAACTTCTACATAAGGGGGCCACGGCCCGGCTGTGGCTCCGCCAGTGCCTATATGCTCCACTATTCTTCTATAATCTGATGCTTTCCCAAAAAGATACTAAGGGGTGAAAAAGGATGGTGTGCAGAAAAGAGAGAGAGATAAAAGTATTAGAAAGAGAGAAAGATACATTGAAAAGTGAGAATGACATGTACTGTGGAACAAAATTTGAATGCTAGAACCTAGAATGACAATTTGGAACGGAGTACATAAAATCATTTGTGCTTAAACATGACCAACCCAAGTCATTCGAAATCAAAGAAAGTAGCATAACAAAAGAAAAGTTCAAAGCATAGAAACCACCAGATTTTATAAATGGTACCACAGCACAATTAAAATCTCACTTATGAAAGATCCCCAGAATATTGATAAGGATCTACTATAACATGAGAACTCTCTAGGAATCATCCAAATACACACCAAGGATTGACGTTACTACCTGTGATAGTTGACCAACAAAGATTACATTGAAAGTAGCAAAAGATGGAGCTGTTTCATAGATAATAAGAATTTGGGTTGCAACAGTAGCCAGCAACAAGCCCCATCAACACAGGAGGGTGTTTAGTGGCCATATTTCTGAAACTCCCATTCACTGTTATCTGAGAGATAAAAAACTATAGGTCAGTACCCAACGCCAAAAAATAGGTACAAGATGAAATTATACAAATAATTGCAGTTACCTAATGGGCATACTTGGCGAGTCTTAAGCCACCTGCTGATGCAGTGGAAGTGAAAAGCATGATTACAAACACCTGTAGCACATCATGTCAGATTCAATTGCTAAATATTTAGACACGACATGCCTCAAAAGGGCAAGTAGTTTCTGGATTTTTAACTGTGAATAAAAGGAGGCACACCATGCAGATGTTCCGGTGCCAATAAGTTTGTTGTAGACAACTAAAAAGAAATTTCAAATGAGCATATATCCACCATGGCCTTTTTTTTCCCTTAATAGTGAACAATATAACTATGCAGCATCGATACGGATACGTGTATCAGTATTGGACTGATTCGGATACGCCGATAAGGCAATTTCTAAAAAACACCGATACAGATACATTTCATAATTTATAAAAATTATTCAAATTCAGGCATTACCAAATTCTATTGCACCAGAATAACATATACATGTATAGCAAATTTAGCAAATAACAAAATGACAATTCAATTAAAGATATTTGAATATATAGCTGCTAACCTCTACCTTGGCGGTAGTGTGCCGTGAGACGTATTCTGTTGGACGTGTGTCGTTATGAGGGCCTCGGGCTGGTGTTATCGGGAGAGGGCGCCAACGTGATTATGCGGCCGTTCTCAGGCCGTCACAGGCAGCGACATCAAGTGTCCTCAGGTGACGGCGATGGGCGGGTGTCTGAAGTGGGCGCGCATTTAAGCTGCCGTCGTTGAGCTTCGTCGCCGCTCGCCAGGCTAATCTCAGCGAACGGCTCGGCATCGTAGTGTGAGTTTTTTTTCCTCATGGGGAGGCGGCGGCGTACGACATCGAATGGAAGCAACAAAGGAAATAAACTAAGCTCTAGATGACACATGCGGGAGACAAAATTGGCCAACTAGGCTGATCAAACGGAGCGGGCCATATCAAATGTAGCTCAGGACGTGTCAGTGGTGTATCCAAATTTTATTTTTTCCCCAAATTTCTGGATACTGCTCAGATATGTATCCATGACGTATCTTCGGTGTATCCGTGTCTGGCGGCATTTCGGACACGGATACGCTGGTTCCTTCACGTATCGGTGCTACGTAGCAATATAATGATACATGTTTCACCTATAAATCAAGCAACAACCTACAAATATATTTGCCTCATAATGGGAGTTAATGCAAACACCTCAGACAATACATTTGTAACTTTACCCAATAACATGGTTAAATTAGTGAGATTACTGCTAAACTGAAACTCTTTCTCAAAAAGTAAGATTTCTACATTCACATGGGCTGGAGTAATCCAAGCTTTGGAATATTACACAATCAGGGTATTAACCGATGTATGCAGTTGTTGATGTAAGCAGAATAAACGGAAAGGGTCAAAGTATGATAGAACTAATTCATTCCAGCAGCTGCACGGCGGGGCTAGATCGATGTAAGCAAGTTCGTGCTAGTTCACCAACAACAGAAGCACAAAACTGATACTTTGGTTGTTACTATGCTACTTTGCACTCATCTCATTAAAACAAGGAAACTGTAATATGATCATGTTGTTATACCTCTATGACACTGCAACTAGAAACCATTGTAAATGTAACCCTAAGGCCTACGCCTCAACAAACATTACCAAAGAGCTGGATCAAATATTCAAATCAGAGTTCCAATGAAATTAAAAAAATATATATAACGGCATGTTGAAAGCATTGGTGTAAACGAATCCATCAACATGACGAGACACACAGATGAAATTAAACGAGTGTCGACATTACAAGATAATTTGCAACATTGAAGGAGATTAGGTTCGTACCCCAAGCGACAGTGCACTCTTCGCTGGTGGCGCTGGCCTGGTTCGCCTGGCACTCGATGCCTGCACCCAACAACGCACAAACAAGCTCAAAACCGAGCCTCAGATCCCAAGCCCTAACTAACACCAAGTCGAGGCCCGAACTTACATAGATCCATAATGTGGTTGCGACAGATAGCGCAGTTGTCGACGACGATATCTGCACGGGCGCAGAGGAGGTTAATCGTATATCAGATGTCATCCAATTTATCTCCTGCAACAAGTAAAGAATCCCCAATCTAGAGTGGGATGCATCGTACCCCATGCCCAGAGCGCGACGGCGTTCCACTTCTTGATCTCGAAGCGCTTGTTGGGCTTGCGGGAGGAGGACGGACCAGCGGCGGAGGAGCCCTCGCCGGCAGGGGCGGACGGGGGAGGCGCGTTGATATCGGTCTCCATGGCGGACATCGTGGTCGTTCGCTAGGTTTCTGGAGCGCTCGATTGGGGCGGGTCGGAGGAGGAAGGAGAAGGATCGGTTGGTTCTATTTCAATTTTCCACAAGCACAGGGGTTTTATGCTAAAGTAGAGTCCCTCTCCCGAACTTTGTTTTACATCTTGGCCCTCTTTTAACCAATATTTTAAAAATAGCCTATCAAATCTATATTGTCAGAATCGTGGGACCTCCTCCCTTCCACAATCTCGTTCCATTCCCATTCAAGACGTATTTGAAGGGGAAAGATTTGGGACCCCAGATGTGGATCATTGCTGGACGCGTGAGGTGGCATTTGAGCGAGCGTGGTTGGCGGGTGACGCATGACACGCGTGGCAGGATGTTGATATGTGCTTACGTTTTGACATATAGCCTCCACTTCATGCTCTTGCAAGTCAACGTTGACGAGGATGTTACATATTCTATAGAGCTTGATAACCCGGCGAGGTCTTTTTCATGAATCTTGCTTCTAGTTATATGCTGAAAATCAAACACTTAGACAAAAATAAAAGGCCAGGAAGGATTTTAAGGACTTTGTTGTTTTAGTTTAACGAATGTTGTATGCTGACACAACAAATTAGATTTGATGTAATGAATTACAAAAAATTAGGTACAAGCAATTGTCCTTTCTCTATTGATCATGCTTTAATAACCTATGATCTTTTCTTGTTTAATAAACAAGACCAAAAACGTGTGCATGTTCATTATGTACTAGGACCCATCCAAACATGCCTACTATGACCGATCCCGAATCTATGGTTGAATGGCCTCCTTTATCACCCGAGAAAGAAGATGCCGGTGCTCATGATGGTATGTAGGGACAAAGCGAAGTAAATATACAAATTCAGCAAAAAGATGACAATTATATCTAGTATAAACCATTATCGGAGAATGAACATATAGATATTGATGAGAAGGGCATATATTTGGTTCTAAGTACTATACCTCACAAGAAAAATGTTGCAAACGAGCGTGCTTAATTTCAAAGACGACTTTAAAGTTCCTTCTAATTTTTAGGATGCTTAATCGTTTTTGACTTGTAAGTTGTCTAGTGTGTATGAAATTTAAAAGTACTCACATGAATGTATTAGGAACTGGGCTTGTCCCAGTTAGCTAAGGTGGGAGGTGTTGGAATACACCCCTATAGCTAGCCACCTAGGTTCAAGCACTCACAATCTCAAATTTGGGTACCTATTTTCTGGTCGTTTTCTTCTCCTTAATGAAAAACCAAAGTCCTCATAACTATGAACAATTGATGTCCAAGCTTGTCTAACGTTAACATGTGAATGGAACTTTTTGTATCTGAAATCCTTCATGTATGTATGACATATTATCGTGTTTAATTGATGTCCAAGCTTGTCTAACGTTAACATGTGAATGGAACTTTTGTGTCTGAAATCCTTCATGTACGTATGACATATTATCATGTTTATATATCTCTAGTAATCCTTGTTATCTTGTTAAATATCATATGAACACTCTTCAAAATTATTTATTGCATATACTAATGTTGTCCAAAGTCATGGCTAATAAGGAGATTCTGCCAAAATTTGCCTCTAGGGGCAAAATTCATCTTTTCTCCTACAAATTAACACCTGAACCCATGAGTTGGATGATAGTGGCCACTACGGCATCAAATTTGGAATAAGGGAATTGAAAGTTTTTGATGACAGATAAGCTTTTTTTTCAGTAGGGACTTTTCCTGTAAATTTTAGGCATTGATGGGAGCTGCTGTTACAGCACAAAGAAGCAATGGTGAGCTCGAGGTAAACATCAACTCTAGGAATAAAAGATGGCAATGAACTATCCAAAACTGCAGATCACAGCATCGTATCGTACCTCAGGCACAAGCTGTACATCTCTATACATGGAAAAGTCGTATCTTAGATCAAACAAACACTATGTATACCATTATAGAGAAGAAAAGTTATGCATAGTTACAACAGGTCACCAAATAGCTATCTGTAGACTGTAGTATTATATCTGTACAGTTAGACCATGCTTCCATCTCACCAACGTGTGGGCACAACGGTAACGGTAAGGCAACAATACCGTAAGATGTGACGAGAGCCATGGGTCCAAGGTGGAGGGGGAAGAAAAAGAACACAATACAACACTGAATCATAATGAGCAGTCACAAAATTGCTCCTTCCTATATTCAAAATTTACATCTACTTCCATGATGCCTACAAAGTTACAACCAAGGTGCCCACCCTGGAAACATTTGGCTCAAGCGGTCAACGTCTACTGCATCCTGTATGAGTTGCTGGACCTGATAAAAGGAAAAAATAGAAAATAAACATGATTTGCCATAGATAAAGTTATGCTGATCTTAATACTTTGGGCTTTGGCATAAACAATATAGAATACCTGGCCCTGCACACTTCTCATCTCACCATCTTCATATCCGTCCAACTTTTGTTTAACACGGAGTATAGCACGAGCTGCATCCTTGTTGCCCTCATAAGCTTCTTGGGAGTCATCCAAACATGAATCAGTATCATCTAATTCCTGGAAAAAGATATATACTTGCTCAGTGAGTAGTGCTGCAGGAAGATTCCAAGTGTTTCGAAGAAAAAAGTAAGATTTTTGATCGAATTTTAAAATCAGTAAGGCAATATTTGGGCTGCACAGCATGGTCAAAGACCAATGTAAAAAAAAAAAGTAGTGGGTATAGATAATAGAGGTCATTTTGTCCTAACTGCTACACCACAGGAGTACTTGGGAGCAAGTCCAACAACACTGTCCAAACTAATGGAAATTTGGTTACCTTTTGACGTTGTAAAGCTTTCAACGGCGAGAGGGCCCATTTATATAGAGGATCATGGATAAAAACCTGACAAATTAGATTGCGTCCCATGAGAAATAAAGTACTTATTAATCCAAAAATTAACAAAGACCCTTCACAATATACGTACTTCGATAATAGTGAGCAATGCTTCTTTGTTTGTTCTCATGACAGAAAGAGTTTTCTCACAACATCTTCTAAACACGCCTTCAACACCAGTAATACCCATGCCATCTATAATGTCCCTAGTCAACCTAAATGGAACCTGCAAAAAGAGGCACAAACGGACCTGCATGAAATGCTTTGCACAAAAAGCCAAACAAAAAAAAAAGGGTTTAACAAAAGGAAAGGCTATGAATCATTGCTCACAAAGTTTAGGAAAAATTTGATGCTTTATTATCACATACCCGTTCAGGTGTTTTAAGCATGAGACCCTGCTCAAATGCAACACCAAGATCAATGTGTACAACCTCTGCTGTGTCTTGATCAATGAGAATATTCATGGAATGGCGATCCCCAAGTCCCACGATATATCCTACCTGAAATAAGCAAAACAATGTTCAAAACATAGAAAGCTCAGAGGTCAGTTTAGACCCATTCAGAGACTTCAGTTGCATCTTTTATGGGGAAGTACAGTAGGGGAAGCCCCTACTGTGCTAAAATATATCACCATTGAGCTTGCTGCCACGCTTCTCGTGTAAGCAAGTCTGCTCTGGAACCAATCTGCAGGCAGCAAGAATCTCTCAAGAAAGAAGTGATGCATTACAGGCCTGGTTATTGCAGGGGGAAAATGTAAGTGAAATTCAATAATTGCTTTCATGTCTATTGCATTAGATATTGGATGAAATAAAATGAAAGAATACCTGAAGTTGTTACAGACTTTGAGAAATGCCTTCCTCTTATCCTTTTCCTATAAAATATATTCCTATTATGTGGCTACCTAAGAGTACAAAAATATAAAAAAATAAAAGCTTCACAACATATGAACATACACTCGTCATGTACTCTCTGCACTGAAGAAATGTCCAATCCCCAGTCCCATATCGTCCATGAGCTCCACCGCTTCTACTACTGTACAAACCAAAGAAAAAGGCAAATAAATACAAAGCATTCAGAATGCAATTGATATATAATGACTGAAATCATGGAAGACCTCCCCAGTAGATATTCAGCAAGCGGAACAGTGCCATTAACCCATTCAACAACACCAGCGCTCGGGGTGAAGGGAACAACCTGAGGAGCAAGCAGTTAGATAAATTTATAACAGCTACATGGTTGCGTTTGGGCATGTAATAATTTATACTTGACTGTCCTAAACAGGCTACAGGTTCGTAACTAGTGATTCCCAACAAGTGTGCTAAATGTATACTCGGGGTGGCTTAGATTCCACAAAAGTAAAGTAAAAAAAAAAAGAACTTACGATTGCAGAAGAAATAGAAACAAAACTCATAGACTGACATAAAGCAGGAAAAACTGAAAACATTTTAAGTCTCACAGTTTGAGAAACTAAACAAAACACTCATGTAGCTAAAACAAAATACAAGTAATATAAGAACTATCAGAAGGAAACAGTTATCCTGAAAATGCATTGTGTAATATTTCAACACAGAGAACACTTAATAAATGTATGCATCTATATGGTTCTAATGAGATCACCACATGAGAAAAGCATGGACATATGTCTAGCCATTGAGGACCGAGCTTTGGCTCAGTGGTTGGGAGGTCGTGTTGGTACCCATCCGACCAGGGTTCGGTTCGGTACCTCACCCAAAAAAATCTCCCTCGCTGTGCTCGCTGCTGTGTGGTTTGGACGTGTCGCGTGTGCCCGGCTTATGGCCTTTCCAGCCCGCAGGTGCCGGCTACGTAGGCCCACTGTGGTTCGGCCTTGGCAAGCCAGGCATGGGCCAGGGTTTGGGGAGTTTTCTCGGCTGGGGATTGTATGGTCTCCTTAATTGAATTACTTGGGGGCAGTTCTTCCCCCACCGTCAGAGTTTTTTTTTATGACTAGCCATTCAAAAAGTTGTAAAGATGAATTCAATATAGTTGAATAAAGTTCTCTAGATAATTTACTCTATACTAAGGGAAGTTTTTGTATATATTGTGCTTCATGTACAGTGGACAAAAGTTCAGGTTCAAAGTAATGATGTGTCATTCACATGTACCTTATATGTGCGGATTCTCAACCTCCTTTCAGAAGTATCTCTATGGTTTTGCAAAAAAGTATTTACCAAACTGAAAAACTGCTCCATCACCTGCAATTTCACATGAAACATTATTCATTCGCCTGACATTATATTGCAAGAATACATTATCTTCTAGCAAATCAATTATCTCCTCCCAATTCAACTCAATTGACATAGAATTGGTCTTAAAGAAGCTTTTTTTTTACATTGCTGTTAAATATAATAAGTCATCCCCTGTTTTTTTTTTCTCTTTTGACTTTCCATCTTCCTTTATTTGTTATTTGTCTTTTTATATTGCTCTTGTGGGTTTCATCTCTAGTCTATCTCAACTTGCTTGGGACATAAAATATATTAAGACTGTCAATATGTTTCAGTAGTTGATGCTAGATGAAGACAACAATATTTATGGCAGTAGTGGCATGCACAGACATAACAACATATGTGAAAGTATTCCTGCAAACCTGCTTTAATTAGAAGGTTGGAAACATACCTACATGGTTTCATAATTGAGTATAAAAGATAAGAAGCGGAGTTAAAACATTTCCAGATTTTATCCTCAAAATAGAAGAGAAGAACATACAGCATCCTGTCGCAGGTCATCATTTCCAGATTTTGCAAGTTGGCGGTATTTGTTACCATCTGAACCCAAACATTCAATAACTTTGGGAGCATTGATTCCATTCATTATCCTACAACAATAATCAAACTAAACATCAGAAAGACAAGATTTCGTACCAAGCATGAAACATATATGCAACTTACATAATAGAGTCAGCCAACCCACTGAAATGTGGAAAGGAACCATCTTCATACCGACAACAAGGGTCAACTTGAACGGTAGCAGTCACAACAGGAACCTGATGAACGGTGAGAATAAAAACCAATTCATACAATTATTTCAGAGACCCTATGTCTCTAACTATTGCAAACTATGTAGTATCGCACCAGTTAAGATGCTAGTTTTCAGACGTCTTATTTCATTCTAACTAAAGAGGGTACTATATTTGTGCAGCCTGTAAAAGAATTGCATGAGATCGTCCTGACATATCAGATTTGCATCGTACAGTGGCACTCTTTTTCTTTTGAGAATCGTCCATTGGCACTATTGCATAGTGGATTTCTAAGGTGGGTCAGAAACTAAGAAATGTAAGGATGGTGGATTCACTTCAAATTGGCAAGGATAATATAACATAGGTCTGTTTTAAACATTAAACACCATAAATTCATAGAGTTAAATTTCATAAGATGATCTCTTACAAGTTCTAGCTGACCAATGCTCCGGATCTCCCTGGGTAGCGGAATTTTTTTGCTTGTGTCCTGTAAAAAGTTGAATGAAAAGAATATATTAACATGTACAATATGGATTGAAGTTCCAAGTTGCTGCTTCAAAAGAGAGCTGACCTCCTTCTTGGTCTCTAGTTCTGCTAACTTAATGTAGATCTCAACCATTTGTTTCATCTACATAAGATATACAATTGAGGATCATGAAGAATACGTTCTAGCAGAAAACAAATGCAACCCACTTCAGGGATAATACTATTTCTATAGAATAACCTGACAAATTAAAGCTCCATGATAGGAAGATAGCTCCTTCAGCAGATTTTCAGCAGCGACCTTCTTCTCCATATCTACAATGAAAGAACTTCTATTCCTTTGCTTGTCTTTGACACGATCACCATTTGCTAGAGCCAAAAGCTGAAAAACAAACAATTACAAGATAGGTCCACAGCAAAACAGCTGGTTCTTAATGATAATAAAATAGATTCAGTAAAAGAATATGATACAAGCAGGTTCCAGTGCTCCTAGTGAACTACAGAAAAAAAAGGCTTGCAGTTCTTAGCTTGTGTCAGGCTACGCTTGGTTCTGCCTGGCTCGTTTCAATTTTTTTTTTTGGAGCATTGGCTCGTTTCAATTTTTTATCAACCAAGCTGAAAATTTAGCTTCTTTTGTTACAAGCTATCTCTTGCGAGCTGGTTGCGAGACTAGCAACCATGCAGAAATTCTATGAATGATCGTGGGTCTATAGGCCAGACAGTCGAAGACCCAAGTCCTAAAAACACGACACTAAACAATATTGTCTTTGAAATTTGTCATGTGATATGGTTCAGAGTGGTAAGGATAATTAACAAGATAGATGGAGTAACTTGCCTCCTGAAGAGGCTCTGAATAGTATTTAGGATATATTTTCTTTCTCAATACGTCCTATGGGAACCTCTATAGATGGGGTGCCACCTAAGCTATCTAACTACTCTCTCCGGACTTTATTTGTTGACGTTGGCTAGTGCAAATTTGCACTAGTCAACATCAACCACAAAAAAAAAAAAAAAACCGGAGGGAGTAACAAACTTGGTAATCAATTTTTTTCTCCTACAATAGTTATCCTATCTTAACAAACCAGTAGATGCCTATCCTAATCTAACCTCCACTTGATCCTTTGTTAGCCTCATAGGGCATGTATACACCAGCTGCCTGGCCTTGTGTCATCCAAGGGCCCATGGCCATAACAGCATGGCACCTCTATTACTCCCACCTGCTCCCTAGAAAGACACCACCATACCCATGTGGCAACTCCACCATGGCGCCTACATGGCTACTCGACTGCCATACACGGCTAACACCGTCAATAGCACACTTACCTATGCTACCCATGCAACCAGTGTGTCTGCATCAAGAGAAACCCATACCAACGTCACCTACCACAACATGTTACTATGGTCCATGGTGCACCTCACTTTTTCCATGTCTTTTTTTGAGCTCGTGACCCGCAACAAGCTTGCTCACAAGCTTAGAAGGATCCAAGCCAAATTTTTGCTTGTTTTGTGCTCGTTAGGCTAATAAGCTAAACCAAGCTAAGTTGAGTTTGTCCATGAGGAAATATTTGTTCTGGTACTAGAAATAAAAGGGATAGAGCCTGTTTAATCGTGATCATATTAATAGGTTAACTAGGTCTGTGCCATTGAGTTAATAAGTATTTCCATATTTGTCATTGCTTTTGGAGTATTTAGACTTACAAACAAGTAAGCCTTTCAACTATAATACCTGAAATATTGTATGATATGGATGATCGATAGCCATTTTCTTCAGAAGAGACATTAATGCAATCTGCTGACGGAAACAAAGTCACTTGAGAAATTCCACCAATCTACAGAAATCATCAAAATCTAAACAATGCATGTACCTGGAAGTTTGTCGACCCCTGAGCATCTTTAGAGCTTCCAAGTCTAGATGCAATTTGATAAACCAAAGGTATGAACTTGTAGCTTTGAACCTATATGACAAAAATGAAATATCCTTCAGACAATGGAACTAAATAGTTAGCAATGCAGTCAACAAATGATACTCAAAGGTAACCTCTTTTGTTGTTTTAATCATTGCTTTCACCACTTGCTCCCTTGAGAAGAAACTAAACCAGAGTGCGACCAACCGGAAAACCTGAAAAGAATATGTTTGCATAATGGAGACATCATAATTGATGCCCATGAAAATATACTAGATGTCTTAAGTCTTAACAAAATGACTAATAGCAATGACCAGCAGAGGATATGGATATCCAAATAGAAATAACATACCACTTGTAAGTCATATTTGCCACCAACAACAAGAGAACGTTGGTATCCTCGAAGTGCTAGACTTAAGAAAGTGTCCCTATCATCCTGGCAGAATTCAAGTTTAGCAAAATAATAAAGATAAAATATTTGTATTTACCGGCATATGCCATACAGCATTTAACATGTAAAGCAAAACAACAGGCTGAAAATATGTTGTTAACTTCTTCCATATTCAGTGTTAAAATGTGGCATATTCATGGAAATTGCATAGCTGCACCCACATTTATGTAAACTGCGTTAAGCAATGTTCCATAAAATCAAAAAAATATTGACGTCAGCACATGAAGACTCTAAACTAGAAGTATGGGCGTATGACCATGAAGTTGGATAGGAACCATGTGAATCTACTGGAAAAATAATACAGGATATGGAGAAATTGTATTTATTTAGGAGCCATCCGTATAGATGTCGAACAATGGGTGAAATTTTGTGCACACCTGAATCTTCTCCGCTTCCTCTCTGTCTAGTGCAAGTTGTTTCTGTAGCTCTTGGATTTTTACTGAGTAGTCAGTCTTCACACCCTGAGCAATTGTAGGATTAGAATGTCAGATATAATAAGAAAAAGGGATTGGGTTTACAGGATCTCGAATTTCCAGTCATCTACTTGCCTTAGATGAATTTTTTAATCTTTTAATCAGTGTCTCCAACTCCCTAGTCTGCAATAGAAAATTTTCTATATTATAAAAGAAATCCAGTTCGAAGGAAAGTAACATGATAAAGTTACATATCCAAGTGGTTACCTTGTATTTCCTTAGTCGCAATGCTGCTTGCCACTCACTAGATGAAAGTCTTTCCTCGTAGCTTTTAAATAAGCTATATGTATAATGTGCCAGGTGGAACAGTGTCCGACACTGCCTCGACATGTACCTTTTATCTGCACTCTTTTCAAATTCAGCAAGGTCTACAGATGGTCTCAAGTATTCCTCAATGATAGTTCTTGAGCTACATAGTAATTATCAAGAATATTCACATCACATATGAAGTAATGTAAAACAGTTCTTAATCATAAGACCAAATGCAAGGCAAGGAGAGAAAGGTTACTTGCTCGATCTTGTTTCAGCCAACCACTTGCCAACTAACCGGTAGACATCTGCCATGTCTTTCTTATCAGTATGCTTCTGTAGTAAATACTTCCCAAGACTAATAGCCATATCATGCTGCCCTTGAGCTCTCAGAAGTTTAGCCTCTTCGAGCTGAGAGTGAACGAGTGTAGGTTTTAAGAAATATGTACTCCAATTTATAACAGATACATGTAGAGAAGATTAAGTTAGAATTTCCAACTAAGTTATTGCCTGAACACACAATCAAACAGCAAAAGAAAGAGTACAATTGAAGCAATCAATTCAGCACAAGATGCTTCAGATTTGGAATATTTTAGAAATGAACGTGTTGCATCATTAACAATAAACAATTGTTGTATTTTTTTCTTTTTTCTTTTTCTCAAAAACGCAGGAGAGCTGCGCTTCATTATATTAAGAAGAAAACAGGACGAGAACCCGGTTAAACAATTGTTGTATTTCCTTTGAGATCTCAAAGTTCTCCTCAGAATTTAAGAAAACTTTGAAAAGAAGAAAAATTGGAGTAATTTAGTAAGGAGTGTTCAAAGGAAAACATGACTAATCTGGACGGACTTGTCCATTTGAAAGGCAGGAATTACACAATCTTTTTACAGGAAATAAAGTGGTTCCATATGGGACCTCCAAATTCAAAGGCCATCTCATCGACAACATCCAAGGACAACAAAAGCCTAGACGTGTCCCTCTCACCAAATTCTAAAGGCAATTCTTTTATACAATAAGGTAAGACAGATCAAAACCAATTACTGAACACCCCTATCAGATGGTATTTGGTAGTGATCATATGTAAATTCTTAGAAGAAAGAATGAATAGAATGGATAAAAAAAAGTAGAGACAACAACATTGACCTACATGCATGCCTCATATTTTGATAAAAGATTGAAAAGCTGGTATGCCTGAGAAAGAACCAGAAGGAGCATATCTCTGAAATTGTACTTGGACACATTGAACATGAAAGGTTGATTCATTCAAGGAGAATAATTTCACTGTTCGAGAAAAAAGGAGAATAATTTCTATGATCATACCCCAGCAGCATCCATAAAAGCTTTCTTTTCAACAAACATAAAAAATGCTAGAGGATCGCGCCATTATAAAATAGATACACTAGACTTGTTTTCTTTTCATGATGGAAAAGAACAGAACTCTATTAGTATGGACCGAGGACAGATCAAACAATAGTGACTTGAAATAAGAAAGGATGAAGTATGTACCCTTGAAAGGAAATAAGTATTTGGTACAGTGCGCTCATCATAGTGAATACAAAGTTCTTTGAGTTCATATAAAGCAGCCGCAGCCAAAGAAAACCTTAATCCCTGAATCCAGAAAAAAAAAAGACTCAGAATAAAATAGGTAAGCTGTACAGCGGGGACAATGTTCACAGAGTCAGTGTCAAAAACAAGGAGACTACCTTTCGAAGTGCAGAAGCGGATTGGAATAAATGTTTTACAAGATGTTCCTCGGAACATAAAGCCTTCAAAAGGGCACGCCTGAATGCTAGAAAAGGTTCAAAAAGATCAAGGTTGTGTTCTGTTTGGAACACAATGAAGTTCCATTCTTTATCCAGCAACCGCAACTATTAAAGAAAAACAGTTAAGGAAATATTAGCAAACTACAGTAAAAAAATATTACCCAACTAGGAAATAAAGAATGGCATTAAAGTTTTCATAATTTGCCAGGGGACACTGAAGTTTAATGTAAATAAAGAGTATACTCAAGGATAATGTAGACGGTAAACGGTAGACATTCGGTCGACCC
The DNA here is from genome assembly GCA_030378355.1 of Eleusine indica. Lineage (NCBI taxonomy): Eukaryota > Viridiplantae > Streptophyta > Magnoliopsida > Poales > Poaceae > Eleusine > Eleusine indica. The sequence continues at coordinate 4,372,008 of CM059497.1, read as the reverse complement.
TTGTTTAGCGTTTAATCTGTCTAAACGTCCGTTTAAACGGGCTAGACGAGCCTAAATGACCTAGATGATGGTAGCCCGTCTAGCATTTAGACGGAGTTTAATTCCATTTAGGAAAACTAACTCCCCCCATGTTTTTAGTTGCGTTATGAGTTAGGACAAGCGTGAAGAGTAATATGAAGGATTGGATATCGCCAAGGAGCTAGCCATAGATAGGAGAATATGGAAGCTAGCAATTCACATGCCAAGCCTTGATTTTCGGTTTCCCCCTCTTTTTTTTTTCTCAAACATGCAGGAGAGCTGCGTATCTTTGTAATATAGGGAAGAAAAAGCGGTCCGTACATGGACCCCTCAGGCTGGGACCAAGGCAAGAGGGGTCAAACTCATATTGAGAAAGAAACTAATAAAACATACACAAAAAAGACGACCTAGGAACCTAGCAAGATCAGGCTTCCCCTAGCAACCGTCCTAGACCAAAATCTTTGAGGCCCCGAGCTCCTGCAAGGGTCCATAACTGTGCTTCTTGTCTCAAGTTATTTAACATTTTTGAACAGAAGGTGCAGCACGCTCAAATACCCCGGCATTCCTGTGCTGACGTGGTATTTGGCCAAAATAAATAGCACTTGGAGGTACATATTCAACAGCTAACCATAATGAATCTCCCTCCTGTTTATACGATTAGAGACACATGAACAACAAAAAATATTCATGCCAACAACAGACAATGAATTTGCATCAGAATAAATTATAGACTTAATTGCATAATCCTAAACAAATATAGGAGAGAACAGCCGAAAGAGGCATGAGCAGAACCTGCACCCCTGTAGGGACAGTAGGAACAAGAGAAAATTCCTGGGTACCAAGACAAGATTTTGACGTTTGATTTTGAAAAGCATTCCAACGCAGGTCCCAAACCATTGTAACATGATCTAGCATCTGCAAAAGAAAGAAAGAAGTAACGTACGGAACAATCCACCAACATGATAACCACAATAAGATACGAAGCCATCACCTGTAATTTAAGGATGGCAGTGTGTATGTATTTTGTGCTCTCCTTGCTAGTATTTGACAAGGCCAATACAAGATCCTGTAAGGAGAGAATATCCAAAGTTATATAAATCAAAATTCTAACTAGGGAAAGAGATCATAGAAGATATTATGAACAGTACCCTCTTGGTTTGACAAAGTTTCACATGGAACTCCTCAGAATCACCATTCTGCAGAGCTCTCAAGCAACTAAAGAATGCAAAAACAAGTCAACAATAAGTAAAGTTAGAAAACAGGTTTCTACAGCTGAGGAAGATGACAGAATGAAGCGGTGTTACTGAGACAAGTGAACTTCGATCATCAACAATATATATTAGAACCTTGTTCCATTTTGCAAAACTTTGAAGACCCAGTATACGTGGGAGACACGTCCCTATAGGCACTGACTCCGCATTGTTGACATTCTAAAAATAAGAATTGACTAAATTTGGATGAAATGTTACAGTCACTTCATTGGAAGGAATTTTCTATAGATGATACATATAGTTTTTATAGTTACTGGTTGGTAGTTGCCTAAATTCTAGAAGTTTTTCAATGTTATCAATAATGATTTCTTACACAATTTATATTCAACACAATGCTAAGGGTGCCCATGCATTGTTTTCAGCTAAGGAATATAAAGAATGTAGATTGTAAATTAGATTCAATAGAAATGATGACCTGTGTAAATTTTCATTGAAAAGACAGTAACTTCGGGTGCGGGCTGAAGAACGTGACGAATATGGGATGAAAAAGGAGAAATCCCAGTTTCCTGCCCTCCAAGCAGCTTCATACTGCAAGAAAGATGATTAGGAAAAGGGATGATTAGATAAGGGATAAACTTCTGATATACTACTAGTAATATATATAAAAGATGCAATACTAACCTGTATATCAACAAACTCTGCATCTTGTTGAAAGCACTCTGTTTGGTGAGTTAAACCTTCACAGTAGATATCAAGCACGTGACTACATCCAGTTTTCTGCAAAGACCTCATCAGACCTTTGTGCATTTTCCAGTTCAGCATCTTATCCTCTGCTCTAGGAGACACAACAGATGGTCCAGTCAACACTGTCCCAGATAAATTGCAAGGGCGCTCCTGAGGTTTTGACCTTACAAGTAAATCATAGTATTCAAGAGCACTGCTCCAATCACCCTCATGCTCATGTCTGATGATCTGAGATGTTATCTGTTATGACGCAACAAGAACATCAAGCACAAAGGTCTCAGATACTGCAAGTTTTCCTAAACATATCTAAAGAAAATTTACAAAAAGAAGTGCAATTAACTACTATCTCATCAGATGAACTGAAGATTATCTTACGCATGACCAGAGCTCATTCCAAAAAATATAAACAAATCTCCAAATTAATCGACAACAAAAGAAAAAATGATAACCTCATTGGCTAGTGTGATCCCATAAATGCTGTCCGGCTCATTTATACGAGTAAATGCAGCAACTAATAGATCGATATGTGGTGGCAACTGAAAACAGTAAGTGAAATTTACTGATGTTAGTAGCGTAACCACAAGATAAAAATCTTTTTAAAAAAGAGTTGTACAAGTAAAGAGGGTCTGACCGACTCTTCATGTGAAAAATCCGGAGGTCCTAATGCCAACCTATTGAATTGTTCCTCACACCAAAGTTCAACATACATGAGTGCTGCAAAGTCACATGAGCAGCGCTGCAAAGATCCAGAAGCCATCAATACAAAGGATAATGGTCAATAATAGGGCAGCAGCAGGTTTCTAAATAGATAGAGAATCAAGCTGAAAAGGCACAAACATAAATATTCTGTTCCTACTTATATCGGAGTCAGATATTCAGAAAAATATTTTATGTTGAGAAATGTCATAAGCAGATTTTCAGAACAAAGTTAGTGAGCTTCATCTGAAAAATTGCATCAAAGCAAAACCTTTTCATATGCATTTTTTTGAGTTTATATGAGCACGTCGCTTGCTAAATCGATGAACCGTTCGAGAGATCCCACAGCTACAGGCTCCACCTCACCATATTTCTTGTGGATGCATTGATAAGAGAAGGGCACCCCCTAGGGTACCTGAATGAGATACATCCTTGTCAGAGTAGTCTGTGTCCCAATCTTTTCCTTGCCTTTTCTTAGCTAATAGTACTAGCATAGGACAATTTCTTTGCTTAGGTTTAGTATTAAGCTATGAGCTAGCTGTCAGCCTGAAAACGGAGCGGTTTGGGGCGATCCGTTCCTCGACCCTATGACCCTTCATTGATCGGCGGGGTTAAGGGTTGACCTGATCCTCTTCTTTATTACGAACCGCCAAACCACGGATCACCGGACACTCCAATCATCACCATCAAACATGAGTGTGCAGAGAGAAATAGCGCAGCGGTTGCAGTGGTCCTCTTCTTCCTCATCGAGCTTGGCAAGATCTCCCCCAAACCATGCCCCTTCCTTCGATTCCCCACTCGAGCTGGCGAAATGGATGTATGGGTGCCGCTGACCGCAGCCGTCGTTTTGGTTACTTCTTCTTCCTGAACCACCACTGGATGAAATTGATTGCTCGTAGTAAAGATCAACTGGATTGGTGACCACAAAAATGGATGCGCTAGGTCATGTAGAAGAAAGTTTTATGATCAATTTGGTATATTTCATGGTTTATGTCGCAAATTTTGAGGATTTACAGTATGATTAGAAAAGGGAAAAAATAAAAACGCTTGGAGCTCATGGCAACGACGAATATGATCCATGGCGGACCGAGCTAGTGCTCCGCAGTGGAAACTCCTGCTTGAAGGCGTCGGCGGCGCTGCTCAGGGAGTCATGGAAGCGAGGACAATGTTGAGAGGCGGACACGGTTAGCGGCGGCGAGCAGAGGATCGATTCGACCCTCGGGTCGAATGGGTCACGCCGCTATTGTAACCTCTTGGATTTTGGGTCGAGTCGAACCGGATCGAATGAATATTTGAGGAGTGGTTCGTCAAGTTCGACGGATCGACCCGAACGGTCAGGTTTGAGTTCGTTTGTGATATACAGCAGCATGCAGCAGCAATGCCTCATATGTACCATGAGTACCTTTCGAACATAATCCCTTGTTGAGTAAGAACGACATGACCTAACAAGGGACCCCAAGGGATCATTATCTACAAAACTATAGAATTGATACCTAAATCACTTATACAACCTTAGGTCAGGAATGATACAACCATAGATCATGTGCCAGAGCCAGATAAGATTGTCAGTCCTGGGACTGTGCTCATCTCCATGGTTTATGTTTAGGTCTAAGATCTTTTTTTTTGGTAAATTGGTTAGAATAGTTGCGGTTGCAGAAACTCCTCATTTCAGACCCGAAACCCGTTAACACCCATATGCAGATTTCTTTTCATCATTACATTTTACACAAGTTTTTGTTGCACCAAAGGAAAAAAGAGGGAAAGAGGGGGAAACCAAAATTCAAGGTTCTGGCACATGAATTGCGCTTCCATGCTCTCCTATCTATGGCTATCTCCTTGACAATATTCTAATCCTTCATATCTCTCTTCACAAAGTCCTTACATGTTAAGTTTCATCTTCCTCTGCCTTTCTTCACATTATCAATGTTATGGCATCTAGGCAGCTAGATGGTCGCACGGCCAAGCTTTAGGGCTGAATTAGTTAGGATAGAGCCTTGATTAGATAAGGTTTAGTTTGTTAGGGTTTGTTAGCTGGTTGTTAGCATCATGTGTTAGGGGCTGGCTATATAATGCCAGCCGAGTCATTTGAATGAGGCAAGCAAAATAGAAGAACCCTAAAGCAGTCAAAGCCTCCAAAAGGAGAGTGACTTGCAGGTCCCTCTTCCTGCTATCCTTCCTACCATAATCACAACCATAACAATCAAGCTGTCCTATCATTCGGCTACGTACAAGTGCCTCTTGACGCCTCCGTTGGATATGTCCAAACCGTGTCAAACAATGTTTTTTTAGTAATGCATCTAAAACAATGTTGCACAAAGCTTCACCACGATTGGTGCCCCCTCCCCCTCCCCGCCCCACCCAAATCTCTCTCGAATGTCATCGGTCTAGACACAATTTCTTCTTGTGTGCCCACAAATCCATCGTAACATTCACATCTCTAGTACACTTAGTTGTACGACATGCTACTTTTTAGTAGGCTAACATTCTATTACATATAACATGGCAGCTTTCAAGGCACCCTATTGTCACATAGGACATCCGAAGCTTGGCACCACTACAACCAACCGACTTCTCTCTGACTAACATCTTCATCGATATCTCCATCCTTCTACATCATCGATCTGAAGTAGCGAAATATATTTTTTTTTGGGTACCACCTTGCCATCAAGTCTAACATCTCCCTCCCCATGCACAACACTGAAATCACACTTCATATACTATGTTTTAGACTTACTAAGCCTAAAACCTTTTGACTCCAAGTCTATCTAGACCATTCTAACTTCTAGCTAACCCCTGTCCTACTCTCATCCACTAGCATCAAATCATATGCAAAGAACATACACCAAGGGATATCTCCTTGTATCTCTTGTGATCTCATCCATCACCAAAGCAAATAGATAAGGACTCAAAGCCGACCCTTGGTGCGGTCCTAAATTAATTAGGAATCATGGGTGTCTCTTATCACTTGCTTGGACACTAGTCATAACATTATTGCACAGTGATGTACTTTGTTGAGACTTTGTGCCTTTCCAAGGCCCATCGCACAAAAACAAACAAAAATTCAACACCGCCCAATGGAGATCCCACCCTCAACAATGCAGCCGTCCAAGCGCAATGCTGCACCTTTATCCTTGCGTGTGGCACAACGGTGTTACCAGCTGAGCTGCTGTTAAACTGGATGAAGTCATCTAATTATGGTTACAACACATGCCCAGTACATTGGCACCATACTCTACACACGTCCAAACAGTGTGAGCATTCCCAGCTGGGGTCTCACATAAAGTCATGATTTTTTTTTTTTAAAAAAGGCAACACAATCATCATCTTCCTTGCCTTCTCCAACATTCCACCATCACCTTCTCTCTCTCATGCGACAAAAAGTTGTACGGCGCCACATAATCTCCTGATTCCAACTATCTTCTTTTGCATAGACAAGTGCTCTCAGCCCATCAGGACTTTGCCGCGCCACCAAACTCAACATTCAAAATCCAAGGCCGCCTAGGTGCAGCCTCTGGCAACCTCAGGTCCAGTTCAAGCTTTGGAGTTTGGCATCGCGGTTTATGCCTCGAAATGAGCAGGCCTCACTCCGACAGTCTCGTGCTCCCCTCTGCTACGTTGTGGCCCCTCTGCCATGCCGCCAACCTTGTATATACCTCTGCCACGTACGGCTTCCTATGATTTGTATGCGGAGCATGATGAGGATGAACAGGACAGGCTGACACGCCCTGGTGCTGCACGACCTCACACATCGTCTGACACCAATTAGTTGGTCCAATTAGCCACTTAACATTGCACAGAGTGTGTGCAGTTCCACTGATGTATGTCAGGCATGTGTATTTTATATTGGGCGCCTTTTGCTGCCTCCAAAGAAACGACATCATCTAACTACTTAATTTGAATCGTGGCGAGCAGATGCTAGCGGTCCTGATGTTGAGAAAATGCGCCCAGCTGGACGCCGAATCCACTCTCCAAAAACCGATATCTTTTTAAACAATAATTTGACTAAAGGGTAGGTAAACAAACATCTTAGGGATTATTTTGAGAGTGATATATAATAACGTAGCAAACAAGTAACAATTAACAATCAGGTAAAATGTGGTAATAATAGAAAGTGTCACACTTACACTAGCAGCCCTGCCTGTAACAAGATAATCAACTGAGAGCCAGTACACCTAGTAGACAATAGAAGAATGTCAGATAATAGACATCCTGTGCAGAAATCCTCAGACAACTACAATTAATGCATGTTCATGAATTCTCAAACAACTACAACTAATTATAACACACAATTTTCCTGTCATGGGAAAACAATTTCTAGGATGTCGCCCTACAAGGTCACAGAATGAAGAGCCCTGCTCCATTTTGTTTATCTCTACTTGACTTGTACAACTAACTAGTTCCTTCCTGCCTCCCAAAAGGCAGCACACCATGGACAGCTGATTTGTAACCTTTTTATTTTCCTTTTCTTATTATGTATATTATGTATATATATTAATAAATACCATAGTAGGGGTCTCCCCTTCTGGTTCCCCTAAAAAAAGCAATTAATCATTACGTAATTTCTAAGAGAAAAATAAAAAGTTAACATCTGCCAACTGACACAAGACAGTAGCAAAATGCATCAATGTATGTACAAATAGGACTCTGAGAGAAATCAAAATTCTTGCCAAACAAAAAAATAAATTCAAGCATATGTACCAAATAGCTACCCACATATTGTATGGAGAAGTGATCACGCATTGTTGTGACAGACACAAGAAACAGCACAAAAAGATGACAATATAATACAATATGTCCACAAGGTTGAAACAGCAAAGCAACATAAATATCTGCAGGTATAATCCTGTATGCCATGACAGCAAGGAACATGTCCAGAAGTCCCAATAAAATAGTTCCTGGGAAAATAGTAGAATAAGGCACCTTATTCCATGATGATGAAGGTACTGCTGCTGGTGATCGACTTTTTGATCTAGCAGATCTACCATCCTGTGAAGTTATTTAAGAACAGAATGTTATTATGAGGCAAGTGATTAGACAACTCAATGATTCATATAGGAGCGCAACTTTTTTACAGTAAAAAACAGGAGCAAATTCCTTATTTGTCATCCATACATATACTTTCCCCTTATCGCCATCGGCTTTAAATTTTTCATCCCTTCCCTTATTCGCTATGAGCTTTAAATTTTCCATCCCCTCTACTTTTATGCCGTGTAAATTACATGCATGAGAAAATATATAATGATGACCCTTTTTTTTTTCCTTTTTCCTTTCTTTCTTTTGGCTTTTGCTCCTTTGTCTCTTCTTTTTTGGGTTTCCATGGGTTTCATCTCTAGCCTACCCCAACTTGGGATAAAAAGGCTTTGTTGTTGTTGTTGTTGACCCTTTAACCCTCTCATGTGCTCATATAACTTTCATTATAGATATGAGCACCTAATACGACTGTTATCATTGCACACCTTCAATCTTGTTATATCAATTTAATTTGACGAGTTGAGATCATACTGAGACATTGGCGACTAAAGACTGTATATTTTAGATCACGAATAAGGGATTAGTATAAATTTCGATGACAAATAAGGGAAAAGTATAATTTAAAGAGGCCCTCCTAGGAAAAACAAAATATAATAGTGTTATCATACCTTCAGATTATTAGAAGGAATAATTCTAGATTTCTCGGCAACATAAAAAGATCTGATGATATTCAGTGCATCCAAAAACAGATGAATTGATTTTACCAAATGATTGGAGTCTGAAAAAATTATTTTCTCAACCTGCAGAATATCACAGCCATAATATATTGAGAGTAAGCCTAAACTGAAACTATAAAGCATCAATTAACACGGGACCCAACAAACCTTGGCTGAAATTATTCCGCAGATGGAGGCATTAGAGTTAACATTTCCAGCAATGTTCACGAGAGCACTTGCAAGAAAAAGCTCAGCAACCTTGATTTTGAAAAAAACAAGACCCCTACAAAGTCTATGCAAGGGACATCAATGTCAAAATACCACAGATGCTACAATTGTAATTAAAAATATGGTTTTCTTCAGCTGAAAATGACACCTCAAGATGATGTCATCACAATGACCAATGAGTGAGCTCACTAGGGGACACAGCCATTGCTCATAAGTTCGCCCGTCAGTTTGCCAGATGTCTGAATCTTCAAGAGAAACTACAGGGAAAAAAAACATTTTTTGTGCGTGTCAATAGTCAAATCAAGAATGATAATATATCGTCTTAACATTTGTATCAATCAACAGAGTACAGCAACATAACTTTTCATAATTGCATAGGCTTCTCATGTAAAATATAACCAGCAACAAATAGCCTATAATTTCTCATGTAACCTATAGCTTTCCACAATACAGTCAGAGATTTCAGTATGTATTATACTTTTTTTTGAAACTAAATATGTATTATACTCAGTAGCATCTGGCCTAAACTTTTCCTTACATGATACTGTGATGGTAAGGAAATTTATTGGCCTCATCTGGTATCCTCATTACAAATTTGCTGATTCAGTATGTAATAGTTTCAAAAAAAATCATAAAATATCATGTGTAGCACACACAGAGAAACGTCATTTTCAAACTCATCATCATACAGAGATAGAATGTTAGCACGACCCTCCATTGATGAACTCAGTAGCACAAATAATACAGGTTCCACTGATAGATTGAGTACAAATTGGAGTACAAGATCTCAGGAGGGAGATCTATAGCAACCACAGCAATTAGGATGAGATATTAGAGAATTAGAGTGGGGGGATGAGAAGAAGCTCTAGACCTAGAGTAGGCTAGAGGAGATGGGGAATCGGTGATTGAAGAAGTGCAGTCGCTGCCCCCTTTTGTGATCAAGAAGATGAAGACATTCAACGTCTCATCACTAGGTGTGTCTTTGCAAGACAATTTTGGCACCGGATGTTGACTCCACTTGGTCTCGAACAACATGTTCCGAAGCGACGAGAGGTCTCATTCGCGGAGTGGTGGAAAAAGAGCAGCAGGAAAGTGCACAAGAGCAAGAGGAAGGGATTTAATTCCCTCGTCATCTTGGGGGCGTGGTCAATCTGGAAACATCACAATGGATGCGTGTTTGAAGGAGCTAGCCCGAGTGTCAATCAAGTGTTCCGAAGTTGAGAGAATTCCTTTTTTAGCACTAAAAAAGTCAAGACTTCCTTTCTTGACCTTTTTTGTATTGAACTTCCTTATCTAGATTGAAAGCTATTTTTCATTACTTTCTTGGCCTTCCGTGAGTTTTGCCCTGTAACAGTGTTAACTTAGAAGACTAAAAGACCATCTTACCCCTTCTATCCTCTTCAACCTCACGCAGTCGAGTCCTTGAGCAGCAGCAGCCGTCATCGAGCTCGCGCCCTGCCGCTGTGGTGCTCTTCGCCCTGCTAATACGCGGCTAGACCTGCCGTTATAAACTTCGGCAGTCACCTCCCAGCCCACCGATGACCAAGCCCTCTGCCGCCCTCACTCCCGAGCAATAGTCGTGTATCTTGCCGCCCGACGCCGTGGGTTAGGTTCCCCGAGGGCAACAAGACAGCCTTGAGCTTTTTCTCCCTAATGCCCCCTTTTCCTCATTTTATCCCATCCGCAAATTCACAAAATTAGTAGCACCGACCATGAATTTGCAGAAATTGATCGTACTCTTGCCTTCCATACTAGCTAATGAATCAATTTTGATACTCATTTGGCATCCAAATCACTGACCATCCTCGTGGTCAGTCTCGCAGGAGCAAAGATTTGGAGTCCATGGACGAGCCCCCTTGGTAGATCTTGAGCTGCGTCTTGGGCTTGGGCGGAGTAGGCCCCTTTGGTCACACCTTGGCAGGATGGGCCATCGCCCGTGGCAGTGCCCTTGTTTGCACCCTCGCCTATGCTCATCTGTGCGGGCACCCAAGCCCGTGGTGGCGCCCGCTCTTGGTTGTGCGGCCAGACATATTGACGTCCAGGATTCAAGGCCAGCGAATCCCTCCATTCATACGACATCGGCGCCCACAATCCTCTCTTTCCTCTATCTGATTTTGATGATGAGCCCGTAGAATTGGGAAGAAGGGTACTCCAGTCATTGCACAAATCTTAGAAGAGGTACTTCACGGTAGATCCTAACAGATCTCACAAAAGGGCCAAGGAAGGAACTAAAAAGAGATTTTAGTTCAGATAGGTAAATTCAATTTAAAATGGGCCAAGAAAGGAAGCTATGCCTTTTTTTGGGCCAAGAAAGGAATTGTCTCTCCCAAGTTTTAATGAGGAGAAGTATTTGTGGGGTCTTGCTGGTGCACGAAGGCTTTCAGCCCTTGGCCCAGGTCAGGCTAGTCAGGGTGGTGAGCTCTAGTAGTAGTGTGAGCTCCTGTTAGGTCTTGTTGCTTTAGTCTTTTTTCTAGTATAAGTGCTACTCTTTGATGCACTACAACCTCCCCGCAGCTCGGTCCGAAGTGGGGAGGCGAAGTTTGTAAGGGGCCGGTTTTCTTCTTCTTAATACAAAGGTACGCAGCTCTCTTGCGTATTCGAGAAAAATATCTCAATATGAAATGAAATGAAATGTATTTGAGTGCCTATTTCTTCTTATTTACAATGACAACAGTACCCGTCTTTTTTTTTAGCAAAACAGTACCTATCTTATTTCCTTCTAGGTTGGATGAGTTCTTTTATCAAGGAGGGTATTTATACCTAGCATAGTGAAGCAAAGAATAACTTTTTATCTGTGCAAGGAGCATGACAATGATATCAGGATGCCATCATCCACTCCCCAGCACATCTCCCTGGCAAGTGACTTTGGGAGCTGCCCACCGTTAACCAAGGCTATGTGTCCTATATTGGGTGTTGTCAAGCGTGGTTCGCCGCCAGCCACAACCATGCGCACCACCAAAATTGGGATACCAACAGGCGTGCCTCTTGGAGTCACACGTCGGCACCAGGAGCTTTGCCACCTCAATGATGATGTGCAAACAGCACCACATCCCACTACATGGGTATAGATGTCTAAATGTCAGTGAGCTCGAAACACAAAATTTTTGGCACCGCCCACATCAATTCATGCCTAGGCCAGCAGGACCCAAGGTAGCATGTTGTGCTTGGGCCGAAGGTCTAGCCTTATAGGCATGCGGCCCATTAACAATATTTTAAATAGAATGTATATTTCATACCAAAAAAAAAGGAAGCCAAGTGGTGTCGCGGTTAGGCAGTTCCCTCCAAAACCCCGGGATAATTGGATTCTTGCCACCCTTATGGGTTGGCATCCTAAAAACAAGCCTCCTAACAAGCCATATGCGAATTTCTGTCTCATTTTCACTTTTTTTTGTCCAAAACTTGACGTGAAGTGACTGTTTTACCCGTGCCTCTCTTTCCTCTCAGATCGGGCGGTGGCGCTCCTGAGGGCCAACAGCAGTGAGCGGGGTGGGCGACGCTCCAGGGGAACGTGAAGTCGAGGCAGGCAGATGTGGCGGCTGTCAGCGTGCTCCAGACAGCCAGCGACGACGCGGTGCTGGATGGCACCTCCACGTGGCGCTCCAGACGGCCACCAACACAGCTCAAGGATGAGCTGTCTCTGAAGGAGGGGTGGAGATGTTACGGCTTACGAGGCAGCCTTAGGTTATTTAGGGATAAGATCAATTGGTTAGATAGAACCGGCTATAACTCTATATAAACACAGGCACAACAGCCAATCAATAATAAATTAGTCAATGAAGAAATACTCTTGATCCCCTAATATCTCTCAAGAGCTCAAGGAAAAGCATAAAGCCTAAGTATCCTTCCCTATAACATGAATGCATCGAAATATATTGTAGTAAAACGGGAGTATTAAAATAAGAAGTCATCACTCACCATCAGAATATTTCTCCATGCCTGAAATTGTCTGTTCAACTATCTGAATGTTCACGCCCCTTGAGTGAATCTACCAAGTGTATTGTTTGAGAAGCAGAGAACAGATTATAAAAAATGACCGCAGTAATCAGAAGAAGATACATGAGACATACCATAAGTAAAGACCTATCAAGAGAATCAAAACACTGTAGAGCATTGAGCCCCCTTGCTGTAGACAGAATTCCCTGTTCACAAAAAAAAAACATATTAAAGGAAAAAATGGAGTGCTGTTAGAACTACAGATGATGCCTAGTAAAATAACATATGATTCTGCTGTATCCTAAACACAGACACAGGAACAAGATTTGAAATGTAATCATTCTGCTGTGTCAAAAAGAATTATAAAAAGAAGTAAAGATTTAGTGTATTATTTTCAAATGTGGGCACTCTAAAGTCTAAATAGAGGTAAAGCCTTTGCCATTTTTTTCACTGAAACACAAATCAAGGATTGAAGGCTAGGATCGTAGGATTACGATGATTTTTGTTTGCCAGATGCAGTCAAGTTATAAGTGCTAATCGCGTGAGGATGAACTAATCTTGTCCAATGCAAGCAATGAGGACAGAGTCATTTCCCTTTTGGCTTTTCCCCTTCAGTTATACCTTATCACAAAAATTACTAAATACCTTTTCTGTGTGCAAACTAGAAACAAAGGTGGTATCTTAAGAGCTATGGTAGGAAGGTCTAAAAAGGTGCAGCAATAATTATGCCAAAGTGAAAAAGAACTAGAAGTAAAATAGGTCTTTTAGTCCAATTGAAGTTAATAGCAAAAACAAGATTCAATGACTTACCCTTAATGTTTGCGAGGTAATATCTATTATTTCAACAGATTCATCAGATAAATAACTCTTTAAAAGTTTCAGAAGCCCGACCAGGATATCATCAGAAATACCATAGTCCGAGCACAATTTGTCCTCCTTGGAAGTAGAAACACAATGCAGTTGTAAGGGCTGCTTTAGAGTAATAGTTGGCAAATCAAGTACCACTTGATGCACATCAGATATGCCAACCTGCATTATTAGTACAGAAATCATGACAAAGAAAAATGCATATTGCAGCAAGATGAAGGACAAAAGCTGAGAACATACCCTAGAGATATTCCTCAAAAAAAAAAAACATACCCTAGAGATAAAATCAGCAAGTACAGAAGAAGCTTCATTTGCTACACATGATGAGCTGCAAAAGTCAACAAGAATCCATACAGCAGAAACCACATCTGGGTCGCTGCGCCAGCAGCTAACTACATCTGCATCAGCTTCAGATTTGCCTCTACAGATGATTTCGCCTAATAACAACTTTTTGTGATACATATGGAGACTGAAAGTATAAGATCAAAATCAAAAGTTGATGTTAGAATACTGCAGAGAGTAAATTTCACAAAACTACAAGTACTAGGACAGTGTATATTATTCAAAATTTCCGAAAATTACAATGTTTGTGTCTAATCCCACCATATAGTTTCAAATATGTGAAAGGGTCACTGTGGAGCTGACTGGTGGGACCATACACAAAAGTTACAGTTCTCTAAAACAAAAGGGCCTAAGTTGTTTGGTTCTCTAGAATTGACACCAAAACTTTTTAGTTTTCTGGTAGGAATAGGTCTACATACTGCCCACAACACCACCAACAACAACTAAGCCTTTAATCCCAAGCAAGCTAGGGTAGGCTAGAGATGAAACCCTGAAAACCCCAAGAATAAGAGGAAAACAAACAAACAAAAGAAAGAAGGCAAAGAAGAGAGGTGAGAAAAGAGCAATAAAAACCAAACAGAAATAGAGAAAAGAGGGGAAATAAAACTGGATAAGGAAAAAGAGGAGAAGAGGTGGGAAAAGGGCGATATAAAACTAAACAAAAGAAATGGGAAAAACAGAGAATCAATGTTCTGGCACGTGAATTGCTAACTTCCACGGTCTCCTATCCATGGCTAGCTCCTTGACAACATTCCAATCCTCTAGGTCTCGGCTTCACGGACTCCTCCCATGTCAAGTTTGGTCTTCCTCTGCATCTCTTCATGTTATCTGGCCGTCTTATTACCGCGCAACACACCGGTGCCTCTTCCTGCCTCTGTTGGACATGTCCAAACAATCTTAAATGATGTTGCGCAAACTTCTCCTCAGTTGGTGCTACCCCTAATCTCTCTTGTATGTCATCGTTTTGGACTCGATCTCTTCTTGTGTGACCACGAGTCCATAGTAACATACACCTCTGCTACACTTAGCTGCTAGACATGTCGCCTTTTAGTGGGCCAACATCCGCCCCATATAACATAGCAGGCTGAATGTCACATAGGACACCAAAAGCTTGACAACTTCAACGAACCGGATTTAGTTCTACTACTCCGTTCCAAAATTGTTGTCGCCATTGACTTCTTTTGTTATGTTTGACCATTGTCTTATTCAAAATATTAGTTCAAATATATTAGTTATATTCCAATTTTCTCTGGTGATAAAACAAATCTTTAGAAGATATATGATAATTTTTTTAAAACAAATGGTCAAAGGTAACTAAAAAAATCAACGGCAACAACAATTTTGGAACGGAGGGAATATGAAGTATGTAAACCAATAAAATAACACCCTATGCTAGTTTTACATAGTGAACACGATGGAGCTCTGAGCTGGGCTTGATATGTTGGATCAGGTTGACAAGGGGAGCTTACTAGTAAGTGGGACGAGAAAACCAGAGACTCCATGGGCATTGAGCAGCACCTGTGGCTCACATTGTACCCTTGTTTCAAGGAGCATTGCTAGTTTTACATAGTGAACAAGGTGGAGCTCTAAGTTGGGCTTGATGTGTTGGATCAAGTTGACAAGGGGAGCTTACTTGTAAGTGGGATGAGAAGACAAGAGACTCCATGGGCATTGAGCAGCACCTGATGGCTCATGGCACACCATTTAAGGCAAGTGGGACCAGGTGTCTTTCTAGTTGAGGGAGCCACCATGGCACGCCGTCTAAGGCGACCCCCCCCCCCCCCCCCGCCCTACATAACTAGCATAGGATACATAGTTCGGGAGGGGGGGTGTATAATATCATTTATAGTTTAGAGTTTACTCAAATACGCAAGAGTCATATATACTGGGAACATGATCAATGAAACCTAAGCAGGTTATGATTGTATTGTATGAACCTTTTTCTTCCCCATAATACAAAGACGTGCAGCTCTCATGCATGTTCAAGGAACAAAAAATAAACAGAAACAATGTCTGTTATGGTGTGGGCTAGACCCAAGGATGCCAAACCAAAGTACTGTTCGTAAGGTATTGTAGCACCTGGAAGTACCCACCGTACTTCAGTAGCTTTCCCAAATTTTCAGCCAAATCAAGCAGTGAAGATAGAGAGATTTTTTTGAGGAATATACAGCAAGGGAAACCTCTGCTGTGGAGTGAAGTTAGAGATTGTTAGGATTAGTTTCCTTTAGACAGATTTATTTCTATTCATCGAGTCCTTGGTTTGTTAAATAACCTCTCTTCATAAGGAGAAGAATAATCAATAAAGGGAAAGCAAGAACTTAGAAGAACATGCTCTGCCGTAGGCCTATCCCCTGGTTGACCATCTATCTGTCCCTTCCACCAAGCAAAAGCTAAGCCATATCAATGTCACTATGGTCTAAGTTAACAGAGAGGCCCACTTTAAGAAGCAGTGAATGTTGAGACAAATAAGGAAATCATACCTCAATAAAAACAGTTCGGGCGGCAAATAAGGAGCCCTACTGACAAACTACAGAAGTCAAAAGTAATGAATCAGCTCATGAACATATAACAATATAAGAAAAGAATTCTGAGAGGAACCTTTAAGAAACGGTCTCTTGAAGAATAGGAGGAAGAAAGTGAAATGTGGAACTCCTGTATATCTTTCAAGCAATCAAGATCAGGAAGTGGTTCCAAATCCTGTATGAACAACAAGAACAAAATAAATCTATGCAGTTAAACATAGGAATAACATATATCTATCAGCAAGAACATATTTGATAAGATTAAGCATACTCTTATGTAATCATAAAGCAGTGGATCAGCATCCACTGTCAATTGATGAAGTAAAGAAAAAACTCTTGATGAATCTGCAATACCACTCCGTTCTTCTTTCTCATTATTCAGGCAACAAGTGACTAATTTTGGAATAACAACCTGTAGCAGTTCAGTTGGAGGCATGAGTAAACAGAAATTCAATAACTTAACTGATTACAGAGCTGTTTTTTAAACCCACCTGAAGCTGCCTGCCAAGCACTGTAATAGTTTCAGCAGAGCAGTTTCCATTGAAAGCAGCCAGCAACTTGGACAAAATATTGCAACATTGACTTTGCAGTGGTTTTTGTTGGATAAAGTTTCCCACTATACAAATAATATAGCTGCAGTTGAAACATGGTAAACCCTGGTATTTAGATTATCATAAGACCAGAATACCAGATAAACCCATAGTTACATGGCTCAACATAAATAAACATGAAATATGGTGTCACAAATAATGCACTTTGAGTTTCCCATGAAAGCCTACCTATCATCTACTATTTCTTTTTTGGGAAAAAATTGAGTTCCTGACACCGACAAATCATGATTTCAGAAATTTACCACGGAACTGACCAGCTCAAAAATCTACCACTACCACTCCGTCAATTTCTGTCAAAAATTGTATGGATTTCTGTTTTTAGTTTCAATGGGTGAAGTGAATTCCCATCTTTACCCTTTGGTCACCATTCAGACCAGACTGCCTATCCACCTGTTCAAGCACTCAAGTTTTCACATCCAGAACAAAGAGCTGCCGCTGCTCCTCTGCCACTGCATGGCTCATCTCGAACTAGCAACTGTTGCTGCCAGTCGACTCAAGTAGGCAATGTTGCTATATCCCTGCGCATGTGTATCTTAATTAGATAGAGTTTGCTAGTAGATAGAGTCCTTAGTCGGTTTGCTAATAGATTAGGCTAGTTTAAATTTTCTATTTTCAGTTTGATTGCCAGCCAAGTAAAGGCCTTTCTAGTTTGTATTAGGACTATATATATTTGGCCATAGAGCCACAAAAGCTGCAGCTCCCGCAGCACCAAAATACCTTGTCTCTGTTTCGGTTCAAATAGGCAAGTAAGCCATGGCGACTCCATTCCTCACTCCATTTTGAGGATCATTTTGAAACCTACAGCTCACGTTCGCCACAAAGCCATGAAGCGAAGATGGAGCAACCTCATGCAAGAGAAGACTAATTGTCACTTCCATGTTTTGAGGCAAGAGAACATGGTACAACACTGAGAACACTACGAGCAGAACAACAACTAAATATGTCATGGCTTGCTGCTGACCTTGCGTGGTAAACGTTCTATGGCCTTTGGGTGTAACACAGGGGCTGAAGGGAAGGTAGGGGAAGGGGAGCAAGGTCGATAGCTTGGCTGGCTGTTGACCTGGCTCAAACTCAATTGATGGCCTGGGAAGGTGCCTGGTTCAAGACCTAAACGATTGAAGAGGATGAGTGTAGTGCAGTTGGATAGAGGATGAAGACAGGGGCAAAATGGTACAATATTTCAGAGTCAACACCACAAATTAACAAAGTGGTAGATTTCTAAAGATTGAGATCTTTCACTGGTACATAAGTATACCAGAACAGTTTAGTAGTAAATTTCCAGAGTCTAACCCACCCAATTTCCCCTTCTTTTTAGGACTATATGATAATCCAATTCTCACAAATGAAAGATAATGAATCTGAAATAATCTTAGGCTTATGAATGTTGACTTAGTTTGCTCCATGAGAATCCAAAAATACACTTAACATAGGAATTCAATATCCAAACAATATTAGACTAGCATAAGCCAAGTTCCTTGTCGTCCGAAAACACTGAAAATTTTATGTTCCATTGACTAACAACATGTACAAAGGAGGATCAATGCAAACATTATAAGAGAGTGGGGTGAGGGATGCGATGGCTTGTTTTTTCACCCCCAGAAAATGCATAGTTGGAATCTTCTAAATCACAATATTAGAAGCTCCTCATACGTGCACATAACTGGCCACAAACACTCTGCAGTCGTTTCTAAATCATCTTATAGTTAAATGGTTCACAAGCAATACAATAGGAAAAAGAGAGGAAAAAACACTCACAAGCAAGTGCTCTCAAGAACCACTCTGTGTCCAAGTACATCCATCAAAACCTCAATTGCACAAATCCGATGACCCATGTGCCTTGGATGGCTCGCATCTGCAACTTGCTGGTGTGTTGCCAATAGAAACTGCAACAAATTAAGAATGTGCATTGAATAACAAACACACAAAAGGCTACAAAAATCAAAATCAAGCCTATCTACATTCTTATTACAAAGAGGTTTGGCACCCATCGTCCACTCTGCATCGCAAGCACTGGTGTTGACTGATTGTAATTCATGACTGACAGGTTTAGGGCGGCATCACAGGCGGTGAAGAGGAACCATGAAAAATGATAAAAGAATGGAGTGGTGGTGAAATTATATTCTATGTTTGGCTCCAGACACAAGGATCCTCAGAGTTCCAGACAACATATGGATATGGATAAATAAATAAATAAGCGATGTGTCATTTCCAGTCAATGGTCCCAAACAGGAACTAGGAACTATTGTTAACAAAGTAAGATGCACACAATCATCCTAGAAGCAGGCAACAAAAAAAAAACGATGCTATATAATATCAAGTCCTAAACTATCTCTCAACATAGATACTAACACTGCCAGTTAACAACTCGACTGCGCCCAGTCGCCCACACTTGATAGGACACTAGCAGCCATGACATCCAGGCCGTGTGTGGCACTGGGCACTGCTGAAATGTTGTTTGTCTTATTGATTTATACTCTCATATCTTATCTCTTACAAGCCTTTTTATCCCAAGCAAGTTGGGGTAGGCTAGAGATGAAACCCAAGGGGACCCAAAAAAGGAGAGACAAAGGAACAAAAGCCAAAAGAAAGAAAAACGAGTAGGCAAGAAGGAAGAAAAAAGGATCACGGTTCCGGCACATCTATTGCTAGTCTCCAAGCGCTCCTATCCATAGCTAGCTCCTTAGGGATATCCCACTCCTTCAAGTCTCTCTTAACCGACTCATCCCAAAAAAAAAAAATATTGGTCATTGAAGCAGCTTCCATGCTACTGCAACTAAGTTTTTTTTATAGGAATACCCCAAGGGAGACCCCTGAGGTGCAGGTGTGGCACCCAGGGGTGGAACCCTGGGCGGGAGCACTCCAGCCAGTGGCCTTTGCCACTGCACCGTGAGCCCCTTCACTATTGCAACTATGTTGATGGCAAATGATAAATGAAATAAACAGGCGAGCATAATAGGCCCCTAACAGCAAGAAACAGAATGGATATTCCTAACAGCAAGAAAAATGAATTTGTTAGGATAATGGATCTTGTATTATCCAAGGGGGCAAAGGCCCATGTATGTACAGGTTAGGGAAATATGCATAAAGGCCCCTCATACACTGGGGACTAACACACACAGCTAATATAAGCTATACAGGCACCTAACAGAATTATCCTGTGCAGATTTGGGATTCAGAAACAAAATAAGTACACAATAAAATACAACACCTTGAAAACTCTGTCAGCGCGGAATACATTGAGTTTATCAATGACAACTGTGTCAGCCAAATCATCATCCCTGAAATTTGAAAATTCATAGTGATGAATCCACAACTATTATTGCATTAACATAAACACCACAAATGCATAGGTTCAATGAAAGATGAGTATTACATTGTGTCCAAAAATCCATCAACAACAGTTTTGACCGAAAGAGCAATAACCTCCTTGGAGAAATATGGAATTTCTGGTTCATGCGCAGATGATGAAACAGAGAGCAAAAAGGCAACGATGGAAACCTAGAAATAGAAGAACAAATATGATGAGGAATCAATGCTTGCAAAGGCATTACTTTTTTTTGGCCAAATATAGATAACAGCAGATGGTTATGACAGCACAAATGCCAATTGTCAAAATTAAGAATGAAAACTAAAGAACAATTTATCAGCACTGAACACAGTTTCTAACAAAAAGAAGATCATGTGCATGTTTTTTATTAGCACAGTTGGATGTTGGTGGACATTATGAGTCCTATTATCTGCCAAAATCTGTCACAATGTGGATTTGCAAGTCCAGAATGTTCTCACCCTTACAAGAAAGCTCTGATTTCCTTCTTTTGAATTATGCCATCAGTGGTCGAGCACACGTAGATGAGGATGAAAATTCATGGGTGGTCTTAGCCTATAGGACAGTGTAGGTGCTACTAGATGGGCTTGCCCACGTGACTTCAGTTCATTTTGGCCATTGGTCACATGAGCCAACTGGTAAATGGGCACATCTAAACCCTAAATACTGGTCTAGTTAGCCGGTGACATGCAAATTTTAAATCAGGCCATGCGCGCGGAGGTGGGGGTGGGGGACTGGATTTGTGGGTGCAGAATGACCTGTATTCAGTCCACGCAATGCTCAGGCTTGTTGGAAACAAGAACACCTGTATGGGTATTGGTGCTGCGGAAGCTGCAGCTTTTCTCCTGTATATTGGCAACTATATATAGCCTAGATACAAACAAACCTCCTGTGAGGACCAAGCCTGATCATGGCCCTAACTAACTAGATAATTACCTAGTGCTCAATCCAAACAAACTGAACAAAAACAGGTAAGCAAAATCTGAACTAACTGCCAAGTGCTAACTCAAACTGAACTCTAAGTGAAGATACAATGCACAGGAATTTACTCAACTAGGTTTAGCCCATTACTATCATATCCACGATAAAGTACAACACCTTAATTAAATCATGTTACTTAAGTGTTCTGTACTCCCTCTGTTTTGTTTGATAGATGGCATTTAAGACAACACTTTTAGATCATTTTTAATAAGAAAGTTGCTGATTTTTTTTAACTAAGATGCAACAATTCAATGTTGTGTCCATATTCGAAGAGTGAAAAGGCTAGGTGCCAAAGGGAGATAATAAACATGGTATAAGATAAACTAGATTATCCTTCTTGGGAGGCATACCATATGTTTTTTAATGAGATCATCACGCTCAAACTCTGAAATTTCAGCAAGGTGCAAGAGTGATTCACATAAGACAGTTTCTGCTGAGTCCTTCTCTGGGCTTTTACCACATTTGGCAGCAATGGACAATCCAAAGATTGGAACGAAGTGCCTCTTGATAATGACAGACAAAGGTTGCGACAAAATCTGAGTAACAAATATATAAACAAAAAAGAAAGATTAGAGCATAGAAAGTGGCCTTAAACAAAGATGTTGAAACTATAGTGAAACTATTTGGAGAAATATTATTCCGAAAACTACTTTAGTTCTTTGACATTTCTTCGTCGGGAAAATTAGTTTCCATTTCTAACTTTTAAGACTTCGTATGTTTTCAACATATAATATGATGAGAGATCAGCACTAACTTTTTTTAGAATGACTTTAAACACCCACCTTTGATGTCCAATTAAGATCAGCAATGTTACCCCTAAGAATAAGGAAAGAGAGTAGCCATGAGCAGCAATGTTCAACAAAGTTCTTTGGCTCAGCTGACCTATAACCAAACATTTCCTGCATCTAACAAAATTACATTGGAAGTTAGCATAAGAAATTAAAAAATAAGGAAACAGTTAAAAAAAATTACTAATGCATCAACAACATCATCAGACCAACCAACAATAACAAGTTTCCTTCAATTCTAAAATTATAGTTTCAATCAAGGAGCAAAAAGTATGCAAAACAACAGATAAAAATTCAGCTAGGAAAGAGTGATTGAAGGGCATTTGCTAATCATTAAATGTTCTTACGGGTACTAAAGAAACTGATTTATGTTTTGTAAAAAACAATAACATCTAGCATAATAACATAAATAAAAATGCAATCAATACATAAAGCATGATTTGGAATCTAGATTATATTTTACCCCAATGGGATCTAGATTGCGGTAGGGAGTTCAGAATCATAATGAGAATATAAGTCCGCACTAGATATATATTCAGAAACAATAGAACGTAAGGCTACCTCAACAAGTGAAACTAGACTCATCTCACAAGCAACCCACCGAAAAAGGATTGGACCCATCACTTGGTCCAGAAACTGCATACCAGAGAGGAAATCATTTATATAAATTGTAATTTGTCAAATAATCCATCTGGTTTTACAATAAAATTTTAGGGAAATAGTTTCACATTCAATACACCTACTCATCGTACTACGAGAGGATATAGAGAGAAATAGTTTACACTACACAATGTCCAGTCACCTTGCTTCGTGAAGCATAACCGAGCGTCCTTGACATGGAATCAAATAAAGCATAAGCTAATTCTCTGGAGAAAGAAAAGAGTAGCACAAAAGGTAAGCAAAGATAAAAAAAAATCAAAGCAATTTTTCATATAATAAAAAAAATACTTCTTTGCACCGCCATAATATAGCTCATAGGATGCAAAAATACCGCTGAGATGGCTCTAAAGCAGCAGCTGCAGAAATCATGAACACACACTGCAACATAAGAAGTCAAAGGGCATAGGTAAATTTGGGTATAATATTTGCTTCACAAAAAATATGGATATAATATATGTCATATATCAAACCACTTCTAAAACAATCTAATCTTAGTAAACCTCAATAGTATAAGCAAGTTGAGATGACATGTTCTACCAGAAACGCATCTGTGTGTCTCTAAAAAGAGGAAAGACACACTTGAAGCTTAACACCGACATGCTGTTGTGGTCACTGGTGCTAGAAATTGTTCTCAAGGAAAAAGTAGAGCAGAAGGACACCATCCCACATAAAGCAAAGAACAATACAACAACAAAGCCTGTTAGTCCCAAGCAAGTTGGGGTAGGCTAGAGCAAAGAACGATGACAAAGAATAATAAGAAAATAACAAGGATATCTATAATTTACCCTCAACAGGGTCCTCATTAAAATCACTTATAAATTAATAAAATAGGATACTATTCAAAGCTTGTCTCTATTTTTTCAGGGTTTATACTTCGCTCAGGACACTAAACATATTTCTTTATTCATGCTACTTAGCAGCTCCCATAAGACAAGACACAAACAAGTCGTAGAAGTAGAACGAATACAATCTAAAGTGATATCTAACCAGAGATTGATGATAAATTCTCCTGAAACTAAAAAACATCGGTAAAGGAAAGATTGCATTAATCTTGATGAATCTATTGTTAATCAATTATACTAATAGTATCATATGGTCTTGTTACACAAAGATGATAAGAACTTACCTCAACTTCAGCATCCTCACTATGCACAGCCAAATGAGCTAGTGTAACAAGTGCAGTTTCAATACCAAGAACAGGTTGCGAACCAACAGCTAAGACTTCTCTAGCTTTAACTGGACTGCTATTAGAGTACTTTACCAACTTGACACCAACATTTGAGCTGATAAAATAAAACACGGTAAGACAATGCTTGAACTTACTAGTAGTCATGTTAAGGTCGATTATGATACATGCATAGCCACAGTTCTCAGTGACCAGTGAACCAGTCTAACTGCAATCTATCATTCATGTGCATTCACACTTATGTCTTTTTTTATTGAAAAAAAGTTATCACCTCACCAGTAGCTTAAATAAATCCCAGGAAATAAAATAACAAGAAACAAGAATGTACAGGAAAGTAGAAAAAACCATAGATTCCTGGAAATGACCTGGATATAAGCTGGTATTCCTAACCAGTCTGTTCCAGGAAACTGACACCGAGTAATCCACACAATAAATTGCAAAGCCAGTTTTAATAAAATGAACAACTAAATGCAAAATACATAGAATTAAGAATTGTTTATACAACAGTTTGCAGAGATTAGAACCTACAAATATTACATGGAAGTAACACTTCTCTAAAACTCTATTCACTTAGCCATCTTGAGATGTGGGAATCTAAGACAAAGCTAAATTCAAGTAATCACCGACATCCAACAGGCCTCCTATCTGCACTAGCAAACTTTTTTAGCTTTAGCTACTACCAGTGGCGAAGCTTGGGCCAAGTTTCATGGGGGGCTATGGACAAAACATCTGAGCTGAAGGGGGCCGGCTACTGGGCCAAATTCTGAGCTGGACAAAACTAAATGGTGGAATCACGTTTTTCTCTTGGACCAGGGGGGGCCACGGCCCAAATGGCCCTAGAGAAGCTTCGCCACTGGCTACTACTAAAAACAGAAGCTACATGTATCAAAAATCATGCCAAAATAATTGGTGCAGAACGACCATGAAGCTACATCATATTAGATTTAATCCACTGCTGACTGTTAACTCAAATCTGTGTGATCATAATTAGTAAATACCTACCAAACATCATCAAACAATTGGGTGTGTCCTTCCCATGTTTGGAATAATACAACAATTTCCCTAGTCAAATAAAACCTGACACGATAATCAGGGTCATGCAGCATGTCAAGCAAACTTCCGATAAAATCCTGCAATCAAATAATTGAATCACATTGTAGTATATTCGCATACATTTGAATGGTGGTACTTATGTTGACATCAAAAAAATATGTCACCTGGGCAACATCGGGGAACAGGTAAATAAATAAGCAGATGCAATCAATCAGCTTGATGCGAAAAACCCAATCTGTGAAACTGATCTCAGTAGCCTTATGTACCAAGCCTAATAAGATGTCCTGGTTCTGCAGACAGTGGGAACATATCTACCAGTTAACAAAAATTCAATGGAAGATGTAAGGTACAGGTCTAGTTGGACAAATCAAATTAGGATTCCGAAAACCATTTGGAAATGCTGGCATACTACAACAATACAATCTGCCCCTCTGTTTAAATTTATACCAAAAAATAATCTTATTCAAAGATGATCAAAAAACTTAAAAATGGAAACTACTTAAATTCTTCCCCATGCAATTGTTCTTCTCTTTACTATCTAACATGATTCATATTTTTCTTAAATATATGAGATATTACTTTGGACTAAGGGTCTGGTATGCCAAATATTTACTCACTGATTTTGATTCATACTACCAAATTACCAGAAAGGCAAACTTACAATTTTAAAATGCAGCATACAAATATTTACTCACTGATATGCTGAATATTAAAAACATGTTGGCTGTCATTTCAAATACCGACCTCACTAAAATCTTCTTTGCATACTTTTGAATGCCCATCAGTATTTTGCCCACCATCACAAATGGCTCTCAATGATTTCAACAAAGCATGACTTTGTGTTAAGCATTCTGCAGACTTAAGTAATGAACTTGCACCTCTGTCCCTCATATCAATAATCAGATCGACCTGCTCGATGAAAGTTAAAACATTAAAACCAAAGTTAGCAGCACAAGTACAGATTTGACAGTAATCCAAAACACAAGTCAGGCAGTACCACAGAAGATACAGTTTCCGATGAAGCTGGGATATTTTTGCAAAGACAAAGCAAGATAGCCTGGCGAACCTGCAAAAGGAACCCAGATGGTACAGTGATAGCATTTAAGTAAAAGAATAATAAAAGGCACATTAACCATGAATTAGTGTAAATTTCCTTTTCCAAAAAAAACATATTATTGCAAATATCTACCTTTAAATCACTTTCTTTCTCCATCAAACTGTACATGATTTCCCATGTGCGATGTGATAATACTGAGAAAAAAGTTGAAATAGTGCTAACTAGTTCTAGCTTCCACTCCAAAAGTCGTGAGAAGCCACCCATACTTCCACTTGCACTTCCTGTGACAGCATCTGCTTCACCAGAGTCCATCACATCAAGATCCATATCCGCAACACTACTTTTGGAGTCAACAATAGGATTTAGGTCCTCTGAGTTGATACAATACATTGGTAACACTTTAACATCACTCTCTCCATCAAAATTGTTCATTAAACTAGAAAAACGAGAAAAGAGCTGAGATATTGCCACCAAGAGATCATCAAGTAAGTGGGTAATGTGTTTGGTAAGCAAAGAACTAGCTCTGTTATCAACTCTTGGCAGATTAAATAATAGAGAAAACAGAAAGCTCTGAAATGAGGATAAAGAGGAGCCCATTGTATCGACTGCTGAACTTAGGTTAGTAAGGCCTTGAGAAAGTTCATCATGCTTCTTTGTAACAAATGACACAATGTATTTGAGAACATGGGTGGTGTAACCTAACACTTCTTGCAAAAGGAGAGATTTTTCTTCAATAGCCCTGAAAAGGAAGTCAAAGAACAACAGATTATCACTAAAAAAAGAACAACAGATTAAACTTACACATGGTGTCAAACAGAACTTCTAATTGTTGAGTACGATGCGGGTTCCAATAGTACATGATTCAGAAGTGGAATGTTCAGGGCTGCAATGAAATTTTGACAATAAACAGAGGAACCTCTATTTATAGATTGACTATAAAATAAAATAACGTATTTTCTAGCATTCAATCGACTGAAAGCTTTCAGTCGATGGTTTGTTACTTTGTGTTTTGATTTTTCTTTTGTAGAATTTTCTGTATAATAATTATAAACCGTTGGATCTAGATCCGATGGCTCAAAGCGGTGATTGAAAGTTGCCCAAACTTTCAATCAGCTGAAAATTAGCAAGTCCCATAAATTAATGAACCTGTGCAATGTGGATAGAAAGATTATTTGATGGGTAATCCTAAGTCCTAACATAAGTTTATGAATCGAAAGGCACAACTGGATTGCTATATTCTCAAGAGAAAAACTCAATTTGCAAAATACAGAATATAAGCCTGTTTAGTCCAAAATTCCACATGGATGTAACTGCTGTACCACAAACTGATGAAAACCATGTAACAGACAAGAGGGTATGGCAAAAAAAAATACCTGGACAATAGTGCACAGTGTACCAGATTGCAGAGAAAAGAACAAACAAATAAAAGATTAGATAGGTCAATTTTCTCTAGCTGCTCATTTCTCGCCATAAATCCTTTGGTGAATTCCATGACCTCGAGGAGCAGTGGTTGACGGATAGCCCCGGGAAGGTGTATGCGGTGGGATTTATTAGACATGACCTGTTTGCCAAATAAAAGTTTATGTAATTTTATTTATGGAAGAAGTTGAATAAAAACCGCACTGCAATTAATCACTAATGTCTCTTCAAAAAATCTAGAGTACTAAGATAATAAATAACGAATTTATCCATCCTTAAACTTTATTGAACCATACAGAAGACCAAGGACTTCATATTAAAACGTGCCAGTACGCCAGTGTTCAAGTCAATAATAACAACAAAAGGAACAGTAAGAAGGTAAAAGAAGACCTACGGGAGGGTTGCACGCATTTGGTTGAGAAAAGATGTAGAGCTACATTTTGAATGGAAGTCCAGTTGTCAAAAAACACCCAGTCACGGTTTCAAACGAAAAACAAAATGAGAATGGCAGAAGACTACATCATTAGACAAAGTTTGTTTTAGCATTTGCATGTAGTTATGAAATACATGGAGGGCAACAAAGAAGTAATAAATTCCCTAAAAAAAAAAGAAGTAATAAAGGACAAAGCATAAAGCACCTTGGTAGCACTTTTAGGACTGAGGTCTGATAGAGCATCCACAGAATAGTGCAATTCGTACTTTAGAACAAAATTTTCTTCCTCAAGTGACATCTGAAACATACTGAATCAGTACAAGAGTGACAAATAGGAAATTTTTGAATTACTCAAATGACCTAAAACACCATGAGACAACTACCAGTATACCTTGGAAGAAAAATTAAAATCACCAATCAGTTGTGATGCATCTGCTGAATTAATTGCTGGTGATAAAAAACCAGCGCATAGTGAAAAAATCACTTCAGGAATGATGACAGCATTTTGCTCATTCAAAAGAGAGAATTCCTGTCATAGAAGACAAACAAGTAATTGAGATTGCATGTTTCAAGGAAGAAATATAATGGAGGACTATCTCCACATCACATTTACAGATAGACAGTGGTGTATAGATCCAGAGAAAAATGAGCAAGCACACCAGCTACCAAAGGAAAAAAAAAAAACATGCACTCGGAATGTTGAATGTGAACCAAAGGCCCCCTAAGTTTTCTAACTCAACATAATGTTAACAAAAACACTAGAACCTTTCAAAAAGAATTTTCTGCAAGCACAAGGAAGGTGCCTCTCCTATTTGACATCATGAAAACTCCTACATGGCACTGCATGAGATGAGCAATGAGAGAGATGGCATATAGCAATGTACTTGATCTCACATATGCACACCACACTCATAACCCAAGTGCCTTGATGAAAACATCATGTAGCATGTGCACATGTTTTATCACTCAGCGCATGGTAAAATAAAAATTGATAGAACTAGGGTTAGAACCATGGAAACAGAAACGCACTAAATGCTCGATCCCAATACCTATTTATCATCATGGTAGTATATAATAAACAATAAGAATCATATCAAAGTGCAGTAAAATAACATTTGTGCAGAAACAAAGTAAAAGTCATATCGCTCAAATGCATCATTGTAGCACAAAGCTCATTTACTTCTTGAGCAACCACAATTTGAAAAAAAAGAGTCCATATTGCAACAGGTATGATCAGGCCACCGCCGCCTCGGTAGCCGTCACACCACCAGCAGACGCAGCAGAGCCGCGTCCGCCGCGCATCCTCCTCCTGTCGACGGTTCAGGTTCCTAAGCCTCGGAAACCGCTGCCGGATCGTGACGAGTGGATAATAGTGGAGAGCCGGGCGGCGAGACGTGGTAAAGCACGCTCTGTACGAGGTCCGCGACGGCCGGTTCCGGCGGACCTCCGGGGAAGATGCTTTAACTGTTTCTCGCCGGATCATCGAGCGGCATACTGCAAGTCTCTCCCTAGATGCTTTCGGTGTCGTTCGTTGGGTCACAAATCGTACAGCTGCCTCCAACAGACAGGCGGTGCTCCTGAACCGCCAGCGGCGCCGGCGGGACGGTGGGTCTCGGTGTGGAGACGAATAACCCCACCTCTTCAGAAGCAGACAAACCCTACCCCGACGATGCAGTCCGCTGCCTCTGTCGAGCAGGCAGTAGCGGGTGAAGCCCCGGTGGAACGCTGAGGTCGTCGCAGGAGACGTCCGCACCGTCGGCAACGTCAGGCAAATGACGCACAACAACCTCCAGACGATGGACCAAGCAGCAACGGTACCGTCGCCGCCTAGGCAGTCTCGTCTGGGGCTAGCACGATTCCGGCCTTGGCTCCACCGTGCGTGATTGATTGGTCCAATGATATCGATCAAGCATAATCCCAACTCCGACGTGCGATGGTGGTGACGATCATTGCAGACAGTGATGCTTTCAGCCCTGACGAAGTACTCAGTACCATTGCCTCTCAGTTCAGCGTTGACACAACACCTCTATCTCTCCGGCGTTCGGGGAAGGCGGAATTCTTCTTGCTCGGAGCAGAGGAAGAGCTGAAGGTCCGAATGCTTGTCGGAACCAATGATCAGCAGAGCTCATCACCTCTACGTCTCCATTTTCGCCGATGGACCAGGCACGTACATGCTTCTGCAGCCACATTGCCGGTTCTGCTGGATGTGGAGCTTAGTGGTGTTCCCGCGCATGTGTGGGAAGTTTCTACGATGGAAAATCTACTCAATCCCTACGGATGGGTTGAAAAAATCCGTCCTACAACGCGCAACAGAGAGGATTATTCTGCGTTCTGTTGTTCAGCCTGGTGCTTTGATCCGGAAGGCCACCCTGCGGGCAGAGAAGGTTGGATCATTTTGATTCAGAGAAGGTTGGATTTCTAGAAGAACTTAGAGAGGTGAGAGCTGCTTGCACTGGACCTTGGATAGTGGCAGGAGATTTTAACATGATATATTCTTCTGAGGATAAGAATAATGACAACCTGAACCGTGCTATGATGGGTCGATTCAGGCGCTTTGTTAATGATGTTGAGCTCAAGGAAATTCCGTTGCTAGGAAGACGGTATACATGGTCGAATGAGAGAGAGGCGCCTACCTTGGTTAAATTGGATAGAGTACTTTGTACTGGAGATTGGGAGGGCCTCTTCCCGGATTGTATTTTACAAAGTCAAGCCACTGAAATTTCGGATCATTGTCCACTCGTGCTAAATCTCCGGGAGAAATTAGATGGAAAAAGACGCTTTCATTTTGAAAGTTTCTGGACAAAATTATCAGGGTTTCTTCAGATGGTGGAAGCTTCTTGGGATGAACCGGTTCCTGTTGTTTGTGCACTTGAGCGAATTTCTTTCAAGCTCAAAAGGCTGACACGGGCACTGCAATCATGGAGTCAACATCAGGTTGGTCATGTAAAGACGCAGCATGCTATAGCTTGAGAAATACTCCACCGTTTGGAGATTGACCAGGATGATCGGCGGCTCAATAGTGATGAGCTCTGGCTGAAAGGAGAATTGAAGAAGCATTGCTTGGTGTTGGCCTCCCTGGAAAGGACTATAGCCCGTCTACGGTCACGCATCCGATATTTGAAAGATGGAGATGCCAATACAGCTTTGTTCCATAGGGAAGCAGGTTTTCGGAAACAGAAGAATTTTGTGCCAAAGCTTCTGCAAGGTGATCAAGTGGTCACTTCTCAGGAAGATAAACATGACATTCTGTTTGAATATTTTGATGGTCTTCTAGGCACGGCTCTAGCCCGCTCGTCTACACTCGACCTAAATTTCATGCACAGAGAAGGTTTGGATCTCTCAGCTCTGGATGCGCCCATTGGTGAAAATGAGGTGTGGAACACAATAAAAACCTTGCCTTCGGATAGGGCCCCGGGACCAGATGGATACACCGGCCGATTTTATAAAGCGTGTTGGCACTTGATTAAGGCGGATTTCATGGCAGCCATCATCACACTGCAGCAAGGGAATGCCGGGAAACTTTGGCTCCTTAATTGGGCATATCTCACTCTCGTACCCAAGAAAGCCGAAGCCTTGCATCCAAAGGATTTTCGGCCAATTAGCCTCATTCATAGCTTTGCAAAGCTCATCACAAAGATCATGGCTAATAGACTTGCACCTCTTTTGGACAGCATGGTCTCTGCAAATCAAAGTGCTTTTATTCGAGGTCGATGCATTCATGACAACTATATTTTGGTGCAGCAAACAGTCAAGCTCCTACATCGGCAGCAAGTCCCAAGCATTTTTCTCAAGTTGGATATATCTAAAGCATTTGATTCAGTGTCTTGGGGTTTCTTATTGGAAGTTCTTAATCATTTGGGGTTTGGTCAAGGGTGGTGCAATCTAGTTTCAAGTATTCTCACTACTTCCTCTACTCGGGTGATTCTAAATAGGGAGCCTGGAGATGATATAAGACATCGGCGAGGTTTTCGTCAGGGAGACCCCCTATCACCAATGCTATTTATTTTGGTCATGGATGTTTTGAACAGCTTGTTTACAAAGGCAGGTGACCTGGGAATCCTTCAACTGCTATCTCGGCGCAATCTGGGTCAGCGTATCTCCTTGTATGCTGATGATGTGGCCTTATTTATCCGGCCGGTAGAGAAAGAAATGCAATTGACTTTGCAAATCTTGGATAAATTTGGACAAGCATCAGGGCTCCATTGCAACCTCCACAAAAGTTGTGTTGTTCCCATCCGGTGTGACCCGGGTCACATGGAAACGGTTGCTGCAACTCTGCCTTGTGAACCAGCTGTATTTCCTTGCACTTATTTGGGGATTCCAGTGACAAACAAGCGATTTGGGAAAGCTGAACTTTTGGTGTGGATTGAAAGGATTGGGGATAAGCTGCCAGGATGGAAGGCAGCCCTCATGAACATGGCAGGACGGGTCACCTGGACCCGGTTTGTGCTTTCAGCAATCCCTATCTATGTTCTGGTTGCTATCAGAGTGCCCAAGTGGTTCATCCGCAGCATTGACAAAATTAGGAGAGGATTCACTTGGAAAGAGGGGAAGGAGGTCAATGGTGGATCTTGTTTGGTTGCATGGGATAAAGTGCAGCGCCCACTAGAGTATGGTGGACTCGGTATCCTCAATTTGGAGCTCATGGGATGGGCACTACAGATTAGATGGCTTTGGTTTCAAAAAACCGATCCTAATCGTGCCTGGTCCAGCCTAGACATAAATGTTCATCCTAATGCCCAGGCCCTTTTCAATGTGGCAACCGAAACTCAAGTTGGAAATGGTAATGACACGTTGTTCTGGCAAGATCGATGGATCATGGGATGCACCATACAAGACCTGGCTCCATGTGTGTTTGCGGCAGTACCACAAAAAGTCCACAAGCAACGCACGGTAGGTGAAGCCCTACAAGCGCATGACTGGCCGGCTGACATCA
Source organism: Eleusine indica (assembly GCA_030378355.1). Taxonomy (NCBI): domain Eukaryota; kingdom Viridiplantae; phylum Streptophyta; class Magnoliopsida; order Poales; family Poaceae; genus Eleusine; species Eleusine indica. The sequence continues at coordinate 4,339,311 of CM059497.1, read as the reverse complement.
AGGGAGGTCTATCCATGGTCGGTTTGTTTGAGTATTTTCAGTTATGGGATACCCTCCATGAGTTTGCATTATCAACAGATGCTGACGTACATGTTTGGAGGCTTCACAAGTATGGAGAGTTTACTTCTAAGTCTGCCTAGCAAGCATTTCACAACGGCTCTGTCACTTTTGAACCATGGAGGTGGCTCTGGAAATCTTGGGCTCCACAGAAATGCAAAGTTTTCATTTGGTTGGCCATAAGGAATAGAGTTTGGACGGCCGACAGACTTGCTCGGAGACAGCTACCATATCCTGATTCTTGCCCTCTCTGTGACCAAGAAGAAGAAAGTATTCAACATTTGCTCACAACATGTGTTCTTGCATGGGAATTTTCGTATAGGATCTTTTCGATCTTGGGTCTGCAAGACAGAGTTCCCACTGCTGCTGAACTCTCCTTTGCAGATTGGTGGCGCAAAGCAGTCAAGAAATTGCATAAAGAGCAAAAAAAGGGCCTGAACTCGGTCATAATTTTGGGGGCATGGATCTTATGGAAACACCGAAATGGTTGTGTTTTTGATGGTGCTCAGCCTGGAATCAATAGTCTCTTGAGAGCATTCAAAGAGGAGCATGAGCTTTGGTGCCTTGCAGGTGCTCGACGCCTACAACACCTAGGTCTAGGAGTTCTGCTAGGATAAGTTATTCTAGGGTGGTCAGGCCTCAACCTTATTGTTAAGGTTTAGAGTTCTCCCTTTTGTATTTTTTGCAACCCCCTCACAGCTCGGCCCGGAGTGGTGGGGTGAAGTTGCTGTAAGGGGCCGATCTCTTCTTCTCTTTAAATGCAATGATACGCAGCTCTCCTGCGTATTCGAGAAAAAAAAAATGCTTGTACATAACCATAGTGAGAAGTATGTATAGCTATGCATTGGCCAGAAGAATAAATAATGAATTTCTTTCCCCTCTCCTCCCTCTACGATTCAAGCTGATGGTTCGACAAAATTGACCTTTTTTGTTAGGGTGGGATTGGGGGCTCGGTTTCAACATCATTACAAATGCAATTGCACAAGACCAGTGGAATACAATGTACCCATATTCTATGACATCTATGCAGGAAGAATTTATCATTTATAAAGGAGCATACAAAACTCAAACAGGAGTAAAACCTGAAAACAGATAATAGGAAGTTAGGTTGGCAGACAATCACCTTTGAATGAACTAACGCCAAAGCTGATCTTAGCAGATTCTTCCGAAGAAATATAGAATTGGATAGATCACCCTGTATATAATAATATCAAAGAAAAGATTGTTATTGCAAAAATTTTAAACAAAGATGATATAGTAATCCCCCCCCCCCCACCCGAGCTTCATTGTAAACAACATGGTTAGGTGGTACAATTCGGTTAACTGACTTTCATAAATACAGCCAACAAAATGCACATGAAACTTTCAAAATAACCGTCAACTTAGTGTGTATATTTGCCTAACCATATGTAAATGGAAATCTTTAGGGGAAATGTAAACAATCGAATTTTCACTTGGGGCCTGCAGATTCGCCTGAGGAACCAAATCTATTGTGTGATTTAGGAACTTTATAGTTTCAAACAAATACAACATGGTTGATAACAACTGCTAATCTGTCTTTTAGTATCCACCATAGAAGCCCTGAGAAGTAAGAGATGTAGTACATGCAGAAAAGTACCTGAAAGCCTGTCCTTGAGAAGTAACAAGCAATGAAATACAAAGCAGACCTAAAGAAAGAGTACAGAATTAAGAGGCTGTAAGCATATCTTCAACATTAAGACATTATAAAAATTTAGCCCACAAGAAGAAAGAACATAACCGTTTTACACGTTTGTGTGTTTTCTTTCGATACTCTATTCAGGAGAACACATTTGTAATGGGACTATAATTTCTATGTTTAATACAAAGATGAGCAGCTCTCCTACATGTTCAAGAATAAAATGTTCTCTGATATTCCAGTGGGTTAACAACCTATGTTATCATTAAGACAAGCATCAAATCACACCAGTGAGAAGGAAAAAAGTATGAATTAAGCAAATTTGCAGGTAAAATAATGTGATCATAGTAAGCGAGTCAAGATTTAAGATAGGCATACGGTGATGGGAATTGCTTAAATATTTGCAAGTTCCATGTATCTTCTGATAAAAACGAAGTATGAACTTGGTCCTGAAAGAAGCCAAAAAAAAAAAAGATACACCTATTGGTAGCTTGAAGTCACAAACAGGATTCATTAGATCTTAATGTAGAACCGTAATTGAGGATCAGAGGCTCACCCACACAATCATTCCACCCAGCAAACTCAGAGCTGAATCAGCCTACAAAAGTGCAGGGTGTACACTATCAAAGGCAAAAAGAAGATTGATGCCACATATTTAGGTTATTATACTACTCAAAGGATAGTTCAATTTACCAGTAATAAACATTTACTCAGAATCATAAGACCCGTGGTTGGATACTCTTTGTGTTCAACTATGTTACAAGAAAATGGAAGTAATACAATGGAATAGGCAATTCACTGGTACTCACAACTAAAGTAGTGGTGCTAAGCAACGGAAGTGCCTGAATAAGAGAATTCCATACTTCTTGCCAACAATCTTCAACAATTGACATCTGCAAGTAAACAGGTAACATAACGGGTCGCATCTACTATTTCAAAAGAACATCATGAGTTCCATTTTGCACCAAAAAATGGCAAGAATTGGTATGGAAAAATAAAGTGATGCTCCCTTTTAAAGGTAACCCATGTTCAAACAGCACAGGAAAAGAAAATCAGACTTCAAAATCTAACCTCGGCTTTTGTTAAACAAAATTGTGCATCCTCAGCATAAGACCTGAGCATAATGGAGAACTCCTTGAGTGCCCTGCTAAGATCAAGGATAACTTAGGAAACCCCTAATAAAACATAAAAGGAATACAAGATTACTTCATTGGTTGATAATTTGACTCAGTGTTAGTTTACTTGGTACATATTTACATTACATTCCAAATAAACAGTAATGTATGATTATATTGTCCAACCAAGAAGATATAACAGTAAACAATATCAGATGTTTTACACTATAAACATCAGTACAACCAAAACAAACCTGACAAGCCAAAGTAGTGAGTCCTGAAACCTTACGGCATTGGCATTGCTCAAGATACTGTATGAAAACGAACAGCAGTAAATGAATCATGTATTGTAACAAGAGAATTACTTGCAAGCAATATAACAACAACAAAAATCCCATTAAAAAAGAAAATACAGATATCTGACTTTGAAATTAACTAGAGAACGTTAGCAACTACCAGGGACCTAGTAATTAAATAAAAGACATAAAAGATTAAACCCTTGAGAATGAGTCATGTTACTTCATTTATTAACTTCAAATACATTGACCAGAATTTCAGTGAAAATTGTTCTGTCAACATCTCGAGAAGGCAGAGAAACAAACCATTGCTTCTTTTCTCTGGCTTTACAAAAATTCATGCAACTATTGGGATTTTATAAACCTTCTTTGTGTGCTAATATGATTTTCTCTATAACATTCTAACAGCAGTGTCAGTCATTGTCCTTGTGTACACCCAGCAAAAGAGGCAACTGGCAAGCAACTACAATCATGATATCCGTGACCAATAAATAATTGTGTCTCAAACAAAGAAGTATAAACATTTGTTGCATGTACATGGCGCATGCACTCCATTGCCACATAGTCTGGAGCGCACGTGCTATATATAAGAAAAGTACAATATCATAACAGCAGAAGTACTTGCGACAAGGATTAAGATAGCAGGAACTAGAGCATAATACGCTATTCTATTTAACATAGCTGCAATAAGCCTTTGAATATACCTCTGCAAAGCTTGGCAACTAGCTTTAAACCAACTAATCATCAAAGATTTCTCCACTCTACATCTATACTTGTGAATCAGAAGACAAATAGAGCCAGTCCTGCAGAAAAATGCACTCATGTAAGCTATTAACATCTGTACAACCTACAAAAATATTAACATGTCTACAAAATAGGATAGTCTTCACCAGTTGAGTACCAAAAACATTCATGACAAGTTCTGTACAACATTCCAGCATTAGTTTCAAAGTTTATAGATTGAGTGGATTTAGGTAGTAACACGTGAAAATTGAAAGATTTTATGGAAGATCGAAAATTTTCTGGGGGGCTGGCATCAGTTATTGTGCTCACATCGATCCAATGATGCCTTATGAGGGGATAAGCATTTAGGTTTATCCCACGATCCACGTGAGAAAATTATATGTTCTCCTTGCCCGAAGAAACTATAGTCACCATGCAATGCAAGCTCCTCTTAGTTCGATAAACGATACTACCTCGTAACAAACCAAGGTGGTATACATGATAGTACCAGAATACACTAAATGAGAAAATTCAGCTATGCGCTATACGAAAACCCATTAAAAAATAATTCAAAAAAATTAAAATACAGATGTCATAAGTCACTCATACTAGGAGGTAACATGTAAAGGCAAGAAGAAATTCATGAAATGAGGCATTTATAAACAAGAAGTTGTATATATGTTATTGCAGTTGTAGGAAGGTTCAAGATCCAGGGCTCATATTTAGGATATCTCAGCATTCAGAACTAATCACATGAATGATATGTATTAACTTACCAAAATAAAGATCCTTTCAAAAGACCATCCATGATGAGGTTCGCAATGTGTTCTGTCTTCAACCTTTTCTCTCTGTTTGGTGTCTTCGGTGTGCATTTATAGGCCTCAAAGTTTGTAACAATGTCAGTTAAAATAAAGGGAAAAATGATATATTATGTTTAAAAAATCAGCAAATGTAATCATTAGATGCTTGCATGGTGATGGTGCTGGCAGTGGCTGTGCTTGGTGCAATTCAAAGTGGGCGGGATGGTCTGATTCACTACCAGATAGAAAACAGTAGCACAAAGATCCATCCATTCCTCCTGGAAGCATCTTAAAGACCCAGCTTTCTCATCTCGAGGTGCCTCACACCTAAGTTTATAAATTAAAATCAAACAGTGAAGAACTCAAAATCGTAGAGCCTGTCAAAAACATCAGTTGCATTACCACAAGAAACCTGCTCCGGTGTTAACATTTTGGTCTAGTTCTTTTATGATGATGTCAACAAGTTTTTCCAAAACCTCTGGAATAGCCCTGGCAAGCTTCAGCTGAAGTTTAGCGTAGGTGATGAACAAACTCTGGAAGCAGAAGTTACTTCAAATGAATGAAACAAACAATATTGCAACAAATATGTCATCAAAACACAGTTACAAAATTGCAAGACAGCAAACAGTTCATTAAACCTTTAAAGCCTGATCATGAGTCCTAAGCCAAAAGCAGAATACAAAATCTTGAACTGTATTATGGATCTCCACAGATTTGTATCCCAGGTTTGGCCCATCCTTCCGTAAAAGGGTGTTAACACATTCCATAAGTTTGCGAGTTAGCTTTCCTTCCTCCCTGATTTCACAGAATCATTGCATTTTGCAATATAAAGAAATTAACGAAGTTATAACCATAAATGAGTGGACGAATTTTTAAAAATCAGAATGAATGGTAGCATCTACTTTCAACAAAATATGAAACAGAAAAGACAAAATAACTTGAGCAGAAAATGCTTGCCTGATGCGTGAGAAGATTGCACAAAATTCATCAAGAATCTCCTCCCTCATGGTATTAGGATAATCACCCGGTGGATTTTCAAGTAGAACATGAAGTGTCAATGCACAACGGAAGGAATCATCCTTTGAGGTTGCCTGATTGCTGGATTTTGCATCAAAACCAATTGCAACCTTTTTCATGAAGAGGGTTACAAAACCTGAGGAGAATATGTAGAAATAAATAAAAGGGTGTACTGATATGAGCATATAGCACCTTTGATAGAGAAACTCACTGCTATATGTTCGAGATTTCATCTGATAACAATACTCCTTAACAGTTAAAAGCTGTCTAAGGATTATGCTGAGCTCTAACTGAAAGCCAGGGCCGTCTTTCATGAGCTCCCAGAGATGACTGAAAAGTTGCCTAGCAACTGTGATTAACAGTAAGGAATGCCCTGCAAAGACAGGTAACCTCTCCTTTTAAGGGCAAAGCAACATAAAATAATGCTGGCAGGCAGAAAAACATATAACCACAACAAGAATTTACCCAAAATCTGAAGCCACAAACCCAATATTATATGTATGACCAATATTATATGCAAGAACAAACAGAAAATAGTTCAAGGCACCACCACTGAATATGGACTTGTTTGCTTCCCACCCTGGGAATCTTGTCTGGCCCAGGCAGCGCTCTCTGGCACTCAATTTCAAGCGTCGATCGCTGCCGAGCACAGGCAACCAATGCCAGGGTCCGAACCAAATGAACCCTATTGTTCTAAATTGGATACTGTCAGAATCATTTGCCATATGTTTAAATGGACGATTCTTGAGTTAGGTGATAAAATATAAATATCACAATGAATAAGAAACTAGAAATCTACAGCCAAATCTATTATAAATAAGAACAGAACATAAATTATGTGACAACTCTAATTGCATGTCCAAAGAATATTACATTCTTTTTTGTGAAAATTACAGAAAAACTTTTTGCCCAATTTTGACACATTTTCTGACCCAATGTGTGCCTACATTGGTAAAAAAAAAACACATGCAAATTGCTGTGCAAAAACCTGGCATGATGGGGAAATATCAGAAACTTCAGCAAATTGTTAAAATGGTTCTGATCTGAAGTGACAGCGACATGGAAGAATAACACTGGCCATCATTCCATCTCTACCCTACTGCATCCAACCATCTTGATTTTTCTCGCAGGCTATTCGGGTGATGTTCAATTTATCCCAGCACAGAACTCACCACGATTCCACGAAACAGTATAGCAGCAAACAAGGCGATAAAACCAATGATTCGGGGCAAACCTGATAGCCTGACATCCTCTGCGCACTGGATGGCGACGCGGAGCATCCTGGCGGCGGCACTCTTGACGGCCCCGCGCTTCTTACCCGAGATGTCCTCCTTCACACAGTTGAGGAGCGCCAAGATGAGGAGCGGCCACGTCGCGGCTGCAAACCGAACCAGCGATCATAAAAAAATAGCATCCGGGAATCACCGGCAACGATGCGAGAAAGCGAATAGAAATGTGGGACGCACCGCCCGCGAGGTGTCCGGGCTTGAGCCTGACGGTGTTGCGGCCGAGGAGGCGGCAGAAGGAGGCGGCGCGGTTGCCCTGCAACCATGTCCCGAGCAGCTTCACCCCTTCCTGCGGGAGACGAGGGGAAGGGTTGGTGGATGGGAGTAGGGGAGCAAGCCGGAATTACTTGTTTTTTTCCGAGGAGGAGGGCACTCACATCGCGGGTTCTGGCCCGATCGGAGTGGAGCTTCTGGATGACCTCCTCCACGTCGCGCGAGGTCGCAGCGCCCGCCATCACCGAGGGGATCGCAGCTAGGGTTTGGGCGCGAAAGCGGACGCGGGCATGGTGTGGGCGGACCGGCGGAGTCGGAGATGGACGGAGACGGAGGAAGAAAAAAGGTGGGGGAGGGGTTTTGGTTTGGGTTTAAGGGAAAGAAACTGCCAAGATAAAGCGAAAGCGAAGAACACGGCTGCGTGGGGACGCGTGTGATCGCTTTCCGCGGAAATGTTTAATGGAAACATTGTTTAAGCAACGCTGGTTCCATTCAATTCAGGTAGTGAATCTTAAAATAGTGAAATTCTTTGAATTTCTCAATATTTCTGGCATTTCCAAAGTATTTGCTTTGATTTCTTCAATATTTATCGTAACGGTCATATGATACTTCTTTTTTTTTTGAACTGGGTCATATGATACTGTACGAAAGAAGGAACGATGGTGGACCGATAGATTGGCGCAAACCGAATAAGCTAACCCCAGGAATTTAGCATAAAGAATCATGCGAAAACAATTATGACATCACAATCATAGAATAAAAAATTCAGGATTCATAAGAACAAACAACGCAAACAGCTCCTTACTGTGTTCAGTTCCAACGGACCGATACCTACAAGCGAAGGGACATGATACCATAACAACATCAGGGGCTTTCGTGAAACTATGAACAACATTTCAGTAATTCAGTTTGACTATGGGGATCAAGGGGCAGGAATGTGATCGCCCCAAACAAGAAGTAATAAATTACATGTATCAACTACACTTCGAGTCTTAGTAATGCACAAGTTTATCCGGTCCATCAGGGTAGAGCACAACACTTCTAGAGACGGATACCCCAAAAACCTTCGCTTCTCAAGCTCTGGATTATCAGTTATCTTTCCAGTCTGTCGGGTGATCGACAGTTTGGTAGCACAAGATGCACCCATAACTGTCCTCCGGATCTTATCAACTAAACTTCGAGTTTTAGTGATGGACACCTGAGTTGCACAAGTTTATCAGATCCATCAGGGTAGAGTACAACACTTCAAGAGACAGATACCCCAAAAACCTTCGCTTCTCTAGCTCTGGATTATCAGTTGACATCTTCCCGTCCTCTGCTGGGTGATCAACAGTTAGGTACCACGAGATGCACCCATAACTGTCCTCCGGGTCGACATGTGCCACCAAGCCAAGCGTTTCACCTTGGTCAAGATCAAAGTAAAGGCACAAGAAATCTCTAGTCACATTCATCCCAAGAACCAATGCTTCTTCATGGAGCCAGTGTATCACTTGACTGGCAACCTGCAGATGCAAAAGACATTGTTTAGCTATTCTTTAGAAAAATGTTCCAATATAGCATTCGAGATAAAGTGCATCACTGTGATGCATAGCTAACTGTCGTCCACGAGGCAGTGGATAAAAATATGTGGCAGACCATCTCAAATTGCAGGGCTTCAACATAGTGCATAGAGCATATTAGGTGGTTAGACTTTGATAACAATACAAGAAAATGCTTGATCCCATGAGCAAAACAAATTGTACTTTGTTTAACATCCTCAATGATAGACATCTTCAGTGATTTAAACAACATTACCAAAAAATATCATATAACATATTTCTATTAAAATATTACTTCAAGGTTTCAGTTTACCTGCTGCAGAAGCATCATTGGGAGGTCTTCCAAGTCACAACTGTAACTGTTTATCAAATGTCCATCAGAGGGCTTTACAGTCAATGATCCAGCAATGCTTGGTGAGCCTTCACCCACCAAACTAATCTGGCCATCCTTTAATATCACCTTGGTATTAAACTGTGATCTCGATTTGTACTTAGACTCATGATTATCTGAAGGCTTCAAGATCCGATCAGCCGCCAGGATAGGCTGAGGGACTTTCAAGCAGAGAGACCAGGAAGAAGTTCGAGAATGCCATGTAGGAAGAGATCGCAAATGGAGATAAGGAACCCTACTAACCTGCATTGGTTAAACAGAGTCAGAATGCCAAACTATATTCATATTATTTGTATAAGATGACAAGTACAAAGTAGACATACCACACTCTCCAGCTCTGAATGTACTTTATTAGAAAATATCCTATGAGCCACTGTCATGCCAAAATGATCCAGCATGCCAGAATCATCAGGTGCTGCCTGAGCATGAGCCTGGACACGAACGATGCGAGACTTCTCCCTCATCTTCCTGAGAATGTTCTCATGGAACATATGTAGCAAGTAAATTTCCAAACTTTTAGGGTTGGGAAACCCCGACACTTCCTTATTTAAGGTTTCCTTCTTCCCATTGACAATGGCTACTGCAAGATTTCCGGCATCCTCTGTATCCATGTAGTCTTCTGGACCTACTGTTTCTGTGTCATTACCATGTCCACTGTGCACAAGCGAAAGGCACAAAGAACACTCTTGACCAATAGCTAATTGGAGAAAATCTTCGCACATTCCAGTAACATTGATGCCTTGCGATTGGACAAAAGTCTCGCGGATCACCATATCAAATACCTACAAGAGATATACGCTAGATTAAGCACTGGATAGTACAGGTACAAAAAGTAGGACAAGGAGGGGAACACAAATGTCCTTTTCTTCCCGTAGTATCTTGGTAGTTAAAAAGAGTACTTTGCAAGAATCATAAGCACATACCTGCTCCTCAAATATTGACTTGTGGATGTTGCGAAGGATGGAATGCGCATGTTTGACAGACTTATTAGCATCATCATTCTCCAGAGTATCCTTTTCCACTTCAGAAGACGTTCTGCTCAAAGTGCCTTCTTTCTTTCTGCTGGCATTGCTTTCAGCATTATTGTCACTGTCTCCAAGAAACTGAAGGCTCAAGGAACGGAATGATTTTTGTGGGATTGTTACAGACAAAGTGCCTGAAGAGTCTTTATCAATAGGAACTAAAGACAACGGTGACAATCTAGGCATTGCTGCTGCATCTAATTGAGAACTATCAGCCAGATCAAACATGAAGCCCTCACTTCCTGGGCCGCTCCCAACAATCCGCTGCCGCTTCACTTTCCAGTTCTGTTGCAATCTGCGGATGAACCAGCACTTAGATTTTTTAAAAAAAAAAACAAGAGGTGACTTCATGCGGTTTTAAAATCTCACCAATTTCTCCATTAAGGTGTACCTGATTAATGAACTGTAGAACCTAGTCTCCTTTTCAAACTGTTGTTCCATCTTCATGGCAGATTGTTTGAAGTACCGTGACAAATGCTGGAGATCACAAAGGTTGCAGCAGTAAGTACAATAACAAATGGCAGAGCTGCAAACATCAATCACAGAAACATTGTCTATTCCTGTTCTTTCAGCTCTGGATTTTTCATTTTGCAGAATTCCAAAGAGCTTCATGCCTTCATTCCATCAATAGAAACACTCTATCAGAGTACAGGGCTAGGGGCGGTACAGAACGTACCCGAAGGCGCTGCAGCTTGGTGGCGGCAGAAACTGCCATGTCAACAAGTATTTCGTTTGGCTGCGACTTGGGCTTCGTTGTTGAGACAACAGTCACAGCATCATTGGCCTCAACCTGCAGCATGATTTCCAGCATGGCCGTAAGTTGGCTGTGTCGCACTCACAGGGAGTGAAATCAGAGGGGTGTAGATGCATGTACCGACCGTGCCAATGAGGTCGATGACGACAGAGAGCTCCTGCTGCGCCTGCTGTAAGCTCTCCATGAGTCCCTGCCATGGCCATGCCTGCTGGGCGGTGTCTGCCTCGGCCGCTTTCTTGGCTTTCTTGGCATCCTTCTCAATAACCCAGGAGAAGTCGATGCGGCGGATGGCTGCGAGACGCTGCTCCTCATTGCTGGTGTCCCTAAAATAACAACCCAAGAGCAATGAGCTAACGAGTGCGTTCATGGGTGATTTGAGCAGAATCGGTTGGAGGAAGGCAGGCCGTCTTACGGTGGGTAGTGCTCGTTGCCGGCCTCGTCGATGGCCTCAAGGCGCTTGATGGGGAGCTTGTCGAGGTCCACCCGCACATCACCTTCCACCATGATACCCCCTTCCTTCCTCCGTCCTTGCTGTGCGCTGCTGTGGTGCTGCACTACCTGGAATCTGAGAGATGTGTGTGGCGGCGGCCTCGGCGATCGCCGCCTCAGGCACTACGCGCGGCGCGGGAGGCGGCCTCGGATCTTCGGCGCGGTGCGCCCCTACACGGAAACCGGCGGCAGGCTCGGCGGCGAGGGAAAGGTACCGGCGGCGCGGGCTAGGGCTCGGATCTCCGGGTGGGGTGGAGCGTCCCTGCGGCGCGCGGCGGCTCTTCCCTTCCGCCCAGGGCAAAGCGAATTCGCTCTCCGCCCACCGCCCTCAGTTTCTGCAATAAAATGGGCTTCATTTCGGAGTGGGCCTTAATTGGCCTTATTTTACATAAGGCATGTTTAGCATGGCTACACTCCATGGTGAAGCAGCTCCACTTCAAAACTCCAGTGTGAAGCTGCTCTTCTATGGAGTGGAGTCATACCAAATACCTCAGCTCCAAAAAAATCAAAGTAAAAAACGTAAAACGGCCAATACGCCTTTCCTATCGTCTTCCTCTCCATTGCCCCCGTAGCCCCTTCCTCCCCATCTGCACCGGCGAGCAACGGCGGAGCTACCTGGGCACGCGCTGCTGCTTGCCTGCCTCCTCTTCCTTGGGGCGGCGCAAATCGGAGCCTTGTCAACGCGAATTGAAGCCTCGACGGCGCAAATCGGAGCCTCATCGGCGTGAATCGGAGAGAGGGTGGCCAACGGTCCAACGTGGGGGGTGGCGGGGAGGAGGGGCGATGCGGCAGTCCAGCGCGGGGGGTGGCGGGGCGGCGGTCCAGCACGGAGGAGTGGTGGGGCGGCGCAAACCGGAGCTCGCGCCCACGGGGAGGGGTGGCGGGGCGCAGCGACGGAGCTACCTGGGGCGACGACGGAGCTACCTGGGGCGGCGGTCAGGCGCGGGGAGCGGCGGGGAGGAGGAGCGGGGCGGCGGCGTGAGCATAGGGGCGGTGGGGTGGAGGTGATGGAGCGCTGCTGAGCGAGACAAGAAACAAAAACGAACCGTTTTTTTGTGTAGGCGGTGGCAGCGCGGGTAATTTTTTGCAACTCCATATTTTGTTGATTGTCAGAGTTGGTGTGGAGGTGCTCTTAAAAAATGAACTACGGCTCTAAGAACTCTTCAGAGTTGTGCTGCTCCCAATAGTTTCGGAGTTGGGATGTTTGGCTGGCTCTGCCCAGCTCCGAACAGGAGTTCGGCTCCAGAGCCATGCCAAACACCCCCTTAATTCATTTTTTTAGCAGGTACTAGCTCCAGCTCTCTGTTTTTTCATTCCTCTGGTCTTGTTATCCCAGCGTCAGTCCACTTCCATATCCATATTTTAAATCTGTTTCTAGCGGATTTGAATTTGATTATCTATAATCTTATTAATTGAAGTGAGTCCATCTATCCCGTGTATTTTGGTGTTGCCCAAATACAGTTTCTAATCAGAATCGGATCACGTCCACAACAACCAAAAGGAAATTCAGTACTATATAATCAGATTCGGATTAGTACTATATAATCAGATTTGGATTAGTACTGGCAACGTCCGCACCACGCAAAAGCTATTCGGACACGTCCACAACATCAGATTATAAAAATCACATACATCCACCCTCAAATAAATAGTATCAAAGTTAAACCCTCAAATAGTAGCACCTCAACTGCCGTCTGACCAAAAACTGTTGACAAAAGGAAATTCAGTACTATATAATCAGATTTGGATTAGTACTATATAATCAGATTCGGATTAGTACTGGCAACGTCCGCACCACTCAGATTCGGACACGTCCACAACATCAGATTATAAAAATTACATACATCTACCCTCAAATAAATAGTATCAAAGTTAAACCCTCAAATAGTAGCACCTCAATTGCCGTCTGACCAAAAACGGTTGGCGCAGCTGCCGCGTGAGCAAAAACGACACCATGACTGCCGCCCGTGAGTGAAACATTGAACTCACCGCGCCACAGGTCACCTACGAGTAATGATATATTCATCATGGTAATAAAGTGGGAAAGAAACAATCTCAATCCACTTCCACATCCATATTTTAAAATCAAATTCGAATGTGAATACAAAGTGTAAAAATATTTATTGAATGAGAAATTAAATATCATATATACATTTTGTCATATGCTAATGTCGGATAATATCTGTATCCTGCAAACAGCGTGCTTGTTTTGAAACTTCAGAATCACTCGACCCTACTAGACCAAATAATTTACCACGAGATCTTCTCATACACCCTGATGAGACTATTCTACTTCTTTTTTTTTTGTGAAAGGAAAATATATTAAAAATTACGTAACATTATTACAGACCGGACTCGACACCCGTTTCTGTAGGACAAAGTTCTGAACACACTCTGGAATACTAGAAAAAGAAACTCTACTATGACCTAACCATTTAGCGACCTGTGCTAGCTCATGCGTAATTTTATTCTGACTTCTACCTATTTGCCTCACTGAAAAGGAGTGACGCTTCCCACTCGCCTCTTTACCTATTTGCCTCACTGAAAAGGAGTAACATCATGGGAAATAGTGAAGCATGATGTGGTAACAACAGTGTAGAAGTTCTTTACCGATGGAGTTTTACCCACAGGGGTGAATGAGACTGCTATAGTGTTAATCCCTAAGAATCCTAATCCAGAAGAATTGAAAGATTTTAGACCGATTAGTCTTTGCAATGTCATACATAAGGTAATCTCTAAGTGTCTTGTTAATAGATTTCGCCCTATTCTTGACAGTATTATTGCCCCCGAACAAAGTGCCTTTATGCCGGGCCGTCGTATAACTGACAATGCACTACTAGCCTTCGAGTGTATACATGCTATTCAGAGCGGAACAGGAGATCGAAAAGAGTTTGGTGCATATAAGTAGGATTTATCGAAGCGTATGATCGAGTCGACTGGGGAATTCTTAAAGAGTTGAAGGAGAAGCTGGGCTTTCAACCAAAGTGGGTGCAGTGGATCATGACTTGTGTTTCCACTGTTCGCTACACCGTGCGCTTCAACGGATCGCCTCTGCGGCCCTTTGTCCCCTCTCGAGGTCTTCGCCAAAGTGATCCTCTTTCACCATATTTATTTTTATTGGTTGCAGATGGGTTGTCAATTTTGATTAAGCATCATCAAAGGATGGGACAATTACAAGGTTTAAGAGTTTGTCGTTGAGCTCCGAGTATCACACATCTCCTATTTGCGGATAATAGCCTGCTCTTTTTCAAAGCAGTCCCAGAGCAAGCCAATGTGGTAAAAGGAATTAACAATACATTTGAGTGCTGCAAAGGACAACTTCTAAGCCCGGAAAAGTGCTCTCTCCTAATGCATGAGAATCGGGAGGAAGAAACTGTAGAACAGGTGCGAAATATCCTACATGTGCAAAGAGTTCAATTTGAAGCCAAATACCTGGGCCTTCCCACACCACAAGGAAGGGTAAGACGAGGTTTACTTCAACCAGTAGAGGAACGCCTCACTAAGCGAATGGTGGGATGGAAAGAACGTCATTTGTCCTCGGTAGCAAAGGAAACGTTGATAAAGTCGGTCGCGCAAGCCTTGCCGACGTACATTATGAGTGTGTTTAAGGTTCCCCTGACACTTTGTGACGATCTCATGAAACATATTCGAGCCTTCTGGTGGGGGCAGAACGAGGAAGAAGGAAGGTTCAGTGGATCCTATGACAGAAGATGATACTTCCCAAGAGTCACGGCGGTTTAGGGTTCAAAGATCTCAGGCTCTTCAATAAGGCGCTACTTGCCCATCAGGCATGGAGACTAATAGCGCACCCGGAAAGCCTCTGTGCTCGTGTTTTAAAGGCTAAATACTTTCCCAACAGCAATCTACTTGATACTGTACCCGCCAACGAAGCTTCTCAGACATGGCGTGCTATAGAATTTGGTCTTGAGCTTCTGAAGCAAGGCGCCATCAATCGTATTGGGAATGGACAAGCGACTCGTATTTGGCGCGATAATTGGATACCCAGAATGGTTAGTCTCAAGCCTATGGGGAGTACGCGGATATACAGGCTCCGACGAGTGAGTCACCTGATTGATCAGCAGTCCAAGTGCTGGGACGAAACAATACTAAGGAGGTTCTTCTTCCCCTGGGACGTCACTGAAATTCTTAAGATCAAAATCCCCAGCAATGACGCAAAAGATATTGTGGCTTGGTACCCGGAGAAGACGGGCATATTTTCAGTACGGAGTGCCTATAGATTGGCCATGAAGTTGGAACATAGCCTAGGATCAACGGTTCCAGCTCATCAAGAGACGGTGAACGGAAGGTGTGGAAGGAACTATTGCAATTGAAGGTTCCACGGAAGGTTCGAGTGTTCGCTTGGAAGCTCGTATGTAATGGCCTGCCCACACAAGCAAATAGGTGCTACCGGCACCAGGATACGGTTAGTACCTGATGTATGTGTGGTATGGAAGCGGAAGATGGATTCCATGCGGTGATAAGGTGTACCCATGCACGAGCGCTGCGCATGGCTATGTGGGATATATGGGAATTGCCAGATGAGGAGGACCTTGTTCATTTGGGGCCTGACTGGTTGCTGTTGCTGATACAAAATTATCCAGTAGCTACCATGTCAAATTTTCTCATGCTGATTTGGCGGACTTAGAACGTGAGGAATAGTGTAACCCAGGTTGGGGAGAAGATCACCATTGAGGGCTCAGTGATCTTTCTGACCAACTATATGGAGAGTTTCCAAAGAGGCTGTAGGTATGAGTGCATTGATACAAAAGGTAAACGGTCTGCTGATAAGCAAGGGAGAGCAACGAGGTCACCTGCCGTTTTAAGATGGGTTCCACCTAATGTGAATGCTTTGTCAGTCAGTGTGATGGAGCTTTCGACAACAAAACCGGGGCGGCAGGAATAGGAGTAATCATAAGGGATCATTTGGGTCAACCCTTACTAACGGCTTCTCGTGTTTTGTTTCACTGCAGTGACGCCGAGGAGGCAGAAGCAGCTGCTTGCCTAGATGGTGTTCGCCTCACTGAACGGTTGCCTGATAGAGCTATCGTATTGGAGTCGGATTGTGCCTCAGTAGTCTCCAAAGTTCGTGCGGCCGGCCAAGACAGATCACTAATACGGGTTTGTGCATTGAGACTATTCTACTTCTAATGTATATAGTATATAGTATATATACATTATTAATGCTTATAAAAGATGAGATGGTGAAGGGTTTCCCATTTCTCAAACCAAACGAGAAAAAGAGGATGAAATGATCCATGACCACTCCATTCCTAAAACTGAACGTACTACTGAATTTCCAAGTGCATTAGATAATTGGCTCCGAGTGCTGGTTTGGTTGAAAATAGCGTGGGCGTCCGACTGCCGGATTTTTTAGACGAACAGGGGTCCAGGATGGGAGGAGAGAGTATGTTGCAAAGTTCAGTACCAAGCAAACTCCTCTGCACCACGTAATTTTGAGTCGCCTGAAAGGCTGAAACGCAGGAACTGTTTGTTCGGAGCACACCAAAGCTGCCGCTTACAACGTGTATCAGGGTATCTTCTTGCATCCATGCTAACGAACTACCAGAGCTCCTTTCATATGTTGATTATACTTGTCAACAACGAGGAGGCAAGGACTGAAAAGCACAGTTCAGTTTGTTCTACCTGTTATATTTGAGAAATTCAGAGACTGTAAGAATTGATATGGGGCCTTTCGACATTCCACTTTTACTTATCAACATAAGCACTGACAAAACGGGTAATTTTCTTCTCATATACAATGGAAAGTACTAATGGATATGCAATGAAGAATGAACATCACAATTTCAAGTAGTAGATTACAAATTTTGTAATGCCAACCGCAACAATTCTAGTACAGAACTACAGACTACAGAGGCATGAAAGGACCTGCGACATCACTACATATAATATAATACACAAAACAACGGCACATTAACGCCCCACAGTTCACAGGAGTTCCAAACCAAAAGTCCAGATTATCATAAAACTTAAACGAGGCAGCTACAATTAACAGGACATCAAGCATAAATAATAGTAAGGTCACTAACTGCCGAGAGGTGAGAGCCATAGATCCTTACAGGAGCTATGGAGGAGTACGAGTAGAAGGCCCGCTAAGCATCTTGTCAATTTGTGCCAAAAGGCCTTGCATATCAGCTAGAAGCTTATCTGAAACAGGCTTCAGTCCATCCGCTGAGGTTGCATTCCTCAGAGACGAATGACGAGCCAAAATCATTCTCTCAAGGTTTTTTCTGATATCTGGAAGTGGAGGTCTGTGACTGGAAGCAACAGAATGTGGAGGTGAACGTGCACTCAACTCAATTGGAGGCAGATCAGCAAGCTTTAGTGTAGCAAATGGAGGCCCAAACTCACCAAGAAATTCTGCTCGTCTGATTGCATTCTCAGCTTCAGCTTTTTTTCCAAACACAACACGAGCACTGCGGGTGACTTTTGTAATATTTGTCTGAGACTCGATTATGAAACCAAACTTGCCAAATGCAGAGAGTAGCTCCTCTCGGGAAGGCATAATAACACCAGGTGTAAATTCCACAATAATTTCTGCTGGATCCACATATAATTGCGTGGTTTTCTTCTTTTGCTTTTTTGCGGTAGAATTAGTTGCATCAGGACCAGCGCCATTCGCAGCTTGATCAGAGGAATTATTTACCATAGACACAACAGTTAGTTTCACCTTCTGATTAGGTTGTTTGTCCTTTTGACGCTCATCTTTGAGTGCATGGTTCATAGGGATTACATCTGTACCATTAATGTTTGTCACTTTCTTGAGCATTTCTGGCACCATGGCTTGCAGAGAAGCATAAGACTGCTGGACTGTGTGCATTTGTACACTTGAATGCTCTCTATTTTCATCTAATGCCTGAGCTATGTCCCCATCTACAGTAGATGGTTCACTGCTGACATACACATCTGCACCAACACTTTGCGCAGGCACATCTGCACCAATATTTTGCACACGCACATCATCTGCATCAACACTCTGCATAGGCACATTTGCACCAAAACTTTGCACAGGCACATCACCTGCACCAACACTCTGCACAGGCACATTTGCACCAAAATTTTGCACAGGCACACCTGCACCAACACTTTGCACAGTCTCATCTATGCAAACGTTAGCTTTGGACTCTGGTGCTTCCCTTGAAACATTTGTGACAGGCAAATCAGTAACACTTTGCACACTATCATCTGTGCAAACCATAGCTTCTGACCCTGTTGCTTCCATCTGAACACTGTTGATAGGCACATCTACAAGGATACTTTCTACATCTGTCACTGACTTTGTTACTCCCACCATAGCCTCGCTGTTCTTTTCTGCAGATTGTTTAGACAAGGTATTGTCTGCCGCCTGTAGTGTCGTCACTGCAGATACACCACTTTGATGAACCTGCTCCTGTCCTGGCTTTGTAGCCCCTTGAATTACAGCTGAAATATGACATTTGGACATCAATTGTTTGCTCTTCTTATCTTCAAACTTCACATCGTCATTCTTTTTGGCAGATTGCTCAGAAAAGGTATGGTCAACAGCTAGTGATGCCTTCTCAGCAAAACCATCAACCTGTTGCTTCTGTCCAGATTCTACTGCCCCTAGAACAGTAGCTGGAATAGCATGTTCGAACAATGATGGTTCATTCTTCTCATCTTTCAACTTAGCCTCATTATTCTCTTTTGCAGGTTGGTCAGACAAGGTAACCTGCTCCTGTCCTGGTTTTGCTGCCTCAGGAAGTGCAGGTGAAACCTGACATTTGGACACTGATGGTTTGAACCTCTCATCCTTGGCTCTGACTCCAAAAACCCTTGCACTGCCTCCTGCTTTCAATTGGCTCCTTATATCCTCCGCTTTCACTTGTCTGATAGGAATAGCAGGGGTGATCGGTAAATCATAACAAATTGTAGCAGCAGGAGAGTACTTCTCCCTCTTCTTTCTCTTGATAGAAGAACTGGCTCTCCCATCATCATCATTTTTCCTGCTTCTCTTTGTTGCACACTTGCTTTGTTTCAGGAAAGTTTGTGAATCAGAAACCACACCCGCAGCAATGTCTACATCAACTTTTCCAACAGCATGTTCCGCTAGAGATTCATGCCCCTCATAGAACTCAGTCTCAGGACATTTGAATTCCTTGCTTCTAAACGAACGAAGAAATGCCTCCACAGGCTTTGGAAAATGGCTTCTATGGCTGACATCCTTCGCTAAGCCCAGGACCAAAGACAGGACCTTTTCCACACCTATGCTGCCTGACAGCACCTCACTGTCAGATTCAGCAGAACTGACCGCCAATGCCTTTGGCGAATCAGTTGCCTTGCGGGGTAGAGTAACCACACCCACATTGGTGTAGGGTGGCGAGAGGTACTTGCTCCTCTTACGCTCTCGCTTCCCGGATGTTCCCGTGCCAGTGGTGCTGTCATTGTTGCCTTCATTTTCCTCTGCATCCACCTCGTCCACGCGAGAAGCAGCCCTGCGCTTCTTCTGAGGCGCAGGTGTCTCTTGCGGTGGCTCAGACGCCTCAGGCTCATCATCCTCTTTGTCTTCACCGGCAGGAACATCGAGATCAATCTTGTCCTCAAGCTCCACCAGAGTGCGCCGCGGGTAGTGCCCCGCGCCTCCTGGGCCCCAGCCCTCCCCTAAAGCGCAGACCCAGCTCTTGAGCCTGGCCCGGTCCACGAGACCAACGGGGGAGCCGGCCAGCGCGGCGTCGCGGAGCGCTGCCAGGAACTCCGCGGGCGACAGGTTCGCCACCCCGATGATGACAACGCTGGTCTCGGGCGGCGGCGGCGGCGGCGGGACGCAGCCGCACGTGAGGAAGGCCCGCAGGGCCGCGACGGCGCCGGCGTGGGCCTCATCGACGGCGGCGAGGAAGGCGCGCGCGGCGCTGCCCCGGGCTAAGCCATCAGCGTCGGGATCCGCGAAGCGTCGGACCTGCACGGCGGGGCCCGGCGGCGCGCCGGGGTCGCCGAAATAGGCGACGCCGGCGTCCCGTGCGGCGGCGGGGCACGCGGCGAGCAGCCGCGCCGGCCACCAGCGGGTGCGGCGGCCCTTGGGCTTGGCCCAAACGAGCTCCCCGGCGGCTAGGGTTCCGGGCGCCCCGTCCGCGTCGGCATCAGGGTTTAGGGTTTTGGCCTCCATTGGTGGGAAGGCAATGCGGCGTTGGGTGGTGGGCGGTTGGGATGGGAATAGATGGGAGGGGCCGGATCGGGTTCGATTGGAAATGGGAATGGACTGTGGGAGCGCGAGGTGCGCGCCGACGCCGAGCCGAATCGAGAAGGGAATCCCGGCGGAACGGGGACCCCCGCCACCTTCGCCGCCTCCGGCGGCGGCAGCGCGCGGGCCGGTGTCAGTCACGGGCTGGCTCGCAGCACTGTTGTGTGAATGTGCGGAGTGGCGTGACGCGAGACAAGGGTGAAAGGGAAAAGCGGATGCGCTCGATTTGGTTGCCGGCGACGGAGGCGTGACCTCCACCGCCCGTGTGACACTGACAAGTGACGGCCTCGGCCCTCGGGTCGTCTCCATGTGGCGGCGCGCATCTTGGGTCTTGGGCTGGGGATTCCGGTTTTCTTTTTTTTTTTTCCTTTTTTCTTTTTTTTTTGGCCATGGCGTTCAAGCGTTGCTGCGTCCATCGTTTCATCAAGAACAAAAAAAAAACAAATATATGATGATCATCAAGAAAAAAAAGGTAGTGTCTAAACAAATCTCGAGAACAAAAAATAAAATGAATTGTAATCAGCGTGTTCCTTAGCCATTCACACGTAATACTGAACCAATGTCGATCTTAATAGTCAAGAGTGACAGTGAACTGAACAAGAGAGACAGAGCCGTAGCAAGAGAAAACCGACGGGACCACAAATAACGTTCAAGAACGAGGCTCACCACTGACCGGAGTGAGTTGCGGCGGTCACGAACCGAGTTTCGACGGCCACAAAATAAAAGCGGAAGCGGTATCGGAATAAAGCGGCCACGAGTCACAGACTAAAAAAGATCCCGTTCCCTTTATACGCACCTTTTTTTTTTTTGACAATCTTTATACGCACCCTTTGTATCCCCACTTTTTCTTCTGCAGAGAGGTGAGGAAGCAAATGCCGGCGAAAAGAAAGCAGACGGCTTCCGTCAGTAGGGAACCTGAATATACTTCACCAACGCCGACAGGGTATTCCAAGTGGTGGCGGCAAGGCAACTGAACCGCGCGCGGCGCAAAGAGAGAGAGACGTGCGTTGACAAGGTGAAGCAAGGAACAGAAGAGAGGAGACGCGGCACACGTACCCCCCCCCCCCTCTCGTCTCGATCAATGCCGTCGGCGGGAAAGGAGCAAACGGCAGTGACACGATAAGGCAACGGACGCAGAACCAAGGCGCACGTAGAATCAGATGCTGGGAAACTCAACGATTTACCGGATCACTTTGTTTATTTTTCCACGTTGCTTGTTGGTTGTGTCTTTGAACATTGCATTCTCCTCATCGCAATTCGCTAAACGCGAGTATAAATGTGGAGAGCGCGCGCGTTGTGATCGGCAAACCAACCAGCCACAAGACACCCGGCATCGCCGTACGTGAACGTCGGCAAAGCTCTCTCACGTTTTCCTCGCGTCCCTGATCAAGCTCGTCGTTACGGTTGAGGCATGGGTGACGACGACCAGCAGGCGCCGCAGCAGCGGTACTGGTTCCCGTACTGGACCAGCCCGGCGGCGCCGGCTTCTCGGCCGGGCCTCCGCCCGCAACTGTCGAGGCGCGACACTCGCCCGGCCCCACCACAGCCGCAACCGTCGGTGACGGGTTCTCCGTCACGGCGGCAGCCTCCGCCGGCTCAGGCAGCCACCACGGCGGCGAAGGCCAGAGCTGCTGCTGGCGCCGGCTCGCCGCAGCCGCAACCGACTCGGCTGTCCAGCCGGCCGTCCCCGACCCGCGGTCACCCGTTGTCGCCCATGAGAGAGCCCAATCGTGACGCGCCGCCGTCGGCTCCCAAAGAGACGACCAAGCCGCAGGCTAAGCCGGTGACTCCTCCTCAACCTGCTGCACATCCGACAAAGGAACTAGACATCGTTGTCCCACATGAGAAGATTATTCATGAACCACCTTCGGACACCAAGGCACACGCCAGCAAAGCCGTGGAGAAAGAAAAGGACAAGGAGAAGAAGGAACACAAGGAGAAAGAGAAAGATAAGAAGGAACACAAGGAGAAGGACAAGGATGGAAAAGAGAAGGATAAAGAAAAGGAGCACAAGGATCACAAGGAGAAAGAGAAGGAGCACAGGGAGAAGGAGAAAGAGAAGGAGCACAAGGAGAAGAAAGACAAGGACAAGCACAAAGAAGAAGAGCACGGCGGCGGCAAGTTCCACAAGGACCTCAAGACGGGCGTCGACGGCATGGTGCACAAGCTGGGCGCGTCGTCGGGCCACCACCACGACCGCCACGCGTCGGGGGACGGGACAACCGTCATCACGCTGGCCGGCAAGAACAAGGGCGCGTCCATGAAGATCAGCCACGCCGACCGCAAGCAGCTCGACGACGGGAAGCAGAAGGAGGCACAACACGGGGCCAAGGGGGTGACGGCGTTCGTCAACAGCAACGTGCAGGTGGTCAACAACTCGTTGGTGTTCCAGGGCTCCGTCAGTAGCAGCGACCCCGGGGTGCACCTCAAGCTATCCACCAAGTCCAAGAACAAGGGCGACGACGAGGAGGTTACTGGAGGCAGCGCGGCTGCTGCGGCAAAGAAAAAATGAGCTTCGTCCATTGCCTGACAAGTGAAATCATTCCTCGATGTGGATCAGAATTCAGAACAGTGTTCAAAGCGCGGATAGCACCCATTCAAACAGAGCATTCGAGCCAGTCCTGTCATAGTTTAATGCATACATTATCTGAATAATATGAGCTGAATGCTTGAATGGCGCTTCACTAAGCACATTATTATAAAGACTAGTAAAAGCCAAACGTGAACAATGTATGAAGGCAATGCCCTAAATATGAGAGCAACAATTGACTGAAATTGAGAGGCTCCTTCACTCGACACAAGATGAAAGTAGCCATGAGAAATCAGTCAAGCATGGCACATCGTTCACGAAAACGTCACGAATCACTGGCTTCATTGTCGTATCCCTTTGTTTCTTGGACACGGGATTTCTTAGCTCCTCATTTCCAGTAGTCTTCTCCGCTTCAGATAGACAGAGACGAGGCCACGGCGATTTCACATGGAGGATCTTGTGAACCAGCGATTGACCGGCATTGGAGTTCTTCGACGGGGCGATTGTGTCCAGTGTGTGTCTGCTCCTCTTTTTGCCCACTGTTTGGAGCATGGAGATATTCTCGGCGGTTCTCGCGTGCCTGAGATTCATCGGCTTTGGAGCCCCATGCTTTTGGAGTCTGGTGTGTTCGTGCTCCGTTCCTATTGTTGGATTGTAGCAAATCTGTTATTTTATGTCAATATAGTCCACGACGCTAATTGGGCCGGCCCATACGTAGCACGTGGCCCGCCAATATAGTCCACTGCTCTCCCTCCGGCCTCCAGTGCTCCACCCGCCTGGTGCCTTTTCCACTTCCAGTCTTCCTCCTTTGGGCTATCTCTAACGAGAGACTTATTCGGTGAACCAAAATCAAAAATAGATATAAAATGATCAATCACGTCTTCAACAGAAGATCCAGTTTGAGAGCCATCTCGTTCGCGATGTAAAAATGGAGCAGCTCGCTCGTGATCCAAAGAGAACGCGCGGGAAGGCGGAAACTCACAAGGCGGGCGAGAGACGGGAAGCTCGCGAGGCGTGCGTGAGACAGGGGCAGGAGCGGGGGAGGTGTTTGGGGTGGCAGGAGGCAGCGGGAGAGGTGGTCGGGGCAAGAGAAGTCCGTTGTGACAACAGAGTAGGTGGCCGTCCAATATCCGGACCTTCCGACGCCCGAGCTCCTCCGCCGCCGCCCGCACTTGCTCCACCCGACGCTCGAGGTCACAGGACGGCACTGTTGCTCCGTTCGGTGACCTTCGCAGCTTATTGGACGACACTATTACTCCGTCCTGTGACCTCCCCTACCGTCATTTGGACGCATTTTAAATCTTCCTTGGAGATCAAGGTTTTTGGATGGTATTCTTCCATCAATGTAACACTCATTTTAGGTTTTGGGTCTTCTCCACCGTTGGAGATAGCCTTATTCCTGATACAACCCTAACCCCGAAACGCTCTCTGCTCGGCGGCGGCGATGAGGGCGATCACCGGCTCCATCGTCTCCTCCGAGCGCTGCCCCCTGTTAGAGGCCCAGCACATGCTCCGCCGCATGTGCAGGTCTGCCGACACCTACCTCTCCAGCTCCGATAGCCTTATCTACGTCGTCGCGCTCGACGAAGC
The DNA here is from genome assembly GCA_030378355.1 of Eleusine indica. NCBI lineage: Eukaryota > Viridiplantae > Streptophyta > Magnoliopsida > Poales > Poaceae > Eleusine > Eleusine indica. Next base: position 4,314,619 of record CM059497.1, on the reverse strand, counting down.
TATCAGAGAGCAAATCAAGTTCGTCCGCCGTCTGGGACGGCAGCACGGAGCTGCCGGTCACGACGCGCGCGGCTACGAGGGACCGATGGAGGGCGAAGGGGAGCGCCGGGGCAGGGAGAAGAATCGGGTCACGGTGGTTCACCTTGGCGGACCCCACGGTTCCGTCGAGGAGGCGAAGGTTGCGGTCGCCGCTGACGAAAAGAAGAGCAAGAAGTGGAAGAAGGAAGAGATTACTCATGAGGATAAAGCAGCTGGCGTCCCCTCCCACGCCCCTGCATCACCGGAAATCCTCTTTGAGCAGAGGAGGAAGAAGGAGAAACATCCCAGTAGGGAACTATTCAGTGTTGTGAAGCAGGAGCCTGACTTGGTCGTGGAAGAAGATGTGGAAACGGAAAGGAAGAAGAAGAAGAAAGAGAGGCATTCTGATACGCAATTGGCCATTGTTGTGAAGCAGGAGCTTGGTTTGGTTGTGGAAGAAGTTCTGGGAAGTGAAAAGAAGAAGAGTAAGAAGAAAAAGGAGATGGGTCGTGTAAAACTGGAAGAGCACATGGTGGAGGTGAAGGGACAGATAGTGAGTTATGGTGTGGTAGAGCAAGGAGGAGTTGCCGATGGGGAGAAGAGAAGGAAGAAAAATAAGCATTCAGAAGAGAAAGGCAATTTGAAGGGTGTCAAGCAGGAGAAAATGTCTGCTGATAGTGATCTGAACAGTGAGAAGAAGAAGAAAAAGAAGAGGGGGAGAGGAGATGATGATGATAATAATGTTCAAGAGCAAGGAGAGCATAAAAAGAAGAAGCAAAGGAAGGAATCCCGAGAGTAGATTCAGGGGAGTTCCTACTGATTGGAATTGTATGAAAATTTGTGCGCGGTGAGGCTCTTGCTGTTGTAATTTAGGATTCACCTATAGGGGAGGTTGGTTCTTTTGGGCACTCTGCTAGACTTTGCATGTAACATCCCCAATTCATATGTCATGTCCATGCTATTCTAGCAATGAAATCTCTGTTATCATTGTTACTTGAAGTGATCTAAGTTCCATATTGTTACATTTTTTTTTAATTTTCAGCTATGATTCAGTTTCAGTAATGTCTAGGATATATTTTGTGTATTTTTGGATGCACATGTTAGTCTATATTTGATAAACGAAAATAGATGCAATACATCATTGAATCATTGCATGAGTTGAATTATGTCGATAGCCTATTATTTGTTTCTCTACAAATTGGATTTATTTTGTGAACTTATGATAGTACATGCCCTTTGGAATTCAACGATTTCAAACACCTCTGCAGTGGAAGTAGTCCCTTTGTTACTTTCTTTTAAATTAAATCTAGGTTCACTGTTGGGTTATTTGTTATGATTTTCAGCAAGTATGCTTATTGTCTTTTTTTTTACAAAGCGAAAGTCCATTACTATTTTATATCCGACAAAGTTTCGGCTGAAGTCCCCTAACCTGTTTGTTTTGGGCTCTGTTGTTATTTGTCTCTTTTCTTTCCCTTTGTAACAAAGTTTTGTTCCATTAAAATTTCGTGGACTTATACATGATGTATACTAGTATTCAGTCAATTTTTTTGTATCTGGTGCACATCATGATTAACGATCGTGACAGCAAGCCCTCTGTTTTAGTCTCGTTTTTGTGTGTCTGATGCACATCATGGATTATAATTTGAATTTTTGCTGATACTGTTTTTAGTTATTCATTAGGATATAGATTACTGGTATAAAAAGTATGGAATTTTGGTGGCAAACTAAGCAAGAAACAAATTTGTTTTTGTACATGGGATTAGAGGAATCATGTTAATGATGAAATAGTACTCAGTTCCTTTTCTTCATAATTTTAGCATGTTTCCTTTTAGATGTCTGCGGCAAGGCATGTCGTAGTTATTTGCAGTGTGCAACTTCAAGGTCTGGATGCGGCATTTGCATCTTTGAGGTCTGAATATGGGATGTAACACAGCTTTGGCTACATAATATTAAATATTTTACTTTGTCATATGCAGTGAGTGATGTGTTATAAGACTTTTAACTTGATCAGAATCAGTACATGGATATTTATTTTGAGTATCATAAACATGATGTTAACAGATTACCTAAAAAAAACATGATGTTAACAGATATAATTTTCTTGTACTTTTACCCATAATGATGATAAAGGGCTGGTGTATTCATTTCCTTTGTGTTTCTTTTAAGTTTCTTCGCAGTGTCATGTAGTTTCATTGGGTTTAAAAAGAACACCAGTAATCCACCAGAAAAGCAGTCAACATTTGATAGGTGGTCACTTATTATTACAAACTAATAAAAATGACAGAATAAACAACCTTGTGACAAATAGTTTGACTGTTGTTTCATTCTCTAACTGTCGGTTTTCCAGTGGTCTTGCATAGTCACATACCATACTTTCATTGGTTCAGAATCTGACTGTGATCCAATCTATTATTAGCTAACTGGCAAGTAGACATAATTTCATTACAGCAAACATGTGGCTTTTTCAGTTTTTTTTTTCCTGGTCCAGGCAGCAACCCCATGTTGATAGATCCTGCTTCTCGAATGTTTTTTTTTTTCAGTATGAGCAGACCAGATGATAAACAGTATGAACAGATCATATTATGTTAAACTATAATATAAATTAATTTCGCCCATTAGTCATCTTTCAAATTTATATATCTGTGATTGTGCTTGCTTTAATATCTGAAGGATTGTATTGAAAGATCATCATCTGCTTATTTGAACAGTGCTAAATCCTTTACATTTTGATGTTTACTTTGAGCTTCTGGTTGCTGAAACTTGCATCCATTGAAATGTTGGTGATTTTGTTTCGCGTACACAATTCTGCACTATGTTGTTTGATCTTAGTTGAGTCAACAGGAATGTATGTGCACCCTCTCATTGGATATGGATTCTCAAGCAGAGTCTCGTGAACATATTTATGACCAGCTTGATTGAGCTTCTGGAGCTTCTATTCTCAGCATAGGCAGATTTATCTCACTATAGGAAATTTCAATAGACACGGTTTATCAGAACAGATTTTTTTTGCAAAGCTGCTTCCTTATTCAACATAGGTAGACTTGTGTCAAGAGGTCCTGGGTTCGACGCAGTCTCTCTGTAATTTATTGTAGGGGTAAGGCTTGCCTCATATAATCCTTCCCCATACCTCACCTAGTGTGAGAGTTTACAGCACTGGGTCTGTCCTTTTATGTGTACTTTTATAGTTCCACTGAGTACAAAAGTATCTTTGTAGATGAAATAGATTGAAGATCACGCGCATATCAATGATTCCTTCTGTCTTTGTTTTATTGAGGAAATGAATTCCTTCTGTGTTGATGTCTTTCTTTTGTTGTTATGTATCAGATCTGAAACGGAGATGTGTTGGAAGGAAGATGGGGCGAATTAAATGTTGGGTGGGAGTTGTTGAGATGTGTTAATCCTTTCTTCTGGAAGGATTCTTTTGGAGTATGAAAATGGTTAGCTCGATCAGGGGGTAGCAGAATTTTATTTCCTCTCAAGTCTCAACTGAGACCAAAACCCAGAATCCCCTGCATTGCAGCTGAATCAAGCAATCTGCATTGAGAGGTGAGATATGTCGTCAGTGGAGGAGACACCGAAGAGCAGAGTTCTTGTCATCGGTGGCACCGGTCACATTGGCAAGCATCTCGTCTTTGCTAGTATCCGCCTTGGCCACTCAACTGCTATTCTTGTACGGGATACCACACCGTCTGACCCAGCAAAGGTGGAACTCCTCAAGAGCTTTATTGAATCAGGTGCTGCACTCCTCAAGGTATTAATCATCATGGTACTGTTAGATATGTTTCGTCTTTCCCTATTTACTCACAAATTGTGATCTCAACTTCCATCTGTCTACTGTTGATGGAAATTTCCATTTTCCTGCCTTACCCAATCGAAATTCTAGCCCTACACTTCAATTCATGTTTTCGTTTCTCAAACGTTTCTAGTTATTTGTGCACTTTTTAGCAGACCAACATCTTCGATAATAACAGGTACTCAAATCACTATGCATCAGTGCATCACAAGGACATATTCTGTTACCCACCCACACTTTCATTTTTTTTTTTCCTTCAACCTTTCTGTATATGCAGGGTGATCTGTTGGACCACGAGAGCCTGGTAAAAGCCATCAGGTGTGCTGATGTTGTCATCTCAGCGGTGGGGCCCCGTCAGGTGAAGGAGCAACCAAGGATCATCACCGCGATCAAGGAGGCAGGCAATGTCAAGGTTAGTTTACTGAATTTACCTTCCATTTGCGTATCTATAATGGCTGCCAACTAACTGAAGAGTTTGTTTTGCAGAGGTTCATGCCGTCTGAGTTCGGCTCCGACGTGGACCGCCTTAACACTGTGGATCCAGCGAAATCGTTGTACGCCGTGAAAGCCAACCTCCGGCGACTGATTGAGGCGGAGGGAATACCCCACACCTACGTCGCCTGCAACAGCTTTGCAGAGACGTACCTTCCAAGCATTGGCGATGTCACAGCTGTGGGCGCTGGCCCTCCGTCCAACAGGATCACTGTCTTGGGTGACGGCAACTCCAAAGGTATAAGCAATTCGTAAGGACCTGGAGGCACATACATCCTGTGATGATTCTATGATATCATCAAACCGCCAGCTTGTCTACCTCATGCCTTCTTCTTGATGCTTGCACAATTGCAGCGGTGTTCATGGTGGAAGAGGACATTGCGACCTACACGATGAGGGCCGTAGATGACGCGAGGACGCTGAACAAGATCCTGTACATGAGACCGCCGGCGAACGTGTTGTCCCACAACGACCTCATCTTGCTGTGGGAGAAGAAGTCTGGCAGGACCCTGCAGCGAGTGCACATCCCAGAAGAGGAGGTTTTCAACTGGATCAAAGGTAATAATAAGTTATTATCACAGTGCTCGCTCGTGCCATGCGGTAGATCTGCAGAGCTGCTACCTCGATCTCACAGTGCTCTTGTCATTGTTGCTAGTAGAAGCGGCGTTTCCTCTCAACATACTGCTGTCCCTCGCGCTCTCCATCTTCGTCAGAGGTGACCAGGCAAACTTCAACATAGACCCGACCATTGGCGTGGAGGCCACCAAACTGTACCCCGACGTCAACTACACAACCGTCGATGACTTCCTTTCCCGCCTACTTTAGTTCGGATATAGACTGCAGAACCACCGTGCACGCATGGATGTTTGGTGTGGAAAATAAGTCATAATAGTATTTGTGTATGCTCAGTCCAATGAACCATTTAGTACATTGTTATGGACAATATATAGAACAGAACGTTTGTATTAACACTAGCAAAGTGCTCGTGCGTTGCTACGGGACTAAAAAATCATACTATATAGGCCCCATAATTGGTTGATTTCATTTTTTTTTTGGAGGCTGAATATGCCTATTTCACTATGGAATTTTTTTCTAATGCTTTATATGTTCTTTCCATGCTTTATACACACCTTTGAATTTTGTTGGATTACCACAATTTGGATTTTTTAAGTCAGGTATCCGATCTTTTATGTTAATGGCAAATTGCCCAGTGTTAAAGAAATCACACATCGATATGATTCCACTTCTACCTAGTTAAACTTGTGATAAGTCATGAGAAATATGCACTCATGAGATCATTAAGAAAGTAATAGGTACATGATACATCATTGTGAATTTTGATTCAATGACAGTATCCTAAAATATTATGAAACAAGGAATTAGTACAAGAGCTAAATTTACACTTTCACAGAAAAATTCTAGCAGTCGGATCACATGGTCATTTTTGTTTCTAGGAATTGCATGAGGTGCATATCCCTGTGACATACAATCGGAATCATTTATATGTGGTGTGGCTCTAGACCACGCGTCAGTGACTCTTACCGACGTGTGCAGCACATCAGTGGATCAGGTTCTCATACCATCTCACGTATACAAAAATTAAACTTCAATTATGAATCTGAACGTCTGCAACTTTAGACACTTACACGGTGGCGAGCTCGCACTTGTGCGCCACTTGTAAATACCTGCAAAGGTTGCACACCTAGCCAGTTCATTTCACTCATTCATACTTTTTCTATCTCCTCTTGAGTCACTTGTGACGCATCGCTTGTAATGGATATTATGTGCATATAAACTATGGAATGAGAATTCTTCACAACTAAAAGTTGTACTTTTCCACGTATCAAACAAAATAAGAAACGACCTTATTGCTAAAAAAAAAACTACATGATATACATAATATATAAACACTTAAGGCATGGGAAGCAAAACTAAAAAAGCTTAACTGCAGTGCAAAGCTCCTCCAGCTCCAAATAATCAGAAGTAATCATCCGCGAGCACGCCATGAGAAATAGCATGCATCATCAATATAAAAACAGTGAAATACGCCGTAGATCCTTAAACTATTTAGGAATGATCATCTAGGTCCACGAACTCTCAATGTGACCATCTGGATCCTTCAACTATTCCCAGATAGTCATCTAAGTTCACAAACTTTATAGTGACCCCATAGGTCTATGATCTATTTATTTTATATCAACTAGGTCCTCACCATCGTCGCTCATCCGCTCTTCAAGTGCAACGCCACTGCCCAACAGGTCTCTACGCGCGATGTCACTGTTGTACAACTGCTCTGCAGGCGAGCACTGTCGAGCCTACGCGACGATGCCAACTAACAGAAGGTGCGCTCTGCCCATCGCGGCCTTGCTCTCCCCATTGAGACCTGTGCCTGCTGACCGCAGGAATTCCCATCTGCCCACCAGGCGATGATGACGAGGACGTGTCACATGTGAAGGACACCATGCATGGAAGACAGACCGTCATCACGGGTGTCGGGCAAGCCATCTTCATGGTTAACAAGTAACGAGTGTGGGAAGACGAGGTTACGATAGGAAGAACGAAGTCAGATGGATGGGCGAGGCCGCAACAGGTTGAGTGCAGCTGCTTCTAGCTGGTGTCGTCATGGAGGTTAGGCGATGCTCACGTGGATACCGGTTGTGCAGCAGCGGCGACGCGCGTGTAGAGCTGGAGGGTGGTGACTTAAGGAGTCACTATAAAGTTTGTGGACCTACATAATCATCTAGAAATAGTTTCGGGATCCAAATGGTCACTTTAAGAGTTCATGAACCTATATGAGTTTTCCTAAATAGTTTAAGGACCTCTGATGCACTTCACTCATATAAAAATGACATGTATTTGTGATTAGAGGTTGACGCACCATGGTGCACCACCGCCATCAAATTTGAGTTAGTTTCTTTTAGATTGGAAAGTTAAATAAAAATATACTTATGTCACCTATATTTGTCGTCACGCATTAGATGAGACCACGCAAAAAATTGCAAGGGACAACAACAGCAGTTTTGGTTACAGGCGCATGCACTCGCTCGAGGTGAGCAGTAATACAATCGGTAGACATATGTAGAGGAGCGCGTCGAGTACTCGAGGTCATCGTCATGACAGTTGAACAGTTAGCGCATGAGGCCTCCAAGAATAATGTCTTTCAGCCCCCACGGCGGGTGCGCCATCCCGCCATTCACGCTTGCGGACATCCAGCTACCATGCGCCATATCTCCGCCGAACGCAGCAACGTGCGCTTTGATGCTGATGGACATGACCACCAAGGAGCAACTGTCGATCATCACAACAGATGTCAACAAAGTCTACCACGTCATAGCAGAGAGTAGGCGCAACCACGAGAGATCCCTATGGGACATACTCCTACGTATGAAAAAATCGATGACGGCTCCATCGTCTTGCATGAGTGGAGACAGACTGTTGGGAGAGGTATGGGCACGTGGGTTGAGAGGAGAGCTCTAGATGACACCCGGATCGTATTTTAGGTGGAGTCCAATTCATATCTTCTTTACATGTGGATTTTAGTATTACATGTGGATTTTAGTATAATAGAAACTAACATTAAACCAACATCAAACTGAAGTAACACCAATGACGACCTCACCTAAATTAGTAAGTAGAGATTTTCGTAGCTAGTGCATCCTTCATTGTAGCTGTATTTACCGTCAAAAAACTTAAGCAATTAGATTGCTTTCAGTACAATGCTTAGTTGCCAACAAAATCAATCTTGATGTATGCCACCTTGAAGACATACATATACAAAGTCCATGAAACGAGGAGCAAGTACTTAGAAGCCTTTTTAGGGTCACACTAACTTAGATTTACTAGTCACTACAAACTAGTAGCATTGTAGGAAACAAATTAGCGTTTGAATGAATATAAGCAAGTGCAAAGGCACACTATCATACTTTATTCTATATAAACAAAACTACCAAGGTGGATTGTACCTGATTTATAGGTTGTCTCATACATACGCGTAATTTTGAGATGATCCTAGAAAAAGCGTAATTTTGACACCACCATACAATTAGTAGTTGTTTTAGTTGTCTCATGTAATTTAACAATTTCTTCATTTATGAATCGGGGGGGGGGGGGGGGGGAGCGCAACGGTCAAGAACTTGGTTGTAAAAGAACTACCAATTTCCATTGTATTCTAATTATTCATATAATCATATATATATAGATATATTAAATAACAGATTGTGCAATACAAAAGAGTAAAAAAAGTTGAAGGAAGATCAATACAACTTACCTTTTCATTTAAATGAAGTTGCACGCTTTTTGACTGCATCAAAATTATCGATTATTGAATCTGCGATGATCTTAATGGCTACTCCCTTCGTCTAGAATATAGCTACTTCTGAGTTTGTCATAAATCAAACTTTTTTAATTTTGATCAGTCATAAAAAATAATTTATAATAGTTGACAACATAAGACTACTACTATTAGATTGGTCATGAATCAAAAAATTATAATATATAACTCTTATATAGTCAATATTTATAAATATTTACTATAAATGATCAAAGTTATAAAAAAAATTAACTTATGACAAACCCAGAACAAGCTATATTCTGAGATGAGAGAGTATTTCTTTCTCAGTATGAGTACCAAGCAGTCTCTTAGAAATCCCTCTTTTATTTTATTTTGTAACCTAGTCTTCACAAGTTTCATAGCGGAAATAATAGGCTCCATACCTGTAGTTGAGAATGGCAGAGTAAAAACAAGACGAATCAATCTTTTTTTAAAAAATATTACTAACCTATATATATTTTTTTTAACCTCTAAAATCTGAGTACAAATGTAGTATCTGTCCGCGTGTACAAAGATTGAAACTTACAACACACACCACACACGACAAACCTACACCTATACGCAGAGAAACAGTCACGTCCTTCGAGAGATCATCAGCATTCTCTGAATCCGGCATGCGACAAGGGGCGTCGCTATCCGTTTGTGCCACCACGCATGAGAGGTATAAAGGACCACAAGCCGGCAACAGCGCCAGTGAGCTCCCCTATTGAGGGATCGCTCAAAGACCCATTTCTCCACAAGCCCGACAACAGCGCCGGAGAGCAAAACGCCATCGACATGGAGGAGGCTACGGGAGACATTATTCCCAAGACGCAACGGCGCCTCCGCACCACCGGCTTTCAGGACACTAACCCGCCGCCGACATGATGCCAGCGCCGGTAAACCTAGCCGACACAAAACCTGCCCATAGCAGCCTCCTCACTGATGTACACACTGGCCCGAAGCCACCACCAGCAGAAACACCGCTGGCACAAAAGGCCCTCGCAGACGAAGCATCGTCGCCGGCGATGGCAGCCACCACCACCAACACCGACGCCGACGAGGGGGAATCCAAAACATCCACCCTTACAAAAAGAGCAGAAGGAAAACTAACCTCCACAAGGCTTCACCGAGGACGTCACCACCGTCGACCTCGTCGGCAGCACCGCATCCAGATCCACCAAGAGAGAACACAACTCCAAGCAGCATCAAAGCGGGAGCCGCCAGAACCCTAACCCTAACGGGATCTAAACCTAAACTACTACACACCTACTAGCAGCTAGAAACTGACGACGACTTCCCCGTTCCCCCGGTCCCCCGGTGCCATACTGGCCGTCGGAGGAGAGGGAGAGCAGAAGGAGCCGCCGCCGTCACCTGCTTTCGCCTCCCGGTCGCCGCTCTCGCCTGTAGCAGAGGAAAACGGTTCGTGCTTCTGTTTGTTGTGTGCTATCCGGAGTTTTGATCGAGCATAGATCAATGCACTCATTTGTTTTTAGTAAAAATTACTAAAATGCCCTTCATTAAATATAGTCTAGAAGTTTTTTTTGTTCTCTCTTGGCTTTCACTGAGGGTAAATTTGAAAACTATTTCTCGAGAAGCTTGAAGTGCCAAGTATTTGTAAACTAGAAAAATGATCTACATTACCAAGTAAATGTAAACAGAGGTTGATAGTTCTTCATATTATAGCTTAAAGTTACGAGAATTCTACTTTTCAATCGATTGAAAAGTAGAGCAGATTCAATCGATAGTGAAAAAAATGTTTTGATGGGAAGAGAGAGAGAGAAATATTGTTCTATTTGTTATTTTTTATTTATAAAATTATATGTATTAATTAGTATTATATATAGACTATAAAAAAATTGTCTTTTTATATTCATTAGATCTAGATTCAAAAAATAAAAACGTTAATTGAAAGGAACCTTATTTTTAATCAATTAAAAATTAGACGCTCACTACGCAAAATAAAAACATACCTATCCGTCAAATGAGTACCGACCTTAGGAGAGGAGTCCAGCGCGAATTTTTCCTAGACTATTGGCTGCCGATTGCTTGCTACTGTCTTGGGCTGCGTTGCAACGTGAGCACTTGAGCTGGAGCTGGACCTGCAGAAGAAGAGGGCCGATGATTTAGATGGAGCTGCAGAAGAAGAGGCCCGATGATTTAGATGGGCCTGCAAAAGAAGAGGCCCTGTGAGAAATTTTAGAAGGTATGACCGATATATGACATTATATGAGATCACCTCTAAGGCTGTGATTAAGGTTAGAGACTAGATATCATATTAGCTAAATTTATAGATTTTACCTCTTATAAAAATAAAAAACCTTTATAAGAATGCGATAATCCAACAGACACTAAATTTTGATTCTTCATATCCAAAACACATGATACTGGCAATCAGCTTCCCGTCGCGCGCCTCGTGCCGCACCTTCCAGATGCACGTCGGCCCAGCAGCTGACAACACAAGCATCACTGGTGCTCCAGTTGGCACTGATAATGCCATGGACTTCGGCTCTGTGACAAAAGATGGTGAGCCTCGATGCCAGTAGAAGATTCGCACAGAGGAAAGGAAAAGTAATGGTGATATTATGCTTTCGTTTTTAAGTTTTGACCATATTGATTTTATTTTTTATTTATTTTTGCTAGCATGATACTTCCCCTTACTTCTATATGTGGATCCAACTCCCCTTCTTAACCGGATTCATTTCTTCTGTCGTATGGAAGCACCCATCAATGACAGGAAACAGATTAGAAAGGGGAACAAGAGGAGGAAGAAGCAAATGACATGTGAGCTCAAGGGTAAAACCAACTTTTCACATGTGCATCAGAGTTAAAGTTATCAAAGCGGTCTTAAGGGGATTAAAATTTAAGATTAATGGCATGCAAAAGATACATGTTTCTAGGTGGCGGATTCGAGATTAGAGTTTTAGCCAATGATATGTAAAGAATTTTCCCTGTTAAATTCCTCAAACCAAAAGAAAAGGTTAGAATATATCTCACCCCTCGAACCCCCTTTCCATAGGAACACTCTACCAACAAATTATAGCTAAAGTGGCAATGCTCCTTAACTGTCTTTCAAAGATAGAAGAATAGAGAGAGAAACGAAAGAAAGGTCTCTTTCACGAGGATCAACACCTATCAAGAAGTCACTACATTTTCGTGCATCGTGCGTGTCAACAAATTAACTCTCTTTCACTCGATATAAGGGCTAGAATATTAATATATTTTTTTTTCTAAAAATCATCTGAGAAAAGGCTTGCTTACTCAGAGCTACGATCCCGTAAATTCAAACAAGTGAGAGTTTCAGCAGTTCAGTAGCTCTGCCACTATCAAACCAGGGCGGTTGTGTAGTGATACTCCAGTGTCACTATATTATTTTGATCACATGATTATACCTAATTCTGATTTATTAAATTATAATTTAATTTTGGTTGCATTTCAAGTTTATTTGAATTTGAATTCAAACTAAAGTATGGTTAGGTTGTGAAGCAACTTGAAATTTTCCTATATAACTTGATGCTATCAAAACTTTATGTGATATAGTTTGACATAAAAGAATTTTAGAAATTTTCTCAGAATTTTATTCAAATATTAAATGTCCTAATTAATTCTTAGAAGTTTGAAATTTATCCATATTCAAATAAATGGAAAACTTAAACCATTTGAAATCTAAGTTTTAAAACCTATCATATTGTAATCTCCATAACTCAAGGTTTTTGTACAATGTTTCCCCAATCTATTTGGAGTTTGGAGCTATTTTATTTTCATTTTTGAAGTGTTGGCCGAGATAATTCAAGAAATGTTTAAACTCCAAAGCGGGACCCACCTGTCAGTCTCCCTTCTCTTTCTCTTGTCTCTTCTACGCTGGCAGGCAGCCATGCACGGCGCCGCCTAGCTCGGCCGATTGCCAGCGCAACCGACCGCCCGACCACATCAAAACCGACGCCTCGGAGCTCCCCCACCCCTGCCTCGCTTTCTCCGCCCTCTCCTCTGGAGCTCCGCCTTCATTTTCCTCTGTTCCCTCCGCCTCCCCTGTTCGCCATTACCGAGCAGCAGCTCGAGCTCGAGCATCGCCGCTTGGTTGACTCCCCAGCCAAGCCGACGCCACCAGCCGTTGCGTCAGCCCATATTCTAGTTTCCCTGGTCACTAGTCGGCCTGGGACTGTTTAAATCAAGCCAATCAAAAGAAATCCCCATTTCTCTTCCCTGACGTACACCACCGACGCCAGCACAAAATTCATCAATCAGGGTGAGCTATTTCCTTTTTTTTTCCAGTACTGCACGTAGCTAATAACCTTGCGCACCTATTGAATCAATTCTTGTTCTGTTTCGTGATTTGAGGTGGTCGCAATAGGAGTTTTTCCCACCGCCACTTCTATGCCCCGTCGGACCTCCTCACCTCACCGATGAGCTCCGTGTTCAAGCTATCCTAGACGCAAACAAACCAGACGCCGGTCTTCACCGTGTCTCCAGGAAGCTGTAGGAACAAGCCGTGAGCAAATTGGTGCACTCTACCATTTTTGCGCCGCCGCCAAATGTTATCATCCCGCCACCGCTCGATGCCGACCATGCACCGGTGAGACCTTATCTTCACGAGCCCCATCAACAGGTGCACCTCGGTGTGCGTAACGTTTTGGCGTGCCCGCGTCCGAGCTCCGCCACTCGCAGGGCCCGGCGGCAAGCCCGAAAGCCGCTCCGGCAGGCCAGCGCCGCCGCCCGCGGGTTTCTGTTTGAAATATGTGGATGCCAGTTTCGTAAATGAAGCGAAGTTCAAAAATTTAAATCTAGAAAATGTTTTAATCTTATAAAATCAATATCTAGAGTTTTAGGTTTCCTAAAATAGCAAAATAAATTTTGTTTGATTCTTTAAAGTGATATCTATGCATTGAGTGTATTAGTACATATGATTTATATAAAATATTTCTCTGTATTATTTAATTAGTGTAAATATAAATAAATTCATATACTTAGTTGTAGACATGGTCAAATAGCAAATTAAATTATTTTAGATTTATCATGACATTCTCTGTCCATAAAATATTTATTTGATCCTAGTTTCTAGACATAAAAATTAAATATAAACTTATCTTTAAAATGCTTAGAAATGCATTAAAGTAATTTCTGTAAACTTTTAGGTTTTGCACTTGTGCACCAAAATCATGCTCAGTATGATGCATCATCATGAATTTTTATAGGAATTTATACTCTGTTCATAATTCAGTAGAATTTATTTAGTCAGAAAACTTGTTAAATGTATTATTAATGAATTGCTTATAAAATAAATATAAAAATGGGTGAAATTGATGATCATACATATATCTCTCATCATTAGAACATCCATGTCCAGTAACATGTTTCTAGTATAGTAAATAAATTAATTCTTCTTCATAATTGCATAATCTTGTTTTAATGCAATCGGAAAATGTTTATCATGAAAGCTCTACTTTCAATTTGTAATTTGAAGCATATGGCTTCGAGAACAATGTTGAGGAACGAATCTAATTTAATGTAACTCATTCATCACATGCATCACATAGCTTGGCATATTTTATGCATTCTCCTATGTTGACATTTCGGTATTGTTATAGGAAACGTTAACTCTACTGAGGAGGATTTTCAGAAGGATTCTTCGGGTTTCTCTACTCAAGAAGACTCTAACATCAGTACTGACCCTGTAGTTGAAGCTCAAGAGAAGCCCCAGAACATTTCCGTGTACTTAATATGATTAAATTCCAGTAATTAAATTGCTAGATGTGTATAGGTTGTTTGTGCATTAAGTTTAGGAGTTGGATGAAAACCCACCAACATTTTCTGAATATGTCCTATTTTATTTAGACATGGTATATAGATACAGTTAGTTAATAGAGAAATTATTATGCTTAGTTGTAGAATTTATATTGTTATAGTACTTGGAATATTACTAAAATGATGATAGTCACATGGTGAAGTAAGAATGTTAAAATTTAGACTAAATGGGTCTGTATTGGAAAGGGCGAAGGCAAAAGACCTGTGGTGATTTTTGTCTCGCAAGGTAGCAGTCCGTTTATGTCAACAACTAAAATTTGAGACGTGAACAGGCCCGTAGGTGAAAGGGCAAAGATCATGTGCCTTCAAAGGACATGGCTTGTAAGCCTGTAGTCCTGTCTGTGTCGACCTAGGACCCGTTCGTTGTCGACCCCTTCGAACAAGTATTGAACAGTACCGAATGCATCCTACTATATGGGAACTAGTAAACTGATGTAGCATTGTCATATTCATGTTGGACGGCAACCACATTCTTGGTCGTGTGATCCGGTAGGAGTGGATAGATTCCCGACGTACTGTGGAATGGCTGCCCACTCAGGACTTTGGACCCGGACCAGCTTGTATTATGACTTTGTGAAAAGTTATCATACGTGTTTTTAAATAATGCGTATGTCGTGTATTTTAGGTTTTTCCAGCTGGTGTAAAACGATTGCAATCGCTATCTCTCGTAGTAATGAGTACCGCTTGTTCACTGCGTCACAACGTAGTTTAAGAACCTCACTAAGATTAATGAACGAAATGTTTGAATGAAGAATATTGTGTTTTAATGAATCTAAACTTTGATTTATGTTGTACTTGATCCAAATTTCAGATTACTTGTTACACTTTATATCTCTAAATGCTAGTTACCTTACACTGTTATAGTTACTAAAATATTCACTAAATTTACTTTTATCCATCTCTGAGCCTATGCATAGTCTAGTATTAATTTATGTCGGGTAAGACTTGCTAAGCTTAGTTGCTCAAGCTTTGCCATGTTGTTATTTTTATTATTTCAGGTAATAACACTGATGCATATGAGTTACCTATGGGTGTTCTTCCTTAGGATATTTTTATCCCAGAGGGATGGTCTGCCCATTGGAGACTGAGTAGCGGCTGCTTTTATGTGATGCTAGGGGATAATCCGTATGGGCTTGGATTTATCACATCTGCTATTATCGTCGAGTTGTATATTGTAGATGCTTAATCATGTTTTCTTCCATTGTTTCAGAACTGAACTTTGTAATAATTTCCGCTGCACTTGATACTTAACTCTAATGTATAATTAATAACACTCTTTTCTTCGTAATTTGAACTTAATCGGTTGTTGTATTATCTTGTGTCTGCTTAATCAGCACCTCAGGAACTTCGGTCCAAGGGGGGTTGTGACATGTAGATAGTAGAAGACGACATCGTGGCTCCAGCACCGCACGGCTCAAGGACGAAAAGGGATGGCTTATTTAATTTCGGATTGACATGATATAATATTCTTAGCGGACCGTGCCGATCTACGCGCCTAAATGCACGAAATAGGATAGCCATGCTTGTAAGCTTCACGACCATTGATGATTGGATCCCCAAGGTATGAATATTTTGGTGATTAATGACAACTATGAATTTATAGGCTAATATCTATACGAGTATTGTCTATACAGATATCATCTCTAAACTCTACTATAAATCTTATTGATGATGACGGTTGTCTTGGCGATGGATGACAATGACCACAAGCATGGAGGCTTGCAAGCTTGATGAAGTCCAAGGGTTGATGGAGATGAATCAAGGCTAAGGACAAGCTATGGAGCATTTTTTTGGAACATTTGTCTTGTTGTTAGGGCTTTGAGTTCATAGGAAAAACCGGACTATCAAGAGGGTCTAGGTCATGTCTCTTAGGTCACGACTAGTTGGTGATGTAACAGTGAAGAAGCCAAGGAGCTGTTCGGAGAAGCCGAGAAATAAAGTCAAGCGAGGATGAGGAGTTTCAGCTTCTGAACATAATGACCGGATAGAGGGGCCAGAGGAGACCGGACTATATGGTCACTAGGAGACCAGAGAGAAGACTTAGTGAGGAATCTGTCTGTGTTGTAGTCTATAGAGACCGGATGGTCCAGTCTGTGTTGATTAGTACAGGGTAGAGAGGAAACAACTCTCTGGAGTCCGATGAAATTGACCGACGCATCGGACATGTTCGACAGTTGGACAGACCAGACGATACGGTCTTATGACCGGACCGAACGATCAATATAGGGAGATCAGCAGTGGCCAGAGTCGTTGGAGCCGTGTCTGTAGTGACCGGACGGTCTGGTTTGACAGTGACCAGACAGTCCCATCAGATGGCCCAAGAGGCTGATTTCGTGAAGCAACGTCTATTTGAAGGTTCGAAGCCTATAAAACTTCGTTGCTGAGGTCTTGGAGACCTCTCTTGGATAGTGGAATTACTTGAAGCATTTGGTGAGAGCCAAGAGCAAAAGAGGAGAGCACTAGGAGGAGATTTTGCATATCTTGAGAGTGCTAGTGAGAGTAACTAGAGCATCTTACACATCTAAGGCTAGGGTGTCCTTTGAGGGTGTGATCTAGGTTGTTACTCTTGGTCTATGGTGAGACTTAGACCGGTTAGGTGTCGGTGATTGAGCCTATCCTGATCGGTTGTGAAGGCCGTCACATATTTGTACCCGGTTTGAGCCCGTCGGTGAAAGACGCATCGCTAGTGAGCGCCTATGTCGGTTCGAGGAGTCCAGCAAGTTCTCAAGGGAGGCGAGCTTGTGCCTTGGTTGCAGCGGTGACGTAACCGTGTTTTCATTCTGGGAGTGATTGCGGGCTCGTGTGTGAGAACTCCACATTGGTGGCGAGAGGGACCGAGACTCCGGCGGGAGCGGTCCAATAAGGAGTAGGGGAAGGCGCCATCCTTCCGAGACCTCAAAAAAAAAATCATGAGCATTCCTTGAACCCTCTTTACTATTTCGCAATTGTGTGCTCTAGTAACTAGGTTGACTTGTGGCTTGCATAGGCTAGTGTGTTTAGTTTCCGCATTTGTATTCATCTTGAACACTAGCATGTGTAGGATCTTGGCCTTGTAGAATTGCTTTGATTGCAACGATTGTTAGGATCTAGTGGTGTGAAATTGAAGTATTCGGATTTGTGATCGGCTTACCGATTCACCCCCTCCCTCCCCCCCTTCTCGGTATGCCTTCAGTCCTTATAATTGGTATCAGAGCCAACTGCTTATCTTTGAGGCTTCACCATCTTGAGTAAGGATGCCGGGAGAGATGGAGAGTGTTCCCATATTCAATGGGGAGGACTACAGGTATTGGAAGACACGCATGCAAGCTTATCTCGAGTCCCTTGATCCAGAGATATGGACAGTGACTAATGATTCGGATGCGGACATGAACCCGCTGGATCCTGATTTCATTAAGCACAATGCTAAGGCCAAGAATGCTCTTTTTGTATGTATTTCTAAGGATGTCTTTGCAAGATTGGATGCGAGTTCGTCAGCACATGATATCTGGACTAAGATTGAGAGTATCCATGGGGGTACTAGTGATGTCAAAGAGGAAATATATTATATGCTGAAGAACAAGTATGATAACTTCACTAGATTGCCACATGAGAGAGCTAACATTGTTTATTCTTGCTTTCATGTACTAGTGGAGGAGATCAATGCTCTTGAGGATGACTTCAAGCTCAAGCCTGTTGAGATGATAAGAAGATTCTTGAGGCTATTCAAAAACCCTAAGTATGAGTATATCATCACCTTCACCTTGCAAGGTGACCTCAAGACCAAGACCATCAAGGACGTATTTGGCAAGATCACAGTCTTTGAGAGCTACCAGTTGGGTTTGGATGATCCACAACCATCCAACCTAGCTCTTCAAGCCGAGAAGTAAGAGCCTATCAAAAGTAAGAAGAAAGCAGTGATTAAAGATGATAATGATGATGATGATGATGATGATGATGATGATGATGATGATGACTTGAGTGAGGATTTGAGTTAGGACTTGGCTCTTCTCACGAAGAAGATGAGGACTTTCAAAAACAAGTTTGCTTCCAAGTCCAAGGATAAGTGCTTCAACTGTGGGTCCAAGAACCACTTTGTTTGGGATTATCCCAAGCCCAAGAAAGAAGCTTTCAAGCCCCAAGACTCAAGTGATAATGATGATGATGAAGAAGAAGAAGAAGAAGTAGTAGTAGTAGAAGAAGAAGACCCCAAAGACAAGCAAAAGAAGAAGAGGTACTTCAACAAGGACAAGAGCAAAGGCAAAGCCAAAGCCAAATATTACAAGAAGAAGTTCTCACGTAAGGCCCTTGTTGGAGAGTGGACAAGTGACAACTCAAGTGACACATGCTCTTGCTCAAGCGATGATTATGAAGTGGCCGGTCTAGCCCTGATCAAGACCACACTTCCACGAGCTCTTCCTTCACCTCCCACGTGCCTCATGGCCACGAGCCAACTTGGGGAGAGTGTGGATAAGAGCAGCGATGACAATAATGATAAGGGGCTCTCCTGTGCTGAGCTGTGGAGTATGCTAGAGGAAACCTGCGACATTGCCGTCAAAAAATCCAAAATGCTAGATGTGGTAAGAAAAGAGTGTAAGTTGGCTAAGAACCGTATTGGTGAGCTTGAAAGTGAGCTCAAGGACCTTGTCACATCTCATGAGGTACTAAACAAGAGTTATGACAAACTCAAGGGTGATCATATAGAGCTACGTGTGAAGTACGAGGTCCTTGAACTTACTTTTGAGTCCATCAATGTTGAGAACCTTGCCTCTCCCTCCTCTCGTTCATCTAAGAGTGATGCTTCTACTATGTGTGATGAACTAACCACCTTGGTTGAGGTTTCTTCTCTTGAGCTATTGGTTTTGGAGGAATATCACAATATCAAGGAAGAGAGGAAGATGGTGATGGACGGCTTCGAGAGGCTCACACATGGTAGAGCCATCCACAAGAAGATCCTTGGGAGAAACCTTGGGAACAATGTCTCCCACTGGGGACTTGGCTCATATCCCGCCGTCATCGACATCATCGGGACGAGTAACTCCATCCCCGCATGGATCATGCCCCTACTCGTCGACGACTATTATTACGAGAGGTGTTGCAAGAATGGCCACACCATCAAGGATTGTTCTATGGTGAGAAGTTCTATTGTTTTACCTAATGCTAACTTGTTCCATGAGAACACCCACTTCAAGCTTTTTAGGGACAAGAGTGGCAAGGTAAAAGCAAAGGCTTTGGAACCACCAAACAAGAAGAGAAAGGTTAAGAGCATATGGGTGCCTAAATGCATTGTTGATCTTGAGAGGTCAACGAAGTACAAGTGGGTGCCCAAGAACAAGACCTAGAAGATGGTGGTGGTGGTGGACTGAGAGCTTACTCGAAGATCAAGTGAAAGTCCACCATAAGTGACATGAACCTCAATAACATATCTACTCATGAGGGAGATATCCGTGTTTGTTCTTAGTAGTTGTAGTGTGTTCTTTCTTTTCTTGAATTACATGGTAACTAGGACTCCTTTGTGACTAGTATATTTTGCATCCATGCATAATATTTGAAAATAAAAACACATAAAAATGAGTCAATGTGTAACCCACTCAAGATAGCTATAAGTAAGGGGAGGGCTTGAGATGGTGGTTTGGGTTCTCTCAAGGCAAGGGTATGGCTTATAGTGAGTAAGCTTGAGAGGGGTTCAAACTTGACATTGTTCGGTTTTCTTTGTGTCTTGTTTAACATTGCTTGTATTCATGTGGCATGTTTACTTTCTATGCATATGTAAAAATGCTTGTTCCATGCATCATATAGGAAATATAAATGAGCCTTGTCTCACTTGGAGAATATTTGTGCCTCATGATCTATATGAGATTACATCTTCACAAGTGTGACCAAAGGAAAGGATTGTGTTTTATGCCCATTGAGCAAGGTCTTATGAACTTCGAGGTTAAACCCACTCGCACGGTTCATGGACTAAGGCTCATACATATCCATTTGGTTCTTAATTACCTTGGTTCTTATTTGCTCGATTCTTCATTTGGCATTTGCAAAAATTATAAGGCCATATAGAGCCGCTATTTGAAAAGGAGTGTTTGAGAGTTTCCTTTATGTTCCAAGTGTAGTGTTTACTTGGGTGTTGAGTGAGGGCACCTGGAAAAATAAACAAATTCTTTGTTTCAACAAAATTCCCATAGTGACTGTACAGTCCAATCTATGGACCGTACCGTCTGGTCAGTGCACTTGTGCACAGTGCTTCGGGACAATTAAGTTATACAAACCGGACATAATAATCAACCTGACCATACCGTCCGATTTGTATATATGCTTGGCTGGATTGAAGCCTGACCGGACAGTCCGGTCTAGAGACCATACCGTCCGGTCACTATGATTGAAAACGCGAGTGTCGCTTTTCATCTTGACCGTTGATCTGTTCCTTGTGCGATCTCGGCCATTTGTCGCTTGTTGACCTAGGTCAAAGCCAAAGGAGACTCTTTGGTCTCTTCCTCGTTCGCATCCCGACGTCGAGAGCACATCCAGGGCCTCCGCCGCTCTTTACTCGTTGTCGCCGAGCTCCCCTCGCCGTTGCCGATCCCGCCGAGCTCGCCCACGCTGTCGTCGCCCTCTCTCGCGCTTGCACTCGCTTCCTGCTGCACCCACGCGCAACCGCTGAACCCTAGCGTTGCCGCCTTCAGGTAGTCGCGTCGCGCCCCTCTGTTACCGCCGCCGCTCGCCTCGCCGTCGTGCGCCGCTACCTCTGCTCCCCACGCGCACACCCAGAGCTGAGCTCATCTACACCTAGGGCAAGACTTGCCCCCTTCCTCCATCTCCACTGCCGGCAACCAAAACCTCCACCTTTTTTTCGGCAATCGACTGCGAGCTCTTCTCGGTGTTCGACGTTTCCATCTCTAGGTGACACTTGACAACAGCAAAGATGGCAGGAGGATAGGACAAGGGAAAGGTCAAGGTGATCGAGAAGCCCACAGGCAAGAAGAGGACGAGACTGGACCTAGAGTCCAAGAGAGTCAGACGGTTGGCACAACACCTAGATGCTATGGAGACTTCACACAGGACACCCGGATCACTGTTGATCACGGGGACACAAACAGATGGCCAGAGCCACAAGAGGAGCACCAGATAGAGGACAGCAGCCCCAGAGCTGTGTACAGGTGTGAGGTTACCATCGTGGTCACAGGGTACTCCGGCTTCTCGTCGTGAAAGGTTGTCGAGACCTGCGGAGCAGGGATCCTATAGGCAGCAGGAGGAGTCTGAGCAGAAGGAGTCAGAGGAGGACAGTGAGTCAGAGTCTGAGGAGTCTGTGGAGTTTGAGGAGGAGGAGCCACAGCAGCCAGTGCAGACAGGATCCCAAAGGTCAGCTCACCAGACAGGAGACCCGTAGTGCACTTGTGAGGTGTGCACCAGGAGGCTACAGAGGCTGGTAGCCTGGAGAGGGAGCCATTCTTAAGGTTCCTGCCAAGGACCTTAAGATGAGTTGTCTCGTACCCTTCGAGCAGTGGGTTCCAGTCCTCAGGGATCCTGCTAGAGGAGAGAGGTATTGGACCGGCCTCCAGAGGAGGATTGGTGAGGGCCTGAGACGTTACCTTGCCAGGAAGGACAAGTTTGGACTTTTTGTGGTCGAGCCTATCGTGATCGGTTGTGAAGGCCGTCACACGTTTGTATCCGGTTTGAGCCCGCCGATGAAAGGGGCATCGCTAGTGAGCGTTTGTGTCGGCTCGGGGAGTCCAGCAAGTTCTCGAGGGAGGCGAGCTTGTGCCTTGATGGCAGTGGTGATGCAACCGTGTCTTCACTCCGGGAGTGATTGCGGTCTCGTGTACGAGAACTTCACATTGGTGGTGGAAGTGGTTCAATGAGGAGTAGGGGAAGACGCCATCCTTCTCAGACCTCAGGAAAAAAAATCATGAGCATTCCTTAACCCTATTTTACTATTTCGCAATTGTGTGCTCTAGTAACTAGGTTGACTTGTGGCTTATATAGGCTAGTGTATTTAGCTTCCGCATTTATATTCATCATAAATACTAGCATGTGTAGTGTCTTGATCTCGTAGAATTGTTTAGGTTGCAATGATTATTAGGATCTAGTGATGTGAAATTAAAATATTCGGATTTATAGTCGGTTACCGATTCACGCTCCTCTCGGTACGGCTTTGGTCCTTACAATCCTCTACCGTTTTCTATCCCCGTTCAAAACGCATGCTTAAATATAACCCCATTAATTGTCTGCACTAATCTCCAGCCATCAGCACACATTACCATTAGGCGAGGCAAAGCGTTAGCACACCATTCATTAGCCGTTTGATAAAAGCAGCGCGACTCCAGGGAACATCCTTCTACTTGCTTTCCGCCCCTAATCCAGCACCGCCGCATCTCTTCCTTGGGAAGCGGCACTGATCTCATCTCTGGTACCATGAAGTCTAAGCTTGCAAGTTACTACTGCCTACTCCTCTACTTGAGAGAGTCTATTATTTTCCTGCAGTTGTGTTGATAGCATAAGTCTAATCTTTTCATTTAATTTATTTACAAGATTGCATTCATTTTCCACTTCTTTTTCATATGTGTCTTTGCGAACATTACTTGAATGTGGTTCAGTATTTAATCTGTGTTTGTGCCATACATTGCTGCAAAAATAATATCTGTGAAAGAGTAACAGTGGTGACACATATACCATTACTTGGTGTGTTGTATCTTATGCATGCATATTTATTGATCTTTAAAATTCATGTCACTAAATAATACTGATTTCCTTTCAATAGTATTGCTAATCATATTACACTTTATAGATAAATGCTATTTATAGAAGCATTTTTCTTATGCTCCAAAAGGTACGATATTAAAGGTACCACGTTTAAAACCATCAGATGAGGCAAATCCAACGGTCTAAAACTGTTGGTACCATCTAACCCAACTTGGTACCGGACGAAGCGATAGCAACACGCGAGGTATCAACAACTAGTATATGTTACAATTACAGTGGTCAGATCACTGTAACTGTTCTTTAATTTTTAAGGCTTTGTTGAGACTCTTGGTACGTTACGTATGTGTTCTTAATTAATAATGATTTATCACTGAATGTATATGGTAACGTACGCAAATTAATCAATCTATGCTGGTCATGTAACTGTATCCATATTTTTTTTTTCTCGAACACGTAGGAGAGCTACGTGTCATTCTATTAAGAAGAGAGATAATAAATGTCCGATACAAGAAATGATTGTTTTAAGTTATATTCGCGCCTGTTATCGAAAGAACTACCCATGAAAGACTACTTCTCATTGAACCAACTCCTTGAGCCTCTTGGCCCCCGCCGCTGCCCATCTATGAGCCTCTTCTCTTATCTCAGCGATCAGTGCGTTGCTGCGAGACACGGTTGCATCAAACACCACCCGGTTCCAGTGCTTCCCCACAACTCCCAGAAGATAAGAATCATCATCGAGTTGAACCCTTTTCGGTGCTCCTTTCCGACCCTTTTGCTCGCTTGCGCCCACCAGTTTGGATGTTTTGGTCCTCCGTCGACGGTGCAAGTTGATGCAGGCCAATGCTTTGTAGAACATAAAACCAGACCTCACGTGCAAACACACAAGTGAGAAGAAGATGTTGAATGTCTTTATCGCACTGATCGCAGAGTGGGCACCTCTCAGGATGGGGAAGACCGCGTCGGCGTAGTCGATCTGCCATCCAACATCGGTTCCAGAGTGCAAGCCAAGTGTGGTTCAAAGACCACTCCTCCCGTGAAAAAACACTCATAGGCCGAACTCGTGGAGAACTGACCTGATACCACCGGCAGCCAAGCGTGGTGATCCTGCTGTCGTGGCGTGAGGGTTGTTTGGCCGATGATGTTACAGAGCTGAAGTAACTCCATGATCGCTTGAACCGATAGTCCGCCAATGATGTCACGAACTCATGCAGTTTGGTTGAGGGCATCACAAATGATCCACGACCGCCAGCCTCGCCGGCGGACAAACGGCATTAGCGTCGGCGCCAAGTCAGAGATAGACTTGCCCTGCACCCATTTGTCCAACTAGAAACGGGTGGATCGAACGTCGCCAACCGTGGTGGAGACGGAGATCGCAAACATTGCCGCGGCTGCTTGCGGCACCTTGACGTTGAAGGGGGACTCAGCCACACAGATACTTCCACCTCATCGCTACGTACCGTCCAACCCATCTATCTATTGCTACAAATCTATTCAATCCCGAAGATCCAATATGAGGGATAGCATTGCATTGACCATTTTCATGTTCGTCACTATACTTTTTGGATCACTAGCGCTGCATGTGAATTGTATGTATAGATGATCATATCCTATCTTTTTTGTGATTAGTAGGATATATGTCGGAGTATTATTGATGAACAGGAACATATATATTGCAGGTCATCGTCAACTACGGGACGTCGGGAGTTCTGTCGCTGCTACAACCATGAACTAAACGTCATTTGATGAGACAAAGATCAAATTGATTTTTTGTGCCAGGTCGCTTTGCAGTTACTTCGACCCTGCTGAGTATTCTGATTGCTATTGTTGTCCAAGCGTGGGCCGTAGAGAGTATTGCCACAGGACTCTTGAAGAGTGCAGAAATAATTGCATCGTTTGCGAACCAAAATGCTTGAACCAAAATGCTTGAATTAGCCATCTCTTTGGTCAGTGATAGACATACTGGATGCAACAAACACATACTATGTTAATGGGAAGCGGGATCCCAAAATGATTAACTTGAACGCAGAATAATATAATATGTGATGTACGAGATACTCATTGCATCACATATATCAAAACCTATGCTTTCTTCATGTTTTATATGGATTACTTTGTGTTGTTGAACCTATGTCATGTTTGTATTTAAATTTGAATTTGAATATTAAAATTATAGATATGAAATATTGTTAATTTGTATGTGGTATATCATAAATATTTGGATGATTATAATGTTCAAATAGAGATAACAGAATAGAGCAGACATGCAAAAGGTGAAGAAAGAAAGAGGAACTATAGGGGATATGTTTTAGAAAATCTGTTGTTTAAAGGATGGTTATAATTTGAGAATGAATTGCGCAACAATGCTGTTGAAACTGGGCAACTAGTTCTTAAAGATCACAGACAAAAGAAGCACAACCAACAGTTTGCTATGATGGAGATTGTCATCTCATCACCAAAGTTGCAAATTGCAGCGCAGGAGCCAGAGATGGCCCATATTCTACAACTGATGCATACTTCCTCGGTTCCTCCATCGCAGAGGAAGCAACGGACATTTCTCCTGCTTCAATCATCAGAAATTTGCTTCTAGTAAATTCTCGATGATTCCAGTGAGGGCAGCACGCAAAATCGTCGTGTTAGCTAGGTGAGGCGCGCTGAAAAAGAATCTAATATTGTAGGTGCTTGACATGGCCATACGTCAGCTGCGAGATGCAGATTTCTGACCATTGATTATGCTCACTGTACGCCGGCAGGAGGAACATGGACGTGCGTCTCGTTGTGCTTGGCCGGAAGCACGGACAGGTTCATCGTGGACGCTGGACGGGCACCAATAGCGTCCAGGTGCCGTTCAGAAAACGAATAGAGATGGTTTGGTGGACGAGGTGAACCTCTTCGGTTGACATGCTTGTTCACTTCACCAACTGACAAGGACACTACTCAACGACGGCATGATGCTTTACCAGTGGCCTGGTGCTGTACCAAACACGCAAAAGCTTGTGGAGGGGCTTGCTGTGAACTCATTCCGCTACCAACAAATTATTTTTTATTTGAAAGTCCGGTACCAACAAAATGGCAGCTACTCACCGAAAATAAAAAGAAGAAGAAGAATAAATTTCTCTTTCAAAAAACGGGAATGTTAAATTTCAGTTGACTGAAATTCATGGCTTCGTTCAATCGACCACTCTACCGTCTGATTGGGGTTGATCGGTCCTTTTTTTGTTTCCTTTTGTTACTTTTGTTATTTATCTATTTATAAGATTATTTATATTAATTAGTATTATATATAGATTATAGAAAAATTTTATCTTTTTTATCCATTAGATCTAGATCTAAGAGATAAAAACGTTGATTAAAATAAACCTTCATTTTCAAAAATTAGACGCTCCCTTAAAAAAAAAGAGAAAGAAAAACGGAAGGTCTCTTTCGCCGGACCAACATCTATCGCGATTTTCTTGCGCTGTTGCTATAGAAGTACTAGTAGTTGGTAGACCGTGTCGTTTGTATCAACGAACTCCCAGTCGCATGATCGGCCGGAAGTCTTTCTTTATTGGTGGCCGGTGTGTGTAGTGCTAGTAGCTCGATTTTTTTTTTAGAGCAGTAGCTCGAAGTATTTAAGGACAATCCGAGGAGTGCAGGCAGCTCACACCGAGCAAGTATCAACGGAGCCCGCTGATCATGGCGTCTGAGAAGAGCAAGATCCTGGTGGTCGGCGGCACGGGTTTCCTGGGCCGTCACGTGGTGGCGGCGAGCGCGCGCCTGGGCCACCCGACCTTCGCGCTCGTCAGGGACCCGGCCCCGTCCGACCCGGCCAAGGCCCAGCTCCTCCAGGGCTTCCAGGAGTCCGGCGTCACCCTGCTCAAGGGCGACCTGTACAACCACGGCAGCCTGGTCACCGCGGTCAAAGCCGCCGACGTGGTCGTCTCCACGCTCGGCGCCCTGCAGCTCGCCGACCAGACCAGGCTCATCGCCGCCATCAAGGAGACCGGCAACGTCAAGGTTCGCTTATCTCCTTGCGCTCGCCGTTGACCGTTGACATCACATGCCACGTGTGCCGTCGTGTATGTTTCACTAGAACGGAGGTGATGATGCATGATTACTTGGCGTCGTGCAGAGGTTCTTCCCGTCGGAGTTCGGCCTGGACGTGGACCGCACGGGGGCGGTGGAGCCGGCCAAGTCAATCTTCGCCAGGAAGGCGGCGATCCGCCGCGCCGTGGAGGCCTCCGGCGTGCCGTACACCTATGTGGTGGCGGGCTACTTCGCGGGCTTCGCGCTGCCGAGCATCGGGCAGGCGCTGTCCCGCTCGCCGCCGACGGACAAGGCCGTCGTCCTCGGCGACGGCGACGCCAAGGCCGTGTTTGTCGAGGAAGGCGACATCGCGACCTACACGGTGCTCGCCGCCGACGACCCGCGCGCCGCGAACAAGACGATCTACATCAAGCCGCCGGCCAACACGCTGACGCACAACGAGCTGCTGGCGCTGTGGGAGAAGAAGACGGGGAAGGCGTTCGAGCGGGTGTACCTCCCCGAGGACGCCGTGCTCAAGCAGATCCAAGGTCAGGCGGGCCCCGCGCCACAATTCGAACAATTTTTGGAGGATTATTTTATATAAACGGTTTGTTTATTAATTTTGGTGCAGAGTCGCCGATCCCGCTGAACATCATACTGGCGATCGCGCATGCGGTGTACGTCAGGGGGGAGCAGACCGGGTTCGAGATCGACCCGGCGAAGGGGGTGGACGCCACCGACCTGTACCCGGACGTCAAGTACACCACCGTCGACGAATACCTCAACAGGTTCCTCTGAACAAGCGAAGAGCTACGGACTGCTGACGGGCTACCAACAAACCGTACAAGTGTCCATCATCTATCTCAGTCTCAGAAGAAGAAAGAACTCTCGTCTGGTTGATCCTGTTAATGGCGCCTGTTTGTGCTCCCAACTTCAGTTTGATGGTTTGCACTTGTTCCGATGGTCAATAATTTGTCATTTTGCTAGATTCCAAAGACCAGATCGAGTAGCTGCCTATACAACGGGGCTGTTCATTTTCATAAGCTAAAAGACTAAAACTAAATTTTTGTCTAAATTTTAGCTCTAAAAAAACAAACAGAAGGACTAAAACTAGAGCTAAAGTTTAGCTCAAATTTGAAGAGCTAAACTTTAGCTCTTCATGAAAACGAACACCCCCTGTACACATTGAACTGATTCAACAAAGTAACAATAACCTCACCTAGTCACCTGCCTGGTATGATAATCAACGATTTTCTAGAAATAATAAGATGAAATAGCCTCACCTCACCTGCACCGATCACAGGTTTTGTTGCCGGCGACCATATAATCTTGGGATAATTGCATAAACCACCCCATAAGTTACTTCAAGTTTGAGATTCTCACATATAAATATTTTTGTTGTAAATTCCCACCCACCTAATAAGTTTAGTTGCAAAAATTACCTCAGTTGATACTTTATTGATATAAATTTAAAAATAAACTAAGTTAAATAAATTTAACGTTGTTAAAGACTTTTAGTGTGTAATTCCTATTATTTTCACAAAAAATGTTTTCAAATTTCAAAATTTGTGAAACACAGTTTGAACTTTAATTGATATTTTTGCTACATATTCCCTATAAAAGATGAAGATTATACTTTTAAAATTTTGTATATTTGATAAGAACATGATTGGCTACTCCAAATAAATAAAAAGTTTAATTGTAAAAACCACCCCATAAGCTATTTAGAGTTTGAGATTCACACCCATAAGTCATTTAGTTGTAAATCCCCACACATCCAGTAAGTTTTATTGTAAAAACCACCCCAATGTGCACATGCTTAATTAATTTAACATGTTTTTATTTTTTTATAATAGCCAATAATGTTTTTTGAAACATATAAAAATTTTGAAAATGTAATTTCATATTTTTCCTATAGAGAATATGCAACAAAAATGTCAATTAAAGTTCGAACGGTGTTTCATAAAGTTTAAAATTTGGATACATTTTTATGAAAATAAGAGAAATTAAACTCACTATAAATCTTTTAACAATGTTAAACTTATTTATTTTAACTTATTTTTAAATTTATGTCAGTGAAAATATATAAAATTTATTAAACATGGGTCAACCGGGGTGATTTTTGTAACAAAACTCATTGGGTGGGTGGGGATTTGCAATAAAAAGGTTTATGTGTGGGAATCTCAAACTTAAGTAGCTTATGGGGTGGTTTAAACATGTATATATTAGAATGGTTTTTATAACAAAACTCATTGGGTGGGTGGAGTTTTACAACAAAATGAATTATGGATGGAAATCTCAAACTCCTAGTGAATTATGAGGTGATTTTTATAATTAACCCTATAATCTTCAGTCCAAACTCCAAACTCAACCTTTTGATGCGTCGTATCTCACCTCATCGTGGTAACAAACCAGTGCGTACAAAGGATTAAACGAAACGGCCTGTTTGCGGAGTCACTTAAACAATACGAAATGATCCATGACGAGATCATCAATAATTTTAGTTACATGACCACATTGCTCATGTTTGTTTAAACTAAGCATGGCCAATTAACCATTCCTCAAAATGATTGAGATGGCCAATTCACCAACACGCCCTTTTTAAGCCTGGCAACGGGGAAGGCCAAACACATTTTCTGAAGATGCATACAGTGTTGGTCCAAGGATTTTTGCACTACTTCACTTTGATACAAAATTAACCGTCTACTGCTCCAAATGCCTCAGCATGGCAACTAGCTGAGTTGTAGACCAGATCATAATTAGAGAATGAATTGCGCTATATACGCACAGGAGAAAGCACTAGCACAGGATCAGATTTAAATCGTGAACTCAAGTCAAACAGAAGTGAATATCCTTCTTCTAACTCTAGATATGAATGAAGTATTACACTTGGTATTTAGCACATCAAATATCATCCACTGTATCTTGTCCCCCCTGCGATGCTCCTACCAGGGTGGTCGGGAATCAGTCCTTTGAAGAACTGCTGCTTGCGCTTGCGCCACTCTTCTTCCCGCCATATTTCTGGAAACATAATTGAGGCAAATATGAGAAGACAACAACTAACACTTTAATTAACAATACTGCTGCAGCTGGATAGGCGTTTCTTGAATAACACAAATAAAAGAAACACAAAAATGATCTATGTGGATCACAATCCATGACATCTAATGAAACCAAGCCTGATGGTTAAATAAAAATTAATTCCTTGTAGATTATCTGTATGTTTTAAACATGCAACTCCCACAATACCTACACAATTTGACTTCAGGCAAATTGACCATTCAGCAAGTAAAGAGAAGTCAGCAAATTTAGAAGTATATACTGACCTGCTTCCCAATATTGAAGGGCACGTATTTGTATTTGACCATATGCACAATCTGGCGTTTCATTGTAAGGACGAAGAGAACAATCCAGTAGCAGAGGAGAATGGGCCAGAAGACAGGAACATCAAACACAGAGAAGAAAGTCATCACAAAAGCTACAACAAAAGCTTTTGTGATAGCATACCTGAAAGATAATGAAAATTATATTATAAGTACCGTGCATTTGAACTCTATATTGATATTCAGAATTCAGATTTAATGAAACGAAGCAACTGTTTTAGAAAATTTGCTAAAGGAAATGAAAGGATAAATCATGCATTTCTGTATCTGTGCATGCTGCACTGCATCTAATTCACATACGATAGAAACAACTGTATCCTTAAAACACAAAACTATAAGCATTGAATACTCCATAAAACATGCACAGCACTACATATGATGGATTTATCCATGCTACCAATGGGCATTTTTTCATTAGTGCAGCTGTGTAGCAGCTTTGTCAGCGCTAGCTGTAATGAATTATTGATAAAGATTGGAAACATAATTGAAAACTCAATATAACCATATTATACATGTCAAAAAATCATTCAGAAAAAGGAAAGTACAGCTAACTTCTTTTAACAAAACCGGAAATTCATCAAATTCGTTCCGGAACAACATATTATCAGGTGAACAGTACAGTAGGAGATGCGCTCACACACAGAACCTAGAAAATGAGTACCAAATAAGGAGCCAGGTTATGAATGGCTACTTTTGATAGAATTTACATCCCATGTACTACAGATATCTCTGGGAAACAATTATCCTTCTAGATAACAAAGACACATGTGCAACAAGATGGTGAGGAAAAAGGTCAAAAGGGCACAAAGCACACAACCACATGGACAGTTTATAGACCAATACTATCACCAATCTAACAAAGAGTCAATAGTAGCTGAGTAATGGTACCTAGGCATTGTAAGAGATTTTAAATTCCTCAGTACGGAACTAACCTGGACTATGACTAACTATTTTGGGACAATAGTGTTTCGGCCATCGGTTTATATTCCAATTGCGCTTTAACCATCCATTTTCAGATTTTGCGATTTTACCATCACGGGGGAAAAACGAAGCAGACGTTAACCATCCGTTCCGAACGGCGTTAGTGGACACCGAATAAACGTAATAAAACAAATTTAAAAAAAACCCAGGACTATTCTGCCCCTGGCCT
The DNA here is from genome assembly GCA_030378355.1 of Eleusine indica. Lineage (NCBI taxonomy): Eukaryota > Viridiplantae > Streptophyta > Magnoliopsida > Poales > Poaceae > Eleusine > Eleusine indica. The sequence goes on along the minus strand of CM059497.1, from coordinate 4,282,997 downwards.
GCCTCGACTCCACTCCACTTCTCCAGCCCTGACTCCTAATCCTAAGCCGGGCGACGGCGGTGGTGGAACACGCGGTGGCGGGCGAGCACGTGGCGATGGCGGCAGACGAGGCGGCGGGCGCGCAGCGACGGACGGCGGTCGAGCGTGCGGCGACGGGCGAAGCGGCGGCCGAGCACGCGGCGACACGGCGGCGGGCGAGCACGCTGGTGCAGCGTCAGGGGAGGCAGAAGCAATGGAGGGGCAACTTGGTCTTTTTCCATGCAATTTAACACTGTTAGCCTCTGTTAACACCTCAATGGTAAAAATGAGTTTCAGATTCAAAACTGGATGGTAAATCTGCAGAATCTGAAAACGGATGGTTAAAACGCAATTGGAATATAAACCGATGGCCGAAACGCTACTGGCCCAACTATTTTCTAGCTACCATGTGGAACTGGAAGAACTAAAGCTAGATGCACTAGGCATGTCAGTGGTGATGGTATAGACATACCAATAAAGAGCAAAGATGTAAAGGTCCACAGCAAGGATCACCTTAATTTTAGAAACTTTGACCGATCCAATTAAACACCATGGTAAAGAATACAACAACAACAACAGCAACAAAGCCTTTTAGTCCCATACAAGTTGGGGTAGGCTGGAGATGAAAGCCACAAGAGCACAAGGACAAACAACAAAGAAATAGAAGGAAAGAAACTATGGTAAAGGAATCTATTAACCAAAAACCAGAACTTCAACCTAATTATAATTTCAATGAGAGGCCCATGCATCAGCCACCTGAGCAGTTCATAGACCATAGATCAATGCTAGAAGGTATGCTTCTTGCAGGAAGGACCCAGACCAAATGAGTGTCTTATACTCTTATCTCTCCATTATCTGGTGGTACCACAAGGTCAAAAGAGCATGTCTAAACACATCATCCATTGGAATCCGAAAAGAGAGAAGCAACATGCTTCAGTAGTTTATATCCTGGACAATTCAATGCAGTTTGGGAGGTGACCAACAGGCTTCATGGCTTGGTTGGGTAGCTGGAGGACATGTGCATGTGGAGTGTGGATATTAAGTCTTCGAATCTATTGAAGATTTGGCAAGTAGGGCCCCTGATTTTTTTAGCTGGTTGACAGAGCAGGCAAGTGAAGATATTCATACGCATGTAGCTTCCTCCTTGCCTGTACATTGCACATACAATTGTTGGTGCATTGGTTGGGCATGCACAATCCACAATTCAGTTTCCAATTTGGCACTTGTCGACAAATAATGCAGGAGAAAACTATCACACTTCACCTGAGATCGAGTACAGTTGTGCCTAGTGTAGCCTCAATTAAACTATCACATGTTAACATGCAAAAAGGTAGCTAAGACAAACACCGAGTTACATTGCAAAATGAATGCCAAAGTACATAAATTAGAATGCAGCATTATTCAATGATTGTGTAGTTCATCAGTGTAGCTGATTTCACAGCAGTATGACTTGCAATTAAATGATGTCTTTCAGGGGTGCTTGCCACCATGAACAAAGAAATTAAATATTACAGGTTCGTGAGCTTGCTGGCCTTTTGTTTATATTTGTATGTACTATAAATGATATACAAGGTCCACGGTGATGCCAATTAGCAAGAAACTCTAACAGATTCCGGTCTCCACCTCACTGAGCCTAAGGTTGTTTGATGGCATAAGGTGTGGGGTCAGCTTGAGCAAAGGTTGTAGAACATAGTGAAAGTGTGTGTGCCTGTAATCCTTGCCGCTAATCAACTTTATATGGGGGAACCAGAAGGACAGCGGCATGCCACAGCTGGTTGACCGACGTGAAAAGGATGCCTATTTATTTATTGTGTGGGGATGGAGGATCAGCACTAGCTAAAGCATAGTAAACTTGGCGCTGCAATAAGGGAAGACTATTTGGTTTCTAAAATGTCCATTTGACCTTTCTGGATTATGATTAGTTTGATGTGAACGAGCTAAAGCTAAGTGACTATCCAGGCCGATCTGATCATTACCGCATTCCAGTGAGCAAACACATGCAAGCAGGGGAACAGATCGCATGAGCGGATCCGTCAAGCATACGGATCTGAGGGGGAGAAGATACAGATCTGGTAAGGGGTATAAGGGATCTGACCAGAACTTGAACTCGGGGAGGCGCCTGATGAAGGGCTTGAACTCGTCGGAGCCGCGCATGGGCAGGGCCGGGCCGTCGGCGGCGGCGGAGGGGTCGAGCTCGGGGTCGACCATGGGGGAGAGGAAGCCGATGAGGAGGTTGAGGAGGTAGATCCCGAGGCCGTAGGTGACGATGTAGAAGCCCTGCACGAGGTAGACCCGCAGCGCGTAGATGGCGGCCGCGGCGAGCGTGCCGAGCCACCGCCCCGTCGCGTGCGGGGTGGAGCGGTCCAGGTAGTACTGGAACGCCCGCGAGGCGTCGCTCCGCCACTTGGCCGCCGTCGCCGCTGCCGACCCGCCGGCGCCGGAGTCGCCGCCGTCCATTGGATCGGGTGCGGTGGGATGGGCAGGAACCCTAGCCTGGGCTGGGTGGGAGCGGGGAGGGGACGGGAGATTGGGGACGGGGTCGGAGGAGGAAGAGACGAGAACGAGATCAGACGACTCGGCGTGGCTCTTTCTTCGGCTGGTGGTCGGTACCGTTTACTTCGCTCGTGGCTCGTGCTGCTTGGTTCGTCCAAAGAAGGAGCCAACAGAATACCAGATCGAGCACGAGGGCATATACCGTTCTCGCCTGCAGGTTATCTGAATCACTGCTCAACGCTCGTGTCTATCGCGGTAAGTTTAGTAGAAAACTGTATAAAAAAAAAGTTTAGTAAAAAACTACTACGTCTTCTGTTTTACGGGTTACACATCTTTATAATCTATAATGATATAAAATTAATTCAAATATCATATAAGTATGCTTTTTTTTTTGTACGTCAGTAAAGAAAACATTAGTAGCAAACCCTTCAAACGGAACATCTCGCTATCTAGCAGAGTCTTATTCTTTAGGAATCCTGTTTGTCCTACTAACTAGGTGCTCTCGTGGACCCAATATGATGCGCCAACAAATGGTTAGCTGTTGTCCACATCTCTACGAGAGAAACGTGAAATCATAAGCAACATCAAGGCATGTAGGATAACAGCCCCATGCCTTTATTATCTTATTTAGTTATTTATTATATAAAAGTATAAGATTTTATCTTCATTTTATTATTTATAACCATGTAGAAAATGCTACTTTCTACTGATGACATGTCAATGTCATAAACACAATCCATTTCTTTTGATGGTGTAGTGTAGGTGAGGTTACACAAATGCATCTTGAAAGCTGCTGCTACATTACTCGCAGTGGCAAATTGGCAATCTGTAAGCAAGCTGGCGTAGCCCACCAACCACGGGTGAAAAAATGAAATGCAATACGTTACCGGCCTTTTTAATTCATAGGCCGCTTCGTCTTACCACAATGGGCCCTCGGCCGGTTGGGTTTTCCTTTCATGGGCCGCATCGTCCCAGTCGGCTGCGTCGGCCCCTTTCGCCGTGGTCGCAGTGGAGCAGTAGCTGCGTCGTCTCCATCTCTGTTCTTCCTCGACTTGTGTTTGTGTACTCCGTGGTGGTCCATTCAACAGATAGCGAGCGGGCCAACGCAGGCGCATCAAATTCTGGGCCTGACAGGCGGTCGGCAGCCCATTCCACCGACGCCGCCGGCGTCACGGGTAATAACAGTTGAAGGATGATACCATACGAGTCGTCAGTCGTGTGCCTGTTGATTCTTCAGTCGAGCTCGAACCAACCAGCCGGCACCCATACCATACCTACCTACCTACTACCTTGTGGGCCAGGAGAAAGACGGCTACAGCGGCCGGAACGCAAGCCTTGTCTCGGCGCGAGCATTGCAAATCATGATTTCACGCGTGGGGCACGCCGTATCCCTTCTCGGATCGCCGGCTTGTCACTTTCGGCCGGTGGAGGCCCCGCCCGCCGTCCGGCCGCAGCCGGCCCGGGTCAGGTTTCGGCGTGCTCGCTTTCTTTTCTCACAGCCGTCCGTCCGCCTACTCGCCTGCTCCCACCACCACGCACTTGGGGCCAGAGCCCATTTTCCGTGACGCGGGGCCAAAGAGAGTCCAGTCATACTCATAGGTAGCCGTTTGCCACGTCAGACAACCCAATTTTCGAGTCAGTTGATGCTCTCTCTCGCGCGCGCGCGCAGCTGATGGGCTGCAGTGCTACGCCTACGCATCAGCAGTACAGTACCGTGTAGGCAGAGAATCTATCAATCCATAGAGGCTGTCACCGTCCGGTACCTGGCCATGTGCTTTGGGGACCCTCGCTGTCGCCCCACCATTGGCCGGGTTGGATCCCGTGGCCCCACCATCGGAGGGACACTCCTTCTCTTCCTGGTGCGTTGCGCAATTCGGTGGCCGCGCCGTTTCTCTCCCAATAATTTTGCCCTTTTCGGCATACACACACCACTGTTAGCTGCACTGATTAGTGGTTTGGTCCGACACGCCTAATTTCCCCTCAATTCACCGGTGAAAATGCATCGCGTAAAACTTCATCGTCGCTTTGTTTAGAAAAGAGGAAAAGAGACTGGAACGTCTGCCTTGCAAACACTCGCTACTCACGATCTGAACCTCTCAAATACTCCAATGAGTATAGCTTAGTACAGTTTACTCGTCCCTAGGATAGAATTTGCCAAGTGACCCATGTGATTGCGATCGTTTTGTCCTTGCTGATAACCTATTAGCCCGTCCAAATTAACCAGCTAGGTCGTGTCTCTCGATCCACTGGAAGCTGCCGAGCAAGTTCCCGCACGACAAATTGCTCGGTCCAAATCAACGCACGCTGTTACTTCCACTGAACACACACGTACTGAGGGACGAGCGCAGGGAAAGTTGACACATGTCGTGGTCAACATTTTAAACACGGGAGTACCTTTTTTTTTTTTCTTTTATCATTTCCGCCGGCAACTTTTGTCCCCTTGCGCTTTTGTTCTTTTATAAATATTGGTTATGCTCCAGTTGCAGCAGAGTTGTAGGATCTGAGTGTTCCCTCTGCTCCAGCGATTACACCAATAATAGTATAGATTTCTTCGACACACTGATTATCCACCATTACCTGCTGCTATAAAGAATCGTCAATTATTGCAATACTCTAATGTTGTGCGGCGACTTAGTATCCAAGACTAGGTTACCACGTAATAGTATGATGTTCCTATGTTTCTGCAAAAGTGCACGAGAAATGATACAAGAGGATACCTTGTTTTTTCCTTATTCAGACGCAAGATGTGCAAGTGGAGTCTCTTCGGGCACGTTTGGTAGCCTGGAGTCTCCCGGATGCAGGTACCTAGCGGGTCAAGTCGATCTGGGTCTGGTCGGAGCGGTGCACGAGGGCTCTGTTTGGTAGGCAGCATCTACTCAGCCGGTTCAAGTCAGAATGAGTTTGGTAGGTTGGATAGCTGGTTGGACAACTGTAACTGCCAATGAGAGAAGGTGTATTTGGTAGGCTACATGACTTCAGATATGGTTACTTTGTACTGGTGAAGTTATCTCTCCACAAAATAACCGGAATAGCAGTAGCTGCTAAAATTATATCATACACAGGTGCAATATAATAGAACAGAGAGCGAGCGAGACAATGCGTCGACGGAGACGAGCGGACGGGAATGAGAGGAGTCCGGATCTTTTATACGAGACGGTAACCCTAGGCGGGAACCAGGCCGTTTCTTTCCCTCTCCCTCCCACGCGAGCCCGTCCGGTGTAGCCAAATTGCACACACGCGTGCAGGCGATTTGGCCCACATGAGCCTGGCTCCCGAGCGAAGCTCGATTTTGACGTTCCTACGGATGCAGCATATTTCAGTACGGATGCACGCGCGCAGCCCGGCCCAAACCCCTCTCCAGCCTACCAAACACGACCGTCTGCACGCGGTGGGCCTAGCCGAGGGCGGATGCGACCTACCAAACACGTCCTTCATATGCATGTTAACTTGGTAACCTCACTGTAAATCTTTCTCTATTTCTTCTGGATGATCCCAATGTTCTTTCTCGTCAATTTCCAAACACGCGCGCAATGCCAACTAATGGATTTCTTGGTAAATGCAACTAAGTTTCTTGATGTACAAAGGATTGCCTCACATAGACATGATGGTTTTACCTTATGCACATAGCAATTGACTAAATGCGTCTTTTGAAACATAGAAATTTCATAATTATATATGAATTTTCACATGAATAAAACAAAAGATTCACAAAAAATAGCAATCTAAAGCGGGGCTGGTGAAAAAATAATTACCAAATCAAAATGCCAGACTATGATTTAATTAGTGGCGAAGCTAGGAAGGGGCTGGGAGGAGCCTGACGCCACTACGCTTCATGTACTCCTCTTATGTTGATTATATAATTAAGCAAAAATCTTTTTTGCTCCCTCACTATATAAATGTTAATATCTGGCCTTCTCCATGGTGGAAACCTGACTTCACCCCTGGATTTAATAGTTCAAAAATACATTTCTTTACTAGACCTGGTAAAAAAAATATTACGAAGAACCATGTAGTAAATCTAGATCGCAACACTCAATTTCAAGAGATGGTAAAAAGGTGCTCACCTTAAAGAAAGAAGCGTTCAAAAATAAAAGAAAGGCACGTTATATTAGGACAATAAATAAAAGATGTGTACTGTACTGCTTAACACAAACAGTAACACGTTTTAGAGCGGAGGATGCATAGTGATTCGTGCAACGGCTGGGGATGAAGATTGCAGGAGAAGATGGGCAGTATCCTTCTTCCTTCCTCCTATAAAACGGCGGCGGTGAGCCGCTTGGCCTTGGAACACATCTGCTCCCAACACAGGCTCCCACGCCGTACCGGCGACGAACCGCTCGTCCTCCGCTCGAGGAGAGGGGGCCGAGGAGGGAGGCAGTGCGGAACGATCCCGAGGATCATATGGGCGCGGAGGCGGAGCACCCACAGCTTCGTCCTCCCCCCTCCTCCCTCCGGACCAGCAAGGAGGCGGCGCCGGCGGTGCTGGGCCTGCAGCTCTCGGCGCTCATCGACCACGTCGCGCGTGTAGACTGGTCCCTCCTCGACCGCATCCCCGGCGACCGAGGTGGCTCGCAGCAGGTACTTTGCAGTTCGACCTTCCCCGGAGACACGGAACAACATAAACTGTATAATTCATTCTGCAATTGCGACACCAATTAAACCTGACAATGGCCAGTTCTCGCGATTCTAACTCTAATTTGTACCCCTAACATGTTCCTGGTCCTCGTTGTTCGCGGGCCATGTGGTACCTGGATCCCCTGTTCATAATACTGTAATAATGTAATGCATTCATTTGTCGCGTTACCTCCCTCCGATTTATTTATTTAGTTATTACTCGCGCTGAAGCCCAGGTACAGAGCACATGCGTTACTTCTTTAATTTCATTAGGAATTTCGATTTTGTGTTGTTCTCCGTGTTTGTGAAATGGTGTTGCAGTTGCTGCTTATTTTGGCTTGGTTTTATTTCTCATAAGGCACTTTCTTGGTTCGTTCGTTTTGATGACTGACTTTCCTTCAAATATCAGTTTGTGCCTCCGCCTCGATGCCTGTTTTGCGGTCGTCGGCTAGTTCAAATTTGAGCTAACCGACGACAAATAAGCAGGAACGGAAGAGTTACAGTAAAATAGAATAGTTCAACGCAAGAATTTTTAGGGTGCACAGGTAGATATTTTCTAAATCTGACGCGGGTTGTACTTTGGTTAGCTGCAGCTGTATTGATTTAGGTTTGGTGTTGCTTTCACTATAAAAAAAGGCGACCCTGATGGTTTGGCATGAACTATACTGTACCCTTCCGGAATAGTCAAGCATGGCCTTACGTTACTCAAACTGACTGGTCCATTGACCGTTGATAATGTCAGTAACTGCTTAGGTTGAAGAGTTGGTGAATGTTTGTTCCGAAAGCAACCACCATCATCTGACATTCTTGACCTTTTGATGTAATATGCAATTGGAAGCTCAACGTCTTGCCGGGTTTTCAATAATTACTATGGCATTGTCTTACTATTTGATCCCCAAAAAGTGGGTTCCCCAATTATTTTACAATACATACGGTATTGAATCTTACTAGTATCGTACTAGCCAATTAGGGATTGACACCTTTTGCACAGTGGCACTGCTTTGTCCTTGTGTAACTAAACAGTGTTTGTTTTGCTCTCAATGTTTTCCTAAACGGTAAACGGTAGACGGGCGGTGACCCTTCGTTTAGCATTTAACTTGTCTACACGGCATTTAGACGGAGTTTAAACGGCCTAAACGGCTTGGTACTGTAGCACACTTTTTGTGTATGAAAGACAGAATTTAGTCACTACAATGAGATTTTGAAGACTTGACGATGGAACTTGGAGCATGGAAGAAGCGATACCTGCACCTGAAGACTTGGAGCAACACGATTTGAAGCTGGACGGCGACTGATTGGAGCTGGACAACGATGAATCAGAGCTTGACGGTGATGAATTGGAGCTGGACGGTGATGAATCGGAGCTGGACGGCAACAAATCGAAGCTGGACGGCGCACGCCTCCTGGACGCGCAAGGTTTGGACACCGCTTCTGGGCGCGAGCTGCTCGCGGGAGGACTGGACGCCTGCTCCTGGTCTCCCACTCTCGGGAGGACGTCGCGAGTTGCTGGGCACCGGCACGGAATGCCTCGCCCTCGCGTGCGCGTGTGGAGGAGCAGTGGCGGCGGCGCCGTTATCGCGCTGTGGAGAAAAGGCAGAACAGCAATGCTAGCGTTTCGCTCTGGCCTGTTATATGCCGCCGCCAAAACTCTCACTCAATTTTCCCACCTGTGTTTTTTTTCTCCCGCTCAACACGTCTGTTTCCTAAACGTTCAGCTAAACGGTCAAAACGACGTCTACATCCGTTTCACAGTCGTTCCGTTCAGGCCGTTTAGGCCGTTTTTTCCCATTGTTGACCGTTTAGACCGGTCAACCGTTTAATGGGCCAATTAGGGCCTAAACTAGGCGGTCGGGCCCGTATACCGCCGTTTAAAACCGTTTAGGATAACACTGTTTCCTCTGTAGAATATGTTTTGACAGATGAAATTTTTAACTCAAAACTGTTAGATACCCGCGTAGACTTTAAGATGTTGAAGATGTGATCTGTATGGATTGTGCTTAATTAGTTAGAGGGCTTCCTCTGTTATCAAATTCACTCTTATAATATCTTTGAGAGGAACTGCCGGTAGGAGATTCTTCTGTGGTTGAACATGCTGAAATATTAATAAGTTCCTTCTTGTTGCATCTTGCATAATTCAAGAGGAGGACATTAAGTTGTATCTTGTAATCATCAAAGCAAAAGCACGTGGGCCCATGTGCAGGAGCAAGTCCGTGCTATCATTTTTAACCCCAACATGTACTTTGGAAGAATTTGGGTGAAAGCTATCAGAGAAAAGTGGTAATATAACTGTTAGTTGACACCCACTCACGTCCCATTAGCTAGTGTTTGCCTGTTGAATAGCCCTGCATCTAGCCTATTTGATTTTTTTTTTTTTTTTTGTGATCCTATTTGAGTCATTACTTAGTTTTTGGAGCCTTGATGGGTTATGCAGTAACAAGATCCACAACTACTGTTGTATCAATTTGGGTAAGTTCTGAGCTTCATTTTGACTATTGTTGTATGTACAGGTCTCCATTGAGGAGCTGAATCATATTCTTACTGAAGTGAATGCCCACATTCTTCCTTCCCGCAATGATCTCATCCCAATAACTACTATAGCTGGTGGTAGTGTCGCCAACACAATCCGTGGCCTCTCGGCAGGTTTTGGTATATCAACTGGAATAATTGGAGCATGTGGAGACGACAACCAGGGGGTTTTGTTTGTTAATAATATGAGCTTTAGTGGTGTAGACCTCACAAGATTAAGGGCAAAAAAAGGGCACACCGCACAGGTAGTCTAACATTTGAAGCCATAATTTATCTTTTTGCCCTTATTTTACTGCATAGTGAATAAGGCTGAAAAGCATACCTATTATAGTGTGCATGCTTGGTCGATGCAAGCGGCAATCGCACCATGCGGCCATGCCTATCTACTGCAGTCAAGCTCCAGGTATTCCTTTGTTTGATTCAGTGTTAATGTTACATATGTTACTTGTCTATTAACATTCTTATGGTTGAGATCATCTGTCCATGTAACAGGCCAATGAGTTCAGAAACGAGGACTTTAAAGGCTCCAAGGTGCCTTCTTATTTCTTGGCTTCTCTTCTGCGCATATTCATTTCTGCATATTAATGTCAGAAAGAAACTTTCTAGTGTTTTACATAAATACTGAATTTTCATCACCTGTTATTCAATGCAGTGGCTTGTTGTGAGATATGCACAGCAAAACATGGAACAGATTATTGAAGCTATAAGGATTGCTAAACAAGAAGGCCTTTCAGTGTCATTGGATCTGGCCAGTTTTGAGGTCTGAATGCAGTTTTACTTAGTTGATTGCTCATTTGAGATTTGTAAACACAGTTTGATTTTAGTTTTGATTGTCCTGACACAGATGGTTCGTGACAATAGGCCGAAACTCATTGCCCTTTTGGAGACTGGAAACATTGACCTTTGCTTTGCCAATGAGGATGAAGCTAGAGAGCTTATTGGGTGATTCTCTTTACCATCATGGCATCAAAGAGAATTGTATCTTATTATATTATTAGGGAACGAACAAAATAATGAAAATTGAATTAGCAGAACTATTGATTTGTTTCTAATTTCAAACTGCTAACTGTCTTGCCCTTTTATTTACCATAATGACACTTCTTTTATACCTGGATGCCAAGTTTTCATGCATGCTTCATCTGTTGCATGTATTTGTAGAGGAAGTCTGGCATATGATCCAGAGGAGGCGATCACATTCTTGGGAAAGTACTGCAAGTGGGCTGTAGTGACCCTTGCTTCAAAGGGATGCATAGCAAAGCACGGCAAGCAGGTGATATTTCACATTCAAGTCTTGGATAATTTTGTTCAATCTAACAATGTTCCCAACCGAGAGTTCAGAAGTTATCTGGTGAAGAATGTGTTGGACTCTGTCGGTAAATCTGCATCTATAAGTTAGGAGTCAACAATAATATAACAAGACAAACCCAATAGAGTTCAGTGCCAGATGCTTTGTTCTTTCTAACTGATAATTTAGAAGCGTCGACCAAAAGCCTGTTAAGTAACAACAATGATGGATGAATGCAGGTTGTTCATGTGCCGGCCATCGGGGAGAGCAACGCAGTTGACGCTACTGGAGCAGGTGACCTGTTTGCTAGCGGGTTCTTGTACGGGTTGGTGAAGGGTCTGCCGCTGGAGGAGTGCTGCAAGGTCGGGGCATGCAGTGGTGGGTCGGTGATCAGGGCTCTTGGCGGGGAGGTGCGGCCAGAGAACTGGCAGTGGATGTACAAGCAGATGCACGCCAAGGGCATGCTGGTTCCGGATTTAAAGAACTGAAATGCTGCTGTTGCTAGTGACAGCAGCTCAAGCTGTATCTTTAGTATCTCTGCTCCTACGAAGACTAAAAAAAGAGGCCATTATTCAGCCTGTTATTATTGATTGTTGTAGTTCACTTTCTTGTTGCTAGAATACACGTTTGCCTTGCTCTGAATTTCTTGCATGGCAAAGGGCAGGTGGGCAGAATAGTCGATTTATTGAATCAATCAAATGGTATGTTGCTGTACTTCGTGTTTCGTGTATGTGCCAGTGCATAAACTTTTGTTTCAGCAATCGAAGTTCTTGCGTCAACCTTATTCAAGGATTAATCCGAGAATTATCGGCAACAGTAAGAGATGTACTTGTAACCATACTTCGAGGGTAAACAAAAGAAACGGTGAGAGTGTCAACGTGTCATTGTCATGGAGTATGGACATGCAGATGGCCCGAGCTCCAGTTTCCTTTAAAACAAAAAACAAAATAAAACGTGATCCAGCGGCTGGGCCTGGTTCCATTTCATTGGTGGGCTGAAAGAAAAGGCCCGGTCGGCGAGCCGGTTGAGTCGAGGAAACGAAGCGGAATTCGTCTTCTCTCTCCGCCTCCGCCCTTCCTTCCCTTCCAGACGCCTCCAATCGTATCCGGGGCTCCCAGCGTCTCGGGAGTCGGAGGGAAGAGGAACACGCAGGATACGGCGGCGCGCTCCGGCGAGGAACGCTCCAACCCACCCAAGTCTCGGATCCCGCTGCAATCCACTCTAATCGCGTCCGCCAATCCAAGAGGCCGAATCAGCGGCGCGTGAAGGAGGAGAGGGGATCCAAGCGTGCGGGCGAGCAGCAGTCGTCCGTCCGTTGGAATCTACAGGTGAGCAGCTTGCCGAGATTCAATTTCTGCTTCACTTTCCATCGAATTTAATCGAGTCGAATGGAATCAGCTCCTCCGCGGCACCACTGATTTGTCAAGAATCCGTTGCTGCCCAATTTGATTCATCCAAAAATATCCATTTTCAAACCGATTCCATTGACCCGTGAACGAATTTATGCTCATCTCCTTGTTGATTCAATGCTGTGCAGAGGAGGAGGTCCGGGAGCAAGCTGCAGCCCGATTACCCATGTCGTCGTCCGTGCTGAGGGCCGCTGCCGACAGGGCCATCCGCAGGCAGGCGCTCAGTTTGACGGACGCCGCGGCGTCCAGGATCCGCCAGCTCCTCAGCGTCAGGCAGCGGCCCTACCTACGCCTCGGCGTCAAGGCGCGAGGCTGCAACGGCCTCTCCTACACGCTGAACTACGCAGGTAAGATTCGCTCCTCTTGCTTGCTTGTTAACCTCCTGTCATGTCCTGTAACACGAGCCTTAAATTTCAAGATGTGATATGTTCCTAATTGGTGACTCACATTGCGCCATAAGTTCGATCTGACACTACCCAGCATCTAATCTGCAGAATTTCAATACAGGTTATAAGATGTAAGATGAAAAGAAGCAACCAACAAAACATTGGCATAATGTAAAATTTGATTCCGTAGGTCTTTGTGTACAGGAACAGAACAATAATGTTGCAGTAGAATACATCATGTCTAGATATTACACAGAGCATATGCCGTGATAGAGGCAGGCAATGTGACTGTTTTTAGTTGTTCCAAAGGGGAAAATGTTACGATAGAGTACATCATAATTGGAACGCCTATTTTCTCTTTGTTTTTATTTCTCTTAATCTTAAAAGGAGAGGACAGAGAAGCTTTTTAACACAGAAACTTTGTCATTACTTTTCACCTCTTAGCCAAAGATATTCAAGTATTATAGTCTTAACAAATAGTATGTCTATGCTTGGCTATACAATTTTGTCCATAGAATTCTTGGAGAAATGAGGGAAAGAATAAATTTCACGAAGTTGCATTTAACAACCAACAATCAAAACATGAAAAGCTGTGATGCACTTCATGTTTTAAGTAGACCTGATAGTATTATCAATGGTACATGTAACCTTTCTTCCCATCAACTAATTTCATGGATCAGTCAGGTACATTGAGGAGAGCCACACTTAATCTACGGTCAACAGAATTCCTTGCTCTATTTTTAAATTTTTGTCACAAGGACAAAAGTTCTAGTTCAAAAATGAACTAGAGTTGTTGTCCTAGCGACACAAAATTAAGAATGGAGGGAGCACTCCATTACATGATCTGGCAGAGTATACACTTTGTCCATCTAATGCTCTTCTTCTAATCATTGTTAGAAAATTCCTTCGTCATTTTGCAAAGCTTTGGATTACATAATATCACTCTTGGTCAAATTTTGGTACAAGATGATGCTGCATAACCAATATCTTTCACTGGTTTCTCTACATGTGCCGTATCAATTACGAACAAGCATTTGGTCACTACAAGAATCGTTGCATTCTTTTGAGTATCCAATGTTTTCCATTTGTTTTCTTTTGTCTGCTATTGCTCAAGAATCATACTCTGCTTTCAGATGAAAAAGGGAAGTTTGACGAGCTTGTTGAAGAGAAAGGAGTTAAAGTTCTAATTGATCCGAAAGCCTTGATGCATGTTATCGGCACCAAGATGGACTATGTTGATGATCCCCTGAAGTATGGTTCCTGCAAAACGTTTCCTTTTTTTTTTACATTTGTTCGCCATTTTCAACTAGTAACACACACTCTTGTTCTAGGTCTGAGTTTGTGTTCATAAATCCGAATTCCAAAGGGGAGTGTGGTTGTGGTGAATCATTTATGACTACAGGCAGCAAAGGATCCACATCATGATGAAAATAAGGTGTAAATGTATAGCAAATTATTTGGAGGATCAAGCCACAGCTACTTAGCAGCCTAGAACTATATTGATGTGCATAACACAACAGCGAGCATGTAGTGGATGATGCAACTAATTTTCCTGTACTATTGAAGCCCCCCTCGACTGTGACATGGAGTAACCATGTTTCTCTGATGTTTGGCACAAGATTTGAAGGCCTGAATGCTCACTGCATGTATTTGATACACACTGTGTAAGTCCCATAATCAGTTTTAGCTCTAGCCTCTTTTTTTTTTTTTTTTTGCGTTATTGCTATGGATACGGCTGCAAATAACATATGCTTGAGTGAAATAAGTTGTCAGAAAAATACAAGAACAAGGGACTTTCCTTTTGCTTGAGAACTCCATTGAACCGCCGATTAGTTTTGAGTACATTGTTATATTGTGTCTCTAGCATACATTCAACTAGTTTCCACTAAAATTAGGAGCCCAAACTCCATTCTCATTGGTCACGTACGACGTGCACGAGAGAGGCACCAGGCAAAGTCCTCTGCTGCGGAGGTCAGGTCTTGTTTCCTCTTGTTCCTCATTCGCATTTGGAGATCCCTGTTCCAAACACGACAAACAAACGCATATGACATTAATTTAACTAAATTTATACAAAAGAAATAGAAACCGAAAGTTAATTTAGATATTGTATATATACCCGCTGTCTCGTCTTGGGTTTCTTACTTCTGGAGGACCTCAAGTAAGGGCCACTTAAAGTCTGCAGCAGTAGTCAAAATGATGTCAGGCTGAATTCTTGCCAAAGAGTAGTATGCAAATATTATGTTATTAACATGCTTATTAATTTCCAACTTGTAGCCAAATACTTATATGGTTCATAGTTCAGTACCTCCACTTGGTCTTGAAGAAATTTTATATAACCAATGGCCTCCATGAGTACAGATGCCGTATCAGTCTGCATGTATTGCATAGACGAGTTAATCGTGCACATAAAACTTGAGCTTTTGGAGCAACATTGACAAGTCGTCGTAGCTGTGGAGAAGCAATAAAATGATGGAGTGGCAAAAAAAAAAATTTGAATTTGCCACCGGCGTGACTAGTCATTCAGTGGCAAATTGAAGTATTGCATAGTCGTCGTAACTGTGGAGAAGCAATAAAATGATGGAGTGACATCCTGAGTTGAATGGTTGTCGCGCAGCAGTATATATGTATATGCGCAGCAAACTAAATTTCTTTGTTGGGACTTAGAGAGGATTTAGCGTTACCTTGCCAAAGGGCGATACCAGTTGCTGAAGAGCTGCGATTCGATCCCCTAGTTTCTCTTTCCTTACCTAATAATTACAGTAGAGTATGCAGTGTTCGTTGTCAACTGCTGATCGAAGTGACAAAACAAGACATTCTTTTGGGGAGCAACAACCAAGCTAGCAAGGCACGGGTGACCTCCATGTACGTACCTTGAAAGAAGGAACTGTGATGGTGGAGGAGGAGGAGCGCGACTCGAGCCGAGGCTTCTTCAGCAACGGCGCCGGCGACGATGAAGGTGAAGTCTTTTGATGACATGCTGCATTGTTCTCGTCACTCCAACGGCGGTCTCCTCCCATCCCGTTCACCACAGAAGGCACACCCATCTTCGCCCACACACACAAATACACGCATCAGTAATCAAAGATTATCACTTATATGTATGATTAACAATTACGAAGTAAACAATTACATGGCGTGTGTAATTTTACATGATGACAAACATTGTAGTTTGCACAGGTCATAATATTCACACTATGTGATGTAAAGCCTGTAAAATCGCAGATCAACAGTTACAGAATGAGCTCGAGATCAATCGATGCGGCAACAATAGTATGCCGCTGCCATAGATACTTTTGGGTGCAAAAGATGACGCGCGCCGGTCACTTGGACCCTAATAAAGCTGCGTGCATGCGGCGAGCAGAGCAAAAAGAGGGCTGTACTTGTACGGAATGGACTGGCCGCCCGGGGCCTGTCGAGCTTGCTAGCTTGCTCTGTTGCTCATCAGACATCGCCTTGCTTGCTAAGCGCCGGGCCTGCGCTACTGGGATGGCAGTTTTACCGCAGATCGATCAGGAACATGGTTTGATCGAAGTCGACATCTTATCAATTATCATTCATCTCCACTTGGTACCTAACTAAACACGCAGCGAAACGACGGACTGCATCTGCATGCATGCTACCCACCACAAGCTGATTCAGTCGTTGTATCAGTCTGTGCATGCATGCCATCGCCAGTCTAAACCAAATGGTCCCGTAACTGAAAGCTCAATGTCTTTCGGCATACAAATGTTCTACTTGGAAAGTATTCAATTATCACAATGTATATATACTGTTTGAATACGATCAGTAGTTTAATTCAGGTACAACTGAACTATATGTGCCAATACATTTTTGGAATTCTCCGAATCGCTTCACGTACAAAGTAAGAGTGTAGGAGCGACATGTGGTGATGCGGACTGGATTGCAGAAGCAGCTAAACTTGGATATATACCAGTAAAACATGCAGGAGAGAAACATCTGATGATGTCACACGGTCATAACTGGAAGACAAGTGTGTTGTGCTGGCCAACGTGTGTCTAATTGCTGTTTTACAAGAAGCACATATTTGTCTCACTACAACTACATACACATAGTTTTTCATATATTTACAATGCATGCGATAAATCACTCTTAATTTTGTTATAGTTTTTATAAATGCATAATATGATTCAATATTTCAGCCTCAAACATCGAGTAAAGGTTCACAATCTTTAGTTGTCCAGAAACTGAAAAATTATTCTAGCTAGCTAAGGTTGTCAGCGGTAACGATTCAACAACTTAGATATCATACATTATAGTGAAATTAAAGCTTCAATGGCCTAGCTACCTCGTATACGAGTCTATTAAAACACATATATCAGCACAAACCTTGGGGTCAGTTTTGTAAACTTATGGATCAGATTTCAATCCGAGGTATATTCCCGGAGCAGGACACAGTTGTCAGGGTACTGGTTATATAAACAACATATTTCCTAGCTTTCAATTAGCTAAAATTTTTCAGTCAATAATTTATTACTTTGTGTTTTAATTTTTCTTTTATAGCATTATCTGTATAATAATTATAAATTATTGGATCTAGATCTAATGACTCAAGAAGGTGACTGAGCTGAAAATAAGCAAGTCCCTATAAACAATGGATGCATTGCAAGTGTGCTCTATATATAAAAAGTGTGTGTGTCCTGCAGATTACTACCTCGTTCTATTTTCCATTTAGTTCTCTTTGAGGAAAAACACTGTGCAAGCATAGCTCTACGTCCTACTTTGACTGACCTTGTAGTTTTCAATGCATGGTCCTTGAGGATGAACAGCAGCTTCAGAAGGAGGAGGGCCATAGGGCACATGCTCTGATCTCAAGAAAGGCATGCCATTATGGAGCAGTACTGAGGAAGCTTGGCCAAGCAGCAGGGTCTTGCAGAGCCTGGACGAGGCCAGTATCTCGAATGCGTCTACGGGGAGAGGCGGCGCCGGGCACAGCTTGTTCTGCAGCGGTCTCGAGATGTTGATGCTAGGAAGCACGGTGCCATCCATATCAGCAGCGGCCATGGCGGGTAAGCCGGCGCAGCCTCCGACGATGTCGTGGTAGGCAATGGCGTCTGTGCCAGCTGCACACGGTGATCTTGAGTTAAGGCATTCACGTCGCTCCTCTTCCTTGATCTTACTCTGCCCATCTTGCTGACCGCTCATGAGCAGCATGGCAGTGCTGTCTGCCGAACCGCAGTTGCTCCATTGGAACCCTAGCTCTTGCATCATTAGCAGAGAGCTGAGCTGGGGAGGGATCACCGGAGAAGAAGCCTGATGACTGTGGTGGTGGGCTTGCGAAGATAGGAGCTCCTCGAGTTCATTTGAAGAGTTTCTGCAGAGAAAATAGAGTCAAAACTGAGAAGAATTCTTCTGAACAAACAAATTAATGGCGCGTTTGTATGTGAATATGGCGTCCATGACAAAAGGAAAATGCTTGGGGAACCTTTTGGAGCAAAAAAAAAAAAATTTATAGATGGTGTCAAACACAAAAGTCTTATGCACTCTTTTATCTCTTTCTGCCTTAAATTGTCATTTTGCCGTACTACAATTCCCTCGGGATCTCATAGCGACAACAGGGAGGGAGAGAAGAAGCAGAAGATAACTCCAAATCCTAGGAATCCGGAAGAGGGTAGGCATACACACAAACGACATCGACTTTTTTTTTTTGACAAATAATAGGAAAAATTAAATACAAACACAGATCAATTTTTGAACATTATTTAGTTTTGGACACCATGAGGTTAACATAAGCAGGGGTACTGGTGCAGATGCTTACAACATTAGTGGTTGGCTCCATTGGTGGTTGGCGCTGTGAAGAGCTGGGGCAAATGGCAGGGAAGAAGAAGGCCATCGGAGCTCATCTTGCAAGAGGTGATCACTTAGGTTAGAGGATGAGGAGGAAGATGCCATCATGGTGGTTGTAAAGCGGATCTTAATTGATGTTACTTCCAAGGGATGGAGAAGGAAAAGGTTTGCACTCTATGAGCTTTTAGAATATCTCAAGAACACACCCCCACCAATGGAAGCTATTTCGGGTTAGAGAAATGGAGATGCCCATAAGGCTTCATCGCTTTCACCTCCTTTTGTATCTCGGATAACTTTGCACCCATTCCTCCTTTCAAGGCATCGATCAGCCAAGTAAAGCTCTCTCTCTCTCTCTCTCTCTCTCTCTCTCTCTCTCTCTCTCATCATTATAACATTTCTGCTAGGACCGTAGGATCTCAGCCCTTTAGATCCCAAAGGATATATGACCTTCTACACATGCCACCAAAGGGACAAGTCATGTTTCTCTCTCGGGCGTGTTAGCCATATATCCGCCTATAAAACGCCTTATCAGTCCTTTGGTACGTACAAATAATTGAACAAATTGTTCTCAAGAAAAGAAAATGGTATGAAGAAAACTGCCAAAGTAATGTCAATAATTTATCCTGGCATCTCTGCAACATGTATTTATCTGTCTGTGTGTGACAACTTGGTGAAGATGTCTAGTCACGTTGCAAACCAATAGAAGTAGCTAGGGAAAGGTCGTAAACTTAAAACGATCTATATATGTAATAATAGGGTTCACGACTATTTTTTTATTACAAAACAAAGCCAGTTAATAAAAAAGCACACTGTATTTAGAAGAGTAGTGATCCAGCTCTTCAAAAGCTTCGTAGGTTTATAAAGAGAAAGGATTCACTTATTCATTTGAATATGGATTGGATTCAGTTTGCTCAAAGACAACTACAATAATTTGTCATAGCAAGGTCTCTCTCTTATATTTATGGTAAATTGCAACTACTTGGCAAATATCTATTCACCATTACATTCATATTTTTGAAGCTAAATTTATGTCCAGGACACGTTTTATGAATTTTCAAAGATTCTATCATATATCCTTCCTTTTAAATGAAATAGTAAGCATGTTTTTGGATGGCATAATATTATAACCTTAATTTCCTTCATCAGGGAGTAGGTTATATTTTTATTTGTATTCATAAACTCAACTGTCATTGCATATGCAAGACTTGATACTCTACCGCTACTATCATCTTTTTCTGCATGTGTGTGTGTTGGAATAAAGGGACTAGCAGTGCCCGCCCCTTTTTCCCTGAGGAACACACACCCTTGGCTTTGTGGTCTCGGTAATTGTGATGTATGATTCCATGGCAGCAGGGGTGCAAAAAAGTTGGGTCTCTGTGCCTTCTCCAGTTCTTCCCCTCCGAGAACAAAATTGGAGAATGCCCAGCTTGACGCAGGACCCCGCCTGTCCTACAAACCCCGGGAAATTAAAGGAAAAAAGAAAAGAAAAAAGTAACATGAGGACTGATCAGATCAGCCCCACATCCATTCATGTCGTGGCAGTGGAGAAAGCAAGGAAGATGTTAGCCAAGAGATTGTGAGGTGCCAAGTATGGGCAGATGTCCGTGCCTTTCCCTTGTATTCTGTTTCATTGTCCGTGCCTTTGTACTGCAACTTAATCTAAATGGCAGATGCGTCTCCAAACTCTATGTGTATATATCAACAATCATTCTGTTTTGTGTTGTACACTCTTTTCTAGTGTATTGTTAAAAATACTGGTTAGTAGTTTCTTAGAAATACTCGCCATTAGTTTGAGAACAACTTTGTAATTATACTATTAATTAATAAATTTATGTTTGTTTTTATGATATGATCATAATCCTATCAAATCATTAAAATATCGGCTCATTTTGATAAAATATAAAATATTAGCTATTAATCATATTACTAGTTTAATTTAATTTATAATAATAATAATTCATTATAATTCTATCACTCTTATTTTTTGATATTACCCTCAAACTAATAAAATACATGGCAATACTTACGATTTTACATTGTTAAATCTACACTGTTATATCAAATTATTGATCAATAGTTTCTTAAAACTATTAGCCAGTATTTTGTACTATAAAACTCCTCTTAAGAAACTCATATACTACATAATAAAATTTTAATCTTTCATAAAAAATTACTAAAACTGTAATAATGCAAAATATGATCAGAAGTGACCCTAGAAGGCTTATGTTTTCTAGGAGTCCAGGGGTTGTAGTTCATTGGCTGGAGTAGAGCCACTTTTTACATATGTTGCGACTACTAATTAAACCCTAACCCTAATATATATTTAATTATTATCTATCTTTTCTATTTCTCCTTAATTGCAGTGTTCAGAGTTAAAATGATAATTATTTTGGGACGGAAAAGATAGCTAGTAGGTTGCATCTACACAAGACTATAGCAAACGTTCGATTACAGTGGTGTCACACACAATATAATATTGAGCTCAATTTAAACAGGTATTGTATACATTGATATTATTCATGCTGCGCCCCGAGCACATCAGTCGATGGATCGTTCGGGTCTTGTGCAAACATCACATCCATATAAAAAGGAGAGAACCCTACGTGAAAGCCAACAGAAAGGCATCGGAGAAAAACAAAAGAAAAGGTGAGAGAAAAAAGGGTGATTGAAAAGATTCAAATGTGACAATGGACCTTTAATCCTTTATAAGCGGTTCTTTTTAAAAGGCCTGCTACCCCGTTATCTGATTAAACGGACCCTTAAACGTGATTGAACCAGTGTGACCCAGAGCAGGTATTTTTCTGCTATGATTGCCAACTTTTGAAGCACCTTCCAACCCATCATGACCCAATGATCATATTTTTCTATCTTTTCAAATGTATTATGAAGTCAAGATTTAATCCATGTACTGTTTAGTTTGTCAGGTGCACGAATGCATTTTATTTTATTTTTTGCTTCAACAACATTATCAAGTTGAAAACATAATTTTGAAGGCAATATCCTTTACCAATAATTATTCAAAGCCTGTAATTTGCAAATATATTGCTGCTGAGTATTTTAAACCACTTCAGGCACAATTTTGGTTGCAAGTCTACCATATGAGAAGATTAATAAATTAATAGAAACCAACGACCATTCATATGCCATGGATATCCAAGTAATGATCATTATTAAGTGACACTGTGGTAGTAATTGTGATAGCCATAATTTGATAGCTTAAATTAATAATTAGACTGACCAGCGATGCTTCCCTCAAAGCGCTCCGTCCCTTTTCTAATCTAACCAGCGATGCTCCACCTGGCCCTATACAAATCAGCATTCGACATATCGCCTCCAAACGTCACCAAGCCGTAGGATCTTAGCGAAGTTGCCACTTATCACACATGGTTGAAAAATTCTCATCTTATGAGCTGACGAAGAATTCTATGAAGCCTCAGCCAGCTTATGATACCTATGACGCGATGGCCTAGCTACTAGAAAGGAAAACCTAATTTACTCTCTAGTACTTTTTTTTTTGATGAATTTTGTACAAAAAACATTAAATTTCTTATTCCGATTCCTAGAAAATTTTTAAGCATAATTGGGCGGTTCTAAAGTGTTGGGTCATTTTAATAAGTCACATCAACTTTCCTTCTGGGGTAGATTTCTGGTATGCATACGCACAAATTTGCGCCTTTTTATTTTACATCAAGAGTCAAGCGAATAATTTGATAAGCTCTCTTGTTCTAGCTACATACTGAGGTTTGTTTGTAATGTTGAATAATGAGGAAGAATTTACGTGAATTAATTACTGCAAGACATGATCCATAACAATTAGCTATGCACGATCGCGTGGTTATGTTAGCGAGGTTCATAGACACGGTATATCACGTTGGGGGTTGATATTATAAGTATATTTAAAGTACAAATGTACAATCTAGTAGTAGTATTTAAATGGTGCACCCATGCATGCATGCTATGTACGAGTATCACACCAGCAGGCCTCGGAAGTAAATAAAGTCGATATGATCAAGCTTTAATTTTGTTTTTGTGTTCCTCTAAAGGTGATTGAGAAGAAGACAAGAGGGGGTCCGAGGGGAATATATGCTTTCCATGCAAAATGCTTAGAGTCCCCATGAATATAGAGTCTGCATTTTTTTACTTACGGAAGAGAACCTGATGACATAGGCCGTATGTGCAGCCATTTTAATTAGCCAGAAGATAGGGGGCTGCTTGATCAAGATTTTACTGCAATCCACAACAACATAATAATCACTAGAGTAAAATATATGGACGGTCCTTAAACTTATCTCGGAGTGTTATCTAGATTCCTAAACTTTCAATATGCATATCTGGGTCTATAAACTTGTTAAATTGGGCCATGTAGGTCTAAAGTACCGAAAATACCCCTTGTATGCTGATATGCCTTCTTTTTTTTATGGCTTCCTCTCTTATTTTTTCTATAATTATACCACATTGCATTAAAAATAAAAATTCATTAAAATAAATTATGATAGCAGAGTTAATTTAGGGAGAGAAAGTATAAGAAAAATCATGTTAGCTTCTCATCCAAGTCATAAATCAGAGGGGTATTTTCAGTACTTTGGACCTAGATGACACACTTTAACAAGTTCAGGTACCCAAAAATGCATTTTAAAAGTTTAAAAACCTAGATGACACTCTGAGATAAGTTTAAGGACCGCTGATACACTTTACTTTAATCACTAACACCAACGGGGCAGCAATATGAATTCTTAGAGCATCTCCAGCAGAGTACCTATATTGAATACCTATACCTAAAAACTATCAAATGGGTAGCAAAAAACTACTCGAGCAGATGACCTATATGAATACTTATACCTAAAAATTTTAGGTTCAAACCTAAATTTCATTCCCGACGACTCAAATATACGTTTGTGCCTCGCATGACCCAATATACGTCTTGGGATCAAAAAACATTATGGATGATCATGACAGCTTATGTCATCATGCACAACATGATCATTGAGGATGAGCGTGGACACGGCGTGGACTATGTTTATGACAAAATGAGGAAAAAGTGACACCGTGCAGAAATAAGGACTAGATTGAGAGGTTTGTTCAGGTGTACCAGGAGATCCAAGACCGAACATCGCATGAACAACTTCGTGATGACCTTGAGAAGGAATTGTGGAAGTTCCATAGTGAACGCCGTCGTGTATGATATATCCTTCTTGATGAAGTATAATGGACTTGTGCCATGTTTATTTGAACTATGTTTGATGAACATCTAGAGTTATTTGGAAATATATGTGCAATGGGTTGAGAGGATGAAGCCAAATAATTTATAGGTATCCACTTTTTAGGTATTCTGCTAGAGAGCAGGACAAAATGAAGACCTATCTCTTCTCTCCCTTATACCTAAAACAAGTTTTAGGTCTCCAGTTTTAGGTCATCTGCTGGAGATGCTCTTAGAGCACCTTCAGTAGAAACCTCTACCTGAATCCTTACTATATTTTTTTTATGTCCATATAAAAAATCAATTCCATTGAAGCTCCAACTTGAGCTCCTATTTTTATGGACTTCTAAATCCTTCCTCCAAGCCCAAATTTTAGAGAATCTCATCCCCCTCCAAATTATGAGACCCACTATTTTTTTTTTCTTTTCTCTCCTCTCTCTCCTCTCCCCAAACAGAAGCGGATCCACTGACTTAAGGTAGTGGGCAGTGGGTCACTGCACATGGGCCACGCATGGCCGCTGCGCCACTCGTCAGTGAGCGTGAC
The DNA here is from genome assembly GCA_030378355.1 of Eleusine indica. Taxonomy (NCBI): domain Eukaryota; kingdom Viridiplantae; phylum Streptophyta; class Magnoliopsida; order Poales; family Poaceae; genus Eleusine; species Eleusine indica. The sequence continues at coordinate 4,258,720 of CM059497.1, read as the reverse complement.
TTAAGTGAAAGTTGCCTAGAGGGGGAGGGGGGTGGGGAGGTGAATAGGCAATTTAATATTAAACCTGAAAAAGCACTCAGCTTTGATAAAAAACAAAGACGACGGAACTTCCGTCAAGGATGACAGAACTTCCATCACCACGGAAGTTCTGTCATACACCTAATTCTTTCTCTAAAACTAATTTAAATGCGGATAACTTAAGAGAAAGAGTTATAATACTTGACAGTAGTGACGCTAAAGCAATACACACCTAGAATCCTTTAAAAGATAGCTAGCAACATAATTAACAAGTGAACCGAGCATAATAATATGAAAAGAATACACGAGTATAAAAAAGCTGGAAAGTAAAGAGAGACACAAGTAATTAACCCGAAGTTCGGCAACCACACTAAGTAGTTCCTACGTCCTCGTTGAGAAGCCACACAAGTGGTCAGGTTTCTCTCAACCCGTTTCCCCGCCAAGCAATCACAAAGATCATGCTCGAATTTCTTTTTCCACTTAATTCTTTTCCTCCGGAGGCGAATCACACCTTCACAAACGTCTCCGTCTCACCACAACAAGTTGGGAGCTTAAGGGCGACGCCTAGCTGTCTAGGAGATCAAGTCTCCAAGAGTAATAAGTAAATCAAATCTTGTTTGGGGAGGAAAAGATATGCTCAAGCTTTTCAATGGATAGAATCAATCTCTTTGTGGTTGGACCTCTCTCACTTTGCTTGAAATATCAAGAGTGAGAGGGGAGAGCTCTAGCTGAAAAAAGAGTAAAATGCCAAAGTGTCCAACCCTTCCCACGGGGAAGGAGTAGGCTATTTATAGAGCTCTCTAAAAAACTAGCCGTTGAAGTGTTTTCTGAGTATGACGGAACTTCCGTGAGAGCTCACGGAAGTTCCGTCATTTCAAAAATAGCCGGTGTACGAGCCTAGATATAAAGCAGATGCTGTGACGGAACTTCCGTCAAGGGGTGACGGAACTTCCGTCACTCTCGGGTAGACAGGAAAGGAGGGCTCATAGAACTTCCGTTAGAGCCACAGAAATTCTAGTGACGGAACTTTCGTCAGAGAACGACGGAACTTTCGTCAGTCCTGAATTGGCTAAAAGAAAGAGTCTGATGCTGACGGAACTTCCATGAAGAGGATCACGGAACTTCCGTCACTCTCTGTTTGGCTCAAAAAAAAGCTGGTTCTTTAGCTTTGTTGGCTAATCTTTCACAAAGTTTATTTGTTGACTTGAGCACATAAATTCCCTTAGAAGTAAGATAAGTTGTACTCCTCTAAATAGTTCGGCATACCTATGGCTCAAAAATAAATTAGCAAAAGCTAAACTTACAAGAGTGGACAATTAACTTTTCTCTTGGTAATCTACATATTTACTTCATGAACAGGTTAGCACAGTTTTAATCTCATATCATTAATCACCAAAACCCACTAGGAAACCTAGATGCATCTTCATTAAGTCAGTGAAACCCCATCCTCCGAAACTGAGTTAAAAAAGAAGAGCAAACACAGCTGCCGTTATCGCCGTCGTCTAGCTCCGGGCCCCCTTGAGTCAATGTACCGCCGTGACAAGCACCAGCGCCAGGCCCGAGCTCACCTTCCTCCCTCGCTGAGCTGTGCTCCAATGGCAGGCGTGGGCACAGTGTTACCGTGGACAGATGCCGGCGGAAGGCATGACACCCTAGGGACGGATTGGGCAACGTCTTCAGGCACGGGCGTCGCCAATCTCCTCTCCCTTGCTGAGCTCCCTTCCCCCGAGCTCCTCCCTTCTTTGTGCTCTGCCGCTCATCGACCTGCATCTCGGCACCGGAGCGGGCGGCGCGGGCTGAGACGGTGCTGTGGCGTCGGGGACGGGCGCAAGCATGGGTAGGGCAGCGGCGTCAGAGCAACGCGCAGGACGGCGGCACGACGCACTGAGCTCGATGGGGAAGACATAAATTTGCTTGCTGGCAGACGAGGCCCACTTAAAATTGGGGCTCGGGCTACTTCTTTCACATGAGTTTGGGCTCAATTTTCAGCATTTATTTGTTCCAAACCGGTTTGTAAATGAGATTTACAGGCTCAAATTTGTAGAGTCTCTCTTATGATACATAGAGTGCATACATACAAGGAGTATTTATTGTCTCTGCAAATAAAATATTGCTTCTTAAAGCCACACAATGGAGGCTAATGTTGCTTATTAATAATAATCTAAGAGTTGGTGTGTATGCGTAGCAAGCTACCCTTTGGGGGCAACAGGGCTGTGATGCAAAAGGCATCAATCATCTTAGGGACCCATGAGGTGTCATTTCTGGCTTTCCTTCATAGGGGATGAATGAAACCTAGAGAGCCTAATACAAGGCAGGTCATCAGGTCCAAACAAAGGACGAACGAAAGAGGAGCAAAGCGTGCATGGAAATGAAGGCCGCCCTTTGGTCTGGATGGCTGGCAGTGGCAGCTGCCTCCAAGGATGGATGGATGGGTGACGTGTTCATGTGTTCGGGGGACCCACTTACAGGTGGTCTTCTCGAGTTGACGCGGCTGGACATGGACCGGTCCGGCCGACTGGCCGCACAGCAGCAGGCAGCAAAACAGGTGCGTTGCCGGCGAGTTGGTTCGCGCGCGCGCGACTCCGGTTAATTTTGAGCTCGTGGAGCCGCATAATGATAAGGTAGCAGTAGCACTGTACTTCTCTCTATCTCAAAATACAAATATTTCTGACTATGCTTATATGTATCTAGATTCATAGCATCTGATGAATGACTAGAAATGTTTATATTTTGAGATGAAAGAAGTACTAATCAGGATGTCCAAACTAGTTGAAACTGGGTGCACAAGAGCATCGGTCATATACACCACAGTAGAAGAAACCGTCGCTTGAAAGAGCGAGGACGATTCCATTTTCTCTTTGAAGGAAACTACTACGGCAAACCCTTGTAGGTAATGTCTGAACTTTTATTGCATCCATTTTGTACAACATGGTATGAGAATTGGGTTGAGATGAAGGGGTCCCAAACGTGGCGACCATCACCATCACCCAGCCTTTCCGGGCTCAATTATACTGTACCTTCTCCATCAGGCCGGCCGGCTGGCTCACACATACTGTAGCTAGCACAACTGCATGGCACTGACTGAAGCTGTCCCTGTGCGTGGGAATAGTGACCACTGCAGCCACCAAACTAGTACTAGTACAACTAGCAAATGCATCTACTAGTACCACGCGATAACGAACCACCCGACCTGATCGAAAGGGGAGCAAAGCAGCAGCCTAGTTGTGTACAGTCCATTTGCCATATACATCGCGCGAGATAGATATCGAGTGAGTGAGTGAAGAGCTTTGTGCATGCGGCTGCGATACGGCGCGCGATTCTTTTGTCGCGCAGCCGTTTGTTGGGTTGCTGCGTGCGTGTATGCGTGCTCGCGCTTTTGCTGTCTCACGCACGCAGCGCATACTACAGATATGCTAGCTAGTCTCTGCTCGCTGAAGCATCCTGCCTGCCGGCCTGCATTCCGTAGGGCACGCTATCACTGCTGCTTGACTCAATGATTGCGTTGATTCGTTTACTACTCCAGCGAGGGAACCTGCGCCGCTGCTAGCAGTAGCAGCGCATGCGAGAAGGTAGGCACTGGCGCGAGAGATGACTACAGTACCTTTTGTAAATACTACAGTAGTAGCAGTAGTTAGCTCGATTGGCCTGCAGGTAGATCGACCCATGCATCAAACGTTAACTAATGCATGGAAACTACAATAATGGCAAGCGAACCCAAATCAAACAGTCTCGTAAGAATCGGGCAGAATAGAGTTCAGACACATCCGCAAACATCTGTAGAATATAGCTGGGCTGCTTCTGCTCCCTGCGTTTGATACCAAACCAAACCTTTGTCAGAGACTCTCTGCCTTCGATCAGGCTTGACCCTCTGCTTTTTTCGCAAGTTGTTGCTCTTACCCTCCGCGCATTTGCCAATGTCATGCGTATTTAAATGCTCGATTGGTGTCGAGTACTCGCAGACTAACCGGCAGATCCATCATCAGATGCGTCTATCCCTTTGATGCCGGCCGGCATACCAGTGCAACGTAGCGGTAGCGCGTCTCTTGCTGCGCTCACGGTCGGCACTGCATTTCTACTTACCTTTTACCGGAGAAGCAACAATTGACTCGCCACTGGACATCTTCGCTTCGCCTGACGCATCAGGTCTGTGGCTGTGGCTGTGGCTGTGGCGTGGCACTAATTAAGCCGTTTGTCGCGTCGAGATGGAAAGCCTGCCGCACAAATTAATTACTCGGTCCAACCAAGCTGGTGAGGTTACTGATGAACTGGGGGCCGTGGGCTTAACTTGGTCCAGCCAAGCCTAATTCTGAAGCTCTGATCTACCAGCTTCTTCATGGCGCCCCGTCCTTCCGCGTCAGAATTCCCTTTGACATTTCACACGGCTACTAGTCAAACCGTGTCTGTGCATTGCAATTGCATGTTGTACGTTCTGACTCCCTGGTCCTGGCCGGGCTCTGAATTGACCAAGTGAAGGCAGAGGAGCCCAAGCCCAAGAGAGAAATCGGAATTGGTCCGCCTGGGAGAACGATGTGGCCCCGGTCCGGTTTGAGGTAATGGAGTGGAGACTAGTACTCCCCCATTTACCATTGGGCTGTTAAGATACTGCCCCTACTAGTTATGAGGCCGGCCTGTCCGTAGTTACGAGGTTGATGACGGGTTGACGGCTAATGCGGCCCATGAACAAACAGTTGGCTTGATCAGTGGTCCGGGTGGGCTGCTAACAAACACGCTCGGGCGTCGGGCCTGAGGCCATGCCATTTTCCCTCTCTATAGGCTATCTCGAGAACGGAACCATAGGCAGGCACGGCCCACGGAAACTATAGCTTTCACCTACTTTGCCCTTGGTCCTCTCTCTCTCAAAAAAAAAAAAAAAAAAAACACTAGTACATTGCCATTGAATACTGCCAACGCTCCCAGGTTCCAAGATGGATTTGTGCCTTCCCAAAGGCGCATTGCTGGAAGTCCATAACTGCAAACCCAGGTAACTTGATGTTGATAGTTGACTAGTCAAGGTACCGGTAGTGATCCGGAGTACTACTCCGAGAAAATGTCATGTTCCTTCCCCCAAAACCACACTCTGATGAGGTTTGGTTTGTTTGGAATCTGTTCGAATTAGTTCAGTGAAAATGTGCTCGGTTATATTTTGGTGGAAAACAAATTATGCTCTTCACTTCTATTGCAACCCAGGCTTGAACATAGAAAGGGTAATTGTGTCATTTCAGGCGAGGACGCGGAAGCATAATGAGAGACCCAATTTTGGAATGGTTATAAACACTGCCTAAATTGCTGACTCTTCGAGTGGCATCACTGGCATGTAGTAAATCAACACCATCCATATAAACAAACACCGCTTAAGGAAAGAACCAAACGGAGAGAATTAAAAGTCCAGCGCGGCCACCAGGCGCTCTCTATATACATCACCAGCTGCGCCTGCGATGGCAAGTTAAAGCGTAGCGGGCCAATATGGAGAAGGCGACGATGGAGATGGAGATCAACGGCGAGTGCCACTACGCCGGCGGCGAGCCGGCGGTGGTGCGGCCGAGCCAGCCGACGCCGCGCCACACGCTGTACCTCTCCAACCTCGACGACCAGCGCTTCCTCCGCTTCTCCATCAAGTACCTCTACGTCTTCACCGCCGACGCCGCGGTGGCCGCCGACGCGCTGAGGACGGCGCTCGCCAGGGTGCTCGTCGACTACTACCCGCTCGCCGGCCGGCTCCGGCCCAGCGACGACGACGACGGCAAGCTCGTCGTCGACTGCAATGCCGAGGGCGCGCTCTTCGCCGAGGCGGAGCTGCCGGACCTCACCGCCGACGAGTTCCTCCGCGGCCGCGCCAGGCCGCACAAGTCGTGGAGGAAGCTGCTCTACAGGGTCGAGGCGCAGAGCTTCGTCGCCGTGCCGCCGCTCGTCGTCCAAGTGAGCACTCTGATATGATACACTTCCTTTTGCCTCATTAATTTGTGAGATTTTTTCTTCACAAATTATCTTGGGTAATTAAACACTAAATTTCCCTTTTTTTAAAAAAATCTTGGGTAATTAATCACAATTTTTTCCCTTGGTCGTCACTAGTTAATTTGCATGCACCCTCGTCACCATTGTGTCACCTAATCTACAGCAGCAGCACTAGTAGCTTCTCGTATACAGAGTGTTTAAAGACGTGTGGCCACCCCCTGTGCTTGGGATAGTTCCAGTAGAATTGATGGAAAAGATCACAGAGAGAAACCGGCAAGCACGAAAGTAAAAACACTTCTGTGCCTGACCACTTTTCTCATTTCTTTTTGCATGGAAGATAATTAGAGATGATCTAGTTTATGTTATCATGCAAATCATTCTGCTACCGCGATGAACCTTTTGTTCCCCCTAGTACACACAACTTGGTGATAACAAGTCATGGATGGCCTGGCCATTCTTAAAGTTGGCAAAAAATTGAAGGGATAGGGTTAGGAGAGTCCATTTTCTTTCTCAAAAGGCTCTTTTTAGGCAGACAGGCATATGGCTAGGCTAGGCTGTATCCTTGCCCCTCTCCGGATTTCTCCGCCACCAGTTAGTCCACTTGACTGCAAGTTTTTATCATGATGCCATGCATGCATGCTCTCACAATCTTTCTCACCAAATATTATGCTCGTGCTGGAAAAGAAAGGAGGAGGAGGATCAGATAGACCAGAATGTGATCTTGCTGATCTGCAAAGGGGAAAGCAAATAATAAAGCGCCCCATAATGCCACAGATTTTAATCACATCCGGTCCCTTTCGTACAGATCTTCAGCTTCAGTACGCGACGGTACAGAGTACTGCATGCTGTGTTGATGCTAGAATGGCCTGTCATTCATGCCTGTACTGCTCTGCATCAGTTCCTGCACAGTCCATGCTTTAATCCGTGTACCAGTTTGCTTTGAGTTGGCTGTCCCCTATCTACCCAAATTTTTTTCCCCCGTGTGCACATTTGATTTGCTTTCAAGAATCATGTAGTAGCTGATGATTTCATTCCACTGGCCGTCTTCCACGCCGGAGAACAACACTTGGCACTGCACTGGGGTTTTGCCTGGGCTACCCGGTGATGTAATGCCGCTTCCTGCATCCGTAGCTTTCAGGAAAACGACGCGTCGAAATAATTCATTTCCTATGTCGTAGTGCTATGGCATGATGTTCATCCTTGATCACGCTTGTTCGGGCACTGCACGGCCTCTGTCTGTTAACCTGGCACGTCATGCCCCGAGAGGACGGATTAATGACTGATTAGTCAATGTGACATGAGCACGCGTGCATGGTTTAATTAGCTTTGCTGATGATGATGACGATGATGACGTGGCAGGTCACTCGGCTGGGCTGCGGCGGCATGGTCCTCTGCACGGCCATCAACCACTGCCTCTGCGACGGCATCGGCACCGCGCAGTTCCTCCACGCCTGGGCGCGCGCCGTCCGCGGCGGCGACGACGCCGACGAGCTCCCGCCACCGCCGCCGTTCCACGACCGCCGCGCCCTGCGCCCGCGCTGCCCGCCACGTGTCGCGTTCACGCACCCCGAGTACAGCTCCGCCGTCATCTCCAATGGTAACGGTAACGGCAACGAGGCGGGGCCCAGCCTCCTGGCCCACCTGCTGGGCCAGCCGCTGTGCCCCGTGTCGCTGACCTTCACGGCGCCGCACCTCCTCCGTCTGAAGCATCAGTGCGCGCCGTCGGTCAAGTGCACCTCCTTCGAGGCGCTGGCGGCGCACGTGTGGCGCGCGTGGGTGCGGGCGCTGGACCCGCCCGCGTCGCTCCGCGTGAAGCTGCTCTTCTCCGTGAACGCGCGGCGCCGCGTGAAGCCCGAGCTGCCGCGCGGATTCTACGGCAACGGGTTCGTGCTCGGGTGCGCCGAGTCCACGGCGGCGCAGCTCACGGCGTCCTCGGCCTCGGCGCCACGACACGGGGTGCGCCTGGTGAAGGAGGCTAAGGAGTGCGTGGACGACGAGTACGTGCGGTCCATGGTGGACCTGCTCGAGGAGCGGCGCGGCGCGCGACCCGACCTGGCCGCCAGCCTCGTCATCTCCGCGTGGACGAGGCTGGGCCTCGAGGACCTCGACTTCGGCGGCGGCGGGGGCCCGGCCCACATGGGCCCGCTCACCAGCGAGATTTACTGCGTGTTCCTCCCCGTCGTCGGCGACCCCGACGGCGTCAACGTGCTCGTCTCCGTCCCGCAGGCCGTCGCCGACAAGTTCCACCATTACTGCCTCGGCTTCCTCAAGGACGCGGACATGGACGCCAAGCTCGGCTGAGCTGTAGCTAGCTTGTCCATGAGTTCTTCTGGTTCTTACTTCACACCATGTCACCATGTCGAGAGTTAATCAAGAGAACTAGTAATTACTCGGATCAAGAGTGTTAAATGAGCATGTATCCCAGTAGTAATCTAAATCGCTCTGCATTGTCGTAGATGCACATGTGTCTCTCACTCTCTCTGCCATGCGTATCTGCAATGTTCGTGGAAGAAATCATGGTGATATGAGTGGAAATTCAGTTGCTGGTAAAGTGCCTTGTGTTGACAGACTCCAGCACTACTTGACCACAGATGCCAGGTCTAGTCACGTCTCTTTCTTACTGAGATACTGCAAGCTCATCACACTGCACCAAAATCTCTGCTGATAACAGAGCACATATAAAATTCTGCGACGCACAAAAATATCCACTTTTTTTGGGAAAAAAAAAAGAGGACAGGCACACACAAGCACAAAATGAAACGAGCTCGTCACTGAGCGAGATATCACAAGATAGATTCATGATATTTTTCAATTCCTAAAGTGGAATGTTAGTTTTCATTTCTGAACCAAAGGTGGAGGCAGCTTTGCAAGCGATGAGATAGAAAATGCTCCCAAGCTGGTACGGCCAGTACCAAATACTCCCATTTTATTGCACCGCTTCACTCTTCTTTGCATCGTCGTTCCCTTTTTCACGATTCCGTTGATCACAATCCGTCACCACTTCCACCATATGATAATTTAACGGAACGCGAGTCAGAGCAAAGCCGTTGGTTAATTAGGAGGGGTAGGTACCCAGTTTAGCATCGACTGACGATCTCATTCTTGGCGACCTCACGTCCACATGGCTGAGATCGCCCGATGGATCATTGACTAATAAGGACGCATCGAATCTGCCGGCTTGTTCATGGTCACGAGCTAATAGCTAAAGCTAGAAGGCATGCAGGGGAGTATCTAGCTATAGCTTTGCCTTTTCTGTTTAGGCAGCATTGTCGAACTCGTACAAGGTCAAAGGCTGTGCCAAACGTTTCTGCTTGCTTGCTTTCGCAGATGCTTCAATCAAATCTCCGAGCCTTTTTCGTACGCCATTTCGTCGGTGATGAAAGGTGCCTAAACAATATACAAGTCGACTAGTCGAGGGATCGTTTTATTAGACTTAACGACTGAAACTGTTTTATATGAAAATGACAGGTCGTGTGGAAATTACTCGCTTTGCGAAGTAGCAGGTTCTTGCTGCGTTCGCAAGTGATGAGGAGCAAAAATGTCTTTTCACGATGGAACCCGATTCTGGGTGGGTGCAAAGCCAGGATGCTGGAGCTTGAGCTTCTTCTCGCACTAGCAGCAGGTGGTTTAACAAAATCGAGATAGAGTTGATCAAAGTTCAACAGATTATTGCTCGGAGTTCTTGCGTTGTTACCTGTGCTTGCAGAAATTGGCACATTGATGTAAACAATAATCGACCGGAATCTTTTGCTCTTTTCCATGGAAAGAGCGAAAGACACATGACCTGAACAATGTCACACTCATGCGCCCTGTACCAGAGGCAAGGTCCGTGGATAGTATCCTCCATTGGCAGGTCAAACTGCTACTATAGCTTGCTGTGCCATCAACATCGCTCCTCGATCATCGTACAATCTTGTGCCCTTCTTGGTCATTTATTCAGCAGGGATACGGGTGTCTTTTGCACTGTTTTTTTCTTTTCTTTTCAGCAGGGGGTGCTGAACCACTGACGAAGTACCGAGTCTCTTATGATCGAGGCCTGGCTGGCACTGGCAGTATTAGCACGCACACATGTCGGTCGGTTTGTAGCTTTGCTTTACAAAATCCAAGCGTGGGGCCTAGTGATCACCATATTCACCACACTCGCCTCCAAAGCTGACATTTACATTAGCGTCAGTGTCAGTGTAATCTTCTTGAGATCAAAGTCTAGATATGTTCGGTCTCGTGATTCATGCTATCGGCAAACACACCAAGAAGCTACTAATATTTCAACTACTGCTGTCAGTAAGAAAGCAATGCTCTCGAAGAATGATGGGCCTGGTGTCCGTATACTAATTACCAGAAACTAATCAAGCATTCATGCTAGAATGGTGTTGGGCCTGGTGTGTATGCATTTTGTATTTGTTAAAAGAAAAGTCGAGAGTCGGGTAGAATGAAGGCAGCATATCGATCACCTCAAGCTGCATACGTGAGAAGAGAGATCCAAGACAAGACCTGATAAAAAGTGAAATCGAAGACCACATACGATCCAGCTAGTGGTTCAAAGATTCATCTCAGGCCCTAACCTTTTCCGTAAAGCAAGTAATTCCATATCCCAATGATTGCCCGTCAGCGGAACATATTAATGCGAGGGGCCAAATCAAATCATTTTGTTCTCGTCGTGGAATCCTTAGGTGTTTACCACATCTCGATGGCGTGCATCATGCTCGATTGCTCATGCGTATATCAAGTCTTCTGAAAAGCCTTAGCTTTCCATTGTATATGTTTATATATCTACCTTATTATGTGTCTTCTCATCTCATATATATATAGACGGTGCTGGCATATGTGGTGCACATTCTAATAAACATCATTTGTTGATGGTGTATCAATTGAACTTGTTTATTTCAATTTGGCAAGGGAACTGGACCCACATATTAGACTTTTTTCGTTAACATATTATATTGGGTAGTGTCCAACTTAGTTTGTGTCTGGTGTTATATATACTATAGTCTCACCATATTCCCTTGCCAAAGGGATAGTATATATTTAGAAAAAGTACATGCTAACTTATGGGTAAGTTACTTTTTTTTTAAAAAAAAACTAGATTTGTTGGAGTAAGACCACCCTAACGATATTGGCTTAAGAAGAAGGATCTTTTCACGTAGGTCTAAAAAATTTCCGAACTCCCCTCCTCTCTGACATGATTATCCTTTTTTAGCTTGTGTGAGAGCTTTATAGTACACTAGCCTTTAAATCGGGAGCAATGTCCGTGCCGATTGACTTCAGGAAGGATCTTACACATGTTTTATTTTAGGGTAGGGTCTTACACATGTTTTGTTTTAGGAGAGACGAGAAATTTTTTTAACCTAGTCTAAAAAATTCGCTCTCACTAAAGATCGAAGAACCTGGGACCTAGGAGATGCCACTGAGACACCTTACCATTGAGGTAAAGACCTGTTTGCAGGTAAGTTACTTTATAAAATAATAACCAGACACAAAAGCCCACTAAACTCGTCAAGTGGTGTCATCCAAGTTCCCAAACCTCAAATTGCACATTTAGTTGCCTAAGCAGCTATGTCAATAGTTCAAGGGTTACTCTCAGAATTTTAGAATTAGATGACATGCTCAACATGTTTGAAGTCCTGAATATGCAATTTAAGGATTTGGAGACCTATATGATACTCTTAGCAAAGTTTTACTACTTTTGGTGTACTTTCTCTAATAAAAAAAGAAGCTAAATCATTCATCAGAAGAAGTTGTATAATTGTACTAAATTATTATCCTTTTATTTGAGGGTTGTGATGAGCCCACCATATTTGCATTAAATGCCAAGAAATTAGAATTATGTTTAGAGAATAAGAAAATATCTATACCATTGCTCATCATGAATTCTATGCTCTCTCCGTTCGACAAAAGAGTCCATGTTGAACTGAAAACATAGGAGTTTGTGTTAACCTCAATTCAGATGCACCTAAAATAAAATTAAAAGGTAGGTTTTTTTTTATTTCCATACTTTTTTTATTTATAATCAAATTTAAAATATTTACTTTGGTTTGATTTTGTGGATGGAAGTATTGGAGTCATTCACCTGATCGCAGTTAAATAGTTCCCCATAATTTGGGAGACAAAACTTGTTTTCAATGAAGCTGCAAGAAGCAAAAAAAAAAAAAAAAGGAAAAGAAGAAGAAAGTGACACTAAGCTAAAAGAGCACACCCAATCGAAGTGGCCTTTTGTTTTATTGTTTTAAGAAAAGGAAAGACCAAAACTGGACATGCTATTGGCCATGCCTTTCCTTTCATGCAAGGTGGATCTTGTAAAACTAGTTAGCCTTTCTATTTTTCATCTATCCAAGGCAATTTGTATTGATGAAGCAACTCATGATATGGTTAATCAAGACCAAGGGTGCTATCCCATCAATGCACACTCACTAGCTTGTTGGAAGTTCTTCTGAAGGAACCGAATTCCTTTCTTCAGTTCTTCCGGTTGAAACCTTTTCTAAAAAAAAATGCTCTGTTTTAACTGTTTTAAGGGTTTAAACAGTACAGCTAAACTAAAAAAAAAGCCACCAACACCTGAGATATGATACCACTTCTAACTTTTACCTTATTAGACGTATACGAGGGGAATCAGATGATGATGGATCAGACTAGCTAGTTAACTAATTGGATAGCTCAAATAAAAAGATATTTGCTAAATTTTGATTTAGAATCAGGTTCATCTTGGTGGCTGATTGGATAGTTAATTGGATTGTTAACTTAATTGCTCAGGTTCTGTTTTGAAAGGTCAAAAGCAGATTATTAACTGCTCCTTTGCCAGAAACAAAGTCTCTGTCTGTTAACAAAGAATATAAATGTTTGGCGGAAGTCGAGTTTCTACCTATTGAGAGAGACCTGTTCACCTATACTCCTCGATTGGCAACACTAACTATATTGTGATGACTCCGTCTGCTGTGTACTACTACTTTAGGGAGTAAGTGCATGCGGCATTACATTGTTACCAAATCTATATACGAAACTTGGTTGCTCACAATTCTACAACAAATAAACTTAGGTTAATACAAGGTCCTTTCCATTTCAAAAGAAGAAAAGAGAACATGGTGCTTGTCTTTCTTACAATCTTTTCTCAATAAATATCAAATCAAAGCTATTCCCATGTTTTGAACCAAACACCTCATTACTCCGGTCTGATGGGCTGCTATAGATTAGGCGTACTCACCTGGGCTCTTGTGTAATACCATATGATTAATATTTGAGCCCACTAAAAAGAAAAGACAGACCTAGTGGTGTACCAAGCCCAAACCCGTGTCAACTTTTTTTTTTATTGAAAGCCACATGAACATGTGGACGCTTAAATTAGGAAGAGGAGAAAAACACCAAAGATGCTATAAAGTCTGAAGAGAAAACCGAAAGAGAAAAGAAATGAGGCACACATGCCCCAAAATCGAAAGTGGCACGTAGGCCATCAAAGTCCCCGAAATAATCAGGAGCTGAAAAACATAGTACTTGGCACGCAGACCAAGCATAGAGAACTGAGACAGGGGTAGTATGAACCTTCGCCTAAGAAATGTTCTCACGACTTTGACGGAGTTGGAGCAAAGCCCGTGCTCCGGCCAATCCCCATGTCATCGCTTCTTCTTGCATTCTCTGCAGCAGTCGTTGCTTCGTTAATTCTTCTTGTTGGAAAATCCTTCGGTTCCGCTCCTTCCACCATTCCCACAATATCAACATGATCAGCGTCTTCACTCCACGGGCCAAGCTTTTTGGTACGTGCAAAATAGAAGAAGACGTATAGTACGTGCAAAATAGAGAAATGGTGTATGTTTGAGGGGTATTGTGTAGATAAGGATGGAGAATTGGATAAGTGTGTATGCGAAATTTGGAGACCCCACTACATCTGTTTATTGAATGTCCGACCTCAAGATACCTCTGGGCCAAACTGAGAAACTGGATTCACCAATCCATAGCGATGCCGCAAAACTGGAAAGAGGCAAGCAGCGTACAAGAATGGTACTTCCTCTGGTTTTATTTTGCACTAGCCAATGTCAACAAATAAAATTCAGAGGTAGTACATCGCAGTGTCCAGAAACACGTCAAGCCAGGAGCTCAAGGGCCTACGCTCCATGATCATGCTCCTCATTTGGACAATCTGAAAAGAAAGAAATGACAGGGTCTTCCAGCAGAAACATAAGCACCTTGACCGACTCTTTGCTGAGATCCAGGACGAAGCAAAAGCATGGATCATGGCAGGAGCGAAGAACATAGCACACTTAGGCGTCTTCTTATATCGTGAGTAGTCCGTTACTAGAGACTAGCCATACCATGCCTTCCAGTCTAGATGAGCGCGGTCTGTTGTAATGCGCGGCTTGTGCATGTAAACTCTATTCGTCTTATTAATATAGGGTCTTTCAAAAAGAATAGAGAATTGGTCACATATACACTCTTGCCTTGGCGAATTCTAATAATAATGCATGCATACAAAATATGTATAGAAAAGAAAAATACATAAAATTGTACTTACAAGTTCACGTTAAGTTCATTGTAAAGCTGATGATATTTAATATCTTTATTGAACATCATATATATTTATTTCACATAATAAGTATAAATTGTAATTTTCTTACATTATAATACAATCCATGCATCAATATATATTGACTGTACCTCCAAATTATTGAGGCCAAACACATATGTACACACGTTCAATGACGACAAGGTGCATATAATTTTACATGCATACACACATAAACTAAGGGTATAACAACTAGAAGCTTATCAACTAGTTATACGATTATACAAACCATGCAACACTCTCATGCATAATGCGATGTAACTATATGTAGATATGCGTCTATGCAGATATGATAATTTGTTGGCTTCCTTCTTTAGTTTTTCAGTACTTTCCATGTACTATCCATGTCGGTGGTGGCCACAACCACTGGTTCTGCAGTTGCCATTGATGAGATTTCAGCAGAATTGGTCTTGTCCAGGCTCATTCTTATATCATTCGATAGCATTGATGTTGGCCTGCTATCTAGCTCAGCCATGAAGCTGCATTGGCTTGACATACCAATCCCCAATTGCTGGTAAAATGGCAACAATTGTGTCGTCGCCATTGTGCCGCCAAAATAATTGGTATTCGTCTGAACCCCCAAACCACTCATGCCAACCATAGGTGACAGCTCAGGCAGCACCAAGTTTGTGCCACCGGTGGAGTAGAAGGGCGCATAAGAATCCATTGTGAATTCCTCTTGTTCTGTAGGGAACTTTATTGTAGGCATGGAAAAGTTCATGCTCCTCAGATCGATGTTGTTGTCTCTACTCATGGTCATGTGGTACGTCGGTTCCGATGCTGGTGTCTCTAGCGCCCTCTTGCTACCCGAGGATTTGTGAAACACCCTACAAACCGCCCACACCCTCTGCACATAATTCAAACCAGACCACAACCAACAAAATGAAATTAGAGAAAGCTATTAGAGATCTATATTAAGGAAGCAATTAGAGATATGGAGTGAATTTGATAGCCGCTAGCACCTCGGAGGAGGGAGAATATGACATAGAAGAATTCAGTGTTGGAGATAGATTTACTTACATGGTGAGGGAGCCTGTACTCATGCATGATCCAATTGGTCTTGACACCCCTGGGAGCTCTTCCTTTGTAAAAGACGAGTGTCTTCTTCATGCCGACAAGCACCGGCTCGGTAGATATACCATGGTAGATCTCCTTGTCTTTGCCAGTAGCCTTCCAATAGCCAGCATCCGTGGCACGATTAGCTCTATGGCCTGTTGGGTACTTGCGGTCGTTTCGGGAATAAAAGTACCACTCATTCTCCCCCATGTTCGCTATCACTTTACAATGATTCAGGAACTATTAATTCACAACTCATAAGCATATATGTAGGGAACAAATTGGCATATGCAAAGAAAGACGTTTACATGGGAGTTCCCATGGCTCTGACTTATTGAGGTCGGCTTCTCCAATGGCAAGGGCGGTGAAGTTGTTGTCAAGCACCCTAGGCCTCAGGTAGGAAGTGATTATCTCCTCGTCAGAGGGGTGAAACCGAAATCCTGGTGGAAGCTCCAAGCCATTGGCACCGTCGTTCCTCCCCTGCTGCTGCCGATGGTGGTGGTCTCCCATTCTTCTCAAGCTCCTTAAAGATCAAGTGAGCCAAGAAACTAATCAAGCAATTGGATGAAGAAATAGGAAATTAGGAATGCAAAGGTAAAATCATACAAATACAAGTAGTTCTTAATTCTTCTCCGGTCTCAGAAATATACCCAAGATGGATACAGATAGATTTATCAAGAGGCATTCAACCATTGATGATATGGGTTTAAATAGAATTGTGGCGTGTGTCTACAAGGCACTTACCTTAGAAGCCTCTCCAACTTTTTCTGGCATTGTCCGTTTCCATAAACCATGGACACTTGCCCTTTCCAACTATGCAAAACGCTTGTCCTCGCGCGCCACAAGATCGTCAATTTTTTCTAGGGATTGTGACCATTAGCGTCAGGTGCCCTGAAATCATCTCGAAGCCCTTTGCTTGTGTACCGGCGTTGCCCTCTCCACGCGGTTTGTCTGGCGCAGCTTGGGATTGCTATTGACATATGTGATGCTTATGCAAACTCTCTATCATCTGCATGGATGCAAACAGTGAGATTTTGATGTCGTTGACGTGCATGATAATATAAGCCTTGTAGATTGAACTGTAAAGTGTAGCATGCTCATAAGACATGTGCCGCTAGGATTAGGGCCAATGACGTGTCATTGTGATCTAATAATTGTTGCATACTTCATTGGACAAATTTGGATGCAAGAAGAATGTGTGTTTGTGCTGTAACGATGTGTCTGTTGTTAGGCATTGTGTATGTAGACATCTTGATGCATCTATCTTTCCAAACATGCATGAGGAGCGTGACTTCGCTGGCTAAGAAAAACAAATGAAAAAGTGATGTCATTACGTTGGTAAAAAGTGATGTCCACGCCACACATATGTGCTCATCAACATTTATCTATTCGTGGACCCTAAAAACAACGGGCCGTTAGCCGGTTACCGAGTTAATCAGGGAATAGGGAGCGTTACCTATTTGCTTATTTTGTGTAGGAATATATGGAGAACTTTTTGTTTTTCTCACTTGTCAAGCTAGTGATTGATCAAAGTTGTGCTAATAGACCACATTATGCTCACATTTGCATCATACAAGCTTGTATTGTGTACTCACATGTCTTGCGTCCAGGCCAACATGATTCTTGGCCGGGTGAGTGCCACGACATGCTAACTTTTGTCTACAAGCAAGAGTAACACAATGTACTCGTGCCCATGGATGCCATTTCTCCTAAAAGCTTCCGGGTGTGCAATACATAAATTAGAATGCATGCTTATCGGGTGCTTTGCTTAACTCTAATATGCGAGCGCAGCTAGATCCAGAGTGTGGTGTGCCATGCCTCCCTCGCCTCCACCCCCCCCCCCCCCAAAAAAAACTAAAAGATCAACTACTATTTAATATGATTTTGCCATACTTAGCATAGCTGGATCCCCCTACTAATCTAGTCAAGCTCAATCACTGACAACACATGCTACGTAACATTGCATCACGCAAGAGTTGTTGCATTGTGGCAAAGATATATCCTAACTCCCAGCTTTGATAGGTGATCAACTACAAGTAAATACATATAATCATCATAGATGCTCATGTTTGGGGATGTTTACTCTTTTAGTAGTAGGCGACATGCTCGTTGATAAAATAATTTGATGTCTATGCTAGTGTGGTATATCGGTTCAATCTCTCAATTCCATTTCAAGCATGATCAGGGTCCTCTGAATTGATTCAGTCGATTTAGAGAAACTCTTTTATGCATTAGCTAGCATCTCGGCCGTTTATGTTGATATCAAAGGTTGTCGATCTATTTGACTCTCTGATGCGACTGCAACGACCTCATCGAGTGAGGCTTGCTGTTGCTCGATGCGAGCAACACGCCACGGTAGACAGAGGAGCACCTCCTCATCATCTGACACTCATTCGACTTATTCTAGAATTCACGATTCCGTTCAGCATGCGGTTCGCCGGTATCCCACCGCCGTAGTAAGTCGGCATCCACAACAGTGGTGAAAACCGAACGTTGGCTTGTCTCGCGTGGCTTCAATTTGAGCTACCAAACCTCAAATCATCAACTGAGCTTTTTTGTCGAAGTTGTTGTCGACGGAGACGAACACGTGGGAGGCGTTGTGTGCGTGTGAATGTGGCCCCAATCACCGTCGCGCTCCTCTATCGAGCCATCACCATGACACAATCGGATTCCAGATCTCCGTGCCGCTTCCGAGCAAAGACACCGTCTAATCGGCGCCATTTCGTCTCCGCCGCAGTCGACCGCCTCCGCGCAACGATGCCGCACCGCCTCACGGATCTCTGCAGAGACAGGGCATGGCGCGCAGGCGCAGTGACATCGACGGGACACGGGAGGCACGCAGCGAGGAACGCACAGCGGCGGCAACGGCTCGCGAAGCATCACGCGGCGGCCATGGCTGGTGGGACGGCGTGCGACGGTCCCAACGAGATTGAATGGCGCCGATGGAATCGACATGCGAGACAATATCCATCAGAAGGAGACAGTACGAGCAGTTGTTGTAAGCTTCCATAACCCTTGATGCAAATACAAAGGGCCCAGATGTTAGCTAATGCACAAAAGAAGTTCCTCTGAACTGATTGTCAGAGGACCCCGAAACATCTAACCTCTGCCTCGGTGTTATGTATCCGATGTAATAAGATCTCCAAAACAGTTCTATAAACTCTTTCTAAACTAAATTAATGAGATTTAATCTAAAAAATCATGTTTAATAACTCTCCAAAATAACCCACAGATTTATTTTCTTCCTAAATTCATCTCATTTGTAGCTAGAAATGAGAGGAAAATTGGGCACCCCAATCCTTGTATTTAGAAGGAAATTAATGTTGTTATGATCTCAGATGCTGATATGATCCAATCAAAAAAATTTATGATTTGTTTTTAGAAAAACTGTTAGAGGAGATAAAAAAAATTCTCCCTAATAATTTTTGATCTGCTCTTAAAAACACTCTTTTAAAATCAATTTTTTGAGTAGCTTTTGGAAATGCTCTTAACCAAGCATAGGGTGGGCTTATGTATCTCGGGGAGTATTTGTGCTACATATAAACCTCTGCCTCGGTGTTATGTATAGAAAGAAATAAGTAGTAAATAGGGTAGTTCAATCAATGAAAGTTTTGACAAATTACAATGAAGGCTGGCACGAAAGGAATATTGTTGCATGCTGAGTGACAGCCTGTCAGTTGTTAAAGTAAGTTATCAATTTTGCAATTGTTCTACCCGTTCGATTTTTCGCTAGCTTGGGCCTGCTTTTTTCTTCTTCTTTTTTTGACTTTAGAAGGGCCACATCAGTCGGCCCTCAACATAGATGTCTGTTGTTGAGACAGCCCAGGTTAATCGGCAGAAGAGCTTAGCCCATAATCGTTATTCCCTCTGTTCCAAAATGGTTCTTGCGAATTTTTTTTGTAATTTTTTACCATCCGTCTTATTTAAAAAAATTTAAAAAATATCATTTATTTTCTAATAATTTGTTTTATCGCTATATAAAATTTAAATAACTTATAATTTTTCATATTTGAAAAAATATTTTGAATAAGATGAATGATCAAAGTTAACGAAAAAAAGTCAATGACGACAACAATTTTGAAACGGATGGAGTATTTGAAAACATTAGATCTCTTTTTTGTACTTCCCTTCTCGAACTACAAGGAGTATTCTACACCCCACTAAACATTTCTCCCCTTTTTGTTTGACTATGTAGATGGTATTTTCAAGGTTGGGAAAAAAAAGAAACACAGTGCCACAGTGTTTCCTTTTCCCTCCCGCCGTCCCACACTAACGAACCGGTAAACTATAGAAGGAGGATTTGCTTCAGATGATAGCATATCTTAACAATCGATGGTTAACAGAGGCAGGGCGGGGCTAGGATCAAGGGGCTGGAGCTATTGATGACTTAAGAAATGGGTATTCTTTTGGATGAGTGCAGGATGTTTTTTTCTATTTATTACTACCTTCGAATTTCTTTTGTTGTAATCCGGACAGAAACTCCAGTTCAAAATTAGCTTGATCAAGTTGTTGGAACGTCAACATTAAAAATACAGAGGGAGTAACTGGCTAAGCAAGAGTTTGATGCACCAAGGCCCCCGTTGGCTCCGCCCCTCACAGACGTATAACGCGCATGAAATTTGAATAAACCATGGCACCAGAATGACAGCAAACAAGCATTTATCTTTTTCTGTAGGCGGCGGCATATGCCTCCGACCAGGTTGCTGTCGAGAACCTCACCTCAACGATGGGATCCAGCTCCGGCTCGACATGTGCCTGTCCACGAGTCTGGAACAATGCTGCCGCTATCACATCATAGCGCAAACTGCATAGATGAAAATGCTTCAAATCCGCAACTCTTACCTACAGGATTCAATCAACCGTGTATGAGGCACATGCAGAAATACTTATTTCCAGGAGTCAGCGAGTTCAGCCGCAACTAGCAGAAAATTTCCTGACAGTTATATGCTTAGAAAAAACATTCTACCACATTAATTAACATTTATACTTTGTCCATTGCAGGATATGCAGGGCATACATAACACAGCGAGCAAAAGTTCATACATCATCCCTCACACCAAATCCAACGGCAATCGGTTCACACATACAATTGCTCACGCTCAAGTCCGGTTGCGCATTACAAACTATCATACTGTAAAACCAAGCAGGAATAGGGATGAAAACAGAACGGAGCTATACTCATGCAGGCACCCGAAGTACCACTTATTCCAGAAAACACATTAACAGTTACTTATTGAGACAGGAGCTGGTTGGACGAGCGTAGCCATATATGTTTTTCCTGCCAAGGGAAGAAATAGCAAGTTAGAATAAAGATCCAGAGTATTTGAAATAAGTGGAATACAAAAATATAAGATGACTATATAACAAGTGACAGATTTTGAAGCACAAATCTTATTCAGCCCACTGATTAGAATGTTGTGTCTTTTTCAAATAATAATAATAATAATAATAAATATATAAACACCATTGTGCCATTAGAAGCATTTTTACTGTTCTAATGTTACATATCTTTTTCTTTTGTGGGTGTATGAGCAATATTCGCAACCAAACTGCATTTTCTTTTCAATAAGTAAACAACATTGTGTCATTAGAAGCATTTTTACTGGTAGCACATCAAACTGCTGAATCATCACAAAAAATTTCATCATTATAGACAATACCTAACTATGCAGTGTTTCAAGGTGGTTAGCAAATGAATTTAACTAAGATAATATCAAACTTACTAAAATTTCGAGTGAGATGGTTAGCTAATGCAACCTGAATGAAGCAATCGTCAATCATATGCAGAGGAAAAGCTAGAGAACTTACACCAGGGAACAATCTTCCAGCGCTGGTTGTCACCCTCGCACCACTCCCACAGCACGAGGGTGGTTCCATCACGCACGCCACCATGGTCCTTGTCTCCATTCAGAGCATCAAAGTTCAGGTAGATGTTGTTCACCATCCTAATGCAACGGAATCCATCCCCGACGTCCCTGCTCTCTGTCCACAGGACCGACTCATCCATGTAGTCCGGATTGTAGCTGGACAGCCGAACCTAATAGGTGCAGTGAAGCAGAGTATGGATTAAAGAAAACTAAGAATTTGTTGGTTTCACAGCACTAGTTGAGTGTAAGGAAAATAAACACAACAAAGAGCACAAAAGTAACCAAATTACTACAATAACCAGATCATAGTTCATAGCAACAACCACAATATTTAGTATCACAAGGCATGCACATGGACGTTGTTAGGGGTATAATGCGATTCACATGGACAGGAATGTGAAGTACCACAGGTGGATCTAAACCGTGGACTTTCTTAGAGCAACTCCAACCCTTCCCCTTTAATCTCATCACCTAAAAGAGGTTAAAGGGGATCCCTTCAACCCACATTTTGAATTATAGGTGATGGTGTTGTAGCAGTTCACCTATTCTATCACCTAAAAGGGTAGGGTCCACCATTTAGGTGAGGGATAGGTGATCCCCTCTATAGAGGGGATGGTGGACTGGATTTAGGTGATCACCTAACCAAGGGGATGGGAAAGGGAAACTGATGAAGAAGTTTTTTTCATCCCCATTCCCTATATGACAGATTTTTGTGTTTAGGTGATAGGAAAGGGGAAGGGTTGGAGTTGCTCTAAGGTACTAAGGTACAGTCATCAAATACCACAGGTAGATATAAACCACGGACTTTCTAAGGTACTAAGATACAATATTAAATTGTACGATATTTGGTTCACATGCCGAACCAAACGTTATTCCAAAGCAGAAAAAACTACCATTCGCGTGAAGCAAGAGGTAGAAGCTAACTAGTTTGACAAATAACTATCCATCGGAATATGACTCACATTCAAGTGGAGGTGATGTGTAATTCTGTCAATAGGTCAACTGCATGTGCTACTATAAGCTTGTTGTGAGGCAACAAGGAGACTGTGCACCCAATTGTGAACCCACGTTCTGATCTCAAAGTTCCACATTCATCCACTATTTTTTATTGCAAAAGATCTGATACACATTTCAGGGTTGCACAGAGCAGAGTCCAATAGTATTTGTGCTGATAAAATCAGAAGATGCACGTCTAAAGTAGGATGTGAAGAAGCATAGATTGTGGTATTGACTGGTGAGACTTACAGGGTGTGAGGACAAGGATAATAACAACACAACAGCTACAACTCACTGCACTAACCAAATTATTTCAGGCCAATAACCATACCACAACTCAAGAAAATAACCAAATTATTCCAGGACAGTATCACAAGGCATGCACATGAACACTATCAGTAGTAATACGACATCCATATGGATGCGGATGTCAAACACAATGGGCAGATCTAAATCGTGGACTTTGTAAGGTACTAAGGTACAATGACATAATAAATTAATAATTATAAAATATTTGGTTCACATGCCCAAAGATTAAAGCAAATATTATTCCGAAGCAGAAGAATATCACTCACGTGACTCCTGGTTTTCTAATACTTCATTCCAACAACCAAACAGGAGGGGTCAAACCTTAGCTAACTGTTATTTTACACTATCCTTTGGAATATGATTGCAGTTGAGTGCACTTGCAGATGGAAGGAAATCAAATTTAGTGCTAGGCAGCAAAAGCATGTGCACAATACAAGTTTGTGCGCCAACACTCTGACATTCAGGCATCCTGTGTGCACGAGACTCAAAGTGGTAGATATAAGATCCACATTTCACGATCGCACAGAATACATTTCTATAAGCAATTGCGATGATACAATCGAAAGATGTGTACTAATCGAATATAGGATGAAACGAAGCAGTATAGATCCTGGCACCGACTACTGAGACTTACAGGGTGCGACTGGCCGAGGGAATGCTTGAGAGCTTCTCCGGTTGCCTTGTTGACGAGGATCATGGCTGGGTAGCCCTCCTCATCCTTCACCCTTGTGCTGTACTTGAGGTCCTTGATCCAGTGCTGCGCATCGCATAGCAAGTTATCAGAAGGTATGACAAGGCAGAACAAAATTTCCTCGAACAAAACGAAGAGCGAAATGACAAACAAGGAGGAACTGCTATTTGAGTGTTCCCCCATCCCCAAAAGAAGAAAGCGACACATGAGGATAGCATCAACGGAGACGCCAAATCTCCAAGGAAGATCGGAAACCTTGCGTGTTCGTTCAGATCCCGAGGAGAGTATTTTCGGATTTGACATAATATTGTAACAAGATCAGGGCATGTCTACATCAACATCTAAGCAAAAGCAGGGGAAGAGAAGAGAGTGAGCTTCGCAGAGCGCGATTGCGATTCGTACCTGCGAGTCGTCGTCTTGATTGGTCCGGATGAGGCAGACCTTGCCATCGCGCACGGCGAGGCTGTACTGGTCGTTGCCGGCCTTGCAGAAGATCCTGTACGTCGGCTTCCTCGCCGGCGGCTCCGCTCCGCCGCCGCTGCCGCCACCGTAAGGACGAGTCTCGTTGCCGTATGCGGATCCGCCACCGTAAGGGCGAGTCTCGTTGCCGTACGCGGATCCGCCACCACCGCCGCCGTACGGCGGGCGGGTCTCGTGGCCGTAGCCCGCTCCGCCGCCCCCGTACGCCCCGCCGACGCCGCCGCTCCCGTAGTGCGGCCTCTCGTCGCTGCCCCCGTAGTGCGGCCTCTCGTCGCCGCCCTCGTGCGCGACGTGGACGACGTTGCCGTACCCGCCACCGGCGCCGCCGTAGGCCGGCGGAGGAGCGCGGCCGTAGGGATCAGCGTCGTCGCGGCCGTAGGCCGGGGGAGGCGGCTGGCCGTAGCCCCCGCCGCCACCACCGCCGTACGCGGGACGGCCGTAATCTTCGCCGCGGCCGTAGTTGGGAGGGGGTTGCTGGCCGTACCCGCCGCCGTAGGGCGCGGGGTCGGCGTCGGGGCGGCCGTAGCTGGGAGGCGGGGGCTGGCCGTACCCGCCGCCGCCGTATGGCGGGGCGTCGGCGTCCGGGCGGCCGTATGCGGGGCCGCGGCGCTTGTCGTCGTCGTCGTCGTCGTCGCGGCGGTGGCCGTGGCCGTGGCGGTGAGGGAACTCCATGGCTGGAAATGGATCGGTCAGGAGGGACACTGATTGATCCGAGAGCCGGGCTGCCCGCGAGGGGAATGGCTTATATGGGCCCGGCCGGAGTGAGACGTCAACCCCGCGTGGAGCTCACGCGTTGGGCCGGGTGCGCATCGCGGTCGGTGGACGACGTGGCAGGCATCCCAACCGACGACGAATCGCGGCCCACGGCTGGGATCGGATCTGCTGCTGGTGGCATGATCACATCCATCGCACTCGAGACGAGAGTGTTGTGTTGATTCTTCTTCGCGGGCCCCGTGCCGGATGCGTGCGTGTCGCGCCTCGTCACCATCATTTTCCCGTGCGTGACATCTGCACACTCGGACGGGCATCATCGTTGCACGACTATACGAAGTCTCTGTTCTTTGTCCCGCTCTGTGACTGTCGTGTCGTGGTGCTGCCACGTACGTGTTAGCACGTCTTCCAGACGTCTTCGAAGTCGAGAACAATGGCCAGGTCCAGAACTATGGCTCCACGAGTGAATGACAGTGACATGAGCCATCCATCTCATTGCACCCGCCGACCACGGATGATGCGGCTCCGCCGGGGCGCGGGCGCGACAGACCGACCACCAACCTGCCCACCTCGGCATCATTATTGTTCATCCCATACCTGTAACGTGCTACTACTCACGACGACCAAAAGAGATTTGCCTTCAATCAAGGGCTCTAAAACACTCAAGAAAATACTGTGACATCGAACTCGTGTATCGGGCGGTCAGCTTCTTATTAGCCGAGCTTCAGGTTTGCTTAAACAAAAAGCAAATTTAAAGCGGACTGATGATGATGTGCCAGGCAGGCACTGCTTAGCCGAAGAAGTCGAAGTTTACTTCCAGTTCGTAGCTCATGTTTCTTTTAACTTATCAATTGATTAGGCCCTCCTAACTAAGTTAACTTTACCATCTGCGTACCAATGAAATGACAGCATTCTGCCATGGATGCATAAACGCTAAGCATGTACTCGATGAAACATGCTCTCTTTAGCTAACTAGTCGTGACGACGATTGGGTACAATATTAAGAAGCTCCCGAGGAAAAAAATGTGGCGTGCCACAGCTTGGATGTACCAAACAATGGTTACAACACATCAAAAGGACTAAATCTCATGGTAGTAACAGGACTATAGTTCACTGACGTGAGCACACGATAGTAACAGTGATTACTCGGTAGTCACGGCAAACCAAATAGAAAAAATGTTCATCTTAATTCCAAAATCTGAATGTCCAAGCCTCACAACGCCAGAAGGCATCTCTCAGAGCAGGACGCTCTTACTACAGAGATTAATGTCATAACTAGTTATTCATCCACGGTGAACGTTAGACCAAAGGAGATCTACAAAGTAGACCCCAAGGTGAAGCCAGCGCAACTTGCGATGGAATTGAAAACTGTGTGCTCGAAGATCTGCTCTTCTTTTTGACACTACAGCAGAAGCTGTAGCTGCGACTTCTCAAAAATAATTATAGCCACAACTGGTCCGGCCACATCTCCTAGGGCACAACCTGCAAGGTATACAGGATATACAGTCAAACGGTGTTGCTCTGAACCAATGGTAACATACTGACCTTAATAGAGCTTTAATGAGTATACTTGTTTTAAGACCACATGCTGGGACCTTATCAGAACTTCTTGGATACAGAGATCGATATCATTAAAAACTTTTAGTTTGGACATAAAATTGTATTGGCGAGTTACAGGCAAAAAGTGTTCCCAATAGAACTCAAAAGCACACAGGGAATATCATCATTGAAATAAAGTTAAAGAAGCTTATGATGGATTTTGAGGAACTAAAATTCTTTTTATTATTGAGATAAGAAGCTTATGGAAAACTTTGAGGAATTAAAGGTTCTTTCTATTTATGATTGCTAATGCCAGGTAAACTTGATAATATACGAATATTGCAGTATCTTAGTTCTTGCAACAACAACAACAACTAAGCATTTAATCCCAAGCAAGTTAGGGTCGGCTAGATATGAAACCCGGAAGAACCCAAGCACAAGACCAAAACAACCAGAAAAAAAAGGCAAAGAAACAGAGAGGTGGACAAAGAGTAATAAAAAGCCAAACAAAGAAAAAAAGAGAAAAGAGAGGAAATTTATGTTACTCACCAAACCACTGTCCATGTCCTGGATGCACAAGGGCACCAATGCCGGCTCCAATTGAGGCCAAAACCAATGAGAAACAACCTTTGATGGTAATGCCTAGAATCTTCCCCCCAAATTTTCTCAATTTATCCACCTCTTCAAATGATTCTTCATCATCACGAGGCTTACGGATGAAACATCTGTATACCTCAATTATAGATTGCACAACCCAAGCAGCAGCGACTCCGAGTGCTTGTGCTGTTTGAAAGAAGAAAATCATGATAATTACCTTACAAAAAGGGGAAAAAATGCCACAGCAAGCAAATCTGACCTCGGAATGTTGTTCTGGCGACACAGTATGTGAACTCTGGAGTTGACATCCCCCTTGCAGCTTTCCTCTTCGCTGACTTTGAAGCATCTATAAAATCGAGAATTAGATGATATGCACTGGATACTGATAGATACAAAGTAAATAATTTTATGTCAGAAGTAAAACCATGGTCACATAAGACTAATTTGTTGCAACATATAGACATTGGAGCATCATCATATTCTCCCCGATTTACTTGTTGGTTTAGCTTTGGACATGGGAATTAAGGAGAGGTGGAAACTGTGGGTGCACGGAAAACAAGGATGAGAGAGATAAAGATAGAGATGTACTGGGAAGAGGAAAAGTTGCATTGGGAAGTGAGAAAGACAAATGATCAGTTAAAAAAAAAAGAATTACAAATAATTTGGGAAAACTGGATGACAAGTAATATGGGACAGAGGAAGTACATCACAAAACTTATATTTGACCACATATCATATCATGAAAAGAAAATGCATATCATCATTGATAAATATGGAGATACATGTAAGCTTGTAAAGACAAGCTCAAGTGAGCCTAGTCAAAACGCAATAGGCTTGGATCTTTTTTCTTCTGAGTTGTTAATCTGTTATGAAAGTCCAAAAAAAATTCAGGTACCACAGGCTTAAATGCTATTTTAACATTAGTCAAGACAGTGCTGCTCGCCTGTTACTGAGGCTGTTGGATTTAGACATCATAAAACTATACGACACTTTAATGCATGAGAAAGGAGTTCATAATAGAGTCCTCAATAGAACTGTACAGCCCTCCTTTTCATTTTTTATTTGCAGCTTTAACAGAAGTATTTCTGTGAAAAATATAATAATAGCACTCTATGTAATTTGACATCCATACTTCAGACGATATCAGTGGGCAAAGTTCCTACCCATCTCTATAGGACATTATCACTAGAAGAAATATAAAAAATATATTGTACGGCCGGTTAAAAATAAATTTGGAAGGGAAAGATGGTGCAAATAAATTGTGCAAAAGGTGTACTATGAAGTAATGTGTAGGTGGTCCAAACATTTTTCTTCAAACCTGATGAGGAAAATACAATTGGTATGACAGATTTTGTTATGGATTTCAGAATCAAGACATGTCTCCGATATGATGACAATTTACAGTGCCTATGTACAATGTAATCCAATGATAGGGTGCACAAAACCCAGCACACTGGTGTAATTAGAAATATCAAGGGGCCTAATCAGATGTCACAAGAATTTCGAACAGATGCAAAAAATGAAAAGTGCCAATTACCTTTGAGAAGTTTCCATGCTGTTCTTTGTGAAACATGGCGAACGGCAATCCTTTCCAATACTCGCCTAGTCGTTACAATAGAACTCTGAAATGTAAAAGAACAAGAGCATACAAATAACTATATAATTTGTCTATGCAAAATGCAAAGTCCTTTCAGCCAATATTAAGCTTTAGTAACTTTAGTCCTCTACTTCTATGTGCCATAAACCATCCTCCTAATGCTTCAGATTATTTGGGCTTCTATACAAAGCTTGATTAACTATCTGGCCTAGGCTCTGAATCCAAGCCCAAAGCATATGCATATTAGGAACGTAAGGTTCACAAATACTGGTAATGGATTATGTTTTGAAGGTTGGTTCAGGAGGAAAGAGAGTTAACTTGAAAGCATGATTTTTAGAAGTACAGCAATCATCAAATTTGCATAGATCAAAATATATGTTCTGTGAAAGAAAAAAAAAATGTACTCCCTCCGTCCCCAATTACTTGTCATACTACACTCCTTCAGTTTTCCCCCATTTACTTGTCATCCTCGCATCCCAATGCACTTTTTTCTCTTCCCAATACATCTCTATCTCTATCTCTCTCCTTCTCGTTTTCTGTGCATCTAACTTTTTCACTTCTCCTTAATCTCCGTGTCCAAGTCTAAAACGACATGTAATTGGGGACGGAGGGAGTATACTATAAAACAACGAGGACTCAGTTCAGACGCTATGGTCAAGTGTTGAATATTCAGTCTGACACTTTGGCTAAAAAATCTTTGTGGAAAATCTATATTCCCCAAAAAACAATTATGCCTGCTTGGTTGCAGGCCACAGACTGCAATGCCACAGGATCAGCGTGAAAATTCGGCACCGAACATTTGGCGAGAAAAAGCACTGGAATGGGTGGCATGCCTAATGCATTGTACGAACCAAGCAGCAGCTAACATTTATGGCCACCAAAGCTTTGGCATGGTGAGAGAAGGCAGGGAACAAAACAGTCCCCACATTCCACATTTAAAGAAAATCATCTCCCCTTGAAGAGGCCTAGTAGCTTGACTATGAAAGATACACAAACTACATGACTTCACTGGAAAAGCCAACAGGTAAATAAGAAGATTAAAGAACTTGCCTCACGTATAATTTGCTTCACTGAGCTGTAGAAGGGAGTAATCAAATCCACAGGCTTTTCTTCCTGATCATCTTGAAGCATATCATCGTCATCCTCATCGTCATCATGGGTGTGAGGTTGAGGTTGGATGAGAGGCAAATAATACAATAGAAAAGACCTCAGGGTTAACACACTAAAATTCTTCAACCCAAAGGCTGAGAAGAGCGGCTTAAGCTCCGAAGGGTATTCCTTTGGTGGGAAATCAAAGTCATCTTTTCTAGCATATTGGATGGAGCCATGAATCTTATTATTAAGATCATTAATAAGATCAGGAGAACTATTCCATCCAGCTGTTGCACCAGCGTCACAATGAGCAATAGTAAACCCTGGAAAGCTGAAGAAAGAGCACAAATTAACTATATAATATAGTTAAAAGGTAAGTAAAAAAGAAAACTCAATGTAATTTAAAAGGGTCACAACAGCATATGGATAAGTTGAGAAAATTGCAGAATCTTGTCATAGTTCTTTTTGTTCGCATTACGACTTGTATTTTAAACAGTTCAAGCTAGCCTGGTCAAGATTAATAAAATAATCAGAATTTATTGTTCATAACTATTAGATGCTGACAGCAGACATTTACATTCACTTTAGTGTCATAAGGTGGCTTTTTCATCTACAAACATAACACATGGAATTCTTAACTTATAATCATGCAGAATTAGCAATCATGGCCATAACCAGGTAATAAAAATAATAAAATGACACATAGTACGACTCTGTCTGGATGCTCAGATTTTGGAGATTATGGAAAATACTCTGATTTTGAGAAAGTAGGAGGCATTTGGATGTAACTGTTATGAATAACACTTGTATTCATAATGAGGGCACTAGGCCCAAATATATACATGTACAGGTGTGGGTAAATATGCACAAAACCCCTTATATAATGGGGAAACTACAAGAATACATATACATCTAACAGTAACCAACTTCGTAATTTTGGAGATAATGGTATCCCTAAAACTACTGTTTTTTTAGAGTTTTGGAAACACCACTCCAGGGCTCCATTTCCTACACTAAGCTTTACTGGCAAGTCTCCATCAAATACATCTATTTGCACATTGTCATGCAACTTCCATTTATTTTCTAATGTCTTTGCTGCAGCGAAGTAGAGGCTCCAAATCCGCCCATATCTTTCATAGATGCACATCCACAGAGTACTACTCCCTCCATCTAATTTACCTTGCACTCTAGCCTCCTACATTTTCCTTAATTACTTGTCATCCTCCCTTCCCAATACATCTCCATTTTTATATCTCTCCTCCACACCCCTCCTCGTTTCTTGTGCACAACACCTTTTTCACCCCTCATTGTTTTGTGTGCCCAAAGCCAAAACGAAAGCTAAATTGAGACGAAAGGAGTACTAATCAAGTAATTAATTATTACCTTAGAGATAATATTGCAACTTGGTTCCTCTAAAAAGTAAGAGAAACTTTTGTCCTTAGATACTGCCGTATTACATGAGTGGAATGCCTCCAAAATTGTAATTTCTAAATTGTCATTTTCCAAAACTGCCACAGTCAAGCAGGACCTAAATTGATTTATCCCCAGAAATTTATAACAAGAAAAGCTAGCTACCTGAAAAAAATGTCTGCCATATGGAGCACGTACAGAGAAAAGGTTACTGACGAGAATCACATAATACAGATTACAGATGCACCAGTTTGTGTTAGGTAAAAAGTGAGCACAAACCATGAGGGGACAGCAATTTGCAATGTTTGTTTGTAAAGAATTAGCTATGGGTCCAGGAAACTCTTACAGAGACATCAGACCTCACAAGAAAACATGCCTTTTCTAATCCCTATGACACAAGTTGCCCCATTCTTTGGCGTCTTATACATTAATTGCCCCATTCTTCGGCTTAAATCTTATATTCATGAGTTGTGGATATACATTCAGCTAAAGGGCATCCTGATTCATAAATCCTCAAGAAATTTCCTACCTAATTGAGGACCCCAAATCAAGCTACTGCTTACCGAAGAACCAGTTTTTTCACAGGTTCTCAAATGCATCGACTAGTTAGAGCACATTGTGCATCTCCTTAAGGATATACTAAAATTCAACTGCAAATCACACATATCATCATATTCAAAGGAACACTCAAAAACACTAGCTACAATGATCCCACATGTGAACCTCCTGAGCAATCCGTCCGAAGGCGCAATCAACAAAGCACCAGCTTCGAGGATTTACCGCAGCGATCAGACGAGCGCTTAATTATCATCCGAAAACTAGACAAAGCACCCCACGAACATGGGCACGGTACACGGTGTGAACTCTTCTACCCAATGCGTCGAACACCTCGATCGCTGACACGCACGAGCTGAGACAAGCAAGCGCCAGAACGAGGGGATCGCCGCGAGGAGAGAACCATAGCAAGGGTAAGATAGCGGCAGATTACCCGAAGAGGTGGCGTGCGGATAGCGGCACCCCAGTGGTGGAGAGCGCGGCGGCAGCTGCGGCCGTGGCCGCGGCGGAGAGCGCGCCGTAGGAGTGAGCGGTCGCGGACGAGGCACCGCCGCGCGGCACGCGGGATGCGAGGTCGAGGAGGAGACCGAGGCCGACAGTCATGGCGCCGGGATCTCGTGAGCCGGCGCGCGGCGGGGAGGGAGGCGCGCGGCACCGCGGAGCGAGCTGGAGCGCAGGGAGGGAGACGCGGCGGCGCGCGGTCCGAAGCCGGACGCGGTGGCGAGGAAGCCGCGGCGCGCGGCGGTCAGGGTGGGCTGGGCGTGGGGTGGGGTGGATGCTGACGGTGGCGGAGAAGACGGAGAGATGTGTTGTTGGGCTGGTCGGAGTTCGGGCCGGGTATTGGCGATTGGGTCCAGGTTGAAATAACCGGGGTTAATCCCCGGTTATAGTTCAAAAATTTTTTAAATTTAAAAAATTTCGAATTAGTTAAAATCGATGCAATCGGCTGGTTAACCAGAATAATCGACCGATTAACTGGTGAAATCGCTCAAAAACCAATATTTTTAAATTTAAAAATATATATTCAAAATATATCACTAAAACCGATTAAACCAACCGATTAGTCGATGTAACCGACCGAAACCGGCCGCCGACCCTGTGTCAATCAAAACGAGTTTTATCCGGTTAACCGACTGATTATACTGGTTAACTGATTAACCGGTGAACCGAGCTCGGCCGGTTATACCAGCCCAGCCGGTTATGTTAACCTTGATTGGGACACGGACCACAGTTTTGTGACGTGTGCAAATAATGAACTCTTCGGGTCCCTTTTTTCTTGCTGATTTCCTTCTGATCCAAAGTAGAAGAACCCCGTCCGTTTCACCTAAAACGAAAGGCCATGTTTGTTTCCACATCAAATTTTCAAAAATTTGCTAGAACACATAGTAAATTATGATCATTTCCTAAAGCACACTGGCATCGATCTCTCTTTGTTCAGGAATTTCTTTAGTAGGTTGTCCAACTTCTCGAGAGATGTATGACCTCGTGTCTGATTTTAAATAAAGATTGTTTTACTCAGAAATAAAACTTATACTCTGTTTATAAATTAATTAGCTGTACTCCTAAT
This sequence comes from Eleusine indica, assembly GCA_030378355.1. Classification (NCBI taxonomy): domain Eukaryota; kingdom Viridiplantae; phylum Streptophyta; class Magnoliopsida; order Poales; family Poaceae; genus Eleusine; species Eleusine indica. Next base: position 4,225,735 of record CM059497.1, on the reverse strand, counting down.
AAAGTCGCAAAAGTTTAACTTTAGGATGTTCTATTGTATTTGGGCTTTAAGGCTTTGACCACAACATTGTTTGGCAGCCCGTGGGCGTCGTCAACATGAGAAGCCCACTGCTGTTTAAAATTAAAGATCTAGCCCATTTCCGTAAAACAAAGAGAAATTTGGCCCACTGTTTTTAGGATAAACTTAATCATGCATGTTAATAACGTAACAACTCACAAACGACGCACATGAAATCAGTGGTGCTAACTCATGAATAAGACTTAAACGAACATGAACGCGGCAATTATTTACGCTAGCTGCCGTGTCACGATGGACTGACATCTGCGTACGTGGCCTTCTAACATATGTGCACGGATTAATCAATCCCAGCGTACGCATCGATGCCAATGCGTATGCGTGCGCCCTTCGCTGCAGCAAGCACACAAACCCTGTCCGTCATTTGTCAACTCAGGACCACTTGTTGCACGGTTAAATGCTTATCAAAGATAGAGAGCATAGTTTAATCATGAAACAAAAAAAGTCATTCGTTCTTCTAGGTTTGACATCATTTGTATAGCTTGTGGGGCAATGGCCTATAGGCTTATAATTGACACGTCCATCAGTTTGCTTCAGAATACAAGTAGGCCCCTTTTCAACTTATTCTATTGGCTAAAGTGAGCTAATCATTTTAATCAGTGTTAAGTTAATATGCATCAACCAGTTCACCCAAAAACCTAAGCTGATGGGAAAGGATGGACAATTCACTTATGGTTTAACACTCCCCCTCACGTGCAACTCTCTCGGAGCGTAAATGTGAAAACAGGAGCGGCGCAGCGGAATATGCGGTCGTCAGGACTTGAGCTAAAAACCTCTGGTCTAATACCATGTTAAGCTACTATGCACCTACCCGTTACACCCAAAAGACTAAATTGATGGGAAAGGATGAACAATTTATTTATGGTTCAACAATCAGCAACTCAAGCAAGCGTTTTGCCTCGGTTTAGGAAGCAAACCAGCTAGTTTGCAAGCGGTCAAATACTGCTGAATAACCCTTAGTTTATTACGATTTATTCTGAGGATAAGTTGATGCTTTCACATGCACGTAATGCAGGTTCCACAAGCAAAGGGCAAGTGCGTTCCTAAATTATATGGGTCACTCACGTCAGAAATTAATAGTACCCCATTCCATTTGTTGGCAGTTAATGGGGCACTGTCAGCAATTTTAACTTTTTACCAGGGTTACTGGATTAGTTCTTATTTGGACAATGTACATAGACTTTGGAGACTTTCTCATGTCGTTTCCGTTGCGTCACTATGGATGGATACCTATAATAAAATTTCGTCTTTTGTTTCATATATCTAGAGTTATCTATATCTCAACTTTTGAGGAGAGATCTAAAGAATGCCTATGAAACCAATACTCCGTTTCAGACTTTCAGTCTTTAGAATTTCTCAAAGTTTATGGTGTCTACTATCGCCATTTGTGGATAAGTTTTTTTTTTTCCCTTCAACTTGCTGCCGTCGCATGCCTCTCTCCATCTGCATGCCTTTCGTTGAGTGCAATGAATCCAGGAATCCAGCGTTTCAGGGCAACATAGCAAATAAAAGATGAGACATTGCTATCTGATCTCGCTGGTTTGACACTCCAATTCTGGAACTTGTGCGAGTAACTCTCTTCCCAGAACCATCTTGTGATAACCAGGGATGCATATGGCTGAGAACCAGTGTTTACATAACCGATAATAACCGACCGGTTAGCCGAAGGAAACCGAACCTAGGACTGTAGCAGTCCGATTAACCGGTCGGTCTCTCCGGTTAATCAAACGGTTTTTCACCGACTCGAGCTGGTCGGCTGCACCGGTTATGTGAACCCTGCTGAGAACTCGATAATCCAGATGATTTCATCATATTATGTATTCTCCTGTGCATTACTTAACTGAGAAATCTTATTTTGATTTTCTTTTCTCAAGTGCCCTTTTTAATTACGGCTTAAGGTTCAATCATCGGTCCTTGCAATAATTGTTGATAATATAATATATCCTAAAATAATTAATTTCTCCTCAATCAATCATATGTATCATCAGAAATGGTCAAACGCATGATGGTGCTTACATGTTCAGGTGTTAATAATAATCCAAAAAGAATAAATACTTAATACTTCATTAACAGATATCTTAATGTTCACGTAAATTTCGTTCAATAAATGTGTACTTAACTTACAAGTTAATTACAACTTATGACCTACTTATCTAATCACAGACGCAATATCTAACATCAGACTAGCTAGTGAAATGATCACCATTTCTTTTGTCTTTTCCTACAATAATGCTGCTATTTTTTTATACAATACATACAACTAAGACTTGGTAGTACACATTATTCCTACTCAATCTAAATGATGATTTCCCTCCGCATTGGCACTAATTAAATCTTCAACACTTCTGTCCTAGCCCTAATTAGCAGAAAAGGATTATGAGTGCATGTGTCATATTCTGTCCTGCAGAGATGGGTAGCCAGCCCCAAACACGGAGAAGGAATTGTTGTTGACGGTGGCCATGGACGCATGATCACTCAAAACCCTTTTGCTTGACGAGTGTAGCGTCTCCAGGTTAGGGTTGGAGTAATCATCCATTAATCGCCTCTTGTGTGACGAGCCAGTAGCCTCGCTGTTACCGAGGAGGAACTGATGCGCGGCGGAGCCGGATGAGCTGCCCGTCTCCGTCGTCCCGAGCTGCGGCGCCGGCGGCATGGTCTCGAACAGCTCCGACACGGCGGAGTAGTCCACGAGGTAGTCCGAGATGGACGGCGGCCGTGGCAGCCGGCCGGCGACGACGTCGTCGGCGGATACGGAGTCGTCGTGCTGCTGGCCGGCGTGGATGAAGCCGCCGTCCATTGAGAGCTCGCCGGCGTCAAGCGGCGGCGACGAGTACATCAGCTGCGGAGTGGTCTTCTTGTAGATTCTGCACAGCACCCAGTCGTCCAGCTGCAAGGCATCGTCGTGCAATAGAAAGCGATCAGTGTGTGCGGTGAGCACGGCAATAATTGGGAGAGGGGAAGAGCAACACGGATATGTCGCATCTCCGATCATCTGATTTTTTTTTTAGAAAATGGACATAACATCCGGCCTCTACAAATACAAATAAGCCTCCGATCATCTAATTAACTGTCGCTCGTGTAAATGAAGTCTCTTTCCTTGAGAGAGAGCATCTGAGGGAAAAAGAAGTGCAGTGGTTCATTGGCATGGGGAACTTGCTAAAACTGGCATCCACACACACAAGCAACACAAACAAATAAGAAGAAAAGCGTGAAAAGTAACAGAGAAAAAGAAAAGATTCCTACAGAGTCTCTCGCTCCTTGTGTGGTGGTGTCCTTGCAACCGCGCGCGCAAAAAAAAAAAAAGAGCAGCCATCCATGAAGGAGAAAAGAAATGCGTACCCTCATGGACGAGTTCCTGAACCTCATGGGCCGGTAGGTGGTGGCGGTGTTGAGCGCTTCGGCGAGGCGATACTCGTGCATGATCCAGCTCGTCTTCATCCCCTTGGGCGGGCGGCCCCGGTAGAAGACGAGCGCCTTCTTGACGCCGATCATGGCGCTCCGCTCGGCGTTGGCGGCCGAGCTCGTGATGGGCTTGTCGGTTCCGGTGGCCTTCCAGTAGCCTGATCCGGCGGCGCGGTTGGGGCGCACGCCGTTGGGGTACTTGCGGTCCCTCGGGCTGAAGAAGTACCACTCGCCCTCCCCGAACACGGCCTTGGCTGCATATATATATAGAGAGAGAGTGTTCATGGAAGTTGTTATTAGCATGAACAACATGATCTATGTTTTGAAAGATCCATGAGCATGAAAATGGAGATGAAAAAGATGGAAGCAGCAAGCATGTATAAACCTGGCAGGTCCCATGGATCAAACTTGTAGATGTCGACCTCGGCGATGACAGGCGCTGGACACGGCGCGGCGGCGGCGCGCTTGCGGAGATAGTAGAGGATGAGCTCCTCGTCCGTCGGGTGGAACCGGAACCCCGGCGGCAGCGGGCTCGGCATGCCGCCACCACCACCACCGGACGACGATGACGGCGCCGCCGCAAGTGCCAGCTCAATTGTCATCAGTGATTAAATCACTGATCTGGCTAGACACTGAATGGAAAACGGATCTAGTAATTAAGGGAGATAAGCTAAGCTAGATATATAGCTGCGCCTATACGGGGGAAGGAGGGAGGGCAGAATGGCGAGACACCTGAAATTTTGCGAGCTGGGGCCTTGGGCTCTATATATAGGCAAAAAGAGGGAGACAGCGCTTGTTGTTCAAGGAAGACGAAGGGTAGCTGCCTATAGCAACGTGCGAAATGGGATTTCTTTCGTTTTCGATTGCCCTGCTGCCATTGATGCAGCGGCCGACGGCGGAAGATTTGTAGTACACCGGCGCGGCCGGTGATCTGGATGGTGCTGCGTGTGACGAGGGAGATGACGGGTGCACGCACGCATGCGTGTCAATCGATCAATCTCGGACAGGTATAGAGGCATCGATCAGGTCGATCGATCCCTGTGAATATTCACATGACAAGTGGTACCATCTCTATCTCTACTTTATATCCGTACGTTACGTGTTGCCCATCCTGCTATATGCTGGTAAACTAATGCAACGCGTGCATAATACACACACACAGGCGTCGATGTCGATCGTGTGCACGTTCACTAATCACTTGCGTCTAGTCGCCGTCGTAGCACTATTACAACTAGACATGCAAGACTAGTCGAAACCGATGGCCTAACTTTATCCTTTTGCGGCGCTATATAGCTTGCATTGACCTTTTCTTTCTTATCATTATTATTACGCCTTTAATTTGTTGCAATAGCGTGCGAGTAGCAAGCGTCAGTTTGCGTCTCAGATGAAGCTAATGAGCAGGCTAAGTGCCTAGCTAGTAAGTCCAAAGTGGCCGGAGACTTTGTCACGAAGTTTTCCTCCACTCCTACGCCACAAGAATATGCAGAAAACGATCTTCAATCAACCAGCTGATTGGTGACATAATAAGCTATAAGGATGTGTGATTCCATCCGTCCACACGAATGGTTTATTTAAGTTAATTTGCAGCATGATGATATTGTATAAAGCACTGAGACTAACGATCTGAAAAGAATGCCTTTTTGGAGAAATAATAAGCACCTCATCCTCTCTCTACGACTCCGACTCCGACGAGCTATCTGCTGTGGAGGGGTGCTCAAATGAACTTGCCTTGCCAGAGAATGATATATATAGGGAGTGTTTGTTTTTATGAGGAGCTAAAGTTTAGCTTATAAAATTTAAGTCCTATTTTTAGGGGGTGTTCGTTTTTATGAAGAGCTAATTAAAGTTTAGCTCCTAAAATTTGAGCTAAATTTTAGCCCCTCTTGGAGAGCTAAAATTTAACCCTCTTTTTAGTCCCTTTTTATCTCTAGAGCTAAAGTTTAGCTCTAGTTTTAGCTCTCCCGTTTGTTTTCTTGGAGCTAAAATTTGGACTAAAATTTAGTTTTAGTCTATTAGCCCATAGAAACGAACAGCCCTTGGTCCTTTTTCTTCTCTAGGGCTAAAGTTTAGCTCAACTTTTAGCCTTCCCATTCGTTTCTCTAGAACTAAAATTTGAACTAAAGTTTAGTTTTAGTTCTTTAGCCCATGAAAACAAACATCCCCATAATACCTTGGATGAAACAGGCATTATAAAGCATGGTCTAGTCTACTGAATTTCAAGAGAGCGCAATATTTTCAGCTGATGCATATAGAATTCATCTGATAGCCAACTATATCGTCAGCTTTCTGTGTACTACCATACTGCTGTTGTTGCTATCTGCTACTACATGAAATGCTCCACAAGAACTATATTTAGCTGCAGCTCCATCAATACCATGTATATTAAATTCAGCACATTTAACGTTTTGATTTTGTTAATACTTGAATTGTAAATTAAAGGGAATGATTATACGATCGCTGGCTGACAAAGCGACAGCACTGGATGGTGCATTTCAATTATCGGAAAAGAATTAAAAAGAAATGTCTGGTATATTAGGGATGAAAGCGGTCGGAAATGATCGGAAGAAGACTTAATTGTTTTTGGTTTCATTTTTTTTTGAAGCGAAATCAATAACGGTATTAACGGAAACGAATATGGTGTCGATATTTCGGTAAAGTCGGAAATGATATTATTGCACTAAAATGGACGGTATTGATCGGGAATCGATATTAACAATTGGAAACATGAATCGTGAAGTGTAAAAGAGGGATATTGGAGGTGTCATGCTTGCGTCTCGACGACGGCACAAAGAATTGATTAACTGGCTATAGCGTATTGATTATTGAATAATTATATATACATGTATAAACAAATTCATTTGAAGAAATAGAAAGTAGACAAAATTTATGTTGAGAAATTTATGATTTATTTTAGGCTAGAAGAATCACTTGCCTTTTAGGGAGATTTGCTATAATCAAAATACTGAATACGGTAATTATCTACATTACTCTACAGTAATTTCCACGTTTAAATGAAAATTTGCAGAAATGATCGGAAGGCTTCAAAATTTTTTTCATTATCACTTCCATGAATTACTATCATTTTTGCTTTCACTTCTTCGGAATATCATTTTCGCGTGTTACGGTCGATAAAATACGAAAACGAGCATCGGTAAACCAATAATTACCACTTTTACTTTCATCCCTATGATATATACACTGACTGTTATTAATTTAGCTCCGTGCAACTCTTGTCTAGTGCATTACCACACGTGCATGATTCGAGCGCGACGTCCATTAGACCATTACGTCTAGGGAACACCAACTTGCTGCATGTATATGTCTAATCAGAGATGTTCTCAAATTCTCGCCGACTATGGCCTACCCGTTTGGACCGATTCGATAGATCACACACACAAGAAGGTTATATGTTCTTGATCGCAAAAAAAAAGGTATGTACTGTACACATGATAATAGTGCATGCACACACATATATAGAAACTTTCAAAGAAAAAAAACATATATAGATACCTTCTCAACATTATTCAAGGTAGGTTGACATCGAACTCAAATTGTTAGGTGAACTAATAATTAAAGTACAGGCTTATATGGCCATACGTACGTACACAGTTCATCCTAGCTATAGAAATTTGCCGATTCCAATTCATCATCTTCGTTAACGACCTGGCATGCATGACAACGATGCAACCACAGTATCGATACGCTACTTGTGAACTCGCTGCCACCTGTCACGAGCTTTGATACGTGTACGCGGAAACTAACTGCGACGACAGGCAGCTGGGATGGCGATCGTTGCAACGAAGACGAACTCGATCTGAACGGATCCACCGAGAGTGATGTAGCTTTCATAATCATATCGTGCAGGAGCTATAGCGCCATCTGATCCCAATCGGTCGCTGTAGCACGTTTGTTTGCCTAATAAGTATGGAGAGATCAGGTCAGGTGCAAAGCGAACGATCGGAAAACCCCAAGCACATTGATCGATGACATGGAGGCGAGCTGCTTTGGCAAGCAACGGGTGATCGACCTCACACACTGGGCACTGCCAGTCAAAGAGGGAAAAAGAAAAGGTGCCGTCTATGGCGTGCTTGGGACGACGCTGGCTGCAGGCCTATCATTTACATATCGCATTCAGGCTAAAGCAAAACCAAGAATTTTATGCACGCACGGACGGGTGTCCACGTGCCATTAGTTTGTCACCGTTCTCATACAGCGATGTTTGAGAGTGGTGCAACGACTACTAGGTAGCCAAGAATAAAAGTACTCCGATTCGTAATATATGGCTCTAGAACTGAGCTCATCATGATCCACAAACGGAGAGCATGTGGTAATTTCACCTCCGCGATACCCACTCCGTTTGCACGGATTACTTCTGTGTGATACGTACCCACACGAGCGTGGCAGCACTGAACGTGAACGGCGACTCTTTTAGAAAAGCGCAGCACACGTGTGGAAGAAAACGTAACACATCCGAGAGGTCAATCTAGCGCAACTCATACACGTACGGCTACTGTTAGGTGGAGGTCCATGCATGCCGAGCCCAGTCCAAGTCTCTGCTTCACAAGCCTCACGCTCTTCTTCCGTTTGCATATCAGCATAAGTATACCGTGATGTCAATTCGTTTTTGATCCTCCAGTTTCCTTGGACAAGCTATGAGCAACTTCAATGTTAGCGGATTTAATACGAATAAAAAAGTTAGTAATGGTGACACGATTAGTCAAGGCTGCACAGGTGCTATTTGACTTGATTGACAGCCACCAAACAAGTACTACCATTTCTTTTTGGAAAAAGTATCGGTCGAAACAGAAAAATAAAACCAACCAAAGTCATTCTCTACGTACCGTCGCTCATCACGGAAGTGGAAAATACCAGCGGGGCAGGCACTAGCTAGCTTGAACGTGATTCTTCGTCCCAGGATAAGGAGGACGAAGAAGAAGCCTGAACGTGATCCTAATAATTACCATGTCAAGTGGTACAAAGCAGACAAGCAGTAGCAGTGCACCAAGCAAGAACTGGAAACGCTCGAGTGCACAGTCACCATCCACGCGTGCATTGCGCTCAGAGCTTATCTAGTTATCTACTGAAAGTGTGGCAAGCGCCAATAACCAACCCTGCTTTTGGGCTAAGTTTTCACTTCTCGACGTGAGCGGCAGGGTAGAGGCTATCCGATTAATTTGCGAGCTAAAGTGGCTGTAAGATCAAGAAGATACCTGATAGCATGATGCAGACAGGACATGTGAGGCAGTAAAAGACATTGATTTTTACCATTCGCTGATCCAGTCAAGAGCACATTGCACTCACCAATCAAGATTTGAGAAATATAATCAACACCAACAGTTCAGTAGTACCAACGAAATTTATTCGGTTCCAGTTCTTTCAAAAAGGACCTGCAGACAGACAGTTTGAAAGATTGAAAGTGTGCATGCAAATTAGGCACAGACAGCCCGCCAAAAAAGAAATATTGCAAACATTCAAAAACGTGTGAGTGACAATACTAGCTGTATTCAGCAGAAGTCCAATTTGGCTCACCTGGGGATTGTAACCGAGCAAGGTATGATCTGGTCAAAGATTCGTCCGTCACAAGATATAGATGGACGGATGAAGACATGAACTCGTTCTGACTTCTGATATTCCTGATCCAGACTACCAGAACATCACTAAAATATACAAAACGGCTATGCTTTAGTATTTCCTTGCCTTATTGTCAATATACAACGGGATTTTGCGTTCACATATGACACGGTAAGCAAGAAGGAACTTCCCAGAAGTTACATCTCACGTACTGTTACAGGTCAAGACACGGACAAACCAAAGGCGGACGACAGGACCGTTGGACTATATGCGGCAGCCGCTGCCATCAAGAGTACTCTACTCTCCTTGCTTAGCAGACAAAAATATACATTTACAGTGACAAAGTACTTATTTTGTGTAACTAAAAACTTTCCAGTAGTGGCGCGCACACAGTCACACCAATCACCATTTCTAGAGCAGCCTCATCCATAGGCACCAGAAGAATAGTGAAAGTCAAAACTCGTGGAACTCAAAGATATCTGCTGTGGGTCTGCTCTTAGAATGACCATTATCTCACTTATCTTCCAATTGTTTGTGTAGAAAGTCAAGAACTGAGAGGCGCTGCAGAAATACAGAAAAAAAGGTTAGTACCGGGCATAAAAAGAGGAATGAAAGGATTGAGAAAAATGTACAGCAAGGTTAGGTACCCGTTGCTCAAGATTAGCTTGTTCAGAATCCAGCTTCAGCTTCTCAAGGCAATGAATGGCCTCCTCAAAACCCTCAACGGCGGCACATTCATTCCCAAGATTTCTATCAGCGTCAGCAACTTTGGCAAGAGAAGTTGCTAGATCAATAACCTGTATCCAACAGTTCCCAAAATAAGATACAGTAGCAAAATATAGTCAACAGAATTTGTTGGCTCTCAGGTTTCTCTCTTCTCTCTCACCTCTCGAGAACTCAGGATTTGGTGCTGCTAAAAGCATGCTGCGTTTTCTGTTGTATTTCCTTCAATATATACAAGGACTACAACGTGGCCGTAGTGGCCATTGGATCATGGCCATAGTGGCCCTAAAAACTAGCACACGAGCAACAGCCTGCTCGGGCTTAACTCCACCACCTCCTGAAACTAAGGAACAGAGGAAGACTCTGACTCTAACTGAAAACAAAGACTCTGACGTTCTACACACTAACAACTGAACTGAACACGAGACTTACAGGCAACAGAATTATCTCTGTTTTTCAGAACAGCTTTGCTATAAGACTAAACCAAGCCGATCCTTTACAAAGAAACTATTGTCAAGGAGAACGTTTTGTTGAACACTAAAGATTTAGTGTAAAAATATTGAATGGAAACATGAATCTGATGATCAAATTTAATACTGCTATAACATGCATTAAGTACTGAAGCCTATCCAAAAAATCTAATATTCATCTTTTCGTTCCTAATAAGGGAAGGCTTAAGTAAACATTTACACCAAAGCACATTTTTCTTCTATTTTGACTGAATGTGATATACTTAAGCCGTAATGCCAACAAGAATAAGTTAAAAGGGTTTAAAAACTTTTAACTATTCAACTATTCACTCTGTATTTTTAATGTTGATGTTCCGACAACATGGTTAGGCCAATTTTGAACTAAAGTTTCTGTAAACAAATCCGGAGGTAGTAGAACATAAATTTTCATTTTGTTCAGAAGTGCAGATAAAAGGTTTGCCCACTTATTTCAGATCATTAGTTTTGTTGCTCACTTCGTTTTCCTCCACTATCCCATATATTGTATTTTACCGAACTATAAATGAACAAAAGATATAAGTGTACTGACTATTGAGTAGCTACACAAAGCAACACTAGTAAGTATACTGACTCCTAATTTTCTTTTGCCTTTTGGTCTTTAGAGTTCATATTTCTTTTAATGAATTTTGGTGGTAGAAGTCTCCTGTTTACTTGCTAAAAAAAACTTGAGAGAACAGGATTGTTCTGTTGTGGGGAAACAGCTGTCACACATACACATAATCTTCCCAGCAGCAGCAGGTAAAAATCACCAAGGTTATTTTCTGTCTAGACAGATGTAGCACCTTGCTTACATATTTATGTTTACGCCTAGCAGACGAATACCTGGGAAGCTACTGATGAGTGTTCTTTTACTGCATTTCGGCGAACTTCCAATGAACGGGCATAATAACTTCTGGCAGATTGGAGGTCTCCATCGTAGTAGCGAAGATCTCCAATTTTATTTAGTGAAACGGAGAGAGTGTGGACTAACTGTAGATTAATGTAAAAGGTAAATCAACAGAAAGAATGCTTTCATGCTAGCAAAACAAACTTAAACTAAATACAACCTCAAGATCCTTTTTAGGCAGTTTCGAGAGAAACTCAGCACTTTCTTCATAGTAAGTGATTGCTGAAGAAGCATCTCCCAGGGTACGACTGTAACACAGTACATTGATAGTTATTGCATCATGAAATGAGTTCAGTGGCCAATAGAATAAACTGAATAAGAATGAAGTGTCACATTGACAATGTGTATTGGATATGAAGAAGTACAGAACAATGAGCCGATGAACAATACTATAACAGAATGTGTATTAGTGATAAGCAAAATGCAATCATCAGAGACAAATGACAAACCCTGACAATTGGGACCATGTTAATATACAATACCTATTGCAGAAGCCATCAAACTATCACTAAATCAACATGCTGGCCTATACAGGACTGGGTAAATAGTTTTCTGACCTCAAAAATACCATGCAAAGCTGCAAACAACTTGCAACCTCTCTGGCTGACTAATAACTACGAGACCACACCCAAAAAGAAAACCGAGACCAAAAGCCTATTCGAAACCCTTTGTCCAACAGCCAGTCTCCAGTTCGTACAAATAATGAAAAATGAAAATTAGAACCGGTCTGGTCGTTCAACAGCAGGCATGCATCAAGATGCAATGTAACTATAAGATCTAATCAAAATTCAAAACATTCATATATTAATATCGGAGGTGAAGCTCAGGAAAAATGATGGGGGGTGCAACTCTTTGGGGGCTAATAGGAGCTTATATAGCTAACTAAATGGTGAAAATTTGTTTCTCTAAGTCTTGAATTTCCTCTCATCTGGGTGCATCTGCACCCAGCACTCACAAGCCACTGATTAATATACATGATAACATGAACAATAACTGTTCTCTGAATGAACAGAATTATGTAGGAACCTTAGCTTGATATACAATCAAAGTAGCAATGTAATATTCATAAAAGAACCCTGTAGAATGCGCTATATTCAGGCATAGCAACCCAAAATGTCACATTTATATATAGAAGAAGAAATGGAAAGATAAACATCGGTTACGGTTCTGTTGTGTTAGAACAAAGGAACATTAATTTTATTGTAGTTTGCCTTCCACTAGTATATTTCCTGGATTTGTTGAAGTGGGAACAGCTAATGAGGGATGATAGTCAAGAGCAAACAGATATACCAGCAGTCCCCGAGCATTCCTAACACAGCTCCAAGCTGAGAACATAAATCCATGTTATCTTCTGAAGATTTCAACTCCTCTCTTATGTCATCCGCACACATCATCAGCCTTGATTTTGCACTTCCAATATTTTGTGCTCGAAAAGCCTGGAGGTGTAGCAGTAAGATGCATTATTATAACATCAAGATCACAGATAAAATAGTACAACCTGTTGCACGCAGGTATAACTTCCAATATTTTGTTACATAAGTTCATTTAATTACTGACCCTCATAGCTTGCTGCACCAGAAAAGCTCCTCTCTCCATGGAAACATCCTCATATATAACCTTTTTATTCCCATCTGCTGCTTCTGCATCCCCTGCAGCATGTGATCGCTTAATCCTGGCATGGCCATCAATGAAGCGATCAACAAGGGCTTGAAGCTCAGTGTCAGGCTCAATCCCTTCTATATCAGCACCACACAGTGGACAGTCCGTGAAACGTGATATACATGCCCTGCCAAGGAAATCCAGTAAGAACCTTCTCAAGCAAGGAAGAAAAATATGAAGTGCGCTTAATATGTCTGTGAAGAACAGGACACACTTGCAGAATTTATGGGAACATGGCTTGCATTTGCTGCTTTCATGGAGCAGCGCCTGGCAGATGATGCAGCTGAGCGGACCCAACTTGAACGTGTTGGAATCATAGCCAAATGGACACTTTGCCGGCACCATACGTGGATCAGAATTCTTTTCTTCAGCGTGCCCAGGACTTCCCTTGTGCTCACCACCGCCATTCTTACCGGTGACAGGGCACACTCCGCTGCTGTTCTTCTCAGATTTTGCAGGACAAACTCCAGTGTTGCTCTTATCGGATTTCATAGGGCATACACCACCACCCCCAGTGGTAGCGGGACCGCCATTCTTACCGGTGACAGGGCACACTCCGCTGCTGTTCTTCTCGGATTTTGCAGGACAAACTCCAGTGTTGCTCTTATCGGATTTCATAGGGCATACACCACCACCCCCAGTGGTAGCTCCAGCAAACGGGCAGATGGAGCTCATGATCCTTTACCAGGTAGCTCCTATGAAAATTGAGAGAAAGTGCAAAGCCATCTTAGATATGGAACAACAAAGCTATTATATGAATCCAACTGAGGTTCACTATGAATGCATCCTCCAAAAGTATAATCGTGGCACGGTTTGGTGGAACAAGCCCTAGCCCCAACTACAGAGTGAGAGTTAGAGGTCCACCCAAAAAAGCAAGGCAGGTAAATCCTAGGAAGCACTTATCCAATCAATAAATTGAATGAATGGAGTTGAATTAAATAAACATGTTGAGCAATCATTGGGGCAATTGGCTGGTTGTAATATGGGAGTGGTTCTCAAGAACATTGAGAGGGGCTTCATCGCTTAATGACAAGCCTGTAGGCTGAGATTTCAAAGTTTTCAGGAGCGTATAGACCAGGTTTGAGAAAACGAACTTGGATTCAGAGAGTTCGCTTCTCGCCCGCGCCTAATCGCTCACGTGCCGGCCACCACTCCTCTCCGTTCAGCCCAGCGGCCTCCCTATGCGCCGCCGCCGGCGTCGCAGCCGCGTCGTCTCGCTCGCACCTGGAGCAGACGAGCACGAGGACCCGGAACGACGGCGATTAGATAGCCGCCGATGGAAGTCGCGCCTCTTGTAGGAGATTCCGCGCGGCCGGGGCGGCGGCGGCGAGATCGACGGCACGAGCACGGCGATGTTCCGATTCAGGGGAGGAAGGGGAAGAGAGAGAGGGAGCTTGGCGTGACGTGGGTGGTCACCGTCACGAGACGAGAGCAACTGCGGGCGGTCAGGATAAGCTCGCATCCAGCGGCAGGAGGAGCGCCACGTCATCCGATCCCGCGGCCACACGACTCGCTTCCTCGTAGCTTTCTCAAAGAGAAAATGACATTTAACCTAAAAAAAAGAAGAGAAAATGACATTTGGGCTTGTCAGAGATTTTATTTCTTCCAAATCCGCATCTGGGCTTCGGTCGAACGATGGACAAAGCCCATGAAAGAAAATATCCATAGACGCAATGTTAGGCCCAATAAAGGCCCAGTATGTCACTGCTCCTGGCGGACACTGACAGGAAGGACGGGGCAGCGGTTAATGCCTGCCCGGTAGTCAAGGCGGAGAGTGTGTGGGGTGGTCTCGGGGTTTGGTGGCCGCAGTGGTGCGCTCTGCGCTCATTTATGACGCGCTCAGTCAGTCGCCTCTTCTCCCCTCTCCCCCGGTGAGAAAACTAGCGGCCTCCGTTGCGACGACGACGTGGACGGCGGCGGCAGCCATGGCGCCTCCAGCGCTCGCGCTACCGGCCTTCCTCTTCGCCGCCGTGCTCTCCCTGGCGGCGCCTGCGGTCGCTCGAAGCTGTGAGTCGTTCTCTGTTTTTCTCCTTTTGCGTACACAAACAGCTAGATCCATCGTTTCTTTCCTTTCTTGGTCAGTTCTAGAAAGGAATCTTAGAAATGAGCTCTGTGTTGCCGATTTAGTTGCTGAAAATTGCGTTATCGATTGGGATTTAATTTTATTTGTCTTTTCGCATGATGCAGCATAGTACTATGCACCGCATGAACCGATTGAAATTACCATGTTCCTAAAGTGTGTTTGATAGTATGTTGTCTGTTTTCTTTGGGGTGGGGTTTAAAACGTAAATCAAGCACGCGCAACAAAAGATATGAATACACAATTTCTCTTCGACTTGCAAGTTGCAACGGCCAAAAAAATTGTGATTTGCCTCCCCACAAAAAGCAGAAAAGAGGAAACCAATAATTATTATTCCCCCGTTGCTCCTCGACATTTCAGTCGTGGTCTGGTTCTGTGATTTTGCTTCAGGACCTACAAATTTTTTTTAACCAATAGAACTCGTACTTGCTATTGCGCAAAACACTACCAGTCAATTCAAGAGTTCAGGTAAGTTCATTTTTTAAAAGAAAATTAGTTAAGTTCTTTTCTTTGGTTGAAGATGCATGTCTAATGAACTTGTTATTGTGTGCTACCTTGTGTGGATTTCTTTACTTTTCAGTTCATTGACGGCTGTGTTATTTTGTGGATTCTGACATCAACAGTTTGCAATATTCTGCAGCATCGTGCCCTGAGGGTTGGCAAATCAGTCCTGTTCAGAATAAATGCTTCATGTACATACCAAGCCCCCTTTCTTGGGATAAGTCTGAAGCTCTCTGCCATAACACCAGTGGGCATCTGGCTGCATTATCATCAGCTGAAGAGTTGAGCTTTGTGAAGTCTCTCTGTGGATCATCATCCTCAGGTTGCTGGATTGGAGGGCGTCACTATAACAGTAGTTCTGGCTACGTTTGGAAATGGTCTGATGATTTGTCTGTTTGGAATGAGACCATCTTTGCTGGTGTGCAATTGCATACCAACTGCAGTGGTGCTGTGTGTGGTCGAGCCAGCAGCACTGGTATGTGCATGTTGATGACGAATGGCCATGCTGCACTTACTGAGAAAAGGTGCAGTGAGTCCCATGGTGCGATTTGCATGATCAATCATGGTGAGTCTTCTTTTGGTGAACGTTAGATAGTTCTTTGCAACTTATTAAGTTTTTTACTCATTGCTACTATTGTTTTCATGACTTGGTACTGATGGGCTACTTTTTGCATTAGTTGATAGATGCTACCATGATCATTGCCACAAGGAATATTTCATAGCCCTCGTTGCTGTGAGTGGTTTTATTCTGGCAAGTACTCTATCCGTTGTGGTTTGGCTGCTTGTCTACAGGCGAAGCAAGAAAAGAAGAAGATCCCGTGAAACGTCTGGTACTTCAGCTGCTGCATTGGTGTCTCCACAGTGGAAAGTATTCACAAGTGAAGAACTCAGATCAATCACAAAAAACTTCAGCGAGGGAAATCGGCTTCCTGGTAATGCAAAAACAGGTGGAACCTATAGCGGAATCTTGCCAGATGGATCCAAAGTTGCAATCAAGAGGTTAAAGAGATCCAACCTACAGAGGAAAAAGGACTTCTACTCTGAGATTAGGAGAGTCGCAAAGCTTTACCATCCCAACCTGGTGGCTGTAAAAGGATGTTGTTATGATCATGGTGATCGGTTTATTGTGTACGAGTTTGTGGCAAATGGGCCATTGGATGTGTGGCTCCATCACATTCCCCGAGGAGGGCGGAGCCTTGATTGGACAATGAGAATGAGAGTTGCCACAACACTTGCTCAGGGGATTGCGTAAGTCATCCTTGCTAGGAAATACTCCCTCCGTTCCAAAATTGTTGTCGCCATTGACTTTTTTCACTAACTTTGACTATTTGTCTTATTCAAAAAGTTTCAAAAAATATCATGTATTTTATAATAATTTGTTTTATCACTAGACAAAATTTAAATATAACTTATAACTTTTTTTATTTAAACAAATATTTTAAATAAGACGAATAGTCAAAGGTAACGAAAAAAGTCAATGACGACAACAATTTTGGAACAGAGGGAGTATTATTACTTGCTATGATTTTTTTAAGTCATAAATTAATAAGGGATCAATGGATTTCAGTTTTAGGTGGCTTATTTACCATATTACATGGAATATATCAGTAAGATAGGAATTAAAATTGGATCAATGGATTGCAAACTTTTATGGAAATATCATGCATGAGAAAACCACTTGGTATGCCTGTACTTGTGTCATAACCTATATAAAACTATCTTTATAGGTTCTGTGAATCATCCCCATCATTGTTGGTGTGCTCAAATGACCTTGTATTAATGCATTTCTTTGGGTCTATCATCCATGTACTTGAGGCTTACTTTTATGCAATGTTCTTTACACAAATCATCCCCATTAACTGCAATCAATGTTCTAAATATTATTACTTCTTTACGGACTAAATGCTCATTTAATACAGATTTTTGCATGACAAGGTGAAGCCCCAGGTGGTGCACCGTGATATCCGTGCAAGTAACGTCCTACTTGATGAAGAATTTGGTTCACATCTGATGGGTGTAGGCCTTTCCAAGTTTGTACCATGGGAAGTAATGCATGAGAGGACTGTCAAAGCCGCAACCTATGGCTACCTTGCTCCTGAGTTCATATACAGGAATGAACTGACAACAAAGAGTGATGTCTACAGCTTTGGGGTGCTGCTCCTAGAAATTATCAGTGGTCGTCGCCCTGCACAATCTGTTGAGTCAGTTGGGTGGCAGACCATATTTGAATGGGCAACGCCTCTAGTCCAGTCACACCGTTATCTTGAGCTTCTGGACCCACTCATCCAAGACTTGCCGGATGTAGGGGTCATCCAAAAGGTTGTTGACCTTGTCTACTCCTGCACCCAGCATGTCCCTTCGGTGCGGCCAAGGATGTCTCATGTTGTGCATCAACTCCAGCAGCTTGAGCTCAAGTCAGCTGCATCTGAACAGCTGAGGAGTGGGACAAGCACCAGTGCGACATCTCCAATGTTGCCATTTGAAGCTCGGACTCCCCGCTGAAATCCGCTTCTAGAAATTCATGGCACCTTCTCTAGGTCCATTGTTAGTCACTACTAATTAAGTGGATCATTCCTTGAAGTGTGTGGTGACCCAATACCCACCTTCATCTGTAACCAGTAATCTAGTTTTATCGAGTGTCGGGTAGACAAGATGTTATTGGTTCTTGTCATGGTCATCGCTCATTTGTATTTGACCTCTAATCTGCTTTTTGATGTCCATATGTCCGAGTTTAGTGAGCAAAACTCTGTTAAGAACCAATTCATCTATAATTCTGTGTTGACAGAGTAAAAGCTAATTCCAGTAATTTGTGATGCCTCCTGCCCACACACATCAATTGAGTTTTCATCATATATACATTCTACTAGAACAATTTTGTTTAGAGTTGTCTTCACAATCCGTGGTGCAAAAGTGTGCTCTTTTATCAATTATGCACAATGAACTGGAATCTATGAGCATGCACCCAAGTCAGGTCATGTCAGGTAGGGAGCTTTCTTCTTAGCTTGTTGAAGGTAGGTTTCAGCGGCTGGCTTGCGCAAGGCTGAGATGGCAGCAGCGGCTTCTTGATCTGCGTACGGGCGACACGGCTGGGTGCCGGCATCGCGCTGGTGCTGGCCTTGCCGGTGTTAGCCCTCGGCTTCTTCGCCTTGGGAGCTTCCAGCCTCTCCAGAATCCTTGAGGTCTTCTCGTCCAGCTGTTTCACTGGGGACGGTGGCTTCGCGCGCTGAGGCTTGGCTGCGGCAGGCCTGGGTGCGGCGGGGGTGGCGAAGTCATCTGTGAGGTCGTCAATGATGATGAGCTTCTCCCACTCTTCACTGATGCTAGGGGAGGCCTTCCTGTTTTTGGATTGGCTCAAAGCTTTCTTCTCCTTTGGAGTCCGGAATGATGATGTCTGTGGCTCGCTAAATGAATAGATATGGTCATTGAGACCTCCCACCTTCTCTGCAGCTTCGGTCAGGAAATTGTTTTCCAACGGGCCCTGACATGCTGATACCTGTGGCTCACTGAACGAATCAACGTGGTGATGATTGCTCAGGGTGCAGGCTGGATCAATTGATCTGCACAAATGAAATCTCACAGATCACCAACAAGTTCTTTGACAACCATTTTCATCACAAATCACGACAGCAAGAAACAAAGAGGCAAGGCAATAACTGCAAACATGTATGCAAGCATTCTGAAACCATATAAGTAGCAACTGAATAAATACCCAAACTGCAGGCTGTCCTTCACAAGGCAAATCAGTTTTGAATGAAAGCCTCTTTCATGTTCCAGAGGGTTGTAATCCTTAAGCACGATCTGGAGTGATAGTCAGTTGTCAGATATTAAATGAAAAAAAAATTAGTGTTTGGAAGAGGAATGCAAGGGAGGTTGCTTGTCCTATGCAGATCACAGAAAGAAAAACATTCATTAATGCATCTAACAGAAAACAGAGGACATACCTTCGATAAGGACGTTCCAATTGAAATCTTGATTTCATCAGTAACAGTAGAGTTGCAATCTCGATTCACACCTGGGAGAGGCAATATCTCCTCAGATCCAGCAAGCCTCTGCAACATATGTTCATACCATTAAACCCGGACGACAACTATAAATTTCTTTCTATTCCAGCAACTGCTGGTACCAAATAGGAGGATTCCTCAAGTTATATCAAAACTACAACACAACAGGGGGGATGTTGGCTACCCTCAGGAGCATCGGTCCCCTCTCTGATGGTTGGAGAAGGTAGTAGCACTGAAGAGTTCCAATTCCCATCGTTCCGGTATTGCACAAGGAAGAGCAAACCAGCCCTTGGTCAAGCTCAAAAAGAGTTCGACATAGACCGTAAAAAACTGCGCCACACATATAATACTGACAGGTCAGGATCATTCAAGAAGTTATACACATATTTTATCCAAAAATATATATAACTGCAATACTAACTTTGGGTGTTTTGATCTGAGCTCTCATCAGTTAGAGCAACCTCAACATCATTTGGACTGGGAATCACAACATGAGACGTCCCCATTATGACTCCTGTTGACAGAGTCATTAAATTAACAACATACAAACAAATCTATAAAGGTTCAAGTATATATATTTGACAGTAGTGTGGGTACCTTCATTTAGTGAGGCTAACTCAGTGCGCTCAATAACATCAAGACAAACGGAAGTTGAGGCTCGCCGTATGTTTGAACCACCTTCTGAAGTAGGCAGAAACAACACAGTTTGTTCTCCAATCCTCACAGCAGTATCAGTAACATCAGAAGCTGCAAGCCGTCGGCTAGTTATTGGGCACAGTAATTTTGCCTTATTTGTAGCAAGGTCAATAGGATGACCATGACACTTGCAAATCTGTTCAATCAATATATTCTGCATTAGCACAACCACCAAAGAATACTATAGAATTGTTACAAGAAAGTCTGCATTTGTGATAGCTATTATTTGAAGGAATAATGATTGAGAAGCTAAAAATATACTATGCAACCACCAAATTTTTTTTACAGAATTTCTTCATCAATTACATTAAATCAGTAGCTATACAGAAATATACCAAATGCTTGCAAGTAACAGAATAAAACAGATCAATCAATAAGAACATCACATTCAGATCTACTTCGAGTAGGTGTATTTTTATCACCTGACAATATGGGAAGGCGTCAATTATCTGATTTGTTGATGCATAAAGGTTGCAGTATATATGTTTAACAGAGTTAATAATTGGTTCTCTGAATACAAGTACAGCTTGCAGGGTCTCTTCCTTGTCATCCTTCAGCTCTTCTAACCACCTCTTAACTAGCCCATGCAAAACTTGGGATTCTGCACATCCAAAAACATTATTGTTAGTTACCTTACTAAGTGGAAGAGATTAAGGCTAAGTCATGAGTTGAAAGAAACTGTAATGTGGCATCAATATGAAATGAAACTCTGTGATCTCCAGATAATATCAGAACAGTTGACAATGAAATATCACCTCATTGTCTGAACATAAATGGCGAAACACCAAGACCAACGAATGATTTAGTACCATTAGGTTTCCTTACCAGGACTGTATCTTCGTACGACACAGTTTTCAAGATCACAAATTTTGTTTTCCAAACAATTGACATTTTCAGACACGCCATCATACATGAATGAAGCTTCTGTTTCCAACAGTACAAAGTCCACTGCAACACACTGTTCTGCTGCATCCTGATGACAATGCAAGACAATAATCAGCAGAATGCAACTCAGCAAAAGAACAATTTCTTCATAAATTCAGCATTTAATCCCTTCCTCAGAAATGCTAATACCATAAGAGATCTTCGGAGAGCTTCTATGTTTTGTACAGACATACATATAGCAATCACTTTCTTCGAAATGTCATCAGTGGCCCAAGAATAGATGGCTCTATTGCTAAAAAGATTTGCCAGGGATACATCTGCACAAAAAAGGGGAGTCCAGTAAGTTTTCACCAACAGCAATTATCTAAAAGATCACAAATATTTACTGCATGTATGATGGTGAGTTTCTTTTGATAATAAAAGAGTTATTGCACAAAGAACAGGAAGATCATGGGACTAGTACAATGGCAGGTACCTCCAGTATGCAGAAACCTGCCACGTTGCTCAGGAAGAAAGCCATCCAGAGGCACATTGTTCACCGCCTGGTGAAAATCCCGAAGGCTGAAATTTTCACCAGGTCTATACCCAATCTTTAGCTGATTCCAAAAGTTAGTAAAAAATGAGAGGCAAAACAATGCAATAGATACCCATCAGGATTTATATTGTGACAGACTTATCACTCAGCTATCAGAGATATAAACAGCATCAAAATATGTCATATGCAAGTACGCTATGGCAACCAAAGTATGAATTGGCATTTAGTTGGAAGCAGCAAGTCCTAATTTCACCAGCTCAAACTTAGTCTGTTTCATTTACATCCAAGTATGCAGGACAGGATGTTCTTTAACCAAAGCTTGCGTAAGGTCTATAGTTAAAAGGCGAGAAGCAGACAATTCAAGTAATCTCATGATCCATGTATTGTTAGAAGGTGACAAAAAGGCAATTCAAGTAATCTCATTATACATGACAGTACCACAATTACTTCTCTCTTTTTTCGGAAAGAACAGAATTACTTGACAATTGCAATAAAC
The DNA here is from genome assembly GCA_030378355.1 of Eleusine indica. Classification (NCBI taxonomy): domain Eukaryota; kingdom Viridiplantae; phylum Streptophyta; class Magnoliopsida; order Poales; family Poaceae; genus Eleusine; species Eleusine indica. Next base: position 4,203,716 of record CM059497.1, on the reverse strand, counting down.
TGGACTCACTTAACAGCAGACAGAAGTTGTAAAGTGGCGTTCTGCATTCTGTGATTGAAACAGAGAAGGATCCAGCAAAATTAAACCAACAGCGCAGGCATGACCCACTTCCTGTAAACCGACATTTTGATTTTGCACATTAAGCTAATTAAGGGACACGCGCAGGCGAAACTTAAGTAAAATCGTGGGAATACTAACTTTGCACCAGCACAAACGTAACAATTGGGCACTAGATGAAGCACCAGAGCTTATGCAGCAACGGACGCAATCAGTTCACGGCGACACGAATTTCGAATCGCTAAAGACGTAACGAGCGCAACATTTACACACATGACGCTATCGACGGCAGAGACGATGGTACGGACCTCAGGCGATGAGGAGGAAGACGACGACGATGAGGAGTCGGAGGAGGCGGCGTGGTGGACGTAGACGAGGGCCAGGCGGTCGGGGAGCGCGGGGGCGGCGGCGGCGGACGCGGGGTGGGGCGGTGACGTTGTGGCCGCGTAGAGGTTGGCCAGGTGGAGCAGGCACTGCAGGTTTGCGCGCGCGCGCGCCCGCGAGCGATGCCGCCGCGGAGAACAGGGTTAGTTAGGAGGGTTTGGAGCTCTGCAGCCTCGACGGATGCGTGAGCGGAGAGAGGAAGCGGGTGAGCGGAAGCAGGATGCTCTTACCTGCTTGAGGCGGTGGAGCAGGGGAGGCGGGATGTTGCGCAGGTCCAACAGGAAGCAGAGCAGCGCCATGGCCGGGTGCCCACATGCGTCCGCCTCCGATGAGCTCGCTAGCCTTCTTCTCCGGCGTCGGCGCGTCCGGGCGCGTCTGGGTGGCGACCTGGCGACTGGCTTCCCCCCTCCGCCTCGCCTCGCTTCGCCGCTGGGCAATTTGAATGGGAGTAGCTTGCAGAGCACACCGCCCGACGCGCGCCCGCACGAGTATTTATAGACAGCTGGCAGGCGAGCGGGCGAATGAACTGAGATTGAAGAGGCATTTGAACTAACTCATCGAACCAACTGACCCCACTTAGTTGGCTAAATTTTAATCACCTTTGCTTCAAACATGGCCTCCTAAAATCTATTAAACTTTAACCAACTCACCTTCTAAACTTTACTTCACTTGTCACTCCAACCTCCTAAAAACTCCTAAACTTTAGAAGAAGACACTAAAGTCAAAACTACCCCTTTTCACATATGATATTTTTCTTTAACTCACACATATGTTCAATTTTTGGTTAGTTAATATAGGATAGACATGTCAACTTTTTATTTAGTCAAAGACTTTAGTCATGGATCCAAACATACACCTCCTAAATTTTAGTTGACTAAAATTTAATTGACTAAAATTTATCCAACTAGAGGATCCAAACAGGGCCTTACTCTCGTCAAAATTACAGTTCAACGGGAATCCGTACCCCCTCTTCTTTTGTAGTACTTCTACATATTACTATAGGTACAACTTTGCCTGCCATCAAGTCCAAACTAAACTACTCCGTCAGTCTAAACTTAGACATTGATTAGAAATATTCCATCGGTCTAAACTTCCAGTAAGCTACTCCAAAACAGCAGCGAGGTGAAGGTTGACCATAATCTGGTGAGTAACTTCAAAAGTTCAAGGGCTTTAATAACACTGGTGCGTGCTACATACAAGCATCATCGCAGCCGCCATTCAGTCAGGACTTCCGGACAGAGAAGACAGCACCATCGTTTAGAGGCAGGAGGCTGGAATAGGAACCGTTCTCGCACACACCGCACGCATGCCACTTTATCTGATATGAACCTTCAGGGAATGAGGAGACATCCAGCAGGCAAGTTGAGAATCCCTGTCCACTGTCGGTTGGTTCGAAACAAGCAAATGCGGTCACCATGTCCGTGCTAGAATGGAAGTTCTTGCCCTTACCCAATTCATTATTTATGTAATGCAGCAGCTTGGTGTTCAGCTCAACCATTTCGAAGGCCTTTTGTGGCTCAAACTGCTTGCTTCTTGTCCCTGAAGCATCCAAGTAGGATTCTGAGCATGCAGCTAAAATGCTGTAAAGTTTTACGAAGCGAATGGCAGTCCTGTCTAGCACACGCTTCCACTTCATGCAAAGAGTTAGAGATAACTGGAAACCAGGCTCTATTGACATTCCGCTTCTATTCACAGGATTTGAATCAAACATGTAGAGCTCAGCACCAAGGCAAGGCCTGCATAGACCCCCAAAAAGAAATGTTATCTCGTGTTTGGAAGGTCCATTTGCAGGCAAGGATAATGTATCATATATAGACATTACCAAAAGAAAAATACAATAACAAATGATCACCTATTGAAAAATAATAATGAAAAGTATTAACGCTCTTATTGTTTTTATCAAGAAACAGCATTTGATTTCAGTCGTTAAAATAAATGCTAATAAAGTACAGTTGAGATTATGTTGTGTGGGGTGTGTTTGCTTGTAATTATATTCCTTCTTCTATTAATGCAATAATACGCAGTGCTCCTGCATGTTCAAGAAAAAAAAAGTGGGACAATTGCAAAACAAGTCATGTTTCAAACACTAATTCTGAAAATGGTTCTGTTTTTGGTTTCGTTGCAAAACAGGTACTGTTTCGTTACAAAACCGGACCGATTTGGATGAAAACAGGACTGGTTTTGCAACGAAACAGAACCAGTTTTGCAACAAAACCAAAAACAGAACCATTTTCACTCGGTCCGGTTTTGTAACAAAACAGTACCTGTTTTGCAACGAAACCAAAAACAGAACCATTTTCAGAATTACAACCTGAAATAGGACCTGTTTTGCAATTGCCCCAAAAAAAGTACAGTTGAGATTTCGTAACTAAAAAGTACAGTTGAGATTTGGTAACTAACTCCAGCATAATGAAACAGCAAACATACCTTACTCCGAAGAAGTACTTGGGGACCACAAAGGGTAATTCCATAAACTTCAGAAATATTCTGGATAGAAATTGCAGCCCTCCATGCAAAGCAGACAAAAAGTCATCTCCATTTGTTGTTTCTTTAGATTTGGCATCCACAAGCACATGAAGCAAAGATGCCACAGTGAATCGGCAAAGAGAATACAAATCCTTCTCGAGATGACCTGAACAAGTCATCCGCGTGCAGGACTGTAAGCAATCCGGTTCATCAAAAGAAGTGGACATGAAATGTCTCAGTTGGGAAATTATTTGTCTGTCAGAGCCATCTACTCTTCCTTGTAAATCTTGCAGGACTGAAGCATGAGAAAACCTTTTCGGAAACTTGCAGGGTTCTACATGACTATACATCTTTGACAAGTCTACATAATATGCAGTACAAAATGCTAAAACTGAGCACATGAAAGCAAGCCTAGCTATACTATTGAAACTGTGATGATCCATGTCCATATGCGATGCAGCAAGGAGATCATAACTCTTCGCCAAGTCACCTAGTCTCAAAGAGCAATAAACCAAAGCAAGTACTTGGTCATTGAGAAGTTCTCCAGGTACAGTTAACTTGCCTTCTCTAGCCTCATAAGCAGAAGAATGTGCACTAAGAATACCAAGAACATCAGTTAAGACCTCAAGAAATGATGACCTAAGGCTAATGAACCACCTCTGGAAAAAGAAGTCCCAATCTGAAGAGACATTTGACGCAAGTGCATCATTTGCTAAGATTATTCTGCCACAAATACCAGTGATCTTTGCTCGGTGATCATGCAGCTCTTGAGATCCACTGAGAATACTGTCAGCATCTGTTTCGGCACAGTAAAGATCCTCACTAAGATCACTCTCTGTTTTAAGCTCGCCAACTAATTTTATAGTTGCTGATGGAAAAAGCAATAACTTCATCTCAAGTTCCCCAGCAGAAAAAAGTAGCAATGATTTGTACCAAAAACTGAAAGAGCTTGGCTCAAAAGCATCTGCCAGTTTTCTGAAGACAAAAGAAGCTGTGAACCAGAGACCTGTACAACAACAGTACATAGAAGATCTATATGCTTCCCAATATTTCTGTTTCTTTATAAGCATTTTAGTCATTCGAAGTGCACATAATTCCTGAGCTATCCAAGCAGGAGGAGTAAGGAATATATCAGGCTCTTCCTTCGAATCAACTGGATTTTTATCACTATTTCTGCATTTAAAAGTATTTTGTGCAATACAGGCACACATTATCATATGGAAGGTTTCATATGTGCTCCAGTACTGAGAGGCATGCTGATGCACACACCTGATTAGATCCTTAATGCAAGCATGAAGGCTGCACATACCACCAGATCTTTTGCAAAGCATATCATGGCAAGCATTTGCACATTTGAGAATGCAAAGAATCAGGTCATGCATTACTGGTTCGTTCCTGCTTCCATTCAATGCAGTGGAATCAAGTTTTGACTTGGAAACATCTGTTTGAAAGAGAGAAGCTTCAGTAGTTGCCGCTAACAGTTCAACATTGTCGCTTGAAGCGTTCAGTTCCTCAAAAGCAGCACCTGTCTGAAATGGTTCAGCACAGGTGACAGCATTGCAGTAATTACCATCATTAATTTGAGCCAGTTCATTTACTAGCCATCTTAGTTTGTCAAGAACAATAGCAGCAGCAGAAGGGTAGCACATAACAAGCTTCAGTGTAAGTCTGAAATGCGCTTTGTACTTATTCTTCAGTTTAGATGATATACAAATATTTCTGGTAGTGTTTTTCTTGTCCATTACTTGAGTGATCAGAGATATACTATGATTCACTATCGCTGTTATGATCTTATACAGTTGTCTGTACTTGCCATTTTCTTCAGAAGTTAATGACATTATGTCGGTATTTCCTTGACACTCAGTACATTCAAATGTTGAACCTTTCAGAATGGTTATGGTCAGATCTGAACTTCCTTGTTTTAGCAAGCATAAGATTTCCACTAGAACTTCAACAGCTGCTCCTTGTATCTCCCAGGAAGAAGAATGTAAAGAACTTTCAGCATCCTGAACAAGCTTAGATAACTCAGGACCATTGTGATCATGAATGCTTGGAGCTTTACCACATAAAATCTGATAAAATGTTTCCCCGTCAGATAGTAAGAAAGAGAAAAGAGAGCTAAATTAGCAACCATAGAAGTCATTCGTCATCAACTCACCACCTTCTGCAGAATCCTAAGCAATTTGCTCTTACAATGAAGTGGAAAATCCTCATCAACTAGCGGCAACAATCTGCTAAAAATAGTTCTAGCAACAGTAGATTGGCACGTATTTCTGCGAAACATGAAATATAAACACTTTAATGCCATAGACTTCATGGAGGAAGAAGAGTCATGATCCAGAAACCGTGATAGTAACTGCACCTGCAATTCGTTCAAAATCAATCAACAAGAGAAGAATATTAATATTTATGGATCACGGGTAAGTGCTAACCCCTAGATCTCTGATCCAGAGGGTTAGATCATGCATAGTTTTGAATTAACATACAATTTTGCAGCAGTATAAATGGAAGGGGTGTTGTTTGGGTTAAAATCCGTGCATATCATTAACTCAGAGGTATCAAACTGTAAATCTCATCTGGCAGTGGTTTTAAATCTACTTCTGGAAAGCAGAAGAAAGCAACGTTTTCAGTAGCACAATAGATATTGTTGCGAAAGCAAAAGATGACAATGCCAATCCCAATTTGAACTATGTATCGCTAAAATACTTTCTTACCAAATATATGTCAAGATTGCAGACGTAATTTGGGGAATTATTTAAAAACACAAGCAGATGTGTATTGCAATGACAAAGCAGAGATGACTGACACTGCAGTACCTGATCACTAAACAAAATGATCGACTTTGATGCCAATCTTGAGAGTGGAAAGAGCATTTCAGCTTTGAAGATATCCTCCAGTGTGCCTAGAACCAAATGTTTACCAACCTGTGGTGTTAAAAAAAACTCTTATTAAAGTTCCGTGTTGATAACTGCATGCAAAAAATATGCAAAATAGCTCATGTAGGATGAAGAGGAATGTGACCCACCCTCACCTACAACTCAGTTTATAACAACTTTCATTCCATATGAATGCTAATGAATAAAACATCATTCACATTTATATTATCTTGCCCATTGTGCAATATTAGCTCAATATACATATCCTTACACATGTTGACCTGAACTCAAGTAAATGAACAAATTTGGTATTGAAGCAGCAAATGTATATCCATAAACACCTCATGAACTCTATGGATAACAGCCAATGTACAATCAAGCTTAGAGAAAGCCTTAGTTGCTGCCACAATCACTTTCGGTTCTGATTTCCCCGAGAAAATCAATCCCCTCAGCACTTCAAGGATGATGTATGAGAAGTCCTCTGACAGATGACAAACACAGCCAGCTGCAAACAATGCCGCCTTAACCTGCCACAGGACAAGCACAATTGTTTATCTTCAGAATATCCATTATCCTAATTCAAAATGCAAAAATCCTAACAACAATTTATGTGACCTAATCGAGGTCAAACTTTGAGCAAGACAATTTTCTTTCAAAATTCAGATGCAGAGTCGTGAAAAGCAAGACGGACCTCAAGAGCAGTGGAGGCACTCAAGCTGGAGAGAATCAGAGAGCGGACGTGCACGCTGTCCTTGGTGATGCCAGCGAGGCAGCCGAACACGCGCAGCGCAAGCGCCCTGTCCCGCGGGCTGCCCGTGTCGTAGACCACCTTAACCTTCCTGAGCAGCTGGTCTGGCTCCACGACGCACGCACCGACTATCCCACCACATCCCCCAGCGGTGAGGAGGCACCTGACGATGCGGGCCCGGAGGGCGCCGTCGGTAGTCCTGAACTCGGTGGCGACGCGGAGGAGCATGGTCTCGGCAAAGAGGTGCGACTCGTCGGGCAGGACGCCAAACGCGGAGGCGATGGGCGGGGGAATTGTGGGAGAAGCGAAGAGCTTCCGGAAGCGCGGACCGGCGGCGTCGAGGGCTTGGACGCGCGTGGCTGAGATCAGACACGAGCGGAGATGAGCGAGATAAATTGTGGAAGAAGAAAGAGGAGAGGAGGGCTTGAGGTTACCGTGATTACGGGAGCGGAGGCCCCTGTCGAGTTCAATGCTCCACTCCATAGCCGAAGCCGCTGGGACCTTCTCCATCGCCGCCGACACCGCCGCCGGTCGCCGGGGGGGAAGGGTTTAGGCCAATTTTTGAACAATACGGGCTGCCGGTGTGGGACTCTGGATTGTTTGCCTCAACCCCTCAATGGACCCTGACAGGGGGACCGGGAACGTTCACTGATGTTGGACCCAGATCTGACAGCTAATACGATATGCACTTTGGGGTTTAACACCCGGTTTTGGACCTCTTGCCCGCATTAATTGGTAGTACAGGTGAACTTTTTTCACCAATTCGGTTTCACCCGTATCACCTCACTCGTCAGCGATTTTGATCCCCCGGTGGAAAAATTTTGATCGACGTGGCCAGGGAGTATGTCGTGGGGCGGGCTGCACTTTAGAGACAGAAAATAAAATACCTTGTGGTTGAGCGTATAGATGATCCGGGCCGGTCAGACCGGCCTGGCATGGCCCGCTTTGCGGCACGGCCCGGTTCGACATGGCCCGACCCGGCTATGCACGCCGAGGCGACCGGGCCATGCCTAAGCATGCTCCGGGCCTGGTGGCCAACCCGTGGCACGGCCCGGAGTCGCTTGAGCCGTCGCCATGCCGGCCGTTTGGCCCGGTGGCCCGGCGAGCACGGCGACCCGATAGCCCGGGGGGCACGGCGGCGCACACAGAGGTGAGCGGCGACGCGCGACGCGAGGGGAAGTGGCGAGCAGCGACACGCGACTAAAGGGGAAGAGGTGAGCGGCGGCGCGCGGAGAAGAGGCGGACGCCGACGAGGGGAGGGAATGGGGACGCCGGCGAGGGAAGTAGAGGCGGACGATGGCGAGGGTAGGCGCCGGATGCGGGAGCGGCCAAGCGGGGGCAGGTGGGGCGCGACGGCACGCGACGCGGGCGGGGGGGGGGGGGGGGGGGGGGGGGGAGGGGAGCGGACGCGGTGGGGAGTCTAGGGACTGGGTAGGGAGCCGGCTAGGGTTTAATAGTGGGCTGAAATGTTGGTGGGCTGCCTCCTCCTTTCGGGCTGTTAAAAATCTTTTCTACCATTGTTTTCCTTACGTAGTCTAATTGCTAGCAGCTTATAAAAATTGATAGATGTATTCTTGATTTGAGTTGTAGCCTATAGGATAGGTTGTCAAATATGTATATTTTGGTGATCAATTATCATACTCACACTATGGTACCTAGCTGTTGCATTTTTTACGGGTTTGGTTCTGTCATTTAGCATGTGAAAATGTGATCTGGAAGCTAAGTTGTAGCTTCCAGATATATAGATACTTCATTAATTCGGTGCAGCTAAGGAAATTTGTTTGCGGATGTTGTAGCATACACACTAGAAACTTCCAATGAATTCATACGTGAAGCTTCCAATTAATTTGATGGAGCCATGGAGGATAGGTATGTTCAGTTATACTTCAACATCAAACCATGGACATGCCGTCAGTTATACTCACATATGGAGCCATGGAGGATAGGTATGTTCAGTTATACTTCTTTGACATGGTTCTTTTGGTCTTGTCGTCATGTAACATGATAGATTGTGATTAGTACATAAATGAGCTTGCACTGGTCATGTCAGGTGTTGATTTTGTTTTCAACATAGATTTAATTTGTTATTTTGCCAAATGGAAGAAGAAATACCTGGGCAATGGTACTCGCTAATTAAACATGTTTATCTTTAGGATATGGTTCATGCACCAATTACTCATTACCTGAAATAAATATTCTCTATTCTTAGTAGTTGTAGTAATATAATATCTCTTGCATATGAAATAAGAGCAAACACTGATTATTTTATAAACAAATTTGATGAAATAATTGTACCAATTTTTTTTGTAAACAGGTCATGTACTCAAGAAAAGCATGTGCCAACAGTAACTGGTTCTTCTATGCAGGGCTCAAAAATAATTTTCAGAAGCATTATGTCCTCCATTTTTGTGGATATTGGCTGACAGAGATCACAATGATTTACTATTCAGAATTAAGACAAGGATCATTTATATTTGACATGACAGATAGCAGATTTGTTAGCTATGTGGAGTATTTCTGAGTCAAGAGAACTTCCTATTACCTCTCTAAATTAGTAAGGATTGATTATGCAATAGATCTTACATTGAAATGATAAGTGTGTCATGTAGACAGATAGCAGATTTGTTAGGTATATGGAGTACTTTACCTCTCTAAATTAGTTAGGACTGATTATGCAAAAGATTTTACATTGAAATGATAACTATGCCATGTATTTATGTTAATATGTGGTAATTCTAAATGTTTGTTTGCAGGAATAAATCTGGATAATTGAAAATGGTTACTTATCTGAAGTATGAATAACAACTGCTCTCAATGCAGGTTCGTATTTCCAGGCTGGCTGAATTACTACTTTGTGTTGGTTATATTTTTACATGCCCCTGTTGTATTGTCATGAAGAATCATGGTAGATTTGTCCCACGTTTAGGTTTGACAAGGTTCCAACAAATTTTTCGGTTTTAGGTTCAATGGCAATAGGAAATTTCAGTGAACTAACAGAAACAACCAGTATAATAGTAGCATGTGCACCGATGGATCTGCTCGGCCATCCAGTAGTTTCCTTCTTGTATTTATGTAGACAAGAGTTTTGCTACATCCGCCCTTTGTTATCGCGGAATATTACTGTTAATTGGCTAGGCCATGAATTGTTGTTGTCTCGTGAACCCTCAAATAGATAAGCATGTGATTCTATGACATCTTTGTATATTAGTGGATTTCAAAAATAGACAGCTATACATTTAATTGTTAAATTAAATATATAGCTGACAACTATAAGCGAGAGCTGATTCCACAAAATTGCTTGTTCTGATTTCAGGATATCATTGATTCACTTCTACAAGTAATTAGCTGTACTACTTGAATGTGCCATCATATTCAACCATAATTAGATTATGTTCCCATTTTTCAGATTTGATTATATTTTCAAACTTTTATTGTTGTATATAATACTAATTATTCATCCCTGATTATGCTGTATCGACATGAATGCAGGATGCTGATATTGTCTATGGAAGAATGAAGGGGTGTGCAAGTCATGCGTCAAGCTTATCCTCTTCCTACAAACCCTACAAAGCAGTCCTCAATCTAGGATTGGCAGCTGTTGTGCTGCTGCTCCCTCGATTTGATGGAGTGGAGTACAGATCAATTTCATCGTTTCGACTAAGGTTGATCTTTTGTCCTTTATGTGATGATAGTAAAGCTAGCTGGTCATATGTTTATTAGAAAAATAATTCCCCTCAACCTTGTTTCGCTTAAAAAATCCCTTCAATTTTCCACATATATACTATGCTGTCATTCTGTATAAATTAGTGAAAAGCGCAAGTGGATCCTTTAAGTTTATCATGTCCTATGATTATGTATGCAAAAAAATATTGATGCACTTTTGAATTTAAAAGTTTCTTGTTTATATCAGAAAAGTTACTCACTGATATTATCTCTTTTGTTTGCAGTATTTTAGACATACCAGTAAAACTTGCTACAATCAAAAGGTCCATTTTCTCATCCTGATACCGTAGCGTTGCACATAGATTTGTATCTTTTTGTTGTTCTGTATTTTCAGATAAGACATTCACAGCTACATGCCACAAACAAGATGTCTCACACTACTATTGTCGATGTAAGATCTTCTTCCAAATTATCATGGAGCAAAAACATTTTCCCCACGCCTTTTTTTTAAAATTAAGGCGAGGGAACAGTCTCAACATCTCTTTGATTCGCTACTGGGTATCTATCATGCTATGTTGCAATGGCAAATATTTTTCTTATATATGATTTTGGCTTTTAGTTCTGCCTTTGTACAATTTGACTTATGTTCTTAATAATACAGCTTGGACAATATTGATCCTAAATTAAAATGATGGAGGACAACATTTGCCTCCAGTTGGCACTTAAGGTACTCTTAATTTGAAATCCACTTATTATAATTACATCTTCCCCTAATTCAAATATTTCCTAACCTTTATACCTGCATATAGAGATTGGAAATAATCTAACCCGATGTTGATGTTTATACCATTTTCTGAGGTGAAAGCAGAAAGGGATGGGTAGTATAAAGAAATGACAATTCTTGTGTTGATGCATCTAATCCCACTGTTCATCTACACATACCCAAGTGTAGATATTCTATAAAGTTACGATGTGAACCCAATCCTGTGTATGTTGTGCAGCCTAAAGGTTCTTAAGGAAGCACAATCTGGTGAGAAGGACCGTTATATACAGCTTTGAGTTTCTATGTTGTAGCATAGGATAGTCATGTAATATCTGTGCACTATTAAATCACCTAAAGTTGTTGTTTCCTTCCAATTGAGCATTCCTTGATGAATCTATAAAGTTCTAGAAGTGGTGACATCTATTAACATGCACATTTCTTAATGCACCATTATTTGGCCTAGAATCTGGAGCTAATGCATTTTTATCTGCATCTCAAAGCAAGCATAATATTTTTCTTATTTTGCATTTTTCTATCAGAAAAACTATACAGAACAACAGTTGAGGTTATGAATTTGACATCCTGCCCTACAACGTGAATACTTACTATCAGTGATCATGCATGGTTTGCTACTTACAGTTGGACTGGACCTCACCTTTTTCCTAACTTATTTTTTTTAATTGCAGCGGCATTGTTTTCAGACACATTTAATTAAAAATACCAAGTGTGTCCCTGGGGCTTGATTAAATCTTTTCCTATTCTAGATGTGTACTTTGTTCCTTTGGATGATCATTGAAATTAATATGCTCATTCTTCAAACTTATCTGAATCTTAGTGATATATAACAGACAACTAAAACACATCAGAATTTCTCTTATAATGTTTGATGTTCTCAAAACAGTTGTTTTTAACTAAATGAAATATAGGTTTCAATCGTCTTGTTGAGGTGATGTTCTATTATTATTATTATTTTGTTATGCATGCAGATTGATGATATTAGAGGTGGGTAGTCAAAGGCTGAGACTCCTGCCAAAATGGAAAGTTAATCTTAACAAAACAAATTATGGTTTTTTAGCATCTGAGACTATCTTCCAAGAGATATGTGCCATTGATCCTTGTCATGCTGGTAAGTGGTCCATTGTTTCCAATTTTCCTTAATAGTTGTTTAGTGTAACAAGCAGTTATTGTGTTTAGACAAAATAAAATATCATCTTAGTTCGCATACTTACATGTGACGTTACGTTTTTTACTTAGGTCAGAAGTACTTTTTTATTTGTTTGTCCTCCTCTATGCAATGAACTTCCATTCAAAATACTAAATATATGTGATAGATTAAAATTAAGCAAATTTTTACCTCTTTAATGTGAGCGGGAGACTGCCGTTTCATTTACTAAATAGTTATACTTGCTCTTTCATTATGAGACGATGACCTGTGGGTTTGAAGGCACTGTAGCATGATTTAGTTAAGAAGGGGATGCCTGTTAATAGGCTACACATCATTGTTAACCTTTGCGTCTGGTTCAATTTTTATGCATAATAATTTCAGCATGTGATTCTGATCCCACTACAACATACAGTTGAAAAATAGTAGGATAATGCAATATTAGGGTGTTGCTTCTTCTAATGAGGTTGCCAATATGTCACGGGAGTTGCACGTCTGGTGACTATTTATAAAAATATAGTCGAACAAAAGAAAAAACTTAATCAATATAAGATGGTTCAAATCTGTGCTTGATTACATTACCCTATTCTGTGCTTGATACCCTTTTCTCTTTTAAATTATATCATTTTCTGGTGGATACTATGTTTCTTACCATTCAAACTGGTGGTGTTTTATATGTATTTGCTTGTGATCAATTTTAATCGAGCCTTGTTTCTTGTGATTTTTTTTTCATTAGTTGTTGTAAGATGATGCATTGGTGATTGTTTGTGCAACTTTCTCTCTGAAATTCAGTCCGTGCAGATGGACCCCTGCAAACACGATGTTCCCTGATATTTCCCTGATCTGCTGAGTTTATATAACTAATAAAAATTTACTTATACAATATAAATTTAACCCACAATTGGCCGAAATAAAGGAATGTCAAGCATATATACATGTGTAAGTTAAGATAAATAGTTGCCTTTACCTATAAATATCTTAATTATTACAAATATAGCTTTGTTACGCTAATACCTTTGATGTCAAAATTTCTACGCCTTTATTTTATTAATGGGCGCGCAAGGGCACGCCCCATCTACTAGTTGACTGTAGCGTTGTTTCTGTAGATCTACAGTGCACACGGCTTCAACAAAAACAAAGATCTTTATAGATTAGATTTTAGACCGACACGGTTGTAACATAGTGTACAATGCTTTTCATATACTGATCTTGTGCATTAGAATCATGATGACGCATCTCTTGTTCTATCATACCACAAGTACCCTGCTTGCAGTTGCAACAATGCCATCGCGTCTCCTCTAGTTCAGTACTACTATGGTTGGGACAGCTCTACAGAAGGCTCCATTTCTGGGTTAGTCCATTCTATTTCTTGGCATGTTTCACTAGTGAAAACAGTTCTGGGTCGTGATTGCAGTTCTTGTCGCCCAAAAACGCTGGAAGATGATTTCCTCAGTATTTTGAGCTCAAAATGTAACATAGATATGATGTCTTTGCTGTGTTATCGTGCTTGTCCATTTTGGCCAAAAGAATTATCTTGAAAAAGTACACATGCTTTCTTTTCTCCACAAATCAGGACTATTGTTACTTTGCTAAATAAATGTGAACAATTTTGCAACACTAATGGTCTTCACCCACATGTTGGGACGGCAAAATAAAAGCAATAAAATTTCGCATGACTCATGCGTTACCACAAGTTTCTTCCGTAAAAAGGCAAAGCACAGCATAATTTATTCCAATGCCCTTTATTTTATTTTCTATTTATACCACAAGTTTTTTTTTTTGAAACAATTTATACCACAAGTTGGTGAACGGTGATATGTTGTGTAGTGCATCTTTTACTATATCTAGCACACTGAGCTTTCTATTGTGCCTACTAATGACTGAAACAAGGCTGCCTCTATGTAAATTCTCCAATCAATACACACCATACAATGCAAAACTTGCAGATAGGTGATGTTCAACAATTGCACAACAAACCCATACAACACTTCCAATTCCTATGCCCCTGTTATGGTACAACGAAAATCATGCTATAATGTAGCCCTCAGTCGAAGGCGCATCCAACAATTAATTGGAGTATCTATCACAAAACTCTGACAAATAATACCAGAACCATAACAGTAAAGAATGTAACAAATCAAAGAACTAACCCGTTCAGTCTAGGGCTGGCTTTGTTTGCGGTTTCAACAGCGAATAGAGGCCGAGTGGCACGGCGAGGCTTGGGGCAGATGACCTCGGGTCGGGGCACCGGTGTCACATCCATCTGCCAGAACCTCGATCTTCTCTCGGGCACTGCCTCAGTCCTCGAGACAGGCTGCATCAAATAGCAGTGCTCCATTGCTCACGACTCACTCACACCGTCACACGACCTACTGAAATCCAAATCACCAAGAATTTGAGCAATTTAAATAGGCCACTGACTCACGGATGACTGTACTAATAAGACAACTCGGAGTTGAAGTGACTCCACGGAGCAAGTAGACGAGGATGAGAAGCAATGCGTGTAAGTCAAACCCGCAAAGAAAACTAAACAGGACAGGCATACTGGCATAGTCGCATAGTGACCCTTTTCTTGTCATCAGCACCATAGTTGCAGCACAAGGACAATGGAAAAACAAGCCTTCCATTTCCCTTTCTTTTCTTCACGTCATTATGTGCGAAATGAAAGGACGGAATGCGCGGTCGACTACAAACAGGCGAGTGAATCAACGCTTTTAGCCCTTAGATCTAGATCCAATGGATAAAAAAACAAAATTTTATATAATCTATACATAACACTAATTAATACATATAATCCTACAAATAAATAAATAACAAAATGAAAAAAAAAATAACAAAAGCAACAACTGTCATCGACTGAACAAAGTTCATTTTCAGTCGATTGAACAATAGGATTTCCTCAAGAAGAAACAATGAAAAAAGTGTTTTTCGTTTTTTACACGAAAGGAAATGCATTGTCATTTTTATTTCTAAAAACAGGCAAGTTATGAACTTTCCTTTTTCTTTTTTTGGAAATTGCTTGTGCGACCAGAAAAATTGGATCTTCAGGGCCAATGTATGAAACTGGCACACGAAATTCGACAAATTCGTCACAAAAGCAAGAGTATTCCCCCTGGAAAAATCTGCTACACGCACTCTAGAAAACATTGCGTCAAAGGAACCATAGGCTAACGAACCCCAAATCTGCCAAGGAAGTAAAAATCCCAAAGAAAGAAGAGAACAAACCTGCTCACAGAACAATTCAAGAGAAACCGCAGAAATCGCAGAACTATACAATGCTGCCAGTGCGTATGCAGCGTATCCAAAGGTTACTGGGGAAGGGGAATCTTCTCACCTAGAACAGAAACGCGAGGGCAACGCCGCACCAACGCCTCTCTCTCGCTCAGGGATCAGGCTGCGCTCCGCGTCCACACGCTTCCTCTCCCGTTCGCCCAGGAGTGGATGTGGCTGGCGTCGTTGGTTCGCCGGAAGAATCGCCGGGGCGAAGCGACGCGACGCAGCGCAGCCACACGCCCCCCGGGCCGCTCTTGGTTCGCTCCTGTGTTTCAAGTAACGCACCAGCCACCAGGCAACCTGCGAACCAGACCGGAAGAAGTCCTTAATTACTCAACTGCCGGGTCCACCCAGAATAGAGCAAGGTGTGCTCTGTTGGACAGACAGGTGGGTCCGGTTATATGAGAGTTCTACGAGACGCCTGTAGGCGAGAGGCGCCGGATGCTTTCCCTTTGTGATTTTTATCAAAATTTGGATGCCAACTTCAAAAAAGAAAAAAGAAAATTGGATGCCTGCCACCAACCGCAAAATTCATTATTAACTGAATGCATTACAGAGCCACACACAAAAAAGAAGAAGAAGAAATCGTTAACGAAAAACGCGAATATAACATAAGCTTCTTCAGACAAACCATAAGAAAAGGGGAACATTTCCTTCAAAAAAAAGAAACAAAAAGAGGAAGACAAAACTTTAAAAATACGTGGTCGGCAGGATTCGAACCTGCGCGGGCAAAGCCCACATGATTTCTAGTCATGCCCGATAACCACTCCGGCACGACCACATTTGTTTTTCAGTCTTGACATCAGTATTAAAGACCTATAATTATATGAAAGTTTAGAAGTCGAAAAAAATTTAGGTTGTTTAGAGTGGGATTTGAACCAACGCCCTTTCGGACCAGAACCTTAATCTGGCGCCTTGGACCAACTCGGCCATCTCAACACTGATGTCTTGAATCTCCCTAAAAGCAATATATGCGAAACTTACAATAAAATAATGCCACGTCCAGTCTATCATGGGAGCAGGTGCTTCGTCCTTGGACGTGTGGCTGGTTTGGCGACGGGGTTCACGAACAGTGCTGCCTAACAAGACGTTTGGTGTCAGCTATTTTGTTCTGCCTGCCGACCATCTCTCTAGATCCTAGCTCCGGCCAAAAGCTACCCAACCAGCCACCAGATCCTTGTGTCACGCGGCAGATAGCGTCAAAAGGCAGGTTGCCTGAAAAGTGAAAAAGATCACGGCGTGCGTGCCTCACCCTCACCTCGTCGTGTGGATACATATCACCGTTCTTTCGTCGATGATGACGCCGTACAAGTAGAAAAATTCCCAGCAGAGTACTATACCGCTACCGCGTTTTGCCTCCGCTCATCGATGGTCTCTGCTTCTGCTTCTCTCCACCATCGAAGCCGTTCAAGGTCCCCGATCCTTTTCCGCGTCGTGTTATCGAAGGGATCGGGCACGTTTCTATTCAATCATCGTCGCGCTTTCAATATTGAGGCCTTTGCCTTTTCTGCTTTTTTTTTTTTCATTCGGCAGTGACCGACATTGTGCTCTTTTTCAACCAGAGGAACAAGCAAGTGACTCGAAGCCACGTCCTTGTCACAAAGTTTCTCCGTAGCCGCCCGAATGCTTCAGCGGTCCCGCTTGTGTTGTTCCTGCCGAACCGACCCGATCAGTAACTCCAGGCCTTCAAATGACCGTTACTCTGGTCCAAATTGTTTACTAGTACTAGATACTGGTAGTAGAAGAAAGAGTGAGAGCAAGAGCACGATCCCATTCCTCTGGTCCAAATTGTTTAGTTTAACAGCGAATGAGCGACGCCATGTTGACCGCCCCACATCCGTGCGTCTCGCTCCATCCCGCCGGTGTTGTTTTACTCTAGCATACAACGGTCGGGTTCGGCACATGCTCGCTCCGCCGCCACGGATTCCAAAGCCACCACTGCAATACCGTGTGCTCTCAAGCTCAAGTTACGATGGTGATCACATTTTTTCTCCTTTGGCAGTTGGCACCCTTTTCCCGAGGAGTGACGACTGCACCGACGCCACGCACGTTTGAGTTGGAACGGAACGCTGCTGATGAAAAAAAGCGCAGTGCCGTGCCAGTCAAGGTCGCCGTCTTCGTCTTCCCTTGGACGAAAAAAAAGGAGAATTTTAAAATCCACGGCACGGCAAGCCACGCCACGCTTGCCTTCGCCGTCTTCCCTCGCTCCGCTCCACTCCACAGCCTCCCTTCCCTCTACCTCATCCGCCCGCTAGCCGGGCACGCCTCCACCTCCGCCGCCGCCGCCATGGCGGACCCACCTGTACTCATCCTCCTCCTCCTAATCCCGCTCGCCGCCGCCTCTTCCGCCGACCTCGCGGCGCTCCTCGCGCTCAAGGCCGCGGTGACCCACGACCCTTCCGGCGCGCTCGCTGCCTGGTCCTCTTCCGCCTCCGCCGCCAGCCACTGCCTCTGGCGCGGGGTCATCTGCCACCCGTCCTCCACCGCCGTGGCCGCCATCGACCTCCGCGGCGCCTCCCTCACCGGCGCGCTCCCCGCCTCCCTTCCGCTCCCGCCGCGCCTCCGCCGGCTCGACCTCGCCGGCAACAACTTCTCCGGCGCCGTCCCCGCCGCCCTCCTCGCGTCCCCGACCCTCCGCTCCCTCGACCTCAGCTTCAACCGCCTCTCAGGTTCCCTCGAAATTCCGCTGCCCCAACTAGCCAACTCATCCTCGCCACTACCCTGCGCTGCGCTCACCCACCTCCGCCTCGCGGGCAACCTCCTCGTCGGCGAGATCCCCTCGGGGATCGCGCAATGCCGCTCCCTCCGCGTCCTCGACCTCTCCCGGAACGTCCTGGAGGGCGCCGTGCCGCTGGCGCTCGGCCGCCTCGCCGCGCTCCGCGTCCTCGACGTCTCGCGCAACAGCCTCACCGACAGGGTGCCCGCCGAGCTCGCCAGCTGCCGGGACCTCGCCGTGCTCGTGCTCACCAATCTCACCTCGTCGCCGGAGGAGCAGCCTGAGTTCAACGCATTCATCGGGGAGCTGCCCCAGGAAGTGCTGGGCATCCCAACGTTGCAGGTTCTCTGGGCACCAGGGGCCAACCTTGATGGCCGGTTGCCGGAGTACAGGAATGGCACCTGCGGCCTTCGTGCGTTGAATCTTGGACAAAACTACATTGCCGGTGGCATGCCCCGGTGGCTAGGGCAATGTCAAGACTTGACATTTCTTGATCTCAGTTCTAACAAATTGGAGGGCTCAATGCAGGCAGAATTGTCATTTGGATGTTTCAGTTATCTCAATGTCAGTGGAAATTCTCTGTCAGGCCCTCTTCTTTCATCGTCGGGTAGCAAATGCTCAAGCCACTGGGGCGGTGACAATATTGTAATGCAGTACTATGATGAATTGGTTGCGAATGCGCTGATTGACAACCCTTTCGGTTCTGTATTGGGTATTGCTAACATTGCTCTCCATGACTTCAGCAACAATGGATTTGGCGGGGCATTGCCATCTATTACCTTGAGGCTTGATGGAAATTACTCTTACGGTTTGCGTGTCAACAGCAATGTGTTCAACACCACACTTTCTGCTGGATTTTATGGATTCTGCAAAGGTGTAACTGGCGTTGCAGTAAATTTGAGTAGTAATCAGTTGTCAGGAAGTCTTGATGCGCTTTCAAGCTGTGTTGCTCTTCAAAGTTTTGATGCTAGTTATAACAAGCTCAGTGGGTCGATACCTGCTGGAATCGGCGGTCTGCATTTACTGAAGAGTTTGGTTTTAAGTGCTAACAATTTAACAAGTCAGATTCCAGAGCAGTTTGGTGATTTGGCTACTCTGGAGGTGCTGGATTTATCGAGGAATTCTCTTACAGGTAGTATCCCTTCCAGATTCAGTGAACTGAGTCGGCTAGCGATTCTTGATGTCTCATTTAACAACCTATCAGGCGAAATTCCTAATCTTCGCCATCCTGCTGATTGTGGTTCCTTCATCGGCAATCCCCTACTTCACCAATGTTTGGGTCCAAATGCATCTGTATCACCAACTGAAGAGATCAGTTCTGGGAAGGGGGCTAAGAAGTGGGTTGGCCAAATGACTAGATCCAAGTCTTTAATTGTGATTTTAGCTGCAGTTGCAACTGCTATTATATCTTTTCTTCTTGTGATTCTACTCTTTTTTGTTTGCGAAAGAAGGAAACGAGCAAAGATTTCTAATCTGAGGACAAAGGTAGTTGTGACTTTCACCGACGCACCGCCTGAGCTTACTTATGAGAACCTTATCCTAGCTACAAGCAATTTCAGCATCCAGAACTTGATTGGAAATGGTGGTTTTGGTGCCACCTACAAGGCTGAATTGGCTCCTGGTTTTCTGGTAGCAGTGAAGAGGTTAGCCATGGAGCGTTTCCAAGGTCTCCAGCAGTTTGATGCAGAAATTAGAACTCTTGGAAGAATTCGGCATAGGAATCTTGTTACGCTTATTGGATACCATCTTGGAGAATCAGACACTTTCCTCATCTACAATTTTCTCTCTGGTGGGAACCTCGAGACATTCATACATGAGATGGGGAGCAGAAAGGTGTCCTGGACCGAGGTTCACAAGATAGCTGTGGATGTTGCTCAAGCGTTGGCTTTCCTTCACTACTCCTGCACACCTCGGATAATTCATCGAGATATCAAACCAAGCAATATCCTCCTTGATGAGGAGCGCAATGCGTACTTGTCAGATTTTGGTTTGGCGAGGCTAATAGAAGTTACACAAACGCATGCCACAACTGATGTTGCTGGTACCTTTGGGTATGTAGCACCAGAATATGCAACAACCTGCAGGGTCTCTGACAAGGCTGATGTTTACAGTTTTGGAGTTGTTCTCCTGGAGTTGATGTCAGGCAAGAGGTCATTGGACCCCTCGTTTGCACAGTTTGGCAATGGTTTTACGATTGTCTCATGGGGACGGATGCTGACGCAGGAAGGCAAGACCAGTGAATTCTTTTCTTCTGGACTTAGGGAATCAGCACAAAAGGACAGGTTGTATGAAATGCTAAAGATTGCTTTGTCCTGCACCTCAGAATCTGTATCTGCTCGGCCACCAATGAGACAGGTTTCAGCAAAGCTGAAGCAACTTGGAAATGACCAATGAAGAGTCAGCATTTTGTTGGTGGTTATTTGTTCTATCATCCAGTCGTTTCTGAACCGGAATGATCGATGAACGGTAAAGATGAAGTAATCAGAAACGTACTTGAACAAGTCAGTATTTCGATGTCGTCCTATCATCCAGTGATCTCTACGTCATAAATTTTGCACCACCCATGAGGTAGGATTATGAGCTTTCCGTTAAATTATTTTGTATTACATATAGGTTTTCGAAGATTTCTTTTAGGATATTTCTCCCATGAGCACATTTCTTGTGAATAATTTGTAAGAAAGTTAAAGTGGGCATGAATTATGACATGTGCTTATTAAATAGTTCAATACATAACTGGCTATGAATGACAAAATGGAATAGCAGTGCATCTGCTTGAGTATAATCCTGCCAGCCAGATACTGAATTGCTTCTAAAACAAATTAGAATATGCAGTGTCGTTAGACTGAGATCCTATACCTGATGACCCCGTCGCAATGTTGCATGCATTTTTTCCCCATAATTTCACCTACCATTATGAGCTTCATTCTTTACCAGTACTATTCTTTATGCAGATTTTTTTTTTTAATCTTGAACACCACATGCAAGTCCAGTGCTCTAAGCTAACTACTCATCAGAACAAGCTAAACATGAACTGTGTCCAGACACTATACTAGCAATCAGAGATCACTTCAATTACAAACTCAGTGTTTTCGCATCCATCACTTTCATTCCAGACATGCAGATGCCATCAAGCTAGTTTTGCTAACATCATCATGGAAAAACTCTTCTGTGGCCTGGCAGTTATGGAAAAACTCTTTGGTCATCCACAACTGTGGTGCACGGAAGTTATGGATGACCGATGAAGCAAACAGAAGTCACGTTTGGTCCAACTTTGCCAACTGTGACATTGAAACAAACAGTCCCTATACCTTGTTAAGACAGCATTTGAATGATGGACTCCTATCATCCAGTGATCTCTACATCATAAATTTTGCGCCAATCAAGAGGTAGGATTATCAACTTTATGTTCATATTATTTTATACTGAATCATAGATTTACATGTAGGTTTTGTTGAATATTTCTCTTAGATATACTTTTCCCACACACACATTTCTCATGAATGATTTGTAAGGAAGATAAAGCGGGCATGAATTGAAATCATGGCACATGCGTATTATGTAGTTCATTACATAATTGGCCTTAAATGAGAAAAATTGGAATAGCATTGTAACTGTTTGAGTTAATCCTTCAGTTAGTTACTGAATTGCTTCTAAAAACAAAGTGTTGTTAGAATGAGATACTAATCCTGGTGATCCCGTTGCAATGTTGCATGCATCACCCCCCCCCCCCCTCCTTCTAAATCCACCTACCATTATGAGCTTCATTCTTGACCTGTACTATTCTTTATGCAGAGTTTTTTCATACTGAACACCAGATGCAAGTACAGATAACTGAAGTGCTGTAAACAAACTACTCATCAGAACAAGGTAAACATGAATTGGGCCGAGATGCTATACTAGCAGTCAGTGATCACTTCAATTACAAACCCAGGTGATTTCATGTCCATCGCTTCCATTCTAGACCTGCAGATAATCACGGGTAAGGCAAAGCTCTGAAGAATGCTGTGGCCGCTGGATCTGGATTGCGTTTGCGTTTTGAAGCGCAGGTGTCCAGCTGACCCTGGCATCGGAGTTACAGTTTTCCAGGAATCAAGCAGTAACACAGGCCAAAAGGCGCTGTGTTTCCGCTGGAGCGTCCGAAGTCCGAACGGATGAAACAGATGCAAGTTGCAAGGTTCCCTTGTTTTGTGAAAAGTTGCTCAAATTGTGGTATACATAACAGAATTTGACCGTAGACTGTACAACGAACGGTTCAGGCCAGATAATAAAACTGTGGTGCACGAAAGTTATGGGTGAACCGATGAAGCAAACAGAAGTCGCATTTGGTCGAACTTTCCTAACTGTGAGTGACACTGAAACAAAATAGTCCCTGAACCTTGTTAAGACAGTTCTTTTTGTTACTTGCAACAAGTAACCACTGTCCAATGGTATGGTATTCCTGGTAATGATTTACAAATAACCTCTCTTTTTTTTATACCATAAATGAAAAGCAAAAATCTCCTTGAACAGAAAAAAAAAGGGAAAAAGGAAACCTACAAATCGAAATCCTCCCCGCGCTCTCGAATGCTCGATTCGCAGCTACTGCTTGGTAGTAGCCGTGGCCTGGTCGTCAGGCCGGACCCTGTACTTGTACCGCTTGGCGAAGAAGACGAAGACGAGCAAGTTGATCGTGCTGAGCACGGCGAGCAGCCAGTAGAAATAATCGAACCTCCCGACATTGATGTTCTGCGCGAGCCACGAGGGCCTCCCCTCCTCGACGTTCCCGGTGGCCGCGTCGACGGCGCTGTTGATCGCCGAGGCGACGAAGCAGCCGAGCCCACCGGCGACGGCGGCGTAGGCGGATCCGACGCTGCGCATGGCGTCGGGCGCCTCCTGGTAGAGGAACTCGAGCAGCGCGACGAGGCAGAAGACCTCGGCGACGCCGATGAGGCAGTACTGGATTAGCAGCCAGTAGGCGCTGAGCCCCGGCATGGGCGAGAGGAAGAGGCCCAGGTAGCCGTGGTCGACGGCGTACCCGCGTCGGTACCGCTCGAAGACCCCGGCCCACGCGACGGAGAGCACGGAGAAGAAGAGGCCCAGGCCCACGCGCTGCAGCTGCGACGCCCCGCGCGGGTGGCCCGTGACGCGGCGCGCCAGCGGCACGAAGGTCCGGTAGTAGAGCGCGAGGATGACGAAGATGGCCAGGCAGGGGAAGACGGGCATGCAGGTCACTGGCAGGTGGAGCGACGAGAGCGTGGTGTTGAGCGTGTACGCCTGCTGCACCGAGAGCGTGAGGAACTCGGTGAGCACCACGCTGAGCATCACCGTGCACGCCGGCACCGGGAGCAGGCGCAGCAGGATCTTCACCTCCTCCACCTGCGTCACCGTGCACAGCCGCCACGGGTCCGGCTCCTCCTCCTCCTCTTCCACACAGGAGAGGTCGCCGTCCAGCCGCAGCGCCGCCTTGTCGAGGCACGTGAAGTCGTCGGTGTGCTCGATCTTGGCGCTACCCCGTATAGCCGACTTGGCGCCGGGGAGCTCGTAGAGTCCGACGAAGGCGCCACTGTCAAAAGCCGCGTTCCGTTTCCTGAAAGCGGCAACGAGCACCTGCGCGACCCGGGTGAGCGGGCTCCCCCCCGGGACGCGGTGGCGGTACAGCGGCGTGCCGGCGAAGAAGACGGCGTTGGAGGCGCCCATGGCGAGCGCGAGCATCCCGAACGCGGCGGCCCATCCGTGGTGCATCTGCACGTACACGACGGCCGTGAAGGCGGCGACGGCGCCGGCGGTGACGGCGAGGTAGAAGAGGTTGAAGAATCGGTCGAGGCGGCGGGCGTACCCGTGGTCGCGCTCGTCGAACTGGTCGGCGCCGAAGGAGGAGACGCAGGGCCGGATCCCCGCCGCGCCCAGCGCCGTCACGTACAGCGCCGTCTCGAGGTACGCCGTCTGCCACGTGGCGGCCGGCGCGCACGCGCCCAGCAGCATGGCCAGCTTGTCGCACCCGGCCTGGGAGGGCACGAGCGCGGGGAGCGTGGCGGAGAGGGTGAGCGCGACGAGGCCCAGCAGGTAGAGCGTGGTGAAGCCCGCGATGGTCCAGTACCGGCCCAGGTACGCGTCGGCGAGGAACCCGCCGAGAACGGAGGAGGCCTGCGAGATGCCCAGGAAGGTGTTCACGGCGCCCGCGGAGGCCGCGAAGGGCCGGTGCATCACCTTGAACATGAAGATCACCATGTTGACCGAGAGCCCGAAGTAGGCCATCCGCTCGGCGGTCTCGTTGCCGAAGATGAAGAGCGCGGCGATCCAACCGCCGGTCTTGGACAGGTCGGCGATGGGCTCGCCGCGGATGTTCACCGGCGTCGTGCCGGCGAGGGAGGAGGAAGGAGGGTCGTAGCCGCCACCGGCCAGGGTGGTGGAGAAGCGGCGCTCGTCGGAGTCCATGAAGTGCGCGCAAAGCTTCTTGCGGTGCAGGGAGGAGAGCGAGGTGGGCAGCAGCTCCGGCGACTTGATCTCCTTGCCTGATGCCGGCGGTGCTGGCGCTTCCGCCTCCATCACGGTCGGCGGAGCCATCAAAGATCTTCTTCTTCTAACAAGAACAGGGGATCAGCAGCCTCGCAGGATCGGATCAACTCAACTAAAAACTGAAGAAAGCATGGGGGCATTTATTGATGGTGCTCGATCGCCACACTACGGCTCAGCTGCCCCGGCAGCAGCTAGCAGCCAGTTAATAGGAGCATTTAGCACGTCCCCCGGTGTATAGCTCTCGCCTTAAAATATCTCACTCGCACTGACCACAGCTTGCTACTGTATAGTACTACGATGTCTCCATGGATGCACACCGGCTAATAGAGTGGTTGTACTCGTAGTAGTACAGGAGTACTAAGCTAAGGTGGTTCAATTCAACGTGCCGGGTGCCTGAGCTGCACGCTTCCTGTCACTCGCCAGGACTCCAGGAGCAGTGCGCGTGCTTCAACCACCGGAATTATATCCGGGCAGTAAAAAGGCGGGGACGCCAGCGTGCAACAGAAAGGGCGACGAGAGTTGCCGGGTGGCGATCTCGATTTAAAAGAGCGAGTGAACTGTCAACTAATCATCATATAGTCTTATTAGCGAGAGCAGCCACCGAAGTGGTTGCGAGACCACGGCCAGAAACCAACAATCGCGCATGATCCGGTTGATGATGATCGCAATCGCAACCACCGCAAACAAACGAGGCGCAAAAAGGAAAAGGAGCCGCCCCCGTCCCCGACTCGACTACACCTGTACAAACTAACGGTAGTGCTTTGCGGAGTGTCAAACTCCACTACTAGCCACTTGATAGTGGTTGAGAGGAGAGCTTTCTTTGGTGATGCGAAACTGCGAGTCCAAAACGGCAAACGGCGGCACGAGTCGAGACTTGAGAGCGTTGTCCGACTTTGTTCCAAGAATAATCGAAACTCTGTTCCGGAATGCTGGTGCCGGTACCAGGTACAGTAGTACGCCCAATGAATTGCTGGTGGCACCAGTAGCAGTACCAGGCAGCCGGCACGTGACATGGATCGGATCGGCGCCGGCCGTGCGATCGGGCGGCGCGCCTCCTCCTCCTCCTCCTCCCTGTGATTATGGCGGCAAAATTTAGGAACATGACAAGGGACTGAGGCATTTGTGACTTTGATGGAGCTCTCCCGGGTGTTCATGTTTCAGGACGCAGCGACGCATGTGAAGAGTGGTGAGTGGTCACGAGGCAGGTGGTGGTGGCTGCCGGCCGGCTTTGCCGAGAGGAGGCGAGGACGACGACGCGGGCGATGACGTGGACGACGGCCATTGAATTCGCGGGCGCTTTCCCGCCATTACTATATAGGCTGTGCCTGTGCGGGGCATGCGGCTTGGCGATGGCGAGACGGGGACTGGTGCGTCGCTCACCAACCAACGGCCGCAGTTAATTTTGGGAGGAGGACAGCGGAAGGATCGTTGATCCCTTCTCATTGCAGATCGATTTTCGTCCGCTTCATCACGAGCACGTTGCCTTTCCTCTCCTTCCCATTCCCTGCACCTGGCCTGACCGGCTGACCACGCCTGCCGTCAGTTTCCTGGAATTGACCGGAGCAGTGCATGCGAAACTGAAATTGACCGGAGCATATCCTGGCCACCATCACGTAACGGAAGAACCGTTCTCTGCGGCCATCACCGCACGTATTGAGGTCGTGTGCGCGTGCTGCTTGCACAAATCCAAAACCACCCAAAGTCCTCGCTCGGCGCCAGAATAGTACTACTCCCTCCATCTTAAAATACTCATTTTAGCCCCGTTCCGTATGATATTAGCATAAGAGTAGCCATCGTCCATCCATATTGCAGGATGGAGCTGAATCCTCGTTTGCTTACTGATGTTTTTTTTTTTTAGCAAAATTACTGATGCTGATAGATTCATGGATGAAATCGCTAGTGAAACTGTAAAACTGTCACATTGGCAGATTGCAAGCATAGAGAGATTCTCCGCGCAGTCCATACGGTCCGGCCCACTAGAACTGGACACTGGAGCCCATGGGCGTATGTATTGATTGAGCTTAGGTTCGGCCCAGAAAAATGCTGACCGTCACGTCACCGAACGAATACGTAGGCCCACTAGTAACGGAAACTGCCGGTCCGTGCCGACTGCCGTGAATTTTGTTTTCACGCAGAGCCCCTGTCAACATCACAATTTCGAAATCTGACCCCCCGCTCCAAACCACTCCAACCCTCTCCGCCATCCACTCCGTCTCCTTCCGCGGCGGCGCCGGCGCCGGCAACTACCGTTCACCGTCCGCCGTATCGAAGATGAAGAAGATCTTCGGGGCCAAGAAGGACAAGGGTCCACCGCCCTCCATCCAGGATGCAACCGAACGAGTCAGTACTCTAGTCTGCTCCTACTGTTTGCTGCTATTCTCTTCTCCCCTCTCTCCGAGCCAACTGCATTGATTCGTGGGCAATGGGCGATCTGGCATAACTAACCCTTTTGCTACTTGGTATGGAAATCCGGGCTACTGATTCGATTGGGTTCGATGCGCGTTGCTGGATGACAGGTGAACAAGCGGGGGGAGACGGTGGATGAGAAGATCAAGAAGCTGGACGAGGAACTGGCGAAGTACAAGGACCAGATCCGCAAGACCCGTCCCGGCCCTTCCCAGGAAGCCATCAAGGCCCGCGCCATCCGGCTCCTCAAGCACAAGCGCATGTACTTCTACTCCCTGTCTCCCCCCAACTTATCATCGCCCTTCCATTTCTGTTACATTCACTTCCTACTTTTGTTTCTTGTCTGGTTGATTGTTTCCATTCACCACCTACATAGTATAGCACACGTTCTAGTTGTTATCCACTTGTATACTGATTTAATGTTGCCTCCCTAGGTATGAGGAACAGCGCAATATGTTGTACAACCAAACCTACAATCTGGACCAAGTTGCATTCGCTGCTGATGGCCTGAAGGACGCTCAGCAGACAGTAAGCTCCTCCAAAATCTCGTCTAACAAATTCGTTCTTGTTCACAAATGCACAAGTTTATTGGTCGCCTTTGTTTTTCCTTTTCTCAGATGAATGCGATGAAGGCTGCGAACAAAGAGCTCAAGGGAATGATGAAGACGGTCAAGATTGAGGATATTGATGTACGTATTGCTGCCATTCACTTCCTCCAAGGGCTTCCAGATTTTCCAATAATCCAATATATGTTTCTTTGTTTCATGTTTACACTTCTGATTCATTGTCAAAAGTTTCCCAAAATGATACAGCAGCACTGACTGAGAACATGGGGTGTTGTCAGAAAATCAGAGTATTTAAATCTTGGGCTCATTGGGTTGGCTATTTTAGGCTCAATAAATTTCGTACGTATCCATTAGATCTACAAAAGGATGGAGGCTTCTTTTCTCCTCCTTTTTTTTGGGAAGGGGGAGTCAATGGTAGTTATTGGACTGCGTATCACCCTTATGTAGGCCTTTTCCAGAAGACCAGAATCCATCAATTTATTTTTGGATAAACTGATTTGATATCCATACAGTAGTGATACAGTTGTGCAATCCTGCAACATGTCCCAAATGGTGGGTTGTGCGCATATTATGGTTTGATTTTCACCTTCTTTATAGTAATGCTAGGGTGCATGTCTCTTCCCCTTGTTGAGTTCTTTCTTAAAAAAAATTTTAGCTTTACTTCTATTTCAGCTTTCTTATGAACTTCCCTTTTTTCGGTTACTTTAAATATATTCACGCATTCCTTTAATTTCCAGAATATGCAAGATGAAATGACAGATCTGATGGATGTGAGCAATGAGATACAAGAAACTCTTGGTAGAAGCTACAACATCCCCGATGATGTTGATGAAGAAGAACTTATGGGGGGTATGGAAGCTTTATTTTATCTTGCATTATGAGAGTTCATCTGCTGTATGGCTTCCAAGTTTATTTTGGCCCATCGCTTGGCAGTATGTTTATTTGTAATGATTCTAGAAGATAAACATTGATTCATACCTTCGCCTTGCCATTTTATTTGAGGACCATTTTTTCTGGGTCCAGTTGATTATATTAATTGCATACTCTGTGGATGTCTGCTGTCCTTATTTTTTCTTTCTTCAACATTGCAGAGCTGGATGCTTTGGAGGCTGATATGGAGTTTGAGTCAGCTGCAGTTCCGTCGTATCTTCAACCGGAATCTGATTTCGATGCAGACCTTAACTTACCTGCTGCGCCCACTAGACCTGCAGCAGTCCCAGCAAGCAGTCACCAGGTAAAGGATTTACAGATTATTCTTAACTTTGCATAGTGATTCCTTACTCCTTAGCTGCGATCCAACAGGCAATTTCCATATCCATATGCACCAGTGGGTTGGGGGAAGCACGCCATTTATAGTTCTATTGATTTACGAAATATTTTCACATCTTTTATTTATTCTGTCTGGAATTTGGTGCGTAGTAGTTGCAGAGATTGCTTTATGGTCGATTGACAACTAAATTGGAAGGACCAAATTTTACATAGACCATATAATCTACTAGAAGTTTGCTTTGGTTGAGGTGGTGCTAAGGGTTCCTTGCTTTTTTATGTGATGTGGTGCAGGAGGATGAGCTAGGATTACCAGCAGTGCCTCGAGCATCACTTCGCACCTAGAAATTTATTGTACCTTGATGTTAAGTTGATGTGAAAACTGTGTGATTTGCGTCTGAGCCTAAACATTCTAATGTATGCATTTTCTTCATGCTAATGCTTCAGTTTATCATAATGCTATTGATGCAGCTCTATTATTTTCCTCGTTAACACATGCTGAATTGTGTCTGTCTAGCTTAAATTAACTGCAAGAGATCAATCACCCTTGTTCCTGAATTGTTTATTTCCATTCTGGAATTGTCACTTTATGCTTGTTTGCAAGTACACATCACCTCATATACCAATAATTCAAGACAAGTAAACAAAAGGAAGAAGGGGGAATATCTTAGCAATTTGTCCTCTTCTTGGAATATATATTGTGTAAGTTTTCTTTTTCCGAAAATTGAGGTTAGATAACTATCATGGTCAAAGTTAGAAATATCTTTACAAAGGTACAAAACTGTACAAAAGATCAGGCATGGGTGTGGGTCCCTTTTCACTAATAATAATTCAGGTCGCCAATTGGGGAATACCACATACCAGAATCTTATCCAAACCAGGGGACCCCCTGTCACTGCACTATATAAGGTGACTCACACAGGATTGGAACCTCCACACGAGATAGATAAGCCTTCCAGAACAAACTGAAATAAGCTGCCACTTCACTAGCTCGATCTTAGAAGACTGCCAGTTGATCACACAAGAAGTTCAGATCAGAAAATGCAGGCCGCCGCGACAGCTGTTGGGTTCTCGGTCGTAATGCCCGTCAAGGGCAACCTGGCGGCGAGGACCACGCCGGTGGCTCGTGTCCCGGCGGCCAGGAGGAGCCTTCGTGTCGCCGCGGCTGCTGTCATGGCGGCGGAGTCGGCTGAATTCGACTACAGCTCCATCTTCTCGTAAGTATCCGTGCCTTGTTAGATCAGTCAGTTGAACTTGCTTTGGTTGTTGGATGGATAGTCACCTTCGAGCATACTATGTGATGATGCTACAGTGTGTTCCCCATGGAGGCCTGCGAGCTGCTCGGCGGCGAGGCGTGCAGCGCACAGATGTACCCCGAGGTTAAGCTGAAGGCGCCGGCAGCGACGGCGGATAGCCGGAGGGCGGAGGAGGTGGAGAGGGACTACCTCGCCTACGACGAGCCGAAAACGTAAGCAAGCACCGTGTAATTTAGTTTAACACTGAATACTGTACTTTTTCTTGGCTGATTTTGATCGTTATTTCATCTGTTGATCGATGGATCGGGTGAATTACACTGGCTGGCTGCTTGCTGATGATCAATTGAACTCCGTGCTTTGCAGCGTGTTCCTGAGCGAGGCGTGCGACGACCTGGGCGGGGAGTTCTGCGAGGCGTATTGATCCATCCACTCTTTCACCGACGAAATGATCTCGTAGTGGAATGAGTTCGATGGATGTTCCGTTCGTGCTACGTAGCAACTGAGATCATACGTACGTGGTAGACGAATAACAACAGCCACACAAATTAAGCCAGGCATGTCATGTATGTAAGTCTTAGGCTGTGTCTGAATGTACAAATTAAGATGAAAGAAATTGTTGTTGTCGAAAACACTTGATCGTCTGTGTCTCAGAAGATGAAATTTGAATGCTGCGGTAGTGGGCCATGGGCATCCGATCTGTTCTCTCAACGAGCGGTCAGAGCAAAGGCCATAGGCAGCACATGTTAACCATGAAATTTCCAAAAACAAAAGAAACATTCAACAAAATAACGCAATTACTGAAACGGTATCGATTTCAGGTTCCAGCAGCTCGTCGGTCAGTTTTCAGGGACAGGAGCTTTAGCTCGGGAGATTGGCCTCTCGCAAACTCTGGCCTGTTCATCGGTTCATCCGTCAGGAACCTGTGTTAATCTGTGCAGCATCTAAATTTAGTAGCTGCGATTCATGTCGAAATCAGTTTATAGATCAAATTGTACTTTTGAAAAGAACGAACGAAAAGCTGCAGCGGTATCCTGAAAAGCTAAAATCTGAAACACTTTGGGCTGAAAAACATAGAATACCAGTTGCAGAGACGTGTGCCGCTGATTCAATGATTGTCCATTTTGGCAACATAACACAGGAAATCTTTTCGTCAAACCTTGCATTGGGTGAACATACTTTCAGCTGAGAAACTGTTGCAGGATGCGCGCAGTGCAATGAGGATACAATTTCTTTCACGAACGAATGTGGGTTATGGATGAAATCAAGAGCGGAGAAATTCATGTGCAAGACCGAAGAACGATCCCAATCTTCCGAAGCTCCGTCATCCGCAGGCGCAGCGCAGCCTGATATGAGTCCCATCTTGCCGCCGTCCGACCACTGCGTGCGGTCGACTGGTTCGTCATCCGCCGCCGCGCCGGAGCAATACCACAAAAATCCACGCGCGTTTAGGCCGATTCTAACACGCGCGGATAAAGGAGAGAGCGGCGGCGTGGATCTGGAGGCCATGGGCGAGGCTCACGCCGCGACGAGTCGGTGGTCGCCGGAGCAGGGGAGGAAGAGGGTCTGTTTTGCAAATAGTCAGGGTGTTTTCTGCAAAAAGTTGGATCGCGACTATTAATCGCGATCCGAATATTTGCATATAACCCTCTATTTTGGATCGCGATCCAAATTAGGGGGTTTTCTGCGAAAATGTTGGTTCGCGGAAGTCAAGGTTTGTTCGCGACCTCGCCATGGCGGCTCGCCGGCTGCGGTCACCCATCGCCTAGCACTGGCCCCCAGCCTCGTTCTATTCCGTACGCCGCCGTCCAGATCACTCCTCTCGCCATCACCCGCGCCCAAAGGAGAAGGAACGAAGACCCAGAGCCAGAGGGGGAAGGAGGCAGGAGCGGCGGCCATGGCGTTCTAGGCGCTGTGCAGCGCCGCCGCATCACGATCGGAGCCGAAGCCGATGTGACCATCGTCCGCGCGTTCCAGCTAAAATCGCTGGCGGAGGCCTGGACAGGCACAGCGACCGGAGCAGCCGGAGCCCTGCAGGCGTGCGGGGCACCATGTTCATGTAAAAACATGCTTCAAATATAGAAGAGAAAGAGAAGAACGCTGGGAGTATATAACCAGCGATAAGTGCACAAAATACGCATCACAGAAAAATACCATACATCTCGGGCAACGGAAATTTCA
This sequence comes from Eleusine indica, assembly GCA_030378355.1. Classification (NCBI taxonomy): domain Eukaryota; kingdom Viridiplantae; phylum Streptophyta; class Magnoliopsida; order Poales; family Poaceae; genus Eleusine; species Eleusine indica. The sequence continues at coordinate 4,171,441 of CM059497.1, read as the reverse complement.
GACCGTCAATATATGCTCGAGAAAAATTCATTTTCTCAAGCTTGAAACCCCGAAAATTCATTGAGAAAAAAACATTCGTAAGGAGGTAAGAATCTGTAGCAAAAATGATCACCAAGGTACCTAGCACTGATTGTTACTGGCATTTTCACCAAGTTGTTGAAGTGCAAAACATGACTCCAAACATTTGGAGTCTACTGTATTAAGCTAAGTTCCTACAGACGATTATTCCAGTTCCTATTCACAGCACATGTTCATGTCTCATGCTCATTTCTGGTTTTTCTGTTTCCCGTGCAAAAAGAATCAGTTACGTCGCAGCAAAACTGACAAAAAGATCGTTGGTCAATGTCAAATTCTTTCCTATCTAAAACTTATGAAGAAAGCTACGCCTAAAACAAAATTGTGCTCCTTTGATGTGATCTACAGCTACAGTCACTCGTAATCAGGCTTCAGCACCCACATAGCACCGTTTGCACCTCTTTGCAACGTCGCTATTTCCTTCAGCAGATTCTTGAACAGCAGCATATCTTTCGACAGTATGCGGCTCTTGAAATGTTCTGTTATGCTCGCCGAACTAGCAGAACCGCCATTCTGTTGTATGAAGGTGCACAACTGGCGGATTAGGACTTCAGGTTGCACAATCATGCTCCTGTTAGAAGAGCTAGAAGTGCGGCCGTTCCCCAATGGACTTGTTATCTGATTGGAAGTTGCTCCTAGATTGAGTTGTTGTTCAAGTGCATCTGAAGCAGCTCCCTCCCGTGTTCCACGAATCCTAGCCAAAAGTTCAGCAGAAGACAGAGCTTTGCCATTTAAAGCACCAACCTGAAGACTTTGGCCCCTTCTGCTTGAAGTTTCTGATGGCTGTGAAGAACTGATCAGCTGGCTATTGGTTGTTGAACCAAACTTTCTGCGAATCGAGGAGGGTGCCCCAGCAGCACCAGATCTTCCAGTCCATGTGGGGACGGAAAAACTGTCACGGCTTCGGAGCATCCGTGATTGGCGTAAAGCTTCAGCTGCCCTTTGTGCCACCTGTGAAGCTTCTGCTTCCAGACGCACCTTCTGATCATCATTGGCATTCATTATTGCATCATGATTGATAGCACTCTGAGAAAGTTGAAAAAAAAAAAGGTGTTGTTACATTTATGAACATGGAAAATAAAAGTACTAATTTTCCATAGAAACCAGAAAATATCGCTTACATGAATGCCCTGGGCAAAAAGGCTTTTCAAAATGTTGGATTCTTCATCTGCCTGGTCAGAACTTTGGTCCACTCTCCCATTTCCTCCACTGGATGGTTCGGATTCACTGGTAGCTGGTAGAGACGAAGCAACACGTACATGATCTTGTTGAGCTTCATTGGGAACCCCGATATTCACATCTTCAGACAATTGGCTGAAAATACTTGATGTTTCAGTTGAACCATTCCCATCATCATCTTGTAGCGTGAACAAATCTTTCATATCTCTGGCTTTAAAGAATCTCTTTTGCTGAGGATTTTTCAATACTTTGTTTGTGAGGAAATGCTTGTATATTTGTCGATGATAGACTTTCTCCTCTATTGTCCCACGTGTGATAAGTCTGTAAACTGTCACATCTTTTTTCTGCCCAATTCGCCAGGCTCGTTCCCTGGCCTATACTTCATGTAAGTTTAAGATCAGCATTAGTTAGATAAGGCTCCAGGTTCCATGAGGACTTAATGGTCTCAAAAACGAAATTACATACATGTCAACACTAAGGGACCAACAAAAAAGATGGAATTATGCATATAAATACCATCATTCAAAACCATCAACCTACAAAGTCATCCAGAATTCCATTGAAATATTTGCACCAATAGAGTAATGGCAATGCGTATATAAAAAAATGCTAAAAGATTATCAATATTGAGGGGAACAGGACATAGAATAAACTGCACCTGCATGTCTGTTGAAGGATTCCAGTCAGGGTCATATATGATAACTCTATTTGCACCAGTCAAATTAGTACCCAATCCTCCAACTTTTGTAGTCAGAATGAAAACAAATATTTCATCTGTGTTATTGAATTCATCAATCAGTGCCATTCTTTGCTTTGGAGGTGTAAGTCCATCCATTCTTCTGTATTGGTAGTCACGGGTCATGAGGAAGTTTTCCAAAATGTCAAGCATTTGTTGTGTCTGAGCAAAAATAAGAACACGGTGCCCTTGGTCCTTCCAGACTTTAAGGACTTGCTCAACAACTTTCATCTTTCCACTCCTTTCAGGATTCCCATAGTCGGGATTCTGTGCAGCATGTTCTCTCTCAAGTAGATCAGGATGATTGCATATCTTCCTTAGGACATCAATCCCATACAGGGAGTTTCTGTTGCCATCAAAAATTTGCTCCACCTCAGAGCTAGCAAGGAAAGCACGATAAGTAGCACGTTGCTCTTGAGTTAGACTGCAGAAAAGAACATGCTCTGTTTTCTTGGGAAGCTGTGCATTGACATCAGCTTTCATACGCCTAAGAAGATATGGCATGATCAGATCACGTAGGACAACAGCACATCTGTATGCTGTGGACACTTGCAATGGTGTTGCATTAGCATACCCACCAACAGTAATCGGAACAGAAAACTCAGTCTCAAATACAGGCAGCACACCAAGTTTTCCAGGGAACACGAAATCAAAAAGAGACCATAGTTCAGAAAGCTTATTTTGGATAGGTGCACCTGTCATTATTATCCTGTGTACAGTCTGCAATTGCTTGCACACCAGAGTTATCTCAGCATTGGGATTCCTTATACGGTGACCCTCATCCAGCACAGCATATCCCCATTCTATATCAAGCAGCTTCTCCCCCAATATTCTTAGCTGCTCATATGTGGTCAAAAGCAGACCTGATCCTGAATTTACAACACGTGAAATCAAGTCGTCCCACTTCTTAGCTGGCTTTGAGTGTATAACCTCTTCCTGATCACTATCCCAAGAAGCCTCACTGTCAGAATCACTATATGCCTTGCTTTTTCTACTTGAACCATTTGCAGAATCATGTAATATCTTTACTTTGAACTTTGGATACCACCTATTGGCCTCTCTTCGCCACTGTTGCAACAAGGTTACAGGACAAATGACAATGCTAGGTTTATACATGCCACTGTTATGCAAAGAACCAAGAAATGATAACACTTGAACAGTCTTTCCCAGTCCCATTTCATCTCCAATAATCCCACCTGCCCTCTGACAATGCAATTCCCAAAGCCATTGCACTCCAACCTTTTGGTAGTCGAATAGTTTTTCATAAATTGCGCCAGGTATTCTTAAACCACCTTCAAGGATAACAGGACCCAGCCCATCAGAATCTTCTGCTTCTTGATCTTCATCCTCAGAAACAGAAACCGATGTCCCTGTATCTCCAGCATCCTCATCTGTACAGAAAATGAGCATAATAAGTTCCACTGCCAGTGAATTCACTAAAATAACACAATTGGCTAAAGGAAATCCATCTCCATTTGCCATGTGTTAGAAATTAGAATAACACTAAAGCCTAGATGCTGTGAAGACACACCACATACCGTCCAATAACGATTCCTTCATTGAGTTGGCTTTAATCCATTTCTTCCCAGGCAACGGCCTCTTGGTCTTATTCCTTCTTCTCTTCCTTTCATGCTCTTCTGAACTGGGGGAAAGAGGACGTTTTAGAGGTCTTCCAAGCCTTTGAAATGGAGCAGTAGGTGCATCCAGTCTAGGTAGAGATTCTGCATCAAGTAATTTGGTCGTTGGGCGGCTTTCTGCAATTTGCTGCATCGACTGAGCAACTTTGGCAATCCTGGAAGCTTCCATAGCTTCTTCAGCTTGTTCAGCGGGATCATTTTGCCTATGAGAAGGTCCAGGTAGTTCAACACGCTTCTCAAAGCCCTTCAACTTGTGAAACGGTGTGAGTAAACCCTTCCTGACCAGTTCCTCCCTTTCCTACACCACAGTGTGACATTAGAAGAAGGCAAAAGATAACAAACAATGAGGGAAACAGAACCTTTACAGCTAGTAGCTCACAGTTTCCATAAATCCCGCAGAAGCCCCATCAAGCACTGCATCAAAGTCATCATCATCATTGTAAGTCTTGGTTTTCAGCCTAGGTGTTGACATCTTCTTATGCCCTACAGGAGGCTTTAGTGTCTTCGTCTTAGGCCTTGGCTCCTCTTCAACCAGCATGGCCAGCATTTTATCCTTCCTGTTCTCAGAGACACAAGGGGATGGATCAGACTGCAGTATCTCTTTCTGAATCTGAGCTTTAGCTTTCTTGAGGCTTTTAAGGCGCTCGGTAGCAAGCGCTTGCTGAAGGGCTCCTCCTTGAGGATCATCTTTAATGGTGTGATCAGGACGTTGGTTGTTATTATCCTGCGCATCACCACTGTCGGAGCTACCAATTTGTTTCCCAGCTGCATGCTTAGCTCGTTTAATGGTGGAGGCTACAGCATCAATTTCAAGCTGCACGGATCGCAGCCTCTGGTGCAGTTTGGCCTGAGCCTCATCTTCAGGCGTGGAATCACTCCTCTCGTGGCCATTGACTAATGTTCCTGATTCAACGTCCTTCGAGTCAGTTTGGGCCTGCACAGTCAAATTGGACACACAGTCACATCACCAGAATGTTAAGAATTACTCCAAGTTTGCTGGTGAGATTGAAGGAGAAAAGACAGTGGCTTGCCTGTGACAGGATTTTCTTCTCAATGTCCTCGATGTTCGCTGAGGTGACGCCAAGGCTGTGCAGCAAGCGCTGGTCGTCATCCTCTTCGTCCATGGCGTGGCGGGAAGGAGAAGCCTTGTTGCTTGGTGGCTTACACACAGCAGTGCGCGGTTCAATTGGAGCCCCCAAATTGCTGGACAATTTGTCCGGATCTGATTGAAAACAAGGCTAGCTATTTATCACGATTCAGGGAACCCAATGCACCGAATAATTTGTTCACGGAAACCAACGAAGCAAACTAGTCGGATAACTAACAACCTCTAGCACTCACCAGCAAGTACGGGGAAGAAGAAACAAATTAAACCCAAGACGGCGGCGACGGGTTTCCAGCCCACTGACTCCACTCCACCAGACGATCGGGGAAGGAGTGGGCCTTCGCGGCGGATTGCGGCGCGGGGGTGCGGCGAAGGGTCCGGCGCAGCGGGAGCGGCCGGCGGCGTTGGGGGCGCCCACCCGCGCTGCCTTTATCGCGGGGAGGAACCCGGCAGCGGCGGAGGTACTTGAGCCGCCTCCTTCCCGCACCGCCGAACTCGAGGCCCAATCCGGGCGTCCCTTCTCTCTCTCCGCGCGCGCGAGCACGATAGGGTAGGTTTCGTCTTCCCGGGGACGAAGGTCCCGAAGGCGGTGCGGGCGGGGAGAGGCCACGCCCAGTCGGAGTTGGTCTGTTGAATGAACCGCCCGAGCCGAAGCCGACGCGGCCAACGCCTGGCCAGGTCTCCTCGCGGGGCGTGACGGTTCGAGTTCAGGTGCGGTGCTGAGTACGATTGATCTGTCAGGGGCTCAACGCTCCCCCCTCGACAGTCAAAAGGTGACAAAAGACTAAAAAAAGGATAAAACACTTTTTTAAAAAATAAGTAAGAGATTACGGCTACATACTTCATGAGGTCAGCACTCAGCAGTAATTTTACAGTAACAATTTTGATAACATAAGAAGGCGCGGTGTTTGATTTTTTTTAAGTGAAATACGTCGCAAGTTTTTAAATTATTTAGGAATGATCATCTAATTCCATAAACTTTCAAAGTGACCATCTGAACCCTTAAACTATTTAGGAATGATCATCCCGGTCCATGAACTTTATAGTAATCTTATAGATTTATGATATATTTATTTTGTGTCAACTAGATCCTCATCGTCGTCGCTCATCCGCTCTCCAAACATGATGTTACTGTCAAACTGCTCTCTACGTGTGATGTCACCGTGGTACAATCGTACTGCAGACGAGCACTGCCCAGCCTACGCGACAATGTCAAGTAACAGAAGATGCACTTTGCTCGTCGTGGCCTTGCTCTCCTGAGTAAGGCCTATGTCTGTTGATCACGGGAATTCCCGTCTATCCGTCAGGCGGTGACGACGCGACGTGTCACGTGTGAAAGACACCATGAACGGAAGACAGACCGTCATCATAAGTATCGGGCAAGCCATCTTCGTGGTTAACGAGTAACGAGCGCGGGAATACGAGGCCGCGATGGGAACAACAAGGTCAGATAGATAAACAGGACTGCAATAGGTAGAGCGCAACTGCTACTAGCTGGTGTCGTCGTGGAGGTTCGGTGATCCTCACATTGTGCGACGGTAGCGACACACGTGTAGAGCTGATGGGTGATGACATTATAGACCTGGTTGATAAAATATAAATAGATCATGGATTTTGAGAGGTCATCTATAAAGTTCGTGAATCTGAATGATCATCTGATAATAGTTTAGCTTTAAATGATCACTTTAAAAGTTCATGAATTTATATGAGTATTCTTTAAAAATCTATGATGCATTTCACTCTATTTTTTATAAAAGAATGCAAAGCAGATTGTAATGTTACTGATCAGCTCTTAATTAACCTGAAATTCAAACCCATACTGCCACCACGAGCTTGGCTGGCTCCGCACACCATCCAGCGCTCAAACAGTATCCTTGCGAATCCTCAGTGTTGTCTCGTGTCTGGCAACTGGCATCGTGCCTCGCATTCTTAAGAGCCAGCTGCGGCTGCTGCTGCGACGACTCCGTCCAGATCGGCGGCGGCGACTCCAACCAGAAGGTCTAAGCGGGAGGGAGGCAGCAGCAATGGGGCACCCCTACGCGCCGGCGGAGCTGGAGCTCCCCGGATTCGTGCCCCTGCAGCTTTCGCAGGGCGAGATCCTCGTGACCTACATCGGCACCTCCCTGTTCGTCCTCGTCGCCGTCTGGCTCGTCTCTGGTACCCATACTCCATCGTCATGTATCCATCTCGTCCAACTTTTTCCTCTGATCTATCACTGTGGATACGCTTCCTGGAATCGAAATTGCAGTGTCCAGAGCTTGGGATCTTAGCTACTAGGTGCTCTCTTTGCTTTTACTGGAAATTATCATTCGACTAAGGTCCAAGATTGAAGGGGGTGGATGAGATTTGTGATTCAACATTGATTAGTCTTTCTGTATCATGCGTATACTTTGATTTGATATTCACGGCCTAGTAAAATTCTCAACTCATGAGTCATGACATGTGATTCCTTTCAGGAAGATGCGGCAGATTATCCAAGACCGACCGCCTGCTCATGTGCTGGTGGGCGTTCACCGGGTTGACCCACATACTCATCGAGGGGCCCTTCGTCTTCACCCCTAATTTCTTCATGAAGGAAAACCCCAATTTCTTCGATGAAGTTTGTAAGTTCTCTCAGGCTTCACCAGCTAGTATGCTATATTGCCATGGCTGTGCTGAAACTGAAATGACAGTGGCTGGGTTCTGCCTTTTCCAGGGAAAGAGTATAGCAAAGGGGACTCTAGGTATGTCGCCAGGGATGCCGCAACTGTGGCTGTCGAAGGGATTACCACTGTATTGGAAGGCCCTGCATCGCTACTTGCAGTGTATGTCTTCTCATCTTTGGGTTGACTTCCTTCTGAATAAGTATACTACTTGCTTACCGTCCATTGGGTGTCCTTTATAGTTATCTGTTGCTGATGAAATCCAATCAAACCTGGCTCTGCTAATGGTTTGGCATCATTCAGATTACTGATTGTACCTGGGATACCATATTATCATGTTGTAAATAAGACACATTCAGATTACTTTTTTGGTAGTATGTTAGGCCTAAATCTTCATGTCTGAGCATTCTGCTCCTGTTAATAGGCGGGAAACAGACTGTAATAATTAGAAATAGAAGAAATTATGAACAACTAGATCAGTATGTTCATGGATGTTGTTGATGAGTAGTTGGCCTGAAATGAACAGCTTGATGAGGATTTCAGTTGGATCTAGATGGGATTATTGTGACGATGGAAATAACCTACTTTTTACAGCAAAGCCATTGTGCGAACTGCCAGTGTGCTTTCTGAAATTGTGCATTTAACTCAAGCTCTATGATTTTGGTTTATATCATTATCCATTTATAAATCATATAAATTTATTGATCCATCTGCACAGTATTAGCTCCCAGAGATAGTATTATGTTCAACAGACTATAAGAATTAGATGTACAGTTTTTTCATTAATTACTTAATTATTGCCACTGCAAAGAATAATAAACCTGCTAATTTCAGTTGACTGAAAGTTTGGATAACTTTCAATCACCGTTTCGAGCCTTCGGATCTAGATCCAATGGTTTACAAAAAACAATTTTTTCTATAGTTTATACATCAACATATTTTTTTCTCCTCTTACTAATACATAGAATCCTATAAAAATAAAAACAGTACAAATCTAGTCCAACTTCAACTATTTTGTGAGTGACTGAAAGTTTTGGACACTTTCAATCACCTGAAAGGAAGGAAATATGATAATGGAGTGATACTACTATAGAGAATGCAGCGTGCTATAATGAGTGTATTGCACATGTCTAGGGAATCTCATCTTGGCCATTGTTTTAGCGGAGGTAGCAGTGGTGCTGTACAAACAGGAATATTCTTGTGTACTAGTAAAACGGCATCCAAAGCCAAAACATGTGCATGTTATATTACTTAGTGGGGGTTTTAGACTTCTAGTGCACAACCGATCTGATTATGTGATTTTGGAGTCATTTTACAGCTTTTAGTTTATCTCACAATAAGTTTTGCTTCTTGTAGCTATGCTATTGCATCCCGGAAGTCCTACAGCCATATTCTGCAGTTCGCTGTCTGTTTGGGTCAGCTCTACGGTTGCCTCGTTTACTTCATTACGGCCTACCTGGATGGCTTCAACTTCTGGGCCAGTTCATTCTACTTCTGGGCATACTTCATAGGTGCAAACAGCTCGTGGGTTGTGATTCCAACACTTATTGCCATAAGATCCTGGAAGAAGATATGCGCAGCTTTTCAAGCTCAAAAGATGAAGGCCAAATAAAAGCTGCTTTGGTCACAGCTTGATGGCAACTTAGACATGTACTATGGACAACACAATATCATTTGTTCTCGATTTCTTATTCTCATATGAATTGGAATTTCATGTACCTTTTGGTCATTGGTCAAACAAATTTTAATGCCAGAAAAATTAGTTTTTGTTTCCCATCAAAGCTTCTTTTTCCGTTGAAATATTTGCATCGCCACCATGGAATGCCTAGCAGGTCTTTGTATAACTATAGTATCATCTCAACTTCGCATGCCCTGTTTACTTCAACATCTATAATTCTGATGGTCGACTTGATTTTGATATGCCCATCATGCATGTATTTCTGTTGTGAACTGAACTTTTCACCTTGCAATATTCAGATTTCGGTTTTACAAGATGACATATAATGTCATTTGCTATGGATCCTCTACCTCCCAAAATGTTACTACCGTCTCAAGTACAATTGGTTGTCCTGATGTCTCTCAAATTACAGTGGGCATTCTTTTTAACAACAGTAAGACACAAATGTCTTACTAAGCAATAACAAAGATTACCACATGTCAAGATGACTATGGAAAGAGCACTAAAATGGGTTGTAGCTCATGTTGCAAACCAGATTAAAGTGGGCAAATACTCTGACAGTTGTTACAAAAAAAAAAAGGCCCAACCCCAATAAATAATCAATGATATAGAATACAAGAAATGCAAAAGTATCCCATAAATAACAAATGATATAGAATACAAGAAATGCAGAAGTATTATGTTTAACAACACAGGACAAGATGAAATTCTTGCAAAGTTGATGGCACTGAAACAGCTGGATATGACATGTTCTCAGTCATCAGCAATTATGCATCTGAACTCATACAAAGTTTTATTTATTTATTTATTTATTTACAAAGTGCAGTGGACACTCAAAGGATGTAGCAGTCCCCACATTTTCAGACTTATGCAGATTCATCAACTGATCAGGTGCCAAGTTCTCACCTGATGGTGGTTCCCCATATGTGAATTGAACCAGAAATTAGCACCTTAATTACCCCCACGTCATAATTTACAATTCAAAAGTTTCAGTCCATTTCTACTCTAGTCTGACTAGAATGTTACAACTGAGGAAGATTGAGCACCTAAGATATTGGGAATTGAATTCATTCCAAATTGTCCAAGTCCAATCATGATATGTTCCTAGAAAAAGCAACAAAAAAATATCCTCACAAGAGGCAATACAAAAAATGTCAGCCGGTAATGGCACACAACATCAGGCATCGCCAATCTAGATCTTGTAGTCTACCACTCGCGCTCTCCGAATATCCTCACTAGTCAGAACTCAGAACCTATTGATAATCATACAACAACAAAATCACCATACAAAGTGAATCATGGTGCACAGATTCAGAAGCAGGCAAGACCCTGCAGCGTGCACCACAGTTAGATCAATCATCTCTTCTCTCTTGGGCATAGATGTTGATTCCTCAATTCAGCACTCTAGCTCCAGTAACAAAATTGTCTCAACGCCACCGCTGACTAAGAACTAAGGGGCAAAACAAAAAACTGCAGTCATCCTTAAAGTGTAAGGGCTGCTTTGTCTGGAGTAACATGTTGGAGGACAGTGGCAATCAAAGGCTCATAATGGTCCGCACCGGCACCACACCATGCTGCAATGAAAGATTTACAGTCTACTTAAGTGTGGATGCAAAGCAGAAGAAAAACACAGGAATAAAGACTGATGTATGTTTTGCAGTCTATAATGAAAGATTTACAGTCTACTTAAGAGCAAGATTCATAATTTGCAACGCACCAGTTCCCTTCATGAATAGAAAAATTGGTGGTTCACATATTTCTCCTCTAGGACGGTGCGGGAGGAAGAACACACAGTTGTCCTCATCAACCATTGCATCGGCTCCATGAGCTTGCACCTATGAATGTACAGGCAAAATGTTCTGATCAGATTGCAAAGTTTTATGGTGAGGTGTGATTGGGCAACATATCATATGTACACACTCATGACTTTACCACATAAACTTCTCTCTTGAACTCTGTTGCCAGGCACTCGATGGCAATATCATCACCAAATGCAGCTGCTCGACCATCCCTGTTCTCGTCGATTGTCAGTAAGCCCTCTTCTGTGTACTGCAGGGTGATAATGTCATGCTCATCATCAGCAGAACCAGAAATGGACATATACTTGGCCCAGCTATCTCCATTGTTTACAGCGATACACCTCTCCTTGTAGATGGTTTCTGCCGCAATTTCCCTGCGAGGAAGTGAACGACATAAATAAGCTATCTAAGCACATAATTTGATATGAGAAGGTCAGTTGCTAACTACTGTAGGTTGTCATGATTGTGCCGAGTACAATACACCTAAACTGATTAGTACAACATAAACTGAGATTCTGTGATTAAGATGTACAATTGTACCCGGGCCAAACACCTTGGTAATAAATAGAATTAACAGCCAGAAGCATCGACTTTGTCCAAGTTGCTCCCGTTTCATGGGCATTCATGCCACATCACATAAAAAGGATTCCATCCTTCCTTGACCATTTAATCAAGGATATAATACTAGGACAAGTCGTGAGGCGATGTCCTGCATCTCCATGATGCCACAAGATCGGATCAATAGGTGCTTGTGCATTTAGTAACATCAGAAACAGCTGAAGACCATAAATTGCTAAAATGTAAATTAGCTGGCATGTTTTATCTCAAGAACTAGAATATTTGGTGGGAAAGCTGGAGTCTTTTCTTTCTGCCGCGAAGGCAAAATAGCAACTGGATTCTATTCTTTCGCGAACGCAAGAAAGCGACATTGTACACGCGTCTGATTAGAATACGAGCAGAAATTGCAAAAGTAGAAAAAAGGCGAGGTCTTGAGATCTTGACATGTCAGAAAGAATAAAAGATTTGAGGCTGAGAAAGAGAGGCTAGATCTAGTACCTCTGGATGCCGATATCGACGAGCTCCTGGATGGCGGCGTCGAGCGCGTCGCGCTCGGCCTTGGGCGCGAGCACCTTGATCTCCTGCACGACGTGGACGCCCCACCCGGCCTTGAGATCCGGCGCGTAGAGGTGCCGCACGGCCGCGTCAACGGCGTCCCTGTCGCCGTCGCCGGCCGCGGCGTAGACCTCATTGAACCGGCGCACGGCGCGGTGCCTGAGCTCGCGCGCGTCAGCCTTGGCGGCGGCGGCCGTCCGCGCGGCGGTGAAGAGGCAGTTGCCGTCGGACTCGACCTCCCCGCCGTGGTCGAGGCGGAAGACCACGGGAGCCAGCGAGGCGTCGGCCTCGCCCGGGGTGGCCGAGGGCTTCCACACGACGCCCCGCTCCCAGATCCGGTTGAGGCGGCGGCGCTGCTGGTCCTCGAGCGCCCAGACGGCGTCCCAGCCGGTGGGCGAGGTGGAGGGCTCCGGCGCGGGCGCGGGGGCGGCCCAGGAGATGAGCGGCGTCGGCGGAACGGGCGCGGGGGACGGCGGCAGGGCCTCGGCGACGGCGGCGCCGGAGGGGTCGCAGAGGAGCTTGCCCATTTCCGCGTTGGATTAGGGTTTTCTCGCCGCTCGCTTTCCTCGCTGCTTCTCTCTCTTGTCTTCTCCTTGTTAGGTGGCGCGCTGTTTTTCTCTCTATACTTTTTTCGGCTTCTTTCTGCGGTCAAGCGGTACGCCACGGACGAGGACGAGACGGCCGATGTGGTGGTGAGGAAAAAGGTAAAATAGCCGTTGGGGAAGAGGGGGAATGGGGTAGGTCGACACGTGGAGAACAGCGTGTGGTGGCGGTGATTGTGCGGCCGGCACCACGGTGGAAGTGACCGTTGCTGGCTGATCTGGTACTAACGTGGGAGCCAGCTGGACCACGATTTATTATTTGGCAATTGTTCTCCTTCTTTGGGAAATTTTCGATCGCCAATTTTTCTTCTGAGAAAAATTCACAACGTTGTTGCGGTTACACTTTTTATTTGGCATGGATTTACGGTAGAAGTACTAATATTTTCATAATAGTCACAAAAAAAACGAGAACATGATGTGAAATCTATTTTACCTTTTAGTTGAAGTGAATTTAATGTGTGCAAGGATGACACTTGTGAGTGTTTTTTGTCATTCCTGCACGGGTTACGTTACCAACTAGCGTTACTCATGCAATTTTTTTTTTCAATTTATTACGTAAAATTAATAATGCGTTATGAAAAATCTATTTTGCCTTTTGGACTAAAATGTGTTTCATATGGGTGAGAATTGCATGTGTGAATGCTTATTTGTTGGTAGCTCGCATACCACTAGCGTTATCAACTACCACTATTCGTGGGATCGGTGCTCGATTAATTATGCAAAATTAGTAGGGAGACAATCATTTTCGCAAAACGTGTTTCTTGGACCTCCACTACTTGCATGTGTGGCAATGCATTACATAAAAGGATAAAATGTTATGAAATCTATGTTGCCTTTTAGTAAAAGTCTGTTTATAAAAAGATTTGCAAAAAAATTTGAAAAATCTTTTGTAATTGTGTTTCTTCAAAAAAAATATATATAAATAATATCTCTCAAAAGTAAAAAATCACTAGAAAGTTCTTCATAAAATTTATGAAAAAAGACTTACCGCTAAGAAAATTATAGAAGGGTATACGATTGCGAGGGAAAACGTTCCAGAAGAAAACTAGTTGGCTGCGCACAGAAATTTTGAATGGTGCATGGTCCCTTTGAAATTTCCAGTTTCTCCGTGATTGGCGGACAAATGCGTTATAGTGGGCTTAGGATATGCAGAGGATCAATATGAAAAAGTACATTAAAACTGCTATTTCACATTTTTCACACGGCAATTTTGCATCAGAACTAAGCGATTATACTTTTACATATAGCTTGAAGTGAGAGATACTTTTCAGACAGCACTCTGTCAAAACCATGTACTACACACTGCTACCTGTTCTATGAACATTCTCAGTAACTATCAGTAAAAACACGAGAAAAACTAACACTATCCTATTTCCAGGACACTGAGCAGAACAAAAGGGGCTCCGATGAGTGGAAATGTGAGAGTTGCTGCCACTCTGCGCTTATTCGAGCACACCAAGAAACACACAAAAAAGGATGTTACTTCTGTACGATGATGTCTTTGCAGCTATTATCTTCTGCAGAACCATTCAAATCTGGGTACAGCAATTCGTCGTCCGCTGAAATCACAGAGAAACAATTGATAATATAGCATCAGCATTTGCCATTTGGTAATAAGAACAATGACACACACAGTAAATTTCTGTTGAACATTTGTTATATACTGGGTGGAAAAAATCCCAGAGTTATGCTGCTCACCTGGCGTCCCGTGGTAGACGACGACGAGGTCGATGGGGTTGTTGCCGATGGGCAGGTCGATGAGCAGCGGGGTGAGCTGGCCGTAGCACCCCGCCCGGACGCAGAGCGTGGTGCGGGTCACGTCCCTGCTGACGCCCATGCAGCACGCCAGCGTGAGCCGCAGCTGCATCAGGTTGTGCGTGTGCAGCTGCATCGTCCGCCACTCTTGCTCGCTGACGCTGCCGTCCGCGTCGACGACTCGCGCGTACCGGATCTCCCGAGCCACCTCGCTCTCCGTCGGCGGAGACCGCCGCAGATGCTTCATCTGTTCATCATCGTCGCATAGTATGCAGCAGCAGCAACTTACTTAGTGTCAGAACCCAACCAAACCATTATTAATTGCAGTGGAAGGAATAAGGAAGGATCACAATATAATCACCCACCTGGCAGATCGGGTCGAGAATGCAGGGCCGCGTCATCCGGATAGGCACGTCCTCGACGTCCCACTGCATCATCGAGCTTCCATTATCGCCGGCGGCGGTGACGGCCCGCCGCCACCGGAGGTACCGGCCGTTGGCGCGGAGGTAGCGGCCGGTGCCGCTGCGGACGACGAAGGCGCCTTGCCGCGGGACGGCCTGCCACAGCGTCCCCGGCGGCGGCGGGCTGCAGAACAGGTCCGCCTGGGCCGCGACGACGCCGTGGGCCGGGCCGGTGCCCGCCTGCAGGTCGCTGGCGACCAGGTAGCGGCCGTACGCGCCGCGGAGGAGCACGAACGGCGGCCCGTCGACGCCGGCGGGCTCCACGGCCCACACCGCGTTGTGCACGCCGCGCTGGCCCGACAGGCACACGTGCCGCCCGTCCACGTCGGCGGCCAGGTACTTGCCCCGCCGCGCGCGGCAGCGAAGCCGCACGAACCGCGCGCCGTTGAACTCTGCTGCCTCCTCCATTGCCGCGGCCGGTTTCCGGAGCGGTGTGCGTGGCCATGGATGGCGCCATCTACTACACGAGATTTCTTTCGGTGGCCCGCGCAAGCAGCTATAGTCTGCTATATTTAGAAGCCGCGTTTATGTTCTCTAATCTTATTTGCAGCAGCCTTCTAGAGAACCGTACTACTAGTTTTTCTCCACTTGTAAAATTCAGTGCCATTTGGACTGTAATAACTGATAATAGTATACATCAACATATATTCAGTTTGATCTTCCGTGCAGAACAGTTCGTTAAAAAAGAAAAACAATGTTGCACCATCGATGATTCTCCGGCCGGCCATCCATCACCAATTCACCATGGCCATTTATTCAGTTTGATCTTCATTTGAAACAGATGATTGTTAGTTTGGGTCCATGGAGGACTGGATGTCTGGGGCGTACCACCCGAGCTCCTGCGAGATGGCGGCGATCCTCTGCTTCTGGCCCTTGGAGTCACCGACGGCGGTGGTGAAAGGGTACACGAAGGTGACCTTGGTGGCCAGGCACCGGTACGCCACCACGCCGGCGTCTTTCTTCACCAGGAACTCCATCACGTCGCGGCCCACCCCGCCGTCCATCTCCACCTCCATGTAATGACCTGGATTCGTGCATGTCCGATCAGTTTGTTAAGGTTAATGAAGAAATGGAGGGAGTTGTGTGTGTGTTCATCTGGAGACAGGTGGGGAGTAAAGACGAACCGTAAGGTGTGTCTTCGTCAACCCTGAAGCTCACGTTCTGCTGCGTCTTCTCGATAGCTTGCCGCAACGACTGTGTGCGATCAAAACAATCCAATTAGAATTGAAAAACTTAAACACATATTTTGTGTTGTTGATGGCCTCTCCAAATAAGATTGACAGCAGTTTAGGTGGCTAACGATGATGGCCTTGTCCCCGGCGGATGACTCGGGTATGAGCAGCGGGGAGGCGAAGGAGGACGACGACCCCATCGGGTTGGTGGACACGCACCCCGGATTGGTGGACGGGCACGGCCTAATCTTCCTGCAGCATCCAGCACCACCGATCAGGATCCAATCCAATTCAATTGCAGTATCCAATCGAAGTAGCGTCGATTGATCATACTCATATATGCAAAGATCAAAAAGAAGAAGAACAAGAAGAAGACGGCGACGCACCCGAGCTTGTCGAGGCCGAGCAGCAGCTTCTGGGACTCGGCGTAGGGAGTGGGCGCGAAGGGCTTCCCCTGCTGCAGGGGAGGCGTCGCGCCGCGCACGAACGGGTTGGCCTGCGCGGCTGGGCCGGCGCCGCAGACGAGCGCCGCGGCGAGCGCCACCGCCGGCGCGACGGAGGAGAGGAGGTGCACTGGCCCTCTTGCCGGAGCCGCCGTTGCTGGAGGCGGCGATGGACCCATTTCTTCTGCCGGGCTCTTGTCGCCGTTCACGTGACATCGCGGCTGTCCGCCACTCAATCGGAGTGGATGGTTATTGGTACCAGTGGCGCGATTCGATGGGCCGGGTTGGGCCTCCGTGTGTCGTCCTGTGGGCCGGCCAGAAACCAAGCGCACGTGCGTGTGGATGGCATCGATGAAGGAAAAGCCTACTATTAAACTCAGAGGTAGATAAGGCCCTCCTGCTATGGTCGGCACAAGCGATCAAGGGTTCAAGGGCAGAGCCAGCTCAGGCGACCGACTCGAACGGTGTCATCTTGCATTTTCGCCGCTCGTGACCTTCAGCAATCGGTATTGCGAGTGAACTTGAGCTCGTCCTCAACCGACTTCCTCAGCTACTCAGCTTTGTGCGATGTGACACCTGCGTCACGTTAATAGTTTTTCGAGGATGAGAGATCTTAATCTGGGCGATGATTCGCGGGGCTGACACAGTCATGTCCACGCGCGCGCGCGCGCGCACACACACACACACACGACAAAAGACGCGGCACAAGGCCAGTCTCTCAGGCACTCCAGTACACTCCACTGGGCGGAGGGGCCAGCCCGGTTCACAGGCGTTTGGACGCATCCATGGCCGCCGAACCAAAGAAAGGAAGCGGCGCGGATGCCGCCAAACGGTGCCAGCCCACGCCCCCAGCGGGCTCTTCCGCCTTCCACTACTTGCACGACACCATACCCGCCATTTCGTCGAACACCGGCCAGCCAACCATGGCGCACAGATCGCCTTCGTCTCGCCAACGCCGGCACCTCCTCCTCCTCCCGATCCTCCTCGCTGTGCTCGCCACCGCCGCGGCGGCGGGGAACGATGGCAAGCCGAGCCCAATAAAGAACGTGGTGGTGCTGGCGCTGGAGAACCGGTCGTTCGACCACATGCTGGGCTGGACGCGCCGCCTTCTGGGCCTCCCCGTGGACGGGCTCACGGGCTCCGAATGCAACCCCAACTCCACCTCCACCATCTGCGTCTCCGCCGACGCCGACCTTGTGGTCCCCGACGACCCGGGCCACTCCTTCGAGGACGTCCTGGAGCAGGTCTTCGGCAACCTCTCCTCCTCCTCCTCCTCCACGATGCAACCCTCCATGTCGGGCTTCGTCCGCAGCGCGCTCTCGGTGAACGCCCTCCTCTCCTCCGCCGTGATGCGGGCCTTCCGCCCGGCCCTGCTCCCGTCCTTCTCGGCCCTGGCCCCCTCCTTCGCCGTCTTCGACCGCTGGTTCTCCTCCATCCCGGGGCCCACCCAGCCCAACCGCCTCTTCCTCTACTCCGCCACCTCCCGCGGCGCCACGGCCCACGACAAGCTCTCCCTCCTCGCGGGCTACCCGCAGCGCACCATCTTCGACTCCCTCACGGAATCCGGCCTCGACTTCCGCGTCTACTTCAAGACCATCCCCACCGTGCTCTTCTACCGCCGCCTGCGGTCCCTCCGCCACGCTGCGGCGGGGCGCTTCCGCCGCTACGACTCGGCCTTCCTGGCCCACGCGCGGCGGGGCGACCTCCCGGCCCTCTCCGTCATCGAGCCCAGGTACTTCGACCTCCCCGGGGCCCGAGCCGACGACGACCACCCGGCCCACGACGTCGCCAACGGCCAGCGACTCGTCAAGGAGGTCTACGAGGCGCTGCGGGCCGGCCCGCAGTGGAACCAGACCCTGCTCGTCGTCACCTACGACGAGCACGGAGGGTTCTACGACCACGTCGCCACGCCCACCGCCGGCGTGCCCAGCCCCGACGGGATCAGGGGCCCGCCGCCGTTCTTCTTCAAGTTCGACCGACTAGGCGTCAGGGTGCCCACCATCATGGTCTCGCCGTGGATCAACAAGGGGACGGTCGTCGGGCGGGCCGATGGGCCCACGGAGACATCCGAGTACGAGCACTCGTCCATCCCGGCCACCATCAAGAAGATCTTCAACCTCTCGTCGGATTTCCTCACCAAGAGGGACGCCTGGGCCGGCACGTTCGAGCACATCTTCACGGAGCTCGACGAACCAAGAACAGATTGCCCAGGTGTTTATCGATTTGATTCGATTGAAGAAACCATACGGTTTAGTAACTAATTTGTTATCCTTTATTGCTACGTATTTCAGAGACGTTGCCAGAAATCCCATTTGAGAGACCAACCCCGCCAAAGGAAAACGGCTGGCTCTCGGACTTCCAGCGGGAGCTCGTCGAGCTCGCGAGCTTCCTCAACGGCGACTACATGCTCACGAGCCTCGCGCAGGAGACCCAGCGGAAGAACATGACAGTGAAGCAGGCCGACGCGTACGTGCGGCGAGCCATCACGAGTTTTCTGCAGGCGAGCAAGCAGGCCAAACGGCTCGGCGCCAACGATTCTGCAATCGTTACCATGAGATCGTCCCTCACAAGTAAGACCTCCAGTTCGACCCCATGATGGAAATGGACACTGCTTATATATAGATAGTTAACACAATCTGAAAATGTTCTGAAATGTTAGTATAACCGAATAGTAGAGCCTTTATACATATGTTTTGTAGTTATTGTTTTGACCCTTGTTACAAACGTATAGCACGGTCTAAAAGCTTGAAATGTACTACATTAATACAGTTGTGCTTCATGTTCAAAAAATTTTGTTGAAGAGGAACATATGGAGTATGATGACGTACTACAGGCGAAATGCCTGTGGTGCTTTGTTTCTTCTGTTGTTTGTTGGCTTCGTTCTGACGGTTTTGTTCCTTTTGTCTTAGACATGATGGGAGGGACGAATTTTTTATTGCATTTCCATGTGCATCTTTCACTGCATTAGATCCCATCTGAATTATCCAATTCAAAAAAAAAAAAAAAAGATCCGATCTGATTTATCATGTTTCAGCCTTGTCTCTCGATGGAGTCCGTATGGTTTCTATGGACCAAATAGCCAGCCCACTGGGCTTTTGATATCTCAAGGGATTTTTCAGGCCCACTTTCGGAAAGAAAGCCTATTTAGCTAGAGTCGAAATCAGTAGGTTCTCATTGCGCTTGCTTTCCTGATTTTGAGGGCTCAACCCAACCAACACTCCCATGTTTGTCGAGGAACCAACCTGCCTTTTGGAGCAAACGCAAAGAATCTTCCTGTGTTTGTTTAGTCACCTTCATCCTGTTCATCACGGTGGTTGTTTGCTATTGCTAATCGACAATATCTACTAGCAGTTGGACATGGCGTGCAATTGCGTTTCACTTTCTAGGAAGAGGCATGGATCCTACCACCGTCCTTTTAAGTGTAAATGAAGCAGGCAGCAGTCTATTTTTGACCTATATAAACCACAGGTCAAATCTGAAATCCCCCTCACTTTAGGATTTGGCTTTGCACTCGAAACGTCTCCCTCTCTCCTTCCCCTTCGGCTGACGCGGACGTTCCACTTGCTCGGTGGTGTCTGAAATATGAAATCCATGGGCGAATAGGTAATCTTCAGCGTGGCCAAGGGCCAAGGTTATGATATTTATCCATGTAGACATCATCTGCAACCGTGATGTCAACATAAGTATACCTGATCAACAACATTGCCTTCAGCTTTCATGGATCCTTTCGTCAATTAGTGGAGTAATCAAGACATGATTCCACAAAAGGACGTCGCTGGCTGGCACTAAGAAATAAGAACGATTTCAGTTTTAAGAACTAAGAAGGAGCTTCAGTTCAGGTAGTCGCTGTATTCTCTCTCTTTGTGAGGTTTAACAGCAACATGCATCTGTTAGAACTTTTTTTTAAAAACGTACTGTATCTATTAGTAGAACTTTGGTTCATCACTGCTACTGGTAATAGTACTATTTAATAATGGATAGACAGTCCTGCACATTCCCATCGGCAGCCCGAGATGTTGGATTAGACTGCAGAGCAACCGGGACTAGTCCTCAGACCTCAACTATACGTAGTGTCTAGGCCTCTAAGGTGCCGCACCTGCTCTCCACTTTCAACCATTGGGACTGAAATGAAGAGCTTCAAATGCTCAACCCAACGCTCCCAAGTTTGTCGAGGAACCGACCTGCCTTTGGTGCAATGAATCTTCTGGTGTTTGTTTAGTCACCTCATCGTGTTCATCACGGTTGGTGTGTGCTAATCGACAGACAGTAGTACTCACGTGATGTGCCATTGCTTTTCACTTTCTAGGAAGAGGCATGGATCCTACTACCACCATCCTCTGCTTCACAATTGACTAGTGTCTTTTTATATACGTGCAATAAAGCAGGCAACAGTCAATTTTGGACCTGCAAAATTCCCCTCACTTTCGGATTTGGCTTTGCAATCGAAACGTCTTTCTCCTCCTCTCTCATTCAGCTGACGCAGACATCGTACTTGCTCGGTGGTGTCCGAAATCTGGAATGGGGGAATAGGCTTATATCGTTGATCTTTATTGCAATCCGGTAATCTTCGGAGACCAGGTTATGATTTTTATTTATGTTGACGTCATCCGCAATCGGTTGATGTTAACATAAATATCTATACATCCCGATCCACATGGTTTTCAGCTCTCATGGCTCCGTTGACGAATTAGTAGTATAATCAATGTATGATTCCATCAAAAGCATGCCTTTGAGGATCGCTGGCCGGCACTAAGAATGCTTTCAGTTGGAAGTGAGATTTCATTAAGAAGGAGCTTCAGTTTAGGTAGCCACTGACCCACTGTCCTCTCACTTTGTGAGGTTTGGCAGCAACAGGTAGCTATTGGAAGGATTTTTTTTTTTGAAGAAGGGATCAAATTTCATTAAATTACAACCTCTTTTACAACTGAGACCTCAACATAAAATAAAATTATATTGAAGCACATCACTAGGTCTCTAACCTTCATCTTTCCCACATCCGGCGATATCAACTGCTTTAGAAAACTCCATCGTCATGAAACTTCACTAGATCCGGGCTCGAGGATCACAAATCCCACCAACAGAAGACTCCACATACGTGGAAACCATAAAACATGCGTAATATGCTCAACCACTATGGGAAGTAACAGACGCCGAAAGCACATCGGCCATATCTTCTGTAGGTTGAAACGACCATAAGATCCATCAACGACCGGAAGGGTAGATCCATCACCGTCAGTAGAACTAGCAGCCGGAAGAACGATTCTACCAAAGGAAAAAATAGATCCAATTCATTCTAAAAGAGAACTAGGTCAACATACCTCGATTTCTCTATGAAAAACATGCCGCCTTTCAAGAAAGTGACACATCCTCATGGAAAAATCCAGTACGAAATAGAAATACAGATCAAAGATATCAAATAGATAATCTAAATCTTAATCTAATTATTTGAGGAAAGAAAAAATATTAAAAAAAACTAAAGCAAAGTAGAAGATATACTTACAGAGGGTGGACCCCCGCTCCTCCTTGCCACCGGCGTGAAGACCGGGGGCGAGAAGAAACGGGGGCCAGAGGCTGTGGCGGCGGCGGCGGTAACCTAGCTGCGCAGGAACGCGAGCGGTCAGATCATGTTCTCGTGCTCTCTTTTTTAGAATTGTGGTTGGTCGTTGCTACTGGATTAAATTGCAGCCCACAGTTCCATCAACAGTCCGAGACGTTGGATTAGATGGCAGAGCAAGAAGAACAAGTCCTCAACGCCATTGTAGCGTGCCGCACCTGCTCCACAGACCGCAGTCCTGCACTTGTACTTTCGGCCATGGACGACGCCAGGGCAGCTGGCAATCCTTTCAACATGGGATGTACGGTAGAGCCCATCTTGATCTTGCACGTACTTATGCCAGTATTACTGGACTTTTCGGCGCCACATAAATGAACTGTAACTGCAGTGTTTCCTGATGAACAAAGTGTCCTCTACGTAACATGTGGATCACGCCTAGTACTAATACTGATCTGAAGAATCATGTGTGGTATATGTGAAAGTGTGCAGTCATGCAGTAACTTGTAAAAAAAATATGAGTTTAGTTGAAACACTTAGCATGCACGAGTTTTGTTTTCTGAAACCATGTGCATGACAGCTCTGCCTCAACCTCTCTTGGACGGTAGGGCATGCACCTACATATAACACTGCATAAAGGCAACTGCACTTGCCACCTAGCAAGGCAAGATAGAGAGCAGGGCACGTATATACCACCGGAGCCAACAATATATTCTTGAACCCAAGAGAAGATAACTGGTTGAGGACTTGAGATACCAGCACCCTCATTTCGCTCACGAAGAAGAGGAGTGAAGAACTGAAGATGCAGGACTGGGCGCCGGTGATCATCTCGCTCGTGCTCTTCATCCTCCTGTCGCCGGGCCTTCTCTTCCAGCTCCCTGGCAAGGGCCGGATCATCGAGTTCGGCAACTTCCAGACCAGCGCGGTCGCCATCCTCGTCCACGCCGTCCTCTTCTTCACCTTGGCCTCCATCCTCCTCATCGCCGTCGGCGTGCACATCTACCTCGGGTCGTAGCTGCATGTCCTGATGATCGGCTGTATTTACATGTATCAGCACCTGTTGTTTCTGATGTTTTCCGCATGAGTTGAGTTCTTTTGCTTAGGTGTTGCCCTTGCACATTGATTAATTTGTTGCTGAGAGAGTGAGCTAATTAGAGCCTTTATCCACAGTGTTGTATGGCATCGCCTAATTAAGAACTACCTTCTTGCTCTGCTTCTAAACAGATTCTATGTGAATTGTTCGTTTCCCTTCTTATTTTGTACCTGTCCCTACACTAATAGTATATGACTTCAGCTTATCTCTGTATTTACATGAAGCTTTGAGATAAAACAATAACTAAATGATGGTGAATGTTTCTAAAGCGATGTAGTTTTATAGCGTAATTTTAAAATCAATATTTACTCGTAAAAATGCTCGAGCCCATGCGATGGAGTTTGGTGCTGGGTCGCAACGAATGAAGGATGTGACTGCCTGACCGGTGGTGTAGGAAAGCAACAAACCCAATTGATATGCAAAGATCAATCAAGATAGGCAGTGCACATCATGCAACCATTCATTCATGTGGATTGGTGGGCACGTACGCCATGCCTTGCCACTCCCTGAAAGACAACCTATAGCTAGTATTTTGCAATTCAATTGGCATCAATAATCCGTGAGATGAGATGCATGTGGACGCTAGCAGCTTCTGCTGCTCACCCCACACGGCCGAACCTGATATGACCTTTTATTTTCATTTTTATTTTGGCGAGCAACAACCTGACGTGACCTCGGCAAGCAGTACGTTTGGTTTCAATTCACGTGCACGTATAAAATGGTATTCTATTGATGGCCATTTGCTCTACATATGATTGGCATACCGCTGGTGCCGTGGTGCTTTCTGCATTTTGTTCAGGCCTAACTGTTTGCTTCTCTGAACGGATCAATTCTTAATTTTGGACTTTCATAATAGTTTTCCTTGTCTTCATTCGCTTGTCATGTTGCCGGCTCATCTCATGCTGCGGCAACTTTAGAATTTCTTTTTCTTTTTATGAAACTCAACTTTAGAACTTTAGAACTTTAGAAGGCAGCTTCAGAGATCGAGCAGCCGTGCGCATTATCTGTCAAAAGTGAGGTGGTTGGAGGCTTTTGTATGTCAAAGCTAGCGGCTACCGGTTTTAAGCCTCAACTGTACCACGTACTGCGGACAGGCCAGTGGCCTGGTGGCAAAAAGCACAAGGGAGTGTTGAGCCGGCGGGGGTTCGATCCCCCGTCCCGCACAAGCCTCCAAAGAAGGCACCGTATTTCTAAAAAAAAAAAACTGTACCACGTACAGTGCTGTCACTGGCGAAACGAGCAGAAAATTGTGCATAAACTGTGCTTGTTATGGCGCTGCCAATGTTGACGAGGAAATTATCAAAAAAAATTAATAAAAATCAAATGTTGACGAGGAACAGAGAGAGCGACCGGCTTCAACACCGCACGTCAGAGGCACTGTCTCAGCTGACGCGTATATACTGTGCGCCGAGACATATGGCGCTCTCTTTTGTTCAGAAACTGATCGAGCTGCTTACGCTGTAGTACTCGACTAGTATTAGCTCACGCACCGCAAACTTTGTGTGTTCGATGGAAAGATCAAGCCGCGGCGCCGAGATTATTGTACAAGTGAAGCCACCACTCCTGAGTCTTCAGTAGTTCAGTGACCGAAAACATTAGTATGATGTCGTGAGCGGCACCTCGGGGTCTCAGAAGCCGCAGCCATGGACGCATCGATCTGTAACTTTGTCTGTTCAATACTCAATTGGTGCTGCACCGGCCTGGGTTATTTCCGCTTAACACGTGTAATAAGTTGCCCAGGTAATGGCAAGTAAGAGCATCCAAACTGCCGTCTAAGTACGCATTAGTTAAACTTGTTAGTGTCATCTTGTGCCTTAGCTTCTTTCACAGAGTAGCCGGGTCGAGGACCTGGTTGGAGCCGGCCGGCCGGGCAAATGTTACATATATATAGACACTGTGATCTGGAACTTAATTGCAGCACTAATCGTATCCAGTTGATCTGAAGAATCACTGCTAGTGGTTACTGCTAGTTTGGGAGAGGAGGCGAATTGTGAGCAGGGGAAGAAGGGTTGGTTTATAGATGGCGGACTGGGGTCCCGTGCTGATCGCGGTGCTCTTCTTCATAGTGCTCACGCCGGGACTGCTGATCCAGATCCCAGGGAACAACGGACGGTTTGCAGAGCTCCACAGCATGCGCACCAGTGGCGCCGCCATCTTCGTCCACACACTCCTCTTCTTTGGTTTCTGTGCCATCTTCATGATCGCCGTCGGTGTACACATCTATTCTGGCTAATAGCTGGTCAAGCCACATCTATTCTCATCGGCGCACACATCTCTGCTAGAGTTTAGTTTTTGACATGCTATGGAAAAAATTAGATAGTTTTCATGTCATGCTCGAGATGTTATTAGGCAGTATTAGTAGTATCTGCACACATGTAGTAATTGAGTTGTTCCCATGGATTGAGTTGTATGGTAAAATCAGAATGCTATAATGACTGATACACTGCTGCTAGCCGCAAACCAAAGAGAACATCATCCTTTTTTTTTTAATCTTGCTGCTCTGTGTGATTGAAGTGGAGTAACTACACAAAAGGAAGCTATAATTTTCCCTCTTTAAATTTTATCTATCGATCTCGAAGTCAATAAAAGGCAAAATAAGTTTACAAAGACAGAACTTAAGTTTCTGCGTTTTGTTTATATGGATGTGTGTCCAACTTCCTCGTCCGAAAATGGGTTGTCATTTTGGACTCAAGCACAAGAGTTAAGGGTTCGAGTAAATACCACAATTAGGGGAATACTAAGGTTTTGTTTAAATCCATAAGACTAATTTTTAACTGGCTAATTTTTGTCACTAGTTCATCAAATTTAAAGATTAATTATTAATTCAATGATGGACCAATTATTTTTCTGTTAGTAGGAGAATCTAACTAATAGGAACTAAAAGATGCAACAAATTACAAAATGATGTAATATCCCTATGTCTTTCGATCCTCCCCTCCCCCCCCCCCCCCCCCCTAAATTTAGTCAAGGCCACTATTTATAGAGAGGAGCAGACATAAATGCCAAAAAACCGCCTATGGCAGCCTGGAAAATGGTCTATAAACCTAAGATCAAAGGTTGTTTAAGAGTAATCAAGCTGAGAACTCACGACAATGTCTTATTGATGAAAATTTTACACAAATTATATGATAGAGCTGATCTCTCGTGGGTGCACCTAATCTGGAATATGTACTATCCTAATGGAATCACCTCTTGTCAACCTAATAAAGGCTCTTTCTGGTGGCGCAATATGGTTAGGTTACTAACGGCATATAAAGGCTCATCGCAGGCACATCTTAGAGATGGCAAGACTATTCTATTCTGGGAAGATCTTTAGAATGGCAGGGTACTAAAATTGGAATTCCCTCACTTATACTCTTATTATACCCTAAATGAGAAATTGACTGTCCACACTGCTATCCAAGCAGTCCAACTTGCAGTTGCAGGACTATTTCAATTGCCCATTTCCCAAGAAACTTATCAAGAGTTTTGTGAGATGGAAATATTTATGCAAGGCTTGCAAATGACAAACACAAGGGCCAACTGGACCTATATCTGGGGGAATGGGCAATACTCCTCTGCAAAGGTCTATAAATAAACATATTATGGGAAGTGACTCAGTTCATCCCGCCTTTAGATGGCTATGAAAGTCCTCATGCCAGCAAAAACACAAGGTGTTCTTCTGGTTGCTAATCAAAAATAAAATAAACACAAGAGGATTGCTAAGAAGGAAAAATATAGAACTACAATCATACAATTGTGAACTATGTATCATACAAAGAAAAGAAACCCTCAGGCATCTCTTCCTAAAATGCAACTTTGCCAGGAGATGTTGGAATACAATTGGTATTAACTTTCCTACCCATATATAACCTCTCCAAGTTATCAAACGTATCAAAATGCAACTTAAAGTCCCTTTCTACATGGAAGTGATCATAATAATCATGACCTGATGTATTTGGATGCAAAGAAATAACTGGCTCTTTAGAGACAAGGATCCAACTACGGAGGGTTGCAAAGAATATTTCAAAGAAAAATTTGCACTAATTATCCAGAGAGCAAAAGAAAGTTACAACCAAAAAATTCAACAATGGTGAAAGGATCTTGATGTCGCCTAGAGGGGGGGGGGGTGAATAGGCGATTCTAAAATTTATCTGCAAAAATTCAATTTCACAAAAACTGACTAATACTAGCAGTGTAGATACTCGTACCGATAGTGCCGATAGCACTTAGGGCAGACAGAATAATTTTACGAATAATTGAATCTATGTAGTTCTAGACAATTTTACTTGTATTAAAAGCAAGTAAATAATACTAACAAGTATTCTAAAGTGATAGAATCAACTATAAACAATCATACAAGTAGATCGAGTCAAATACAAGTTTAAACAATAAATGACAAGTATGAAACCTAGAAGCACAAAAGAAACCAACGGAGACACAAATTTGTTTATCGAAGTTCGGACTCCTCAAATGAGTCTTACGTCTCCATTGAGGGGCTCGGTCATACTTGAGCCGGGTCTCTTTCAACCCTTTTTCTCGAATTTCCATCTCTTAATTTCTTTCCTTTCGGAGGTCAATCGACACCTTCATAAACTTCCCGCGGCTCACCACAAACTTGTGAGCTCACCAGGCAACACCTTGCATCTGGGAGATGAATCTCCAAGAGCAACAAATGCCACAACGATTGCTTGCTTGCTCAAGTGCTCAACAATGGAGTTTTGCTCTTTCTCTCTCAATCTCTCACCCAATATCACTCACAAGGTATAGTACTAATCAATAGGGAGTGGAGAGATAATTTTTGGCTCAATTGGATACTTTTTTGATGTGGAACCGGCACCCCAACCGTTGGGAACGAAGGGGGCATAAATAGGAGAGACTAAAAAACTAGCCGTTTGGGCTCTGGACGCCCCGCATCGGCACTACCGATATCGTGATTGGCACTGCCGATAGGAGAGGATAAAAAACTAGCCGTTTGGGGCTCTGCACATCCCGCATCAGCACTGCCGATGAGGGAACCACAAAGGGCAAGAAAAAGACTTTTTTTGAGTTTCGGATCGGCACTGCTGATGCCCGGATCAGCACTGTTGACTGTAACAATTCAAACAGACAACCAATAAAGAAATGCCCATAACTTTTGACTCCGGAGACCGATTTAGATGATTTTGAACTCTACGAAAAGATAATTTAAAGGGCTATCTAACCCAGCTATTACCAAACTCCAAAATCACACATAGGTATGCTAAATACTCCTCCAAAGATTATTAGATCAATTTGAGCATCGAGACAAGAGCAAAGCCATCAAAGTTGCATCCCTCTTTATAGTACGATGTTCCTATACTCAATAGCAATTAGAAAATGTATGTAAAAAGGAACATTTTTATATCTTCTTCATTCTTATTTTTTAGGGTGGCCAACTCTATAATAAATTGATCATTTTGGATATTTATTTGATTAACCATCAATAAACATATATATCTAATATTATACCTTTGACTTGAGCAATGTCCATATGAGATGAACTTGATGTTCATCCACTTATAAAGTTTTACAACTTCCTATATTCAAGCCATTTGATCTTCTTTTTATATTGTATATTCACCTTTAGCTCTTTTATCAAATACACTCGTTATGACATATCAACATCATCTTTTTGTCCCGTTAAATAAGTGATGTGGATAATCCATAGCTTCACATGGTCTTCAACGATTCATCGCGCTAAGCCTTAACTCACTCTTTACCATTGCCTTTGGTTCTTCGGTGCCAAGCCTCTTGCTTTCCCTTCACCCTCGCACATGGTCCATCGCAGCCGAGTATTGCCTAACCTTCACCGCCTTTCCATGCAACACTACTTTGTATCCAACATCAACAATGTATCTACTTTATCAATTTGATCTCCAAGATGATATTTTCAAATTCATGACTTTTATCTTCTTGTAAATGGTCACTAGAAATCCATGTTCTATTAGTATAATAATATCCTTGCTTTGACCACCATCACTTATTAATATATATCAACTCATGGATTTCAACTAATACTTGTATTGATATTTTCATTTAATACCAAGTATTCACATAACCATTTTGACATCATCAACTATAAGAATGTCTAATTCTCCTTTATGAAGTGTCTTGATCTCCTTTATGTATACGTGTTGATTGTATTAATAATCAACACTACCATGAACACATATTGATCAATATCATTCCTTGTCAAGCATATTCATCATATAGCATGTTGATTATCGATATATAATCAATCAACCATCTTGTTAGGATCAAAGAATATGTTGTGCTTGACCTTCAAACATGTGATGTGCCTTCATCTTTAAGCACGGATATTGATTATGTCCACCAACACCTTTATCAACATATTGATCACCACCATCCTTTGTCAAGCATTTTTACCATATAATATGATAATTTCTAACATATGATTAATCAACTATCTTATAATGGATCCATAACCTTTATGAATATGTTATTTTTGACCTTTGCTTGATGCCGGAACATAACCTAACATTGAACTCATAAACTTATATAATAGATTAGTTCCAATATGCATTGTTATTTATGATCAAAACTCATCATTAATTTAAGGCTAGAGACCTAGACCTTTCAAATGGCTAGAGGATCTTTCCTAGTTTTAGTCTTATTTTGTTTGCTTTCTTTTCTTGCTTTTGTATTGTTGTAAATTTATAAACTCGTCTTTCTATATTATAATTATAATCAGTAGGCGGCAACCCTTCCTATTTCATAAAAAAATAGTCAAGGGTAAAATACCCTTTTCTCTACAATACAAACTAATAATTAGTCCAAACACCATACGAACACTCAACTAATTTTTAGCTGACTAATTGCCATAGAAAATTGTTAGTCTAGATTAATAATTAGTTTTCGTCCATCTAACTAGAGCATAACATGATATATTTACATCAACAAAAGGCCTATAAACATTAATATATTATTTTGCTCCATAACTCCAAATGAACAATTAGTACACATTTTATTGGTGCATGTGCCCCCATAGGAACATTTAGAATAACATATACTTTCATTCCATGAAACAATGTCTATTAGCAATTTTCATTCGGATGCTCCAGCACATATACTGTACTTTTTTTCATTGATCAAGGACTCAACCTGCTACATAGGGATATTGCAAAGATCTGCTGTTTCCTTCTTGTGCCCTTTCTCTATAATATGGCCTTTCATACAATGTCGCATCCATAATTACGTGTGACATTCAGGCACGACATCAAGTTCACCATATCATATGTCATAATCACCTGTCATTTGAGATTTTGAGGTAAAGCCTACAATAATTTTTATTTCTGTCACATAAATGCAAATTTATGGTATTTACCTAAACGAAAAGCTAGTGAACTTTTTTTTTGCAAGGGAAAAGCTAGAGAACTTTGACAAGGCGATTCTGCTCCCTTTCTTCTTGCACGGGTGTAAGGATCTAGGAGTCCAAGAGGGGGTGGGGGTTAATTAGACCCGTAATGTGGATTGTCAACTCAATCGAATTTTCACTAATTCTTCCATCTTGCTAATGACAAATCCTATGTAGTTCTACCGAGCCAAGACCCTAGCAATTCTAGTGATATGATGCAATGCAAGCAATGTCAAGTCAATTAATAAACAAACAAGCTCATGACAATCCTATCTCTACTTACACACAAGTGCAAAATTAAAGATGGTAAGTATCCAGTTGGAACCGGCCGACCGAGCAAATGTTACATATATAGACACCTATGATATAGAACTTAATTGCAACACTAATCATATCTAGTTGATCTAAAAAATCACCGCTGCTAGTTGCTGCTAGTTTTGGAGAGGAGAGACGAATTGCGAGCAGGGGAAGAAGAGTATTATAGATGGCGGACTGAGGCCCATGCTGATCGCAGTGTTCTTCTTCATAGTGCTCACGCCGAGGCTACTGATCCAGATCCCGGGCAACAATGGACGGTTCGCAGAGCTCCACAGCATGCGCACTAGCAGCGCCGCCATCTTCGTCCACACACTCCTCTTCTTTGATTTCTGGGCCATCTTCATGATCGCCGTCGGCGTACACATCTATTCTGACTAATAGCCGGTCAAGCCACATCTATTTCGACTGATAGCCATCGACGTACACATCTCTGCTAGAGTTGTTTTTGATATGCTATGAAAAAATAGGATAGTTTTCCTACCATGCTTGAGATGTTCATAGGCAGTACTAGTAGTATCTTTGAGATGGTAGTATGTTGAACAATTTCAGTATTTGAACTTGTCAAGTATCTGCACACATGTAGTAATTGAGTTGTTCCCACGGATTGAGTTGTATGGTAAAATCAGAAATGCCATAAAGACTGATACCCTTGCGGCTAGCCGCAAACCTTCATTTTTACATACTCTCTCTATCTTAAAATATAAACATTTGAATACTTAGTATAGATTCATAGCATCTCTAATAAATCTGGACAACATATTGCTATGAATCTAGACATCCTCTCTTATGGCTTAAAATACTTATATTTTAGGATAAACGAAGTATATTGCTTCTTCTGTGTGAAGTGGAGTAACTGCACGGAAGAAAGCTACAATTTGCCCTCTTTAAATTTCATCTATCGATCTCGAAGCCAATAAAACTCGATCTATGCTATGGATGTATATCATGAAACTAAAAGGGAAAATAAGTTTACAAAGACAAAACTTAAATTTTTACGTTTTATTTCATATGGATGTGTGTCCAACCTGCCAAGCATAGTTGCTTCCTCGTCCGAAAATAGGTTGTCGTTTTGTACTCAAGCACAAGAGCTAAGGGTTCAGGTAAATACCACAATTAGGGGAATACTAAGGTTTTGTTTGAATTCATAGGACTAATTTTTAACTGGCTAATTTTAGTCACTAGTTCATCAAAATTAGAAATATTATTTATTCATTAAATGATGGACTAATTATTTTTCTGTTAATCAGGAGAACCCAACTAATAGGGACTAAAAGATCCAACAAATTAGAAAATGATCTAATATCCCTAATCTCTTTTCTTTCCCACACCCCCTAATTTTAGTCAAGGGTAAAGTACCCTTTTCTCTACAATCCAAACTAATAATTAGTCCAAACACCATACAAACACTCAACTAATTTTTAATTGATTAATTGTTTGTCTAGACTAATAATTAGTTTTAGTCCATGTTGTTCCAGACAGGGCATAACATGATATATATACATCAACAAAAGAAGTGTAAACATTGATATATTGTTTTGCTCCATAACTCTAAATGAACAATCTATTTACATCAACAAATTAAAAGACATGTAAACATTGATATATTATTTTGTCCATAAATCTAAATGAACAATCAGTACGCATTTTGTTGGTGCATATGCCCCCATAAGAACATTTAGAATATATAACATATATTTTTATTCCATGGAACAATGTATATTAGCAAGTTCTTTTCGGATGCTCCAGCACATATACTACACCTTTTTTCACTGATCAAGGACTCAACCTGCTACATAGGAATATTGAAAAGAACTATGTCCACATTGTCAGCAAATAGTAGGGGTTGGGGCAAAGAGACCTTCGTGTACCCTTTCTCTATAATATGACTTGTCATATAATATTGCATCCTCAATTACGTGTGACATCTAGACACCATATCATATGTCATATCACATGTTTATCATAATAATAGGTCCGATAAAGAGGACATGGCCTATCATTTGAGATTTTGAGGTAAAATCTACAATAAATTTTATTTCTGTCATATAAATGCAAAATTGTGGTATTTACCTAAATGAAAAGCTAGTGAACTTTTTTGTTTTACAAGAGAAAAGCTAGAGAACTTTGACAAGGCGGTTCTGCTCCCTTTCTTCTTGCACGGGGAGGGGGAAGCTAGAGAAATACATGTGTAGTCAAAACAAACCAATTGTTCATTTTTTTTCATCCTGTTATTTTCCTAGAAAATGTGTGCCTGCTCTCCCAGAATATAAAGGTTTGTCAGATTGTTTGATATTAAATGTGCTACACCTTGAATATACTATAACATATTAAAATCTCGATGTAATGTTTGTCCGAAGTATATATAATATCCATACACACAAGCCTTTATGTTTTCAAACTAAACCTTTTTTGAAAGTTATGAGTAGGCCTCGTAATGGGTCATGGTCCGCGGGCCCTTTGAGGACCCTAACCAGGCCTTACACATTTTTAGGTTAAAAATGAATTAGATTTTAGTCCAGTTCGTTTTTGCTAGGCTCTCAATAGATCTAGTTCAATTTTTCGGCCCTTTTACCAAGCCTAGTTATGAGTAGTCAAATTTTCAAATGTTTCGACTAGAAATATTTACTAATTGGTCGCATGTATTTAGAAATGAAATGAAAGAGGGTATATTTTTAACATTTGGACGAAGATTATGGCGTGTATTTAAATGTCCTAATGTCAAACACAGCAGTAGCATTTCCTTACCGCCGGTGGATCAAACAGAGGCTCCCAACGGCGCTGACGACTGCGAGAAAAGAAAAGTCCGTGCCCACGTCACCTCAGAAACGACCGCGAGCGAGATGCACCGGCGAAGTGGTTGTGCCGGGGAGGAAGGACCGAAGGAGGGAGCAGGTCGTGGAGTACTACATGACAACATGAGCCGGGCCGACCGACGTCTCAACTTCTCCGCGCTAGAAAGCATGCCCAATCATTCATCATTGGTGGTACCACTACCACTGTCTACCGTAAAGTTTCCATTAGATACAAGTATTTCTCAACCCCCCCCCCCCCCCCCCCCAAAAAAAAAAAGATACTAGTAATGCTCCACGAGAAAAGCATTTCGAACAATCCATTGGAGCAGTCCTCTCGGTCGGACGGGCTCAACTCTAGTGACCTGCTCTGCTCTGTTTGCTTTTATACGTCCTCCGCAGCTTCAACTCTTCAACACCTGCTGCTACTGGAACATAATTAGCGAACCGATTGCAACAACGAGAAAGAGAGAAGAGGGAGCTGGAGCAATGGCGGACTGGGGCCCCGTGGTGGTGGCAACGGTGCTGTTCGTGCTGCTCTCGCCGGGGCTGCTGCTGCAGGTGCCCGGGAAGAGCGCCCGCATAGCCGAGTTCGGCAACCTGCAGACCAGCGCCGCCTCCATCTTCGTCCACGCCATCATCTTCTTCGCCCTCACCGCCGTCTTTTTCGTCGCCGTTGGAGTGCACATCACCACTAGCTAATAATCCGTGTAACCCTGCTCTTGCCCGCCTTCAGTTCATGATCACATCACCTGCACTGTCACGCGGGCATGTCTGTAAGTGTGCCTCAGTACGGTACAATATCAAGTTGTTTATACATGTAACCCTGCTAGAAGTGATTCATTTGGATTTGGGTTTGGAACCAGTTGTGTTCGTTGTTAATAATCTAGCGGCTATATACATTGTTCATTTTCCTTAGTATCTCACTCCGTGTTTCCAATGTTCAAACCATCCCTGATCCAACAATTCACTAAAAAGAACCACGAGCTAATGTCTAACAGAATCATGGATGGAATTAACATAAGCCGGATCATCGACACTGCAAATGAAAAAGTTACAATTTCAGAAACTTCCATATACATACCAACAATCCAAATCTCCCTTCAGGTACCTAGCACAACCCAAGCCTATTTCTTACTTATAATTTAAGTCACATCACATCGCATTGCATTCATCAGATCGGAGTACAACAATATGTGAGGTACAAATTCACAAAAAAAAAAGGCATACACTACGTGATGCACATCAGCCTTCCAGACGATCTGGGTCAGTTCTCTACCTTAGCTTCATCTCTTCAGACACCTACGTTTGCTGAAGCTGTTGCTGTGAGGAGATGAGCCCATGTTGTCCTCCACATGTTTGTTGCTGCGAGGAGACCAACCCATCTTGTCTACCAAGTGTTTGCTGCTGCGAGGAGAAGAGACCATGTTGTCCTCCAAGTGTTTGCTGCTGTGAGGAGACGAACCCAGCTTTTCCTCCACGAACTGTGTGAATCTGACCCTCGGTCCCTGAATTCAAGCGAAACAGTTAACTTCCATGCATCAGCTCCAGTTAACGAAACAGTCAGGTCAGATTAAACCCAAAGGAGATTTAGTTTCAGGGTAGAGCAACTACTCACCGGGATTCTGCAGTGCGAGTTGAGGTCCATGAACATCTGATGACAGCGGTCTCTTGCCACCTCCTCCACCTGAGAGGACCGCTGGCATGCTGCTTGTATCGATCCACGCTGTGATTCCAAAGAAAGAGATCAATTTGTGACTTTGACAAGGATTTAACTTCGATTATGTATTCAAAGCTGCAATGCAAATACTGATTTTTTATGCTTTAGGCAGCCAACATATCTGAACAGAACTTACCGTAACAGTCTAGTATATGAAGTTAGTACAGCCACATATCAAAATAATTCTTCCAGTTATATGCAAAAACTGCAAGCCATTTTAATTTGTAAAGTAGAGCAGCAAGATTTACCCTTTTTGGTTTGATAAAATTTTGTTAGTGCTATTTAAAAAAGGCAGACTACCTAGATTATGGAGTAATCACGTATTTTATTCTAGGAGGCTAACTCCTGATCTTGACCATGAATATTTAGTTGGGGTTGGATGATGATATCAACAATTCATGTATAACTAGTCACACTACTATATCAGCTGGGGCAGCACATAGATATAGCATTCCTATGCGTAGAACCTCATCATATAAAACAAGAAAAAGGTGAAGCGTCTGCATTTTGTACTTACTTGGCCAGCAGGCTTCTCCACCAGACACCTGAGATTTGCCATCTCCTTCAGTAAGTTCCCAATAATATCATCTGCTTCTTGCATCTGCTTCCTGGAGAACTCAAAAGCTCGGTCAGCACGCAGACGATATGTACTGCAGTCCAAGCACATGCAAATACCCTTGCACCCCCTTGTATGCCTCTTAAGAATTCCTTTCCTCGGTGAAAGCTTCTTAGGAGAAAGACCACGTTTTCCCAAAGAAAGGCCTTCTGATTGCTGCAGTATGCCTACTTTGCTTGATCCTGGTTCAGTATGAGGAACTGCACCAGACATTTCTTCCACTGATAAGAATTTGTCAACAGCACAAGGATCAGAAGTCCTGCAGATCATTACTGCATCAAGATGTGGATCATCAAGAGAAGCCATGGCTTCCTGATGCTCTAATGTACAACATTGGTTCGCAGATGGTATCACTGTCTTGGTAGGACTACCCAAACCAACATCAGGACACCCCAAATCTGGGCTTTGGCACTGTAGTACTTTGGGAAATTCAACAGTCCCTTCCACTTGTGCAGTTAATAACTCCGATGTGTCACAGAGCTGAGGCTTCGGAACTTCGACAGTCTCTTCCACTTGTGCTGTTAACAACTCCTTTGTGTCACAGAGCTGAGGCTTCTCTTTGGTAAGAAATTCATTCTTGTCTAAAGTTAAGGTGCTTCCCTCGTCTCCATATGGTTGTTCTGTGGTCTTTTGCCCGCCTGATGTACTGTCTTCCAGAGGAGAGGCTTCTGAAACAGCTGGCTCAAGAACATAACTCCCATCTGATTCCAGTTCTTTATCTTGTACTATTGTTTTGGTTACATCTCTGCTGCATTCCTCAGGAACATCTTCTGAGACAAGAGGCAGATGCTGTTCACCAGCCAGAACATCAATCCCATCTGATGTTGATTCACCCTCATAAGAAGTTATTGGGTCTTGACTTAAGACAGATGCTTCTCTTGGAATGATATTTTGCACTTCAGCTGAACTGCGTTCTGGAGAAGAGGTCTTTAGAACATCTGGCTGACGCTGCAGATTTTCAAGTATTTGATTCTCATCTGCATTTGATGACTTTTCTTCTTCGATATTTTCCATTGGAGCACTTTTGCATTCACTAGAGGGGTCCTCTGAGAGAGCAAGATGATGCTTTCCACTGGCTGAGACATCGTTCTTATCTGGTGCAAGTTGTGTTTCCTCTGCAACTCGGCGAATTTTAATTCGTTCACCTTCATAAGAAGAGATTTCTGAGACAGCAGGGCAAAAAGCACAAGATAAGAAAATCTAACAAAGGAGCAATAGAAGAGATGCATCACGTATCATAATAAGCTAAACACTAGAAGCAATCTTACCATTCTCCATGAGAAATGGCAGCATCCTTTTGTAGCTAAACGAGCTCTTGTGATGAACAAACCTCGAATTTGTGCACCGGGTAAGCGACTGCAACATACAGTGCCACATATATAAATCCCACTGAATAATTGATATTGCCAGGGAAAGAAATTGAATCAATCTGAACAGAGCTGATGGTCTACTAAAAAAAGATGCAGTAGCATAAAACTCACCGGCTTGTTGCCCGCAAGATCACGAGGGACAGTATTGGTTCCTTTCCCCACAATGTCGCAACCATCCTTCATCTCGGGCTCTCCTCCAGTCTTCAGAGTCACCAGCTCTGCAGACTCCAAAAGATCAGATTCGCGGTAACCCCCACCACCTGACTCTTCAAACAACCATATGCGAGATCCCTTGAATTCTTTCGAGGAGTTCGCAGCCGTGTTTTCCAATGGCATTTCCTTGCAGTTTGAGTCATCTGAACCACCCAAACATAAACGCAGACGCGAGGAGACGGCATAAGAACAAGAAATGCGAGCCGTACTAAACGGAAGGAAATGAATCAATGGTCATTGGAAGAAATGATGTTACCGTTCTTGGCCATCTGGTTGAGGAAGGGCAGAAGCCGCCGGTACCCGAACGAGCCGGGGTCGCGCACGAGCTTGGACCGCGGGAGCACCTGACCAATCTACCGGTAAACCAATGCGCGCATCAGAGGGCGGAACCATGGACGCTCAAGCAATGGCAAAGATGAACCACACAGATCAAGAAGACTCACCGGCTTCCGCTCTAGGTCTTCGACCACCGCCGCCACAGCCGCCACGTCCTCCGGCGGCGTGCTATCGACGGGTTCCGGCTTCGCGCCGGCGACGCATTCTGGGGAGGAGGAGTCGAGGGAAGCGGAGGCGGGCGGGACGACTCGGTGGGCGCGGAGGTCCTTCACACAGGCCACGCCGCCGCCGCCGTCGATGCCGCTCTGGAGGAGGAGCGCGGCGTGGCGCCGGGTGATGGCGCCGCCGAAGCGGGCGGCGGCGGGGGTGCGTTGGCGCGGCATGGTGGTGGTGGTTGCGTCGGCGGCGCTCTCAGCTCCGGGCGCCCTCGCGTCCTTGTGGATTTGAGAGAAGGGAGCGCGGGGGAGAAAGAGGCGGCGGCGGGAGGGTTTTGGCGCCTAAACTGGGATCTTTTCGCGCCAAAATGGTGGGGGGCGCCGCGCCGGACCGCGGGACAGCACGGCGGTGGGCCAGGCCAGGGGTACGGTTTCCGCGCGCACTAGCCCAATCAACAGTTCCAACAGCAACCTGGGCCCATTTATAGCGGCCCACGTCGAGTAGAAGGGCACATGGTATAGCCACATCAAATTCGTAGCCTGTTTCCATTTTAGTTTTTGGACGGATTTGAATTATCCTTCAACAATTTTGAATTCTTTTATTAGAAGTTTTGTTAAAAAATAATTTCGCAAACTTCTTTGTTCACATGACTCCCTCCCTTCCCCTCGTGTCGTCACGAAATCTGCGTAGTCCTTTCAGTTGCTTTGGCTTTCTTTTTGAAAATGAACTATGCTTTGACTTTCTGTCCTTTAAGATTGTTCAGCGGCCGATACGAATGCTACGAAGAATTTCAAGTTTGGAATCATGGACTTAACAAGGATCGTTCGATCTGCCGAAAAAATGAGGAAACAAGGTCAATTTCCATTTCATTCTTTCAATGGATCATATCATTTTAATATTTGATCCCCTGCTGTTACAAATATCCTCTCATGATACATGGTTACTAAACGAAATGCTGCTCAAGGAACAGCAAACTCGAAAATCATGGCGAAGCCTCCCAAGCAAGGTTACAATGACCGTTAGGACCGGTATAACTGGCCGAGCCCGGTTCACCAGTTAACCGGTATAATCAATCGGTTACTCGGGCAAAAGTCGTTTTTGTTGGCGAACAATCGACGTCCGGTTAACCGACCGGTTACATCGGTTAACCGGCCAGTTATTTCAGTTAATCGGTCGGTTAGGTCGTTTTGAGTGATCTATTTTGAATATATATTTTTAAATTCAAAAAAGTCAGTTTTTATACGGTTTCACCTGTTAACCGGTCGATTATTCCGATTAACCAGTCGGTTACATCGGTTTCGTCTAGTTCAAATTTTTTTTAAATTTTAAAAAATTTTAAATTATAACCGGAGGTTAACCGGCCGACCAAGGTTACCAGCTCGGACCGATTTTCCGGTTAACCGGATTAACCGATCGGTTAACCCTGATTATTTCAATCCTACTCCCAAGCTAGTCACGAGTTGCCGCCCTCTTGTTGCTGCAGCAGCCAAGAGTGCATCCTGGAAGCGTCTCAATAAATCTGGCCAGGTCCAAAGACTTTCAGCTGAAGGCATCTCGGTTTTCACCCTCAAGAGGATGTGACGTAATGGACAATGGTTCAACGGCTTCGTGATCAGTTCATTCAGTAGCAGAATTGTATGTACTAGTAGATGGGGCGCGCCCTTGCACGCTCATTAATAAAGACAAAGGCATGTGACTGTTAGACACAAGAAATATTGGCATAATGGAAGATAAGTCTATACTAACTAATAGATAAGATGTTTACAGGAGGCAACATAACGATATATACGTTATCTAAATATCATAAAAAAAACTTCCAATGCAAATATTCCATACGAAAGATTGTAGTATCATATTATGACATAGATTCATGAGAAAATAAGTGTCCGCATCCTGAAGGCAGCAGGGAATTTCAGGTTCTACAAAATTTATCAACACTCGACCGGTCCATGTACATTCAAATCATTAATGGATTCAGCTAAGTGGGACTACTTATCAGAGGGGAGATGGTCTACTTAAGGATCATAAAATGTTACAGATAGGCCAAAGAAACTTCACCATTCGCAACTTTATTGGTAATAGTTTGTTGTTTGGTCAAACGACAATAGTGGAAAAAGGACAAATCACTTTAGAAAGCATGGAGTCTTGATTGCCTTCTCGGTGTCATCACTCAAGTGAACGCCTCAGCTGGTTGCCGATGTCCTTGCCAGAGCATCACCATCCTCCTCACTTTGTGACCACCGAAAGAAAACAATAATCAGGAATCAGTATGTCAATGTTTGTCAAATAACAGAAGTCAAAACCTATTAAAAATTAACATTTAAGTATATAGTATAGTAGAAATTGAGGTTCACTTGATTAGACCAAAACAGATGGTACCAGGATCTACACCCACCTCTTTCCTCTTAATTCTTCTAACCAAGAAAGATGCCAAGAAATCGAATTTGAGATGAATAATGCCCAAGGAATATGCTTATTTCTTCTTTGAGTTAATTTCATCCAACAAAGATGTTGTACCAGCCCTTGAAACTCACATTGCTTTAAAATCAGTGTAATATTCTATTTGGCATTATAATTAAAGCATACTCCCTCCATCCTTTTTTTTGTTGTCGTTCCGACCAGCCGAATTAGCTTGCCGGCAGTAAAAAAACTTTGTCGGAAACAACAGGAAATTAAGAACAGAGGAGTATCTAACTGAGATTTTTGATTTATTTTAGAAATGAATAGATCATGAGCAACCATATATAGTCTCAAGAACTCGAAAATGGACAGTATTTCGAGAAAGAGATTTGCACAAGACATCAACGACCATTGCAGTGGCAAACAATATACCTTATAATGTCATACATATGAACCTTTTGAATACCTTCCTCATAAAGAGATACGTATTTTGGTGGTGGTGAATAAGGGGTTGAAGTTAAAGCCGATGACATACATGGAATTTCCCCCTAAAACTAATGGCAGACTATTATTTTTCTATGCATGCTAAGAACATCCTTGAGCTCTAATATTATTCGATGCAAGCAAAACTACCTTCTAGCTAACATAAAAATTGCAGTTTTGTACTGATGTTTAAAAATATGCTTCACTTGATTGAAAACAAAGGCTTGGGAAAATAAACATATGACAAACTGAGGGAGAGGATGGGAGAAGAACATACCCTTTTTTTTTCTTATCCACCAATAATTGAATCAAAATCAGTTGTACCTAAAGTGAAGTCAACAGCAGCATCCATCCCACCTGAAAGCAGAGAAACAAGGAACAATTAGAAAGGTAGACAGAGGAAATAAGCAAAAAGAAAAGGAAAAAAAGTCAGGTCCAAATTTGTATGTGATCACTGTACCTGTACAACGAAAAAATTATAAAAAACAGATTATCATATTCAAAATTAATGTTTCTAAAATAGAAGTAGGGCAATACTATAGATTCATGCAGTAGCAATTCTTAAATAAGAAAAACTAACCGTCAGGGTGACAATCAACCAGACAAAGCATGTAATCATCTTTGCATAAAATTAGACTCAAGCATAAATATAGTGGGTAAGGATAACCTAGTGGACCAACATCTGCTGGGATATATGAAAGATAGGAACATCAATCTGTTCCCAGCAAAAATATTATCCACCTATTATGTTGCAGTGTCTCCTCAACCTCTGGGACAGACTTTATAACATCATGCATGTGAGATCAATGAACTATGTAATTTTGTTGAATTTGTGTCTATAGAAGTAGGAAGCAGAGGTGCTATCCCAAAAATTTAGAATTTTTTTCAGAACTGAACATTTATTCCATTTTTTCTTCATATATTTAGATCCAAACAAAGCCAGAATAGATGGCATCCTTTTTTCATGCAAAATAAACAACAAAGTATATTGATATTTTCTTTCTTTCTATCATATATCAGAGTATCATGAAAAAACATATGACCGCGATCAAAAAGGTCATCTGTCAGGTTAGGAGTTTCACCAATATATGTCATAACATTCAATCTCACCCTAAAAAACAACTACAGTATTATTTAGCATATCTATCCGTGAAAATTGCCTCAATTCTAGGAAGGCTACTAAATTATTGCCCCTGAAAAAAAAATGGTATGGATGATAACCGTCCATACATGAGGACCAATACCACCATATGGTTTGCATCGCTGAGCTAGACAAAACCTATGCTATTAAAGAGACAAGCATTATTGCAGCATGCACACAGTGAAAACAGATATATGAAACATACAACATATGCAAAAAACAGGAACATCCAATTTAGTTAACCATCTGTAAAGTACAAAGAGAAATAGAAGAACAAATATACCTTGATCACAAGAGGCAGCGCCTTAGGAAACACTGAAGATAGAGACTGAGAAAACAACAAAAGCAGGTTGTTCAAGCACCATGAACTGCAGAAAAGGGAAACCAGATTGGTTAAGACCTCATAGGACCAATGGACTGGATTTCAAAATCATATATATGGCAAACCATAAGTAGTTACTAGTTAGCACCGTTCAGATTCTCTAGAAGGTTTTCTTTTGGGGAAAGGAGGCATATAACCAACCACTCAGGAACCAAAAGGAACAGTTTGTTAAATAAGATCCAATAATGATCTATGTTAGTGCTCTTAACAAATCTACCAGGCCAAAAAATTGTAACAGCCATCAGGCTGGATAGACTGAAATACATGTTTGAAGGTTAACAGCGAGATATGAGATCAAACTGGCAAACAACCTAGCTATCACAGCAACAACGAATTCAGGAAGACCTTCACAGAAGCTACCACTCTTAGGTCAGCACAGAATTCAATCAAATAGGTAACAAGCATTGCCATGGGTTTGGTCAGAGCAATTTTGATGCAGAATGGAAGGTAGAGATCAAAAAGAAAATCCAAAAACAACAACAAAGCACCACAGATTAGGGCTTCAAGGTAACCACATCGTCATATACATATGAGTTTTGTAGGCAACACTAAACAAACAAATATGGTTCAACAATTATTCTGGGGAAAAATGCATCCACATCATGACATCCTAAC
Organism: Eleusine indica; assembly: GCA_030378355.1. Taxonomy (NCBI): domain Eukaryota; kingdom Viridiplantae; phylum Streptophyta; class Magnoliopsida; order Poales; family Poaceae; genus Eleusine; species Eleusine indica. Next base: position 4,128,486 of record CM059497.1, on the reverse strand, counting down.
ACATGAAAAAAAATCATAGACCATTCCATCCACTAACCTCTACTTAACATAGGAACTCTGAGGCATGTTTCCTACTGAAGAAGTACGCATATCATATCTTGTCTTCTGCTCTGAGAAGTGAGGGAAATAATTAGCATTACCATGGAGCAAATTAGGATTATGAGAAGAGAATGGGAGTACTTCTATGCAAGAATGTGCCATGAGGAAATAAAAGGCTTCACAAATCACAAATAGGAGAAAGTATAACAGCAATAATTTCTGAAAATTGGAAAAGACTTCACATAAGTAGTGATCATTTGATTTGTGTGTAGGTCTACAGTGACCTGATTGTGCTGAAACAATAAAGCTACATGGAAATAGTAGAATAAATAAAAAATAGAAGGAAACATTTAACTCATACATCATACCTGTGCAGCAGTTCATGGACAGGTCATTAGCCGATGTGAAAGGCTTCTGATCAACACCCTACAACTCGAGGGAAAAAACAAAACAAAGGAATTTCAATCTGGTGTTGTGATGCAATCAAAGGAAAACGAAAATATAAATCACAATAAGAAAGTTTAGATGTCAGAAGGTCAAACCTCCATGGATCTTAGAGAGGGAAAGTCTCCACGGATCTGAGAAGTAGGAACCTCCATGGATCTGTCCGCCACGGAATCACACGCCCTGGATTTGTGGCAAGAAATCTGACACCAGCAATCGTATGGAGCCATCAGCAAAGGGAAAAAATAGAGAGGGAAAAGGAAAAGAAGAACAACTGCAAGTTGGGAAACGGAGGGAAAAACTACCAAACCAGATCGCCCCGCTCGCTCACCCTTGCACCGCCATCCCACCTCCTCCTTCTCTGCCTCCTTCGCTCGGCGCGCCGCATCGCCCTGGCTCCTCGACCCTGTGCCAGGCTCCGCCGTCGGTCACTGCCTACTCGCCGCCTCTGCGTCGCCTAGAAGAGATGGCAAGATGAGGGAGTGCGTGGAGAGAGAGAGAGGCGAGAGAGAAGGAGGAAGAGGATAAGGGCGAGGGCCGCCGCCTCTGCTCACCAGAGGGCCCGCCCCACATCCTCCCGACCGTCGCCTCCGCTCGTCGGGAGCGCCCGGCCTCCGCGCTGCCTTGAGCCCGCGCCCCAGCCGTCGCTCCGCCAAGGCGCTCTGCGGCAGCGCCGGACGCCATCAACCCGCTCTGCCTCCTCCGTGCAACCGCGCTGACGCCATCGGGCCGCCCCGCCTCCTCCGCGCAGCCGTCGCCCATTGCTTCCTCGCCCACCACGCCGCCTGGGAGAGAGAGAGAGCGAGAGGGGGCGGGTGGGAAGAGAGGGAGACGGGGAGAGAGATGGAGAGGCCGAGAGGATAAGGTTGGGGGAGGGTTCGAGGCGCCGTACCAAAATTTTATTTTCACCCAGAGCGGATGAAACTCGCGCGCATACTCGCGCCAGATTTACATCCGACGGTAAAAATATTTTTACCGACGTGGACAGGGAGTATAGCGTGGGGCGGGCAGCCGTTTATAGGGGGAAATGTATCTCACAGCAACAGAGGTCAGAGGGTGCGGTCCTCTCGCTTCCACTGCTTCCAACTTTCAGTTGAGCGGCCGAGCTGCCTTTTCCTCAAAAGGAATAAATATTGCAGTTTGCAGCCTTAAAACAATGTCTTTCAAAGATATAGCAAGAGTACAATGAATTTGATAAGGCATAAAACTATTCCAGCTTTGCATTGCCGGTTGCAACTTTCAGCAACTGTGCCAAAATTGTTATTAATATGCTAATTGTTAGCTAAATCATCAATGATTTTGGAAGAAACAAAAATGGAGAAATCAGAACTACTGTCATCAATGGTATCTTCTAGAAGAATGGAGAAAATTGTTATTGATATGCTAATTGTTAGCTAAATCAGAAATACTGTCAATTCGTCACATTTACACTTCCCTTAGCACTCCAACAAACAGAATCTTCATGCCTTTACCATGGTTATCCAGCATAATTCAAGCATCTGGAACAAGCCAGTAAATGTATACTGTAACAAATAGCAGAGAATGCAGCCTGTTCTATTATCATTCATATGCTAGATCCATTCAGAACTAGATGCATATGGGTAGGATAGTCACCTCAGCTTTCACACATCCTGAGTTGAATTTGTCGGTGCTTGATAATGTCAATACATACAGAAAATAATGTATGAACAAAAATGGCAGCATGGAGCGATCAATCAAACTATCTTGGCAGCCCCAGGCATTTTTGAAAGAAACGATTCCCCTGTAACATGGATTAACTCAATAAATACGCCTGAAAACAAAACACTAACCACATTGCTAAACAAGTAGGATTAGAAACTTTTATCCGCACCTTAAATGCAAAAGTGATCTCTGAACTGTCGATCTGGAGCGTCACTCTCCTAAGCTTATCTTCCTTCGATTGCCCTAGCTTCATGAATCCCTATAATACAAACTCCATCAAACACTAAACATAGGTGGCTTTTCTTTTCCTTGAATGTATTTAGAATGAAACCTTGGTATTTGCATACCTGATCGCTCAAAACCATACACATGTTAGAAAATTCAAGCATTCCAACTGCTGGGACTTGGGTTAATTGACAAATTTCGATGTATGATTTGTTTAGCTGAAATAAGGTAAGCATGGATCTATTAGAATTATATATAAAGAGTGGAATAATCTTCTTTTATTATGTGAGGTGTTACCTCTCCGAGATTAGTAGCTTTTTTCTTGCAATACTGAAAAGTATTTGCCAATGCACACAGTACCATCTGTCAAACATTTTATTGTGGCTCAAGTAAATGTTGCAGACAGAAATTAGCAGAACAATGATTACATGTCTATTTTATTTTCGAAAAAGTGCACACAATATAAAAGTAAAATAATGAGGCTTCTAAAATATTGTGATCTTACCTGCTGGTGTTGGGGAAGACACAGTATGCTATCTACTACTGCTGACTTGAATCCTTCGATAAGGCTACATCCATATGGTCAAATGTCACCTGTAAGTATAAATATTAGATTCCAGAACTTCAGAGGATTCAGCAGCTAAATGCATTCGCCACAAATTATGAAGAATTAGGATGTGAAGAAAAGAACAGTTCAAGCTAAGGAAATGATCCAGATAGAAAATACAGAGATCCTTAGTATATAGTAACATTCACTGTACTGATGACTACAGTTTAAATTGCTTTCAACCATTTTGGAAAATAGGGATATTGAAGTACAAGACATATTCATCTAATCCTATTCATTCACGTAGTTGGCTGACGAAAACTCATAGAAACAGATAAGATTTGACACAGAACTAGATCAATATAGGTACTAACTACCAGTTTTGCGAAAGGGCCTTTACCTCACTGGTAAGGTGCCTGAGTAGCACCTCCCAGGTCCCAGGTTCGACTTCAGTGGGAGCGAATTTGTGATCTGGGTTGAAAAAATCCCCTCGCCTCTCCTCGCACCAAAGCATTTGGTTAAGGTCTCGCCTCTGGAAGCAACGGCGCCCATGGTGGCCCCAGCCTAGGTTCTCACGAGGCTGGTGGCCCCAATGTAAGGGGGGGGGGGGGGGAGGGGGTTTTCTTGATCTGCGTGAGAGGATCTTCTCCTTAAATGCAATGCCCGGGGGCCGTCATACCCCCCGCAGGCCAATTTTTTTTCTAACTACCAGTTTTGTTTGGTGTGGAGTCCACCTCAAAACCAATGATTCTTGTTCCTTATGGTGCAGGATTTGCTGTTCGAAAAAAACTCAGAAACAGAACTTACCATTCCTAATTCTTGATCAGAATCTTTTAGCCTTGCTTCAAAAACCTCCACAGCACTCCTGAAATTCGCAAAGAATGTTATACACTAATGGCTGACTTGCTATAGCACTCAAATGCACCATTTCTGACTATGTTTGCATATGCACCAACAAGATTCAGACCACCTTCCATATCAGAAAATGCTGGGCAATGCATTTTAGATGCTATAATAGTGGAGGGTACAGATTGCACAGAATATCATCGTTTCCTTGGGAAGAGAAGTGTGTTACCTGCAAACACCAAGAGCTTTTCTCATGTCACCAGACACTGCTGCAATTTTCTGATAAGAAAAAGCATTCACCAAAATATTAGAAAATGAAAACGTGCAGTAAAATAATGTGGTTCATGAGAGGCCATGTATGATAGTTGGACTTACTCTAGCACAAAACTCCAGTGCCAGTGGTTCAAAAACATCATACTCAAGAACCTGTAAAAGTGACAAAGGCGCGAATAAGCAGTTAAATTTTGATAATTGGAGGTGCTGCATTATAAAATATGATTATGGAGATGAGGAGATAGTCACCTTTAACCTATGCTTAATTATGTCAGATATCTGATCCTTGGAGTAAGCACGGAAAGTCACAACAAGAGGTTTACCTGTCAATTAGGATAGTAAAGAAAGATAAATGTTAGTTTACAACTTTACATCATATAAGTAAATGCAGCATTTAACATTGTAAAGTGCTTACAATTTAATGATTCAAGCTTTGGAAGAAACCAATCTGCTAGGTCAATGGCATTTGCAATTCCTAAAAAAATAGTACAATCCATCAGCAAAACTGCGAAAGGGCATCAACTGGTTGCTTAACAACAGCTATGCATAGGTGGAAGAATCATTCAAAATTTCACCTATCAGTATGCATCTTGAGAATGGGAGAGTCGTAAGCATGAAAAGATCATGTAGAACTGCACGATCCCTTGTAATTAAGTAGTCCATCTCATCCACGACAACCATCCTGACAACAGCAGAATGCAATTTAGACAACAGAACTAAAGCAGCATGAAAAGCCCAACTGTCAGTTGATACAAGCAGCTCGTACATCATTCTCCTTGGATCTGATTCCTTGTTGGAAAACATGGTCCGAAGTTGCTGGTAAGTGGTGACAATTTGCCGCTTCCCTTCTTCCGCCCATGAAATTGTGCTAATATCTGCATTGAACACTTTGATTAGGCATCCTTCTTTTTCATTTTTTGCTTGGAAATAGATGCAACATATAATTCGGCAGCAGTTAATAATACCTTACCAAAAATATCGGATGTGTTTCCTAAGTTTGTACAATTGATCGCTAGCTCATCAGAAGTCTGCATTCCCATCTACAATCACACAAAAGTAGCACAACAGATCAATAAAAAAGCATTTAAAAAAATCCAAAACTGCACTGAACATGAGATGTAATTATACCCCACCTCATATGCCCAGCGGAGCAAGCTCCCCTTGACCTTGTTAATCGACAAGGTCTTCCCCGTGCCAGGGCACCCGCAGACATAGAGGCTCCCAGCTTTCTCCTGCTCTACGCACGCCTTGCAGAACTCAAGAACGCGATTCTGCTCGTCTTCCCGGCAAACCAACCCGCAGGACGGCACCGTTGCAAAGTGCAGCGCCTCCTTGACCGCCCGCATCTGAGCCGGGTCTGCGTGCCACACCCAATTCTCCATCAGACCCCAAACACTAAAACAAAACAAACTCACAGCCTGACCAAAAATGGAAGTTGAGGCCTTGAGGGGCTTGCCTCGGGGATCCCACTTGGGCTTCTCAGGCGCGACAGGGTCGCCGTAGAGCCGCTTCCTAGAGGACTTTGGCGACGCCGAGAGAAACTTGGGCGCGAAGACCTGCGACATGGAGCGAGCAGTTGGTGTGCGTTGCGACGGGGAACGGACTAAAAACGAAGTGACCGCCGAGCAGATCTGCGTCGGAGACCGGATTGAGCAGCAGATCTTACGCTTCCGCCGCCGGCGAGCGGGGATCGGTGCGGGGAGGTGTGCCGGGTCGGGGCGTCGGGCGACTCGCCGGCGCGGCGCAGCGTCAGTCGGCGCTTGACGCTGCGTGGGGTGGTCGACGCGGCGGGGGAAAGGGTGTCTGCCGGCGACGAGGTCGCCGTTGCGCTGCGGAGAGTCGGCATTGGAGCTTGGCGGGGGCGGGAATCGGCGGTTACTCGTTGGGATGCTGGAGGGCGGGTGTGGGGGGGAAGAGGCGGCGGCGGCGCGTTTTGGCGCCAAAACTGGGACGGTGAAGGGATCTGGCGAATCAAGTCCATTTCCTCACGTGGACCAATGAAGATTTCCATCGCATCGGCCACATCGAAAAAAAAAATCACAAGGTTCATTCTCTATCCTCTGTGTGAAATCTGTGAAGATCCGCCTTGATTTGGTGTCCGCGAGACTATTCAGCTTCATTCCATTGCGAACGCTGCTGCTGAGAAATTTAAATTTGGGACCATCTTGCAGGATCTGCTGGAAGAATCGAGGTAACAAACCCAGTAATTTCCATGCCAACCTCTCAACAGCTGTAATAACAACAATCATTTGATGACTACAACTATTACAAAAACGAAAAATGCTGGTCCAAGAATCAGCAAGCTCTAAAAAAAAAACACGGCAAAAGGCTCCCAATGCAAGCAAAGCAAGCTCGTCATACATCACGCGCCGCCGCTCTCCTCTCGCTGCCGCTGCTGCAGCACCCACGAGTGCACCCTTGCCAGCGTCTCCCCAAACCTAGCCAAGTCCAACGTCACGTTCTGCCCGCTAAGGTAGACGCGCCCAATGAACTCCCAGTCCAAACCATCCCCACCACCCTTGTTCCGCTTGGCTCGCTCCGGATCCGCCACCACCACGTCGTCCGGCGCGTACAGTCGAGTCAACGAGCTCTCGTGCCCGCGCGCGTCGTACTGCTCGTACCTCAGCCCCATCCTCTGGGCCGGGACCCCGAACAGGCCGCGCGCCAGGCCCGCCACGCCCAGCGGCGCCACCTGCACGAGCGCGGCGCGGCCCGGGCGCAGGAAGAGCAGGCTGGTCAGGTCCGACCCGTGCGCGCCCACCAGCGCGTCCAGCCCGCTCACCTCCGCGTGCAGGGCCGGCAGTGTCAGCTGGCGGTGGGCCTCCTTCCCCGCGTCGATGACGTCCACGTCGAAGCCCACGCGCGCCGCTAGACGCGCCACCGCCGCCTCGTTCTCGATCACCCGCGTGCCCCGCCGCGACACGATCCCCAGCCGCGGCCTCCGTTTCTGTTGCTGCTGACGTGGCACGTCGAGGCGGCCGCGTTGTTGTTGGGAGGCGGGTGGGTTGTTGTTGTAGACGGCGGCGAGGAAGTCGTGGAAGTCGAGGATGGTCTTGTTGTCCCGGAGCCGAGCGGGGTCCACGGCGAGGTAACCGTGGAACCGGGTCCCGACGATGGCGCCCGGGAAGCAGTGGGTCCGGTTGTCGTTGACCAGGTCGATGATTTGGTGGGCCGAGGCCGAGGAGGAGGAGGAGGAGAGGCCCGCGAGGACCTCGGCGTGGCGGGCGGCCCACGCGGCGTCGTACGCGAGGACGGCCAGCACGACGCCGCCGCGGCGGCGGCGGAGGTGCTGCGTGGTGAGCCAGGCGGGGAGGAGCCCATCGTTGAACGCGTGGAAGTAGTTGCCGGCGTTGTACCCGCCCGCCGTCATCACGAACGCCGGCGCCGCGTGCCGCACGTCGCAGTGGTGGTCGTCGGGATGATGACGCGCCGCGCGGAGGGTCACCTCGTGGATGCGCTTGGTGACGGCGGGGTCCCACTTGCGGGTGTAGGGCCGGATCCGCTCGACGACCTGCTCATCCGCGTGAGGAGGAGGGAAGAGGAGCAGGGAGAGGGAGGCGGGGTCCGTGCGCACGTCGCCGGTCATGAAGCAGACGTCGGCGTTGGCGTCGGAGCGGTCGCAGCAGATGGAGTGCTCCGGCATCGACGAGCACGGGGACCCCACCTGGTTGTCGAGATCCAGCGGAAGCGCGCCGCCGCCGCCGCCGTCATCTACCAATAATACTTCCTCCGCGGTATAGTCGTCGGCGTCGAGGCGAGTGGTGGTGCGGTAGGAGGCGGTGAGCATGGAGAACTGCGGCGCGTAGAGGAGCACGCACAGGACGAAGCTGGTGCACCCGACGGCGAACTGCACGAGGAACCGTCGCCTCGCCTTGCGCGCCGCCTTGACGGCCGCCACGTCTTCCATGCCGGCCGGCGGCGTCGATCGAGGCACTTTGAACTCGACGAGGAATGGATCGGAGGAGCCCTCGCTCGCACCTCTGCTGGCTGCCTGGCTGCTCGATCGGGTAATGCCCTGGATATATATCCACTATATCATTTGGTGCCCGTTTTGGGGTTTAAATAATCAATCTTCACACCGCGTGACTGTGTATCTGGGCCTAATTACTTCACATATCTTGCTTCATATTCACTTGATCTGCAGTCTGGGCGTCGCCCATGCGAGAAAATCTCAGGATTCCAACTTGGATTCCCGTTCGCGCCTGCAACCATCCCTCAATTACTGTTCATGACATATCTCCTCGTTTGATTATCTCTGCATATCCTTGGAGCAAAAAAGAAATGACGCGACCACAAGACGCGTCGAGATCGAGGGGCGGCAGCAGCTACCCTCGACGACGACGCGGAGTCGGGAAACGGCGCTCCGCCGGCGAAGAGGCACACACACACTCTCCCCGTCTCCCGGGTCTCGCCTCGCTTCGCGCGATATGTTGCAGTTCACGAAACCGTGTTCTGGGATGTGCCTCTTCTGTTTATCGAGGTCCAAACTCCAAGCGCATGGAGTCCGGCGCGTTGCGACGGTGCACAGCTTCATCTATACACGCTACGTCGTCCCTCATCGTTCTAGTCGTGTCCTCATATATCGGGATGTGCTAGCTACGACAATGAAACACGTCCTTCGACCTCCGCAATCTTCGCGGAACAGCGCATGTACCGCAAGTCCATGTTGGATGCTGCAGCATGTGCAGTTGCTGTTGCCAGTTCCTGTCCTTGTGTTTAAAGTTGATGTGATCACAGCCGACGATGAGTGCATGCAGTTGGCCCTCAAAAATCCAGCTTAAATTTTAAGTAAATTGAAAAAAAATATCTATGTAAACAATTCATTGAGAAGTCCAATTAGTTGTATAGCAAGGGATCAGCACCCCTGCAGTACTTCCCTGGCTCCGCCACTGAGTGCATGGGTTTTCGTAGAAGTAGAGGACGAAGACGTCATGTTTTCATATCTGTAACAAGATTCAACCATTATACTCTTTCAGCAGTAGGCAATGCACGCTGGGAATCAGAAAGCATAGAACTTGCAGGTTTTGGTTTGGTGGTCTTGTCAACAAGCCCATGGCGAAGATTGGGCCAGATTCTAGTAGTTGTTTAGAAGGTCCATGACACGGCCCAAAAGTCATCACCTTGCGAGAGCCAGACTGGAACACCAAATTTTTTTCAATGAAGAACAGTTCAATTCAAGTTGGGTATCGAAAAGGGGTAACAATTGATTCTCAGTAGCCAATATTGTTTTTGCACGTCCAAATGTAGAAAAATGTTTTTTAACCACCGTGTTTTTGAACTGGAATTCCTCTGGGAATAGATTGAAAAGAAGAAATGTCATAACCTCCATCCAAGCTGGAATCAGCATGTCACAGTCGTTGGCATTTCTCGCTCCCTCCTTATATGATGATGAAGGCGTTGATTATTGTGGCGGACAAATACTCGCTGAAACGGGACAGCAGATGATGGTTGGATTAGAATTACAGGTTGACAACGCTTCACTGCCTTACGTGGCAACGATTCACTGACAGGAGAGCCGACGACTTCTTCTCAAGTAGGTGAGTGCAGAATAATGGTATGAAGTGAGGTGGCAGAAGAGATCAGAGAGATAGGACAATAAACCAATACACGCAGCGTGAACAAACAAAACGAAACTGGCCTCTCTGTATCCGGATAGGTACAGGTAATACTGCACCTGCACTCATCTACTATCCAGCGATGGTACTTATCGTTACCAATCTTTCCAACTCAGAAAATTTTATGAAGCTACAGATTTTTTCAAGTCAGAAAAAGCTAATAAGCAACCATCTTTCCACAACAGGCGGTGCCTATCACCATCATCAAACAAGTGCTATACAATGAGTGCAGACAGAAATCACAAACCAACAGCACGGCTTCTATTCTATCCACACCTTTACCTGCGCTCGTAATCACTATACATGACTCTAGATGACAGCGACGTGGAAACTCCGCATCTCCAATCTCCATCCTGACGATTTCTACGGTGAATATAAAAGTTACTGACGCTAGAAACAGAACAGATAAGCTGAGAACATGAACATGAACCATAAAAGATGGAATTTCTACCAAAATTGAAAACCAAACTATAGCTTCTTATTTTCCATCTGTTCATCAAGTATTTACATTGGACAGGACAGGATTCAGTCGGGTCTCTTTACACACAGCCGGGCAGCCAGCTGCTTAACTATGTACTATGGCCATGGGGACTTGGGGCAGATGCTAAAGAGAACTATTGCATCAGACGCAACCGCTACAACCAAGGTCTGGCTGATTTTCACCCCTGGCAGATGCAACCGCTACAACTTATACTACTGCTATACTACTTGACAAGCATATCTGATATCGGATTGCTCCGGTACTTCCCACAGGCTCATCTTGGATATGCAACTCAATACCTAACTGTGCCCACCCAAGGATACAGTTGCCTCCTCTGGACTTTTGGTTCAGATGCTAAAGAGAACTATTGCATCAGACGTGTTACTTTCACAATTATTCAACTGACGATGACTCGGCCCTTCTTCTCCGCATCCTAGCCCCCCAGGATAGGTTCTCTTCTGAATCCTTTGTCATGCTTCTCCTCTTCAGCTCCGCAACTTGGTCTTGCCAAGATCTTCGCCACCCAGATTTATCTTCCTGGTCCTATGTTAAAAAATTTAAATGGATAGCAAGTTAGCGAGAAGAATGGAAACAGAGCTTGACAAAATTAAAACTTGAATAACAAATTAATCAGCAATGGCTGACATTTCCATTTGCCATGGACATTGTCAAATAAATGTTGACTTAAATATTTTCATGTAATGACTCAATCTCTGGTGAGAGTTGATATAAGCCATCAGTATCAGAATAGGGAGATAATCTTTGATATAAGCCATCAGTATCAGAATAGGGAGATAATCTTACTCCTCAACTCTCAGCCTCACACGTAAGGCACCACTTTGCAAATTGTTGACCAGATAATAGTATGCATGACATACATGTAAGCGGCTCCTAATTATTCTGAATGTGATTGGTCCTTGATTATTCATGCCCTATTGCATATTTCTTCATACGCAGGCCAAATCCTAGCTATTACCTGTCATATGTTCTATAAGGCTGAATTAAGAATGGTGAATTTCCACTTGTTCCTCGCTATATTTACTTTTACAGTAGCGAATTTTATCAGTCGTTCAAGCAGCGAGAAAGAAAAAAAACTAAACGGCTTCAAACATGCAATATCATAGTGAGTTGTAAACCATAACAGCTGTTCTCAAACAGCTCCAACCAAGCGTTAGTTCATCGAACTCACAATAATTGTCAGTTGATCCATCAACATGGGTTTAAAAACCATTGAAAACCGGGCGGTTTTTGCGATTTTCAGTGAAACCGGTCCGGTTTCACCGGACGTCCGGTTTATCGTAAAAACCGACTCTGTGCACTGTAGCAAAAAGGTTTTCAGTCGGTTTTCCCGGTTTACCGACCGGTTTTTAGCAAGAAAAAATATTGGCACTGTAACGGTTTTTTAACCCTTGCCCATCAACCATCTTATGTTGGACTGAAGCCATTAGTAAGTGCCATGTCAACATTTGTAAAGTAAGTGCCATGCCAACATTTGTAAAGTATATGCCTGCAAGTGCCTAACAGATTTACGGCTATCCCAAATTCCACTCTGAAGTCTGAACAGGCTCAAGCCTATCCAATATTTCACAATCCAGCTCCGTCAAAGATATAGATCCTTCCAATTCAGGATCTAAAACTAAAAATGGTCAGAACCCTCACTAACGATTACACCTTTAGCAAGCGGTGTAGTGCAATGCAACAAGTGGTGGCATCTGGCAAGCCATGTCAAATTCTACAAGAAGCCCGATAGTGAAGGCAAGAGAAAAGGAGGAGACAGGCTAGAGCAAACCAGCCACCCACCTGGTCGTAGTAGGCGCGGGCAGTGCGGCCGAAACGGGATCCGGAGAAGGCGAGGCGGCAGACGCCGCGGGCGAGCGCGCGGTCGTAGCTGGCGCGGCGGCTTGGATCGGAGAGCGTCTCGTACGCCTCCTGCACCTCGATGAAGCGGCGCGTGTTCTCCGCCGCGGCGCCCGGCGGGGCCACGTCCGGGTGGTACCTGAGCGCCATCCGCCTGTACGCGGCCCGGACCTCGTCGGCGCTCCCGTCCGACGAGATCCCCAGCAGGTCGTAGAACGTTAGCTGCGCCTGCTGCTCCTCCTCCGTCGCCGTGTGCACGCCGCCGCCATCCTCCCGTCGGACGCCCCGCGCGCGCAGGTTCAGGCGCGGCGCCGAAGAACCAGAACCGGGAGAGGCCCACGAGCGCCGCGGGAGCGCGACGCTGCCGGCGCCCGTGGGTCGGGCGGTGGGGACCGCGGCGGCGGCGGACGAAGTGGGGGTGGTGGCGGCGAGATGGGGCATGTGGCGTGTCTGGTTTACTTCGCTTGCTTTCTGTTTTTTTTGGGAGAGTGCGCCTTGGTTTCCGCGGCTATTAACAGTTTTTGATGACACTAGGAAATATCCGTCATATGAAAACAGATAATGGGACCCACTCCAGCGAGTGTGAGACAGACGGTACGCAACTTGGATCCTTGCAAAAAATAAAATACGGATTTCTTACATATGTGGAATCAGCGTATCTATCCAATTCATTAATCATATAGAACTTCTTGCATTCGAAACAAATCGTCAGTCGGTTTCTTCGCGTTGCGTCGCCGCTGAATACCAGTATGAAATAGCACAAACTAAGCATGCACTTTTTCCAAGCTCTCACCACCGTAGAATATGCTTTACTCTGTTTTTAATCAAGCGTGATAAGGTGTTTGACGACTTTTTCTTGGAGTATCCGTTTTGTTCTCTGACGCATAGCCGACTCCATATAGAATACCACCGATCGAGCCATTGGATGTTTTTTTTAATTGAAAAATGTGGCCAATATTTTTCTCCACTTTTGCAATCTCATACATGCCTTCACAAGAAAAAAAAAACTAGCTTCCTTGCCGAGGATGCGTGAACCGTGAATGAAAGATATAAATTGAGGCAATCGCACGAATGAAAAGGAAATGCTTCTAGATGGATTCTGTGGACGTCCTTCCGAATTCTGATCAGCTATTTGCTCACGTTGTGTGTGCGTATGAGTATGCCTGCGTTGCACATGCTGATTGAGCACGAGACGGCCGGCGCTGGCTGCCTAGGCTTTTGAATATGTATATATATAAACGGACTTACATTGGGACAACAACAGTGACGGACCCAGGATTGATCGGCTGGGCATTCAAGATTCACAAGCAAATTCCATAGTACTACAGAAATTGTTCGTTTTAAAGACAGAATCAAGGGTACTGCAAATTACACAATTGCTAGTATAATTTAATTATCTGCTCCTTCATAGCTTGAAAGCGCGATATAACCGTCTCGTCTTTGACTAGCTTGAAAAACTCTCGCTCAATGAATGTTATCATGCAATCATTTAATAATTGGTCCCCCATTCTATTTCTTAGCTTATTCTTCACATAATTCATTGCTGAAAAGACTCTCTCAATACTAGCAGTTGTCACTGGAAGAACTAGCACTAACTTGAGAACCTTGTAGACAATAGGGTATGTATGATTCTTGTATGTTTTAATAAGCATGACTGAAAGCTCACCAAGATTTTTCATCTTTCTAAATCTTCTATCTCTCCTCATATCACTAATAAATAGTGTGAGTTGAAAATCAAGAGACACCAAATCTGTGCTTGAGAAATCCATAGGATAAAATTGAGCAAGTTTAAGCAATTGATCCTTGTCATATGCAGCAAATGAATCAGCTGGATTGAACGATGACATGCAAATGAGTAGTTCTGTGTTTACCTCATCAAACCGGTCATTAAGTTCTCGAAGTTGTCTATCAATGATACTTAAGAAAATCTCAACACGAAAATGATGAAGGTTGCTGATTTTTCTATGGTACCTCTTTGACTTTATAACTGGCTCATATTTATCATCTATGCCAGGAACTTCGATGTCATATTTTTCACAACAAGTAATCACCTTATCAAGAAAACTTGTCCAACCATCATCCTCCCGCAAGGCATCTAATTCAGCTTTTGTCAAATAAATGAGATCAATGGCATTGACAATATTTTGATCCCTTCTCTGCAAAGCATTGCTCAACTCATTTGTGTATCCAAATATAGTCAATAGCAAGTGTGTCATAAAAACAAACTCAAATGACTCAAAATATACCAACCTGGTTTGAGCATTCACAGTCTCAGCCTTTTGAGAGTCATCATCTCCAATCATAATGAGAACACTACGGATGGTGGGATACAACAAAACAACATGCATAACAGTTTTGTAATGCGATCCCCACCGAGTATCACTTGGCCTACCTAGACCCACCTCTTGATTTAGACCTCTGCCGGTTTCAACCTCACCCAAATCTAGTGCTACCAGAACTTGTTGGGCTTGAGCTACTCGAAGCATTTGAGCCTTTTTGCAAGAAATCCCAATTACACTTAGCAAAAATCTAAGTTGCTCAAAGAAACCAATACAAGCTTGATTCTCTTTAGCTACAGCCACAAGTGTTAGTTGGAGTTGATGGGCAAAGCAATGAACATAATAAGCAGATGGAGACTCATCCAAAATTAATTTTTTCAGACCACCAATATGTCCTTTCATGTTACTTGCTCCATCATAACCCTGCCCACGTACTCTAGATAATGTTAAAGAATGGTCCATGAGCAAAGATTGAATTGCAGTTTTAAGAGTTGATGCAGCAGTGTTTTTAACATGTACAACACCTAGGAATCGCTCAACCACTCTTCCCTTTTTATCGACATACCTCAAGCATAGGGCCAGCTGTTCATTATGGTAGACATCACTAGATTCATCAGCAAGTATTGAAAAAAATTCATCACCAAGGTCTTGCATCATAAGCCTACTAGTTTCTTTGGCACAGGAATTAATGAGATCCTTTTGTATCTTTGGAGAAGTCATTTGAACATTCTTTGGTGCATTTTTTAAAATCACCTTGTTAACTTCTTCAAAACTTTCAGCAAGCCACTTCAAAAGCTCACGAAAATTCCCTTTATTTAGTGACTTTTCAGTTCATCATGCCCACGGCATGCCAAACCTTGACCCAAAATATATCTCAAGCACTTCAATGAATAAGTCAATCGGGCTTTATATTTTAGTTTTTCTTCTGAGCTTATTGAAGAAAAGCACTCTTTGATTGATGCTCTAGGTCGAACAAAGTTGTCAAAACTCTCTTGAGCTGTATTGTGGGCACTATTAATACCACCAACATGTCTCTTTAGTCTACTTTTTGTATTCCATGCACTGAATCCTCCATTTACAAAAGCATCACCTCCAGCAGAATTTTCTTCCTTGAACAAAAAGCAAACATAGCAGAAAACAACATCTTGTGCGACATTATACTCAAGCCAATTGTAGTCATCAAATCATTGGGCACAAAAATGCCGCTTGAGGAAAACCATGATCTCGTGGTTGGCATGGCCCTAGTGCAATATATCCCCTCCTCACTGCATTTCTTTCATTGACATCGTAGTCACTTATTGAAGGTCTTAACCCAGGATCATGTTGTAGCAGATCAACATCATATATTGCTCCATCATCTGATTCAACATTGGATTCATCACTTGATTCATGATTTTCTATTGTTGGAGATAATAGGGAGCATATCTCAGGATCTGTGCTTTCGTCTTTATTATCTTCAGGACCTGGGGCTGCATCATCAGCACATTCATCAATGTTATGGCGACTGCAAAGCTGTAGCTGCAGCTCAGTTGGAGGCAAATTGGTTTGAATGTGGTCTTCAATAGATCGTGATTTTGGTGTGGATATGGAGTTGTTTTTTGTGTCTTTCCAGCCCTTTCCCAAAGAGATCGTAAATCTGGAGTTTTGATCTTCTTCATTCTCAAATCTCTAATATATATTGTCTACAACTGAACAAAAAAGAGAAAAATCAACTAACATCATGATGAACAACTGAAAAAGAAGAGGGACAATTTTATTTTGCCTGTAACGCACTTGTAGGCTTTATTGATGCATCCCCCACTCTTCTGCCCGTCTGTAGCGAAGCAGAAAGCAACGGATTTGAGTTGGGGATTTGAGCTAAGAACGTAGGCGTGGATTTTGGGATGGAAGAACGACACTGTTGGGTGGCGAGACGAGCGCTCCTTCCGCCTGTTCGACAGTGGCAAGGAGCGATTCCCTCCCACGCTCCTATCAACCAATATACGATGCATTGATGAGGGAAATTCATTTTGGGCTAAGCCAGCACACAACGGCCTTGGAGGAGAGGAAAATGGGCCAATAAAATGCCACGCTGGGACAGCCACACAATTGATTCAGACCCAATTATTTACACATTTGTGTATTATGCTTATATGTACTCAATTTTTCCTCAAAAAATTTGGGCATTCAGCTGAATCCAATGAATCCAAGGAGGTCCGCCACTGGACAACAAGACTAATTATTGGTTTCAAGTTCCTTCTCAGTTCATAGACGATATTATCTGCATAAATTACATACCCCACGATCCCCACCCCGGAGTAAAACAAAAGGGTCATGCTTATTCAAAATCTATTGATTGAGCCTTGGGATCTGTTAGATATAATATGGGCTAGCCCATATTCTATTTAATAATTAATAAAGTCTAGACCCATATTAAATATAGCAGTTTAATATCACATGAAGTACTTACTGCATGTTGACTCAACTTAATAGGTGGACTCTCGTTACACCTATTAGAGAAGTTGAGAGGGGCGAGAGGCGAGCCACACGCGCGCGCCGCCGTCGCCGAGCCGAGCCGTGCCGAGGCGTGGCGTGGCGTGCATGCGTGCGTGCGAGCCGTGCCGCGTGCGCGTTTGGAAGTTTTGCAGCATGGAAAAGAAAAGGCAAGATTCGAGGAAACCGAAATCCGGCTTTGATTGCTGCATGTCGGTTTCCCGTTTCATCGCCTGCAGTTTCCTATCTTCTCGCCTGCAGTTTCCAAAACGCTGAGGCTATATATATGTGCATCCCGGCACTGCCCTAGACACACACAGAACACTTCCCATCCTTTGTCGAGTTGCCTTCCGAGTCTTCCCCGTCCCGATGATCCGCGTGCACGGAGCCAAGCGACACCTGCTCGGGTGTGCGGACGATCAGGTTTTTGGGGAGCGCTTGACGACGCGACTGCTCAACCTCGTCGACTTCTTCCCGGTGCGTCCCCGATCCACGACTTCCTCCCGACGCCGTTCGAGGGACTGCACGGCAACAATGCTCTACCTGCTTCAACTAAGATCGACTACTTCAAGCAACGTGCCATGACGACTGGTACGAATGGAGCCGCCGGTGCCTCCGGCACTGGTCCCTCCGCGGGATATATCCTTGTTCTTCTTGTGTTTACTAGTCTGATTGCGATTGTAACTAGTAACTGCAAATTTGTGAAATTTGTCATCACCTATATGCTGCTAATTAGATGGACTAAATTTAATCTGAAAATGCCTATTTTTCTAACAATCCAAAAACCTGATAGGCATTTTTCTGTTAGAGGATTTGCTGCTGCGTTGAAACCCGATAATTTCGATCGTACGTTTACAAGAGGTGGCGTGCACGGATGATACTGTGGTTAACGGCGATGAATTGCTATCACGCCGCACAGGGGAAGCTCAAACAATTCACTCCTGAAGAGGAGAAAGCGTTCGAGGCTGCCGATAACCTGTTTCGAGGCGGTGTGATTAGCACTCTCGCTGACAAGTATGTTGATTCCTACATCACATGTAAAACTGCCCAAGAGTTGTGGGATGCATTGGATGCTAAGTTCGGTGTATCTGATGCTGGAAGTGAGCTGTACGTCATGGAGCAAATATTTGATTACAAGATGGTTGAGAACCGTTTTGTAGTTGAACAAGCTCATGATTTACAGGCACTAGCAAAAGAACTCGAACAATTTCCTTATGTGTTGCCTGATAAGTTTGTGGCTGGAGGTATTATCTCCAAATTACCACCTTGGATTTTGCTACTTCTCTAAAACACAAGAGACAAGAGTTTAGCGTGGCTGACCTTATTGGGACTCTTGATGTTGAGGAGAGGGCGAGAGCAAAAGACACGCGCGGAAACGGCGTGGAGTCTTCTACCGCTAATATGGCGCAGAAGAAAAATAGTTCCAATGCACCTCGCAATAAAAAGAAGAAGCAGGAAAAGAAAGAGAAGCCAAAGCAGACTACCATGTTTAAGAAGAAAAAGGGAAAATAAAACGAGGGTTGTTTTGTTTGTGGCAGCAGTGAACATTGGGCAAGTGCATGCCGAGACCGTAAATTTATCCAGCCAAAAAAATCAGCAAATATGGTAATTAGCGAGACTGCAGGAACATCGGGGTATGGTAATTACTTACCTATTGTTCTTTCAGTTTGTCATTCGCCTGAGTGGTGGATAGACACTGGAGCTAATGTACATGTGTGTGCTGATATTTCTTTGTTTTCTTCTTATCAGGCCGGCGTGACTGGAGCGTTGTTGATGGAGAACGGATCGCATGCGCATGTTCTTGGTGTTGGTACGGTCGCTCTCAATCTTACTTCGAGAAAGACCATGCTTTTGAAGAACTTCAAGCATGTCCCCTCCATCAAAAAAAATCTAGTTAGTGGCTCTCTACTATGTAGAGATGGCTTTAAGATCGTTCTTGAGTCAAATAAATGTATACTTTTTAAGTATGGGACATTTGTTGGAAAAGGCTATGATTGCGGAGGCTTATTCCGATTCTCTTTGAATGACAATATCTGTAATAATATTGCGAACAATATCTTAATTTCGGATGAGTCGAATATTTGGTATTCACGGCTTTGTCATGTTAATTTTGGTTGTATGACGTGATTAGCAAATTTGAATTTAATTCTTAAATTTAACTTAGTCAAAGATTCCAAATGTCATGCGTGCGTGCAATCTAAGCAACCTCGCAAGCCTCACAAAGCTGCAGAGGCGAGGAACTTAGAGACATTAGAACTTGTTCATATCGATTTATGCGAAATGAACGGCGAATTGACTAAAGGCGGCAAAGGATACTTCATGACTCTTATAGATGATTGTACTCGTTATTTCTATATCTATTTGTTGAAAACGAAAGATGAAACGTTGCATTACTTTAAGATCTATAAAGCTGAAGTAGAAAACCAACTTGAGAAGAAAATCAAATGGTTAAGGTCTGATCGCGGTGAAGAATATTTTTCCAATGAATTTTCTGACTTCTGTACTGAGCACGAAATTATTCATGAGAGGATACCGCCTTACTCACCTGAATTCAATGGGATCGCCGAACGAAAGAACCGCACTCTAACTGCTTTGGTTGACGCCATGTTAGAGACCGCGGTACTATCTAAGGAATGGTGGGGTGAGACGGATTTGACCGTATGTCATGTCCTGAATAGAGTGCCAATAAAGAATAAAGAAATTTCACCATTTGAGGAATGGTTTAAGAGGAAAATAAATCTCTCGTACTTGCGCACTTAGGGTTGCTTGGTCATGGTGAACGTGCAATTTAACAAAAAGCGCAAACTAGGACCTAAAACTATTGACTGTGTTTTCCTAGATTATGCATTCAACAGCATGGGTTATAGATTCTTAGTTGTTAAATCTGGAGTACCTGACATGGAGGTCGGTACAATTTTTGAGTCCAGAGATGTTATATTTTTTGAGAGTAATTTTTCTATGAAGAATGAACATAGCATCTCTAGTCATGATTCTATAATTCCCCATGAGATTTTTACATCGGTTATACACAATGAACATTCCCATATGAAAAATCCTGAGGAGGATGACAATGGAGTCACTCGAAAGAGTAAGAGACATAGGGTTGCAAAATCCTTTGGTGATGACTTCATTGTGTACCTTGTGGATGACACTCCCAGTACTATTGAGGAGGCATATTCCTCTCCTGATGCTGACTTATGGAAGGAAGCACTAAGGAGCGAGATGGATTCTATTATGTCTAATGGTACTTGGAAAGTCGTTGAGCGCCCTTATGGTTGTAAACCTATAGGTTGCAAAAGGGTGTTCAAGAAAAAGCTTAGACCTGATGGGACTATCGAGAGGTACAAGGCAAGACTTGTAGTTAAGGGATATTCACAGAAAAAAGGTGAAGATTATTTCGATACCTACTCATCTGTTGCCCGTTTGACCACATTCGAGTACTACTTTCCTTGGTAGCCTCACATGGTCTTCTCGTTCATCAGATGGACGTTAAGACAACTTTCCTATATGGAGAGTTAGAGGAGGAGATCTATATGGATCAACCTGATGGGTTTATAGTAGATGGTCAAAAGGACTTGGTGTGTAAATTGCTGAAATCCCTATACGGCCTAAAACAAGCACCTAAGCAATGGCACAAGAAGTTTAAAAGAACTTTAATATTGGCCGGCTTTGCCGTCAATGAAGCCGACAAATGTGTATATTATCGGTATGGTGGGGGCGAGGCGGCTATCTTATGTTTATATGTTGATGACATCTTAATCTATGGGACCAGCCTTAACGTGATTAAGGAGGTAAAAGATTTCTTGTCAAATAATTTTGAGATGAAAGATTTGAGAGAAATAGATGTTATTCTTAACATCAAACTGTTAAGAGAAGGTAATGGTAGGGTGAATCTTGTACGGTCCCACTATGTGGAGAAGATTTTGAGTCGCTTCGGGTTCAGCGATTGTCAATCTGCTCCAACACCTTATGATCCTAGTGTGTTATTGAGAAAAAAATCGAAGAATAGCAAGGGATCAATTAAAATATTCTCAGATCATTGGTTCGCTCATGTATTTAGCTAACACAACGAGGCCTGATATCTCTTTCGCTGTGAGCAAATTGAGCCGGTTTGTTTTAAACCCAGGAGATGATCATTGGCGTGCTCTTGAGACAGTAATGCGCTATCTAAAAGGTACGATGAGCTATGGTATTCACTATACCGGGTATCCGAGGGTACTAGAGGGTTATTATGATGCTAACTGGATATCTGATGCTGATGAGATGTACGTCACGAGTGGATATGTGTTTCTACTTGGAGGTGGCGCTGTTTCCTAGAAGTCTTGCAAGCAGACCATCTTAACGAGGTCAACCATGCAAGCAGAACTAACGGCATTAGACTCCGCCACAATTGGGGCCGAGTGGCTTCGTGATTTTCTTATGGACTTACCGGTGGTTGAAAAACCTATACCAGCTCTTTCCATGAACTATGACAACCAGACTGTGATAGTCAAGGTGAACAGTTCTAAGGATAACATGAAGTCATCTAGGCATGTCAAAAGGCGGCTGAAATTTGTCAGGAAAATGAGAAACTCCGGAGTAATAGCATTGGATTATGTCCACACGTCTAAAAATCTGGCAGATCAATTCACAAAGGGGTTGTCACGTAATATGATAGACAGTGCATCGAGGGAGATGGGCATGAGACCCACTTGATAAACTGTTTCAGCGGTAACCTGTTCCATGTGATCGGAGATCCCGTGAAGCGGAATGGCGAAACAAGCTGAAACTAGTTTGAGAGGAAAGACCCTTTATCGGTTCGTCTCAGATGTACTTCTTTCCTATGCTGTATGGTAGGCTGGTTTTCCTTTATCTTAATATGTTCCAATGTGACTTATGAGAAGCAGAGATATCGACCTACAGGATATCACTCGAGGAATGCACCTATATGAGTTCGACTGCTAGTCACAGTACGTGAGATGGTGGGAATCTCTAGATGCTTATGAAAAGGGCCAGGAGTTTGACTTATACGCTCCAACCAAAGGGGATGCTCTTGGCAACCTAGTATCAGTAAAGAGTTTTAGTTAGACCTTCTTCGCACAAAACTGTCAATTCAACGCCTAGTCCATTGTTCAGTTGTGAAAAGGCGTAACTTCTACTCTAGATGGATGTTCAACTTAACAGTCTCCATCGAAACACTGGTATATCAAACGACAGAAGGGAATAGGAGAACATTTCTTATGAACTCTAGACTTGGTGGGGATTGTTAGATATAATATGGGCTGGCCCATATTCTATTTAATAATTAATAAAGTCTAGGCCCATATTAAATATAGCAGTTTAATACCATATAGAATACTTACTACAAGTTGACTCAACCTAATAGGTGGACTCTCGTTACACCTATTAGAGAAGTTGAGAGGGGTGAGAGGCGAGCCACACGCGCGTGCGCGCCGCCGCCGCCGAGCCGAGCCGAGCCGTGTCGTGTCGTGCCGAGGCGAGGCGTGGCGTTGCGTGCGTGCGTGCGAGCGAGCGAGTGAGTCGTGCTGAGGCTAGGCGTGGCATTGCGTGGCATTGCGTGCGTGCGAGCAAGCCGAGGCGTGGCGTGGCGTGCGTGCGAGCGAGCCGAGCCGTGCCGTGCCGTGCCGTGCCGTGCCTGCCTGCCTACCGCGCGCGCGTTTGGAAGTTTTGCAGCTATATATATGTGGATCCCGGCACTGCCCCAGACACACACAGAACACTTCCCATCCTTCGTCGAGTTGCCTTCCGAGTCTTCCCCGTCCCGGTGATCCGCGCGCACGGAGCCTCGGGAGAGCAGGCCTCCGGAACCTCTCCCGCAAGCGACACCTGCTCGGGTGCGCGGGCGATCAGGTTTTTGAGGAGTGCTTGATGGCGCGACTGCTCAACCTCGTCGACTTCTTCCTGGTGCGTCCCCGATCCACGACTTCCTCTCGACGCCGTTCGAGGGAGTGCACGGCAACGATGCTCTACCTGCTTCAACTAAGATCGACTACTTCAAGCAACGTGCCATGACGACTGGTACGAATGGAGCCGCCGGTGCCTCCGGCACTGGTTCCTCCGCGGGGTACATCCTTGTTCTTCTTGTGTTTACTAGTCTGATTGCGATCGTAATTAGTAACTACAAATTTGTGAAATTTGTCATCACCTATATGCTGCTAATTAGATGGACTAAATTTAACCTGAAAATGCCTATTTTTCTAACAGGATCAACAGAGACAAGATTTATCCAAAGGAACAATATGCGTGATACTATGATCCTCCGCAAGCACTGGCGGATCTTTCAATAGGGCAAGTTAGGGCGGCTGCCCTACCTAAAATCCTTGCCAACTTTCCCCCGTTCCTCCTCCTTTGGAGCTCCGGCACCCAGAGGCCATCGCTGCAGTCTGACATGGCTGCTATAGGCGTAACTTCCATCTCTTTTCAAAGGAGGAAGAAGGTAGGCTCAGATAACAATGAGTTTGGGCCTGTCTATAATGGACCAATTAGCCAATGGGCCTAGATGTCCTGATAATCCTGCTATCGGTCTAAACTTTTCTTTTTTTGGCCAGCTATCTCAGAACTCTCGATGATATTGTTCTTTGACTCCATTCTCTTGGCAAATAGATTGTTGATAAATGAATAAAAGATTTTGTACACTGAAAAGTCTTCTTTAGTAGAAAATCTTCAATTTACTATTCTTCCTTCGGTGGCAACATTGTGTCTCTTCAATATGACCAAATTAAGAAGACATTTTAAATCATATAAAAGATAAAAAATATAATTGTAAAAGTGCATCTAGGCCTCTAATTTTATTTTGGTAATTGACATCAATACAATTAAGGATAGACTAATCGTCTAATGAGCATGTGTATAGATAATGATCCAAAATTTTATGAACAAATTGCATAAAGACAAAAAGGAGAAAAGAAGAAGGAAAAATGCTTCAAAGTTGATATTAAAGAAATTACTCAAGATCGAAGCTCATAAAGTTTTCATTTTATCTTGAATATAGGAAGACCGTACTATTAAGAGAGATATAAGAGTTTAAAGTAAAAATGATCCAAGTGCCAAAATTCTCATTTTCCAGCCAAATACACTTTTCTAGAGGTTTTTTATCGGACTGTCGGACAAGTCCATCGGACTCCAGTAGCATTGCCACTCTGGGCCGTCGGACATGTCTGACGTTCATCACACTTGTCCGAAAGCTTGAGAAAAGTCTGACGTGTCGGGCATCTCCATTGGATTCCAGTACCTCTGCCACCTTGTGTCATCGGACATGCCCGATGAACCAGTCTTGTCCGAGGCATTGGACATGTCCATCAGACTCCAGTAACCGTGCCACTTTGATTCATCGGACTTGTCCGATGCAGATCTGAGAAATACCCCTTCAAACAGCTCTTTTTCTTCATGGGCTATAAATAGGACCCCATCTCGCCCCTTGGCCGGTTGGTCATTTCATTCCACTCAAAAACACTCTTAAGCTCACTTTGCTCTCCCCAGCTCTCCTCCCTTGCTTTCACTCTTGATTTGTGAAGGGGTTGAGAGAAGATTGAAGAGCTCTATCACCTCCAAGCTTCTATTCTCTTGAGCACTTGGTTCATCTTTACCGCCGACAACTCTTGCGTTTGTTACTCTTGGGGATTCATCACGGTTAGAGGTGCCCGTTAAGCTCCCAACTCGTATGGTGACGCATCGGGAAGTTTGTATTGACCCCTTCTTTGTGGAGCTGCTAGTGAAACACCAAGTTTGATCTTTGTGATCACTTGGAGAGGTTTAGGGTTGAAAGAGACCCGGTCCTTTGTGAATCACTCAACGGAGACATAGACTTCTTTGTGGAGCTGAACTTCGGTGAAAAATCCCGTGTCTCTTATGTGCTTTATTACTTGTCCTTCATTTACTTGTTCTTGCTCTTAATCTTAGTAGTTATGGTTTGCTTTGTATTTCTCAAAATTAACTTATGTAGGTTGCATGCTAGTTCATTTACTCTTTTCTACAGCTTCGTCTAGCTTGTAATCACTTGTTCCTAGCTTGCCTTGAACTAGTTTTAAGTTTTACCCGTCCGATCTACTTTTCTATCTCTTGCCATCGGGTAAGTCATTGGACTTTACTCACAATCATCGAACAAGTCCGACACTGCACATTTAACTTTTATTATTAAGTCATTTTCAGGGATAATTGCTTATTCACCCCCCTCTAGGCACTTTCAAATTATCTGTGTAAAAAAAAGTTACGTGTATATTCTCTTAATATTGTTTATTATTTGGAATAATCTATGATAGTTTAGATATTTTAACTACCTAATTTATCATTAAAAAAAATACAATTATCTAATCTGTTTTCGAAAGAAAATACTAATTTATCTTTGAAAAGTGATATATCTATATAAATTTTATATAGAATATATATGGTTCGTATATTATCATTTACTCTTTGAAAAGTAGGGACTCATTTGTTTTTGTTGTTCGTTTGAATTTGTGTGGTGAGTTCGTCCTACCTAAATTTTGTTGCTGGATCCGTCCCTGTTTGCAAGGTTGTATATATATACTCTCCATATTAGAAAAACAGTTCGTTTTAGCCTCATTGCTAGTTGTTAATAAAGCAATTCGTTTTAGAATTTTTTTACACGTATGGACTGGTTTACCCCTACCTTATTAACTCTGTGCAAAAAAATCGACTTTTGTGTGTGGGGGGAATCGAACTCAGGCGCTTGAAACTTGTGCCTGCAGTTGCTAGCTAGTCACACACTCACGGCTTTACGAAAGAGTTGAACCCCACATTATATTTAATAAGGGTAGACAGGGAAATTTACCCCCTAATTAATGATTTCTTGGTATCACAAATGATGTCCAAAACGAATTGTTTTTATAATATGGAGGGAGTACTTAATAATAACATAGATCGTGAATTTTTTGTGCCCAGAAGGCTATATCAATTGTCAGAAAGTTGTTTGAAGAAAAGAGCGTATATACCAACAAAATCAAACTATGTTTTACAAAATTATAGACCGTTGATTCCACATCTGGACCATTGTTATAATGGTTCCTGCTGATACGCAAGATTGATCTAGTAACGCCGAAACTGCGAATCCAAGATGCTTTATTTTTCATGGGTACTAATAATACGAAAGGGCTGCCGGGCGACCAATTCAAGATGGAATTGTTTGGTATTTTGATCCCCATCGTCAATCATGTCGATTTTATATGATTTGCATTCACATCGATCGGATCTAGTATGAACTTGCATATGGTAGGTGAGGATTCTCGTATAGCCGCCACAAAAGGAAATTTGAATGCAGGCCGCCAACTCTGTTCTTTTCCAGCGCCCCTAGCGGCCATCCATCCTCTTCCTCACGATGGATGCACCCATATATTAATCGATTTGTTTACGAGATACTGTTGGGAATTGGGATAAACTCAACCGGCATAATCATTTCAGATAAACAGACAGAACACATGCTGATTTTCACATGAGATCCTAAAATAACAAATGAAAAAGAAGGTACCCGAGCTCAAGGCTCTATAATAAAATATATTATCTGAAGCCCCAAGTTGACATGAAAAAGGCATGAACTAAGCGGTTTACTTGCAGTTATGTTCCTCTTCATTCCTGACAGATACCATTTCCATAATTCAGCAATACCAATATTGATCCTCCTATACAAACCAACAGAGCAGACAGCAGAGAGAAAACAAAGAGCCTAGGGAAGTAAGAAAACAAACAGTTCAGACATTCTTAAGATATCAAACCTGCGAAACTAACATGTCAACAAACTGAAACTCACTTCCATGTATTCCAGGAAAGAGAGGATGGAATAAAATAGGTAACCTGAATGCATAGCAGAGGCAAAAAACACAAGCAAATATCAGGATTCAAGACTGAACACCCGGGCTGTTAGGCATCTCAGGACGATACTGTAACCAAGAGCAATAGGATATCATTATCTGTCATCTCTATAGCACAAACCCATACCTTGCTAAAATATTTTAATTAAAGTTAGCTGATTCACCCCAAATATACTCCACTGGCAATCCCCTTTGAAAAACCTGCACAAGTTTCCCAGTATGACAGCACCAATCACAGCAGGGTACTCACTAAAGCAGGAAAATAAGTAATAGAAGAAAAGAAAGATGTTTAAAGATTTGCTGCTTATCTCAGGGAGCTATGCACACCACTTCAATAACAGGCCGGTTGCCTCACATCAGTCACTTACACTGGCTTCTAAGGCAGAACCCTGTCACTCAAAAAGAACCCAAAAAAAAAAAAGGAGAAAAAGAACAAACAGAAACCAGTGAATGCCGGGAGATATATTCATCAATTATAGGCAGGCTGGTAAAAAATAATCAGCAGCCAAGATAACAGGTAACACCTACATTATTCCCTGTGTTTGTCAAAGATCACATATGAAAATATTAATCATATCAAAATCTTCCAAACCACATGAAAATATTAATCATATCAAAATCTTTCAAACCATTACTTAAGACACACATGGTAGTCACGACATGAAAAAAGAAAGAAAGTAAACTAACTGCATCAGAAGCTGTTTACAGTATGTCAAACATATTGGGCCATTTCACTTCCCAAAACATGTCGAAATATAACTTCCCAGAAAATAAGTTGTTTATAGCCAATATGGACTTTACTTGAGTAAGTGTGTACTCCCTTGCATCTTCAATCAACATCCCAGAAAAAGCTCCAAATCTTCGTGGAATCATGAGCCTGAAATGACAAATATATGGTTGGACTCAACCTCACAATTTGAAATCACCTTACAAGCTCCAATTTTACATCTAGAAGTTTGCTCTAAGGAGCGAATCTCCATCAGAGAGTCAATGAGAAATAATACATTTTAAAGCCCAGCTGAACAGCACAAGTTCTCCAAAGATCTTCATATCCTGCAAATAAAACTCCTAAATCAGAAACAAAGATAACACCACTTCAGCACTCTGTGATCAGCCAACTGAACGATGCAGCAGTTATCAAGTAAATAGTGCGGTCATGCTATCATATAGCAGACCCTTCATTGCCGCCTAAAGAGCTATCTACTCCAGGTCCATGTTGTCCATTAAGGTCAGCTACATCAGATGAGACATCCTTCCTTTCTTCATATTTCAAAGCAGCTTCATGTCTCGATTTCTTATGATTACTATTGCTATCATTCAGAATCTCATCCTCAGATCCTGTTGAGCTCCTCTTCTTATGGTCAACAGCTGATGTATCCACCTTTTTATCTTCCACCTTATTCTTTACAGATCTTTCATCTTTGTCACGTCTACTGTCTCTATGAGATCTTTCCTTTACAGACCTTTCATCATCCTCACCTCTGTTACCTCTGTGAGATCTTCTTTTATCATCAGTCATTTCAGACTTTCTACTGTCCTTTTTATCACTGTGACGATGCTTTTTCTCAGGGGACCTGGATCTCGAATGCCTGCTGTGACGTGAAGAATGGTGGTCACGAGTTGGTGATGATTTGATTCCTTTATGGCGCCGGGGTGATCTTGATCCAGCCCGAGATGACCTCTTTGATTTTGATGGGCTCAAACTTTCTTCTCTCTGTTGCTTGGGTGACCGAGAATCAGCTCTGGAGGGCTTCTTATGTCTTGGACTTTTACTTCTGCTCCTGTTTCTCCTTGAACTAGATGAATGATGATCCCGAGATCGGTCACTTTCTCTTCTTCCAGACCTGCTATACCTGTCCCTGTCATCCCTATATGATCGATCACTGCCATACTTTGAGTGGCGCGATCTTGAAGGTGACCGCGATCGGTGATCCCTGGAGTGCCTAATCGGGGGAGAGTAAGAACGAGATCGTCTGCTCCTACGGTACTTAATAGGTGATCGCGACCGAGATTTTGATCTTCGAGTAGATGGTGATGGCGATCTGTGGAACAAGTAAACTTGTCAGCAAATTACACTGCTATAAGTTCCTTAACACAATATCTCTCATTTAAATAGCATATGCCATGCAACATAGAACACAAATCAAACGGATACCCTATAGATACATTAACTATTTGAAACACATTCAAGGTTCATTCCATCATACTTCTACTTAGTTGACAACTACAAAAATTGCCAAGATTCAGTATCCATTGATATTTCATAACTCATGAAATACCAAGGCACATAGCCCCCAATTTATGACATACCAGCTACCATAAAACATGAACATAAATGGAAAACACATGCAAATCAAACAGAAACTATCTGCTGTCCTCATGTCATCAGTATCAAGCACAGGTTTCTAATATCAAACAGCCAACCCCATTTGTAGCTCTAGTTTCTTAAAGACGGAAGAGCATGAATATTCTGTGCACAGAAACAAACCAGATGATGTAGCTTTACTGACACACACACACACAAAAAAACAATAAATGCATAATGATGACCAGAAGGCAGAAGCTGTTTCATAACTAAAGAGATGCAATTATTCTAGCTACCAAAAATTATTATAAGTCTAAACATTTAATGCGTGTCAAATCAAAGATAACTAAATACCTTGACTTTCCTTTTGCATCCTTATCTTCAACACTGTCCCCACCAAAACCCTCTGCCTTCAACTTCCTGCTTATTTCGGCAGCTCTTGCTGCTGCGGCTTCAGTGGCTGACTTCATAGTGGCTGCACGTGCAGCAGCTTGTTGAGTTGCTATTGACTGTTGCATCAACAGAGCCTGCTGGAATTGCAATTGTTGCATCTGAACAGCTTGCTGCATCAGCAAGGCACCGTTAGTTTTGGGAGGAAGAGATTTAGCCATCTCAACATTCAATGGACGGCCACCAACATCCAGGTTATTGAGTGTCAGCGCTGCAGTTGCTTCTTCTGGTTTGGAGTACTCCACATAAGCAATGTGCTTAGAATCTGTGATGGTACAATCAACAACTTTGCCACAGAATCCAAATAGCTGCTTAAGCTGATCTACCGTAAGAAGTGGATTCAGGTTGCTTATTTGAACCATTTTCTTCAGAGCATCAGCATTATCTTTTGAGCCTACAAAGATACATAATCAAGTGAGAACTATAACTCCATCGCCGAAAAAATAATAAGTGAATATTAGAATTTTGGACAGCATACTTTATATATTTCAGCTTGAGTAGAAGTTAGATAATGGAATGTTGAGCTCAGTTTTACAGAGGCCACAATAAAAATTGTTTGGTAGAGTTACCATCTTAACCAGGTCAGAATAATGTAGTTAGCCATGTCATATAAAAGAAAAATAATCAACAGCAAATCCAACAGTTGTAATGGAATGTTCATTTGGCATCTCAATTTGCAGAGGTCACAAGTAAAATTGCTCAACAGATTTACCATATTAGCCAGATATATAGCAATGCCATAATAAAGGGGAAAAAGTGAACACAAACACCAAGTAGCAAGCAACAGTAGTAATTGCACAAATAACAATGCTATTTGCCTGCTTAATCTCCAATATGATAAAACAATATGCTGGTAACCTTAGCTAAATTTGTTGCATGATCAACGTAATTGAAGAATCAACAAAATTCTGTTGGAGACTTAGGGCCTGTTTGTTTCCTGAGCAGATTAATTAATCTGGATTATAGTGCTAGATTATTTAATCTGAATTATTTAAGTTGAATTAATTAATCTGAAGGAGGTGTTTGTTTCCCTAGATTATTTAAGCTAGATCAAGTTATTTTTTATATAAGAAGACCAACTTAACATGTGTAGTGGGTCTTTGTCCAAAATAATCCAAAATAAGCACATCTATAGTAGATTATTAGATTATAATAATCTGCCCTCTAGATTAATTAATCTGGCATAATAATCTACCCTGTTTGTTTGACTACTAGATTAATTAAGCTAGATTAATTAATCTAAGTGGATTATAAGCTGAAAAAAACAGCGCCTTAGTAAGACACCATTAACATAGCATGTGGTACAACATTATGACTCCAACCAAACACAGGCACAAACAAACAACCTCAGATCCATTGCAGTTCAGCATTAGAAGACATAAAGGAACACACTCAGAAGGAACCATTACCTGAACCTTCTCCCGAGGCCTTGGAACTGGCCTGCAGCGCAACATGTGCCTGCATTGCCTTGGCAGCCATGATGGCCTGAGCAGCTGCCATGGCAGCAGCGGAGGGAGCCATGGGCGCATGGCTGAGGGTACTAACAGATGAAGTGGCAGCAAGCACCGACATCAGCAGCTGCTGCGGTGGGTGGGCAAACTTGCAATCGGAGTCTGCCTTAGTGCACTTTCCGTTGATGTGCTCCCTGCATATCTCCCCCAAAGAAGCACCGACCCCTGGAAGAACAATTCCACCAGACGAACCCGTTGATGAGCCAGGCATGAGGCCGAGTAGGCTGGGGAAGGCCCCAGAGAGGGAGGCGGTGTAGTTGGGCATGTTGGGCATGGTCTGGTTGACCATGTTAGGGTACGCAGAGGAGACAGCTGGGAGGGAGGTTGTGAAAGGCACGGAGGTTGCGGCAGTGGAAGCGCTGAAGAAGACGGGGAAGGGGCTCCCCATGACGGGGGAGCCGTCGAGTTCGATGTGGACCATGTAGTTGCCACGCTTGGGGACGGCGTAGGTCACCGAGTAGGAGCCGTCGCCGTTGTCCTTGACGGCGCCCTCGAGGTCATCCCCGCCAACTCCCGCGGCAGGGGAGACGCGGACGCGGACGCACGCCCCGCCGGTGGTGATCCTGCGAGACCGCCGGTCCTTGGCGACAACGGTGAAGGTCGCAGGAGCCCCCGCGGAGCCGCCGGCGATGCCTGGCCCCGCAGCGGAGCACTTGGAGGGGTCGACCGGCCCGGGCGGGGCTGGGGCGTCTTCGTCGGAGTCCGATGAGGCAGCTTCCACAGGGGAGGGCGGGGTGGGGTCAGGTTCCTGCCTGTCGTCGCCGGACGCGGCGGTGAGGGCCTTGAAGGTGGCGTCAAAGGCGGCCTTGGCTGCGGCGGCGGTCTCCGCCTCGGACTTGAGCTTGGCCTCCTCCGCCTGCCGCACCCAGATGGGCCTGGGCGCCGCCATGAAAGCGCGGCTGCTGCTCTAGCCTAGCGCCGCGCAGCCGACCTAAGACCACGCTCTGCAGCTCTGCTAGGGTTTCGTCGAAGAAGGGGAAGCAGATGCAGAAGCGGCAGGCAGATCGAGGAAGAGAAGGCGGAACCGGATGAGGCGAGGTGGACAAGGCAGAGAAGTCCTCGGGAATCTAGAAAAGCACATCTGCAGGACGGCCCACGGGGCGCCGCATGGTAAAGGAATAAAAGCCCAACTGGCCCAGTGGGATTGGGACTCGACTGGGAATCGGCATTCGAATTCATTTCCCTTTTCTTCCATTGTGACTAGTTGGAAACCCAAACCCTACTGCTGCTTGACAAACCGACACCACTGCCCTCCGTGACAGATTCCGGGGGACAAGCCGGCTATGGCGCCGCCGCAGGACCCGCGCCGTCCGTACAAGCGCCCGGCGATCTCCGACCAGCAGCGCCGCCGGGAGCTCGCGCTACAGGCGCAGTCCTCCCGCCGCGCCGACGCCCAGGCGCGCGCCCGTACCCTCGCCAGCTCGCTCATCACCACCCAAGCTCCTCCTGCAGCTGACCATCATCTCGAGGATGCGCACGAGGAGGAGGTGGAAGAGGAGCACACCGTGGCGGACGTCGCTGCCGCGGCGTCCAAGCTCCGCGGTTCCGAAGCGCGCCGATGGTTTGCCCGCCAGATCATGCTCCCTGAGTGGATGGTCGACGCTCCTCCCCACCTCTCTCGCGACTGGTCTGTCACCCCTTCCCTTTCTAATTACCTATTCGGATGCGATATGGTTAATTTGATCCACTAATGTTTTGCTGCTCTAGGCTAATTTCTTCTTTTGAGTACCCTGCCCTGCCATTTAGCCATATAAGCTCATTTATCTTTGCACAATGTTGCAACTTGCAAGTACTGCAAAGTGCTCTTGTGAATCTAGTGGTCGTGTTGTAATCAGTAACATACAGCCACTTTTAGGCCCTGTTTGGTAGGGATTCTAAAACAGCTTCTTGACTGTATTCTGCTCCTTATATCCAGAAGCTAGCCAAAGGGTTTCAAGAACAAACAGATTGTGCTCCTACTTTCTAGAAGCACTTCTCAAATTTGTGCTAGAATCCAAAAGCACAAAAAACATAGCTTCTCATGGCTTCTCTACCCATTTTTTTTAATGAAATATACACAAGAGAATCTGTTTTGCCAAACGATTTTTTCTAGAGAATTCGTTTTCGTGGATAATCCATTTTATAGAGAATCCATTTGTGGAGAATCCGTTTTGTGGAGAAGTCCTGCCAAAGGGGCCCTTAGATATAAGGACTGACAGTGCTGGAAATGCTCTTTGGTAGGCATGTTTTCGCTAGGCCGACCGGCAAGCGATGCTTGGTGGTGTCATCTAACGGCATGACAATTAGCAGGGTCCGTAATGGATCCATCCTTCACCGATTCCCTTCTGCTCTACCGAATGGATCAAAGAGAGACATCTCCGGCCCAGCAAGTTCCTATTCCATCCTCGATTGCATATTTCATGAGGTACCAAATCCAAACAGTGTTACCTTTCATCTGATTCAAGATGCTCGATCTTTTATTACTTCTGCTTTTAGGCTGCTGATGTTCGATCATGCTTCTGTGTTGCAGCCTGATGAAACATACTACATCATTGATATGATTTCCTGGCGAGGCTATTCTCTCTATGATTGCACTGCGGAGTTCAGGTTTTTCTGGGTAAACTCCAAACTTACAGAAACTTCTGCTGGTGATCCTCCGTCAACATACCATAGATATAGATTCAGTGCCGTTCCTATATATGAATGCACCCTTGAGGGTCTCCAAGCGGCATACTCAGGCACCACGCCTTACGTCAAAGATGGCTTGCTGTTCTACAACAAGTAAATTCCCTATTGCCTTCTACGAGTAGTTTTTAGCTAGTCATGTCCATGTATCTATTAACTTCCTCTATCAAGCATTTACATATTTGTTTCGTTTTCTGTTCAGGCATGCACATTATCAACCTGGAATCACACCCCTTGCATTAGCATGGAAGGATGAAACTTGTAGCCAATATGTTATTGATACTGACAGCAAGGGAGAAGTCCCAAATGAGCAACTAGTATGTTTTTTGGGGGGTCTTTTTGCTTGATTCACATTACTGCTGCGGTGCTGCCACATGTAGTCACTCCGTTTATGCAAATTGAGACATAATTTTTTTCTTCTTCTCATTGACGCGCTCGAATAATTGTGCTTTGACTGTTTCTTCAATTGATTTCAGCTTGTGCTGGAGTTGCAAGAGGATGGGAAGCTAAATACTTCTGATGATCCTCCTGTCGTATTCGGTAGCTTGAACAGCGAATTCATACAAAAGGTATTTCTTTGGAAGGCAGCTTATTTTTCACCAATGAAATAAAATAGAACGAGTAGCCATCATATGGAACCATGTGTCTATATGTTTCCTCTGTTTATAAGGGTCTACAGTAGTACATGATTAATTTTACGGTTCTCCTGATCAGGAGAATCAGCTCATCCCATGTCTGTTTAGTGGGGTTAGTGATGTGCAACAGCCTATGCAGTATGCACTAGAAGTTTTAGGTTCCTTTTCAGTTTTTCTGCCTCACATGTACTGTGATTAGCTGTTGTTTTTTTATTTGAAATATGCTTGAAGCTTAACATATATGATTCTACAGTCAAACCTGCGACCAGGAAACCTGCTTCGCTTCGCTGTAAGAGATGAAAGCGTGAAACTTGTGGATGGAAAGATGCAGATCGGTGAGCTTCAGTTTGTTGGGAAGCCAAACCGTGGCCGCACCTTTGCTGATAGCCATTCAAAAGTAAATGCTGACTTGAGAACTCATTAATATTTCAAACAATTTCTTTTCATCTTATCTTCCTTCATTTTTCTTTGTATGTTCAGGCTTTGTTCCAGTATGCTGCAAGGCATGCTCCTCTGAGAATTGAGGATCTTGTTGCCTCCATTCAATCAAGCAGTATGGAGCTTGAATCCACAGATGTCGAAATGCAAGACTAAGGTGCAGGAATAATGCTCATTCTCTTTTCATGTTTCTGTGAATTCTTCAATTCCTTGCTCACCCTGTTCTTCAGTCTCTATTTTCTTGAGCTTTTATCCATGTGTAATGGGAATATTTTCATAGATTATGAATGTACAACTATTTGTTGTTTCAGTGGATTCAGGAAGGGGACTTGATCACCAGTTACACTTATGCAACTGAATGAAAAAGAAAAGGTGGATAGAAAATAGACCAAGGTCACATTTCGCTCCTATCTATGTGGGTTCTTTATTTAGACATTTGGTGTGGGTGTTTTTTCGAGCACCACCTAATTAACATAGACTATCCATGAATAAAAAAGCACAGTGATCATGTACATGTAACAATTTTGGAACTGTTCATACAAAACCACATTAAGTGTGTTGAAACCATTCAACTTGTCTTCCTTTGGCTCTCTTAAGTTGTTAGCTGCGCTAGTGTACATACAACCATCTTGAAACCATGTTATTTTGAAAATAATGATTTCTGCATATGACAGGTGAACGATGCAGCATTCATATCATGACTTCTGCAAATGATGTGATTGTCTGAAACCCATGGTTTTCAGGGAGTGGTGCATTTCCAGGTCTGATTGATATTAGTACTTCCAGACCTGTAAAAAAAGAATTAAACAGTGTATGAGTTTCTAAAAGATGCACATTGTGATTTTCAGACAGCTACACGAGTATGATGTATAATGTAACCCAGTTTGTGAAGTATCACTCTGTCCTGAGCTTGCAATGTATAAATGGAATGACACTTTCAGTAACTGAAAAATAGCCAAATCCAACTTATCCACATGCTTATTTGCCGGTCCATTGATTGAGTATCTAAAAGCGTGTGCATTCTCTGGAGAGTAGTCTGGCAAATATGGCGAGAAGGTTACCTGCAGCCTTGGCAGCCGTAGCTTCCTGATGCACGTCTGTCAAGAACAATATTTGAGACGGCCGATCTACCCCCACGGACTGCCAAATTTCGTAGTAGCTGCGAGGTTCTCTTTTGGTTCTACATAGGGAGAAATGAAAACAAGTGAGAAATTCTAATCAAATGATTGTGCATCAATGAACCGAAGCTGTATAGTACAACGTACCCGACTGTCGTGTCAAAAAATCCACACAAGTATTTTCTAAGATCGCCGTAAGTAGTGTTACCGAAAATAAGCCTCTGAGCTTCTCTGCTGCCACTGGAATATATGTAAGCCTGGAAAAAGAAACGCATTCGTTATCAAAATAAGGACATGAAAATATGTCAAAAGCAGGTTGTGACCAGAGACAGATGTAGAGATTCTAGATGTAATTACAGATAGTTTCAGAAAAAAAACTATTTAATTACAGATCATGTATACAGAGGACAAGAATACCTTGATGCCACTGGCGTGCCACTTCTCAAGCGCTGGAGGAACATCCTCGAACACCACGCCCTTGATCTCCTGGCCTTCGAACCCTGTCCTCCAAATGTGCCCCTGCAACTGCTTGAGCGACGTGATCTTCCTGTCCGCCTTGATCATGGCCTCGACGTTGGCAACCAGAGCATCGATGACGCTGTCCTTGCCGGCCTCGTTCGGCGGGACCGGGACGGCGCCGGCGACGCCCTCGGCGAGGTCCTGCTCCACCTGGGCGCGGAGCAGCGCGATGTCACCGTTGGTCTCGTCGGTGCCGTAGGTGGCGTCGAGGTGCTTGCGGGCGTTGTCGCGGGCGTAGGGGAAGAGCACGTCCGTCACGAACGAGATGGGGCTCGTCGTCCCCTCGATGTCCATCACCACGCATTGCTGCGATCGGTCGAAACGCGTCATTGAATCGCGCGCTCAGCGAGAGAGATAGAGAAAGGAAGCATAGGATCCAGCACTCACTATTGATGATAACTGCGGGGGATTTGTTGCGCTTGCTCCTCGCAGACGCCGGCCGGCATCACCGCCGTCGCGCTTCGTGGGACGACCATGACAGAATCGCCGCGGGACGGAGAGCCAAGTTGCCGTAGGGAGGTCTGCAGCCGCCGTCTTGAGCGGCGGCGAAGGGAGGAATCTCAAGACCTGCAGCCGGGAAGTTCGGAATCAAATTCAACAAAAGTGTCGAACAGAAACAGGGGATCTCATGGCAGTACCTTACCTACCCGTGACAGTGACACTGCCGGCAATGGCGACGCCATCGTCCTGAACTACAGCCCGCCCTGCCCTCTCTTCCTCCTCTCTGGTATAGGCCGATGCGCAGCTGCTCACCGCATCCGGAGGCGTCGAGATGGATGTGTTGGTCGAGGCCGGGACCGTCAGACAGGTGTGCCTTTTTCCTGTCATTCCCCAGCATCTGGTTTTTCCAATATGGATGGATTCCACATCTCCACTTCCATTCCTTGCTCATGGCACATTGGCACCGAACCAATTAACCTTTGTACTCGGGGTTGGGATCCGAATAGCCAAACGCTATGACAAATTCCATACAAGCAGAAGTTTCTAAAATAGCTGAAAATCCTGGCTCAACCAAATAGGGCACCCGTGTAAATTTTCAACTCAATTTGGGCAACTATTGTAGTGCAGAATCACTGCCAGATCACAACCATAGTAGATACCTGATCAAGTCAGAGGCGCTGGTCTTTTTAAAATACCAAACACAAAATAAGATTTTCTTATTGTCACTCTTTCGAAAAAAAGCTTTCTTATTGCTGTTCTGTCACTCAATTAACTTTAATTTATTCTACTTACAAGTAAGTGATGGGAAAAAGGAGAGCATATAATACAAACTAAATTCAACTGTACATATATACACTGTACGCATATTCTTATACATCTGGTTTCCGACACAATCTGTCTACTCCAAAACCAATCATTCTGTTCCATATACAAGCTATAGAGATTCTATACTGGACGGTCCTGCAAAAGTGGGAACAAATAAATTTATAGTTATATGCCACAAACAACTATGAATAGAATGTTTGCAATGTTTCAAATAAGAAATAACCATGAATTTTGAGCGCAAAACTTTTGCATGTGTCTCACCATGAACTATAGTCTGTTTAGACCAAGCTGAATCATTTTTTGCATTACGGTCTTGTACTCCTGGCTCCTTGACCACTCGTCGATCTCGCGGGCTCGCATCACAGGCAAAGGGTGTGAAAGCTCTCTAGTTTGAGCATTCCTACAATACGAAAATAAATAAATGCTATTTAGTTTCCATGATTTGTTAGATACTTAGATTGCCAATCAAGCTGCTTCTAAATTCATGGGTAACAACATTCTAACCGGATGTACCACCCAACTGGGTTTGATGCAGCCTTGTCATAGGAACGAGCTTGCTCCAAGAAGGCATCCACATTTAGTTGATCAGCAAGAGATGGGCATCCTCCAGCCAGTTTCATCAGAACAGAAATGACAACCTCTTGACAATGAAGACATCGTATCAGATAATGATATGACTTCACAGAGTTAACATTATATGTAGAATTCTTAACAGCTACCCTTGTCCTATGAGTAAAGGCTAGCTATTCCTTCTACGCATTAAAACATTGTCGATGATAAACTCACACAGACTAATACCCTTTTTGCGAATTCATTCAATTTTCTAGGAGTAACTTGCGAATAATTTCAATTCCAGAGAAAAAACGACGATGGAAGAAATAGCATTGCCAATTCTTATGAATGTGACATCAAGAATCTAACTTACTATCAAAAAGGGAATTTCTAGTTTGAAAGGTACCTTAGGGTCTTGCACCACAAGAAGAGCTGCTCTGTCACAAGTAAGCTCTGCAGCTCGTAGCCATCTATACAGCTGCTCTTCTAGGAAACCAGCGACCATGCCAAAACCTGAAGAGAGTGCATATAATTGCAGATGAACAGCAACCATTAGCACCTACTATAGGCTTACCCAGACTTTCATGTAATATTCATGTTGTTACATGACCTACCAGGTACAGTGTATGCTCCCATTGTTAGTATATTGGCAAAGGTAAGCCACACACCATGATCACACTTGAGATGACCCAGTTCATGAGCCAAAACAGCCTAATAATCAAAACAAAATTTACACAGTGAGCAATTGATGCATTAATACACAGGCGTTTACAAGTTAGAAATCCAAAACTCTCATCTGAACGGCTCATCCAGATGAAGGGGAAAATATCAACTCCAAGAAATCAGAAAACCATACGACCACATCTCTGCAACAACCGACAATTTTCACGTGAAGACACAATTGTACCTGCAATTCCTTTCTAGTTAGCAACTCCACAAGGCTTGTGTGAACAACGATGAATGGCTTTTTTCCATTGATTGCTAAGGTGTAAGCATTGGGAACAGGATTTTGCCGTATGTACAAGTCAGGAGCTTCTGTGTTCAAGAGTTTTGCAGCTTCAACAAGGAGCTGGTGAAGTTCTGGCAGCTGAACAAAAGAAAACATTATTGGAGCCCTGAATTACAGTAACCAGCGTATAAATATGCTTCAATGCGAGTGATAGCGGTCAGTCAAGCTCAAGCAAATAATCTACG
Organism: Eleusine indica; assembly: GCA_030378355.1. NCBI lineage: Eukaryota > Viridiplantae > Streptophyta > Magnoliopsida > Poales > Poaceae > Eleusine > Eleusine indica. Next base: position 4,089,252 of record CM059497.1, on the reverse strand, counting down.
TTTAAGAATGTCATCGTGAACAAGGCATACCTGGTTTGGGGAGACGAGAACAGACGTTCCAATGTTCTGGAGAACCATAACTTGCTCGGAGACCGGTCCTGCAGTAGATAAAAGAAAAAATGAATTGATTGACAAGGGCACAAGGCTACTAAGTCAAGTTGGCTTGGCAAGACAGAGGAATAAGGTGAGTGGGTGACCTAGCAAAGCCTTGCCCACATCGTTAAGCCCAGGAACTGCTCTTAGCAGCAAAGTGTTCTGCAAAACAAGGAAAAACAGATTTCCTCACAGGACCGAACATATGGACAGAAGAAAAAGAATTAGTTTATTATAAAGGCAGGAAGCTTGCCTGCTTGTCGAGCGGGTGCCGGAAGTCGTCGGCGTCGAGTCCCCGGGCGGCCGCAGGGGAAGCGCGGGCGGATGCTGCTGCAGCCGCAGCTGCGGAGGTGTACCTGCGGCGTGGGCGTCTGGAGGGGAGCTTTGGGGCCCAGTAGCAGCGGAAGACAACGTGTTGGGGTGGAATCGTGGGGCCGGTGATGAGGCCCCGAGCACAAGCTGGCGAAGCCGCCATGCCCATGAACTGAGAGCAAGGCAAGGCGATTAGCTCCGTGCAGTCGGAGGAGGAGAAAGACAGAAGGCGGATATACGTACGGACGGCCGAGGAGCTGAGTTAACCAAGCTCAACTGGTAAAGTGGTAATTCAATAACTTGTGGTAACTACGGCATAAAAGAAGAAAAATCCGAGTCCACGGCACAGCATCGCGATTCGCAACGCTGTGACGTGCTCCGTCTCAGACCGCTTGGTGCAGCCTAGCCTCAGCCTCAGCCCCGGCCGAGTGGGCGCGGACGTCTTTGTGCCTTCAGTTCAGACGTTTCCACCCTGATAAAAACAGCACACAAAACTGGTCCACGTATTTTTTTTTTCAGACCAGCACGATAGCTCCAAACGATGAAATATTTTTTCCCCCTCCAGATCTGTGGTGCATTATACCATCGTGTTTCTTTCCTCACGGATAAGTAAACTCGTAGTATAATCTTGGGAAAAATATGAATGTAACACTCTGGACAAACTTGTTCTTGACTCAGCGTCTCAGGGCAAATGCAAGACTGCAAGTGCTCTGAAAAAGAAAAATTCACCTTCTCTACAACCTACTCATGCTTCCAGTGCAAGTGAGGCGGATGCCCGGGCTCAAGTGACAACCAATTAAGGCTATCTTCAGTTCTGTTATGTGCAAACGTAGAAGTCTTCGGGTGCAGTTCAAAAAGAAGGCATTCAAATTTAGGACAACAGCAACACTAGCGCTTACTGATTATTCAACCATGAACTTTTAAGATTGCCTAACACAGGTTTTGGCTGCTAGTTAAACTCAAGAGGAAAAATGGAAAATATAGTCCGTCATATCAATTTGACAAGAGAATTTTACATATGCACTGATTCAGCAACTAATGCTAAAACTTGTTCTCCAATCCAAATACAAAAGAAGGGGCACAACTGACTTGCATGTGAGAGAAGTTCTTCATTCACTGCTTTTATATTTGTCCATACAAAATGTTCAGTCCAAGTCCAATCATGCGATAAAAGCAATTCATTACATTACTACTTTTTACCCTTCATTTGTTTGTATTTTGTAAACAAATGGGGAGGTTTAACACCTTAAATAGATTAAGCCTTGTTTGACATGGCAAAATGGGTCTGAGACTCGACTCCAGCAACATAAATGTAAAAGAAACCACAGAAACTTTTGTTCACCCAAAAATAATGCAAGGGAACCTAGAATATTTCTAATGAAATAGCAGCATAATAGCAATGTAACGAATTCCACTACTTTTACTTTATCATTTGAGACAAACATATACACAGTACCTGTTCCTGACATATGTGCTCCTGTCAACCTTCCGTCAAGCATAGTTTACTGATTGTGCATTTTTTTTGTCTATCTAATCAGACAGCTGGCCAAGTTCCTACCAGAAATCTCCACAAGAGCAAACCCCATCCTTGAAATGGTGAAACCTGCGTGAGTCTCTCACAATAATGTCTCTGTTCACAATCTTTGATATCATCTTGATGGCAGCATGGCAATCTAGGCAGGCACTTAGATTCTTCATAACCCTAATTGGTGTCCCTGGTGGGGTGTTAATTAAAGCAAATCCAATGGCCAATCTTTCACTGTGGTATTTCAGGGACTCCAACTTTAGCTCGTCATCCACCAGATGCAAGGCACAGCTGGTGTCAGGCTCATAGCCTAGTTTCTCCATCTCTTTGTACAACCTCTCAAGCTCTTCTTTGATCTTAGCTATCATAGGGTTGGTTTGATCATTTGACGAAAAGCTGTAGATCTTTTGCTTGATTTCAACCCAACTGTTCCCTGACTCTTTCCTAACTCCTCTATCTCTCATAATCTTTTTCACACGTGCAGCGTCTTCCCACTGACCAGCTTTCGCATATATGTTGGATAATATAACATAGGGTGTTGCATCTGTCGGTGCCATACTAAATAATTTGTCAGCTGCCGCTGAAGCCAAATCCTTGTTCCCGTGAATCCTACAAGAGTGAAGAATGGAGCTCCATATTATTGGACCAGCCTCAAATGGCATCTCATCCAACACTTTCTGAACTTCATCAAAATAGCCTGCCCGTCCCAAAGTATCAATGACACAAGAATAATGTTCCTTCCAGGGTGATATGCAGTAGTGATGTTTCATCTGGTCAAAGTATTTCATGCATTCTTTGGTAAGGCCATTGTGACTGCAGGCTGTTAGTACACACAGGAAGGTGACTGGATCTGGATACATGCCACATTTCAGCATGCTTTCAAACATTCTGATCGCATTCTTTGCTTGTCCATAGTGTGCATATGCTGAAATAACAGCATTCCATGTGATGGAATTCTTCTCAGGCATCTCATCAAATGTTTGGAGAGCTTCATCCAAACATCCACATTTTCCGTACATGTCAAGAAGGGCACTACCTGAGAACACACTAGACATGTGGCCTGATTTTATGAGGTAAGAATGTAATTGTCTTCCTAGCCCAATCATTGCCAAGCATGAGGAAGCCTTCATGATACTAGAACATGTCGCCCTATCAGGACTCAGACCAGCTCTTCTCATGTCATGAAACAACTGGAGCGCGTCCTCATGCTGCCCATTCTGGACATACCCAGTTATCAGCGCGGTCCAGGAAATGGCACTTTTGTCACTCTTGTTTGCAAAGTTAGCATTTGCAGCATCTAGCATACCACATTTTGAGTACATGTCAATCAGGGCATTTCCCACAATGTCCTCTGAATCAAGGCCAAGCAGGACCAATTGAGCATGTATTTGCTTCCCTATCTCAATGTGAGGCAGTGACCCAGCTACACTCAGCAAACTAGCATACGGTAAGGCCCACCTGTCAAAGCTGAGTACCTGCATCTCCCTGAATAACTTCAGAACCATGCTCGCACATCGGTTCCAAGCATAGGCTGCAATCATCACATTGTATGAAACATTGTCCCGCTCTAGCATCTCATCAAACAGTTGTTTCGAATCATCAAGACTGTCACATTTGGAGTAGAAATCAAGCAACGAATTGTTGACAAAGACGCTGTATGATGCAGTAGCTCTAGCAATGAGACCATGGATCTGACGCCCAAGTCGGAAATCAGCCATACCTGTCGCCACAGTCAGCATGCTTGAGAATGTGAATTGGCTGGCAACAAGGCCTGCACGACACATAGCAACGAACAGCTCAAGTGCCTCGCTGTGGAGCCCCTCTCTGGAACACCCCATCATCATGGCATTGTACGTGACCGAGTCCCTCTCCGGCATCTCAAGGAAGACCCTCCGTGCAGCAGCAAGGAGGCCATGCTTGCAGTATGCGTCCAGCAGTGTGTTGCAGACGACAATGTTAGTGCTGAGGCCGAGCTTGGTGACGAACGGGTGGAGCGCCGCGACAACACCACCAGGCACGTTGAGCACGGTGGAGACGGTGACGCTGTCCGGCACGACGCCCTCCCGGAGCATGTCGCAGAAGAGCGACAAGGCATCGTGGTCGTGCCCATGCGCGGCGAGCGCTCTCATCATGACGGTCCAGGTGACGGCGTCGCGGTGAGGAGCGGCGCAGAAGAGAGCCTCCGCGGTGGCGAGTTGTCCGAACCTGGAGTAGCCGCAGAGCATGCGGTTGAGGGAGAAGGCGTTCGTTTGAGGCATTTGGTCGAACAGCTCCCGGGCCTGGGCCAGGCGGCCGGAGGAGATGAGATGGTTGAGGTGGAGGTTGAGGCGGTAGGTGGCCGGGTCGAATCCCGTCTTGACCATTCGGGCGTCCACCGCAGTGACGCGGCCGGCGAGGCGGCCGGCGGTATCCATGGTTCCCGTGGACGGCTTGCATAGGCGCATGGCAGCATGGGCGATGGGTGCAAACCTCCTTTGCCCTACTCCGCCCTGGGCGCGGTCCGCACCCTTTGTCCACACTATTCAAGAACCGCCGCACAGCTGCGGTCTTCTCCTCCGCCTGATTCCTACGCCGCCAAACCGCCGCGTCGCCCTGCTGCAGGAAGAAGCCCTCTCTCACCGGCAGTTCGTTCATTCAAATCCAAGGGCGACTTGCGCGTGTTCTCTTATATTACGCTTCTCAGCTTTGAATACGCATTTACCATCTCGAATGCGGATTTGTGATTTTACTCCTCGTTTTTCAACTTTATAATTTTACCCTGTGATTAAAAAAAAAATATCCGTACTGAGGTGAAATCATAATATTTTTATTGCAAAGTAGAAAAACAGGAGTAAAATCATAATTGAGGTTGGAAGCAGGGTTAGAAACACAATTGTCCCATTGATCATTTGAAAAACTAAACAAATCCGAGTAAAAAAAAGTCATGACCGATACACTGATATCACAGCCCAGATTAAAAAACCTCATAATATTCTTGTTCGTTTTTGACAGGGCGATGACTATTTTTTTCTTATAATCGATCGTGGCAAGTACAACTGACATTTAACAATAGTAATAAAAAAACTGACATGTAACAATTATTTTATTCGAACAAATAAGTATGGAAGTCTGATAGTACATTTGCATATGCATGCTTTGATGCAGTCATACAGATTCCGTTTTACATCTATGATTCTCCTATCCTTTTTCCTTTTCTTTTCTTGAAAACACATTGTACAGCTATGTTCACTTCAGTATACATACGGTGTATGACTCCTCCTTGAATGTCAGAGAAAAACAAATTGACTGTTTTTTTTTTTTTTTTTTGTCCAACCAAGAACCAGTTCAGCAACTGCTGTCCATGAACTCCACGAGAAGCTCTCTCACCATGCCTCTGTCCGGCATCTTCCCGGCCGCACCATAGATAGGAGCACGTCCTCCACTGATAGGACCTGGGTTGGCTTTCACCTGCCAATACCAACATCACAACGAAATATTGCTCTTGAGAAGAAGTGGGGTGGATCAGTGGATTTTTAACCATAAAGCAACATAATAACCCTCGAGTAACTCACCGTGTCCATAGAATCTTGTAAATCCTTCAGGAACTGCTCGTAGACTGTAGTGTGTTGAAGGGTCACGCATATGTGTAAACTGAAACCGGAAAAGATTTTCAGTTAAGACAGGCATGTGGAAAATATTAGTCCTGTAACTGATGGAAGGATCACATTTGTTCGTTTGAAACTAGGATTTACCTGTTAGGTCTCTGCAGAGCATTAAGGTGCCAACCTTTTGATGACATAATGTCATTCACCTCAAATATGTCGCCAACATCTGAGCCAAAAGCCACAACTGTCATATCAGGCTTCCCGATCACATACAACCCTGGGATATCTTCGATTCTGTGAAAACAATCAACCTATTTAGTTGTATCTAAAATAAGAGTCCATATTTAGCATTCCGGCATTGTAGGCAAATAAATTTACCCTTTTTGTATTTTCTTCGAAACTTCCATGATACGACTTGTATTTTCCAGGTAACCTGGGCTCAGGAAAAGCGACAACATGCATCATTCATAAGTACTGTTTCCCCTACTGTACGTTCCTAAAAACAATTCAGAGTAAATTTGTTACCATTCAGTCCGAGAGACATCATAGCAGCCCAAGCTCCAGCAATTAAGCCACCTGGCCGGCTTCCAGCAATAGTGGGAGACACATAGAGCCCACCGGTCCACTCAGTAACTGAACAAACAGGAAAATGGCAAGATAAAGCACTATTCAACTTTGATGAGGACTCAATAGTCATGTTTGCCAAGTCAAAGCATGGAAGCCAATGACTTTCTGTTTCTGGCACACAATACTACTGGTATTAGTATACATTTCATTCAACCAAAGCCAAGGCAACTTCAGGCCACGTGAAAGAGAATGTAAGCAAAAAATAATAATATATGTATCATATTGTGGAAACATAATATTAGCTCAGTATATTAAAAGTGATAAGTTCATTGAAGAATTTCATCTTATGTGAAAGAAGACAGCTTACCGGCGACAAATTGATGCTGAATTCAGTGATGATATCCAAGATGTCAGAGCCCGTGGGGAGGGAAAACGTTAGAACTTTCTTCTTTGATCGCGAAATTATAATAACTTAACCACAGAGGAAGTTAAATAGATATATTCTGTAGTTGTTTTACCTTTCTAATTTCATGATTTCTGTACAGGACAACACTTGTGCCTTTTGGGGCTAATCCATACTTATGAACATCTGAAGATATTGACGTAACACCTTTGACAGAAAAGTCGAAAGGAGGAATAGGGTAGCTTCATATTGATGATAAAACGGAAAAAAAATACAAAATATGTTAGTACAGTCGGAGCTCACAATCACAAGGCCTTATCTTAATGGCCACCATGAAAAGAAAACACAGCTTAAACCAACAGAGCTTCATCACGAGCTGATTTTTCCAAGCAGTTAAAGTATGGAAAAGTTTGCAGTTTTGTTCATTTCATAGATGGCAGGTCACGACCAGCAAATATATCACTTCTCGAATTGGTTGTACTACATCACATTTGGCTGTATTTATTTGTTCACAATGAGTGAAAGCTTTTTCATGAATGGAGTTGTGGAGTTGGCTGTCCGCTGTCCTTCAAATCTCAAACAAGATTCCTGAACCTCTAATGTCAACGTTTGAGAATGTGAGTGAAACAAGTATTTTCTGATTTCTTTTTATTTATTGGAACCTCTTAAATCTGAGAGGGAGTGATGGAATGGTTATGGCTGACTAAAAAATACACTGTACTAGACAAGTACATTTTTTTTTTTGGCAACAATCCATGCTTTTTTTCCCCATCAAATGTTATGGCTATATTATTACTCTTCTGAAAATGAAGAAATCACAAATAGGTCAATCATCAAGTACTGCAAGACCATTATTATAAATATTATTTATGAAATGTTCTGTTGAGTTCTAAGTACATACAAGATGCCGGGATATAAATTAGAGAACGCTATAGTAAAGTCATTTGACTAAAACAATTTAATGGTCATGAAGAGAGTCAGTACCCAAGTTTACGGGCGAAAGGCAATACGAAGCCACCGAGACATAAATCAACATGCAAGCAAATATCATATCGTGAAGCCAATTCCCCAAGTTCCTGGAGAGATTTTACAAGAAACAACCACCAGAGCAGCTCATTACAAAATGTATGACTAATACTATATTTTAACGTTGTGATGGTTGAGTTGAATACCTCAATTGGATCAATTAAACCATGTGGAAATCCTGGTGCAGATCCAACCATCTGTACAGGGCAATTTGTTAGGGGACACATTATATGGAATAAGACACATAAGAGTAGATAACTGTATGGCAGACACAGATTACTCTCCCTAATCACATGTGAAGAAGCCACTAGAACAAAGAAGTTTAACAAATTTATCAGAATAGCATTGACTATGCATATTGAACAAGAACATTTAAGAAAAAATACTTGAAATATCATACCATTATGGTGTTTCCATTTATGCATCGTTTGAATCCCTTAACATCAGCAAGAAAATATTTGTTCACAGGTACACGATGCACTTTAATATTGAAATATTGGGCAGCTTTGTCATATGCAGAATGTGCTGATTCGGCAATTATCCTGCACAATAAGTTTTATTACAAATGTGACAATGATTCGCAAAGCTGTCAAAAGAAAAGAGTACTTATAGAAAAATTTATCAATCTCACATTTCTGGCTTTGTGATCCCCTTTTTTGATTGCATATAGTCACGGGACGTTTTGACTGCTAATAGTATGCTTTCAGTTCCACCTGATGTCATATTGCCGCAAATTTGTCCACCGGATGATTGCTCTTTGCTGCCAAGCAAAGAAGCTGTCATTGCAACTACTTCAGCTTCTAATTGTGCCACACTCTTGAATACGTCCTGATGCAGTGGATTAGTGTGTGAAAACCTGTAAGCATGACCAAAGTTAGACTAAAACAACCATTGTATAGCAACTTTGAGTGCTGAAGTATGAAACAATAATAATTCTCAAGACACTGATGTTTGAAACTGGAAGGATAGCCGTTTTCATCATTTAATAAAAGCAATTTACTAATCTTATATTTTGAGACAGGGTAACATGAAAAACTAAAATCATCACCACGAAATTTGAGCATTGGATCCACTGATGGATTGCAAATAAAGACGCTTCTTCAAACTTAGATATGCAATGCAAATATATATACCTATTATTGGCAATACATATTTCCTGTTTAAGCTGAGACGGGAGCATTAGGATCTAGATCAGATTTTTATAGCAGTATGGGTAATCGAATTGAAAGTGACAAGAGAGAGATATAGTCTTACATAGAGTACGCCTTGTTTATCAATTCAAAGTGGCCCTCAGACTCACTTCCAGCAATATATCTGCACAAAAAGGAACCCACAAATTTTGACAGCAAGAGTGAGAGGAATTTACAAACATAATTGGAATGTGATGAGCTGCTAAATTTAGTGTATTATTCGTCAAAAAGAGATGAACATACACTGTGCCAGAGCATTTTCCCTGCCAATCTACATCTTTAGTTTTCAACGTTTCAAGATCCTTGATCACTTGCTCTGAAAGACCAACAGTCGGCAACTCAGCTCGCAGGTTACTCTTTGTTGATGACCCACCTGATTGCAGTTGATCAACAACCTGAAACAATAGCACCAGGGAGACATTTAGCTTGCTTGGCACAGCTTATCGAGTACGGATAGACCCAGCGTGTGGTTCACAAGCAACAACGGGAGATGCAGTGGTGGATTACTTAGGCAAGTGAACAGAAGAGATCACGTCATATTTTAAAGTGGGTTATCACGATCATTGAAGGTAAGCACTCAATCATAGTGTATGTCATCTCGGTCTCAATAAACGAGATGGAGCAAGGACCACTTGCCCTGTACTACCCTTTTGCTTGCACGAAAGCAGCTCTAAGATGCACATGTTGACCCAAATTTAAAGGAGAAGTAGCACCAAGAAAACCAAGCCATACGTCCGTGGTGCAAAATGCAACAACGTGTTTTAAACAGTCGCATGAACATGACTGGGTACGGGTCTTTGTCAAGATCTAAACTCGAATCAATAAGCATCTTTTTAGGAGGACATGTCAAATTTCGTTGACGAAAAAGAAAGTGATTATCCTAAGGAAATAGGGCCGCGTATCGGTTCCCACCCAGTTCCTACGGGCCACGGCCATAGGACAAGAACAAGAAGTTCAGAAGATTAAGCACGGGAATGCAGATAAAGTTCGATACGAGAGAAGGAAAAAAAAAAAACAGGAAGGCATCTCCATGGTGCAAGCAGCTGAAATGTCTGATTTGTTCCCCAATATTCTGTTTCCCGCATGCGCATGCTATGCAATGCAATCAGGCGTGAGTTGGTGGCGGTTCAGATGCGATCAGCGTCTCACCTTCTTCTTCTCGGCGGCGATGTAGCTGGACACTCCAGGCAGCAACCTGCAGCAGACCAGAGTGATGAGCAAGCCAGCCAACAGTAAGTCAGGAACAAATCTCCTAGGAAGGAGGCTAGGAAGCGGCAGGGCACCGACTTGATGAAGGCCATGGCGAGCCCGACGAGTCCCCGGTCGGCGACGGCCGCCGCGGCGGCGTGGACCGTGCGCGCAACGAGGAGCGCGAGGAGCGGCGCAGCGACGAGCACCAGTGGCTCGTAGCGGGCGAGGCGGTCGTTGGCGGCCGCCCGCAGGCTCATCGCCAGCTCCGCCGGCGCCTCCATCGTCGTCGCCGCCACCGTCGATCGGATTGGGTTGGGAACTTGGGATCCTCGAGCCCCCGGTGTCGTGTTGTGGTTGAGTGAATTGTTATATACGATGAGCAGACGAGGAGGTGTGGGGTGGGGTACTTGTACTAGTTGCTGGCTTTCGCTGCGGGGCCGAGGAGAATGGCGGATGGGGAGCGGGGAGGCAGGTGAGCAGTGGCGGCGCCGCCCGGCAAAGAGGAATTCCGGAACGGAACAGTCAGCACGGCAGGGAAGAGGCGCAGAAGCAAAGCGCAGAGCAAACTGGCAGTCTGCGAAGACGCGCACGAGACACTTTTTTCCCCATGTGGAATATTTTTCCTCTGATTTTGATGCGATGATAAAGAGGAGTAATAAAGTCAGCAAAGGTTAGCTTGCAAGCAATCCAGGGACAACGCAACGCCCCTATCATCTAATAATTCGTGCGAGGTAAATAAATGAAACCCAGAGATTTTTTGCTTCCGTGTTTGCATGCGGTCAATGAATAATAAAATTAAGCATGCTCCAGTGTGCATTTACATTGACTAGGAATTTCTACTTGCTCAACTGTAAACTGCCTTTCGTGCCAAAAGTGTTCTCCCTGACTCTGACTGTCGTGCTTCTAGAAAGCCTTTTTTTTTAGACAACTAGGAGCTTCTTTACTTAATCAAGATACGATTTGGACTATCACCTAATTAATCGCCGGGGTAACTTGTCTGTCAACATTGACCGGCCCCTGCCGTGCCTATACACTGGGGACTGAAATAAAATAGTACCCAGTCAGCAGTGGCACACTGATTTGGACTACGGAGCAGTAGCACAAAAGGTGGAACCATTTTTTTAGAGATGAGGGAAAATGGGTATCACCAAGCAAATGAAAATATATCGGTCTCTACATCAGATGTATATAATCAATTCCTCGCAAAAATAAGATGTATATGATCAATAATTATTACATCTAGCTTGCACCCCGCAGTCATTTCCGGACGGGACCGTTTGTGTTTTCGAGCGACTGGTAGTCTGAAACTTGGTCACACGGTGTTTTGAGTGATCGATCGTTGGATCTTCATCAAATATACTCTCTTCATTCATTATTATATGACAGTCTATTTTCTAAAAAAAAAATCTTAAATTATTTGACACTCTTGTATTTTAATGTATTTTTTTTTTCTAATACATCTCTATCTCTATGTCTCTCCTCCTCGTTTTCTATATAACACATCTTTTCACCCTTCTTTAATTCTTGTGTCAAGAGTCAAAACGTCATATATTGTTGAACGGAGGGAGTAGCAGATATTATTTTTTATCTAAAAAATTGTAATTGTTTGTTTGATGTTTTTCCTGCTTTAATTTTTTATTGTTGCTCAAGATGAAATTATTTCATGTGCATCTCAGAGCGACAATTGTTCGATTATTTGTTCTTCATGTTGGAAAAAGTCCACATAATTCAGGCCAAATAAATATCAAATGGTCTGTCTTCCGCAATGCAAAATAGTGGGCCTTAGAGCATCTCCAAAAGCTTTCTAAAAAATAATTACTACACGAGTATTTTTAGTACCAGTTTAAAATATATTATGGATAATTTTTCTTGTCTTCTTTAACAGTTTTTTTAATAGATTAAAAAACTATTGACTAGACCACATCTGCATCTAGAGCTACAATGACATTATTTTTCTTGAAAATATAAGGATTTGGGTCCCTAACTTTTTTCTTATTTCTAGCTACAATAAGATGAATTTAGAGTGAGAACAAATCTATAAGTTATTTCGAGAGCTGTTGGAGATTATTTTAAATTAAATTTTATTAATTTGATTTAGAGAGAGTTTATGAGACTATTTTAGAGATGCTCTTAGCAAACAATGGTAGAAAGGAAATGAGAGATGGTTAGCAACGAAAAATGGGCCGCATGTATCTTTTTTTTTTTTTTTTGACACGGACATGCATCTGTATGTGTCGACATTTTAAAGGTCACACTCACAGCACATATATCTTATATAAGATAGACTAGAGTTTGGAGGTTGACATCGATTTGGATACAACATAATTATTTGAGTTTAAAGAGATGCATATCAGAATCTAGTCTATCTTATATAGGATATTAAAATTCCAGTGTAGGATACCTGCATATAGAGTCCTGGATATGAATTTGAGGTTGTATGTAGAGATATACTATATAGCAAATATTGCTTTGGATGCTATTGTATTTTATCACAATAACTATATTTGTTATTGAGATGCAACTCCACCGACATGTTAGAGGAGTTTTCATATATCTATCTGAAATAAGTATGAAAACTATGTTTAACTTGTACGTGTTTTACTGCAACAAAATATTTGTAGGTAGGTAAATAAAAATCCTTCTAATATGTAGTAAGTGGATATTTTGTATTGTGTGCAGGTCTAGGCATCAGCGGTTGTTTTGGACCATGAATGAAATACGGGTATGAAAACGGTCATTAGATGGAGCTTTATACAAATACTTTAGGCTCAGGGTGAAGGTGTTAGAGATGTAGGATAGTTAAAAATTATTGCTGCTTAATCTAGGCATATTATAATGCAGTCATGTGCTTTGTGTTGTTGACATTAAAATTTAGCAGGGTCCACTGTAAGGTAGAGTGAGTGAGAATCGGAAGGCACGGAGGAGTTGAAAGGGTGAACCATCAAAGTGGGGTCACTGTCTTGTGCAATTCATTTTCCTGATAGATAGGAAGTTTTGTTTGAAAAAGTATAGAACAGAATGAATTGGTTTTAGGAAGCAAACGTGTCTCGATGGAATTGAATCGGAACACTGCATAGGGCTATAAATATGTAACATGATTTTTAGAAGAAGAGCAATCACAATCAATACAACTCGGTGCATCGCTGTTATTTTCTTATTTCGACGAGTTCTCATTTCGCGTGGGCTGCATGGGCTATGATCTCCACGAGAGATTTGAATTTTGTCACATTTCATAATCTCATCGACTTTAATTAGTATTTTCTCATCAATCTAATATTCTAATCATAGTAGAAGTGATTGTTGATTATCCGATAATTAGATCTAAATTGAGTTTATTACATCAAAATTGATTGCATATTGTCTCGGTCAAAACCCATATATCGTAGTCGATACTAGATACAATGAGTCTTACTTAAATCTGCTTTTTGACTCATTTTATCATTTAGATTGTTAATGAAGTTTAAATTTTATCTCAATTGACTATTTATCCATAGTACTGTCTTGATTAAGTGTGATCTGCTAGGATCTTTAGGGATTCAATGATTAGATTCGATCTCATATGGAGTCGATGAGATAAGAATGACGTTTTATCGGAACGTTTGACTGATAGTTTATTACGGTTCGATTCACATTACTGTCTCTAATTGATTCTATATTACTTGATTGCTTATTCAACTCTTGCCGACATCGACTAGGAACACTCATTGAACTTGCTATTTTATCGACAACGCTTATTCTATATCTATGTTCGATTTAGGCAATATGTCAATGCTATCAGCCGAAAGGTTTCAAACATTATTCCCGATCTCTAGCTACTGACGGTTTTCACATCTCGTGATCATTGGCTCTACATCGGTCTGTCTGGGCCGATGACTCAAGAAATTTGTCCAGATTCTTTTTTTTTTGTTTCATAGAGAAACACGACTATCATGCTTCGGGTTTTCACAACATTTGACTTGATTCTGTATTAGAGTTAAGCAGATCTCTTTAGTCATATTGTAGATTTTAGAGTCAACATGTGGAAATTTAATTAGGGATTTTTATCTGTAGGACACTCAATAAACATGATTTTGTCTGTGAAACATCATACTTTTTTATTTTGTCTTCGGGACACTAAGAAATTATGGCTTTTGTCTGTAGAATACTTTAGCAGGATAAGTGAATATTTGCAAAATTTTATCTTAGTGCACAAAAGACATTGCAAGTTAAAATTTGACACAAAGATACACTGCTACATTTCCTATCGATGTGATTTTTTCCTAACTGTTTTTCGGTTATTTGCACAAGTTTATTTTGAGAATAAATATTTTATTTATTAAAAAGTCATGTAAACATCAACAATAAATCTGTAAAAAAAACACATGAATAAGAAATGCACCAATATATCTTTGTGTCAAATTTTAGGTTACAAGTGCATTGTGCGGATTGAGATAAGAATATTGAAATAATTCATTCCTCATGTTAAAGTGTTCTACAGATAAAAGCCATAATTTCTTAGTGTCCTAGAGGTAAAATATAGAGTTTTGATATCCAATAAACAAAATCATGTTTATTCAGTGTCCCACAGACAAAAACCTCATTCAATAATTATGCCACGCTTCGGGTTTTTACAACATTTGACTTGATTTTGTATTAGAGTTAAGTAGATCTCTCAGATCACGTGTATAGATTTTTAAGTCAACATGTGTAAATTCAATAATTATGCTACCTGATGTTTTACCAATATTTTTTATACAAAAATAGTTGTGTAACAATCCATCATCTAATAAACGGACCATCCACTGTTATTTCAAGAGACCCCAAAATTTTCACGTACATGATTCTGAGGCAAGGTAAGGCTAGCATGACCTTTGGCATATAAATAGAAGTAACTTGCAAGACGAGGAGGAGGTGGGGTGTAGTATTTCAACAAGTTGCTGGCTATTGCTGAGGTACTGGGGAAAATGGCAGATGAGAGAGAGGGAGGTGAGTAGTAGCGGTCACCGCCCGACGAAACAATCAGCACGACAAAGAAGAGGCGCAGAAGCATTGCTTCAGCGCAGACAGAGAGCAAAACTGTAGTCTGCGCAGCACGAAACTAGAGACCTGCACGAATCGATTAAATTAACGACACCATTTAATAATGCTATTAAAGAAAAAACATCTTTCTCTGATTTTTGACAATGACGATCGATCAGGGAGTCATAGTGAAGTCAGCAAAGGTTGGCTTGGAAGCAACCCATGTCTCAGGGATAACACAATGCCCCTATCGGCCTATCGTCCATTACATCATGCGAGGGAAATAAATGAGACCTAGAGGTTTTTGCTTCTTGTTTGATTGGTGTGCTACCGATAATCTAATTTTCATCGTAGGAGTTACTCTGACTTTCTGCTTCCTCTCAACTGTAAACTCTCTTTAGAGCAAGTGTAATGGGTCTTACTCAACAGGCTAAATGGTTATCCACATTATCAAAATCCTAGCTGGAAGAGAGAGAATAGATGTGAGAGGAGAGCAGGCGACTGTTTCGTCGCCCGGCTGAAACGTTCGCCCCGAGAACCAAGCGCCCGCTTTGAGCTTGTTTGTAGGCGATTTACCAGGCGAGTGTGGTCACCAACCAATGACCATCCGCATATTAAATGCTTGAGGCAAACTAACAGCCAGCTTAGGGCATCCACAATGCTACAGACGGTCGCTGTCTGTAAATATTTTGAATATCATACACAAACAGTAAAATAGACAGCTTGTACAGTATAGTTTTTGTTAGACTGTCTACAAACTAGTTAATTTTCATGTAGACTCATAAATCATGTGGATCCAACATAATTTTTTTCTTTATATGCCATTTTATGGCTTGTTGGAGCGAATACATGCTATTTATACCATTCGTCAAAATACATATAACTATCTTATTTCGTTTTGTTTTATTCACTTCACTACGGGAAAAAATTAACTTTGCCATGTGTCCACTGATTTGCCATGTGCATTCTCTCAGTCACACGGTAAATAGAAGGCTTTGTCGTAACCTTTGCTTTTCCATAGTGCTTCTTCCTTGCTTATTAAGGTATCATAGTTTGAAAACTATTATTTAAAATGGTTGTTCTGCAAAGTGACAAGGGTTAAATGGTACGGTACACTAGCAAACCTTATTTGGAACTCCATTTAATCTTCCACGAAGGAGCTCGCTTGGAGCACTTGGGTCAAATGGGCGGTGGAGACCAACGCAGTCGAACTTTTATGAGATGAGGAAGTTCATGGAGTGATTAATTTGATGTCATACATGATTTTGATGACTAATTTTAAGGATTAGCGGTCCTATTTGTGCTTGTTACAGGCAAGTCTGCAGTAGACCTTCCAGAGCTTGCCTGTGCTGGCACCATGTCGGGCCACTCGACGGACTCCTTGTGCTGCAGATCGTTGAAATGGAGGGGAAGAAGCTGGTTGCGGGCACATGCATCTAGTGACTGCTGACTTTGACGGCTTGACCAGGCACAACAACACACTTGCCCAACATCCAGATCTTGTTGAAGGCGGACAAATGATGAGATGAAGAAGAAGAGGACGAACGACAGCTTGATGTTCGACGGACCAGTAAGGTGCAACGAAGCACGCTCGGGCGGACGAGCGACGCTACAGCCACGGCCATACTGCGACATGATGCGCGAGCAGCGAGCAAGAAGTAACTTGCTACAGCAGATCCGGTGGAGAGACGAGCCATCGTACAACGGGCGTCGGACTGGCGAGACTTGGCCTGGGACTACGAGCCCGTGCCGTCGTTTCGTGAGGCGACGACAATTCTCTCCCTGCTCATTTAATCTGGTTCATGTAATAAGCTAAAAACGTTGAGTGCACACTAAATAGACAGCACATTAATGAGGCTATATATAAGTTTATAACATTTATATCTGTTTGGTTGCTATATCTTATTGGAGAGTATGAAGATATCATACCATTTATTTTAGTGTAAGAAGATGGATATCAAAATAATTATGAGGCTATAAATTTATAACAGATATTGGTTTGGATGCTATATCTTATTGGAGCTTATGAAGATATGAGACCCTAGTTTTTTTCATAAAATATAATATAAAGATAGTGTTGGATATGATACAACTTACAATTCTGTGACAATTTGCATTTATGCCCGAAGTTGGCTGTGCCTTATGGCAATAGCTATATAATTAAACACAGGCACACTGAAATTGAAAAGCAATCCAGATACAAAAGCTCCCCTCCCTTTTCTCCTCACAAAAAGAGAAGGGCAATAACACTCTCATGGCATTCATCCACAGCAACACTAAGCGGACCGTATACATGATAACTACTTTCTTGTTGCTTCTAACAATCATAGCTCCGACCACCTCATCCACCCAAGTTGTTGAGGCCATCTGTAAACAAACTCGTTTTTTTACCTTTTTGATTCTTGTATCTTTTTGGCATGTGACACGCTCATATGAAATTAATCTTGTTTGATTTGGTTTTTGTTGCATGTGTAGGTATCAGAGGCTGTTTCATACCACGAGAGAGCTGCTACCGATATCAAAAATGTGATGTGCCGCGGTGCACGTCTTTCTGCAAATACAATGGTCACTCGGGTAAAGATTCTGCATGTAAGACAACTGAAAACTGTTGCTGCGGAATCTAGGCACATTGTAAATGCATCCATCTGTTTAATGAAAATTCAATAATTATACTTTCATATTAGCTATGATCTAGTACGAAAGGGTGGTCAGTTGGTAATTTATTAATAAGATCAAATATGAAACACGGATTTTATGTGCAAGAAAAAACACTTGCTAGACTAATCATGGGCCAATACATAGAGTTGGTGATCATTCACATATACAGAGACACACGTTTGTAGGAGCTGACACACTTCGAACCTTATATGTTAGCTCTCTCCCTCTTTTTCACAAGAAAACTCATGTCCAATTGATGAATGTGGACGGATCAAAGAGATTTTGTTTATTGACAGGGTGAAAGGGATCTGGGCGGACATTATGAATAAGTTGAAAAGACTCTCGCCCTCGTCACTAAGATGCATCCCCATATGTACATATTCAGTGCACATTCGTACTCTCTCCAGGTCCAGACCTCCACAGTGTGTGTGTCTTGAGTCTGAATTTTCTGGCAAAGGGTAGTGAAGAATTACAGTCAGTTTGGAGCATCGCCACATGACTAACACGAGCATGAGGTGTGGAGGTCCGCTTCATTCTGTGTTGTGCACGGTCGCCCTGTGCGAGGGTTCAGGAACTGCACCTGCTAGAGGCCAAATGACACTCGAACAGTCGACATGGAGCTCGGGACAAATCATGGAGGAGGACGAGCTCAGTCAATCACAAACGCCACGGACACGGCCATGATTTGGCCGGTCCAGCTCCTCGCATGACGCTGCGGCTGGAATGGCCTGGTGGCACCGCACCGCTGAAACCTCCGAAGCAACGACAACCTCTTGCGCGCTCTCTGATCTGGGCAAGCTCCAGGATGCCGGACAGCGCGCCGAGTCCGCGCCCAGTGCCATGGACAACCACTTGGACATTACTCAGCGAATAGCTAGCAAGAAATGGCATCACGCACGTGTATGGATCAGGCGACGAATTTTATGATAGATATAAAAAGGAGCTGGTAATGTTTTCAATGGAGTAAATGAAAATTCTCTATTTAATTAATTTATATATATAGCATCTGCATCACACATTATTCCACTCAAAACCTATTACACATTACAAAATATATTGTCCTACCTTTCATGACCACGGTATCACACAAACTATTGTTTAAACAGGGTAGCGTTCATTTTGACTTGGAGGGAACGACCTTCCATCAATTTCTCTCGTTGGCACTTGGGGTTGCAGGAGGGGCATTTGGCCTTACACTCTTGCTCCGTCTTGTAACATACTTGTTGAGCATGTTCACAACAATAACATGCAGGGTGTACCTGTAATGGTGCAGAGCCGAAACTTTGTTTTGTGCACGGAAGGGGGATGCAAAATATTATATGGATCTTGTTCTCATCAACAGAAGTGGAGGCGTTGCTTGTAACAGCATTATTTGTAAATCTTTTGGCATCAGGTAGCCAGGTACGACCTAATAGAGATTTTTTGTGTTATATTCATCAGACTAAAAAAAGCTTTAGAACGATTCAAAAAAAAAAAGCTTTAGAACAAGAAGCAAATATAATTTGTACTTACAATATGTTGGGGATATGGTGATTCCAAATACCACGACTAAGGAAACCACAACAATTTTGAGGCCGCCGCCGCCGCGCTTCATACTGATCTTTACCAACCTTATTCGATTGACTAAACTGTGTACAGGATCTGATGGAGTAGTCCTGTATATATATATTGGTTTCTTCCACTGGTGTGTCCATAGATAGTGGGTTTGAAACTATGCATGACATCCAATGGATCTTTTCCTACTTAAATGTATAAATTATTTAATATTTAGAGATTTGGATCTGATAGATCTTTACCTACCTAAATAAAAATTAATATGCTGATTTGAAGATTTGCATCTAGTGAATCTTTAACTACCTACGTATCAGATTTGGATATTTCAGTATTAATTTGCATTTAGATTGATACGAACCACCAGATCTCTTACATTGGTTCCGTTATCAGCATAAAAACATGACTGTTTCATTCTTTTACATACTCAAACCATGGTTAACAAACCCAAAATGAAACCGATTGGTTTGGCTCGGTTGGCAATATGGCATGAATTTTTATATAAAATCGAACCTATATATTATAACAAAATTGGTTTTCGATCTGTTTTCGTAGTTTACCAATCGAATTTTAGCAATTAAAAAAATGTTATTATAGTGGATTTGTGAACCCTGCCTCAATCTGGATTTCGGGGATATACCATAAACTTATCTTGTATTATTCTATTTATCGAAATGACATGTAATCAGTGGAGATGTGTAATGTAACCAGATAGTTACATATGTCGTAGGCAGTGGTGAAGCTTAGTTGGGGTTAGTAGGGCCCTGGCCCCCTGCCATCACCAAATAACCATAGAATGAACAGTTAAACATTACTACTCATGCTTTTTTTTTTGGCCAAATTACACTGACCGCCCCCCTCTTATTTTCAATTCAAGCTTGACCAGTGGTCGTATCTTAATATCTCATATCACTTGTGAGGGCATGACTCAAGTTTCGACTCATAATTCTTAATAGAATTGTATTTGAAAAATTGTTCGAGTCAGATTTGTTCTTTGAGTGAAGGATCTCTAGCCTACTAGTTAAGAGCACCTGAGTAGCATGCCGTAAATCTTGGTTCGACTCCCTATAAAAGCGAATTAACTGGGTCTGAAATAAAAATAACGAGGTCATTGAAGGATGCAGAATATCTATGGGAGCAAATTCATGCAACAAGAAGCATCAATGGATTAAGTGGAGCGTTTCTGGTTTGCAGCTTATTAAAAAAAGTGAGACTTATTCTAGTAGGACTGCATAGCCATGACAGAACAATCACGTGAAAATGCACTTGTTCAAATGAGAATTATGTTGTAAAATAAAATTCCAGTTCTCTCAAATGACCAAACACAATGAGTTAGACTACTGTGGAACATGTCCTATTTGCGCAACAGGAGGGCACACGTTCTAAGCCAAATTCGCTTGTTGGAACAACTGAAGTGCCTTTTCTTTTGGACGCTGCTGACTGCTGGATTTTCGAGAGTTGCTGCTTACGATGTTTAGACTTAGCTTTTGTTGCCTGTAATATGTACAACGGCTGCTAATCAATGTGACTGATAACTTGGTGATAATATCTGTTATATGTCATCGTAATGTGATATCTTTGAATCAAACTGGTGTACGTCCAGCCGTGCAGACTAGACGATTTCTTCGGGGTCGGGGGAGGAGGAGGAGGAGGAGGAAGTCGCGAGCTTCTTCACCAGGAAACGACACGGTCATGCGCGGAATCATGTTCACGCTGACGCCTCTGCTATGCCTGGTTGGCCTGGGCCAGCTCGTCCAGGACGCGCTTCAGCGTCTCGACCTCGCCCCATGGATCAGCGTGGGCACCCCCGCGACCCGGCCTTATTAGCCCCAGCTCCGGCGCCACCGCTCGTCGGCACTGCCTCGACAACAGGTCTGCCACGTCGTCGGCGAGCGCAGAGTTCCGCTTCCAACGGGGCGGTGTACGTGCACAACATAGGTGAGTACTGACTACTGGCCTCCTTGTACACACACTGTCCCTGACCGACCACGCGCGCATCACGCCGGCGAGCACCTGGTTCCTTGTACACACACTGTCCCTGATAGGTGATTGTCATTTGTCAACACATTGGATGCAACAATATATACAATGAACACTATATTTAAAAGGTCCTGATTTTACGAGCATGGAACATATGTCCTCATCCAACTGTAATCTACTATCTAACCGTTACAAATTTCAAGTCAAATTTGTGGTTTTTTCCATCCATATATAATATCATCATCTGTGAAAATAATCCATAATTGATATCGTCTTTGTCAACAATATGTACAAGTTTGTGTTTCACATGTTTTTCTGTTCTCTTATAATCATGAAAATCAATTGATTGTTTATTCATATTATTCTTGCATATTTTGTGGATGTTGATGTGGGCTGCGATGCATCAATTCCGATGGGGGCCTTGCACCTTGGACTCTGAAATGTTGTGAATTGAGTAAAAATGTTCAGGTAGTGGATAAAAACTAAGAATTAGCGGGAATTAGTTAATTAACAACCTTAGAAGGGTAGAGGGTATATTTAATTTTGATATATAGCTTGTGCATCATACATTATTCCACTCAAAACCTAATTCAGATTAGGTTATTTGATCCTACTTTTGATTATCATAGTGTCACATGAACTCTTGTTTAAACAGGATAGTGTTCATTTTGACTTGCGGCCAATGTGATTTCATCACTTGTTGTTGTTGTTGGCACTTGGGGTTGCACGCGGGGCATTTGGACTTGCACTCTACCTCCGTCTTGTAACATATTTCTCGTGCATGTTCACAACAATAACATTGAGGTATTGGCTCCTGATTTGGTGCAAAGGCAAAACTTTGTTCTGGGCACGGAAGACGAAGACAAAATATTAAATGGACCTTGTTCTCATCAACAGTCATGGAGTCATTGCTTGCAACAGCATTGTTTGCAAATCTATGTGCATCAGGTGTCCAAGTACGACCTAATATATATATATATATATATATATATATATTGCATTATTTCAAGACAAGTATGTATAAAAAGCATTGGAAACAAGATATATATATAACTGGTACTTACAATATGTTGGCGATATGGCGCTTCGAGACATCAAGACTAACAAGGCGATCACAAAATATTTGAGGCCACAACCGCCCCTCATACTGGATCTTTACCTACCTTGTTCAATCAACTAAGCTATGTACGAGATCTGGTGGAGTAGTCATGTATATGTATGGCAGTTTCTTCCTCTAGCATGTCCATTAGTGGGTATGAAACTATATACCATATCTGGTGGATATTCATCTACCTAAATGCAAATTAATATTGATTTTTGGAGATTTAGATGTAGTGGATCTTTACCTACTTTAATGCAAACTAATGTTGATTTAGAGATTTGGATCTGGTGGACGTTTACCTTCCTATATCTACAAGATTTGGATTTTTTTCAGCATTACTTTGCATTTATGTAGATCAAGAAAACGTCATCAATGTGCATGTAGGATGATGTACCTCTGCAAATATCTATATGTGTAGAAATGTGCATTTTTATATATCTGTATCAATCAGTAATGCGCATGTACAAGATTCCTGTGACATCCATTTGGTAGCAGTTTAGATGATGGTGCACCTCTGTGAATATATATTGTATCTACATGTGAGATGTGCAAATAGTGTATAAATGTGCAATGTGCAAATAAATTATAATTTGGAACAAGTGTTGTCTCTAATGCATGAGTAATATGCAACTAACAATGGAACCAACTAGGGTTCTGTTTGGATCCCTTGAGGCCTTGAGTTCCTAAGAAATCAGATTTTAAAAACTAGGGGGTCTCAACTATTTTTTTTGGTGGTTCAAGTCATTTTTGTGACGGTTTAAGAGAGACAGGGAAATTCCATTCTGTGGTAGTGGCAATCTGAATGATTTGAGCAGTAGTAAATTACTAAGTGAAATTAGGCATAAACGAGAATCAATATCGTAATGTTCATGTTGATGATGAACTAACTCAGCAGAACACGATGCGCTAATCCAGGCCACCGCACGTGTCCATAAGAAGTCAGCTCGTCTATAAGACAGCGCCTAACGCCTCGAAAGCAACACGTGCAAGAAATGAGCAGCGACACGCGGCATCCGGAACCAGGAGCTCGGAGAGAGGAGGCAGCGTTGAGGTCTCATCAGCGGCGGCAACCTTGTGTTTATCGCTGGGTCGTCCGGTGCTTGTGATCTCTCAAGATCAAACCGATCAACCTTCCACGAAGCTCACGAGCCGGACGGCTAGACGCAGCACGGCTGAGAAGCTTTGGCAAGGGGGACGGACGGACGAGGCAGAACCATCGTAGTAGATTCGGAGTCGATCAGTGATTGTGCGCAATCTGCTCGATCTCCTCCACGATAAGTTCCTCCTGTGCAGCCGCGGCGGCGCGGGGTCGCAGCTCCGGTAATGGGTCAGGCTCAGGCTGTCCTCGGGCTTGCCCAGGTGTGCCGTCGACACTTCACGTACCCCATCAGGATGCCGTTGTACACCTCGAGGACGCAAATAGAGTCCAGGTTCAGTTCGCGCAGCCACTGCACGTTGACAAGACACAGGCGCACGCTGTGACTCCAGACTGAAAATAGAAGGTGCCGTGGGGAGACGCGTAGATCCCATGGGCAGGCGTTCTGTCTGGGCCGCCGGTGAGGCAGCGAGACCCCAGAACTCGATGTGGTTGTGGAAACCGACCACGGTTCTGCCGGGGAGCAGCAGCAGTAGGCCGCGCTATAGCTGGGCATACGGGCCGGCTTTGCCGGCATGACACGCAACCCACTTAAAAAAGCCTGGCCAGAGCTCGAATTTAACCGGACCTGGCCCAGCTTGCGGCACGGTGCGGACAGTGCTCTGGGCTCACCATCAGACCTATAGCACGGCACACAACCCAGAAAGGGTGCCGCCCTGGTAGGCCCTCAGCAATACAGATCGGCAGGTCTAGATCTCCTCAAAGTCAAAGCCGACTCTCACTATCCTCCTCGAGACCCCACCCGACCCTGCTCGAAGGTCGAAGCCGCCCCTCCTCCCTTTGCACTCGGCCGTCGCCTCTCCTCCTCCCTCTCCTCTCGGTCACCGGCCCCGCCGCTCCTCCTCCCTCTCCTCTCGGCCGCCGCCCCCGCCGCACGGTTCACGCCAGTCCGGGCCGTGCCTTGAGCTCGGCCCCAAACCTGAAGCACGCTACAGCACGGTGTAAGCTTCATGATCATTGATGATTGGATCCCGAGGTATGAATGTTTTGATGATTAGTGACAACTATGAAATTGTGGGCTAATATCTACACAAGTGTTGTCTATGCAGATATCATCTATAAACTCTACTGTAAATCCTATTGATGATGATGGTTGCCTTGGCGATGAATGGCAATGACCACAAGCATGGAGGCTTGATGAGCTTGATGGAGTCTAAGTGTTGATGGAGATGGATCAAGTCTAAGGACAAGCTATAGAGCAAGTGTTTGAAACACTTGTCTAGTTGTTAGGGTTTTGAGTCTATAGAAAAAACCAGACTATCAAAGGGGTCTAGATCATGTCTCTTAGATCATGCTAGTCGGAGATGTGTGTGGATTCTCAGTAAAATCACAGGTACTAGATGACAGTGGAGAAGCCAATAAACTATTTAGAGAAGCTGAGAAACAAAGTCAAGCGAGCACAAAAAGTTTCAGGTTCTGTACAAAGTGACCGGACAAAGAGGTCAGTGTAGACCGGACTGTACGGTCACTAGGAGATCAGAGAGAAGATTTGCAATGAATCTGTCTATGCTGGAGTCTATAGAGACCGAATGGTCCGGTCTACAGACCTGGGCGGTCCAGTCTGTATAGATCATACAGGACAGAGAGAAAGCACTTCGGGAAGCTCTCTGGAATGCACAGAATTTGGAGAGACCGGACGGTCCGGTTAGTATGGAGATCACTAAGGACAGAGAACTATCAGTTCTAGAGGAGCAGTTATAGAGTGATCGGACTATCCGGTCTCTGCCTAACCAGACTGTCCGGTCAGTGCGTCCAGAAAGGTGATTTCGTAGAGCAACAACTAATTGGAGGTTGGAAGTCTATATAACTTCATTGCTAGGGTCTTGAAGATCTCTCTTGGCTAGTGAAATACCTTGAAGCATTTGATAAGAGCTAAGAGAAAGAGAGAGGAGCACTAAGAGAGAATATTGGATATCTTGAGAGTGCTAGAGAGAGTAACTTGAGCATATATCAATATCAAAGGCTAGGGTGTCCTTAGAGTGTGATCTAGATTGTTACTCTTAGTCTTTGGTGAGATCTAGACCGGTTAGGTATCGGTGATCGAGCCTATCATAATCGGTTGTGAAGACCGTCACATGTTTGTACCCGGTTTGAGCCCGCCGGTGAAAGGGGCATCGCTAGTGAGCACCCGTGTCGGCTCGGGAAGTCCGACAAGTTCTCGAGGGAGGCGAGCTTATGCCTTGGTGGCAGCGGTGACGTAGCCGTGTTTTTACTCCGGAAGTGATTGCGGGCTCATGTGCAAGAACTTCACTTGATGGCGGGAGAGACCGACACTCCGGCGGCAGTGGTCCAACGAGGATTAGAGGAAGACGCCATCCTTCTGAGACCTCGGAAAAAATCATGAGCATTCCTTGACCCCTCTTTATTATTTCACAATTATGTGCTCTAGTAACTAGGTTGACTTATGGCTTGCATAGGCTAGTGTGTTTAGCTTCCGTATTTGTACTCATGATGAACAATAGCATATGTAGGGTCTTGATCTAGTATAATTACTTAGGTTGTAACAATTGTTAGAATCTAGTGATGTAAAATTGAAGTATTCGAATTTGTGGCCGGTTTACCGATTCAACACCTCCCCCTCTCGGTACGTCTTCGGTCCTTACACACGGCCCGCACGACCCGGCGTGCTTTACCAGGCCATGCCTAGAAGCGGGCCGTGTCGGGGCGGGTTGGGCAGCCCAGATGCCCAGCTATAGGTCGTGCTTCATGAGGCCGTAGTTTTTTTTTTGAAATGGTGTGAGGCCCGGCGGCAAGGGTTGTTGTCATTGCCGTAGCGATGAGGGACCGGGCACTGGAATTTTTTGAAGCTTGTACGCCACTATCTGGAGCAATCACATCAAAACATTTGATATCAGTACATCATACTATACTAGCAAAGTGCTCATGCATTGCTACAGTTTTTTTAGAAAAACAAAGTATTTAGCCACTATATAAAATGTGTAGTAATTTTAGGCTACGCATACTACAATTAAACATACATTTTCTTCTAAGTAAAAAAATAAAAGAAACAATTGCTATATTGATCAGTTTCATTTTTCATACATGGTTATGAGAATAATTCTCATATTCAGACGTGTGTACCCAGGACACCATACGAAAGGTCCATAACATTGCAAACCCAAGAAACTTAAAGAAAACTAAAATAATTGATTGGTTTGAAGCTGGGTGCTCCCTCGTTCGGTCCGTGCCCAAGACCTGCTCCCCCAGGGGACGCGCCTCTGCTCGCCTTGCTGGCCATCACCTCCAACCAGCTGCTGCCACTGCCTAGGAGTTAGGGCGAGACGAGGGGGCGGGCTGAGAGAGAGAGAGAGAAGCAGGGAGTGGGAGAGGATAGGCTTGCACGAGTGCCATACAGGTGGCGAGGCTAAAAAAATCAAGAAATACAGCGGCTCCAGAACTCGAAAACCCTAAAGAAAACAGGAAGAACGAATCGAGAAAAATCATTCGGAGACGCTATACAGATGAACTCTAGCCTGATCTGAGGCAAGAAGACCGGCAGTTAGGAAAAAAAAGGAATCCAAAACGCAGCATTGAATAAAGCAAAGGAACAGCGCCCTCCCAGAACACATCAAAAGAAAAAAAAAAACTCAGGGAAGCAGTGGGGAGGACAGCAAGACAACCTGCCCGTTCATTGACGGATGGGATCGAGCTCGGCAGACAGGAGCAAGGCGAGTGGAGTAGAAATAGAAACAAAAGAGGTGAGGAAGGGACGAGGAGGCCGGCGAGGAGGAGATAAGATGCGGGGGACGGCGACCAACCGTCATGAATGCAAACTGCAGTAACCCAACAAAGACGCAGTGCATGGAGCGACCGTACAGGCGCATTTTTCTCATATACCCTGTTTTACCCAGACACCGTAACAACTCATGGATGAAAATCACGCGAGTAGGAAAAAATGGGAGATGTGTCTAGGAAGTACGCGTTGGGGGCGGGCTGCGTTTTAGAGACTCAAATACCCTTTAACTACAGATTGACTCTTAGAGGATGACTATCATGTGCCCCTTTCAGATTCTACTATCAACATCACCCCGCTCATCAATGGTTTGCGAATATCCAACCTCACCTTGATCCTTAAAAACCTTCCCACCAGATTCTTCTCCTCCTCACCATCTACCTCCATGATACTACAAATTAGATTGCCTATCTTCTCCTCATAGTCTCGAGTCATCAGCCCTAACGACATCTTCATTAGGCTTGGGCATAAAAACCGAGATCTAAAAATCAAAATCAAAAACACCGAAACCAGGACTGAAAGAATCAAAATTTCAGGTATCGAATAGTAGATCGGGTAGGACATTTAACAACCCAAAGTTTTTCCATTAACTTCGGATCTAATTGGCGGGTATCCAAACTACCCAAAGAACCGAAATTCGTCTACATATGTAGTCAAATACATACACAGATAAGTTAGAATTTGTGGGCTAATCGCATATAAATGTCGGCCATTAATGCGTAGTGCCTTAGTGGGTTAGTAAGTAGTGTCAAATTCTCACCACAGGTAAAATAAAGCGTTGTGTGCACGCGTGCCGCTGGCCGCTGTAGGATAGTTTACAAAATTCTTTCTCATTCGACCTACTTCGTGAGAATACATGACTTATGTATTGTTTAGGTATAATATATTATTTAATCTATTTGTCATAGTAATGATGGTTTGTTAATTTTACGAATTATGTTTTGTGTTGATAAAAGTTTGAATAGTTTGGTCATAACCGAGAATCGAACCAAAATTTAATAACCAAACTTCTTGGATACCTAGAAAATAGTTATAAATTCGGATATCAATTATAAAGAACCGAAATTTTAAAAAATCGAACCGAAACTTCGGATAGAACCAAACGCCCAGTCCTAGGCTCGGCTCCACATTTCTGAGTCCAGTCCCTAAGTCTGTTGAGTTCTTGGGTGTCTCCAAAGTTGCCGTCGCGGTCCACGGCCAGGTCTCCTCTCTCTCCTTCATCATTTGCTACTCTGCGTCCGACACTCTACACTCTGCGTCCCTTTGCTGCTGGTACTTGCTGTGAGCAGCAGTGGCGAGCCACTCACTCGCATCGCATGTGCATGTGCGACAGTGGCAGCTGCAGCGGCACTAGGATTGTGTCCAGTTGTCGTTCTCTTGACCTAGAAGACTAAGGCCTTCCACAATGGTACTGTGGAGTGATGCCCAAAAACAGACGGACACCGCTCTCACCGTTGTAGAGGGCGATTCCAGAGAAGAGCCGATATATCCAGAAACCAGGAGCGGAACAAGTAGTTGCACCGATGTCTGTTGAATAGAAAGTTCATGCATGACGGTTGAAAATGGAAACAAACTGCTCTTATGGTGGGCGATTTACTGGCATGTAGGACCCATATTTGAAAGTAGGCATCGATGCCATTGCTGTGCATTTCATCATCGGTTCCAGTTTTACCTTCTATGGGGGTCATTTTTTCACCAGAAGCGCTCTCCATTGTGGAGGGCCAAGACTACCGGCAATCTATGGATGATATTTATATAATTTTTTTAACAAAAAATGTGTAATAATTTTGGATTATCGTTTGTAATGTCGTGTGGAATTTTGATACCAAATTTGTGCGCATGATGAATCTAGTTTGATTGTTAACACTGAACTGTTTCAGCTATGGTTTAAAACGCGTTTCAATAGAACTCTGAATTGGTATCAATCTGTGTTCTAAAACCTACTACAAATATGACAGAGGAAATCTGGATTCCGTGGCACGCAAAGAAAAGTTCTAGGCATATGTGCAGCGAGCAAATATTGAGCACCTCAAAGCTGCAGGCTTGCCGCACGTTAGGATGGTTGGATGCGAAGGGGAGGCCTGCTTGAGCTGTAGGGGAGGTGGAAAGGGATACAAACCCAAGGGAGAAGAAGGCCTCACGCGCGCTCGACGGCGGGGATGGCAGGTGAGGGAGGCATTGCCGTTGTTCGCTTGGAGCCAATTGTTGAGCCGAGTGGACGTGGTGAGCTAAGCCGTTGGAAAAGTGGGAGCCGAGATCTCAAGGGTGACGTGCAGGAGCCGTGCAACAAGCTGGCGTCGACTGGCGTAGGCGGCTACATGGCAGACATCCGGATCGGGACCGCACAACCGAGACTGTGCAAACCATCCACATAGAATTTTTTTCGTGGTATCCCGGATTCTTCGGTGAGGTCCTATGGTATCCCGGGCATGACAAAGTCGTAGCCATGTATCATATTGAGGACTTTGCGCCAGTTAACACATTCGGCAACGGTGTCTACTGCTTCAGGGTCTCTATAATGAATCTATATATCTTTAAAAGATCCAACCCACTAAAAATCATTAACTATTATTATTATTATTCAACCACATTGAGCCACATTACCTGAAATTCTTATCACCGTTAAATTATTTCTTCCATCCACATCAATCCATCCATCGGCTTCTCTTTCATTTCATCCCTTTATTCCATTATTCTCCTAGCTAAAACGGTTCAGGCTGCAGCTATTTCTATTCTGTTTCCTCTCTCCATCAATATTTTTGCGTTTACTACCATTAAGATATGGTCAAATCAGTTCATCAAAATTAAACAAATAGCTAACTTTCTGAGTCTTGGCGCCTGGGCTCCCTAGGCGACTCGAGGAAGGACGGCGGTGGCTAGGGTTTCTAAAAATCCTTCCATCCCTATCTTGTCTCGTGCCTGGTTCTGATCTCTAGCAGATTGAAATTTGAGTCCAAGTCGTATCCAACGTTTGTGTCCAGATCATATTCTACGTTTCGAAGCCAAGCCCAAATCTGCTAACCTAGATCTAGTCGCTGCTGGTTGAGTTCTTGGGATCACCAAAGCCCTAGGCATTGTAGCGATCTCCCCAATTGGCCGATCATGGATAACATGTTGAGTCTGATGGTGAAACTACATCTGACTGAAGGAGAGGGGCGGAATCAGGATTGGAGCTAGACAAGCAGAGAGTGCGAAAGGGAAGGGGCCGTTGGTAGTTGGCAAAGTGTTTTCGGAGAAACCAGTGAGTGCAAAGGCAATTGAAGTGGCGCTAGGGAGAATTTGGTGCCTGATCAAGGGGATGTGTTGTAAGGAGCTAGGTGAAAACCTCTTCCTCTTCACACTACACTAGGAGTCGGGGAAGAGAAGGGCGTTAGAAGATGGCCCCTGGATGTTTGGTAAAGGACCTCATTTTGCTGGTGGATTTTGATGGTACAAAAACGGTGGAGGAGATGGATTTCGCCTTCAACCCTATGTGGGTGAGGGTCATGAAGAACCAAGCCGATGTTGCCTTCCACTTGAGAGCCGATGCATTCTTGTGGGATCCAAGCCGATCTCTGCTTTCGTGGATCTCCCACGACGCCACGCGTCGGCAATCCGGATTGGGGCCGCACAGCCTGTCTGTGCGAACCGTCCCGGTAGATTTTTTTTTTCCAAAGGCCACGACGCGTTCCGCCAGGTCAGTGTCGTCGCACCCCTACTCGAACCTGACCGAGCGCTAGAACATGGCCACATGGATTCAGCGCCAGGTGACCTGCGAAATGACGCTGAGCACTCTAAGCATTGCGACTTGCGAGCTACGGCCGTAATAGTCTGTCATTTCCGTACATGTTGGCATGTTGCGGGAAGGGCATGGTCCGGTCCGGCGATAATAAACTGCTGCACATGTGAAAAATCTTTTCGTCCAGTGATAACCTTGACCTTTTTCTCATTTTGGCAATTAGTTTGGATGCTATTAGTTTGCCCAAACGTTGCACTCACAGAACAATTAGTTTGTCACATTTTGGCGCATACGAACTAGATTGAAAGAGAAGCTGACGAAATTTGTTCGACTGGACTAGACGTGCAACACAACACGTGAAATATGGTAAAAGGGCAGATACTACATCACGTAGACCCTACAAATAGCACCAATGAAGACTATCTAAGAAAACCTTAAGCCTACTCACCTAACAGTAATAACCTCTTGTTATTTTTATGTACATGTTTCAAAGCTAATTCCAGTTCTTATATAGGTAAAAGTTTATCATAGGTGAATTTGAGTCTTGGATCCACATCCACCACTACATCAACCGCTACATCAAGCTGATCAAGAAAACCAACAAGACCTCTGCATCAATGAAGCCCAAAACCAAACAGCTAACCATGGGTGCTGGTATTGGTGATGTCAGTGTGCAGGTAATCAGCATCCCCCGTTCTAAGAACTTCAGAAAGCTTCCGAATTGCAGACTGCATTGTCGGACGACTTGCCGGGTTGGGATCCAAGCAGTGGAGGGCGACTGTAACAAACCCAAAGATTTCCCTTGCAGTCTCAGCTTCAGGGAGCGGGAGACGGGCGTCCAGCAAATCCTTCAGCGACGTGCTTTTCCTGTGTGTGCAAAAGAGCATCGAAAGAAGGTCACCGGGATGAGATCCCATGAACAGCTCAAGAACAATCACGCCAAAGCTGTAGACGTCGCATTTTTCAGTCACCTTCGTTGTATATGCGAGTTCTGTGGCATCAAATAGTTCCATCAAGAATCAAGTAAATGTTTGCATAACAGTAGTAGTAAAATGTTTTTCAATAGGTAACATGATATTTGCACTAGGGCCAACAAAAAGATGCAGGTGATAAAAGCAAGAAAAAACACAACATAATTAGTCAATGCATATAAAGAGAATAAGTGAAACACAGTTAAAAAAATACTCAACCTCTAGTGGTAAGACCCCCCCCCCCCCAATCATGGTATTTATCTAAGAAGAAGACCTTCTCATACAGACCGAGAGAATCCATGCAACCCCTATTCCACCCTTACACAGATACACTGTAGCCCTGTACGAAGTTAGAACGGCTGTGACCTAGGCCAGACCTTAGACCTGCGCTTTGGCATGGTGACAAGGGAGGGGATTTTTTTTTTTTTTACCCCATCCAAAAATTCACTCCCAATAGAAGTCAAATCCGAGACCTTGATAATAGGCCACATCGACCACTACAATTAAAATGAAGCACACTAAAAGAGAATTGCAGCCCTAGGATACACAAAGTAATTGGTCAACGCATCAGACGGGAGTAACTGAAACACAATTGAAATGGAGTGTACTGAAAAGGAATTGCAGACTTAGAATAGAAAATGGGAAACAAAAGATCAAAATCAGCTTAGAATGCAAGTGTTTGGGAAAGAAACAATGAAAAAGTGTGACACGGACACGATCATATCCTGTAAACAAAGTTTGAAAGATATCGTGCTAAATAAACGAAGTGGAAAGGTGTGGCAGTAATCTGGCAAACAAATTATGGGATTGTTAACCCAAAGCTATCAACAAAAAATTGGGGAAATGAAAGGCTGGTGGAGGAAAAAAAATCACTCCAGCACGGCAGAGGTTGGCTTGGCCTGGTGTTGATTCGGATAAGACCTAGTGCTTGGCATACATGCAAGGAAGCCACATGTGCTCAAGCGTCTTAGGGAGTATTAAAAGAATTTGAATAGATGCCGCATCAAATCAACCAGGTAGCTACGAGCGAGAGTACGGCCAATTGAATGAGAAGTTTCATCGTAAAGATGCACGTGGTGGAAGATTTTATTTATTACATTAGAGAAGATGAGGCAATTCTAAAGAACGACTGTATGGTTCGTTATGCAGTGACCTTGCCCTTTTTACTGAGCCAGTGACGGTTTGCTAAATGCATGTTCGGATGTTCCAAACTATGAACGACTGTATGGTTCATTATTAAGGGGGTATAGAGACAAGGACAGAGCTCGATCAACAGATAGACATGCTCAATAGGAAGCTTAAAATCTGACAGATGGTTTTGTATATGATAGAGCTCAATACGAGGGCAGTTTTATAGCAATAATGACTCTTATAGGTTGCATCCATGCAATATATACAGATGAGCAGTATACACGCTTCACTTCAAATCATGTGTGAAATAGTTAAATAACATGATATCAAAAGAACAATAAATTCAGCAGAGAAACAATTATGATTACCTGGTGCAATATATCCTGTTGTTCCAACAAGCCTTGTGCAGCTTGATCCATTAAAACTTAGTATTTTAGCTAGGCCAAAGTCTGAGATGCAGGCTCTAAACTCTAAATCAAGCAAGATGTTAGTGCATGTTATATCCCTGTGCACAATTGGAGCTGAACAGTCATGATGCAAGTAGGATAGCGCATGAGCCACATCCATAGCAATAGTTAATCTCTTAATCCAATCCAGCTCAACTGCCCTTTCGTTGGCCATGAGAGTTGCCAATAAGCTTCCTCTCTCCATATATTCATATACAAGAAACGCATCTTGAACATGAGAGCAATATCCATATAGTTTCACGATGCTACGATGTCGTAGCTGCACCAAGGCCACTATTTCACGACGGAATGGATCCTTAATTACTGAATTATCATCTTCTGTTTTGTGCACCTTCTTCACCGCAAAAATATTGCCTGTTGGTAGTTCAGCTCTGTAAACGGATCCATTTCCTCCTCTTCCAATGCAATACCTTTCACTGAAGTTCTCTGTGGCTTTGACAATCTGCTTATACGCATCTCCTCCATCAAAATTCCAGATCGAGAATAAATTTCCCTGTACTTTCACAGTTTCATTTGTAATATGTGCCTTGGACTTCTTTTTTTGGCATAGGCATATCAGCAATGCTGCAACACAAATAGCAGGATGTGCAGACAATTAGATCCAGCTACAACTTAAATAGAAGGGTGTGAAGATCAGAAAGTTGTAACCCAAGAAAAGTAGGCCATTTTCCATAGAAGTATACAAAGTCCAGTTAACATACCAAACAGTAATAAAAGAAGCACGACTGCCATGATGCCACCAGCAAGGGATGCCTGCCTCTTGAGGGATTTCGACTTAGGTGTGTTGTTGATAGTACTAAATACTAACTTGTGTCCGCACGGCAAGAGTGGGAACCCGCACAAGCCAGAGTTATTCTCATACTGACTTTCATGGAATGTGGCGAGAGATCCAAGTTCTGGAATCATCCCACTCAATTTGTTGTTTGACAAATCGAGTTCAGACAGCGCTAATGACGCAAACGAGCTGGGTATTGACCCCTCCAGATTGTTATGGGAAAGGTCGAGCACTGCAAGTTTCTTGGCGCCAGCGAGCTTGGGCGGGAGCATACCTGACAGCCTGTTGTGCCCGAGGTCCATAACCATTAGGTAGTACATGCTGCCAAGCTGCTTGGGTATCTCTCCATCGAGCTGATTGAATGACAAATCCAAAAACATCATTGAAAAGTTACCATACTCGAAGAAGGCCCCCAAGTAAGTCAATGTGAAGTTGCAGGTCTTCTTGCTTGGCATCCGATGCAGATCCTGATACCTTATACCTGTGAGATCTAGCAAACTCCCTCTACCGTGGCATTGATCTGTTAGCCTGTCATTGTGAAGATACATTATCGGCTGGATACTGCTGAAGTCTGTGGTAATTTTCCCTGATTGCTTTGCCAGCTCTGATGGTATATGCCCGTTGAGTTCGTTAGAATCCAGGTCCAGCCATATGAGACTCTTACAGTCTCCCAGCTCTGGCGGTATTGGCCCAGAGAAGGAGTTATTGCCAAGCCTTAAGATTTGAAGCTTGACAAGATGACCAAACCAGGTAGGTAGTAGTCCAGAAAGCCGATTACTGGCAAGTGATATCCATTTTAGCTCCGTGCAATTACCTAACCCCGCTGGGATGCTGCCAACAAGATTATTGTAATCAAGAATAAGAGTCTCAAGAGCACGCATATTGGACAGCGAGGATGGTATCTCACCTGAAAGCTCATTTTGCCACAACAACAGGTCACGAAGGATAGAGAGCATGCCTAGGGATAAAGGAATGTGCCCGTTGAGATAGTTGAGACTGAGGTCAAGTGAAACAAGGCCGGTACAATTGGAGATGGTCTCAGGGATGCCACCAGTGAGGTAGTTGTTCTGCAGGTATAGAACTTGGAGTCTGGTGATCGTTTTTAAGGAGCATAGGCTGGCTGGGATGGTGCCGGAGAGTGCATTGGAGCTTAGGTCCATTATCTCAAGCTCCGGAAGCATTGTGACCACATCTGGGATGGAGCCATTGAAATAGTTGAAGGAGAGGGCAACTGTCCTGATAGTAGGAAGATTGATAAAAGCCTTGCCAGAAATAACGCCTGAGAAGTTGTTGCAGGATAGGTTGAGGACAGTAAGAGACATGAGGCGTGAAATATCTGGTGGGAACATGCCAACAAACCTGTTGTAGGAGAGGTTGAGGACGCTCAAGCTGACACATCCAGATAGGACCCCTGCTTCCACGCTGCTGAATATAAGGTTGCTAGAGAGGTCAAGATACTGCAATCCAGAGCAGTTGATGAATACCGGAAGTTCCCCGGAAATCATGTTCCTAGAGAGATCCAGCCACCGCACTGCACCAGCACCCACACTAATCATCCATTGTAGATCACCATTATTATCAATCCTATTATTGGAAAGGTCAAGAACCTCCAGCCCAGCAAACGTCATGCTACCTTCTCTAGCAGCTTTCTCAGCACCAACTCCATCACCAGAGAAATTCAGCACCCTTAACCCACGACAAACACTGATCATTGCAGCTATATCGGCCACGGAGCCATTAAGGCCAGAATTACCTGACAAATCAAGAAGAGACAACTTCTCCCCGCAGGCCGCGGCCGCAGAGAGCATGCCGGTAATGTTGGCATCACGGATTGTGATCGCCTCCACACTTTTCAGCTGCAGCAGACTGCTGGCCACAGCACTAAAGCTGGCACTAAGGTTGATACCAGTGAGGGAAACTGACGTGACCCTTCCATTCTTGCAGCCTACACCCGAAAAGCTACAAGAACCATTGCGGCTAGTCCAGCCATCTAGAACCTTGACGTTGGGCAGGGCAGCCTTGAACTGCTCCAGCAGATGTAGATCGTCCAGCACCGTCCCCGCAGCATCAGCCGTTACAAAGAAGAGCAGTACTATCAGCCACCAAGATGGCATTGTGGGGCAGTGAGGCTGATACGACATGATGGACGTTTCATTAAACCAGGAGACAGCTTGAAGGAGCTTGAAGGAGCAAGGAAATAGATATCAACGTCTAATTTATGTGCTCCATAACCGCGATGGTGGAGACCTGCTGTCGGCAAAAACGACACGCCTGGTTTATTCAAAGAGAAAAGGACAACCTGACCCTACAGCGTCTAATCGTACGCGTTCGTTGACGGAGCATTCT
Source organism: Eleusine indica (assembly GCA_030378355.1). Taxonomy (NCBI): domain Eukaryota; kingdom Viridiplantae; phylum Streptophyta; class Magnoliopsida; order Poales; family Poaceae; genus Eleusine; species Eleusine indica. The sequence continues at coordinate 4,052,775 of CM059497.1, read as the reverse complement.
GTCTATAATGTGAACTCTCGCTCCTAAGTCTCAGTCAAGAAGAATCTAAAACCCAATTAAACCAAAATAATAACATGGAATACATAAGGGAAGACAAAATTGAAATAGATAATGAAGTAATCACGGTTCCTAAATCGGTAAATCCGAACAAGCATAACAGCGAGCACCTTGTCTGCAGTGCACGTGCACGGAGTAGAAGCTCCCAAGCGTCCCGCTTCAGCTGCTTACTTTCGGCGAAGCCACCGCTCCATAGGAGTAGGAAGGTGAGCTTCGGACCGGACGCCGGAGTTGGCGGCGATGAGAGGAGGTAGCTACTCGGGTTGGGCGCCCAGCGCTTCCTCAGTCGCAATGATTGCGATGATGGAGAGATGTTGTGGCAGTTGGAGGCCGAAAAGGAAAACGAGGTTATGTGCTCCATAACCGCGTGCTGACAGTGGAGACTTGCTATCCGTGATTTGTATCTGGATCTGATCTGGTGCAAGGAGGTAGCTGCTCGGGTTGGGCGCCAAGTGCTTCCTTGGCCGCGATGATTGGATGGTGAGACGTTGGTAGGAATTGGAGTATAAAGGCGTGTTTGGCATGCTCTGGAGCTGAAATCCAGCTCGGAGTTGAGCAAAGCCAGCTAAACATCTTTTTTTACCTCTGCTATGAAGCAGTCCAACTTCTACAGTTAAAGGAGCTGGTAGTTCATTTGAACTCGGAGTTGAAGAGTACCTCTTTTTCAACTCTAAAAATTGCTGAAACAAAACTAAACACGGAGTTCTAATGTATTTATCCACCACTGTCACTGATTACACACATACCGTTTCGTTTTTTCTATTCTTCCCCACCTCTTTCCTTTCGTGCACCTCCGTCCGCGCCGTCGGCAGCAGGCAGTGGTGTCGGAGCGGAGCAGAGCTCCCCCGCTCCTACGATGAGGGCTATTGCGAGAGCTTCCCAATGCCAGCCATGAGACGACAGAGCTTGCTGTGAGTGCCCACGGCGGCGCCGGCGGCGCATGGACTCGCCTCTGCTCCAGCCATGGGATGGGATGGAGCTCGACCGCAAAGAGGCAGCTCCCACAAAGGCGTTACATGTTGCCTTTATTTTTAATTTTATTTTGAAAAAACTCAATCATCAGCTTATGGATAATCATTCGTTGCGTGTTCATTTTTGCAGCGGAAGGCAATGATTTTTTATTCGCAACAACAAGATGAAAGAGGATGACACCCTTTCCATCAATCAACAACAACAGGCTATAGACAAAATGTTACTTCTCCGTTTCAAAATATAAATATTTATTAATTTTAAGAAACTATATTTAATTATTTAAAAAAATTATAAAATATTCTTTATTTTATTACAAACTATTTTATTATTAGATTTACTTTAAACATGATTTATTTATTTTTATAATTCTAAAAAATATTTGAATAAAACAAAAGTCAAAAGTGTTCTGACCCATTATTTTCTGACCACTTTCCTATGAACAGAAAACACACGTAAACCCAAAAATGGTCAGCTGTAGTGTCGGCGCCTTGCATCAGATTCTTCACATGTTGCACGTCCAACAATCAAACAAATTTTCTCAGGCAGCTTCGCTTTCAACCTGTAGCTTGTCTCTGCCAAAATGTGGCAAACAAACTACCCGCGCTGAGTGCGGCATTTGGGCCCAGATTTTGATGATCCAAGACAGAGAAAACGTGAAGGGGGGTCATCGAAGAAAAGATTTTTCACATGTTTAGCAGTTGAATCATGCCGGCGCCGGCCAGCGAGGGGTTCGCCAAGGTGCGGGTGCTTAGTGCTGGGGACCCCGAGCTGGACGCGGCCAAGGTGTCGCTCGGGGTTCTGGGTGTCATTTCGCAGATCACGCTGGAGCTGGAACCCATGTTCAAGCGGTCGGTCAGGTTCAAGCGGTCGGTCATCCGCGACGTGCAGCGGCTGCGCGACGTGAACCCGGACTCGCTCTGCGGCCTCGAGGTGTACAACGGCATCCTGATGCGGTACGTGAGGGCCTCGTCGGCGCACCTGGGCAAGCTCGACGACAGCGTCGACTTCGACCTCACCTACTATACCGGAGCCGCGACCCGGCTGAACGGGGATCGAACAGATGGCGCTGCGCAAGTACGGCGGCATGCCGCACTGGGGGAAGAACCATAGAGAACGCCGCGTTCGAGGGCGCCGTGAACAAGTATGGCGCCGCGCGGGTGGCGGGGTTCATGAAGGTGAAGCGCGCGTATGACCCCAACGGGTTGTTCTCGAGCGAGTGGAGCGAACAGGTGCTCGCCGGCGGCGGGAAGAGCGTCGTCAGGGATGGGTGTGCGCTCGAAGGGCTGTGTGTGTGCTCCCGTGACTCGCACTGCACGGCGGCAAAGGGATACTTCTGCCGGCCTGGTAGCGTGGGGCCAATAGCTCATATGCGATGTTTTTAGTGGGAATTAGTCGAGGCACGACATAGTTGACGGTAATAGCTTACATATGATATCTGTGTGGAGCAAAATAGCCAGAATCCACATACGTCCTTGACACTTTGTGACTTTGGTTGTTAGCGGTCGTGAGACCCAGTCGGAGTGTTGTCGTGCGCGAATCTGTCTTATGGACCGATCGAATACTAGTTTCACGCCATCTGAGTGATAGCAAATCCATATCCGGTAGCGCGACCTCAGAGCGCCGCACATCCCTCCCCGGCGGCGGCTCCCTCTGACGGCGCGATTCTGTCTGCTGGACCAACCGAAGACCTCCTGCGGCGCGCCCTCTGAGCGGCGTCCCAATCCCTCTCATCTCCGGCGCCGCGCGGCCCAGGTCCTCGGCGATCTCTGTGGTGAGTCAAATCGCATCCTAGTGGCATTCCCATCCGAGTTAAGCCCCGAATCTGACGTATGCGCGCCCGATTTTGCCCGAGTTGTAGCAGTCCGGCCTAAAATAGATGGCGCCAAAACAGATGGGGCGCCTAAAATAGATGGAGCAGGGAGAGTCAATTTCGAGGTAATCCTCTACACCTCGTGTTAATTTTGCTTTCAATTAGAGCTCGTTCGCTTTCATTTTGTGACATTCTCGCACCATTGTCGAAACAGGGGGCAACGGCATAGCTTCGAATGGTCTGTTAAATTCCCTTTTTTCTCTGTCATGAAGCTAGCTTATGGTAGCCTGAGGGTCATAGAGCAGGACAGATTGGTTAGTTGGGAGGTTGATTGTGCAGAGATCGACCCACAGGACCTTGTGAACCAAGGAGCGCAAACGGTGAGGAATTTGATGGACAAAATAGGGGAGAGTATTCCTTGAGGTCCGGAGCAAGAAGTAGCATTGATACACTTTGATGATTGGAAGGGCGAGTATATGAGAATGGAGGATAACGAAGCGTTTGTCGATGAAATCGATTGGCAAGACGGCTGGACAAGCAAACGTGTTACATTTCTTACCAAGTTGGTGGATCTGAAATTAGATTCTTGTGTTGGATATGTGCCATCAAATTTGGCTATGCAGATTGCAGATGATGATTGGGCTACAAGTAGACAGATAGATCCTATTTTAACCGAAGTGACAATGTTAGCTGATGATACACAAGAGGGATGTGATAGTGCTGCAAATATGATTGTTGTCAACTGGAATTCAGTATAACTGCAAGAGTGTACTGATTTGGTCATTTACACCAATGGCTGATACTAAGATTGCCAAAATTTTAGGAATTCTAGTAGGAGCTAATACGGTTGTTGGTTCTGAAAATGTGGATCGAGAGTTGATGAACAAAGCTGCTGATGAGGTAGATGATTATAACGATGATGAGTTCATAAATGTATAGGATTCAGACAATCCTGTAATTGAAGTAGGAAAGTGTTTTTTAAACATGAAAGAGTTTAGGATGTGTTTCAATACTTATGCAGTGAGGAGAAAGTTTGACGCCAAGACTGTGTGGACAGATACAAAGAAATTTTATGCAAAGTGCAAAGGCTTTGATGTGGGTGCCAAACCTTGCAAGTGGTATATTTTTGCTAGAAAACAACCTGATGAAGGTATCATTAGGGTTAATCAAATGTCACATGAACATACATGTATTACTAGTTTAGAGGTTGTATCAAAGATGACATCACAAGTATGGGTTGCATAAAAGATCAATGCTATTTTAGCGAAAACACCAAACACTATTACAAAGAAACTGAGAATAGACCTGAAAAAACAATACCCTATTAAGGTGAAGTATACCATAGTGTGGAAGGCAAAACAGAGTGCAATGAAAGAGTTATATGGTGATTAGGCAAATACGTTCAGGATGTTGTATAGTTTTAAGGCAGAGGTGGAGAAGAGGTCACCTGGCAGTGTTATGGAGATAGATACAGAGGTTTCAATCTAAGTCTGATGCTTCATGGACATAGTTCATGATACAGTTGAAAAGATGCATTGGACCAGTGACACCTTTGGCTATACACACTGATGCTTGTAAAGGGCTAGAAAATGCAGTCAAGAATGCATTTTCACATACTGAGAAAAGAGAGTGTTTCGGCCATATGTGGTTGAATGTGATGAAGAGTTATAAAGGAGAATTTTTTGGGCGAATGTGGCCAGCAGCAAGAGCTTACAGTAAAAAGACACATGATCATCACCTTGGCAAGATGTATGCAGCAGATCTTGAGTTTGAGCAATGGAAGAAAACATATCATTCTTTTTTTGTGGTATAGATCAGGATTTAATATGGTCATCAAGTGTGACCATATCAATAATAATCTGGCTGAAAGTTTTAACAACAAGGTAAGATAGTTGAAAGACTTGTCTGTGCATGACATGGTTGACCAAATCAGTATCATGATCATGCGGATGTGGGAATTGAGAAGAAGAATAGGTGATGCTCTCCAAGGGGATAAGCTTCCAGCAGTGGTTCAACAAGTGGTTAACAGGAGCCGAAATCTTGCACATTTGGTAGTTGAGAGTTCTTCTTTGTGGAGCGCTGAAGTGAGAGATACCAAGACTGTAAGGAGGCATGTGGTTCACACTGATCTACATGAATGCACATGCCTCGAGTGGCAGCACACTGGAAAACCATGTGAGCATGCAATACTCTTCTTGGCTAGCAAGCCGAAAGTAAACATGCACCTTTATCTGCATGAATATTATTCGGTAGCAAGATTCAAGGCTGCATATGCAACTCCAATAGCACCACTTACAGATCAGTCTCAGTGGCCTGAAGTGGAATTTGAATTTTTACTGTGTTCCCCCTTGCCAAAAGAAAGGCTGGCAGACCTAAAATAAGCAGATACAAGGCTTGGTATGAGAAAAGTAGTATTTTTAAGAGGAGGAAAAAAGATGATAAACCAAAACGGGCACAGAAAGACAACAAAAATATATGTAAGATGTGTCACGAACTTGACCACCGAGCTGGATCCGCCAAATGGCGTTACACTCCAAAAAAGCGTGAAAGTGAGGCTGCTGAATTTGAACCCATTGTTGTTGAAAATATCTAGCCAATAAAAAAAAAAGTGTGTAGGATGCAGGTGATTTGGAAGATGTCACGCAACAAACTGAATCAGTTTTAGATATTGTGGAGCAAGCTGAATCAGTTTTAGTGCAACCAGAATCAGTTTTAGAAGATGTGGTGCAGGGTGTTTTGAATGATGTGGTGCAAACAGAATCTGTTTTGAATGATGTGGTTCCATGTGATTCGGTTTTGGATGATGTTGTGCAGACTAACGGTGTTCGGCAAGATGGCGTGAAAACAGAAGAAGAACAAGAACTTGTGTGCATGCGGCGGCCTAGTCCTAATGACGCGAAAAAAACCAAGAGCATGAGGGTTTTGTGTGGTATGCCTGTACAATCAAGTGGTAGGAAGAAGAGAAAATCGAGTGGAAGGTGAAACTTGTGTGGATGATTGAACTATGATTTGTATTCTGAAACGTGAAACTTCTGTCTTAATTGTAAATATGTATATACTATGGTTGCTTTTCTGTTATGAGAATATTTCTCCGAAATGAGCTATAAAGAGCCCCAAATGTAGGCCAAACTGCCCTATTTCTGCTGTGACCATTTTTTCGACCTTCTCCAAATGACCTCAAACTCGAGGGTTAACATATACTGCACCTACAACATCAATCCGAGTAGGTTTATGAATTTTTTGAATTTTTGAATTTTTTCGAATTTTGGCCACACTGCCCGTGTGGTAGGCCAAGCTGCCCCATTTCTAGTACGACTATTTTTTCAACCTTCTCCAAATGACCTCAAACTCGAGGGTTAACATCTACTGCATCTACAACATCTATCCGAATAGGTTTTTGAATTTTTGAATTTTGGCCATACTACCCGTGTGAGAGGCCAAACTGCCTTATTTCTAGTGCGACCATTTTTTTGACCTTCTCCAAATGACCTCAAACTTGAGGGTTAACATCTACTGCACCTACAATATCAATCCGAGCAGGTTTTTATAATTTTTTAAATTTTTGAATTTTTTTGAGTTTTTTAAATTATTCCGAAATTTGGCCAAAGCGAGGCCTAAGCCAGACGGGATCCTAGACAAGAGGCCCGCCCATCCTGTCTTGTGCTCTTGGGTCGACTTCAGCCTTGTTGCATAACATACTGATAGGTCGTCCCCACATGTCGGCGTCGAGTTCATCAGCAATCCTTCGTCTGTTCTTGACGAGTGTTCACTTTTTTCTTTCAGATTCGTAATTAAATCTTCAAATACGAATAGATCTCACATTTCAAGTTCAAATTTGATGATTTTTTTCTATGGTTTTATAAAAAACAACTCTATTCTTTTGTGCTGGTTTCAACTATGTTATCGGTATTATAGTGATAAATATATATACAATGTTCATATTACATGGATGCATGTATAATGTTCATACATTATAGATGGACTAGTCCATTTTGAACATACTTTTTTTTCACATTACCAAAAAATAAAATAAAAAATATAGGATGGTTGCATGTCACATGAAATAAACACATGCAAAAGCTCAGTTCCAAAATTCTTATAGTTTTTGAATTAAAAATCGCCTAAGTATTCATAAATTGAGTAAAAAATTGTTTTTTTGAAGGATCAAAAATTGAAAAGTAATGATCTGCAATCTGGTGCAGGCATGTAACACATATTTCTACCCATGTTGTAAAATTTCTGGAATTTATTAATATAATTTTGTCATGTCAACCTTAAATTAGTAGTGTAATTAAGTTAAACTTTCATGACAGGTAAATGATTTGAAAATTTCAAAAGATAACTAAATATTTGCTGGTATTTGAAGATTATGTATTACGTATGATAACAAATTTCAGCTGTAAAATTCGCTATATTTGTTGAGATATAAATCACCAAAATATTGAAAAAACTAAAAGCGTACTCTTATAGGGAGCTTGTGCTGCTCTGACACGAAATAAAGAATCTGAAAGCGTACTCTTATGGGACGTGAGAGACTGAGCGGTCAAAACAGAAAGAGAATGGTTCAACGGTGGTGTCCGTTTCTCAAAGAGAGACCGAGCGGTGGACCGAATAAAATACTGTACCCACATTTTAACGACCTCGCGCAGCTTACACGTGAACCATTCTCTTTCTGTTTTGACCGCCGGCTGGTGGTGGTGTTCGTTTTCCAAGAGAGACCGAGTGGTGGACCGAATAAAACATCGGACCAACATTTCAGCGATCTCGCACAGCTTACATGTGAACCATCCTCTTTCTGTTTTGACCGTCGGCTAGCGATGGTGTTCGTTTCCTAAGAGAGACTGAGCGGTGGGGCGAATAAAACATCTGACCCACATTTCAGCGACCTTGCGTAGTTTACACGTGAACCATTCTCTTTCTATTTTGACCATCGGCTAGCGGTGGTGTTCGTTTCCCAAGAGAGACTGAGCGGTGGGCCGAACAAAACATCTGACCCACATTTCAGCGAACTTGCACATTTTGACCGCTAGTGAAGACTAATCTCCCTCACCTAAAACATAGATTTATTAGCCTCGTTAGATTCGTCTCGCAGCGATGTGATGGATGATAGACGATGCGAGAAGACCGAGAGACCTGATAGAACAGGCATGGCCAGCACGCATCGTCTACAGCGCGCAACATTGATCACGCGCCCAACTGACGAGCCAATCGGGAAACGAACAGGCCCAGGCAGCTTGCCTCGTCACATGCAAACGATATTGACGTGGGTCGTAACTTCTCCTCGGGCTCCTTCGCATTCTCCTCGGACTCCTTCGTATTCTCCACGGGCTCCTTGACTCCTTCCCATTCTTCTCCATATAAAACGGGAGGACTACCCCTCGGCTCAACCATTCCTCTCGCCTCCTGACGCCTTTGTTCTTCCCACTCAAGGAAAGCTCCCCACCATGGACGGTTGTCAAACCTGCAGCCATGGCCCCTCTGCTCCGGACACGTATCCGCACTACCGTTGGGGGTAAGCCATCATGGTAATCTCCTATGTTGCCTTCTTCAGTTTCTAATCATCATTATCCTCGCTATCATGTAGTGATGGGACAGTTCCACCGCCCCCTCCTCCTCCACTGGCCCCTGCTGCTCTCCCGGGGGATAGCGTGGCGCCTCTAGCGGCTGCTTTGGCGGCGGCGGAGCAAGAGGCGCAGACGGCACGTGCTCGGCTAGCCGCAGCCGACGCCAACGTGGCTGGTACGTAGCATGTTAGCTATTCCACCCCCTTTTCTCTGTCACCTTTCGTCGTTTCACTTCTTTTTGGATCCTTGCTCAGCTCTGACGGTCCGGCTTCAGGAGATTGAGGCGGCCGTCAGCATCGCCACAGAGGAGATGAACCTCTGCGGCGACACCGTGGCCGCTCGCCTTCGCGACATTCCGGCGCGTGCGTGGGATCTCACCACAATCGACGTCCGCGAAGGCGCCACCCACGCCCTAAGCCTGGCCCACCTGGATTCCGGCGAGAACTTCCTCCACCTCGCTTCGACCACCGACAACGCTAACTTCTACGACATGTTGTGGGAATATATGCCCACTATGACTGCCATCGCCAACGAGGTCCACCCGGACAATATACCGGTCCGGCTTTTCGATGAGGAGTAGATTAGTACTCCCTAGACCACAGGCCAATGTAAATCTAGGTCATCAAGACCAAATTTTGTAACCAATCTCATTGGCCTCCTCCGCTACTTTTTCTTTATCAATCAATGTAATATGTGGATGACAATCTATGTATGTAAGTCACTTTTATCAATATAAATCTAAGGGTACTACTTCAATATAATATGTGGATGACAATCTATTTATTCAATTACTATGGGACCCACATTGAAAATAGAAGAGAAACTCTTTGGCAAAAAATTTTTCAGAAGCAGAAACATAAGCTGTTTTAGAATCCAAACCAAATGGGGCCTTAAAACTAATGGGTCGCGCTCTTATGAATAGCAGATGGGTCGCGCTCTTATGAATAACTATGGGCCGCGCTCTTATGAATAGCAGATGGGCAGCGCTCTTATAAAGAACTATGGACCACGCTCTTATGAATGACAGTTGAGCCTCGGGTGGGAGGCGAGGCGAGTGGATAACTATGGACCGCGCTCGTATGAATAACTATGGGCCGCGATCATATGAATAACTATGGGCCGTGCTCTTTCAATGATAAGTTGACTTGGAGTGGAAGCGGGGAGGCGGGCTGACATGTGAGCCCCCATCATCTCAATGACAGGTGGAGTTGGCAAGCGGTGGGGGTTCAAGTCCCCGGAGTCAAGTTCATGCTTTCATGCGGTCTGAGAAGAGGAAAAGTAAAGTAAATCGCGAAATTTACAAAATAATCTATGAGATGAAACAAAATTGATCACAAATTTACATTCAAACAACATCCCTACATCTTCTAAATCTAAATTCCTAACCTGAATACCAACACCAAATAAATGGGAATAATACAAACGTAAAATGCTCCGGCCATCATGTTTGACTGCTTCTTTAATTTCACAATCTGGCTCAAGTGTTTGTTCAGTTTTTGCAACTCCCCATTCACCGAAAAATCATTGGCTATGTTTGATATCTCCTTCTCCATAGCAGACGACATGCGAGCCTGGATTGGTTCAATTGGAGAAAGCACTTTAACTACAAGCCCTCGATCCCAAATGTACGTATCCATCCACTCAAAATGACGGCAGGGCTCCAAATCCTGAAAAGAGGAACGTAAACCCTAATTCCCAATCCCAAACTGCAAATTTTAAATCACGCCAAATCGAGACAAACCTACCTTCCTATCCTTTCCCTTACATGGTTTGCTCTCGTATTTCACAAATTCACGACCGATGTTACCCGTTTGTAAGCGCACACATGTCAAGCGTTTCAATGAATCTGGGTGAAAGCAGTCATGATATGTAGTCAAAGGGACTAGGTGTGAGAGAAAAACATTCAACAATCTGTACTGACTATTCAACAATTGCCAACCTACTCATCGAAGCCTACAGATTCTACGGTGAAGCGAGTACTGTTGTTCACTCGTTCTTCAACCGCACAGAGGCAAAGCTCTCTCGTCCAGTAGAAGTGTAGAATTACATCATGGGGTCCTGGCCTTGGAACCCGGATTTTTGAGCGACCTGAAGGACCAGGAGCAGCCTGGCCCCAAGAACAGCATCCGTCCATCCAACTTGTCCGAGAATCTCCCAAGGAGCGTGAGCTGTCTTGACGACGTTAATCAACCTGAAGACCTGAAGCATTTGCTTTGCCCTCCTCTGCGTAGATGTATCGCACAACCATGAGTAGACAAAGGTTCTGCTAGAGTCGAAGTCATCGGAGAGGCGGCAAGGTGCGCTGGGGAAGAGGGCAAGGCGCGCACGGGAGGAGGGCAGGCGTCTGGAAAACTGACAGGCACACGCGGGATCAGCACGATGGCGAGCGGCGCCTGCTCGACAAATTTGGAGAGCTAGAGCACAGGGATAGCGAGCGTTGAAATTTGCTGAGGATAGCGATTCTATTGGATCACTTTTTCTGCTTTGATTCTTTATTTTTGATGATTCCCTCTAGTTTAGAGAGGTTGTTGGAGATGCTCTTATGTCATGTGTCATATTATTGATAATTACATTTTTTTTAATTGTAAGTACTTAAATAAGGATTTACTGAGCATGCATTTTACAAAGGGATAATTGTGTTTTTATCCTCACTCTCAATTCTAATTTTGATTTTAGCCTTTATTTTTTAACTTTATGATTTTGCTCTTACTTTTTCAAGGTGAAGTATGATTTTGCGCCTACTAGGGTAAAATACTAGGAGCAAACGAAGGCTTCATTTTGAAAAAAGTAAGGACAAAATCACAAAGTTAGAAAAGTGAGGATAAATCATAATTAAAATTGAAAGTAGGGGTAAAAACACAATTGCCCCTTTTGCAAACCATGTAAATTTACATCTATAACCATTAGTATGATATACGTGTCTACAGGAGAGGAGATGCAGAATTATATTCGTTACCATATTTCATCTTAGCAATGGTGGTCATATGTAGGTGATTGTTTCTATTGTAATATGTAAATTGTCCTTCACCTTCAATCTGTTTGTCTTGAGACTAAAGTCTTGCAACGAGAGTGTGACGAAACTAGGGCCAAAGTTGATATTCATGTCTAAACCTTCAACGTAAGTTTCAGTTTGCTCATCTCACTTATTAACTCAGTACACATAGAACATGCTCTATGAACAAATGACTATCTTATAAAAAATTCTAAGTACATAGGTACAATATATTGAGGTAATATAGTGTTAATACCACCACCTTCTTTGTTTTCACTTTAATTGAAGACCTCAACACTATGTGAGAGGACTATAAAAAATTATTGTTGCGCCCCAATTGACGGAAAAGAGATGAAGTTGGTGTTTCGAAGCCAACTGTTAGGAAACATAATCACAATATATTATGAATTTAATAAAAACCTTTGGAAAAAATAGGTAGGGACGTCCCTTTGATAATAAAAACATATATATTATGAATCAGGGATGGTAGATGTCATGGTCATGGTTTTTGTGTGCTTCTTGTAGCGGTTGTGCTTCTATATTAAGTGTTTAATATAGAAGCACAAAAATATTATATATGGACTTTAAATAATATTATTAGAGATTTGATATAATCTGTTACAGAAAGCATACACTTTTTAGTCTGTTAACATCGTGACCTGCGTGTGATACATAACATTTGTCCACCGAGATGCTTTCTCTTTCAACCTCACGCGTTAGAGAGAGAGAACCGTATGTAACAAACTAATTGTGATTGAATAGTGGAATATTATTTATATGGTTGCTACAAACAAATTAAAGAGTACTCTTCTTCTTATTGAAGGGAAAAAAATACGTACGATGCTTAAGAAGCTCATCATCAAATAATGAACACCAACACTAAAAAATTTAAAACTTGTCGTCGCGCCGGCACACCCTGGCCTCCTTGTACACCCTGCCACGCCGGCAGAAGTATCCTTTTGCCGGCGCGCAGTGCGAGTCCCGGGAGCACACGCACAGCCCTTCGAGCGCGCACCCATCCCTGACGACGCTCATCCCGCCGCCGGCGAGCACCTGGTCGCTCCACTCGCTCGAGAACAGACCGTCGGGGTCGTACGCGCGCTTCACCTTCATGAACGCCGCCACCCGCGCGGCGCCGTACTTGCCCGCGGCGCCCTCGAACGCGGCGTTCTGGTTCTTCCCCCAGTGCGGCATGCCGCCGTACTTGCGCAGCGCCATCTGTTCGATCCCCGTTCAGCCGGGTCGCGGCTCCGGTATAGTAGGTGAGGTCGAAGTCGACGCTGTCGTCGAGCTTGCCCAGGTGCGCCGACGAGGCCCTCACGTACCGCATCAGGATGCCGTTGTACACCTCGAGGCCGCAGAGCGAGTCCGGGTTCAGGTCGCGCAGCCGCTGCACGTCGCGGATGAAGGCCGGCGCCCTGGACAGCGCCACGCTGATGCCCGACTGGAAGTAGAAGGTGCCGTGGGCGACGCGCGGGTCCCACGGGCAGGCGGTCAGCAGCGCGTCGTTCCGGCCCGTGAGGCAGCGGCCTGAGGACTGGATGCGGTTCTGGAAACCGACCACGGGCCTGCCCGGGAGCGGCGGCAGTAGCTTGTGCTTCATGAGCCCGAAGTTGCCCGCGGCGAGCGCGGTTGTTGTTGTCTTGGCGGCGAGGCACCTGGCGCGGGAATTCCTTGTAGTCTCCACGCCACTCTCTTCAATCAAGGATCAGATCATCAAAGCACATTTGCTGTCAGTACAGTATCTACATTGTACTAGCATGCATCCACACGACGGAATGTATTAAGATTGATCAAAAATTCAAAATGTACGTACCGGCGAGCCTGTCGGCCTGGATGGCGAGCGTGGGCGTTGGCCGGAATCCAATGAAGTCGTAGTGGCCATTACCCGACGTGTTGACGGGCACGCGATCGTCGATCCGGTACACGGCCTTGCGGTGCCCGGGGTACCAAAGGACGTCGCCGAACTCATGCTCGCGTGCAAATGCCACGACGCGTTCCGCCAGGTCGGCATCGTCCCGCCTCTCGAACCTGACCGACCGCTTGAACATGGGTTCCAGCTCCAGCGTGATCTGCGAAATGACACCCAGAACCCCGAGCGACACCTTGGCCGCGTCCAGCTCGGGGTCCCCAGCACTAAGCACCCGCACCTTGGCGAACCCCTCGCTGGCCGGCGCCGGCGTGACGACCCGCATGCCCACGACGCGCTCGTGCACGGCGGACCCCTTCCCCCACACGGAGCTCCCGTGGGCGCCCGTGGAGATGAGCCCGCCGACGGTGAGCCCCAGCCAGTACGGCGTGTGCGGCACGGCCAGCCCGGCCCGGCCCGCGACGTCGATGAGCTGGCCCAGCGTGACGCCGCCCTCCACCGTGACGCGCCGCCTGGCCGCGTCCACGGACACGACGCTGCTCAGCGCGTTGGTGCTGACGATGAGGCCCCGGTTGCCGCCCGGGCAGGCCAGCTTCGGCACGCTGTGGGAGAAGCGCGTCGCCACCTTCATCTTGGTGCCCGACGCGGTGGCGTTGGCCACCACGGCGAGGAGCTCGCCCTCCGAGGACGGGAACGCGGCCCGCGCCGCGTGGCACGTGGACCGGTCAGGGAACGCGCCGTACGCGTTGGTCACCGTGCAGTCCGCCGTGCCGCCGGACTTGGAGCAGTGGACCACCGGCGGCGGGGCGGTGGCGCCGGCGAGGTAGACCGGCGGCGACACGAGGAGGATGCAGTAGTGCATGACGGCGACAATGAGGACGCCAGTATGCACTGGTGGCATCATCATTGTCGGTCTCAGATGGCGCCCTTGCATGCTACTATATATAGCTAGCTTTCTGGTCAGGGCCACGTATGTATTCTAGGTTCAGTGAAAGCACGTATATGCGAGTGTTCTTGTGCACGAGTGTTCGTTGCTTGTTGTGTCAGCTGAGGTGTGCCATGAACCCTCCAGGGCCTTGGTTTATAAAGGCATGCAACGCCTTTGCGAAACAAATAAAATAATAAACGCATGCATGCAAATGCAATGCAACGAGTGTAATAGTCTAGATGTCCTTTCCGTACATGTTGCTGTATAAGCAACTTATTGGCGAGATTCAACTGCTACACGTGCGAAAAATCTTTTCTTCGATGACCCCCTTCACGTTTTCTCCGTGTTGGATCATCAAAATCTGGGCCCAAATGTCGCACTCTCAGCACAGTTTGTTTGCAACATTTTGGCAGAGACAAGCTACAGGTTGAAAGAGAAGCTGCCTGAGGAAATTTGTTTGATTGTTGAACGTGCAACATGTGAAGAATCTGATGCAAGGCGCCGACATTACAACTGACCATTTTTGGGTTTACGTGTGTTTTCTGTTGAGAGGAAAAAGGCTAGAAAAGAATGGGCAGCATTCTGTCCAGCTAAGCGCGTGGTACGGTGTTACTGTAGTGTTCGTGTCACACTCTCTCCTTAGCCTGCTGTTGTTGACTGATGGAAAGAATGTGTCCTCTTGCATCTTGTTATTGCGAATAAAAAATCGTTGCCTTCGGCTGCAAAAATGAACACATAAGGTTGAAAGATTTTGAACTAACGTATCTTAGCTTGGAGGGCCATTTCTTATTACATGCACAGCTAATGCTAATATGCTATGCCAATCTGAACCCAGTAAAGCACAAAACCCAACTGCAACAGCTCCCGTCCCCAACAACAATTCCAGCATGTACCTGCTCATTGCCACCGTTAAATTACAACATCATCGTCCACTTGAATATACAAACCCTTCCCAGACAGCAACTACTGTCAAAGGGCTCTTCCCGCGCCAAAAGGGAAAGTACAGTTTAAATCACTTTCCTACAAAAATTTGCATTTCTCGATACCAAAAAGGGAGCCGTCCTTTTGGCAACTGCCCGATTTTCCACTACCTACATATAAGGCATTGTCCTCTTGAGAATAAAAAAAAGGCTATCTATCCGAGAGAGCTCACACGTCTCAGCTGGTGGTGCTCCTTAGAAAACCAAGCGCTCCAAACAGGCTTGAGCTACCAGGTTTCCTGCCGCTTGGTTCTGTTAAGCTTGGTGCTCCCCTCGGCAATTCAGAGGGCCCTTCCTTCATAGAACTTGCTCTGCTGAAAACACCCGGACATTCCTGCACACATAAAGATAGTATAACTCAAGCTGCAATTTTTTCATTATGATAGAACAAAAAAAAATGTAGGTTACTTGGTTGTCCTCGTTCAGATTAATTGACACACAGGAGGAAAAAAAAGTATAACTCCTATTTCTTTCACTGCACGAAGATACTGCATATCTAGCACCCATGTACGATCAGATGATGCACAAGTATGAACAGTAACAGCGATTGCATTTAATGTGCTCTCTCAACTATGTGCAATAAACTATTTACCTTAATCATTTGCATATATCAATGTGTACTAATCATTAGGCAGAATAGACCATGAAGAGCATCTAAAAATATCAAAGTGACTCTAATTTGATCATGATCTTACTCTTCTAGGTGGCATTGAAGCTCCAACTAGCATATTCAATCCAGACGCCGACATTGTTGTAGATGATCGTACAACTACAACCTACAAAAACAAAATATATTAGATGGAATAAACCAGGTCAATTACATAGGTGGTATTGTCGACCAGTAAACAAAATCTGACCTTAGCTGCCTCTGTTCTAGGTGACACGGCTGAAGGAGACTCTGTTTCCAAAGCTGGAGGCAAAGAAGCAGCCTATCATAATAAAGACAAACAAGGGTCAATCACCGAAGATTCAAATTATGTATATAAAAACAAAAGGAAGGTGAATAATTTACCCTAGAAATCTCTGGAGATTCTATAGCAGCAAGAGGAGATGATGATGCAACCTGAAAATTGTAAGAATAACGATCAACAAGGATGAACAAGATAGTTACCGAATCTTCAAGACAAATTCTAGCTGGCCACAGGATATAGAATTAACAAGATAATATTACGAAAATCTAAGTAATGAGAGTCAGATACACTATGTCAACTTACCTGACGAGTATTAGCTTTTGGGCTCTGATCCAATCTTTTCGTGAACTCACACAAGTCATATATTCCTCGTGTTGTACGATCCTAATACATATGGTCAGTGACAAGCATATATGATTTTTTGGTGCAAAATAAACTGCAGTATTCTGAAGTCCTGCTCACCTGAGAATATGCAAGGCGGCCAAGCTTTGTTTCCTGCAATACGAGAGGGCATCAGTTTCTGCAAAGTACAAAGAAGGAATTATCCTGAAGAAAAAGAAGATATATGAATAGTACAAGGTACCTACCAGACTACGAACTACGAGATGAACTGATTGCATGTCCTTCTCAAAGGCTTTTAGATCACCTTGGATGACTGAAACCTATGAAAATTTTTGACTCAGTATCCTACATTACACCAAATCATGATCAAAGTACGAGTGAGCTTCAAACCTCTTTCTGTGTGGCTTCTGCAATTTCTTGGCATTCATCTAAACTACAATCTACACGATCAATCCTTCCAGCAAGATGTCTCCTTGCAGCCTGACATCAGAAAATTTTATATGAATATAGTTCTTGTAGCAAGAGTAAAAGTTAGAACATCTAGATTGTACCATTAAACAGAATCAGAATATATTTTCCTTTCGGGAAATATTTCCTCTTTAGGTTCAACATAGGGTCATAGGCACTTAGCAAACTGTAGTACTGTACAGACTTCATATATATATATATATATATCCAAAAAGGCCAAAACACATACAGGATAAAGACGTACAGTTGAGGCCACAGATTTGTGATGTGATCATACTTCCCCTGATATAAAGTACTTTTTCAGGATGTGAACAGATTGATTGTAGCAAAAGTTTTGGACTCGGTAATTTGCACACATTACTCTAGAACAGCTGAGCTAATGACGAAATTTTAACATAAGACCAATTCTTCTAAGACAAACAAAAGCTTGCAGCAGTGTGCCTGGAAGAAGAAGCTTACATTAACACTGTCTGAAACCTGATCAACTTGTTTCCCCACTACATTGCAGGCATCAGATAAGCCACGCTTCGTCACAAACATCATATCAGAAAGCTTCCACCCCTGTAAACACCCAGTTAGCTCTGATAGAAATGACAAAGGCCAAACCATCAATCAAATGGTAAAGAAAAGCTATTTGTTACACTAAAATGACAACCCAATAAAAATTTCAATGCCTGAAGAATAATTTAATAAAGATATATTTCATATACTTTGCTAAAAATAGTGCCCTTTCACCAAACAAACAAAAAAGTAGAAGATGTACCTTCCATCTGATGAATAAATAGCCAATAGCTCCAACGACAATAGCTGTTATACCATAAGCACCAGGCCCTGAAAAAATAGTTTGATTGCATTGGTACAAAAGCCAATAGAGTTACTGGGAAAACACAAGAACAAATATTTAGCTTCTCTTGAAATAATCCACCAAACAATCTTTGAATGTAGGCAGTGGTACCAACTCCAAGCAAGGTAACATAACTACAGCATCATCCTCATGAAATGAAATGTAATAAAGGAACCAATAAAGAATTCATTGTATCTTTGATGATTGGTTTTCAGATAAACACCAGCAGTAAAGAGCATGCCAAGCACGGTACAAATTCATAACAATTAGGAGTCAATGAAAGAAGGTACTAACCTGGTCTACCATCAACAGTAACAATAGCAATATTCTTCGAATTGGATAACATTTGCAGCTCCTCTCTGAGATGATTGACCTGAAGCATTTGTTTGATGAGTTTCTGATCTACCCAAGAGAATACATGCAATTGGTGTTCACGGCTTCACACAACGAAAGACTAGGCATTAGCATGCAAAAACCTGAGTCAACAACTGCGCAGTATGTGGACTGCTGGTGCTGGTGGATGGTCCATCCTTGCCTTGCTTTGCACCCTTGGTCACGAACTAAATAGGGGAGCAAAAACAGATCAGTGGAGCAAAAATAACAGATATCCAACATGTATAGCACTATTATAAGGAAGAGATTAAACAGAAGTAATGCAAAGGATGGGGGGAAAACGAACCTTCAATGCACCAGAGAGCATATCCTTAAAGTCAGGAAGGCCCGATTCGCCGCCCGTAAGAACTGATCCAGCGATCCCTGCAAGAGGAGAGCACAGTTGTGTTACTACGAAGAATTCAAGCTAGTGTTAACACTTAATAACAGTAATAAAGTAGTGGAAACAACACGTTCTCTGTCAGTCGGTCCCTTCCCTGCACTGTGGTACATTAGCTTGCTTTGTAATCAGTGGTGCACAACTGTTGGTTGGTTCATAGATCGATCAACAAACTATGATGGAAGTCAAAAAGAGGGCGTTAATCTAAGAAGGGCGAACTAAGGGAGCTAACAACCCAAGCTAAACCAGATGGTTAGTAAACATGTCAACACACAGCGCGAGCTAAGCCAGATGGTCAGTTAATATGTCAACACACAACGCAAGCTAGCATAACATATCGACGAATCCGTCGAGCAAGCGCACTTCTAAAGTAGCACTTAGCTACCGGAAGCCCAGCCGATAGCAGAGTGCACTGAGGCTGGTATGAAATCGAAGCCGGGAAAAGCTCAATCCAACCCAATCAATTTGACCGGAAGCAAGGAGCAATCGGAAAGAACTAGAACGCTAGGTTATAGGGGGCAGAAGAGTCGGCGGCTCCATCAGGGCTCTACCTCCCCGCCCTGCGCTAGAATCGAAAGCCTGAAGAGCGTAAGGGGGATCTCGTACCGGAGCCGATGACGATGGCGAGCTTGCCGAGCACCATGGCTGCCTCCTCTCCTCGGCGGCTGGCCGCCGCCCAACGCCACCGTGCCTTCTCGCCCCTGCGCCGCGCCGCGACCCGCGAGGGAGGCCTTCTGTCTGAGGGATCCCGCAGCTAGAATCCTCCGCAAAGGGGAAGAAGAGAAGGCCTCTGCCTAGGGTTCGTGCGTGGTCGGGTCAGCTGATCCGACTCGAGCCGGGTCGATGGATCGATCGGTTGATCCTCTCCGTGGAAAGGCGGATGGATGGACAGGATGCGATGGGGCGATGGTGGCCGGCTGGGATTTCGCGAGGGCCGACCGGGCTGGCGAGGACGTGGACCCTGGGCGCACCGTGTGTGGGATGGAACCAAACTGGAATCCTTTCCTCTCTCGTGCTTTGCTAATGTGGGCTTCTCGTGGCCGAAGAGGCGAAAACACTGGCCGGCTGTCTTGGAAACCAAGAAAGAAAACATGGACTTTGACAAGGAAACAAAAAGGGCATCAAATGTCAAAGCCTCGTCGTTCCCCTCCTGGCCTCTTTTTTGCCCTTTCCTGCGGCGTAGTGGCAGCAGAGCTTCTTCTTCTTGGTGTGCACACCAATACACAGCTGGATTACGGACGGGATTATTAAGGTAAGCTTCATTCATGTGGCTCCATGGTGACAGAACGTGAGAAACACACCACTCATGGTATTCCATAACACACCCATGGTAATAAGGCTGAATTAACGGCTCAATTGAACCGTGAGATTCTTTAAGCAGTAGGATAAGAAGTACGTTTGGCAGAGCAACAGGTGTAAGATCCATGTTGGATCTGAATTATGTAGAAGGATCTGTAAAACAGGGCCCCAAAATAGTTTGATTGGAGTGTTCTAGCACCTTCATCTTATATAACTGAAAACTTAACGAAACTGTTTGAATGACTGTTATGATTAAGTGGAGTAAAAGCACAGAAACTCAATTAAACTGAATGAGGATGGACCTTATTTTTCTCTTCAAAATTTTGAGAAAAAATATGGCGTGTACTCTCATCTAGCCAACGGCATTGCTGAGAGGATAATCAGTCAGGCTCAGAGACACTGCTCCAAAGAAGCTGACCTACTCCACAGATCATGTTATAACTCAATATAGCCAATATGGAGCTAACACTTTGTTGTACTCCATCAGTTACATAAAATGAATACAATCTTCTTCCATTTATCCCCACTTCAGGAATTGTGAACATGAATGTTCACCCTGTACAACAACTCGAAGAAAAGATTGAAGCCGACTCATGAAATAAAAGGGGAGCAAATACCTAACCCGACATGCACAACAGCCAGCTTCAATCATAACAAACCGTTCAATCTAATCTCCTAAATAGCAACACCTGGCCTTTACCTTCTACCACCTTATGGACTTCTACTGTACAATTTTCTCGCTGCTTGTCTACAACTACCCGTATGGACAAACCCGCTCTGGGACTGCGGTTTTGTTGGAACTGTCCTTGTGGTCACAAAGATGCTGCAGCAGCACAAAAAATTCATGCAGGGTCATGCAAACAGATAAATTTTAAAGGATCTATCTATGCAAGAAGAGCTGCAAATATGAGAGCATTACACTGTAATTGAATGTTGCATCGAGAGCATGCACAAGGCTATCTGGAACTACTTGACCGCCTCATCTCCCCAACTCTTTCGATATCGATTTCCCCCTGCAGTACCATTGTAAAAAATCCATATTAACCGAATCGATTGGAAGAAGGAATGAAACATAAGCTGCACAAAGTACCAATTACAGCAGAAACATATTCTACTGCACCAAATGACAGACATAAGAAGAGTAACTGAAGAAGGATGAATATTATACCATTTCAGTAGGCTTGCTCTTAGGTTTGTTTGCATGTGAGGTTACTCGTCTAATTGGTTTTCTTCTCTTGTGGAAGGATCCATGGATAGAATCCATCATTGAGCTTTCAGGCCACTGGCCACTTCTATCGCTTGGATCCAAGTTGCTAGGACCCCAGGTATACATGACAAACTTCCTCACCTGTTAGCAGTGGAATCAATAAGATATATTCATCATGGGAACAGAGAAACATATACAATGCTCATCATCCAATCATGACATGTTTTACCTTGTCCCAATTCCTTTGAGCACGTTGTTTGCTCAGAACTGTCAGCATTCTTGTATCTTCATTACGTAATTTCTTTATCCTACCTTCACACTGAAACATCAATGTTTTATTTAAGCAAGCAATTGCATATTAAATCAGAGTCACAAGGACAAATAGAGGTAATTATTTTTTAGAGTTCAAGGATGTGTAAACCGCACCCAGCCTGATGCATTGCATGGGGATCTTAAGCATTTAGGTACAGAGTTTGTACTAGAGGTAATTATTCCTTTGTTTTCACAAGAAGTTGAAATTTCACCCATGAGTGTGATGTGGGCCAATAAAGAATACTCCCTCCATTCTCTTTTTGTTGTTGTCGGCGACAACAAATACAGAATGGAGGAGTAGAATGTTTTTTTTTTCTTTTTCTTTTTCTTTTTCTTTTTCTTTTTGTGAGGGGGGTAGTAGGATGTCAGGTGATCAGGAAACAATAAAACATCTTTCGACTACCGCGTAAGATATGGAAAAAATTTCATTGACAAGAATGAAGAAACCCATGGAAAAGTATTGGAACCAAATTTACACAAATAGTTATTCACTGACTTACTTGAGCCATGAGACAGAGACAAATTGCCACACTGAAGGCATACAGGCCACCAATACTAGCGAGTATGCTAACTGCAGAAAACAATCACCATTAGATGCTAGAAATGAAAACCGTGCATATATAGGCCACCAATACTCGCAAGTATACTAACTGCAGACCATTAGATAATAGAACAGAAAACTGTGCATATTATTTGCTCAAGATTATACCTTCTGTAACTCTTAGTGGTTTTATTGGGCACTTGAGTTGACATTAGGATATGCATCAACAGGACACCAACCAATACATGAACTAGGGGTTCCAAAAGCTATTGCCTATGCCTTTTTTCAGGATTGAGTTAGTCTCAGAAACCTATGCACTATCACTATACTAAGTGAAACCAGTTACACTTTGGAATGAAATTCATATATGCTAAATATATTTAATATTTTAATAGATCATATCTGTTAAAGATTACTTATGCAGTCATCACAATTCGCACCACACAAAGACTCACCTGGGCCCAAGGTATTTTCACTGCTAATCTCCACAATATAGTCAGAAAGATAACTGATGTAGAGTGTTGTATTTATTACTCCATCAGCGGGATTCTGCAGGGAAGCATTTAAAGTGCGAACGTCTGAAAAGGTAGAGCCTTGAGTGAAGTCCTGAACAAGTGGCTGCAACAGCTTCAGGTTATGGTGATTGTTGTATATTTGAGGAAACAATTGAATCTTAAGCACATTGGAATCTTGTCCTCTGAATGTCTTCAGCTTATCATCAGCATAATTTTCAGAGCTTACGGTACCACTCACAAAGCTCACGAATTTATCGTTCCCATGCTGTTTCGCTGTCAAGTTAAACTGGAAACCAACAGCGGCAGCTGGTCGCCTTTGTTGGTCAACAAACTGCCATGATACGTAGTGGTCTCTAGGAGGGATCCGACAACCATTGCACTTGAGTGAGATAGATGGCCCCTGGCTTGTGTTCTGGCAACTATAGGTCAAGAATGTTGACAGAGGCAGCACTCTGAAGTCCAGAAACCCAGGAGTGCCCATTGCTATTGTTGAAGGAGCGATGGCCTGAGCGCAGGACATGCTAGAGACTGTGGTTATGTGAAACTCAAGATCATTCACAAAAGATAGCAAATCTGGGGCATTGGCTGGTTTAACTCGATGAACTTCAATGTTACGCTTATGGAAAGCTTGATACAACAGCCTGCAACATGCAAGCAATTCGTAGCTCAGGAATCTTATTACCTAGAGAGCATCCTTTCCAATACTAAAGCGTTGTGAGCATCACTTACACAGTAACTAATCCAATTAAGAGTATCAAGCTAGCCACCGAGAACATACCGCCAAGCTCTGTTTTTCTTTTCCTTAGTACTTGCTGATCCTCCTATATTTTGACAAGGCACAGCAATACAATTTAGAATTTTCATAAGGGCAAGAAAGCTTCCCAAAGGGGGAACTCTGCAAGGAATAAATAATGCAAAAGGTTAATGTTGCACATGACGAGTGGTAAGTGCAAATGTTCTGTTGCGAGAGGATTACAAGGGTTTTGTGTATCCTGTTGGCAAGAGTCCAATTTATGTAATGTGGTTATGGTAAGAAGGAACAGCATTCATACAATCATACTCCCGTCCCATACACATGAATATGAATGTCGAAGGCAAGAAAATTTGGAGGAGTCAAACTGACTCACAAGCAAGGATAATTTCCAAGAAATCCAAGGGCATCAGTGTCATAGAATGGAAGCAATCCAAGGCATCCAAAACGCGTGGAGAATTGGCGAAGCAATAGAAGAGAAATATATTTGAAACGCAGCGGCGAAGCAAACCAAGCAAAGCGGGGACTTCCTAGTTGATTGACCGGAGCGGAAAGAATAAGCAGCCAGAGGGGCAGCGAGCAGATTTGAATTTTACAAGATTAATTTATCATGAGAGCACAAAAAAAAACTCAAAATGGAAGGAAATTGGAATGTTGTGGATAGAGGGGAACGGACCGCCCAATGATTGTTGTCGAAGATGAAGTCGACGCGGCTGATCCAGAACCGGGCGCGGAAGAGCTTCTTGTGGCGGTCGGGGTCCTGTCCGGCGAACCTGGCGGCGGCGCAGAAGGCGAACCAGGAGAGGAGCGCGGCGAGGGCGGCCCAGAGGAGGACGGCCTGGGACTGGGTGAGCCGGCGGATGGCGTCGAGGGAGAAGACCGGGGCCAGGAAGTAAAGGCTCTGGTTGCGCGACGCGCCCACGGTGCCCACCTGCCAGTCGCCGAACCCGCCGCGGCCGCCCGGCAGCGACACGCAGCTGCTGCCGTTGCCGCCGGCAAGAAGGTAGTAGCCGGGGTCGCAGGCGCAGAGGGTGGCGTTGTAGGCGAACATGTGCGCCGCCGAGCACGCCATGGCTGACAGGAGCAGTCAAGCCCCTTGCCACTGCCTGCTGGTGCGGCAGATTGGCAGGAAGAAACGGAATGCGGGCGATTATTTGACTAATCGCTGTGGAGGAACCTGTATTTTGATGCTACCATCACGCCGCCGTCCGGGAGGTGTGCAACTAACTCAGGATTAGCTCCGGCTTCAGCTACCGGGAAGAAGGATGAACCAGAGAGGAAAGAAGGAGAAGCGGGCAATCAAGATTCAAAACGATCAAGCCAGAAAGACATGGGTAGAAAGACCGGAAGCCTGGGAATCGAATCGGGTTCCTTGCTTTCCTCTAAAGACTGCAGGCTTTGGGTTTCCCAGGCCCCTGCCTGCTTTTCTCCGCTGGTTTTGGGTGGAACTGGTGGGAGGAAGGAGAAGGGAGAGTTGCAGGCAGAGAAGACTCCACCAGCTTCCATCAGAGCTTGCCCAGCTCGACAACAAGATAGTACTAAAAGATAATACGACCTCTTAGCTCAGACAAGCATACCAACCGCTCTTTGCTAGCTCATTCTCCCCCCTTTTTTTTTTCTTCCACTAAAAAGTCGTCGACACTTGACAGGTTGGCACACGAGACTATTTAAATTTCAGAAATACTACTTTTCCAAATAATGTCAAAGGCAAAGAAGGCGCTTATTTTGCATTTCCTTTGCGAAATCCCTTGTGAAGAAAGGCTAGTCTAAAATTTCTACCACGTTCTTTGCAGTGTAAATTCACACAGAAAGTGTTTGGGAAAAGGATTTAGACTTAGCTAACTGAAATTATTCTTCATGAGGAATATGATAAGAATCTAAGATGCTATTAGACTGTGGTTTACTCCTAAATAAAGTTGACGAGACAAGAAAACTGCCTATTGAATTGCTACCTTGTTCTTTTGTCTGCATGTGTTCAAGTTTCCATGGTTATGTTCTCTTAAAACTTTACACGGTGTTGCTTATGAATTAATTTGTATAATTATTGATACGTTGTTCATTTTGGATTCAGATCGTCTGCATTAGTCTAGTCGGCTTTCCTTCACTCAATGCAGAGGCGGTATTAGGTGTCATCTCAGCCATCAATACAAGCAGTTCAACAACTCAACCCATCCAGTGGTTCAGTTTCTGTTGACAATAAATGCAATGGACATACAGCGATAGAAAAAGAGCGCCAAGCTGCAATTTTTGGCGCCAGAACACTGCATAGCGCCAGAAAGCTGTTCTCCTCTTGCCTTTCTCTCTGTGATTCTTCTCCTCTCCCTCCCTTCTCTTTGGTGATTCAATGTAGTGGTCCAGATTGTTGTCGCCATCTCCCTGCTTCCTCCATTTTGCTGCGGTCCAGATCAAGGCAACATCCTTTTTGAGTATAGTAGTTTCCCTTTTCTGATGTTGTGGTCCAAGATGTGAATACATCCCTGCAAAAAAATAAAGAAAGCACAATGAATTGTGAGTCAAACAAATAAGTATTCTGTTTACCAAGTACAAATAACCCAGAATATACTGATCAAGTTAGATAAAATATAAGATTCCTAAGTTTTAGATTTTTTTTCCTTGTTTCTAGGATGGAGAAGGCGCCAAGTTGGATGCCAACTATAAGTATGAAATTCAGAACTATGGATGAGGCTTGGAAATTTTGGATCAGTTATGATGGTATAATAGGATTTGATGTTAGGAAGCAGTATAACAATAATAGCCAAGTAGATGGATTGATCACTTTTGACAGATTTGTGTGTGCAAAGTCCGGTCATAGGGGAAAGGATAAAAGGGATCATCTAATAAAGAATCCCCGGGCAGAAACTACGACAGGTTGCAAAGCTAGAATTAGAATTGTATTAAACCGAGGTGGATGGAAATCATGAGTTATATGATCTAGTAATTGAGCATAGCCATATCTTTCAGCTGCCTCAAACTTGCCACCTAATCTCTTCACAACGGAAATTTTCTAGTGTCCAAGCTGCACAGATTGAAATGGCAGATGCATCTGGAATTAAGCCTAGGAAAGCACATGAATTAGCTAGTAGGCAGGCTGGTGGTTCAAGTAACCTTAGTTACACCCGTGTTGATCACAAGAACTACTTGAGAACAAAAAGAGAGAAAATGTTAGAGTTTAGAGAAGTTGGAGGTATATTACAGTATTTTGAAGAAAAATATGCAGAAAACCCTTCATTTCATTCTGCCATGCAACTAGATTGTGAGGAAAAAATAACCAACATGTTCTGGGCAGATGCTAAAATGCTTATTGACTATGCTCAATTTGATGATGTCATTAGTTTTGATACTACATTTGGAACAAACAAAGATGTCAGACCTCTTGGTGTGTTTGTTGGATTTAACCATTTCAAAGAAATGGTAGTATTTGGAGCTGCTTTATTGTATTTCGAAACAACTGAATCTTTCTAATGGCTTTTCAAAGCTTTTCTGAGAGCACGTGTTCAAAAACATCCAAAAACCATCTATACAGATCAAGATATGGCAATAAAAAAGACAATATCTCTAGTATTTCCTAACACTTGGCATGACTTATGCACTTTTCACATTATGCAAAATGCTCTCACGCACCTAGCTCGTCTTGATTGTGATGGAACAAGTGCTCTACAAGTGTTAAGCGCATGCATGTTTGAACATAAAGATGAATGAACATTTGAACAAGCATTCAGTGATTTGAGAAAAGCAGTCCAAAATGATACTTGGTTGTGTGGTATTTATGAACAAAAAGAGAAATGGGCTGAATGCTATATGAAAAATATATTCACCCTAGAAATGTGAAGCACACAATTAAATGAGAGTTTCAACAAGGACTTGAAGACCTTTCTAAAATGTGATCTAGATATTGCTAGATTTTTTACACATTTTGATAGGGCTGTTGCAAGTAAGCGAGCCAAAGAGTTGGATTCTGAATTTAACTCAAGGCAAAAATTGCCCCGAATAAAAGTGGAGACACCTTTAATGGTACAAGTAAGCAACCTGTACATTGAGTGCATTTTTGAAGTTTTTCAAGTAGAGTATGTAAGAAGTATGGCAGCATGTGCTAGACCAACTGAAAATATTAATGAGTACATTGTGGGATCAAATCTCTTGATGGAAAATCGACAATGGAAAAGGAGTACATGGTTGTGGTTGATCCCACCAATGAAATGGTTTCATGCATATGTAAGCAATTTGAAAGAATTGAAATATTATGCAGTCATATTCTGAAACGTTGGACGCGCGACACAAGATGCGGGAGTATACAAGATATGCATGGAAAGATAATTTTGGAAGACCCAAAAATTGATGCAACACGACACTTCCAGCATTTATCTCTCAAGTTCCTAGCAATTGCTTCTTGAGCAGCCGATTATAATGAAATATCTTTATCGGTTGATGATGTACTTAACACTCTAAATAGAGATGTTGAAGAAAAGATTAAAAATCTCTCCACCCAATAACCTACAGTGTCAGAATCATCACCTAGATTATCTAAAAAATTATTACATATCACTGGCCTAAAGAAAAGAGATGTCAAAAAAAGAACTTCAAAGAGGACTCTAACATGGGCTGAAAGATTGCATAAAAAAAAGAAAAGCAGGACAGTTAAAAAAAGGCCCCAAGACCAAACACAACAGCAGCAACAACATGATGATTTCTTCAACAATGACGGGCTTCAACCATTTACGAGCTTCACCGAGTTGCTAATGGTTAATATTATTATATTTGCTCCATGTTTATGACAATTACATGGTCCCTCTAATATTTTCTTCCATGATTCAGAGACACTCTACTGCTATAAATTTCGCACCAGCAGAAAGTCATTTCAGTGGAAATCTTTGATTGGTTATTAGAAAGTTGATTTCAAACTGCTTTTGCTAAGGCTTCCAGTGTAATTTAAATACACTTATTTTGAATGGAATGATGACACTGAATTTGGATTTAGATATGGTTGGCAGCCGAATTGCGTGTTGTACTCAAACAAAAGAAATCCTTAACATTGCGCAATGCTAGCAAATTAGCAACTACATCTAGTCTTGATTCACCAGCAAGAACACATACCTTCTAGTCGCACGATCTTCTCGCGGCGGGTTCTTCGGGGCCAGACTCGCAACCGGGGAGGAGGGGAAGGCTGAGGGATGGCTCCGGGTCCGGCAGTAATTTTCAAGTGCCGCCTTCACGTCACCAGCAGCCCGGATCACGATCTTCTCGCGGCGAGTTCGTCGGGGCCAGACTCGTGGCCGCGGAGGAGGGGAAGGCTGAGGGATGGCTTCGGAGATCCTCCCCCTGTACGCGTTGCTCCGGACCGCGTCCAGGACCAGCACCTCCTCCGGCTTGAGCTTTGAGATGAGGGCCTTTGTGGCGGCCCGCGCGCGGTTGGCGGGGACGGCGCTGTGGACCGCGACGAGGAGGAGGAGGGCGCCGGAGGGGTGGAGGTAGACGCGACGAGGCGGCAGAGGACGGGAATGCTAGGGTTGGGGGAGACGCCGATCGAGGATGGGGGTGGGCTACGATAGGGGAGTGGCGAAGTTGTCGAGGTCGTCGGGGAGAAGCGGGACGGCGGCGGCGCATCCGTGACGACGTCCTCCATGGGCGCGACTCGATTGGGTGGGTGCTTGCGGCGACGGCGCGTCCGTGACGAGGTCCTGAGAAAGAGAGAGAGAGAGAGAGAGAGGAAGGAAGAGGAATATTCTCTATGGTATTTTCTATTTTTTTAATTGGAAAATTTCTCAGTACTCTTAGTCATCCACTTCTATTCGGATGGTTCAGATGCTATCTAAGATCGCCTCTGCATTGAGAGAAGGAGAACGGACTAATACAGATGATCTCGTTCCGTTCATTTTCCCTTCGACTGTTATATTAATATTCTGAATTTTAGGTACTCTGAATTGTATTATTTTTTTTATGTATAGACTTGTTTCATTAGTTTTATTTAGATCAAAGGCTCTATGAATTCGTCTTTGTTTTTTTCTTTTTATAGGGAAAATCAAAATTGCACGTGTTGTGGACTGGGCCATTTGCAGGCTGATTGGTTTTGCTTACATGGGCCATTCGCGAGCCTCAGAAGAACGAACAAAAAGATGAAACGGGCGAGTGCGACTCCTGCCTCCTGGGCTGGGAACTGAGAAGGATAGAAGTTTCAGCCCGAGGATTGAAAAGGATCGAGGATTGTTTAATTTTCAGAATGGACGGATCTTCAAATCTGAAACAACAAACAAACCCACTAAGTACAAAAAGGAATCCGTTGTCAACACGAATCAACTTTTAGCAGGTTCTAAAACTCGCATAATATAATGTATAGTACAGCTATGCTTGCTACTGGCCGCTGAATCGGTGAACAGTAACACGGGGATGGGGGAGGTGGTATCTCATGCAAACTGAAGAGTGGAACCCTTGCACTTGCACATGGGGCATGCATCCGATCGCGTCTACCGGAGACTCACGAGTCAAGAACTAGACAACATATTTAAACCCCAATTTGGACCTGTATTTAGGATCGGCTCGTGCCCCCATGCTGACGAAAACTAAAGAAGAATCAGCGCTGAGCAGATGGAGAATTTTCAATGCAAGAACAGGACAGATCTCGATCGGTGAGCATTGACGTTTGCACTAGCTGCAACAGGTGTTGGCACTAGAAGTGGTAGCAGGAGTGAAGTGTAGAGCATAGTACATCTCCACCTCGTAGTCTCCTAGTACAAGACGAGTAAAGCACGCCGACGGTCTCGTCTAGCTCGCGCTGGTATTCAAGACCAAACGTGCTTGACACGCCCGGCTACAACACCCAGTTTGCACAGCTGATTTCCTTCACTGAACCCGAGCGGCATATGCATCGCGCAGCTAGCAGCATGGCGGCAGCTTCTAAAGCATCCATCGACGACGGGGTCCCGTCCGTGAAGGTCAAGCCGGGCAGGTGCACGTTCGTCCACGTCTTCGTCGCGCTCACCTTCATCGCCGTCCCGTGCATGCTCCTCTACGCCCCTCGCTTCTCCTTGCCCACCCCACGCCGCGGCGCCGCGGGCTTCGTGGGCCAGCGCGTCGGCGTTGTCGACGCGGAGGAGGCCCACGGCGGCGGCGGGCCGGTGGTCGTTCTCGACAACCAGGTGGGCTCCCCGTGCGCGTCGATGCGCAACCACACCATCTGCTGCGACCGCTCCGACTACCACTCCGACGTGTGCTTCATGGCCGGCGACGTGCGCACGGACCCCGCCACCCTCACCCTCCTCCTCTTCTCTCCCGCCGCGGATGAGCAGCAGGTCGAGCGGATCCGGCCCTACACGCGCAAGTGGGACGCGTTCATCACCAAGACCATCCACGAGGTGACCCTCCGCGCGGCGCGTCATCATCCCGCCGCCGCCCACCACTGCGACGTGCGGCACGCGGCGCCGGCGTTCGTGATGACGGCGGGCGGGTACAGCCACAACCTGTTCCACGCGTTCAACGACGGGTTCCTCCCCGCGTGGCTGACGTCGCAGCACCTCCGCCGCCGCGTCGTGCTGGCCGTCGTGGGCTACAACCAGAGATGGGCCGGCCGGTTCGGGGAGCTCGTCGCGGGCCTCTCCGCCTCGGCCCACCAAATCATCGACCTGGTCAACGACAACCGGACCCACTGCTTCCCGGGGGCCATCGTCGGGACGCGGTACCACGACTACCTCGCCGTGGACCCCGCCCGGCTCCGGGACAACAAGACCATCCTCGACTTCCACGACTTCCTCGCCGCCGCGTACGGACCAAGATCCCAGACCAAGCTCGACCGGACGGCGGGGCGGCGGCCACGCGTCGGGATCGTGTCGCGCAGGGGCCGCCGCGTGGTGGAGAACGAGGCGGCGGTGGCGCGTCTAGCCGCGTCGGTCGGGTTCGACGTGTCAGTGATCAACACGGGCACCATCATCAACGGCGTGACGGCGCCGCCGCCGCTGTCGGCGCTGTACGCGAGCGTGGCCGCGTGCGACGCGCTGGTGGGCGTGCACGGCGCGGACCTGACGGCGTTCCTGTTCCTGCGCCCGGGCGCGGCGGCGCTGGTGCAGGTGGCGCCGCTGGGGATCTCGCTGCTGTCGCGGAACCTGTTCGGGGTGCCGGCGGCGAGGATGCGGCTGCGGTACGAGCAGTACGACGTGGTCGGGAACGAGAGCTCGCTGAGCCGGAAGTACCCGCCGGGGCACGTGGTCGTGGCGGACCCGGCCACGGCGAGGCGGGAGCAGGGGAGCAAGGAGTGGGACCTCGTCGAGTACGTGTACTTGCGCGGGCAGAACGTGAGCCTCGACCTCGGCAGGTTCAGGGAGACGCTGGCCACGGTGCACTCTTGCCTCATGCAGCAGCGATGGTTGTCGTTACCCGCCGTGTAGGCTGGCACGTCATCTCTTCCCTGGCATACAATTTTATTTTCTTTTTAAGAAAAGCGAAATATATTGATCCTAGCTCCCAACTTCTAACTCCAAAACATATGTTTACTCTGAATGCTTCATGTAGTTCTAGCTACTGTACTCATCAAAAAGAAATTGAAGGAGCTTCATGAACTCGAAAAGTTCTTCTATCTACCTCTCCGAAATGAGGGGAGAAGAACATGAGTGTTAAAATGGGGAACCTAAGTTATAAAAGTTCGTGGTTGAAAAGAAGCATTCCATTCAGTCGACGTTGTTTTTGTTGTTGCTTTTGTTTTTTTTTGTTATTTATTATTTATAGGATTATATGTATTAATTAGTGTTATATATAGACTATAAAAAAGTTATTCTTTTATATTCATTCGATCTAGATCTAAGGGCTAAAAGTGTTGGTTGAAAGTAACTTTAATTTTGAACCCACTGAAAATTTGACAAGAGGCACTCCTATATCTTCTTCTGTAACGACAGTCGTCATCATTACCCGTCGCAGACGCGTCATACCTCTCCAAACTTGTGAATGAATACGACCGGGAAGAATGACAAGTTTCAGCCATGAGAAAAAACGTGACATTAACTTGTTACTTTGTACTTCTTTCATATGTCAATAATGGATATGACAAATCCGGTCAATAAAAATTCAGGATGCGTGACATGGGATTCGTTTTTGTACACTTGTAGATTTTCTTTTTTGTTTGTTACATGAAATTTTCACGACTAATCAGGGAATGAGATACAACAAGTACGGGTTGTTACATTTTCTTTTCTATTTGTTACTTGATTCATCCATGGAAAATGAAGGGCAGATATTCCTTTTGATCTACCGTAACAGAGCTCTGCTACTATATGGTTCGGAAAATGAACAGTATATAGCTTTGATCGTAATTTTCTATCTATCAGAATAATATAAAGTCGTTACAACGCGTTCAGTACATTGTCTAACGTGAACAAGTGGTAACGTCAAGGTCGATCAACATCAGAGACCGTGCTCAAGATCGTCGAAAGCGACTTATGAGGGTGACTGTGTGAGACAAACTGAAGAAGAATGCTTCAGGCGTCGCATCATCCTTGTTCTGAGACAAGGACGGACGACCCCGATAATATCAGGTCCGATGGGATCAGCGTCAATAATGTAACGCACCAACCAAATTCTGCCATGCTTCCTGGAATTTGGAAGAAATTGATCAGTGTGGAAGAAGAAAAGTAAGCTGCGCTCCAGGTTCTATTTAAACCGTGCGGGCACGGTGAGCATCGTCACTCACAATTCCCGTCCCGCTCTCGCTTTCACCAAACGCCCAGAGGACCAGCCAGGCGCCGGCGGCCATGGCGGCAACGAGCGTCGTCAGCCTGACTGCATCGTCGCTCGGCGAGGCTCCATCCCCATGGAAGACGACGCAGCTCCTGCTGTTACCGTGCGCGCTGCTCGTCGCGTGGTGCGCCGTGCACGCGCTGGAGTGGGCCTGGCTGAGGCCGCGGCGCCTGGGCCGGGTGCTGCGGGCGCAGGGCCTCCGCGGCACGGCGTACCGGCCCCTCGCCGGCGACGGGCCGCTGTCGGAGCGGCTCGTCCGGGAGGCTCGGGCGGCGCCGCTGCCGCCGGGCTGCCACGACGTCGTGCCCAGGGTCTTGCCGCTGTTCCACCACGCCATGAAGGAGCACGGTACGGTCACTTCTCTCTATCAGTACTCTTTCCGTCTCTACCCTATCCTCGCCGCTTGACTCTTCGCCGGTCTTATCACGCCAACAAACGAACACGATTGGACCAGAGATTCCCGTTTCACTTTCATTAGCACCGTTTTGCGAGCTGTAAATTTCGTGAAGTATTTTCTGTGGAAACTTCTCGGAGAAAAAAAAAGGAGTGTGCTTGCGAAAACGACAGGGACAACTGACTTTTTCATCACGTACGGTGACGAAATGGCAGGGAAGACATCGTTCACCTGGATGGGCCCGGAGCCGAGGGTGACCATCGCCGACCCGGAGCTGGTGCGGCAGGTGCTGTCGAACAAGTTCGGGCACTTCGAGAAGGTGCACTTCGGGCAGTTCCAGAAGCTGCTGCACAACGGCGTGAGCACCCACACGGGCGAGAAATGGGCCAGGCACCGGCGGATCATCACCCCCGCGTTCCACCTCGAGAAGCTCAAGGTAACCACGCCAAAACCATCCTTAGCATCAACAATGTCGGTATCTATCTGCTCCGATGGATCGTGAGATCAACCCAACCCGTCTTCTCGACAATTTTTCCAGCGCATGCTGCCGGCGTTCGCCGCGTGCTGCGCTGATCTGGTGCGCAGGTGGGAGGACCTGGTTGGGGACGACGGTGAGGCACGCGAGATCGATGTGTCGCCGGAGATGCAGAGGCTGACCGGGGACGTCATCTCCCGCGCCGCGTTCGGCAGCAGCTACCTCGAGGGCAGGAGGATCTTCGAGCTCCAGGGAGAGCAGGTCCGGCTCGCCATGAAGCTGGTCAACAAGCTGTACATCCCTGGTTACGTGTGAGTTCTCTCTCTGATTCATCATTAGTTAACAATACCCCCGTTAGAGCTTTGTGTTCGATTATTAGGTATCTGCCTACGAGAACCAACCGGCGGATGAAGCAGATCGCGGCGGAGATCGATGGCATCCTGCGAGGAATGATCGCGACGAGGGAGCACGCCATACGGGCCGGCGGCGCGGCGACGAGCGACGACCTCCTCGGCCTGATGCTGGAGTCGAACAACAAGGCGGCGCAGTTGGGCGGCATGTCCACCGCCGACATAATCGGGGAGTGCAAGCTCTTCTACTTCGCGGGCATGGAGACCACGTCGTCGCTGCTGACGTGGACGCTGCTCGCGCTGTGCGCGCACCCGGAGTGGCAGCGCCGCGCGAGGGAGGAGGTGCGCCGCGTCTTCGGCGCAACCAATAATAAAAATACGCTGGACTGCCCCTACGACGGGCTGGGCCGGCTCAAGGTCGTGGCCATGGTGCTGCACGAGGTGCTAAGGCTGTACGCGCCGCTGCCGGCGCTGCACCGCCGCACGTACAAGCCCATGGAGCTCGGCGGCGTGCGGTACCCGGCCGGCGTCGTGCTGGCGCTGCCGGTGCTGTGCGTGCACCACGACGTGGATGTGTGGGGCCCCGACGCCGGCGAGTTCAGGCCGGAGAGGTTCGCGGACGGGGTCGCCGGGGCGCCGCCGGCCTTCTTCCCATTCGGGTGGGGGCCGCGGACCTGCGTCGGCCAGAGCTTCGCGATGCTGGAGGCCAAGATGGGGATAGCCATGATCCTGCAGAGGTTCGAGCTCGAGCTCTCGCCGTCCTACACGCACGCGCCGTTCATGACGCCGCTGCTGCAGCCGGATCACGGCGCGCAGATCAAGCTTAGGAGGCTCCCATGACCTGCTCATGGATAACGCGCAGCTGCGGCACTGCCTTTGTCTCGGTTGTAAATGAAATATGGACACAAGCCAAACTCCCATGTACTATAAGAAATGCCTGCTACGTTGTAAACCAGACCAGCGGTCTTTATATAATCCCTTAGTTCTTAAATTGTTATTGGTTAAGACAACTAACTTTAGTTCCTTTTAAAACTATAATTCTTATCCTAAGGACATAAAAACGATGGGAGTACTCGCATAGATTTGAAATGTACTCGCATAGATAAGAAAAACTGCATAGATTTCAACATCTCCAGATTCAGCATGACAACATAGCTATCTTCAGGGTTACATGGCCGGCAGACCATCCCGATTACTTGATAGTCAACTATAATACACGCTGTAATTCAACTACAAAATAAGGGTACATGTGTGCCCAAAATTTTGAATTCAAACTTCAGTGCCTTTCTGATTGGCTGCTCCGAATAAATTCTCAAACAACTTCGGAGCCATTGGAGGAAGAACCGCAGGTACTGGAGCCATGAAGTTAGTTATCTTCTCATGAACATGATACCTAAACAAATCAGCAGAGTGACTTAAAAGAAGGCAAACAAGTATGCACCACCCAAAAAGAAGGCAAATAAGTTGGAAAAAATTAATAACATCAGGAGCGAGTGAGCAAGAGCGAAGTAGAGAAAACGAGATTGCACCGTATCTTCCTGCTCTTCGATGCACGCCGATCAACAAGCTTTCTCTTTTTTTGCTGCTGCTTCTTCAGAGCATAAAATGCAGACTCTGCACATATATATTAAAGGATTCTTAATGGCTGCTCAAAGGCAAACAAAAAAAAATCCATACAGGTCTATATAAAGCTTATAATAACATAGTAGTTAATTCTGCTAAAGCCCTCGGCATGACATGGACCATGAGTTCCAAGGTCATTAGTTTTTTGGGTGCATGAGAATCTCCACGGGCAACTGTGCCATACTCAAGGGGAAAAGAAAAACAGCAATGTCACAAAAATCTCACTCATGGAACAGTAGCAGTTTTAAAAGGCACCTTTTGCGAGGAGAAATTAGATTTCAAAATTCACTCCGAAATCTTGGACAGTAGCAATTTTAAAAGTTATATTTTGCAAGAAATGAAAATGTTTAGTGTACTCATGATCCCACATGGGAAAAATGGGCCAAACTAAAACTGCCATATTTGACAGTTATGTTGCGTAAACTGGTGTAAACTCCTGGCTATTCAACTTGTTGCCTGGGCATGCATATCCAATAAAAGTGCAGCAGCTGAAAATGAACTAACCAGATGCCCCTCTATCACATGACTCGAGAAACTCCTTGAGCAGTTGTTGATAAAACTCAGAATCGTCAATAAGTTCAGGATCACCCTCCACATTGTGCCCCTACGTGACAGCAACAAGAATAAATGAGGCCATGAAATGCATTCTGCATATATGTCCACTAATTTTGTAATAAAATTTTGATATCTAACAAATTTGAAATGCAAACATGAAAAACATTATCTCAATGTAACTACAGATAATGAAATTTCAGTAGTTCGACTGAGAGGCAGCTAGGATTGAAAAAAAATTAACCATAATAAATAGTGTTGCTCAAACCTCCTTAGCAGTTTCAGGTTCTTGTGCATCCTGAAAAAGGGATTAGCAAAGGTTAGATGCTAATTATTAAGGGAGTTGCTAATTTTCAGCTGACTGAAAGTTTGGACAACTTTCAGTCACCTCTTTAAGCCATTAGATCTAGATCCAACAGTTTACAATTATTATACAACCTATAAAAGAAAAAATCAAAACACAAAGTAACAAACCATCAACTGAAAGCTTTTAGTCGATTGAAGGCTAGGAAACATGAATTATTAAACATGTGTGCAGACATGATTGTTGCTCTTTTAGAAAAAAAAAATGAATCTAAATTACCTCTCCAAATACACCAACAGCAGATTTATTCAAATACATCCTGTTAATCATCCGACTCGGGTCCCTCATATAACCAGCAACTTGGTCACTTATGTCCTGTTCATGCAGAAGAGGGAAAAGGTAGGCTTTAGGTTCAGGCTTGCTCAAGAATGATAAAGTGCATAACTATTAGAAGTTAAATAAGCATTCAGGCAACCTGATTAAATGCGTGTAGCTTTCCTTTCAGCGCAGCGGCACCAGTTGTAACCTGTATTTTCCTCTGCCATTTATCTATCTCAGTATTTCTGAACTTGGTTATCCTGTGCAAAAGTAGATAACCAACATTACATCTACTTGTATCAGCACATAAACCAAGTAGCAATTATGCCAAGAAATAACCAATATACTTTCTAGAACATCCATATATATTGTTGGCACGACAAAAAAAAAAGTTATCTTGCTGCCTAGTAATGATCCGTGCAAAAAGAAAGGTGTTTGCAGAATGAAATCAGGAGAAAACATATAAAAGGTGGTCATTTTAAGCATGCTATAAATGTTATCCCATTACTTTATAACTAAACTGTTTTAAGATCTAGTTTTCAAGCAATGTATTTGTTGCATGCCTTCCCTACCGGCTTGACAAAGTAATGTATTAATAATTATAAATGAACTGCACCCATCGACTCTATTGTAGAACATATAAACAATTAGCCCATTGAACAGCAGCAACTTCGTATGAAACTGCCTGGCAACTGACAAATTAAGATGATAGAGTTGAAGCCAGAACAGCCTATAAGCTACGGCAAAGCAGCTGGGACCGAGGATGGCAAGCCAGACATAGCACATTATATCAACAAGTTATTTTATCCAATCATACACATTTATATTTATCATTTTTGCACAGGTGGCAGTAAGTTGGCTACCAATTCTTACTGTATACTACGGTTATAAGTGTTTTAGCTTAGAAAGGAGAAAAGAAGAAGGAAAAAAAAAAACTCTATTCAAAGATTACTGCAGAGCTCAAGTATGTACAAAACACATTTCACTACCAGGACCTGATAAATATACAGCTGTAGAGCTAAGACTGTCTATATTTTTAACAACAAATGCTCTTCTAGAATGCAAGCAATTGTTTAATAAAAATGACAGGAAATCATAATAGTGCAAGACATTGTAGGTAACCGAAGCCATAACATCTAGCAATCCTTATTAAGCATGCTTGTTAGTTCGGTCACTACTAATGTGAAGTTTACCTTGTCTGCATGTTCTGCACTTCTGACCACTCTTCATCCTCTCCGTTCGAGGCAGAAGGCATTTCTGGCATAAAATCAAGAATTATAAATATTGGGATCGTACTGTGATTTTTATGGAAGAAAATAATGATCACGGATAGTAGTAATACCATCTGCATCCTTTGCAACCTGATTACTTTCCAGCATAGCCTATAAGTAGCATACATGTTAGGTCAAACACAATAAGGAATACTTCAATAAGCATAGCTAAAATCCATCTTCGCAAGGTAAAAACATAAGCAGGTAATCAGACCTCCTGAAGTTCCAGCATGCTACTCAGAGTCTGCTTTGACGAATTCAATAGATCATCGTAGGCTTGCTCTATCTCCTTATCATGATTGCAGAAGCTTGTCTTGATGGGTTCCTGCAGGAGCAGGACACAGGAAACATTTGAGTTCATAATTCTACGTAACAACAACCTTGCATCAGAAAGAGAAACAATTATGAGGAACCAAATAAGATGCTGGGTACAGTGATGAAGTTAGCAAGACCTGGGGCAACTTGTTCGAAGTGGCAAACGCCTTCTGCACCAAGAACCTCATTTCCAGGGTCTTGTCCCATATCGCCTTAAGCAAACAAAAATTGGACAGTGGTAAGTAGCTTGAAACCATTGTACATGTTACATAGCACATGATAAAAGACGGATTTGAGATTTCAAATCAGAACAGAGAAGGTTGGGAAAGCACCTTTTGATTTTTGACCGCCTGACCTTTCAAGGCATCCTCCTCTCTGTGCTGTTTCATCATCTTCGAAACACTTATACCACCTCCGGAGGTCCGGAGCGCACTTCAGTTGGCCGTACAAAACTGCAGGAACCCCTTGACTGAATGTTCGGGCGCGGGCGGTGGCAACGCCGGCGTGGGAGAGAAGCGCACTCGAAGGGGAAGCGCGCGGCTGTGGCTTGAGCGTGGGCAGCGGCGGCGGTGATGGCCGATAGATAGTGAGCGGCGGGGGCGGCGGCGGCGAGCAGAGGGAGGGCGAGCGGGCGGAGGAGCGTCTCCGTCTGCAGCGATGAGCGAGTCGAGGCGTGGCGGCGTGGGAACGCCAGGGGGCAGGGGCTAGGGCATTAATCGACTGGGCCTCAGTGCCGGACCGCACCACCCGCCAACCCGCGCCTGTGCTGGGCCGCGCCAACGCCTGTCACCCAATTTGGATAGTTTTTTTTTTTTTTTGGCGAAAGAGAGGCTTCCATTAATTAGAGCACAGTATTATTAACCGAGACACAGGTTCAGTACCTGAACCACACTAATGGAGGCAACCTACTATGCCTCCAGTCCAACTCCAGTAACTGTTTAACTCACAAACGGAAATCAAACGTTTGGCACCGAACTCTTTTGGCCCCTTGAATATCTTTCAGCATGCTCGTCCAACTTGATCTTGCGCACGACACAAAACGGAGTACGCCGGTTGACGAACTCACTCGCCTCCGCTTCCTCTACTATTGCGCAATTCCGGATAACTCGCCAAGCTGTTAGGAGCACCTGGCCCCTTTCATCCCGGACTACCTGCACGTGCTTTCCATGAAATCGCTCAATAAGCTGCATCAGTATTTATTTTTACCCAGTCCCTCGGCGGCGGTTCCCATTCCAGTGTCGTAGCTGACACTTGCTTCCCTCACCAGTGTATTTTCTACATTTCGACTATTCAAAAGCATCGAACTGAGAACACTACGACAATGCGAAAGCATCGAACTGAGGGCAGTAACAATGTCATGTATCAATATGGAATTTTCATTTGTAAAAATGTACAACCGATCAATTAGAACTACTACTCCAAAGAATGGATGTTCGATTACTTTCTACACACATTTTTTTTTCCTTTTCTCCCATGTGGTTTGCCAGCCCAACATAGAGCGCACCTCCCACTAAATACCTCAAGATTAATAAATATAGCTGAGTAAACATATGGGAACACTCCCCTGCCAAATGGGCACAATAAAAACCAATGGCAACACCAGCAATACAGCAGCATACTGGGGTTCTTTACTCCACAGCTCCATCCGTTTGTGTTCAAGTATACTATGTACAGATTTCCTGAAACACGGCAAGCCAATTATGTCAAATCATCTGACATATGCCCCTAATTAGGTAGAAGCGTGCCAACCACATACCTGGCAATGCTGGGCCATGGCACAACTCAGATATGTACCAGACTTGCTACATCACCCCTAGACACCAAAGTATAGTTGAGAAATAGCTAGTCTTTTTTCTACAAGTAAAATGGAAGGCTTCAACTTTCTTTCTCATCACTCGAGCTTCCTTTCAATGACTGCAAGACATAAGTAGAACATTCAAGTAAACCAATCGTAGATCAGATAATGTTGATGCTGAACAAGTTTGTTTCAGAATTTACCTTGTACACATACTTCTTCCTCAGCTTGATAGCCAGGTGTACACATCTTTTTACATTGATTTTCAGCACATTATCATTGAACATCTGAAGAAGATCCATTGCTAATAAATAACAGGAACGAGGTTTTAACATGAAAGAAAGTAGTAATTGAACTTGCCTTGATTGCATCATCTATTGAGCGAGTCCCTCTAATAATCTTGTGGCGATTGATTATCAAGATTGCTGCTACACAGAAGACAGCCAATTCCTCGTCTTCATTCTTTCCTACTACATTTGCACTCAGATGAGGCATTTGTTGATGCCTTGCCCATATAGTAGCACCTGATAAGCCACAGAGATGGTTTCTTGTGCTGGATTTCACTACAGGATGGCAAGCACCACAAATTTCACCATTCCTACGATGGGATTTTCTGACTTTGAATTTTCTTCTTGTGCAACTATTCGCCCGATGCATTTCATTGACTTCATATGATAAATCATTCCTCGGGTCTACTAGCAATGATTCGAGACAGTTCTCTTCTAAACGCTTGATTGCATCTTCATTAAAGTCAGCAGCCCACATCATCTGAAAACAAGAATAACTGTTAACAGAACAATATCATATTGCAAATAGCATTCAAAACAAAATTATCGCTTCCAACAGCCAATTAGCTGTAGTTTTCTGCAATAACAATAACACATGTAAATCTGTCAGCATTATGCAGATGCAGTGCAAGTCAATTCTGTAGTATGTACTCATGTTGTAACAAACACAAATTATTTCCGTTAGGAACTATACAGGCCTCTGTAAATTCTAATTCAAATAAAAAGTTCACCATCAATTTTTTTTAGGGATGGTTCACCTTAATTTACCTATATGTCTGGTTGACGGATTTCTCATGTTAACTTCATGCAGGAATTAGTTAGATAGGAACTGTACAAAATAATGCTGATGTCCTAAAGAGCCATACCTCCCACATGATCAGTGATTCATCAAAAGATAGCTCTCGACGAAAAAGCACTAGCAGCATCCGGAAAGCAAAATGAAGACTTTCAGCACCAATTGCAGACAAATGATCAAATAATTCAACATCTGTCAACTCCATGATCTTCCACAATGCTTGCAACTGCTTCATAACTCCAGTTGGTCCCTCCATCTGAAAATTTTCACGCTGAGGAGCAGCAGAACATATGTTATTCATCAAGTAAATGCAAGTGACTCAACTAAGGAACATTATCCATAAAATTAATGGTACAAGTCAATTACCATCCTTCTCAGTAACATCTCAAAGCACCAAAAGGCATCTGCATCATCCTCATAAATGACAACAAAAGGTGACAACAGATCACTCATGCCTGCAATCACATAAAACTCTTTAGATTTAAGATACATCACAAAGTACCCCCCGCCCCCCCCCCCCCCCCCCTCCGCGTCCCAAATTACTCATTTTTTACTTTTGGTCGTAGTCAAACATTTGTATCTTTGACTATCAATTTGCAAAATTCACTTAGTTTACATCATAAGATTTAGTACTTAGATTAATTATGAGAAATATACTTTCATAATATATAATCACATGTTCAATTATACAAATTTCTGAAATTGATGTCTTTGAATGTTTGAATTTGACCAAATCTAGAATGACAAGTAAGCTGGAACAGAGGGAGTAACTAATTATAGAAAATATACTCCACTGAAACATGCAAACCTTGACAGTATCCTGTGGAGGGGTCAGCCCATGCATAAACTGCCAGTATATCTGACATTCTGGCCATATTCCTTGATTCTCCATAGAAATCAAGGTGACTATCAGTTCTCACCACATCAACCACTGCATCAAGAATTTATTTTGTTCTACTAATTAGAACATGGGAAGAGACCACCAGAATTGTGCAAAGTGAGGAAAAAATAAGCATACCAATTCGATGCAGTGTCCAAAGCCATTCTGAGACTCTATCTTTGTCAGCAATCAAACTATTGGGTTGGGTGCCATCAACTACATCTTCTTCGGGTGCGTCAGATATCCTCAGCGAATCTATAATTTCCCTAGTATATCCATTATCATCTAACCATCTGTCCTGCTTGTATGTGTCTGAATGAAAGATGGCTGGGTCACTATTGCTTGCTCGAAACAGATCATTGGATAATGAATTTGACTCTATAATGAGATCGATGTTATTATTTATTTGGAAGCTGTGCATGCGTTCATCACGGGGCTTTAACCTGTCTTCAGGAACTGAGAAACCACAATGACTTTCCTCAACTCCATTGATATCCCCACCACCATTTGCGAATAAGTTCGTACCAGGAAGGGAAGGAAAATCAGTGAAGGTCTCACTGTCATACCTTGGTTCACCAACATCATCATAATCACCTCTAGCACAATTATTCACAGATGCGGAAGGCGCCGTAAAATTGGAAGAATCATAAATGGAGCTATCATTATGCATGTTGAAACCAACTGCTTCAGCTGATTTACTACAGCTTATCTTATTTTGAGACTCAGGCATGCCACCAGACCCATAATTCCAATTAGACTTTTCTGCATTTTGTGAAGCTCGCTGACTGCTGACTTCTTCTCCACTGTCAGTTTCTTTGGGCAGCGTCCTGACATCCATCAGTTTTGATCCGACAGCATAAGCAAGCTCACCTGTACCAATGCTTGCGTGCATGCTCTGGCATTGTCGAACTAAATATTGATATTTCTCCCTGCATAGAAAGAAATAAAGCATACAATTAGAGCTTTCAGTGTATCCAATAATGCTCATAGTCATAGGTTTGAAACTCTAAGGAAAACATTACAATCTCCATTCTCCAAGGTTTAATACAATTTTTATTTTATCACAAATACCAGTAATATTGTTATATTTTGTTGCATAGTTTGTCTCATATTTTGGTGTGCCTCATTTCTAGCCTATCCCAATTTACTTGAGAGTTGGGACAAAAGATTTAGCTAATATTATCGACTGGAAGAACATAGAGTAGTGTAAATAAAAACAGAAAGGAAAAATATGTGCTACAAAGACTATCTTGGAAACTGTTCAAAGAGTAAGACTGGTATTCGAGAGCATGGTAGCACATTATCTACAAGATCATAATACTATTTACTATATTTGATTAATAAATAGAAGATAATCATTATTGTGGACTACGCTCTAAATGTTTCATATATCGATGATGAGGAAATTTGGAAAGATATCAAATTTGGCAAGAGAAGCTTGTGAAAATGACCAGATGATGCTTAGGAAAGAATTCTTTTTAAACCATAAAGCATAAAAGGTAAGTCTCTATCAGGCACTTAGGCTTTTATATGAATAAAATAATTCTTGCCTTGACAAACAGAAATACAACAAACCTTCGAGCAGCTCTTAGTTTTCTCCTATATTCTGTGGTGCTACTTAAAGTATAGCTGCCAAGAAGAAATTCCCAAACTTCTGCTCGAATAGAGGGATCCACACCCTGCACATTAGCAATGTAGGTAGAATGACTTGTTAGAGATACATAACCACTGTAATGTGCTTTCACTATTCACAGATAACAAGGCAGTTATATTTTGGTGGTGAAAAAGATCTCTATCTAAAGCTGATAATAATGTGAAGCCGTGAACAGAAGAACATGAAAAGGGAAGTTTCTAAAACTTCAAATAAAAGTTACTCACCCCTAAGATGATGAATTTAAGGGCTTTACGGAAACTTGTAACCTTTCCATCACTATCAAAACATGTGTGCCATTTTTCTGGTTTGAGCATTTTGCTTCCCTGTATGATCCCAGATAGAGAACAAAAGTTGTCAGTAATGCAGGAAAAAGGACAAATTGAAGTTATGCATGTGTAGTTCTAGGACATACTTCCGGAGGACAAATGTATAAAATAGCGCTTCACCTACGAGTTGTTCATTCAAAGGTTGTAATTTACTTGAATGGTTCATAGTTAGTATACTATCATCTTTCTGGTGCTATAACAGTAATTGCCTTCAAGACACGCTATCTTGCAAATTGCAATCATACTAAATAGTGCAATTGATCAGACGATGAAGAGAGTGCATCAATATTTCCCTAAAAGCCTTTGTTAGCAGATATAGAGAGAATATTTACAGCATCCTAAATAGCAGTAAGGAAAGAAATTTAGCTCTGCAAGATGCTCAAATGCTAAATCAATCGGCATATTGTTTTCAATGTAGTGATATTCCCTACGTCCAGGCCTGATCATCATATTTTGTATGAGCGCCGAGACCAAGGAAGTGTCGTTGTGTGGGTGACACGGCTACTTCCATGCTAGCAAGCTGTCAGGAATAACCGAAGACACAGTGACAAGTGCATTTATATCCGTGTTTGACTCGAGTGAAAACGACCATTATTAATACCTTAGACGACAAACGATATTGGGCACAGGTTTCTTCATTACAAG
Source organism: Eleusine indica (assembly GCA_030378355.1). Classification (NCBI taxonomy): domain Eukaryota; kingdom Viridiplantae; phylum Streptophyta; class Magnoliopsida; order Poales; family Poaceae; genus Eleusine; species Eleusine indica. The sequence continues at coordinate 4,007,941 of CM059497.1, read as the reverse complement.
CTGATCAAATGTGGACAGATGGAGTAAATACTAAATGTAAACGGCATAAAAGAAATAATTTTAGGTGTCATCCATATCATGTATACTGGTTACCAAATAGTAAGAATGAGTCATTCATCATACAGTTAGTTCTTCTGTTAGTAGAAACACAACAGATAACTTCCTTGCCGGTAATGGCCAATACATAACCAATGTATGGCGGTAGTCATCAATGTGACGCACAAGCAAGCACCATACAGACTGGCTTTAGCATTGTCATGGGTGTCTATCATGGAATCCGTATGAAACACAGATACAGTATAAGTAGCTAAGAGGCGAAGCGAACTTAACCGGAGAGGGGTTGATGCAGGGGTCGCCGATGTCTCTGACAAGGGATCCAACGCCGCGCTGGAGGTTGGCCATGGCGCCACCGGCGCGGCCCCCAGCGCCACACATCCACTTGATGTATTCCCCGCCGGCGCCATCAGGGCCGGTCTTCACCTGGGGCATGGGGTTCGCTTTGAACCCCGCTCAAATTTTGCTGGCAACCAACTGCGCCCGCACCTCGACTAGGCTGATGCCGCACTCTGAAGAAGAGCAGCTAAACAGAACCCAGCCATGGAGGGGACTTGGATTCGACTGTGGGACAACACCACGAATCCCGTGACCAACTGAATGTAGAGCGAGGCACTTGAATTAGGTAGCGAGCAAAGCCAACTTTGAGAACAATTCGTCCAAGCAATCGCGGGGTGGTTACCGACAAGGGAAGGAAGGGATCGCGCCAGGTGCGGTGCGCGTGGATGGATCTCCACTCCACGCCAGTACAGCCCAGTTGCAAGTTTGCAACAAGGAAGCGACGAGGGAAGAAGCGGAGGGAGATGCTCCTCCACAACGGAAGGATTCAACGCGAGGCCGACTGGTTCTCTGTACAACCCTTCGCCGGCGGCGAGGTCGCCGACGTTGCGGCACGACTGGTTCTGGCGGCGTAGAATCTTGGGGAAGAAAGAGGGACAAGGGGAGGAAACCCTCACAAGCCGAGTCCCCCTCGAACTTGCTATGTTCCGGTCTTGCCCCTAAGTCCATGGCGGAACAGCACTACGGATGGGAGAGGATGCAGGGGTATTTCTGTCATAAGCGGAGTCACGGCATGTCCGGTTCGGTTTTTTTCTTTTTTGGGGGGCGAAATCGGGCCGGTTCGGGTAGTTCTATCTGGTCCGAGTGCGCGTATCCTGTTCGAAGCAAGTGGAGTCGTCCTGGTCAGCGGTTTTCCTTTTTCCCGACTGAGCGCCCCCATTCCGAAACCAAATTTCAAAGCCCCTTATGATGAGGTCGTACCGAATCCGCACAAACTCGGTAGTGGTAGCGAATGATCTTTTTCATAAGTATATATGTATAGAAGGGGGTAGTAGCGAATTAGGAATGGCAATGTCGTGTCCAGTAGCAACGGCTTGTAACGAACAAGAAGCATTAAGCAGTGATGATAGTGGCAAAGTTCTTTGGTATATTTAACTTTGTTAATTTTACCATTCTCGGTTTTTAGTTTGGTATAGAAAAAAACTAATTTATATTCCACAAACAACAAATATATGGTCGGAGCAGCAATCACAAAATAAGGTATGTAATTTGGTTTCTATTTCTGTTCAAGCTTGGCGATTTTGATCTTTTCGTAATATTCGGTTCTATTGTGACATACATACTCTATTGACAATGTGTGAACCAAAAATCCAAAGTTGACCATCAAATGAAATGTCGTATTAGGACGAAATATCTCATGCAAAAGTACGTGTTTTGTTGAAATGTACTGCCACCCTTCACATCATGATTATAGCACTCTTGAATTATTGGACACATTTATCTTCTGAATTAGTAGGAAACATCCGGTTGCTGTTTTTCGAAGGTACGTACTTGATTATTTTATTTTTATCTTCATTTAAACCAGTAGTTTTTTTAAAAAAAATCTTTTTGTTTTGTTCATGCAAGCGATGGACTTGAATTTTTCTTTTCCTTTATTTTTATTTGAATGTGTTATGAGAGCGTATAGGTTCATATGTTTCATGTTCTTCCTTCTGATGATTTCTCAGTTTTTATTAGTTTTTTGGCAAGCGGCCGGTGGGTGAGGTGTTTAAGCTTTTCCTTAAGAGCAGCTGAGCATTGTTTTACTTCGATCCTACGCCACGGAGATGGAAAAGGGAGCTCCAACTCATTGTTTCCACCATCCTTCCTAATTCATATCATATAAAACTTTTCTTCACTTTTCCTTTGTTCCTTTCCTCCGGTCCAAAACTTGAAAAATGCCTAGATTGTCCTCTTCCCTGGGCCATGCAGAAGATTTCTCAATTCATTTCTATAAAAAAGGAGACAGCAAAACTTCGAGGACTATGCATGTCGATAAAGAAATAAAATTCAAGACCCTGTGAAATGTGAATGAATTGATATGTACTGCATCCTAGCTCCCTCGGATGCCCATGAAATCGCCATCATCTGCTGGAAGTACTAAAAAGGTCTGCAAGGAGTTTCAGCTCTTTCGTCCGTTACATCATCCAACAGAACATGCTGCACTTGAGTGTCGGTGTTAACAGTAAAGAAAGATAATTATTGCAAAACGAATACGCATGCTCGACTCCATAATAGGTTTGTTACATCTCCCACGATTTTATTCCCTCTGTTATGCGGAACACGCTCTATCATGCTCGCCAACAATACAGAACCAACAACCAACTTGGGATACATACTGATCCGTTGCACACTCATGAAACATTCAGTCGTTTTTTGGTGTTTTCACACTTGCTCAAGTTCAAAAGTTCCATGATGGATTTTTTTTTTTTACAATTATATCAATCACTCAGCTCCAAAATTTGGACATTTAAGGAGCGTTTCCATGCTGACTAAAGAAATCAGTAAAATAGTAGGAGACATTTCTCAACGCCCCTCATTGGTTCCATTTCACAGACGCAGAAGGATGACAGTACCAGCCGCTACCAACCAACGAGGCATAGCACTCCTAGGAAACACCGATGCTGACCACGGATCTTATTTCACTATCATTTCTTATGCTGTAAATTTGTAGGTTGGCTCACGCTTCAGGCTGCAACTTTTCACATTCTTCTCTAATAGATTGAAAGAGGGCCGATGAAAGGTACCTCTCTCCAAAGCTCGGAAACACAACCTGAAGAAATTAGCCAAAAGGATGTCAACAAATACTCCCTCCGATGTTTTATAAAAGAGCTTTACCATATGCGGGATCTCCAAGCTACATATAGCACCACCCAACAGTGGCATTATGATTTGTGATAAACCATAATTGTGGAAATGATTTAACACAGATGGCAGTGAAGTACTCACCACTATCAGCTTTCCAGCATTTTCTGGCCTCTTGGCAACCTTTATGGCAGCTGCCGCTGCCGCCCCGGAGGAGATTCCAACCTGCATAATATTCACATAGCTTAAAAATGACAAAAGATCCTCAGGCTTACATCTAGGCATTTCTAACTGTTACTATGTGTTTTCTTTTAACGTAAAGGTGAAAGACAGAGAAAAGACTATGGTAAGTGCTGTTTTTATTACTTAACCACCAAGCACCTGCTGTTAAATGAAAGGGCAGCAGTATGCTAGCTCTGGCTCAAAATATGACACTTATAAACTGGTTCCATCTAGATCTATGTTGAAGCATGGTACTTGTGCACTTAAATGCAAAGGTAAAAAGGACATTAAATAGCCTGTCCAGCCTTCTTTCGTTATTAGGGCACAAAACAAAAGTCAAAGTGAGATAGAATACCAGCAGTCCTTCCTGAAGAGCCACCTGCTTTGCTGTTTCAATAGCCTCTTCACTTGATATCTGAAACATAAAAAATAAGGCGTAAGCGTAACCAATCCAAAATGATCTACTGTACAAGGCAGTATATTGGAATGGTTCAGAGAAGAACTGAAGAAGTGTCCGGAATGATGAGACACATGAGAGATTAGGGGTGACACTAGTTGAGGAGAAGGTTGTGCAACATCGTTTGAGATGGTTTGGACATATTCAACATAGACAATAAAAGGCATTGGTACGGAGGGGGATAATAAGTCAGCTCAATAATGTGAAGAGAGGTGGAGGAAGACCAGACTTGACATGGGAGGAGTCCGTGGAAGCAAGACTTGATGGATTGGAATATCGGCAAAGAGCTAACCATAGATAGGAGAATGTGGAAGCTAGCAATTCACGTGCCAGAGTCTTGATTTTTGTCTTCCTCTCTTTTATCCCTTTTGCTTGGTTTTCTACTATCCTTTCCCCACCTCTTTTCTTATTTTTCATCTTTCTTTTGTTTGCTGCTAGCCTACCCCAACTTGCTTGGGATTAAAGGCTTTGTTGTTGTTGCTGTTGGTTGAAAGAAGAGGTGTTCTAATGTAATTATGCAATTTATTATATAATTGAACATTTTAAAAAACATAGATATGTTCAAAAACAAAGATAGTTTAATTTGCTTTGCTTTAAAAATGTCATCATACTGAAAAATGAATGTGTTCCCACCTCAATGACTTCATCTAGAATTTGACTATCCAGGTTCCTTGGAACAAATCCCGCCCCAATTCCCTGAATTTTGTGGGGACCTGCAGCAGATATGGTAACAATTGTAACAGAAGACCAGAAGTCTGACAAGCCCATAAGGAAGTCTGGCCGTAAAACATACCAGGTTTCCCACCAGAAAGTATGTTGCTTTCAGTAGGCTCAATACCGATAACCTACAGAAAGGTAACCTTTATGAGGACCAGAAAACACAGGGAGCAGAGCAGCTTTTGTTTGAGCTAAATTTATAGAAACCTTAATGTTAGGATTTTTCTCCTTGAGGAAACGACCAGCACCAGATATCGTCCCGCCTGTTCCAATTCCACCAATGAATATATCCACCTTCCCCTTTGAATCCTCCCAGATTTCTGGCCCTGTAGTCTCATAATGCACCTGTTTGAAAACAAAAGAAAATAAACATTGGGCAGTTTCGTTCAAAACAGAGTGCATATTTAGACAGGTCCATGCAGCTATCACGCTGCCTCTCTATCACACAAACCTTTGGGTTGGCAGGGTTGTCAAACTGCTGAAGCATGTATGCATTGGGTGTCTTATTTAAAATCTCTGTAGCCTTATCTAAAGACCCTTTCATCCCTTTCGCAGCATCTGTAAGAACAAGTTCAGCACCGAAAGCTCTGAATAGAACCCTTCTCTCCATACTCATTGACGAAGGCATTGTTAAGATCAACTTATATCCTCTGGAAGCAGCAATAAAGGCAAGACCAATTCCTGTATTTCCACTTGTTGCTTCCACCAGAACACTCTGAGAGAAACAGGGGAAAGGAAAAAAGTCATTGGGGGCAAGACCAAAAAATGACGAGAATTTTATTTAGGACAAATTGGTCCTCGTCGTGTTGTGGTCACATCATCATTCCATTGTCATGTAGGGCAAATATCCAGACATTTAGGAAAGACCATTCTTCAGTGATGAAGTGAAATTTATACAAAAATTAGTACCATGTGTACAGATCAGTCAAAATTCGAAAGTAGAAAAATAGTACCGTCATGGCATTATGGTAACATGTTAAAGAAGCTGACAGATAGTGCAACTCACCTTTCCAGGAGTAATCAAGCCCTTCTCTTCAGCATCGGTTATCATACTGTACCCTATCCTGAAAACAAAACAGGTTGGACACTCGTAAAGCTCACTATGAAACACTAATATTTCCATCGAGGGAAAAAAAATTCGATGGCATGGCATGTCAGAGGAATAGAAGTCTGCACCTGTCCTTGACACTGCAACAGGGCTCCATGATCTCGAGCTTAGCAGCGACATTGGCGACACAGCCCTTGACAATGTTGTTGAGATACACCATGGGCGTGTTGCCGATAAGCTGTGATTAGAAAGTTCAATCCTCAAAAAAAGGTTTCCTGCTGAGTACAGTAGAGTACACTCGAACACGATGCTCAACTCTTGAAAGTAAGTAATTATCCTATCGAACGCTTGCGACACTACAACTAGCCAACTGCTAGTAATCCTAAGGCCTAACCAACTACCTGAGGGAAACCCGTACACATACTAAAACAGCGGAAATGAATGATCAACAGGCGCGTTGAGTGGTGTGACCTGGGTGACGTCGTTGGCGATGTTGAGCCCCTCGACCTCGGCAGCGACGGCGCGGCACCTCAAGGAGGAGGAATCGGCGTGCCTTATGAGGCCATGGTGGGGCTGGGGCCAAAGGACGAGCAGGGAGTTGGGGACTCGCCGGGCGAGCGACGGGGCGGGGAGGAGCGGCCGCGACCGGCTGGGGAAGAGCCCTAATCGGGTGCCCGAGGAGGAGGCGGCGGCGGCGGAGGGCGATGACCACGATGCCATGTCCCTGTCTCGCAGTGTTCCGCCGCTGCTCTCCCCTGTCTCTCTCTACAGATGCGATGCGAGTCGCCGGCGGCTACGGAGCCTACGGCCAACAGTTGAGTATAGTAGTGGAGGATTAGTTGGAGAGGGCCAGGTGGATTAGCCGATTAGGACGACGGGTTGGTTGGTTCATGAGGGGAGTGGCATCAAGGCATCCAGCTTATATTTGGTTTTGGGGTCAAAGTCATGGGCCAGCCCACCAAAATATCCAAAGCAAAAATATGCGGCCCCATTCCACGTTCATTCAGTTTGTACCACCGTGTTTTTGCTCGGAAGACTGGTGCCCAGTCAGTCTTATCCCGGATCGATTTGGTTTTAGTACGGTCAGTCAATTTGTTTTTTACTCTGTTTCTTGTACCGGTTCTCTCTGTCACCCTTTCGTTTGTACGCTTGGAATAGTTTGGATCCATAATTTGGTTTTGTCTCTGGTTCACTGTACTTGGACGGATGCTTGCACAGCCCTCCTCGTGTTGCCTTCACTGTATTTGGACGGATGTCTGTACAGCCCTTGTGTTGCCTCGATCGTTCAAAGATACTGCATGCCGGCAAGTGAACGTGCCGTACCATTTTGTGGCAGGAAACATCATCGAGACGGAGAGAGAGCAGGAAAGGAGTGCGCATCGTTGTCAAGACTTGAACACGTTACCTACTACTCCGATAAGCCAGCATCATGGATACATTCATTCGATCGCTTGTCCATGAGCAAGCTGCCAATTTAGTTACTACATATATATATTTCTATTTTTATTTGAAAAAAAAATACAGAGATTTTTTAGCTACAACTAAGAAAGTTTATTTTCTTAAACGCGTAGAAAGATTACGCGTCTTTGTATTAATAAGAGGGAAAGATCAACTGAAGAAGTAGACTCGTAATCTACAAGAATAGCCGTTAAAACAAGTCAACTGAAGTAAACAACATCAACCAAAGCCGAGGCGTGTGAACACAAGAACAGAGCGGCGATCGACCGATTCACCCGCCGATTTTTGTCACTCGGCGTCCTCGTGGGCGACGCGGACGAGCTGCTTCCCGACGTTGCGTCCATGGAAGAGCCCGATGAGCGCGGCGGGCGCGCTCTCGAGCCCCTCGGCGACGCTCTCGACGTACTTGATGGTGCCGTCCCGTATGTACGGCATCACCCACGCCTCGTACTGCGGGTACAGGTGCTTGTGATCCGGCTCGATGAACCCCTGCACCCGCAGCCGCTTCGTCACGACGGCGTCGAGGCTGCGCACGGCGTCCTTCTCCCCGTCCGCCTTGTTGTACTGCGAGATGAGCCCGCAGACGGCGACCCTTCCGTGCACGCGCATGTTGCGCAGCGCGGCGTCCAGCATGGCGCCGCCCACGTTCTCGAAGTAGATGTCGATGCCCTCCGGGAACCGCCGTGCCAGCGCGGCGCTCAGGTCGGCGCCCTCTTCCTTGTAGTTGAAGGCGGCGTCGAAGCCGAACCGCGCGGTGAGGAGGTCCACTTTCTCGGCGGAGCCCGCGCTGCCCACGACGGGCCCGCACCCGGCCAGCTTCGCGAACTGGCCCACCAGCTGGCCCACGGCGCCCGAGGCCGCCGACACGAAGACCGACTCGCCGGGCTGCGGCGCGCAGATCTCGTGGAAGCCCACGTACGCGGTGAGGCCCGGCATGCCGAGGATGCCCGTGTAGTAGGACAGCGGCACGCCGCCGCCGTCCTTGTTGCCGGCGTGGGTGATCTTGGAGAGGAGGTTGGACGCCGGGGGCTTGATCACGCTGTAATCCTCCCAGCCGGTGAAGCCCCACACGAGGTCGCCCGGGTTGAGGCTCGGGTGGGAGGAGTCGAGCACGCGGGAGACGCCGTAGCCGGTGATCACGGAGCCCGGGACGAAGGCGGAGGTGTAGGACTGCCGCACGGGCCGGGACATCCTGGGACGCATGTACGGGTCGCAGGAGAGGTAGAGGTTCTTCACGAGGACGGAACCCGACGGCTCGTCGCCGGTCAAGCGGAGGGGTATCTCCACGCCGGGGAGGAGCTCCATGTGCTCCTCGCGAGGGTACCCCTCCACGTAGTCCTTGAGGATCACGCGCCGGTTCATCGCCGTCGCCGCCATTGCTGTGGGGTGTCGCTTGCGTTCTGTGCTTTGCTGTGCTGATCTGTTTGCTGAGGTTTAAAAATATCTGGTGGTGATGGGCTGTGGCTGTGGGTGGCTTGAATTCGTAGCAGTATTTAAAGCAGATTGACGCCGCGTGACCATGAACACGATCGAACGCCGCGTGACCACCACGAAAGTGTGAATTATTGAGACGTCTTTGTCGGTCCACAGTGCGGTGGTCCAGGTGGTACCTCTAGATCCAACACGTTTCACGTGTGCACAACGCACGCGCCCTGTTCCGGCTTCTTCTTACCTTTTTTTTTTTTTTTTGGCTATACTTCTAGAACCGGTTCCCTGGTCAACTGGTATTACCAAGAAGCAAAAACGCGGTTGAGAAACTATTTATTTTCTCTTTTTTTTTCCCAACGAAGGTTCAGATTTGATTTTAGAGGAAAAACCAATATCTTTTTATGTATTCTACACTTAAGAAAAAAGGAACATTCTGTTTATAATTTTATACTATATCACATGCTATTGCACGCACCTAATAGTATTCCATTTATGCCACAGCTCAGAGTGTTTTTTTTTTTGGTACTCTTGTATGAGGTGAGATCTTAATAATTGATTGATTGCTGTGAGAAAAAAAAAACATACGATGGGAAAAGGTATAATCTACGAGGTCCACAAAGACAAAGTTTTGGGCCAAATTGCCCACTGAACTCTGAGCCCGATATGAACAAGACCCAAGACCCAGCTCCATATACTGATTATAGCTGTCCAAAAAGCCCGTGGCCCGCGGACCGGCTCAAAGCATGGAAAAAAACCCGGTACAAACCCGGCACGACCCAAAATAATTTCAGACCGGGCCGGCCCGGTCCGAGGTGGCGTGCCGTGCTTGGGCCATAGGTCGAGCCTATGGGCTGACATGACACGACTCGTTTAGACTGTGGCCCGTTAGAGCACGTTGGGCCGCCCGACACGATTAGTCTAAATGGGCCAACGGGAGGCACGCGAGCCCAGCTAGCACCAACGGCAGGCACGCTAGCCCAGCCCACCAATGACAGGCAGGTGCAGCGGTATAAAAGGAGCAGCGCCATCGTTCCTAACCCTAGCCCCATTATGCGCCGTGCAGCGCCGCACCGCACTTGCTCGCTCCCTCTCTCGCCTCCTCTGTTCCTCTCATTTCCGACGAGATCCGCCGCTCACCTCGCCAGCTCCGGTGAGATCCACCGCGTTCTCTCTTGTTGTCGCCTCCTCTCCTTCTTCTCCGACTAGATCCGTCGGCTTGAACGACCGCACGGGCTCTTGGGGTACTCCGCGTCCCGGTCCTCGGGCCGTGGCAGCTTGCCGGCTCGATGACCGGCCTGGATCTCAGCCCGAAGTTCTTGCGTAGCGCGAGGCATCTCCTATTCGGCTCATCGTAGTCGCAAGGGGAGGAGGCGGAGGCGAGGCCAGCGGCACAGACGCCGAGGATGCGGCTTGGGCAGTGTACGAGCCTGAGGCCGTCCACGATGACGACCGGCTCAGCCGCTGCTTCTCCGAGGCAGGGATCTACGACCGGCTCGACCGCGGCTTCTACGAGGCCGGGATCTACGACTGGCTCTGCTTCGGCGACTGCAAAACCAAGCACTACGGCGGCGGCGACTCCGGATCCATCTACACCGCCACCGAGGACTCCATCCCAGGGCGCTGCTATGGCTCCGAGGCCGGGATCTACGGCGATGTCGAGTCAGGACATGCCTCCGCCTAGGGCACCTGCTCCTGCTTCCACGCCGTCGACTACAGAAACAATCAATAGTGACTTCAATCCGGCTACACCGAACGCGAGCACCGCGAGCACAAGCACGAGGAGGGGCAGGAAGAGAACCTCCAAGGCCTAGGACGACTTCAACCCGATGACCAAAGAGGTAAACGGTGTTACTGTTATAGTTGGTGTAATTTGTCGCCATTGCAAGGCAAGGTTATCTGCTATATCTTGCAACGGTACTGGACACTTGCTTAGGCATCGTGCTACTTGTTTGTCTAAAACCGAACGTGCTGCTAGAACCTAATCCATGTTTGCTTTTTATCCTGATGACTCTGTTCGTTCATGGGACTACGATCCTGATGTTGCCCATTTTGAATTATGCCGTTTGATTGTTGCATTAGATCTTCCTCTTGGTATAGGAGCTTCTGATGCATTTGAACGTTATATTCAGCGTGCTCATAATCCTAGGTTTTCTCATGTTTCTAGACAAACAACTACTAGAGATTTTATGAAATTTTTTAATGAATGTCGCTCTGAACTGCTTGAATGCTTGTAATCTAGTGTTTGTTTTGTTACACTTACATCTGACATTTGGTCTGGCAAAGCTAAGGAAGACTACATTTCTATTATTGCTCATTTTGTTAATAATGATTGGTTGCTTGAGAAAAGGGTACTTAGTATGAGGCTTATTGATGTCTCTCAGGAGAACATTGTTGATTGTATTCATGTTGTTATTGATGAGTGAGGTTTAGCTGATAGAGTGTTTGCTGTTACTCTTGACAATGTCTCTGCTAATGCTAGTGCCATGAACATTCTTACACCTAAATTTCCTGGTTATGCTGGTTCTGTTTTCTTACATCAAAGGTGTGTATGCCATATCATCAATCTGATTATCAAATCTGGTTTGAAACGTTTGAAACCTGAGGCCAAGGGTTTTTAACGAGGCAGCCAACTTGTAATCCAATTAAGTTTCCTTTTGGCCAATTTCTGTGTGCACTTGTTTTCTGTTGATCTGTTCAATTTATTGAGATTTCTGTTACGTTCTCTTGAATTATGTTTATCTCATGAACAATTGTAATGCAATTTGAATTTCGAGCTATACGGGCTATTGGGCTTTTTGTGCCTTATTTATATTTCGGGTTAACTGGGCTGGCCCGGCACGTGGGCTAGCCCGGCACGGCACGAAATTAATACATGTCGTGCCGGTCCGAAAATAAATAAGCCGTGCCTTTTCGGACTCGGGCCATGCCGTGGCGGACGGCCCAGTTAGACAGTACCAATACTAATGATAGATTCATTTACAATTTTACAGTAGTCCCTCCAATCGAGTACTTCAGGTTAGATCTAATCAGAATTCAGGATACAAAAGAAAAAGTGCGATTCAGATTTTTACCAAAACAAAATCCATTCGGTTCCGCTTTGATCTGTTATAAAATGCATCGAGAGTCCGAAGTCGTAGTAGGTTCCTGGGTCTAACAAATACATGGTCGTGCGTGATTGACGCCCAGGGTTAACAAAGGTGTGGTTAACCGGAAAATCGGTTCGGGTCGGTTATCCTGATTGGCCAGTTAACCGTCGGTTTTAATTTAAATTTTTTTAATTTTTCGATTAACCATAAAAAATCAATTTAAAAATCTGTTTTTAAGAATATATTACTAAAACCGCCAAAACCGACAGGTTAACCGGTGTAACCGGTCGATTAACCGGTCGTCGATCGTCCACTCTTCAAAACAAATTTTACTCGGTTAACCAGCCAGTTATACAGTTAACCAGTGAACCAGACTCGGCCGGTTATACCAGCCCGAAAGGTTATGTGAACCTTATTGACGCCTACTAGTACTACGGTGACCGAAACTTGTGAACCCGTCCTCTCCCACGGCCGTACGTGCACCAATCTATCACACAATGACGCCCTCGACCGCAGCACAGCCAGCCACCCAATCATCTTCAACAACAGCTTCCTTCGTCGTTTCCGGTCCCTCCACCTCCCGCCCGTTGTAGGTTTCTTTGATTGTAGCGGCGGGCAAAAGGCATTCCACCCTGCCCAATTGCCACGGCGTGGAGCCGGCAGCACGCGCCTTCGTCGGAGCTGCAGACTTCACCTTCTTCCTCCCTGATCCCAACAGCTGGAGTGTACTCGACGTCCATGGTGGTAGCGTCCTCTTAGTCAAGACTCCTACTCCCGGCTGTTTTACTCCAATTTTCTTTGTGGTGTGTGACCCCTTGCATCGTCGGTACATCCACATTCTCGACATCCCTGATGATATGGTGATGAATTTGTCAGGACACTATGGTCGGTTTTACTTTGAACCTTTCCTGTCTCGAGTTGACAGGGAGGAGGCAGAAACATCACTCCAACTGATATGCAACGTGTGGTCTAAATCCACTGTTGCCACTTTCATCTTTTCTTTAACCACAAGAGAATGGAAACATGTGGCATCGTTTAGGGCGGATAATCGGATGAGATGTCCTATTTCGTTGAATCGGCATTATGCACACAAATGCTTCTGCTGGACTGAATATGGTGAGAGAATTATGTGTGTTTTTCACACATGTAAAATTAAATTTTCTATGGTTGACCTCCCATCTGAAAGTAGTGACCGAGACAAAACCATTATAAAGGCTACCGAAGACAGGATTGGTTTGTTAGTTCTTGACAAGTGTACGCTATACCTCTATAGTAAATCTTGTCGAGACATTGATGACAACGCAAAAGAGTGGCGACTTGACAACACAATCTACTTGTCGGATTGTTTTTGGTCTTTTGCAAAAGGTGCAACCGAGGACTATGTACTTCTACGAGGAATACCACGAGACCAGTATGAGTTATGGGAACAATTTCCTGAGATGATGGCAGATGCAAACTATTTTACGGTGGAGACCAAGACATTGTTTGTTGAGAGTTTGTGTGTGCTGAAATTCAATACCAGTCCTGATTATTTATATGTAAGCTTCCCGCCATGCTTTCAACCACCAAGTATATATGAAATAATGGCAAGAACATTCCTTGTTTTCTTCACTTGTTGTTGTTGGTCAGTTGGGAATAATTACTTATTGATGTCCATTCATTTGATCGCGTTATTTCAATTCTACTTATTCCATATTGCACTTTTCTGTTGTTGCAACGAAGCTCTACTGCTGTAGCATGCCGACTTTAGCATGATTTACCTCATTTCCATACTGGTAGTGACTTGAAGTCAAGCATCACCTTATAAAGTCCATATTGTTGTTATAAACAACTTATATAATGGATCGGGTAGAGTATATTTTACTTTGAAAAAAACATTATATATCAATTAATCATAAGCTTAATCTGTTTTTGTACTATCAATCGGGAATACCTTTTACTTTTCACCCCCTCAATTACTAAAGCGATTTACTTTTCAACCTTGGCTCAAATTTATAATGTTTATTTAAAGATTATTTTTTTAACAAAAGGACGCTCTGCAGTTTGGCCTACTACTCGAAGTTTTGTACATACATATCTTTTCAAAGTTTGGATTTTTGTGGCTGGGCATTGGATCTCTTATTTTATCTAGTATACTACCACCACACTTGCTGTGCAGCCTAGTCACCGACACGTCCATTCGACCGCGCCATGCACGCCGAAAAAAAAAACAAGGCTTAATTGTAAATTTCACCTCATATATTACTCTTGGTTTGATTTTCCACCCTAAAAGCTAGTTTGTGGCATAAACCCATCCACCCCAAGCATTGCATGCTAAAACAAACCCCCCCCCCCCTACCAAGTAGACCAAAACTCGCCATCGTGGACACCTAATTCATGCCTGGTCAGGCACTTAGTGGCACAACAGTCGTCTTCTTCGACATATGAACTGGGCTCGCCATGACTGGCCACAGAAGACAGTTGGTGATATAATTCTGTACTAAAGAACAGCTGTTGCACATGTCAGTCTACGAAAACAAAGTCATGGACGAACATTTTAGTTGCTTCACAAGTTGCCCAACTCTACACGATATGAAACTAATCACGCTTCATGCCTGAATTGAAGCTTGGACGAGGATTTTTTTTCAAAAGGAATTTTAAATTCCATTGTGACATGAGTCACTCAACCCTGTGGAAAACAAGAACCACATCGTTTTCTGCCTTCCGTGGTCGACCACTCAGCCCTGCTCCCGTCACCGACGAAGCCTGCTCCTTTCTCCGAGCCCATAGTCCATGCGTTGGAGAAGATGATGGAGGAAACCAGCTCGGGTGCAGCCAGACCAGGAAGCCGGAGTTCGACGCCGTCTGACTTATCTGACTGGCACGAACTAAGCGTGCATGGTGGTTTCAATCCAGCTGGCATTGCACGTGCATAGTGGGGGAGGGGGGGGGGGCTCTAACACAAACAAACTTTTAGGGTGAAAAATCAAATTTAGAGAGATATATAGGGTGGAATGTGCAATTAAACCAAAAAATAAAAACGGAGGAAATATTGTAACATGATGTTGGTCCAGAGTGTACTTTGGTACGTTTGATTGTCACTCAGTGAGCAGGATTAAAAACTCGGCCTTTCCAAACTTTGCCGTAGGCGTCACGGCCTCACGGGTGTATTGACGCCACATCGTGTGGCAGCACATGGTTGTTACGTGTCTTGGAATATCCTGTTCGCTTCTAGCGCAACCGCTTTTGGATAGCAGTCGCGTCACCACGCCACGCCTCAACCACCTGCTTCCTCGAACCGGCCGCCGGCGCCGCTCGCCCTCCACGTCGTTGGTGGGGTCATCGGAATTTCGGCTCCTCAATCCATGGCTGGAGCAGGGAAGCCGGGCGACGAGGCGAGGAAGAAGGTGATCATCGACACCGACCCGGGGATCGGTCTGTACCTCTTTGATTCTCCATCGGCATTAGTAGTTTGCATCGCATTTGGCCAAACCTTACCAATCATTGTGTGGATCGGCGGCGGCGGGCAGATGACGCGATGGCCATCTTCGTGGCGCTCCGGTCGCCGGAGCTGGAGGTGCTGGGCCTCACGACCACCTTCGGCAACGTCCACACCGCCCTCGCGACGCGCAACGCGCTCCACCTGGTTCGATCTCGCCGCCGTCCCCATCCTGCTCCGCCCGCTCCTGCTGTTACTAACGATTGCATCTGATCCGTATTTCAGTTGGAGGCTGTTGGACGGACGGATATCCCCGTGGCAGAGGGATCTCATGTAACCATCAGGGTTAGCAGTACTCCTACTCTTTTATTCCTTTTCATTCACTGTGAATCAATGTTCAGTAGTCAACATCACAATTTCCGTGAAGAAACACGAAAGTTGCAGTGACCAGCAGTTTGCAAGACGGTTGTTAGTTTTACTGTACCATCGGACTGAATCTCTAAGATGTTTCTTTCTTTCCCTGTTCATGGATCACAGAAAGCCTCCAAGCTAAGGATCGCAAGCTTCGTTCACGGTTCAGACGGTCTGGGAAACCAGAATTTCCCTCAGCCAGCTACAAAACCGGTGGATCAATCAGCTGCTGCCTTCATGGTTGAACAGGCAAATCTGTATCCAGGACAAGTTACCGTCGTCGCCCTCGGTCCGCTTACCAACCTTGCTCTGGTCTGCTCTGCTCTGCCTTGGCTTTGCACTGCACTGCACTGCATTCATCTACCATTGCAGTATCACTCTTCTTATGTAGTATCTCGTATGCCTTTATCTAAGGGAAATGTCAATTATCTCGTTGTGTAGGCTGTCGAGCTTGATCCTTTGTTCTCAAAGAAGATTGGGCAGATTATTATTCTCGGTGGGGCATATTCAGTTAATGGAAATGTCAACCCTGCAGCTGAGGCAAACGTGAGGACCCTCGCTCTTGTATGGTGCATCCATAGTCTTTAGCCCTGGAGCTAGTACTAGCTTCAAGCTTTGACGCTTTGTAGTAATACTGTACTTTTTCATATGGAATATCATGACTCCATTGTGAATTGAGAGAAAAAAAAACTTCTAAGATGGTGATGCATAAGGAGTACATCAGTTTGTTTCGTGTTCTCAAAACTGCACTGTAGATCTACAGCCCTCACTTAACTACATCTTTTTTTTTTTTTTTTATAAACAGATATTCGGTGATCCTGATGCGGCAGATATTGTTTTCACCTGCGGTGCTGATATTTTAGCTGTGGGACTGAATGTAACGCACCAAGTAGTTCTTACAGGTGATTCCAAGGCACTTTAGTACTTTTACTCACGATGTCTTCTGCATCAAGCTAATAGATTAATGACTAGTTGAATAGAGATGCAAGTACAAATTTACAATGGAACTAGCGTTATATACCTTATATTTTTTTAATCATACTTAACTGTTAGTCTGTTACAATCATGCAATCAAATCTGAAAAAGATTCCTTACATGCTATCATTCATAATTTGTACTTCTGCATATAATTATATAAAGATTCTTCTTTTCAAACCCACTTCTTGTTAATCCTTCCTTACATGTTTATAAAATTATACAAATAATTCAATATACTGGAGCATTCAGTTCATTGCTTCTTTACTAGTTCTTACAAGCTTCAGAAGGTTTCCTGTTGAAACACTGTCACACATAATTAAAGCATCGTAATTGTTGTGCGTCTAGTTGATTTGATGAAACTTAGCCCGGTCATACATACCAATTTGTCGAAATGATTGGAAGCTTTGCTGATTAGCAGATCAATGTATTTGAACATAAGTGGTTCCATGTTTTGACCACTCAATGATGTGTATGGACATATGTTTTTCATTGCAGATGCTGACCGGGAGAAACTTGAACAGTGTGATAGCAAATATGCTCGCTACTTATGCAAGATAATGGGCATTTATTTTGATTATCACAAAGATGCTTACTTCATAAAAGGTTTGTATATATCGGAAACAGTATCATGCAAGGAAAGCAGAATAATTGGAAGTACTTTCAGATAGAAGATCAGAAGCTGTGCAAACGCATGACCTGAATTTACAATGAAATGCTTGCAGGAGTTTATCTGCACGATCCAACGACACTAATTGCTGCAGTAAATCCATCTCTGCTGACTTACACAGAAGGCGTCGTGAGGGTCCAGACTGTTGGGATCACACGAGGCCTTACAGTCTTCGATAACACCAAGAAAAGGTTCGACCACTTTATTTCTGTCGCAGATAGAAAGGGCATATTTCTGCCCTCTCATACGTACGAGATAAAATTCAGTCCGATGTACTGAACATGTGGATCGGGTTTGCAGGTATGCCGAGGTCACACCGTGGACCGACAAGCCTATAGTTAAGGTTGCTGTCACTGTCGATGCCCCAGCCGTTGTCGAGCTGATGATGCAGAGGTTGATGTCGGATGATTAGAAGCAGGAAGCAAGAGGGCAAGGAGCACACATGACTGGATTGTCAACGCATTTGCGATGATCCTAGATGGGCCCGAGAACGTTCCTCATTGAAACTGATGCTGTATTATATGTGTGTGCAGTGCGTGATCCACTGCTAGTGCTAGATGCCCGCTGACACTATTAGTAAGGCTGAAAGTTGTTTGATGTCTACATGATGTGATGATGAAATGAACATATAATATAAGAAAGATTCCCATAATCGGCGGTGTTCTTCCTTGTCTAATACTAACACCAGGCATGCATTGCACGTGTAAATTGATGTTGCGTTGAACTTGCCTGACGTCTCACGCCACCGACCAAAGTACGCCCAGTCGGCCAGTGGGCTGATTGGACGGAGGTGTCAGCTCTTGGTTGAACGCGAGCTCCGATCAAGCACAAAACTGAAAACATTTAATTTAGACCGACTTGCTGGGCAAAAGCATTTGTTAATTTGTTCGTTCATCGCCCCTCAGCCATTTAACTTGGACCTTGCAGTCGTCAGCTCGTCTTCATCATACCCCTCTAGTCCCGTACTCTCTCCCTTTCACTGGGCATCGTTAAGCTTGGGTTGTAAACTTGCAATCAATGGCTACACCCGTCCGGAGGAAGAAGCTGATCATCGACACTGATCCAGGAATCGGTCCGTACTCCTCTCCTCTGTTCTAGTTAAACATTATTTCCCAATCCTTTTTTTTTCATCAAACTTGATTGACCGCTGGAGGCTGGAGCAGACGACGCGATGGCCATCTTCGTTGCGCTCCGGTCGCCGGAGCTGGAGGTGCTGGGCCTCACCATCACGTTTGGCAACGTGCACACCCCTCTCGCCACGCGCAACGCGCTGCACCTGGTGCGTAGCATACTCTTCCAATACGTTTCAGTGCCCGCGACTGACTCAAATGAAGCGCTGATGATTACTGGTTTCAGTTGGAGACTGTAGGAAGAACTGACGTCCCCGTGGCAGAGGGATCCCATGTGACAATCAAGGTTACTGATTACTGCTACTAGTCTACATTAATCTCTCATTCTAGCCAACAAACTCTTAATTTTTTTTTGGTCGTGCGATCAATGCACGAGATCATTAACAGAAGGCTACCAAGATAAGGATCGCAAGCTCTTGTCACGGTACTGACGGTCTGGGAAACCAGAACTTCCCTGCGCCGGTGACAAAACCGGTGAGCCAGTCGGCCGCCGCCTTCCTCGTCGAGCAGGCAACTCTGCACCCCGGACAAGTCACCGTAGTCGCGCTTGGCCCGCTCACCAACATTGCCCAGGTCCTGCTCTGCTGTTTGTTTTGCTTCCATGCAATGCCTAGCTTAACTTGTAACATTGTTCGGCCTCTTCTGACGATGAAAAGAAATTGAAATGACAGTCTCCATCTCGTCTCACAGGCTCTTGAGCTCGACCCATCGTTCGCAAAGAAGATCCGGCAGATTGTCATTCTTGGCGGCGCGTATTCAGTCAATGGGAATGTCAACCCTGCAGCTGAGTCAAATGTGAGTAGGGCTCTTCCAATCTCTTGAACATTTCTTAGTTATTACTGGTTACGTTTGAGTAGAGTATATAGCGATGATTAGTGTTTTCTTTATATGGCGCAAATAATTCAGGAGTCAATCACCATGCCTTGCTTCACTAATGAGTACTCCTCTGTATCAACAGATATTCGGAGATCCTGATGCCGCAGATACTGTTTTCACCTGCGGAGCCGATATATTGGCTGTCGGGATAAACATAACACAACAAGTAATTTTTTCGGGTAATGATGATGCACTTGTGGTTACCGTTCATTCAGAGCGTCTGCCGAGCTGAGCTGCTCCTGCTTTGGAGTCCTGACAACTCAATGACTGATACGGCCTTGCAGATGCTGACCGCGAGAAGCTTGAACAGTCCGACAGCAAATACGCTCGACATTTATGCAAGATTCTTCGACACTATTTTGATTATCACAGGGATGTTTACTTAAGAAAAGGTTCGTCTATTATCTTAGCGCTACTGCAAGTGTCAAAATGGTTCAGTTGTGCAACCTCGTGACTTTAAGCTGAAATGCTCGCAGGAGTGTACCTTCATGATCCAACAGCACTTCTTGCCGCCGTAGATCCTTCGTTGATGACTTACGCGGAAGGCGTTGTGAGGGTGCAAACGGTTGGAATCACAAAGGGCCTCACGGTTTTCAACCATACCAAGAAAAGGTTAGCTATGTCTCTCCCTGTAGCTTTCTACGGTAAAGCTGACAAGATGTAGTAGTGATGGCAGATTGCAATTGTGAACTTTGTGATGGTGGATTTACTCTTAGTGCCTTTTGACTTCACATTCACTGCAAGTTAAACCTCTGTACTATATGTCTATACATATGGATGGATCTAAAAATTCAATCGGATTACAACATTGCAACTGCATTTACAGGTATGCGGCGATCACGGCATGGAGTGGCTTGCCTACCGTGATGATTGCTGTCACCGTTGATGCTCCTGCCGTCGTAGAGATGATGATGCAGAGGTTGACGACGGATGATTAGCAGCAGATAAGGACATAGGTGCTTGGATACTCATCCTAAACGACGAAGCACTTTTGATTTTTTGAACGAGGTTTTGAGGAATCTGTTGTATACGGTGCCTTTGCCGGAATACATGATCAATTCTTGACTGGCTTTTGAGCTGGATAAATATGCCACTTGTACCATTATGCAGTGTTTTATGTATTTAAAATTTTCTTATGTGGTGTCTGGTTAAGGGTTTTCATGTGGATTTTGGGCCAGTAACCTGACTGATATACGCATTTCATTTTCAGAAATTTCAATAGAAGAGCACTACTTCAGTACAACATAGCTCATATGCACATTTTCATCTCTTTTTTTTTTCCTCCAGAATTTCCAGTTATAAGAGCATATTGCAATGCTCTCGATCTTCTATTTCGTTACAACACAGCCGTCTGCAGCATGGTACAGACTAGTTCAGAGTGTATTTTCAGATGGACTATTTCTCGTACAACACTGTTTACTTGAAGTAACGTCTTAGTTTTGAGCTAACTTTGTACTTCTCAAAACTCGATGATTCCACGAAAAACTGCAGGAATGTCTTTACTTCTAGGAAGATGAGCGTGGTTTCCAGTCTAGCCTGCTTGCTGAATCTCTCCATTGCCCAACTGTTGTCCCTATTCAACATCTAGACCTAATATTCTCCTCAAATACTCCAATTGCTCAAACTCACCTTGTAGCTCATCCCACTGCAATCAAGGAAAAACCGTAATAAGCAAGATATATCATGGCAAGTCTCAGAACCTGAGAAAGAACTCTCAACTATCTGATGGGTGATGGGCACAGGAAATCTAGCCACTAATGCGATGCAGGGTGAAGGTACGTTAAAGGTTGCCATAGTTGTTACTGCCCGTGGTTAGTCTTGCAAGTTGCAACACAGTTGTGGCAAGAAAATTGGCAACAAAACTTAGAAAACACAGGTGGAAAAATTATGTCTCTGACAGGCTACGAAATTAGGCAAGCTTGAGCTTTCACTTGAAAACAGAAAACTCAGCAGTTATTTTTTAATGTGCATTGGTTAGTTAGTCTTTCAGAAATTGAATCATGAGACTACTGGTTTGAAAAGCTGTGAATAATCACCAGATTAAATATAGTAAATTTAGAATAGCTGACCTCTTGAAGGGACAAGGAAACTAATTTCCATCCAGCAGCAGTAATGTACCGTTGTTTAAATGCTGTATGGCCTAATGGTGTGCCTGCAAAAAGCAAAGCATAAGTCAATTTGTTTCCTTTTGACTTCAGCAGCGCAACAAGAAAAAATGGCATCCTGTAGCTTCATCAGATAGAGCACGGAGAAGCACCAAAACCTACCTAAATTCCTTGTGAAATGTGTAGGCCCATCTATCTCAAATGCAAGCTTCTCATCAACTAGCACCGCATCAACTGTGTAACCATCGAGTGCATATTCTCTAATCCACTCATGCCCCGTGCTATACAGGAGACGCCCAACCTCCTTTTGGAATGAAGAAGTTGTCTTCTGATTGAACCGTTTGCTCTTTCCAGCTCTTGTTATTTTCTCTTCCAGATCACCTCCTAAGCAGATACCAAGATGTGGGTATTCAAGCTTTAAAGACTGATTTGCAAGATAAACTTGTGAAGCAAACATCATGTCTTCTCTGTACTGATCTGAGAGCCGCTGCTCTTCGAACTGACTCAGAATTCTCCAGATATGCAAGAAGAACCGACGGTCCATTTGCCCAAGAACAGCATAGGACCATGCAATATTCCCAATCTGATCCCGACTGAAGCTGAGAGCACGGGCACTGTCGCCATCTTCTGATCCACTAGAAATTTCTTCTGCTGAGCCCCACGCTATGCCTGATGTTGCATCATGAACATGGCACTGGATCCTGGCATCATCCTGAAAAGCAGCATCTAGTGCATCCAGCAATAGATGGGGGCAGTCATTTAGAGCAGCACATCCCCACAAAAACTGAGCAAGCTCTTGCTCCTTGAAGGTTGGCAGTATCTGCGATGCTCTCTGGTCAAGAGCCGTGAAAAGGCCTGGTGCTGATTGGCGCATGGAAGCAAATGCTCCAGCAACATTGGCAACATTCTGTGCATTGAAGTCTTGAGCCTTGGTGATGGCTACATCAGCAATCCTATCCATCTCCGGCAGGTAGAGCAGGTCGCCACCGATCTTAGACAATGCCCAGGCGATGTTGGAAACCCCCTGAGGAGAACACTCCGGCAGGGCCACCATTGCCAGCCCCACGAGCATGGACATGTCCCTCTGGCGTGCAAAGGAAAGCCGGTGCGTCTGCATCATGGACACTGCCTCCATGTTCTTGGCAATGCGGTGAAGCGCGGTGGCAATGTTGAGCGGCGTGAGCGGCGAGGGGCTGAGGCCCTTCGCGACATCCGCCATCACCTCCGCCGCGAGGGCCAGCACCTCGTTGGCGGTATTTGCCTGGACGATGGAGCGGTTCAAAGTCACCTCCCTGCTCCGGTTGGACGGCGCGGCCGAGAACCTGGAGAGCGTCTGGACGAACGCCTCCCTGTTCTTCTGGCGCTTTTCGTCGAACATGCCGTCCGCGAACTGCGCGACCCGAAGCTCTAGGTCGTCCATGTCCCGCAAGTCATCGACAACATCATCGTCGTCGTAGTCCTCGTCATCGCCGTCGTCTTCCGCCTCGGATTTAGCCAGCTGCTTCTTGCGCCGCTTGAGCTCGGCGGCCGCCTTCTTGAGATCTTTCTTCTTGCTGGCCTTCTTCTTCTTCTTCTTTGGCGTGGACACCATCCGCTCGAGCGACGGCGCGAGGCCCCGCGACTCGATGGAGCGCAGGGCGGAGCGGCGCGCGCGGACGCACCAGTCCATGGTCTCGGCGGGGAGGAGCTCGTCGTCGTCATCGTCCTCCTCCTCCTCGAGCCGCGAGCCGCGGCTCCCCGAGTCTGCCCCGAGGAAGTCGAGCTGCCATTGCGGCGTGGCTTGGTCGGCCTCGGTGCGGTCCTCGGAGACGGCGCGGGAATGGAAAAGCGCGAGCTTCGCCGGCGCCCTGCCAAAGCTGCTGGGGTGGAGCTGGGCACCCGTGGGCTTGGGGAACGGCTTGAACAGCGGAGAGAAGCTGCTGCTTCGGTGAACAGCGAGGCGGAGAGAAAGAGCAGACTCCATTGATCCTACAAGTCGGCGCCGGCGGCCGCAAGCTCGCCGCGTCTGCCTAGGGAGTGGGGAAAGAGCACGGGCGCAACGGTGAGTGCTGCAAATACTGCGGATAAGAATCGGATATTTGTTGAAAATTAAATGAAACAATATGGATAAAATGAGATCGATTATGTACTTTAGTACAGTACAACGTTTGAAATTCTAGAAATTTCTTGATAATATTTCATATTTTTTTTTTCTAAAACACGAGTACTCATCCAATAAACACACGCACCAATACTCACTTTATAAACACATGCATGCACACCCTATTCTTAATTATTTATGAAGTTATAATTAATCTTAATATTTATGAAGTCACTATAAATGTCTCACTGTCAATACAAACGTCATTTTTTATTAAAAAAATAGTTAACTGTAAAATACAATACTCATGTCAAATTTAAAATTTAAATCTGAATAGATTGGTTCTACTACAATAAACCATCTGAGCTAGACTAAGTTCACGATAATATTTAATATCTATCATGCTCCTTTCATTCTTATTTGTGGAGGAGTGCGCCTCATTACTGACCATATTTCTTCAAACTCCATCTGTACTGGTGACATTTTTCCCCCATGGCCACTCTGAAATCTATACCGGCCTTCATTTTTTTTTTAAAAAAAAAAGAGTTTACACAACAGGAACTGAAGTGTTGCACGATTGTACTTTTACACGACAGTTCTTAGTTGACTTAATTTATACCGGCCTTCATTTCAAAAAAAAAAAAAAGAGAGAGTTTATACTGCCCTTTTGTTAATGCTATTTCTTGCGACATTTTTCTCACCCTTAGCAAGGCGCCGCCAAATTGCTAGTAGTAAAAAATCTAATAGTTCATGTCAATATGCAAATAAATGAATTATTTTTTATGTAAAAGATATCTAATTGAAAAAAAAAACTCAACCTGCCGGAGGAAGAAGCCATCCCGACGGCTCTTTATATTAAGTAGAAGAGTCTTCTCACGTAACTCGAGAAAATCTCTAAACCTTCTCTCCAACCATATACAGGGACTCAGCTGGCCATGTGAGGTGTGACGTGAGTCTTTTAACTATGCTTTCAACTGGAAAGAGCGAGGAAATTTTTTTCCGCACCGTGCGGGATCGGGGGCTCGAACCCCCGACCAAGTTGAATGATTCAACTTCATAATGAATTTACGCTTTAAAAATAAAAGAGTATATATCAAATATATATAGGCCGCAAAAAATGATCAATATATATAGGAGCAAATTATTTATTCGTACGGACATATAAACATCTAAATTATGAGGGTATCATCCAAGATCGAGCCGTTGATAGATTCAACTGGACGAAACGATGTTGTTTGATTAATAATTGTACAAAATGCATACAAAATAAGTGGTTAATATATGTACGATCAAATCCTTATTTTATAGGTACCCACCGGTGACAACAGGCTTATTAATTCACGGATCAACAACGGAACATCGAGATGACGTACGAGAGCATCCAAAGCCGAGAGATGACACATTTGATCATCAAATGGCGGCGAGCTGGCTGACGTTGATGGGGTAAGCATCGGCGGTGGAGGTGGAGTTGAATGCCTTGGCGGCGTAGATCCTGTTGGCGGCCTCGGTGGGGTGGAACGCGTCCCAGAAGACGTACTGGTCGCGGTCGTCGCAGGGCCGCTGCAGCGGCAGGCACGTGATCTGTCCGTTGTTCCTTCCCACGCCGCAGCACCCGCGGTCCAGCACCGTGAACCCGTGCGCCGCCAGGTCCTTCCCCGTGTGCACCGTGTCCAGGAACACCAGCCGCGCCCCTCGCATCTTCTGCTGCGCGCTCCCGTTATTCAGCCGCCGCACCATCGACTGCAGGCCCTTGTTGTAGATCCCGATCGCGCTGTTGATCGTGTCGTTGCAACCCTGCTGCTGCGTCGTTGGCTTCTGGTTGCTGTTGCTGTCGCCGCCGCCGCCGCCGATGGAGATGACAATGCCGTTGTCGCCATCGTCGGAAGGTGTAGAAGGATCAGAGGGCTGGTCGTCGTCGTCCATCCGGGCGAGCTCGTAGGGGATGCACCCGATGTTGCCGACGCCGGCGACGACGAACTTGCGCGCGCCGAGGGCGTACAGCTCGGCGAGCTGCGCGGCGTAGTCGGCGAGCAGGAGCGACGCGTAGGCTTGCGGGTCGTACTGCTGCGCCGTGGTGTAGTAGTCGGTCATGAAGTAGTTGTTGAGGTAGTCGTTGCTGCCCATGCCCACGAAGAAGATGCAGCGGCCCAGGTACGCCGCCAGCCTCGTCGCGTTGCCGCGGAACCGGGGCGTGCTTGACATGTCGCGCACCGCTGAGCGGAAGTGGTCCACCTGCTCGGAGAGAGGGTAGTGCCCGCCCTGCCATCATCCATTGACATGCAGATGAGGAACGGATCGGAAGATTCAGTTCAGTTCATATGAGCTAGCTACTTAATCAGTTCAGTTCACTGTCCCATCAGCCATGTAGTACTGACCAGGTTGTTGCCTGTTTCGGGCCTGATGCCAGAGGCGCCCGAGGCGAAGTTGACGCCGCGGGGGAGGTCGGCGGGGGCCGCCGTGGCGTAGGGCGGGAGGAGCGGCGGGCGGAGGCCGAGCATGTCGGAGAGGAAGTCGACCATGGTGCGGCCGTTGGTGAAGCGCCCGGGCGGGCCCTCGCGGAAGTCGATGCCGTAGGGACGGTAGTTGGCGCGGGCCAGGCTCAGCATGTTGTTGTTGTTGCCGTTGTCAACCAGCGAGTCGCCGAACACGTACATGCACGGCACCGACGCCGACGCGCCCATTGTTGCGGTCATCGCCGCCACTACGGCAACAAGCGCCAGCATCCGGTAGTCCATCTTCTTTTTCCCTGCCGGCCGCAACGCGCAACCTGGAGCGACCATTATCGATCGTGCATGCCGATGGCGCCATGAACTATATATATATATATATAGCTAGCTGGCTCCGTCCGCTTGCTGCTTGCTTGTGATGAGCTTCGGAAACTTACTGCAACAGGTTGGCTTGGTAGGTTGGAAGACGATCTCTGATCAACTCGTCGACGCGTTTCACGCATGGATCGATTCGATTGGTCGTGGTCGTGATGCAGCTCGTGAAACATTGATGGGTCCATCGTGCTTTTTTCACTGGGAAGAGGGAAGTAGAAGGTTCAGAAAGTGGAAACAGGTGGTACAGCTTTAATTCACCGTTAGCTGCTTGCTTGGTGATTGGTGGTGGTTAAACTCACGGATTCAATTAATGTACTGTTTATGCATAAAAGTGAACTGATACTGCCAGGTGCATCATACCGCACGTACATAATACTTAGGCTCACTCCAACAGATAAGGCTTCCGGCCATGTAAATGTAAAATACATCTCCGTGCTCTACAACAGACAATGTAAAAAGAAGGCAAACTGTCTTTAGAGGAAAGAGAAGATATTAAAATAGACTCCCTCTCTCCTGAAAGGCTAACGACAAGCTGCATACTTTCTCATAATCCAAATATACGTTCTCTGTTGGAGACAAAAGAAAATGCATTGTTTTTTCCTCATAGTCCTGAAAGGCAATCGATCCATGCGTGAAACGCGTCGACGAGTTTATCAGAGATCGTCTTCCAACCTACCAAGCCAACCTGTTGCAGTAACTTTCCGAAGCTCATCACAAGCAAGCAGCAAGCGATGGAGCCAGCTAGCTATATATATAGTTCATGGCGCCATCGGCATGCACGATCGATATTGGTCGTTCCAGGTTGCGCGTTTCGGCCGGCAGGGAAAAAGAAGATGGGTAGATGGATAGGCATATATGTACGTATGTGCTATGCTAAAAAAAACTCAAAGTAACACAAGTATACGGTAAGAAAAAAAATGAACAATTTATATATTTACCATGGAAAAAAATTATAATCATTTATTTGTCATCGGTCTCTCAATGATAGGCGAGGGATACATGACATTTTAGGGATGACAAAATTTGCTCATACACACTACTCAATATTGACATTTGCTCTAGACACTACTCAATGTTATATTTGCTAGAGGACACTATTGAAGTGTGGTAGTTGGCTAATACACACTTAAGTAATTGAAGTATTAATTATCATATATAGACAAGAGAGAGAACTTTTCAAATGAACTTTTTGCTCTTATAACTAATTTAAACATTTCTTACAATATAATCATAATTTTTAACATATATAATTAACTATAAAAATAATGTAGATTTCTTAACATAATCATATTTTAAATGACCTTTTTTTCCTTACAACCAATTTAAATATTTTTTAACATAATCATATTTCTGAGAATTATTGTAGTTAATATACATTATGAAATATAATTATTATTGTTAATATTTCATATGAAAAATGTTTTTTGCAAAAAATATAGATATTACTTATTATATCATTATGATTAACAATATATCAAATATATATATTTACGTTGTCAAATTGATTTCAAGGATAAAATGATTATTTTCGAAATTTTCTCTCTCCCTCATACAAGATAATTAATATTCTAATGATTGAAGTGTCTACTAGTCAATTAGCACAATTCTATAGTGTGTTCTAGCAAATACAAGATTGAGTGGTGTTCTAGAGCAAATGTCAACATTAAAGGATGTCCTAGAGCAAATTATGCCTTTAGGGATCAATGGGTGTATGCAATGGCATGTACAAAATTACTTGTAAAAAAACAATTAATTGTTTAAATACATATGCTTAGATCCTAGGTAGGGAAACGCTCGACCACACCTCTTAATTATAATTTCACAACATAAATACATAAACCTAGAGGGTTGTATACTAGTATACATTAACCCAAATGTGTACGCAAATATGTTTAATTCGAATCAATGATCGAAAAAAACTATACTTTGATTTTTCCAAAAATAAGAGTGTTTGCACTTCTTATACATCTTTAGTCGCTATTGCTACCCCCAACTTCTGTATGAGACCTATGCTGCTTGATTTCTAGCTTCGAACTATTTAGTTTTTGAGATTAGATTTTAGCACAATGAGGGCAAATATCCCCCTCCCTGACAAAGTTGTATCGCTAGACTTTACATCAATTTCAAGACATAATTTAAATATTTGACCTTGTGATATGTATCAATTTTAGCTCTAGTTTCAAGCCATAATTTATTTGACCTTGTGATCAATTTCAGCTCTAGTTTGAATACATTTTAAATACCGTACGGTCGATATTAAATCACCTCTGGTCCCGTAGCTCAGTTGGTTAGAGCGTTGGTCTTATGAGCCGAAGGTCGCGGGTTCGAGCCCCGCCGGGACCATATGTCCCTGTTAATAGTTTTTTATGGCCCCTTAGAACGCGAGACAGTTTGCAGGTTGAGCCACAACATTTTGGTAGAAAATCAGTCCTTGTATTTTTTTGTCGATTAGAATGCTAGAGTCTGCAGGTTTATCAGCAGAGAAAGCTTCAACCTTTTGTACAAAATTTATGTACTGGTAGTATCCAATTTTGTGGTGCGCAACAGAGCTGCAAATTCAGTACAAGTGTAGTATTTCTGGCTGTTCAAGGCCGCTGCATGAATGCATTAGAGTATTGAGACCAAGCTGTGTTGCGTTGCAAATGGCCAATGTCATGGTTTAGCTAGGCGTTTCTGCTAACTTGTGGCTCCGTCTCATGCCTGTAGTCATCATAGCATGCGGGCAAGGCTTGGAAAGCGTTCAAAGATCCATGTCACTCCTCTGATGATAACCTGCAATACATGAGCAGTACCAGCATGAAAATATTGATACTCAAACACATGGATCGTTGAAAATCTACGGAGGTGCACACACCAATGCGAGATCCCCGGGTTTGGCGGCAGGCTCCACGCAGTCTCGACCGTACCTGATCGAAAATGCCAACATGGATTCCATCAAGACAGGGTTAATGTAAAAAGAAATCGAAGAGATCACATCAAGAAGAAGCTCTGCTTACACAATCTGCCGTTCCTGCTGGTCTGCTGACTCGACCAAGCGGTAGAAGCTGCATCCCCTGCTGAATGGAAACGGCTTCCCCCTCCACTCTGCATCCGTCCCCATTAATATCAGTCACTTCAATTCACAAAATTAACACTGCTGCGTAGTTGCATGAGACCTGCACCACTGTTGTCATTTGTGTTTGCATATTGCCATATTACCAAGTTTCTGCATTATTTGTTACTAATCACTAGGCTAGGCTGCTTGATTGGAGAGAGCAATGCTAAAGGCGACTAGTATATTGTATCAACAGTGAGATGGCTAGCAGTGAACGACGACGTACCCAGGTGCCAGGTGACCCCGACGGCGGCGGAGTCCTCGCCGGAGATGTCGTCGATCACGAACTGGAGGTCCGGGCTGATGGTCCCCATGAACTCGCCGAAGAAGCCTATGATCTGCTCGCGCCCCACGAACGGTTGCGGGAACACGAGGTCCTCGTACACGCACTCCTCCGCGATGAGCGGCGCCACCGCCGCCAGGTCGCGCCGGTTCACGCCGTCGTAGAACTCGCGCACCACGTCCGCCGCCGTCTTGCCTTCTCTGCTTGTCGCTGCCGCTGCGGCCACCAGCGCCGTCCTGGTCCTCCTGCTGCTGCTGCGGAAGCAACGCGGGTTCCGCCGGCCTATGAGGTTGCCGTTCCGAGCAGCACAGTCGGTGGCCACTCGGAGGCGAAGCTGGAGCGGCGGCATGACGTGGGCGCGGCGTCCAAGTAAGCACGCAGCACGCCAGCCTCTGTTCTTGCGAGCCTTATCTCTTTCTGTCGCTGGTATTTGTTTTAGGCGCGTAGCCGCGTACTATTATGTTTCCTTCGTTTTTTTAATTATTTATACATTTTTCTTAGCTTTCAATCGATTAAATTTTTTTTAAATCGATAGTTTGTTATTTTGTGTTTTAAATTTATATTTTTAGAATTATCTATATAATAATTATAAACCGTTGTATCTAGATCAAATGGTTCAAAGCGGTGATTAAAAATTGCTCAAACATTCATTCAACTGAAAATTAATAAGTCTCTTATTTGTATGAGCGGAAGAAACAATTGAACAGAAGTGTAAAAGCATGACGATTAACAAATGTGTGCTGCTTGTCGGATTGTCACCCTTTCCCCTTTCTCGCATTTATACAGGAACAGCTTCAATCTGAAATTCCCACATTCTGTCTTATTTTTCTCTTTTTATTATGTCTTTTACACTTGCACAACTATTCATTTACAGTGCGCTAGCTATTTATGTAAGTCTTCCCTATCCATGTGTTAGTTCAAAGCATGCACTTAGTCCATGGTAACGATCCATCTTCATACATATGCTGCAGCAGCTTGTATATATATAGTAACATTTACAGTTTCAGTTATGTATATACACCATTGACTAGGGGAGATGTACGCATACGTAAAAGCCCTGCCCCAAATGCAAACAGAAAGAGGTAGCCAGGCTGATATCCAGAGCTGAGATGCTAATAGAGCTGAATCCAGCAAGAACTTTGTGTCTCATGATTTAGGGCTCAAAGAGACGAGGCTGGTGAGTCCCATGCCTTTTTGGTCTCCTCTTTGAGCGTCTCGTACAGCTCCTGAGCCACGTTGAGGAGGAAACGGTCCGCGCCATGGCGTGCTACGAGCGAAACTGACACTGGAATACCCTCGCGCACTCCCAATGGAATACTCAGCTGCAGCCCATGACAGGCAAACACACAAAAAAAATTTATCCATTCTTCAGCAAGAATTCATCGCTGGACAAGAATTGCATGAACAACCAGGGATCGAGTTATGTAGCTCTACCTGGCAAAAACCAGAAAGTCCAGCAATCGAAAGAAGCGAAAATGCTCTTGCACGGAAGTTCTCCAGCGCAGATGCCTCCATGCGCAGCTTTGGTGGAGAACCAGGAACTGTTGGGATCGCAAGGATTCCATCATCCTAAAGGGAAAAAAAACAGTTAAGTAAACTGAGAATGTGACCATGTTAGAACTGATAGAGATCAGTCTAAAATCATTGCCTTCACCTCTGTTTGATTTACAAATGCAGTAGGTACAGAGAGGTCTCTCAATTACCTTGACAAGATCAGCAAGTGCAGACTTGAATTCACTCCTCAGAGCAAGAAAATCGTCCATGGGTCCATTTTCTGATGCAATGGCCTCATGCACTCGCTCCCGAATACCAGGGCCAAGGTTTGGCTTTACTGTGTTGACCCACTCAGCATGGTTAGCTTTGAATTCAGACCTGAAATGGATAGTCATGTTTTTATCTCCTCATCCAAGGTACACCATACTGGGAAAAGAATCATATTTAGTTTTAGTTACAAATTAGACTGTTGCCAACTTGATCTGTCTGAATTATTCCCACAAGTCAGAAGACTTTTTCTAAACTTTAGATGTTGATTTTATATTCAGGAGCACGATTTTCTAAAAAAGTCTGAACACAAATTAAATTGCATGTCAAAGTTATAGTATGTAGAATTACTTGTGATCTTAAATAAATAGTAGTACTCAGTTTGAATAAATTGATAGTGAAACCTTTGAAGGCATCGCATGACATATGAAATGACAGATAGAGCGGGTACAGAAGGTGCTTCGCTTTTGGAGAAGTCGTTAATGAATTTCCCGACGGTAGGAACATTGTTGGAGATAAATTCACCAAGGTTCCTGTTGTCTACTGCATGGCCTGACACACGCACAAAGTACACACGCCAGACAAGATTAAAGCTGTAACTAAAGAAATAGTAACATTAACCTATATGAGTTGGTAGAGTACTTACTACCAAATTTCTTGGCCACTGAAGCATTGAGGATTTGATATGTCTGGTCATTCGTAGAGCCTAAGATTTGGAAACAATCTGTGGGAATTGTAAATCGACTCGGTTGCTTCATTGTGTCATCAGCAGGTTGTGGCAGCAGGACATTGCTTACACGATATAATGTCGAGAGATCTCTGGCAAACCACCCTGTACAATGTAACAAATATGTTCATCATTCTTAACATTAACAGTATCAAGTATCAACTAGTAAATATTATATAAATTGAGCAATATAAGTAGCAAGCTAAATTTGGTTCAAACAAACATCAATAAGAATACCTTAAAGGGAAGTTAACAAACGCTCAGAAAAATTACCTACCGACTGTATCAAACATTTGCGACATTGGAATGACATTTTCCTCTGAAACCACTCCATGGGAAGGTCGGAGCCCAAATATGCCACAATAGGCAGCAGGCACCCTAACACTCCCTCCAGTGTCAGTGCCTACATGACACAAGGGGAAAGGATAGCCAAATTAGTTTGATGCTACTGAGCATGACCACAAATTGAGAAACTAGGTGTGCAGAGGCAGACTGACCAAGAGCAAAATCAACGAGTTTTGCGGCGACGGCGACAGCCGATCCACTAGAGGATCCACCAGGAACCCTATCAGGGGCGCAGGGATTAATCGGCGTGCCGTAATGCGCGTTCTCCCCATTTATGCTGTACAAATCGGAACTCAATTTTAATGGTATTCGGCTAATGGATTTCCAATTGTAAGTCAGGTGGAGGAATGGCATCACCTGTAGGCCATCTCATCCATAACGGCCTTGCCGACGCTGGTGGCGCCGGCGGCCAGCGTGGCCAAGACGACGGGGGAGGTGACAGCGGCGGGGGCATGGGTCCTCGCCCAGTCCGGGTTGCCGAACCCGGTGACCCGGCCGCTGATGTCGAAGCTGAAAGAACACACCTTCATCAATAGATAAATATGGGGATTCATCAATTGAGAAGAAGGGGATACTTGCTCACATGTCCTTGATAGCAAAGGTCAGGCCGTGCAAGGGGAGCTGCTGCTGCTGGGACTCAGGAGGCAGCAGTTCGAATCTCTCCATGAAAGCGCCGTGGTCTGCATCGCTAGACGCCATCGCCATGGCTTTCCCCAGCTCACTCCCTCCCCTCACCGCTCTTAAACCAAGCAAGCAGAATTTATTTCTGACTCTTTTTTCTTTTTGGCAAAATTGCTTGCCTGCGCCGGTTTGCAAACATAGCATGCCACTGAACCGTGTTACTAGTTTCGCGCACTCTCCCATTTTACTTCATTCTGGCACTCATCGCCACCCGCCCGACTCCTTTCGTAGATGGAAGAGCACTGGGGAAGAGGAGACAATCGGGGAAAATTGCAGGATTGTGGATAAAAATCAACCATAGCACTCATCGGTCACGGGAGGTGGGCTGGGGCGGGGCCTACTTTGTTACGTTCATGAACTGACCCGGCCCGTGAAAATCACTGGACCCTTTCCTTTGCAGCTTGGGTCCGTTTGGTATAGATTATACAACAGCTTATGCAACCGCTTATGACACTGTTTGGCTACTTTTGCAATAGAAAAATAACTATACCAAGAAGTTGTTTCCGTCCAGTTCGGCCAAGCGGCTAGTTCCAGCTTATTACCGCTCACCTACTGTATCTACAGTATGAGTACTGTAACCACAGGCTCATAAGCTATTTTTGCTGAATCCCCACCAAAGGGATCCAAAGCTGGAAGCTCTCTTTTCATAATTTCAAAACTTGTAAAGATGCATTTCAATTTTCAAAGCGATTCCACTGATTTCCATCCAATATTTTTATAAACATGAATCTTGCAAGTGGAACAAGAGATGGGGAAAAAAGAGACAATGAATTTTCTGGTGCTATCCTTTCTGTAATTCCCTAAAATGCACATATTACAAGGGAAATATCATATACAAATTTCTATACATGTGTACAGTCAATATTATCCAAAACAACCACTGAATCCTAGCATGTTATGATGTTTTGAAAATAAACCCGGAGTGTTTTTTTTAGCGAATAACCCGGAGTTATTAGAATTATTGAATCATGCAAGCAAATACTAGTTCTCTCTTTTCGCAAAAAGAAAAGGCAAGCAAACACTATTTGTGAAAGGGGGTCAGGGTCGAGGTCATGGAAGCTTGAATCTCTTCTAGGGTCCTTCCTTTAGTTTCGGGCACTAACCGCTCGACAAACACAACTGTGAGCCCGCAAATGCTTGCAAAGGAAAAGAACGTTCCTGCATCCAGTTCAAAGTTCTACAGTTCAGAAAACTTACGAAACAAATTGTTTGACAGCAATATATTAGCTGATGCTGCAATGCAGCGTGTGCCTTTCCAACCGAGCTTCTCTTCTGCTTGCAACCGTTTATAAACTTACCATAGGAGCTCCACATCAGGAGAAAGTTGAAGCCGTACGACACAATCCACGAGCCGAGCCAGCTTACTAGGGTCACAAGGCTTCCTGCTGATCCTTTCATGTTTATGGGAAAAATCTGCATCCCAAGGATGAATGCAGTCAAATTGATAGCAAAACAGTTCATCTGCCGGTGTTGTCCAATGATCTCATATTTCTTTATGTAAGGGCAGAAAAGATACCTCTGACATTATGACCCATGGTATTCCCCCCATTCCCAGTGAAAAAGATCCAGTGAAAATCTGGGTTGCATATGACAAAAATGTTCAGAGTGGGTATGAATCAGTGAGACTCTGAGGCTCCAGAAAACTATTTCATGAGCAATATGTACCAGAACGCCTGCCAAAGCGAACACTATATTGAGGTCCTTTTCCCACTGTTGTTCCTGTTATACAAAGAGAAACTTTGTTGAGCTGAAGAAATGGTAAGTTGTAGACATTATAATTACGAGGATGCAATGGGTATAACAAAATCAGACCTTTGCTAAAAATGACAAGGCAACTAGTAGGCAACCTAGGCATGTTCCAGCTGCAGAGACCTGGAATAATATCAAGGCAGAAACATTAATGTGATGATAAAACATAATACATTAAACTACCAATATCTTTCTTACCATCAGAAGTGGCCTCCTTCCAGCTCTGTCCATTAGAAGAACCCCTAATCCTGTCATCGGAATCTGCAGGAGCAAAACTCTAATCATTAATTAAATTTTGTAGGATGCTTGGGGGTTGCACAAGGGACTTATGAAGAGACCTGAACGGCAACCATAGCGAGCATTCCAGTGTTTCCTGATGAGAAACCTGATTTGTATCATGAACAGTTAGTATAGTACCCCGGATTTTTCCCTGGTAATTTTTTCTCTTCTGATGTCGGTTTAAGGCAATAAGTTTCGTTACAGTTCATTACCAGCCGAAACAAATATTTCACTGGCATAGAAGCAAATAGCATTCACTCCTCCAAACTGTTGAAGAACCATTAGACCTACTCCAACCTGACCAATGGAATTGATCTTTCAGAAAACAACAGAAGCATTTTCCTTCTAAGAAGAAGTGCATATTTAAGACACTCACTGTAACAGCATGAATGTACTCCTTCTGAAACAGGTCCAGCATCTTGGACTTTGGGAGGCTTTGAAGTTTTTCCGTGAAGTCCTGAACAAATGGATTCAACAAGAGCTTAGAGTAGAACATGACTAAGTTGACGTTTTGTTTTAATCCCAAGCAGCATACTTTGATTTCTGCTGCCTCTTCGGATATATCAGTTCCTTTTCCCCTTAGCTTCTGCAATGCTGCCACAAATGCACCTGGATGTCCAAACCTAGCCTGACATAAATGATTTTCAATCACTTTCAGTTCATGATTTTATTTGTTAGTAGTAAGTATGGGTCTTACAGAAACAATGATCATAAAAGGAGACGATTTAACACTCCGTTTTGGTTGTTTTATGTGCAGGCCTTAGTCGTAAATGATTCTAAATTTAAGTCTAAATGTGACAGATTCAATATAATAAACTGGAAGTTGTTCTGTTCAAATAGTGGATCTACATGATTATATTGCTTTTATATTTGTTAGTGTCAACAAAAGCTTGTATCTTCTAATAAGATAGGTGTTTTCAATTTAATATACTTTAAAATTGGAAACATGTATAACCTTTTGCATCCACCTTAGCAGCAAGGTTCACAAAACCGGGAGTGGACCGGTTTTCAAACTGGGTGAAAACCGGACGGTTAACCATTTTGCTACAGTACCAGGTTTGGTTTTCACCGAAAACTGGCCATCCGGTGAAACCAGACCGGACTGGTTTTCCGGTTAACCGGATTAATCGGCCGGTTTTCACCGGTTGTGAAAACCTTGCTTAGCAGTCATAGAAGTTGAGCCAAGAGATTAATCAAATATCAGTAGTTCAAGTGACTTACCAGCCATCTGGGGGACTCAGGTATCACAAGAAGGCCAACCAGCTGCAGTAAACATGGCACCACCCCTATAAGAAAAATAAGGCTAAAATTTACCATAATGGCATAACTTTATGCTTTGATTCCAAATGTGCCTAATCTAAAACATATTATATTTTTAATTTAATGATATAAGGGTACAACAAAATAAACTATTTTACCAATGCTTGCCAAGGTACGCCAGGTGATAAAGGTTCCCAAAACGTATGCAAGCGACGCTCCACAACATATCATAAACTGTATAAATGGAGGAGTTGTCTTCTTAAGATAAAGCTAGCTCTCAAAATTCAATGATGAACTTCCCCTTGATTTAGAATAGTACAGACCTGGTTTACAGTTGCAAATCCTCCTCGAAGGTTCTTTGGTGTTATCTCTGATATATAGACTGGAACCTGTTCAGATAATGTTAAATTCAGACCAAATTTGTTCTCATTATATATATGTATAAAAGAAAGACGGAGTGGCTTATATTGTAATAATCACCACATATGAAAAAAGGCCAATTCCACATCCAGTCGATAACCTTCCAATGTCAAGCCACCAGTAATTCTAAAGTGACAATAGAAGAGAATCAATGTGTATAAATATGAAATGTTAATCAAAAGAGACCTGTGAAAAATACCCATTAATAAAGGAAAAATTGTAATGCCTAGTAAAGGAGAAAGACCTGTGAAAAAGTTATCAAGAGATATCCAAGAATGCAGAACACATCTGATATCGCCATAGCCTGGCCAAAAACGTGCCGATATACAATCTATTAGTCAGTGTCAGTGGAATTCATACAAAGCCCTCTGGTTGTTTGCTTTCGTTACATGTGAACTGCCCTGCAGCAGCTTGACTCATTTAGCAGTATGCAGACGAAATTGGCACTTACCCATCTTCGACCGACTCGATCTGCTACGGTGCCACTGACGATAGCTCCTAGCATGGCTCCAATGGTCAGTATTGATCCGAAGGCAGAGTACTGCATGTGCGTGATAGGAGTGAGCCGTAGATAAGCAGATAAGAGCTGTGTTGGCAGGATGAACAATCTTTCACAGAAGGGTGTGTACCTCAGCTATGGAGAGGTGGAGATCACGCATGATGCCCGTCTGAGACGGCGACGAGTAGCCCACCTGCAGCACTCCCGGTTCTTAATTCAGGATTAGCACAAAGAGAATATTGTGGACCTTTATCTGATAACCTTACTACTTGATGACTCTTAACTATGGACTACTATGCTTAGTCTAGTCACCTACTCTACATAGGCAGCCAATTTGCAAGGCGGAGAAGAAGTACAGTAGAAGACAATCCTACGTCTCCGTTGCGTTGTGGTCTGCGTCTGCGCAAAGAGGGGGGCTTACCGAGATGCCGAACTCGAAGGACCCGGCGACGGCGACGGCGGTGCTGGCGACCACCACCGCAATCGAAGAAGACGAGGAGCTTTCACGGCCATCGCCGCTGCTCCCCTCCACCGCAACCAGGAGAGGTTCCTTCCCGGCCTCTTGGTCTTCTCGCTCTACGGGGCTGGCCATGGCTTCTACCTCTGTATCTCGCTTGGTTTCGTTACGAGCTATGCCTGAGCAGGACGAGCGGGGGGCAACAGTGCAGCGGCCGCTATACTGACATGTGCAGGAGCTTGTCCGTTTGCTCGTTTTTTTTTGTCTTATCCTTGTCACACTTGATATCATCCAAGAGGAAAGAAATCTGAGAGCATTTGCTGTCTCAATTCTCATTAGTCTCGGTTTTCATTAATGTTGATGGAACCAGCCAGGATTTGCCGAGTGCCATCGTTTTCGTTGCAGCTACAGAGCCTAACAACACGAGAAGCGCCAGTTGGCTCCTCGGCTTAAAAACTTGGGTAATCCAAAATGATGGTCAGTATAGTTTTGACAAATTACTAGCTAATAGTTTCATCCAATAATTTAAATTTGATAATTTAAAAATATAAATACGATCAATAGTTTATGAATTTGAGAGTAATACTGGAAAAAATAAGATAAAAGTACTAGATTTATAATAATAACTTTATATTGTTATAAATAAAATCAAATTAGTAATATGATTAATAATTAATCTTTATTTTTTAAAAAATCAACTGATATTTTAAGGAAACATTGACTGGAACACACTAACAAACTATGGCTTCGTCTTGAGCATATCAACAAAATTGAATTTAGTTATAACACACTATGATTGTGAAAAAAATACTATGATTATTTAACAATTATTTTTAACTTTTCTATGTCAATATATAAAATATGTTAGAATTTAAAACTTAGCACAAATATATATTGTTGCATTCTCTATCATAAAAAAATAGAGTTATATTTTTTTTATTGTTTGTATGATTTGCTTTATAAATTAAATATTGAAACAATTAGCAAACAATATAATAAATTGAAAAAAAATCTAGCTCTATTTTTTATAATAGAGAATATAGCAATGTATATTTATGCCAAGTTTTAAATTCTAATACTCCCTCTGTATCTAAAAAAATAACGTTTTAACTCATCTCATTTTTCTCACAAAAGATGTCGCTCTCATTTACCGAGACTCTTATTTCTGAGATGTACACAGTAGAGCAGACTATTTATTCCTCACAACGTTTCTTTCTCACACCCAAAGTCGCATGCACAACAGCTCCAACAGCGTATTAACTCCGCACACTCCCCGCTTTATGTAGCAGACCAACACATGCACACCAGCACAGCAGGCGGTTCCCTCTCTTTCTTGGCATCTTTTAGATACGGAGGGTGTATATTTTATATATTGAAATAGAAAAAGTTAAAAATAATTGTTAAATAGTTATAATGTGTTACGAACGAATTTTTTCATAATTATAATATGCTACAGCTAAATTTGATTTTGTTAGTGTGCTCAGTACGAAGCCACAGTTTATTAATGTATTCCAAACAATTTTTCTATATTTTAATGATTTGATAGGATTAAACTTTTATGATAAAAATAAATGTAAAATTATTTATTAATGATGCAATTAAGAAACTATCCTCAAACTACTGGCTTGTAGTTCGTCAAAATTACTGGCCAATAGTAAAATTTCTCTTAATCTCAAGGACAGTACAAATTTGTATACTATCGCACGTGTCAAAACAACAAGTTACCCGTTCAGGTTAGAGTATGTGTCAACAGAACAAGACCTGGTATGGGCATGGGCATGTATATGGGTGGATGATCTGCGCCAGATAGCCACACAGGAACACGACACCTTATTTAGCACAATTTTACTGTCGCACATCGTACAGGAAAATCAAAAGAAAAACACAACTCGGCTGGTGATCACCAATTCAGCATGTACCCAAACTCAATCCCAATCCATTCAGAGCAGTATGCGTTTCAGTTCCCCTGCATCACAGGGCAGCCAGAACCCGACGCTGCACCAGCGGCAGGCGCGCTCAAGAAGCTGGCGAGGAAGTTGCCCCGCTCGTAGAAGTACTCTGTCTTCTCCACCTTCATCTCCTCGTCAACCTAAGGCGTTCCACATTGTTGCCAACATATTCAGTTCAGAATTCAGGTATATACACTGATATGCTATGTCACGTTTAAACAAGACAGAACACGGAACGAATTCAGCAACCAATTGCGAAGGCAAGGAAAGAGAGACGTTCAGTGAGCTTACATGGAAGATGCAGACACCGAAGAACTCGACGCGCTGACCATGGGGAGGGTAGTCCTTGAAGGGCCCCTCCATGTACCCCCAGTGCCGGAACTTGAACGCGATCTTGGGCGGGCCGCTGTACACGTCGAGCACCTCGATGGCGAACCCCCGCGGGAACGCCGTGAGGAAGGTGGCCATGCCGGACTCGAGCGTCTCCTTGTCCGGGTCGTAGATGCGGTGCTCCGGCGGCAGCTTCGTCCGCAGGAACGCGT
Organism: Eleusine indica; assembly: GCA_030378355.1. Taxonomy (NCBI): domain Eukaryota; kingdom Viridiplantae; phylum Streptophyta; class Magnoliopsida; order Poales; family Poaceae; genus Eleusine; species Eleusine indica. Next base: position 3,967,815 of record CM059497.1, on the reverse strand, counting down.
TGTACCCGCCGATGGCCATCACCTCCGCCCGGCTCAGCGGCTTCATCCCTGCCATTTATTTCCATCATCTCGATCAACATGCCAGTCATCACACAGCAGGCTATATCGATTTCTCACCGTTGGTGCTGGCGCAGTATTTCTCCGAGTTGACGGTCTTCTGGTCCTCGGGGCGTACCTTGTGCACCAGCTCCATCTCCCAGGACTTGAGCAGCCGCTGCACCTTCTCCTCTAGCGAGCCGTCGGGCCACACGTGGGTCCGCTCATCCTCGAACAGCTTGTTCACCACGTCGTAGTTGGGCGGCGCGCCCAGCCTCCACACCGTGTTCTTCTCGCTCTCGCCGTGCAGGAATGACCGATACTTGTCCCCTCCTCCTCCCGCTTCGGCGGCCGCCATTGTTGCCGACACCTATACCTAACACGGCAGTTAGTTTTCGTCGCAAATGTATGGGGCACACTTGACTTGAGTAGTCAGAGTCTACTTGGGAGCTGATATGGATTGTTGAGAGATCTAGCTAGTGGCAGCCCCTGTCAGTACTTATAGCACAATAGAAATGGAAAAAGAAAAACTGCAAACGTCATTACGATATATAGCAAATAAAACTATCCACGACGACACCAACCTTGTCCACCCATCCTATGAGCCGCCACTGCCTCGTTGGCTCGTTGCTATGTGATGCTGTCCGTGGCTTTGGAAAACGCTCGCGCCTTGACCGGGATATGCCTTGTGTTTGGCTGTCTCTGATCTCCCTTCTACCGTTGGCCGTTGAAGGTTAGTGGAGATATTGCTGATAAATCATCAGCCGAGCGGTACCTGACAGCTGCCACCGGCCCACCTGCGTGCGTGGCTAGATAAAAGGTTCTTTTTCTTCCAAGAAAACGTAAGTTTGAAGAATTTGAGGGCGCACTGAACCGGACTGACGAACATGGTTGATGCTCCGCAGGTGAGTTCTTCCCCGTATGTCGCCAAATTCTCCCTGGAATTTCCATTTTTTACTTTTAGCGGGCCCCTGTTTGTTGACGAATTCGCAACAGGACTGACATTGGTCACTACAGTGACGTCACGCCTGACGTCATGAAAGATCATTCATGGATCCTGGGAGTACAGCGTGTATTCCTGTCTGCATGTGTATCTCGCAGCTCCATATACGCATGAGGTACTTGTGTGGAGATAGCATATATGACCTGAACCAACCTGATGATGACATGCACCTTTCTAAGTTTTAAATTTTAGTGTTGTCATATTAATCATTCGAACGTTGAATATAATAATTAAATGTAAAATTAATTATATAGTTGATACTAATTTATAAGGCGAAACTATTAAACTTAATTAATTATTATTAGATGATGTTTACTGTAGCATCATATTATCTAATTATGGGCTAATTAGTCTTAATAGATTCGTCTCGTCATTTAGAGGAAGGTTATGGACTGGGTTTTGTCATTAATCAATATTTTATAGTTTTATTTAATATCACAATATTTAATGGAACGAGTCTAAAAATTAGTGGACAAACACACCCAAAATAAGACAAGTCATCTTGTTGTGACCTACCAGAGATTCCTTTGAGAGATTTAACTACTTGATGTGAAATTTTTGTACGCTTCCTACAAACTTTATTATGCGTTTCATTATCAAGGAGCGGGGTCTAATCTTAGGGAGTGTTCATACTAATTTTTAGATTCGTAATATCAGATATTGGGATACTAATTAGAAGTACTAAATATAGATTAATAATAAAATTTAGTCCATAATTTACCCACTAAATGACGAGAAGAATCTATTAAGATTAATTAGGCCATAATTAGATAATATGATGTTACAGTAAATATCTCTTAATAATAAATTAATTAAGCTTAATAGATTTGTCTTGTAAATTAGCATCTAGTTGTGTAATTAATTTTATATTTAATTTATATTTATCACTATATTTAGCGTTCAAAAGATTGATATGACAACACTAAAATTTAGAATCAAAGAAATGAACACGTCCTTAGTAAATCCACATCCTCAAGATTCAAAAATTTCTCTTTGAGGTCACATGGGGACACTACTACAGAATAGATATTTAGTAACAATGGTCTAAGCCCTTTAGCGACGTAAAAGGTATCCGTCTTAATTTCTGCGTCTCTAAATCCCAGGATACAGAGACGGAGAAAAATTCGTTGCTAAATCTAAACATATATAGACGTCACATATCCTCGTCCCTAATTCTTTCTATGGACAAAACTAATCCTTGTCCCCAAATAAATAAAAAAAGAAAAGGTGGGACCAGCTCGGCCCAGCCTAGCCTGGAGGAGCCCAAGATGGGGTTCGGAGAAGGCCGCCGCTGCCGCCGCCTGAGGGGGAGGAGGGGAGGAGGTCGAGGCACCTCATCCGGTGAGCTCGAGGCCAGGGCCACCAGATCCACCGTGGAGGGAGGCTATCGCCATCGGATCCGTCGTGGAGGGAGGTCGCCGCCTCCAGACCCAGCGAGCCCAAGGCAGACGAGGAGGGCGCCGCGTGCGTGAGGGTGAGGCTACGAAGGAGGGCGTCGTCGGCGTGAGGGCGAGACGGAGGAGGAGGGCCTCATCGGTGTGAGGGCGAGGCGGAGGAGGAGGGCCTCGTCGACGTGAGGGTGAGGTGGCTGAGGAGGGTATCGTCGGCGTGACGGCGAGGCCGAGGAGGAGGGCACGAAGATGACATCGTTGGCGTGAGGAGGAGGAGGGCATGAAGATGGTGTCGTGGAGGAAGGGCGAAGTGGGGAGAAGAGAGTGGCAGCGGAAGAAATAGGGAACGAGGGTGGAGGGAAAGTGAGAAAAGAGGGGTGGCTAGGGTTTTTGGTTTTCGCCGAGTGAGGAACAGGGTGGGGCAAGCGCGAGGGAAGATAATGAAAAAAAGAAAAAAGAAAAAAGGAGGTGGTAGGATTCAAACTCTGAATGTTTGAAGAATAGAAGGAAGACTTTTACATGTGTGCCATCCAACGTTTTTGAATCATTCCCATCTCTACTGCCTAATGTATTAGGGATGGGGTTTGAAAACCCGTCTCTACTATAAAAATCCTGTCCCTATTACTTGGACGACGGCTTTTCATGAATCATCTATATTGCTTTTGTTACAGACGGGATTGTAGATAACCGTCACTGTTACTTGCGCTATGCCGAATAGTAGTGACGCGGTTCTAAAAAGACGTCACTAAAAATAATTTGGAAAATTTTGCTGCTGGACACTATTTAATTGTGGAATTTGCTATTGGACATTGAGATATATTTTATTTGCTGCTGGACACTAAGAGACAAGTACACATAGTGTCCAAAAGTAAATGAAACCAATTTTAGTGTCCAGAGACAAATATCACATTTATACGATGTTCACCAATAAATTTTGCCAAATGATTTAGAGACGTGGTATATTTAACTGTCACTAATCTTGTATTTTTAAATCTCTGTTTTGTGGTAGTGTGAACAAAACGGTGTAATCAGACAATGCATACAGTACATTGCACATTTACTATAACAACTTGTTCGCACGGTTTTGCCACGCAAATATCTGAAATCTGCGCGGGAGCATGGAAGTATATGGAATCGTCAATCCGGAGGTGCTTCAGTATACATGTTGTTGAGGATTCTAGTCAGTTATCCAAAAGATCCATGCAGATCTTTCGCTTTGGGTGGTGAACAATCCAAGCCCGACTTATTTGACTTCAAACTATCAAGAGCGTGGTGCGTGAGTTTCACTTTTGACGTAGCCACTCCATTCTCCACTAGCGTCCATATAAGTGTTCAGTCATGGACTGATCAGTGGAAACACCACACCCAACCGGGGCAGACCAGATTAGTAAGCAGGAGCAAGCTCGAGAGCCAACCAAAGGCATGGCTGCTTCGTCGAGACTCCACATCACCTGCGTTTTCCTCCTTATTGGTAAGCAACTATTCCTAATCTTTCATGGAGCAGATCAGGTTATGAAGCTCTGATGACTGCCTTGTTTTCGCGCCATGTAGTGGATAGATAGATCATCGTCATAAGGACACACTGACGGGATGCTAACAAATTAATTGCAGAATTTTACACCAGCGTTTATGTTTTTTTTCTTCTTAAAACAAGAATAAGCACCTGACAAAGCATTGCGTGTAACTGTGTGAACGAAGGTGTTGTGCTGCTGGGGGATGGCCAGAAGGGGATGGAGGCCGTCATCGCTTGCCCGCAGTACTGCCTGGAAGTGGACTACGTTACCTGCCCGTCCTCCGGCGCCCAGAAGCTCCCGGCGAAGTGCAACTGCTGCATGTGACCCCCAAAGGCTGCACGCTTCACCTCTCCGACGGCACGCAGCAGACTTGCTCTTGATCGACCAAGCGTGTGTGTTTTCTCTGTCCTTCAACATAATGCGTGGGAGAGAGAGGCTAAACAGGTTATGGAGAATAAAGTTTGGAGTGTGATGATCGTCGGTGTGCAGAGTTTGCAGTGTTTGTGTTTCCGGTGCCTGTACTCTCTTCTGCGGCAAGGATCTATGTCATACGTGGACGACACATATTGGCCCATAATTTTATGGATAAATCATGTGCCGTGTGCGGAATACGTGAAGGATACATATTGGCCCATGACTGAACTACACAATCTCAAGCCCATCGTAACTCGGCCTGTCGGAAAAAACGTAGCTTGCCCTAGTGCTGTCCAACTGGCCGCCTGGCCCGGCCCGGCCCAGGCACAGAAAGACCCAACCCATTTAATTTCGAGCCGGCACGACACAAAATTAGTATCAGCCCATGCCAGACCAGCCCACGTGTCCCGGCATCAATCCACGGCCCGGCACGAATTGGAGTAATCGTGCTGGCCGGCCCGTTAAGCCCACTAGAATGATGTCCGTTAATTTTTTAGCAGCCCATTTATATCTAAATTGGTCAAAATAAGCAAAAATTGGAGTGGAAATGAGATTCAAACTCAAGACCTTTACCATTAAAGGAGGTTTCCTTACCACTACATCACTATGTTGGTTTTATTTAGTGTTAAAGTATTTTTCTATTTTTAATAACACTTAATGGATCGTGCCATGTCAGCCTGTGTGCTCGAGTGACGGACTAAGTACTGCACGTGTATTCCGAACCGTGCCGGACTCGTGCCGGGTTTTTTATGCGTGCTTTGGGCCGGCCCACGGACCAAGCTTGCCCCAACGCATCCCATGAGAAACGGGCCTCCAGCCCACATATGACCCTTCAAGGTTCAACTGTGTCCCTTTCTTGATTGCTTCCATTTCCCTCTGCATCCCCCTGCCCCAGCCCGCCGCCGCGCCAGATGAGCCTCCTCGCCGCGGCGGCGAGGCGATCCAGTACACCGCACCGTCTTCTCATCTCTCTCCACCACCTCCTCTCTACTTTGGCGACTACCACTACTGCTTCCTGCTACGACCCCACCGCGCAGTTCCTCCCCCACGGCCACCACCGCGGTCTCTCCCTGCCGGCCTCCCTCCGCCGTGACGCCCTTCTCGCGCTCGTGCGCCTCCTCAAGACCTCCCCGCAATGTCATATCTCTCTTCACGTCCTCTGCCTCCGCTCTGGAGACCCCTCCTCGCCCTTCGCGCCGCTCGACGCACGCTTCGCCGCAGCCTTCCGCCTCGCCGCGTCAGCGCCTGCTCTCCGCCCTTTCGCCGCGATCCTCCTCGCGGCGCTCCTCCCGAGCTCCGCCTGGGACCTTCTCTCTTGGTCAAGCGCCGCCAGCGGCAGCGCTAGCACGAGGTACGGCACCCTCCGGCTAGCACTCCATGCATTCCTCGCCGCGGGCATGGCTGCTGAGGCCCTCGAGGTACTCGCGCGTATCCGCACCTCGGGGAACACGCCCAGCCTCTCTGCTCTGGCAACCCTACTGCGCCTGCTGTTCCGCAGTGGAGAGGTCCAGGCCGCTTGGAAGGTATTCGAGGAAATGACCGCCAGGGGCCCGCGTCCAAGCCTCGCCATCTTCAATGCTATGATCCTAGGGTTCTGTCACAGGGGAATGGTCCGCGTCGGCTCTGGGCTGCTCGGAATCATGGGAAAGTTCCATGTCGTCCCGGATGTCTGCAGCTTCAACATCCTGATCAAGGGCCACTGTATCTTTGGGCGGTCGGAGGATGCCTTCAAGTTGTTCGACGAAATGCGCATGTCAGGTATCGAGCCAACGGTCGTGACATATAACATATTGGTGGATATACGGTGCCGCGAGGGAAGGATGGAGGACGCGAGGAAGATGTTCGATGAGATGGTGCAGGTGGGAATCGAAGCAAATACAGTCACCTTCAATGTTTTAATTGATGGGTATGCAAAGGTTGGACAGATTGACAAGGCCGATGCTGCCCTTGCAGAGATGAAATCGAGGGGTTTAGTGCCAGATTGCTGGACCTTCAACATTCTTGCTGCCGGAATAAACAAGTTTGGGAAGGCTATCAAGTTAGCACACAGTATCCAATCGTTAAATGAAACCTTTGGTTCGCAGGTCTCAACTGATGGGTTGGACATGTGGGTCTGTAAACTCTGCTGGGACGGACGATTGGATGATGCTTGGGAGCTCCTGCTTGGTGCTATAGGGCAGAGTGTTCCAGTGGGTGTTGCTGGATTTAATGCGTTGATTGCTGCCTATAGCAAGGATGGATTTCACCAAGCAGCATTTCAACTATATAGAATTATGAACAACCTAGGCCTGACACCATCATCACCTACTTTTAGCTACTTGATAATGGGACTATGCAAACAGGGAATGCTTAATGAGGCACAGATGCTGTTAGAACATATGATTAGTAAGGGATATTGTGCGAGCACGTCATTTACAATCTACTTGGATGCATCCTTTAGAGCTGGTAACGCAGTTGGTGCATTGAAATGCTGGGATGATTTGAAGAAAATTGGCCTGCAGCCTGACTTTGTTGCCTTCTCAGCATATATCAATGGTCTTTGCAGATTAGGTTATGCACATGAGGCCTATGATGCATTTATTGAGATGAAAAGAAAAGAACTTGTACCGAACAATATTACCTACAACTCCCTCATTTCTGCACTCTGTAGGGCAGGCAATGTGTCTGAAGCCTTAGCCTTAGAGCAGGAGATGATGCAGAATGGCCTTGTTCCTGATGTTTATACGAGCAACATTCTAATCGATGGGTTTTCCAGAGAAGGAAACTTCATGATGGCGAACAAGCGTTTCTCTGACATGTGTGCTAATGGTTTGACCCCAGATGTCGTGTCATACAATACAATAATCAATGCATGCTACAGGGCTCATGATACACGCAAAGCCTTGGTTTTGATGAATAGGATGCTTGCAGATCCTTGTGAGCCTAAGCCAGATATTTTCACATATAATATTTGGATGCATAGTCTCTGTAGCAACCATATGTTGAACCAAGCTGGTAAGGTTCTGGACGAGCTTGTTGCTATGGGTTGTACTCCTGATTCAGTTACGTACAACACATTGATGGACGGGATTTGCAATGATGTGCTTGAACGAGCAATGATACTGACTGGCAGGCTAATTAAGATGGCGTTTCAACCGAACACTATCACAGTTAATGTTTTCCTTTCTCATTTTTGCAAGCAAGGATTTGGAGAGAGAGCTCTTATGTGGGCTGAGAAACTCAGAGAAGATTCCTTTGTTTTTGATGATGCTACAAGAAATATAATTGACTGGGCACATAAAGAGATGGAGAATGACCACAGGGCTAACAACATAGACATTGATAAATGCTTATTTCTTGATTTTCTAATCTTCATGACATATGAGACGATACGCATCGCTAGATATTCAAACTGCACACATGCATCTATTGGTAAAAGTATTGATCCTGCAAGCAGTAACATACCAACTTTTTTGGATAATGGGTGATAACTGAAATTCGTACGAAGATGAGGTACTGGAAACTGTTTGTCTGTTAATGGTGCTGCTGTTGGGGCATGGCAGTACCCATTGCTATCTAATATCCACCATCAGTCACTCTGATTGTTTGAGCCAAAACTGTGGGCATGCAAAGATTCTGGAGCCTTTTATGATCGGGAAGTGCCCAATCTGTGTTGTAAGTGTTCCGTTGTTGTTGGATTTCAGATGGTGTCTGATGGCTGGATTTGTCCTGAAGGTTTGTTATATTCTGCAACTTCAGGTGTGTAGGGTATTCTTATTCTGATCTGAGATGGCTTGAGTAGTGGCACGGATGAGGCTGGCAGATCATCCTCTGGGTTCACAGCAGCTATCATTCCTTGTTCCTGTTGCACACTGACATTATGCAGTTGGATGATGGTGGCATGGTATGCATCAATTCGTGTACCTTCTTTTTTTTTTGTTGAGAAGGCCATCAGCCCATATCTGGCCTTGGTGGATCAAGCGGAAGAGACTGCAGAGCTGCTCACAGCATAGATGCCTGTTGGCATTAATCGGTAAGTAGCCCTATTTGTTTCGTGCACTTTGATTTTACAATTGATGCTTGTGTTTTTCTTTATATGTTGCTCACATTGATGGGAACTCAAACTGCTAATTCCATGAATTTGTGATTTTTTGTGATGTACCATGTTTGGATTTGATGGTGAGTATCATAGCTCAGCATCAATCTGTTTTACTGAGATAATTTTAAATTGTTGCAGAACCAGCCCCCCTCTCATCCACCCACACACACAAGCATGCATGGCCTTTTGGTTTATTCAACTGCCACACTTTATAGAATGTCTGGTCTTTGATACAATGTTCCTTTATATGCGCTTTAGTTGATTTGATGATATTCTCCCTTCGGTTTGGCACAATGTTCTTTACTGTGACAACAAGTTTTCCACCAAACCAAGCTTAGCAGAACTATAGTGCAGACTATGTAGCAAGTTATTAAGGCTACAGTTTCTGGTCGTATTGCAAATCAAGCTAAAATTGCTAAAATTAGCTGCATCTTGCTATTCGGTTGCTCATATGTTTCCTTATGTTTTTCTGTTTACTATTTTGTGTCTATGTTGCGTATTCACTATATTGTGATTTTCAGCCAGTCATTTATAATAGTCTGTGGATTTTGTCCAGGGTTCCCCGTCCCTGTTACCAAATTCTGTATGTTGCGTTGTTTTAAAAATTCTGCATGCCTAACACTGTAAAACTACAAATTATTAGTTTTCTTTTATTGTAAAGCTGAATGCAGTTTATCTGTCAAGCAATGAATGCGAAATTTAGTGCCATAGTGTACTTTTCTTGTCTGTGAATTGGTTTTAAGTTGAGGTCAGCTTATGAAGATGAAATAGAAACTTAATGCCACAATTTACTTTCTTTAGGGATTGGTTTTTATTTTTGGTACTTGTTTCTTTCCTTGATGCAGTGACTATAGAAAGAGGCATATTCAAGAGAGATATGAAGATGTTAATGCCTTTGGATTAAAATCTTCAAATTCAAATGTTGCCACTAACTCCCATTTAGAACTGCACCAGTGTATCAGTTTGCTGATGTCAAGAGCTCATCCATGTGCACCAGTGTATGATTCTCAAACTAAATTATCTGCTTCTATTTTGACTTTGTGAGATAGTCTGAGAACAATATAAATTGTGCCACAGCAATTACAGTGTCTATATAGGTAGTGAATTTTTGACAAGAGCCTGTCTTTGATAGTAAAAAGAACCATTCAAATCATCTTTGATAATGGGTGTGAGTTGATATTTCTCTAACCGTTAAGATCTATCAAGTCTTGCGGTTTAGGATAGTTAGACTTGCAACATGTTCTCATACTGTGTTATGGTTTGGTTGTGCATTGAATATTTTCATAAGGAAAGAAGCATATGACTGCTGTCCTGAAATCAGGAGGTCAGATTCAGTTTCATACTTCCGTGTAAAAGTTAGAACAGAATGTATCAGTTTTAAAGAATAGGATATACTGGAACCTGACCATGTGGAAAAGTCAGCAAGGGTTATGTACTTTCAGTTTAAGCTATAGTAATGATTCATATAGATGTCCATTGTGAATCCTGTGCTATTGTACACATGAGATTTGTGGAATTCTAAATGGCAGCTAGGATAGATTGTGACCAAAAATTGCCACATATTGCATTATTGTAACTAATGTTATGCTTTTAATGTTAATTTCATGAATTAGTATATACATTGATCGGGTTGAGCATACATGCAGGGAGCTCTTTGTTGAGTTTGTGAGGAAACCAGTGCATCTGGAGGCAATTGCAGCAGATGTAGGTTTTATGTACAGTTCTGCTGACAAAGATTTAGTTATTGTGACTGCCTGGGGTAGTGGACAGCTCCAGATTGATGCTCTTACTGATGAAATTCAACCACAGTGGAACATCTGGGTTCCTACTCACCTTAACGTCGAATTGCATGGTAAAAAAAAGAGTGTTGCCATGATATGTGACTCTGATTTGCAAGATCCAGTGGCTTTGCGATCACATCGACCATCTAAGTACAGGGTCAAATGTGAAGAGCAAAATAGAAGCTGTTTGGAACTTTGGATGGGACACTCTCCTCCTTTGCCATACATGCAATTGTGAATTTGGCACTACGAAAAACTCCTAATGATAGTCCTTTCTCACTGTTTCTGCATCCCCCTTGTTCTAGAGATTTTGTTGTGCTCATGGTGGGGGGCTTGACATGGTCGCACACTCGCACTACACTTTCTACCAGTTTCATACCCTGAAATGGCTGTCTTCAACACCACCCTCCGTTCATACTGTCCTCCCTGTAGAGAACGGTGAAACGAGTTCACCTTTCCTCTATGGTCATGTACAGTTAGTTGGCCTCACATGCTCTGGTGAGTGCTTTGTGGTGGAGATTTAAGGGTTGGAACTTGGAAGTTCGAATCAACACCTCTTCAGCTTGCCATAGATAGCAAAAGCTTTAAAAGGATGCAGATCCTTCCCCAACTGGAATGGTCAGCAATCCCCAACTGGAATGGTCAGCAAATAGCTTATTGGAGTCACGTATACTTCCATCTTCATCAAGCCTGAGGTTGTTAACTACTAACACTATTGAATGAAAATCAACACCTCATTTGTTGGCAGTGTTTGTTTATACTACTGAAATCACTCAGTTTATTAGATTCCTGAACTTTTTGGATCTATTGACCATCAGAATGTAATTATCATTATGATTTGACAAGAATAAATGAAGGTTTGGAACGATTTTTTAATCGAGTATTTACTTTAATGATACGTAGTCTTTAATTGAGCTCAAGGAGCGTAGAGTATATGAAAACAGAACTGAGGAGAAATAGAATTATAGAAACGATTAGAAGCAGTGTAGCGATCATTTATATTCATAGAAGCCTTCAAGGTGTGGTACGGTAAACTTGAGTTTCAGGAATCTTTTTACTACTAGCTCCTATTCACATTTTGGCATAAAATGTGTAGTTGCTACTCCTGTTTATTCTGACTGCATCTATAAACCTCTAGTATCCGCAAACTGCCTTTATATTTTTGATACAGTTACATACATCTGCGTATAACCTATAATTAAACTGAAAAGGCCATACGACCACTAATCACTAACCTCGGTCAGAGTATGTCACTGTATGACACGTTTTTCTTCTCTTTTAATATAATGTCCGTGAAAAGAAAAGGGCATAGGACTATCGCAATTTGGGCGCATCTGCACTTTCTTTCCTTTTCCCTCGCCCTTGAAGTTATCTAAAACTTGCAGATCCAGGCACACGCAAATGGAGGTTCAGCGTACGCAGTCGATGATGGCTAGTGGGGTTGGCACATGTTTCGCGTGGTGCTCGAAAGTTCAACGTTGCCATTGATGTTGTCGCTAGTATCAATCACCGTCTTTTTCGTAAGAAAAGAAGTACGTAACCGGGGTAGTCGTGTCAGAGCGCGACACCGCACGAAACGATGGACAGAAACGGCTGGATCCGGCTCTGATGACTGGGCCGGCGATCGCGTGCGAAGGCACGGGCGAGCGAGCCATGGGGAAAATATGCAGAGACAGCGATCAGTCGCACCCTGTAACGCTGTGGTGGGCATCCAGTGCACGTGCATTTCACGTCGGTCGCCGGTTCCAGCACAGTCAATACACTTTCAAAAACGGTGTGGTAATCGACTACAAAATACAAATCATACCCAAGTTTCCACTGTTTGTGAATGCATAACTGAAATTCATGTTTAAAGGAACGAAAACATAAATAATAAAGACTGGAAAAACATGGACCGGCAATGCAATCAGATCTTGCCAATAATCAAGTAGCGTGAAGCCCCTTTCAATTGAAAAAAGTGAAGCCAAATCACCACAGTATCAGAAACCAGTCTACCCGGTCGCCGGTGTCTCGTTTGTCTATTTAAAGTGCACGTCCTGGAGGACGGTAATCACAAGCGCTCCTGGCACCTCCGTCCTGTATCCACTCCCGAGTCCTCGCAGAGCAAACACACTACATCCCATATAGCCTGAGTGATCTACACTCGTCACTCAAGTCCGGGACAATGGAGAAGTTGGCATCCTGCCTGCCTCATCACGGAGCAACGTCGTCTCAGAGGTTCAAGCTCTCCACGCTTCACAGGCCCACTCCAACGCCCACTCCAGGACCTCGCAGCAGCCGACCCGTCTCCACGGTCCGGTGCGCCCCGTCGTCCCACGCCGGCATCGCAGCCGCTGCCATCGCCACTGCCGGTGACACAGAAACGCATCGCTACGACGACGTGAATGGCATCAGCCGCAGCTTCGACTTGGAGCGTTACATGTCGCGCAACGCCGAGACAGTGCACGCCGCGCTGGACGCGGCGCTGACGGGCCTCGAGTGCCCGGCCCTCCTCGCCGACTCGATGCGCTACTCCGCCCTCGGCGGCGGGAAGCTCGTGCGCCCCGTGCTATCCATCGCCTGCTGCGAGCTCGTCGGCGGCCGCGCCGCCGCCGCGCTCCCGGTGGCCTGCGCGGCGGAGCTGGTCCACGCCGCCTCCCTCGTCCACGACGACATGCCATGCATGGACGACGACGCGCTCCGCCGCGGCAAGCCCTCCTGCCACGCGGCCTTCGGCGAGCACGCGGCGCTCCTCGCCGGCGACGCGCTCCTCGCGCTCGCCTTCGAGCACGTGGCGCGCGAATCTTCCTGCCACGTCGGCGCCCACGCGGACCGCGCGATCCGCGCCGTCGCCGAGCTGGCCGCGGCGGCGGGCGCGGGCGGGGTGGCGGCGGGTCAGGTCGCCGACAAGGCGAGCGAGTGTGACGTCACCGTTAGCCTGAGGCTGGCGGGGCTGGAGTACATCCACATGCACAAGACGGCGCGGCTGGTGGAGGCGGCGGCGGTGTGCGGCGCAGTGGTCGGCGGCGGCGGGCCCGGCGAGGTTGAGCGCGTGCGGCGGTACGCGCGCCGCGTGGGGCTGCTGTTCCAGGTGGTGGACGACGTGCTGGACGTGACGCGCACGTCGGAGCAGCTCGGGAAGACGGCGGGAAAGGACGTGGCCGCCGGGAAGGCCACGTACCCGCGGCTCATGGGGATTGACAAGGCGCGCGCGTATGCCGGTGAGCTGTTAGCTTTGGCCGAGGCGGAGCTTGATGGGTTCGACGCGCAGCGGGCCGCGCCGCTGCGGCACCTCGCGCGGTTCGTCGCGTACCGGGAGCACTGACACTGATCGGTGATGGCAACGGGCACGTGGAAGTGATGCGCTGACACATGTGGTGGGCTCGCGGGCTGTTGATTCTTGTCGTTTGTATCCATGATTTTTGTATGGGCTTTTAAGTCGAGCGAAGAACTCCTTGGGAAGCCCAAGTTCACTTGGGTCCAATGGGCTAACTTTCTCCTGAAGCTGAAACGTACTACTCGCTTTTTTCTGTGTGCGAGCGACACCACGGGGCTAATGTTCCGACTCTCACCGTCACTTTGCTAAAGCGGACGGTGATGCCATGCACGACCGGGCACATTTGTGCTCGGCGAATATGTTCTCCTCCATAAACCAATCCACACCTCCTCATCGCTCAAATTCACTTGCAGCAAGCTTGGGACATCTCTCATCAGCAGCCAGGCACAGCCATGGCCATGGCCATGGCTGCTACTACTAGTCGTGTTTCCACCGCCTGCCACGCTTTCCTCACAGCTCTCCAAGCCCGCGCATTCAAGCTACGAAAGAATCATCGCTACCACCTCATCAGCTCCGGGGAAAAATCCTCTCCGTCCTCGTCGTGGCCCGTCGTCGTCCTCGCCGTGCTCCTCTGCGCCGCCGCCACCGCGTTGCTGTTCCCGAGAGCCGTGGCCTTCTTCCTCCCCCTCGTGGCCTCCACCTCCGCCTTCTGCGCGACGGCCTACCTCGCCGGCGCCACCGACCCGGACCGCGGCGCGGCGAAGGAGGTCGTGCTCGTCCGCGGCGAGGGCGAGCCCGCCGAGGCCGGCACGCTGCAGCTGTGCGCCGACGCGGACGCGAGTTTGTACGGCGGCGGCATGCAGGTGGGCTGCTTCATAAGGAAATCGGCGAGGCGCGGCGTCGACGAGGACGGAGAGGAGGTCGTGCTCGCGGGGCGGCTGCTGGTGCCCGCTCCCGCCGCCGCCGGCGCGCTGGAAGACGAGCTCGTGTCGCTGCAGGTGGACCGGCTCGCCGAGGGCGTGTGGGACAGCTACTTCGGTCGGTGGTCCACGTGGAACCACTATTACGGGCTCGACGGCTGCGATGACTGGTGAGTGACGAGCAGGGCAGGACAGCGGTCAGGAGTCAGGGCAGCAGTCTCCCTCGACCACAGTTGATCGAGCTGATGTAAAAGTTAGGTTAGGTCGGCGCACTCAGCTGTTTTCCTACAATATACGGCGCTTTTGGTTTCTTTGTTATTAATGGCTTGTTGATCTTGAAAGCACTGGCTGCTCGTCGAATAACAATAGCGTCCAGGCACACACGACGGCTTAAGTACGGTAGCTTAGCTAAACTGATGTTGTGTTTTGCCCTGGATGTAATGCAAGCTGATGTTACACATAAGTTTTCTTTTTTATCAGGTTCGTTGGCTAGTTCCTGTCACATGATTGATGACCGAAACAGAGCGTTGAGCGAACGGGATAGCACTTGCACTCATTTGGTTGGCCGTGGTCCCCTGCGTCATGGTCCATGGGTAGCCTACGAGTAGCGCCAACGTACAGGACGTTCGCAAATCATGCTACTGCTTGTATAGTTCAGTGGTTGACTGTAAAGCTCTCCCTTGACAAGGAGATAGACCGGGGGTACAACTGACGAGTTTTTCCACTGACAAGGTTGGGTTTCATCTTAATTTTGTGAAAGTTGCACTGTTGCAGTGTTGATTGATATAGAAGTTAGATAGAAACGATGGTAGCAAATTAAACTAAGCATCATGTTCGCTCGTCCATATCTATCGCTCGAAAGATGGGATTTTTTTTACAACTAAATATGAGAATGATGTGACTCTGCAGCAAAGCAGAGGGTGTGGGTTGCCGTTCAGGCCTATATATACATTCTGTTTAGAAAGTTCCGGACGGGACATTTTTCAAACCTTGCATTATTTAAAAAAAGTCCGTCACATGGATTATGACGGCGTTTTCTGTCTGTTGGCTGTTTCACGGAGATATTTTGGCAGCGCGCTGTCCTGTCGAAAACATCACGTGGAGATCACTGGTACGGACATCTTTGGAGATATTTAGCCTGTAAAATAGTACTAGCTGGTTCTGCGAGTATCGGATTCTAAGCATGCAGGCTTTGCTTCACTGCCGTTGATCGGGCACCTTGACGTAACAATGACGCTTCCGAGCATATTGTTTCTTTTCTGCGCGTAACAAAATGCTTAACATCAAGCAAGGAGAACATTTGACGGCCGACAACGATCACGAGTAGACGGCGAAATTTGAAATCCAGTTTGAATTTTGGATCACGTGATCGTTCAAATGGCACAAACCAGGCCGAGGCTCCACGGACCTTGGTTTGGGCCACACTCTTAGGCAGGCCGAGCCCCACAACGAAGTGTGGGTCAGATGGCCCGACGTTGGAGGGAGATGGACAGAGTCCATCATCAGAGCAGGCCGAGCCTTGAGGAAGATGGGCCGAGTCCAGTACAAGACCGTTTGTTGGGCTTCTTTATGTGGAGCTGCCGCTAAACATTACGTAGAATGCAGCTGCGTAGTATAGATATATATAATGAAGCGCAGCCTGCTATACATCAACGATGCAAACAAAATTAACAATGGACCATCATATGGAGTGTGACCTTTCCCAGAAAAAACGGGAGGAGAAGAAACGTGACGTATACCAGCTGCATCCAGGCATCTGACAGCACCTCTGAAAACAAAAACAAAAAACTCATATGGCTCTAGTTCTGCCATTGAGAGGAAAGTATCTCGTTTCCTCCTGTCGGTTTCTGTAGCTTTTAGCAGGCAGGGACTACATACCATCATAGTATCATCATTCACGAGGGCACAACACCACAAGCTGCCACACTGCTGACGCAGATAATTTTCTGAGTAAGTAGATGACAAGCAAGCAGCTGATCATCGGTGTCGTCGTATTTAGTGGCGTGGGCCATGCATGTGTTGGTTGGTGGGGGAGATTATCTGCTGATTGATGATTGACATGGAATAATTAATATAAAGGTTACGCGATCGATCGATCGGATAAACTTCACCCTTCTCTCCGGCAAAGGAAATGAGATATATACTAAAGGTTTGTTTCTGGGATAGATATTCTTTTTGTCCCTCTGCTCGTAGTTTATCTGGAGTGGATAGAAATCGTCATGTACTGAATGTCTGGGCATCTCCTAGCTACCAAAAGATATTTTTAGTGCTGTGCTCTCCACGACTCCACCGGAGTAGTTAGCTGTAGTGACGCGGACGGTTAGTATAGCCTATCGAATTAACTAGTTGAGACAAACTGCGTTGCCTGCCCTGGAGATGGTTCTGCCATCACCGACACATCAATTCCTTTCTTAAATGAACCGAGACGGTGTCGATTTTATTAATTAAATTAAAGAATAAGTAGATATAACTGGAGCTCTACAAGGCAAATTTATGGAATATATCAATTGATCAGGGAGTTGATTCAAAATGTTAGGCATGTTGACTTGAACTCTTCTCAAGAGGAGTTGTATAGATACTAGCTAGATCCTTGCATTGCAAGGTGTGATGGTGGTCAGCAGAGTTTACACGATTTTGGCAATCCAAGATAGCACGGATCAGCCGTTGATTGGATTGGATTAGAAAATTAGTGAACCGGTCAGCTAGGCAATCATCGATGTTTAGCTAGCTCTACAAGCTACAAGCTGCACAAAGCTGCAAGTCACATCCAAGACCTTGATGGTCTAGTGGCCGACCAAGCGGGGAAATTCCTCGGTACAAACCAAGACACTTCGGTATATTTGTGAAGCTCTCCCTCTCAAAATAGAAAGCACAAACATGTACTATAAGGGTGTAATTATGAGGTGAGGTTTAAGCCCAATATAAATGCGTTCTTCTGCACAAATTTTTCTTTGTTTCACAAATTAAATCGAATGTGCTTCAAGAGTTTTTCTTTGTTGTCAGTTTGTCATCGTTCCTTTGTCGCTGTGTACTTTATATTTTTGCACAACCAACAGCGACAAATGCCAGGTATTACGTTTTACTAGAAAGGGATGAGGAATTAGACAGAATTCATCACGTGCAACATGCCAATGCCATCCACCTGAATCAAAAGTCCTGAACAGTCACATATGCCGGAGAGGAATGCTGCCCAATTCGGCAAACCGCAAGAGAGAGAGAGAGTGAGAGAGCCCTGACACAGAGGCCCCACACGGCACTAGCGGAGACTCCCCACCTTGGCTGTGCGCGCGGGCCCTTCCGTGCGCCACTTGGCCACTAGCGGCCATGCCGTTCTTCGCAGCTCACGTCACGGACCTTTCCACGGATAAGTCACTGACATGTCGGACACAACATGCGTGGCCCCCGTGTGCCAGTGGATATGCGAGAGGATATACCACGTGGGAACGGATTTGCCCCAATCACTAGATGTCGCTATCCGCTGCTGCCGTATTTTCCTGTCTCTCTATCTAAAAAAAAGATTAATTTTTTCCCGACTGTTATCGCTTCAAGAGCCCGCCGCCGCTAGACGACTCGAACGAACACCGCCGCCGCTGTCACCTCCACCTTCCCCGCCCGAGCAACTCCGCCGGCGACCCCCGCGCCGCCGCTTCGTAGGTACGTTCTTCCCGGCTCTCTCTCTCCCCCTCTCGTCTCTCCGCCTCTCACGTCCGGGTCCACCACCTCCTCCTTCCCCAAATCTCCTCGTTCCCACTTCCCAGATCGGTTTCTCCTTCCCACCTCCCCGGTCGTGGGTTCATCCTTGGCTGGACGCCAGTGGTCCTCCCGCTCCGCCATCTCCGAGCACTACGGTTTCCTGCCAGAGCCGGATCACTCGGTCAAGCGGGGGCCTCTGCCGCTGTTAGGTTCATGTTCATATGGCTATTATTGAGCCAACCGATACCTACGACTCGGTAGTTCAGTGACATCAACCTCTTACCCGCTTCTGCGATCAAATCCAATTTCGTTCTAGAGAAAATAAACTGTGTGTTCAACTGAATACCACGCCCAGCGTTAAGTCCTCCCTGAATTAGTTCCGTGTTGCATGTCTGGCTTGTCGAATGTTTCACTGTTTCATTTTGCAAAACAGATGCACTTGTCGCTCTTGTTTCACTAGCCTGGATCAAGGTTGCTTGCTTTATCACTTGCACTGAAGCGACCGTTTGCTTATAGGTTGCAACTTTGATTTATATATGGAAACTGCTGAGACTATTGTTGTTAGAGTGCCTGATCAGCTTACAAAGCTTGTTTCGTCCACGTGCAATGCAAAAAAATTCGATTTTCCTTATAAACGTTTCTCTTCTCTGCTCATAGCTGAAACAAAATGCTAAACAAAGGTCCATTCTGTAGGTATCTCCCACCGAATGCAGTGATGGAGCGATCGCATGATCCTTTCAACCCACCAGGTGAGTGCATTCTGCAACTATTCATTCTGGCTTCCTGCATCATGTCTTATGTGTGTTATGCTCATCTGAATTTCTGTCAAAATATGCTTTGTCTGGTAGGTCTTGCAGTACCACCTGCCACCAAAATTCGGCAGATGGCTGGAAATAACAACCCGTGGAGGGTTCCTGTGCCGTCACTGCTCAATGCACGTGGTGGTCTGGGCGATACTGGCCTCTTTTCAACCTCACTGCCTGTTCTTCCTCATGAAAAGTGTATGTCACTCGCCACCTTCTTTCGGGAAATGAGGCGTAATTATTCTGTAAGCTTATGTTGTGTGTCCATGTGGACATTAGTAGTCTCAGTTGTCTCACGGGCCAAAAAGCAGCCCTTGTCATGTGTACACTGGGGTTTACTGAGTAGTTGCCCATGGATAACTGTGGTGTGGTATATTTTTGCAAAGAGACAGGAGAGATGATGAA
This sequence comes from Eleusine indica, assembly GCA_030378355.1. Classification (NCBI taxonomy): domain Eukaryota; kingdom Viridiplantae; phylum Streptophyta; class Magnoliopsida; order Poales; family Poaceae; genus Eleusine; species Eleusine indica. The sequence continues at coordinate 3,948,521 of CM059497.1, read as the reverse complement.
TTGTAGGTAAAGAGAAATTAGGAGGTGGAGAAGGAAGGGAGTGTTGAGTCATAATTATTGATTATGTGAATCCCAAGCACTTGTTTATCGAGCTAATCTCAAATTCAATGCAGTGTAGCAGTATTGTTATCTTTTTTTTAATATCCTGATCCTTCTGTTACTTTTTGGTCAGTGAATTTTCCTGATTCTGCACATGGTACCCCATTGATGGATGACTCATCCACAAAAATGAAAGTGTTTGACGATGATACTGAAGACAAGGACTACAAGTTTGATTTTGATCTTCGGCAGATTGATGACCTGTTGCCTGATGAAGATGAGCTTTTTGCTGGGATCACAGATGAGATTGAACCCACTGGACAGACAAATAACACAGAGGAATTGGAAGAGTTTGATGTATTTGGCAGCAGTGGTGGCATAGAGCTGGACGTAGACCCCGTGGATAGCATCACAGCTAGTTTGGGAAATTCAAATATTGGTGATGGGGTTGGAGGCAACGGGATCAACCCTTTTGGTCTCACGAGCACTGTTGGAACTGTGGCTGGGGAGCATCCATATGGGGAACACCCGTCCAGAACATTGTTTGTGAGGAACATCAATAGCAATGTCGAGGACTCTGAACTGCGCTCTTTGTTTGAGGTAATAATTGGAGCTGTTGAATGATTTAACGATTTATGCATTATTGAAAATAAAACTTTTGGTGATCTTCAGACCTTTATCTACCATGTTGAATAATAAGCTCCTAGAGCCCTTATCAGCATGTTTTTGGTATTTTAATCTCAGTCGGTCTTGATTTTGGTAACTATTGTCTTTTCAGCAATACGGAGATATTCGAACCCTTTACACCGCAACAAAGCATAGGGGTTTCGTTATGATATCTTATTTTGATATCCGATCTGCACGTAATGCTATGCGTGCATTGCAGAACAAGCCTCTGAGGAGGAGGAAGCTTGACATCCATTTTTCCATCCCAAAGGTTTTTCTTTTTATAAGTTCGTCTTTTGCAGTTTCACTGATAAAAAGTTCTTTTGAATGATTATAGTGTTGATTTTTCAGGAGAACCCTTCGGACAAAGATTTAAACCAGGGAACTCTTGTAATTTTTAACCTTGATCCATCAGTATCTAACGAGGATGTCCGTCGGATATTCGGAGCATATGGGGAAGTAAAGGAGGTTAGGATGTTGCTCCTATTGTTGGTTCTCTAGGAATATCTTATCTTCTCGCCCTAATCACGTTGATTGTGTTTGTGTCTATTTGCAGATAAGAGAGACTCCAAATAAAAAACATCACAAGTTTATAGAATTCTATGATGTGAGGGCATCAGAGGCTGCTCTTCGGTCACTGAATAAAAGTGAGATAGCTGGAAAACGAATCAAGCTGGAACCAAGCCGCCCCGGAGGCACACGGAGAAAGTACGATTATGAGTTAGTGTTTCCCTTTGTCTATTTTCTTGTTTGTCTCTTCTGATTTCTCATCTATGTTTCTTCTAAATAATGATTTATTACTGATATCATAAATGTGTGGATCATATTTATGACCATTCATCTCTATGACAAAATAATCAAGCTATCTTAAGTTGACTTGATTCTAGAGACCTCATGCTCTTGATGGTACTTGGTTTTTTACCTGATAATTTTGCAACCTCACCAGTCTTTGGTGACTTAAGTTTCATTTGCAGTTTGATTAATATGGTTTCTGCACTCCTTATTTTTTAGCCATTTTAATGCATGATTCACAAATTCCTTAAAAATACAAATTGTCTGAGGTCCTCTCAATGAAAGATGCCCATTGAGTTTTGGGCAGAACACTATTGTACTTATTTGCCATACATGTGAAATAGTTCATTACTTCAATGCACTGTCTCCTTTGTACTCCACTTATCTGATTAATTTTCTCTGGTTATCTTCTGATTTAGCATGATGCACCAGCACGGTCTTGATTTGGATCAAGAGGAGCCCAGAAGCTATAGACATACTCATGTCGGTTCACCTATTACAAATTCTCCTCCAGGTACTTCTATTGGCTATATTGGGTAAAGTTTGGTAATTTGCTATACTTTATACTTAAACTCTTGTACAAAAACTAAAAAGTGCTTCATTTATTCTTTTGTGGCAGGGGCATGGGCTCATTATAGCAGTCCAACAGAAAACAATCCATTGCAAACTTTCAACAGGTCACCAACTGGAAACGGAATGAGTCCTATTGGCATGTCTTCACTAATGTCAAATGCTGCAAGGATCACACCTATTGGGAAAGATAGCCATCGGTACTCAAACAATAATCAGTCCATCGGAGCTGCATTTCAGCATTCTCACTCATACCCAGATCAGAACTCTGAGCATATGAGTTCTAGCCCTGGGACTTTAACAGGGCCCCAGTTTCTCTGGGGTAGTCTGAAGCCTTATTCAGAACATTCTCAGTCCTCTGTTTGGCGTCCACCAGCAATTGGGCCTTCAATGCCATCTAATGGCCGTTCTCAGGGGCAAGGCTTCTTGTATGGCAGCCGCCAGACATCATTGTTTGGGTCTTCTGATCAGCACAATCAACATCATGTTGGCTCTGCCCCTTCAGGTGCACCATTTGGAAGCCATTTTGGCTTCTTACAGGAATCCCCAGAAACATCCTTTTTGAAGCAAGTTAAGTTTGGGAATATGGGGAACATTGGTAGTGTCCGAAATGGAGGCAGCCTCATGCTGAACATGGCAAATCGTGGTTCTATTAATCCTGTTTCTTCTCTAAGTGGAAGTCTGACAGATAATAAATCAACTGACTTTAGACCAATGCTTTCACCAAGATTGGGACAACCGTTCTTCAGTAGTCCCATATACCAAGGCCCTAGTTCTTTTGGGCTTGACAATTCCATTGATCGTGCCCGTACCCGCCGTGTTGACAGTAGTGCACTCCAAGCTGATAACAGGAAGCAGTATCAGCTTGATTTGGAGAGAATCCGTAAAGGCGATGATACTCGAACAACATTGATGATTAAAAATATTCCAAACAAGTATGCATTTTCCGCACCATATTTCCATTTGAGATCTTCTTTAGGGAGTTGTGTTCACTAAGTTTTCCCCTTGAATCCAACAGATATACCTCCAAGATGCTTTTGTCTGCAATTGATGAGTTTCACAAAGGAACTTATGACTTTTTCTACCTACCAATTGATTTCAAGGTACTATACTTTATTTATTTGTGATGTTGCTGTTTTATGATGATATATTTTGATCTCTTGGCTCATAGTTGCTTATATTTTTGGCATCCAGAACAAATGCAATGTTGGATATGCATTCATCAACATGATATCACCTGTGCACATTATATCGTTCTTCCAGGTGTGCTTTCCTTCCTGACCCTTACCCTCCTACATGTCCACTGTTCTCTTTTATTTAGTTATTATCACCAGAGTTATGTTCTTGTTCCATGTCTACCTAAGCTGAGTCAGTGAGTTGTCTACATTAGACTGGAATTAATCTGATTAGCTTGAAAAATGTATTCCTTTAATTTGCAGGCGTTCAATGGAAAGAAATGGGAGAAGTTCAACAGTGAGAAAGTAGCCTCCTTGGCTTATGCTAGAATTCAGGGAAGGACAGCACTCATTTCACATTTTCAGAATTCAAGTTTGATGAACGAAGACAAGAGATGCCGCCCTATTCTCTTCCATCCCAATGGGTCTGACACTGGAAATCAGGTAATCAAGTCGTATGTTCTTGAATGCTAACATGCCATGGTAATTCAGTTCTTTTGACTGAGGTTATGACTACGTTGGTCTTCTGGATTCAATAATATTCTATGTATTCTTGAAATTTAGCTATTATAGTGTTAATAATGCCATAAATGTTCTGAATGAAACTCAGGAAGCATTTCCAATCAATGGCATGTGCATCCACATGCCTTTGGAAGACGCAACAGGGGATTCCCTCGATAATGAAGAGGACAGCAATAACAGTGCTAAGATAGGAGAGAGCTCCATTGTGGGGAGCATGTGAACGATGATAACCAGGATCGGAGTTGCCATTAAGTCTTAACTGTCTAGAGAGAAGGTATCCATCCCCAAATTGTATAGAAGTGAGGAAGATCGGTTAGTGCTGAATTCTCTGGTGTGGCATGGGACATCTACTGGTTTTTGTGGCAATGGATGTCGACCCCTGGAGCAAGCAGACTCCGAATTGGAGTTGGAGCTTGTTGTTCCTTTCACTACCCCCTCTGTACAGATATGTGGGGAACATATAACTGGATGCTTTTGGTTGGTGTAAATAACAGACCATAACTGAATTGGTGAAACTGTACAGTTGAGAAATTGTGTTCCTGCTTGTTGACTTAATATTTTGAGCCGGGCAAGCTGTTGATTTTGTATATTGAATTGGCTGAAACCCCAAGCGAACCTGCGCATGTATATAGTGGAGGTCGTTGCGTCCATGCGCCATACTGGCTACTGGGAGAAGCTCTTAGGTCATCAGTATGGGAGCGAAGTCCTCTAGGCTGTTTGTTTAGAAACAATCGGACAGTTGATGTATGAATTTTAGCAATCAAATCTCGGTTCGTAGCAGGGTTTGTGATCAGTTGGCAGGTGGCAGCCAGTGATATGCCTGGAGCTGATGGTTATGGAAACTTGTTTTCCTGGTAAAATAAAAAATAGTGTCGAAGTGTGACATTCACTCGGGGTACTTAAAAACACTTTTTTTTATTACGTTCAGAAACTTTTCAGTAAAAATGTTCTATTTGAATATTGCGATTGACGTCTATTTTACGTCATCGTGGCTACTAGCGTTAAAATGGCTTGCTAGACCTGTTCCATCCATCTGTTCCAAACCTAGTCAACTTGTTGCAACCATGAAACACATTATTTCGGACGCCCAAACCAACTGTTCTAACACACGGAATTAAAACTGTCATCCCCACCCAATCACCTCTCACCATGTCGATGTTCAACTTTGCTAAGTGAATAAGTGATGATGTATCTTTTCTTATCCGGTTACTCCTTATGTTGTCAATCGTCATGGGGAAACTATTTTATTTTATTTTAGCTAACATTATCACTTAAACCACAGATGAGCTGTTCAGTGCGCGTATCAATTAAAAATCAGCACTCTGATTGGTCACTCGTTATGCAGCACGGCAGTGACGATGGACGCGAAATTCACAACAATAGAGATCACTCCTAGTCTGACTTGGTCATACAAACACTACGAGAAAGAGATCCTTTGCCGTGTGCTCAAACACATGACAAAGAGGATATTTGCCGAGTGCCAATAAAAACACTCGGCAAACACCAATCTTTGCCGTGTGTCTTTTTTTTTATACATACAATAAATATTTTATTATGTGTTTTATTTTGACACACGGTAAATCTTCTATTTGCCGTGTGCCGAAGGGAATGCACACGGCAAACCATGGACACACGGTAAAATTAGTTTTTCCCGTAGTGAAAGCGGTTGCATGCACTTGAACAGCATCAACGGTTGGTTACCTCTTGCAGAGTACAAGTTCCATATCTATAAGTACTCCCTACTGTATTTAATTAACGACGTTAAGACAACATGTTTATTAAAAATAATCTAAAATATTATTATCGAATCATCAACTGCCATCAGTAGAACTGCGCCCAGGACGTGTAGGTGCCGCCAAAGAACCACCCAGCCGGCGCGACATTGTTGGCCGTGATTTCACGGCCATTGTCGGACCTGAGCTTGAACGAGAGGCTCTGCCCGTTGAGGTATGCGTTGCTCTGCCAGCTGGCGCCCCAGTTGCGGCTCATGGCCATCCACCCCGTGCTGGATCCCTTGATCCACGCCTGCGCCACCACGCCACTGCCGCCGACGTTGCTGATGACCACGAGCTCGAAGTAGCTGTTCCCGTTGATGGTGAACCTGACGCCGCCGCTTCGCTGGCACGGCACCCGGCGGTAGTTCACCGGCACGATGCCCGCCTGGTACACGGCGATGGTCTCCCACGCCGGCTGCGACATGTCGAAGTGCTGACGTGGCGGGTTGCACCAGCCGCCATTGTTGCTGGAGAGGGCCCAGTTGGGCGGGCAGAAATTGGTGGCGGTCACGGTGATGGTGGGCGACCCGGGCTTGCACCACCTGGACTTGCGCCCGTCGCAAGCGATGGTGAAGCAGGCGCCGCACATGGCGCCGTTGTTGAACAGCGCCGTGCTCAGCGCCGCCGTGCGCGTGCCGTACCCCGCGTTGTACAGGTTGCCGTACCCGCACGCGCCGCCCATCGTGCCCGACGCGTCGCTCCCGCCGTAGAACGTCGCGAAGGCCGGCGACCATTTGACCGCTGCTGCCGGTGATGATCCGGCGAGCAAGAGCACGAAGGTGCACAGGGCAAGGAGACCGAGCATTGTTCTCGCCATGTTGTCGTCACTGTCCGGCAGTGTGAGCTGAGGCGTGTACGGCCGATCAAGTTCTTAATTTCTACAGTGTCGTACTGTACTCGTGTCTGTGTGCAGAGACATGTCGTCTACAAGGTCGTACATATAGTACGCGTTCTTGCTACGGTCCAGGTACCTATAAATTGAATTTCCAACCGCTAAATTGATTCGGTTAGGGCCTATACCAAGTAGAAGTAGATTGGTGGTTAGGCGAGCACTAACGTGGCCGGAGCAGCATTTTCTGTTCGTGTTGCAAGGAGAAGAGAGTTACAGCTGCAGGGAGAGAAAGCGCGGCTGCCCAGCGACGTGGAAGGTTTCTTGACTTTTGCGTGCTGTTGCATGTTCATCTAATGATTGGCATTTACTCGGTGAACACTTGCTTGTTCAATGGACTTAAGAGAAAAGAAATAGTAAGATTATACCACACACTGTTCTACTTTCATGCAATGCCGCCGGCGTCCATGTGCGCGCGTCGCGTTACTCGCCCTAATTTCGTCTAGTCTGACATGCAAGTGACGGAATCAGTTACGTTACGTGATGATCATGTCGATCATACCACACCAGTGTGTACAGATCATTGCGCTGCGATATGCTCAAGTTTACTTTATTTTTTTTTACGCTGCCTGAGTGTAAAGTTTTCAGACCGGTGTTATATATTCTGACAGAAATCGAGGCAAAATTATTGTATCCTAAGCGTCAGTCATTTGTACTGCAGTGGAATGATTTGGTAACTTTTATATTTATGGGTGTAACAAGCAGATTTTTTTGTTATTGTACATACAGTAATATAACAAGAGAAAAAGATTTTCTTCATCGGTGCATGGTGAAGTGGTTGACTAGCACATAGAACAGATTCTCTGCATTGAAAATAAATTGGCATGATTCAAGTGGCCGTACCTAATGGTACCGGTCCAAAACTCTCGCTTGAAGTCGTCCGTGCCGCAAATTTCTTTCTCATCATCATGTTGTATGGAGTTAGGTTAGGTAAGGACACGCCGTGCTCCTGCTGATAACTCGTCTTTCAGGTCACAAACATTGAAGAACTGTTTCTCTAACAACGACTCGGTATAAGCAGTCCATTAATTGCTGATCATTATTATCATGAAAGATCATCGAGGAAACCCCTATGTGCACATTATCATATCAGATTGATCGACGCCATTATAAAGTACGAAGTTGTACCGTACCAATTTTGTATTAACATATATGTGGCCAACAAAATAAAACCCCTCATTAAGCTTAGAAATTAGCATGTTACTTAGAGAAAAAGGAAAAAAGAATAGATGTTGCTACTATTACGACAAATTAACAAAGATACTTGTTGCTGCTGTCTCCTTCGAGTTTAATGCATGACATTCTCAATTCTTTCACGAATATAGTAGCTCAATAGTATATATAGTCGTGTATATAGTGTGAAGAGATGTACTTTGCAAAGGTTTTCTTCTGCTGAAAAATATCATACAAACGTACCACAAAGTACGGTTTGGGTACGGCGGGGTGCTAATCTCAAATTTATTATATTTTTGCTTTAGGAGACGGTAACAGAGCAAACGTGACGAATGAAGAGATATCTAAAACTCTTAACAAAGCCACTATATATCATAATTGTTGAACTGGTGATTGCAGTGCCAATATATATGATAATAATAATTGTTAAAATGGTGATTGCAGTGCCAATAAAATATACTTTGTGATCAGAGCGATGAATGCTAATTATTGAGAGTAAATTCTATAGCTAAAAAGAATAAAATTATTAGGCAACTTTCAGATTTATGGTTATTCATATGTTTGCTAATTATATAATGAGCTAGTTAGCTTGCTAATTTCTAAACTTAACTAAGGAAGGGGTTTCATTTGTTGGCCAAATATTAACATAAATAAATTAGTACTTCCATATGCAAATCCATGACATCAAGACTAATAAGTTGTATAAATTTGTACTTTATAATGGCGTCGATCGATCTGATATGATGACCTTCTGCACACGGTTTCATCGATGATCTCTTTGATTACCTTCTCTCTCTATAGTGATCAATAATGGACTGCTTATACCAAGTTATAGTTCTTAGAGAAACAGTTTTTGCATGTTTTATGACCTGGAAGCCGTGTTATCCGCAGGAGCACATGCATGTTCTCAATCTTACAGCATACAACATGATGAGAAAGGAATTTGCGCCAGAGACGAGTTTAAACGGTGGTTTCGTAACACACAGTACAGACCCTTAAATCATGCCAACGTATTTCCAATGCGGAGATTCTGTGTGTTGTCTGCATGCCAAAGTCAACCACTTCACCTTGCACCAATGAACACCACTCTTTTTCTTGTTGTTACTGTAGAACGGAAAACAACTTGCCCATTGCACACACATAAATATGAAAGTTGTTTCAGTGCAGTTCAAAAAAAATGATGCTTAGGATGCAATAATTTTGCGTCGTTTTCTGACGGAATTGCTCTGATGGTCTGAGAAACCTGTCACTATATGATTCTTCATTCCCACTACCCTGTCGATTTACACAGCCGAGCGTAAGAAAACAGCTCGAGACTTGAACCGCGCAATGTCACGCACACTGGTATGACATGATCATCACGTAACTGATTCCATCACTTCCATTCTTCAGACAACTAAACGGCGTAAATGAGGGCGAGTAGCGCGACGCACGCACATGGATGACACCGCATCGCATGAAGAGCAGCGAGGTATAAACTTATTTCTCTTAAATCCGTTGAACAGTTGTTAACTGAGTAATGCAAATCATTAGATAGAACATGCAACAGCACGCAAAAGTCAATCACAGGGAAACCTTCCACGCGCTGGGCAGTCGCTTTCTCACTGCAATTCCGGCCACATCGGTGCTCACCGAACCACCTACTTGGTATAAGCCCTAACCGAATTAATCCAGCGGTTGGGAATGCCATCGATAGTTTACTTGGACCGTAGCAAGAACGGGCACTATATATACGGCCTTGTGTACGACATACCTCTGCACAGACACGAGTACACGACCCACTAGCTAGAAACAACTTGATCGACCGTACAAGCCTCAGCTCCAGTGACATGGCGGGAACAACGCTCGGTCTCCTGGCGCTATGCGCCTTCGTGCTCTTGCTCGCCGGATCATCACCGGCGGCAGCGGTCAAATGGTCGCCGGCCTTCGCGACGTTCTACGGCGGGAGCGACGCGTCGGGCACGATGGGCGGCGCGTGCGGGTACGGCAACCTGTACAACGCCGGGTACGGCACGCGCACGGCGGCGCTGAGCACGGCGCTGTTCAACAACGGCGCCATGTGCGGCGCCTGCTTCACCATCGCTTGCGACGCGCGCAAGTCCAGGTGGTGCAAGCCCGGGTCGCCCACCATCACCGTGACCGCCACCAATTTCTGCCCGCCCAACTGGGCCCTCTCCAGCAACAATGGCGGCTGGTGCAACCCGCCACGTCAGCACTTCGACATGTCGCAGCCGGCGTGGGAGACCATCGCCGTGTACCAGGCGGGCATCGTGCCGGTGAACTACCGCCGGGTGCCGTGCCAGCGAAGCGGCGGCGTCAGGTTCACCATCAACGGGAACAGCTACTTCGAGCTCGTGGTCATCAGCAACGTCGGCGGCAGTGGCGTGGTGGCGCAGGCGTGGATCAAGGGATCCAGCGCCGGGTGGATGGCCATGAGCCGCAACTGGGGCGCCAGCTGGCAGAGCAACGCATACCTCAACGGGCAGAGCCTCTCGTTCCGGCTCAGGTCCGACAATGGCCGCGAGATCACGGCCAACAACGTCGCGCCGGCCGGGTGGTTCTTCGGCGGCACCTACACATCCCGGGCGCAGTTCTACTGATGACAATATGGACGATCCCCTTCTCCAGTTTTTTTTAGTTCCTTTGTTTCTTCGGGTCATGAAAATGTGTGTATGTAATGTAGTATATCCATCATTTGTTGAGTCCGTGTGGCGTGGGATCAAAGGCCGCCCACGAAACATGCTTGTTCCTATTCAACAGAATTGAACCTTTGTGACGAAATTTGTATCAATGTTCTCCCGGACCGTATTTGACCTTGTAGACCATCCATTCTTTCTAATCCAACGCTCCACAATTAAAAGTACCAACTAAAAAGTACTTAAATATGAATGGAGGTATTTAAATATTAGGGGTAAGGAGGTAACTTTACTCGTTGACTTATCTGGAACGTTAGGGACAAGGAAACCAATCAATCGCGTCATTATCTATTTCCTTATATTGTTTTGGTAAAATTTACTTGATATGTTTTTTTTCTTTTCCGCTAGACGATGAAAGTTCATACATTTTTACTAATTTGAATGTATAGGGGGAATATTTAGGATGACTCATAGTTTTTATTTGCATAGTTTGATTAAAATTTACTCACTACAATTGTTTGTTCTCCAAATTCACCTTATGTCTCTTCGATCGGTGATTGGCTTATCCTGTCTTATCATGTATTTCTTGCATCTGATCTTAAACATTCTAATCCAGCACTCCCATTTTTCTAATTTTCTATGTCATATTTCCATAATCATTCGAGGCATGAAAAATTAAGTAATCAAACAGAAAATCAAGTATATCATTATTCCCATATCATTCAAGGCATGAGAAATTGAGTAATCAAACAAAAAATCAAGTATATCATTAGATTATTTATAGGATGTAAATGTATAGCTCTTATGTTGTCATGACGAGAGAGAGAGAGAGAGAGAGAGACTCATAAAGACAAGGATCTTAGTTACTATATTAGTACCTATTTGTTATCCACGATAATAATTTATATTTCATATCTTGCCCTTCTTTTAATCAACGATTCAGATTGTAGTAGCTCTTGATACCTTCAGATACCTCGTAAACATCGTAAAAGATCTCCCTTTGTACGTCTTTGCATGTTCACGTAAACGATTGAATTATTATTATTATTATTATTTGCAAGAGAACACTTCTTGAAACGAAAGAAAATCATTAATAAAATTTCTGCCACGCTTGGTTGGAGCACCACCTTCGACGCGATGCCGGCGGCGTCCAGTCCATCCATGTGCCTGAAGGTCGCTCGGCTCTTTCTTCAGCTCGTCACGCCGTCAACTTTGACGTGGGAGGGATTAAATCAGTACTGGTACAGTCTTCGTGATCTCATAAGATGCTCGTCATGTAGCATAGCATTACTTCTTTTCGTAGGTAATGAAGTAGTGCAACAACAACTACAGAAATTCCTGTATCCGAATTATTAAACCTCACTTCTCTTGAACTGCACTCTCAGAACGAGAAATGGCCGCAATATTTTTGTGTGTGAGCGAGCGAGAGGCAAGTTATATTTCCTTTGCAACGAGAGAATAGAATTGTCGGCTCCGTTGCTCAACAATGAGACAAGGTAAAATGGTTGACCTGCTACTTAGCTTGGAGACGACCAGGCGTCACAGAATCTTCTGCACCGAATCAAATCGGCATGATGCAAGGGCCGTACCACCAGACGGTACAGTCGGCGGCTAAATTCCTCTACGTGCACAGCAACAACAAAAACAAAAAAAGAGTTTATTCGTTCGGCGTCATGGCTTCGTTCCAGCTAGGCGACTTGGTGAGAGCATGAGCATGTGGTCTCGCGGATAACGCGGTCATTTCCAGGTCAGAAACATATGCATAAGCATTTTTCTCTAAGTACGACCTGGTGTACGCAATCCATTTTTAATCACCAGAGAGATCGTCAACGAAACAGTATGCATGTTCAGTAGCATATCAGACACTGACACAGCAGCCACATGAACTGGTAATTATGATTCATACAAATTCAGGCACAACTAAGATTGGTGCAAAGTTCATGCAAATACCTTTGGCTTGCGTACGATGAAAATACAGGCAAAAGATAGAAAATGCAGGAATCTCCGTGTTGGTGATCGAATTGCCTGAAGAATGAGCCTGTATTACTAAAATCTTTGATGCTTAATTAATTAACTTCAAGTCAGCGTTTCGGTCCGTATCTGCACTATCTCCGGGCACTGTTCCCGCGGTTGGCGGTTAACAGGAACATGCCAAAACCCGTGAACTAAGGGTCTGGAAAGTCAAATAATTGCCCAGGTTTCAGGTCAGGTCACACACTGCAGCAATGCTGCTACAAGAAGTCAGCAGCCAAATGTCCAAATGCAACATGTGTGACACGGTTCAACTGAAGAAAAAGAAAATGACACGAGCCGAGACGGCACCCCCCAGGAATCATAATCCGGGTCAGCCATGCCACCGAGAAAAACTGAAATCATGGACTGGCCGCAGTTACCGTATCCAGGCTGAAACCGGCCCGATCTGTCTGCTTGGAGTCGGAGGATCGGACAAGTGCTGGAGCCCCTGTCCTCCGACAAGTGCTGGAGCCCCTTCGGATTCCTCAGTAGTCAGTACGATGGTTCCACAAACCTTTTTGTTGATACTAAATTGGAACCGGAACCTCTCGAATTAACCCCCTTCGGATTCCCCCTGGCCCATATATACAGTATTTTGTTGCTTGTTCGGGATGGAAACCCCAGTATGATCTTTTGATGAATCTTTCTCGTACTGCATTGCACAGGATTACCCTGCAATGATGGAGACTTCGCACTCGCACGTCCGTTACATAAGTAACTAGCAAAGTGTTCATGCATTGTTATGGGTTTAAAAAAATAAAATATTTTTTATGATTTAAACGTAAAATATTTACATAATATAATTATTGATATTTTTTATATGAAAGATCATATTTATATTATTGTTAGTGCATCTTAGTATACTGTCACAGACCCGTCTTACCACGGAGACGGTTCCGTTCTAGGATCTCTCTCGGGTGGCGACACGCGCTGTGGCGCCCAATAGTACAACACATGACAGAGAAAAATAATTGCAACAAGAGTATAGGTGGGAAACAGAGTTTTAGATAAATCCGGAGTTATATTACAAACCAGAGTTTTGACAAAAGTAAATTGCGAAAGCGAATTGTTCAACATTGGTTCACCGGTTCGACGAGATAGCTAAGATACAATCGCCCTCTCACGGCGACACACAGGGAACATCCCGGCCATAATAGGTACTTTGCCCAAGCACCGTACCGGCAAGCAAAGAACTACTCCTCGTCTTTATTCGTGCATAACTCCCATTCGATGTTCCAGCAATCGGGGCGCTGGCCCTCCCAATGTAATCTTCCACCGCAGTGACAGTCTTCGTCATGGACATCTGAAAACCACATAAAGCTACGCCCTGAGTAACTAGTTTACTCAGCAAGACTGACCCGTCAAATTGGTCATCTACAGCCGACACGTAGACATGCAAGGCTGGGGATAGGGTTTAAATTGCCAGAAAGCCAGCCTAGGGGTGGATCTTTATTTTTCAAGTTTTAGCATCAGGTTAAGTTGTCATGCGGAATATTAAATTTAGTTTGTACTAAACCGATAACAATCATGGTTGCAATACAATCTTAAGAATTTCCAAACAGCAGTATTAAACCCACTCGTCATCTTAATGGCTTCCGACATTGTTCCGGAGCAGCGATCAAGTGGCACTCGTTACTGTGAGGGGCAGCGACTCGAATCGATTTACATCCTGCAGGAGAAACCTGCTTGCACGACCCATACGCGCTTCCGGGAAGCCGCATGGAGCAGCCTTTCGCTTACGGTACCGCAGGGTCTTCCGGGTCCAGACTCCCCCGAGAAGGGTCCCCCATCGCGATGCGCCCCGTGCCGCCATCCGTGGGTGGATTGCTCCCTCTTCTCAGCCTCAGTTCCACCAAAGAAGGGAGAAGGCTATCTTCAGACCAAGCGGTAGTCGTAGCTACGTCGGTTTACTGGGTCCATATCTTCAGCATGCAAACAGTACGTTCAAACTTGATCCCATGGGCCGGACACGAGGCGTAGCCTTAGGGTGGGACTCGGACGGGGCTACCACCTTGAAGACAAGCTGTGCTTCCCTTTCCACCTAGTTGCCCGTCCGGTCTTCATTGTGATTCCATCCATCCTTTCCTTCATCTGATCTCGTTCCCCAGTGATAATAATTCCTATCTATGAGTGGTCTCCATACCACTAGATAAGTAGTCGTCCTAATTTAAGCAGAGCGACTATCGTTCTGAGGCTAATAATCAGGAAAAAGGGACCTACTGCACGCTAGGGTTTCAATCAACTTCTATCACTTAATGCACAGGTAAACTTACATCCCTAGCTAGTGATAGAATAAAAATTTAAAACGGGAATAATGCACCCGGGGCTTGCCTTGGGTCTGCTCTTGTTCAGCAACGGCACCTCCGGCTCCTTCGGGTTCCCGCTCCGGTCCCGTCTCCACGTGGTTCACGGCGTGATCTATATGATGCAAAAGATGATGCTATGAGAGAAGATTCATGACACTTACTCAATAAATACGTTAATATACACTGTTTCTCATGGAGGTGGGCGGGATGTGTTGATTAGTGCAGCAATATAGCGTATTTAGCGGGAGCACAGGGTGAGGTCGCTTCGTGTATTTCCTTCATGGACTCCAGTACTTACTCGCGACGACGTCGCACCAAAGTAAGGTGTGTCTGTGTGTGCCGCGGTGAAGCTATGCAAGTGATGCCCATGACCAGTAGGTGCTAATTAATTAGTATTTTAGTGTGTTGAGCAAAACCCTCGCAAGGTACTAAGTAGCCGTGAACTAGCCCTAAAGCGGAACCATTTTTATTAACGGGTAAAATTACACTCGGAACATAATTTATTAAGTTGATATGGTTCTGATCTTCAAATGGGCAGGGGTGATTTATTATAGTTAGATTATACCAGGAGTGATTTATTTGCCAAGTTTCACTTTCATGCCCCAAGCCAATAATTTCTATTAATTATTGCAAGGAAAAAGGACATTAAATTAATTTCAGTTAATATACAGAGAATTTCCCCATGACACTTTTCCAGGGAGGCTAAAGCTGACAATCCTATTTGGGGACCAAGTTTCAAGATTTTATCAGCTCTCTGCAATTAATTATGAATTTATAAGGGTTTTCATCATATAATTAAATCCTAACAGTAACATTAACATGCACTGTGATTCAGCATTTTCCTTTATTAGTACAAGTCCAGACAAGCCTAACAAAATTTACCTTGCCTCAAAATACCTATTAATTATTTTACTATGCATTTTACAAGTTTAACCTATTTCTAGAAATAATTTAAATAAGAAAATTCGATTTTTAGTTCGCGGGCCGCAATCCCGGCAGCCCACGACTTCGTCGCCAGATTCGGCCCAGGCGGGCACGGCCCAGCGCCCGGCTGGCCCACTAGCTAACTCGCCCGAGTCCCCCGCGCGCGCGCTCGTTGGAGCACGGCGGCGCTGGCCGGGGGCTCGCCGCAGCCCGTTGCGGGTCCTGGCTCGAGCTGGGCTTGGAGGGAAAACGGCCTACTCTTCGTTGCGCACCCTTCTAGGCGGTCGGGAACCGCCGGCGATGGCCGAGTATGGCCCCGCGACGGTGGCGGAAGCAGGGCAGGGCTCGGCGCCGGCTAGCACGAAAAGGGGAGGGCGGAAATGCTCGGGATCTAGCCTGAGAGCTTCACCAGAGCATGGAGAAGGACGTCACCGAGTTTTCCCTGCGAGAGGGAGGCCGGGGATGCGGGCTCGCCGGCGGGGTGGTGGCTGCGGTGGTCGGCGGCGGCCTCAAGCTATGAATCTAGGGGAAGCGGTGGAAGGATTCGTCCAATCAACGTTCAAACGTGTGTGCGATTAAGAGGGAGAGCTCCTCGGGCGAGGAATCGGATGTTGGCTCATCTCGGGGTGAATGCGGCGCGGAGAAGCAGCTCGGAGTCGATTATCGACGCCGGGGAAGAACCGGGCCGATCTCCCAATGCCGGCCGAGCGAAGCGGAGGGAATGGGTGCAGGGTCGTCGGGTTGTCCCGGCATTGCTCCCAGAGGCCTGGCTCGGGCTCCGGTGGGCGGTGGCGGCTAGGCGACGCGGGGCAGAGGCGACGACAGAGGCAGAGACGAGCGGAAGAGAGAGAGCGAGAGCGAAAGGAGTAAATGGGGGGGGGGGGGTGTTCGGACAGGGCGACAGAGGAGATGTCCGAACGTGCGCGTGGGGCCGTCGATCCGCGGCAACGGCCGTTGGCCGTACGCCGGCGACCACGCGGCGTGCGCTGAGTCGGGCGGAGCGGCAGCGGTCGGGTGTGTTTGCTCAGAGTCGCTGACAGGTGGGGTCCGCGGGGAGTTTTTCTTTTTTATTTCTTTTTCCATTCCTATCAGCCGACTACCTTTGTCATTTTTGTTAGAATTAATCCAGGACTGCTAAATTCAAGCCAAAAATAAGGTATGCTTCCCATGATGTGCTGAATTTAATAAAAATACTAACTACCAACAGTTCCCAATAAAATTTGGTTAGGAATTTTATGAACAGAGCTGGTTTTTAACCATTCTAGCATTTATTTGAGGCCTTTATTGAAGGATTAAAAATCTGAGAAAATTCCCAAAATTCTACTTGACCCTGACCATCAACATATAATTTTTGCAGTGGTGACTTTTACTGAAAATATGAGACTTGCAGTGCGAAGATCATTCAATTTGGTTTGAATTCGATTTGAATTGAAAAATTTAAAATTCAAATTCTAGTGTTAGGATCTTATGCTGTCTAAGTGTTGTCCTTGGGACCCTAATGACACTAGGATTGTCACATATATCATTTTTATATGTCATAAGTAATAATTTTTCTATCATTTTTTTATCTATTCTTATCATAAATATTTTTTTACCTCTAATGTTAATGATTTCCATATGTAGTGTCGTTTGAGTGCTATGTTGCAAAATTAAGTGAAATGACATTAAAAAATACTTAAATATGAGAAGTATCGATATGAAGCCCAATTCGTCATGCAAAGAGGGATTCTCACAAGCTCATGACGCTTAAAAGACACCACTGGACCTTTATAAAGCCTAACATGTAAAATCAAGGTCGTGACTAAATGACTAAAGACATCTAGAAGCTTTATCTAATAGAAAAATCAATTCATGTAGAATAGAAACAACACTGTATTACGACATAATTTTAGACTTGAAAACATGCTTTAATGAGAAAAGTTAAAACACAATAGTTGTAGATCTCGTCGAGACCTTTTCGGAACATATGTGGATCATATTATTTGTAGTTTGGAGGTAGGAGATATGAATCCCGCACAGAGACCTGCGTAAAGGAATCCGAACAAATATTTTTGTATCGTAAATTTAAAAACCAAAACGGCGAAATCTTGACTTCCATTGAATATCAAAGTTGTAGAACTTTTCGAGAGATACGAGATAGAGTTCGAGTTTGCCTCATTTGAACTTCGTACAAGTGATTTATGATTTTTTAAATTCGGTACTTGATATGAAAGATACGAAACTGATATGAATTCAATCTCTAACTTTGCGGGTGTACGACAGATTTTTTTGATGACATGAACGTTTCCACCATAATAAATAAGGTGTAGAGATAACAGCAGCAGCCAAGAAGATGAAGCAGGAGACAAACTCAGCGAACTACCTGACGACATCTTGGTTGACATCGTTGGCCGCATGGACCTGCGCACGACGGTCAGGGCCGGAGCCGTCTCGAGACGGTGGAGGCACATCCCGCACTCGCTTCCCGACCTAAACATCGATGTCAACGGACTCTGGCCTGCTCGACCCTCTCCCCGCAGCGTGGACACGGCGCTAACGGCGTACGCCGCCGCAACAAGCTGGTTACTGGCCCCTTCTACGCGGCGCACCATAAGGACGCTGGCCCTAAGCTTCTACCTCATCGACCCGCACCTGCAAACCATCGGCCGGGCCGTCGAAGACGTCGCGGTGAGAGGCGGGTTAGAGTTCTTGCAGTTCACGATGTGGACAAGTCCGGGTTCTGATGATCTTGATCGAGATGGCGAGTCGTTTGGACGACTCTTCATGTCCTTCTTCGATACTTACCCTGCGGCGTTCAAGTGCCTCACGAGCCTCGAGTTGGACAAAATACGGTTCAGCGAGTCGGCCATCTCTGTTCTCCTGAGCACTTGCAGTAAGCTATGGTACCTTTCGCTGACAGAATGTGACTCCGGCCCTGCCTCACATGTAAAGATAGACGCCCCGAATTCAGAGATCTGCATCTTAAAACTCCAAGAGTGCGGTTACCGCACCGTTGAGGTGGTGAATGTCCCAAAACTTGTGGCGCTTTATTGTGTGGAATGGTGTGGTGACAATCCCCCGATACGATTTGGCTATGTTTCATGTCTCAAAATTATATCAGTATCTTTTGCGTGCCTTGTTTGGCAAGAGCCATTCAAATTGTGCGAGTGGCTACCGAATTGCAGAAACCTCTACAACTTGTCACTAGACTTCCAGGATGAGAAGGTACGTACGCCGCTGGCACGTTTATTAGTTCTCTCTTTTATTATTCTGTCATATATCATAATATGTTTCGTCGCTGCGTACACCTTCGGGTGTAGAGGCGGGAACTATGTTCCGTTATCTAAAAAATCATGATATAATCCACCAAAACACTCTGATTGATTGTTTCACAAAAAATAAAACTCTGATTGATGTTGTCTCATGTTTTCTTATGCGTGTTTCATATTTCACAGATTTGGATTAGACCAGAAGGTCCAAGACAACTTTCCCATATGTTCAGTAACTTGTGAGTTGTATCTCTATACAATGTTTCCCATGATTCTGAGCTCAACTGGACGCTTTTCATCCTTGAAGCTGCTCCTTCCATAACCAAATTCCTTATCAAGGTACAGCTTACTTCTTTACATGTTATTACGAACTGTTTCCTTTTATACTAGTTTTATCGGCGTGTACCGTGCTTAATATTGCAACAGATTAGTAAACAATATATTTCATCAGAAAACTAAAAGGAGTTGCCCTGCACTAAGCTATTTTTCTTTGTTGTGGTTCCATACAGATATCCTGGCATACGTGCGATAGGAACAAATGCGAGGATAGTGCTGAGAAGACCAACGTGCCATGGGACCCTTCTAACTTCCAACACCCTAGCTTGACTCTGCTACAAATTGAAGGCTTTGCAGTGGAAAAGACGGTGATGCTGTACTTAAGACAGGTCATTAGGCATGCTGTGTGTTTGAAAAAAATCCGCTTGCTTAAACAAGACCCTTCTGAGAAATGCGGCTCAACATTCTGTCAAATTCGTCCTCCGACGAGAATTAGATTTCCAGTCCAGGAAAGGGAAAAGAAAATAATAACAGAGAGAATCACAGATGGACTATCTTCGTCTGTAGAAATAAGCATGGAGTGAGAGAAAATATATGCATGGATGTGTGTTTTAGCTAGAGATATAGCATTGTTGGCTGTTGCCATTAGCTAGAAATGCCAGAGCAGTCCAGATAATTGCGTCGACAGCTGGTATCAGGAGTCTAACTTTATCCGTGTCGAAACGGTGGAGGCACATCCCACGCTCGCTTCCCGACCTGAACATCGACGTCTATGGCCTCTGGCCTGCTCAACCCTCTCCCCACAGCGTGGACATGGCACTGATGGCGTACGCCAACGCAACGAGCTGGTTACTGGCCCCTTCTACGCCGACGCTAGCCCTAGGCCTCAGGATGAGAAGGTACGGCGGACTCTGCAGGTACGTTTATTAGTTATCTCTTTTATTCTGTCATATATCATATCATATGATATGTTCCATCAAAACACTCTGATTGATTGTTTAAAAAAAAAACTGTGATTGAGGTTGCCTCATGTTTTCTTATGTGTGTTTCATATTTCACAGATTTGGATTAAGCCAGAAAAGGTCTAAGTCTCTATTAAGACAACTGTCTCATATGTTCAGTAACTTAGAGTTGTATCTCGGTACAACGTTTCTCATGATTCTGAGCTCAACTGGATACTTTTCGTATTTGAAGATGCTTCTTCCACAACCAAATTCCTTATAAGGTACATACTACGAGTTGTTTCCTTTTATACCATTTTTATCGGCATACACGGTGATTAATATTGTAACCGATTTATAAAAAAAACATATTTCATTAGTTTATCATCAGTACTTTGTTTTATCATAAAACTAAAAAGAGTCGCTATGCAAGCTATTTTTCATTGTTGTGGTAGAGATCATTTCACACATCCAGATTCACGTGCATGAATTGAATGATACGCTTCTAATACATCAAGAACATACACCATGTTCCTGTACAAGAGAAACAAGTGATGGCTGATAGGCAACACAAGCACAATCTGGAACCATCGACTCTTACACTCATCATGGACTTTTGTTTGGCAGGCCAAATCACTAACAATGGTTGCATGTAGTCTGTGTTCCAGCATGCTGCAGCTGCCCCGTCCAGTGACCATCTTCAAACGGTCGATTCATTGCCGATGAGGTGCACAATATCGATGTAGCGAAGCTTGCCCTTTGACATAGATATCGTGTGACAGCCATTGACGTTGTTGACGGGCGTGTCACATCCCTCCAGGAGCGGTGTGAATGTTAGCTTCGAATTCCATCCACCATAGCTTGCTGGTGTAGGAGATGTTTGACACGCCGCTTTCGGTCTCAAAGTAGAGGAGGTTGTAGGAACTTGATTATTAAATTATCTTAATATTAAAAATTAAAAATATATATTCTTTTCTTTAGGCACAATTCTAAGAATATGTTGACTACATGTATGTGTTGTTCATGTGTCATTTTTCAAACAAAAGAGAAGCTAAGTTTACAAGTATCTGATAATTAACTTTTTTATACATACTTTTTTGTTGAAACCTAGCTTATTATTGAATTGAGTGTAACTTGTGTATAAACCATTTTTTCTTTAGTTAACCGTACATGAAGTTTCGGTTAGCAAAAACAATGCCCCCTCACCCCCTTCTATCCACAAATGATCTATTTTGGTTTGTCAAAAAATTATCTATTACGTGTTAGTCCAGTTTAATTGCATGGGGTATATACCGAGCCTTTGGACCCGTTACATGCATGCAACACTTTGATTGCTGAGAGAACATGGTTTTGGGGGTGAGAGGCCAAGACGAATAGATGATTTTAGGGGTGAGAGGCTAAGATATATAAATGATGGACTAGTTTCCTAGCAATGTTCTTAAGATTAAATGAGTAGTAGTTGATTCATTAAGTGTGTTTCTTAGTTTTTGTGATGATTTTTCTTAGGATATGGAAGGAGTACTAAAATGAAAAGATCATGTCCAACATCAGCCAGGTGTACTTAATTTTAGCAAAAGAGAAATTATGGAGAGAAATATCCAATGACTATGTAGTATATTAGAAGAAATGATTGTGACCTCAATTACATGTTGTTTATCCTTGAAATTGCTCTTTCCATTACTAAATTTCATGTCAAGACACATATACGTCTTTACATGTTGATATGATTCTACCTATTTCCTTTTATACCCTTTTCAATGGCATGCACCATGCTTATTACTACAGTGTATTTATAAATTATATTTCATTAGTTTATCATCACTTCTATCATAAAAAATTTAAAAAGAGTAAATGTATGCACTAAGCAAGTTGTTTTTGTTGCCATAAAGAAATCTTGACATACGTGTGAATGTGCGATAGGAACATATGCGATGATATATAGGGGTTGTTTGGATCTATTTGCCATAGGGAGAAGTTTAGGGGGCTTAAAAGTGTAGGGCTAAACTTTAGCTTCTAAATTTTAGCCCCTACATGTTTGGATCGATAACAAATGGCTAAACTTTAGCTCATGCATGAGTGAGTGGGTTGAGATTTAGCACCTTTTTGGATCTCTTGGGTGTCAAATTTTTTTAGCCATTTGTCCACATATTTAGGTCCATTTGAAAAAAAGGAGGACTAAACCTATTAGTTTTAGACATTTGACATGGATCCAAACACGCCCATAGTCTAAGAAAATCAACGTGTCATAGGAGCCTTGTGACTTCCAACCTCTGCTATAAATTCAAGGCTCTTTTGCAGTGGAAAATACGGTGTTGCGATGCATTACACATGTCGTTAATTAAGCAATAAGCATGATGATGTGTGTTTGAAGAGGATCTGCCATCCTTAAACAAGACCCATGAGCGAAATGCGATTCTCTTTATTGTCAACATCAATCTCCGACGAGACTAATACTATTTCATTTTGAACAAACACGGTCACGTCATGTCCGCGCCGCCGTCGCCACTCTGGCAATGCATCCGTTTCTGCCGCACGACCTCCTCGCGGAGATCCTCCTCCGCCTCCCGCCGCACCAGCCGTGGTGCCTCGTCCGCGCCTCCCTCACGTGCAAGCACTACTGGCACGGCCTCGCAACCGACCCCGGCTTCCTCTGGCGGCTCCCAGTCTCCCACAACAGAACTCCCTTTACCCGCCGCCTTTCTTCCCAGCCAATAGAGCGGCCACGCCTTCCAATTCTTCCCACCCGGGCAGTGGATCATCCGCGACTGCCGGTGCGGCCTCGCCCTCCTCTCCGACGGCCATGGCCTCTGCGCGTGTGGGTGGGACCTCGTGTCCCGCGACAAACAGCTCCTGCCCGAGCCGCCGCGTACGTTGACGAGGGCGTGGCCGTGTGCACGGTGTACTCGTCGGACACGGGCGCGTGAGGCCGCCACGTCACCGCGCGGGACTGGCGGCTCAGCCTCCACAGCCACGCACTGGCCGTCCTCCAGCCGAGAAACGTGCCCCGCGTCGTCGTCGACGGGAACGTGCAGCTCGCGAGCACGCCCGACGGCAGCCTCGGTCTCGCCGCCGTGACGGGCTCCTCCATGAGCACGTGGGTGCTGGACGCCGTCAACTCTTGGACGTTACGCAGGACGCTCGTACTGGACACGTTGTTCCCCGGCGGGTTGAAGAGGACGACGCGCTGCTCCGGTTCGTCCGGCGAGATGATGCGATCGCCGCCGGCGCGTGTGCTGGGCCAACATGATGATCTGACCAGTGTGGCAGTGGCAGAGAGTTGACGCCCTGTGCCCGTATCGTTGGCGTCAACGCGGACGGCTACGTGATGTTCCTGCGGATGGCGTAGGTGTACTACATGCTCTGCCTCGAGCTGACGCTGGAGATCCACCGGCCGGATGTTTGGAGCGTTTGACATGATGAACATGAAGCAAGATTTTGACACACGTCTATCGATCCCTTCACTCCTACATCAACCATGTTTCTCCAGGGCAACATGTAGTTGATGGATGCGTCGTCGCGTTCGTCTATGCGGTGTACTCTCGTCGGACACTGGCGCCTGGGCCGCAGCGCGAGCTCCGGACACCGGATCCTCTGGAGCGAGAAACCCGGCGCCGTGGTCAGCTAAAAAACTACCGCGTCCTCTCCTCAAGCTGCACGCCGCGTCCGTCCTGGAGCCGAGCACCATCGCGGGGGTCGACGTGGATGTTACGCTTCAACGGCACATGATGAGTTGTTGGAAAGGAAAATGAACGGCCGGCACGAGAGACGAGACCCGCCTACGTGACCTTTGGCACCTTGCTCGATCGCCTCTCAGGAAGGAGGAATAGTGAGAGAGAGCATGAAGCATGTGTGACTGCCTGACCGCCGGCCGTTTGAATTTCGACGACGAAACAAACAAAAAAAAAAAGAGATTACTACTACGATTTTGCCGATGGACGTGGGCTGGAATGCTGGCTGGGTAAAAAACTGAGAAGTAGCAGCCCACTAAAAAAACTCGACAGCCCACCTCCCTCAGACCATCCCAAAAGCCACGCGCGCCACACCTCCTCCTCCCATATCGATCTCGGTCGTTAAAACCTGATCCGACGGCTGAGAAAGACACAGGGGGTGGTCGGTACTTGATTCTCCGTCCACCCGGTCGGTAAACGAAACACCGTTCATCGCGTTCGCCTTGCTCCTCCGCACGGTTCGTTGACGAGACAGCCTCCGCCGTTCTGAACCTCCACCACCAAGAGCTATCGACTCGAGCTGCCGCTAGCTCGCCACCCCGAGAGATAGGTAGCTGTACACTCCACCGGCGCCGGAGTGGACCGCGCCGCCGCGTGCTGGCCGCCACGAACGAGATGGCGGGGACCGCTCCGGCACGGCGCCTCCAACTGCTTCGTGGCCACCACCGCGCTCGTCGAGATGTTCCTCGCCGCCTGGTTTCTTCCGGACGACGTGGTCCGCGAGATTCTCCTCCGTCTCCCATGGCATGACCCGTCATGCCTGGTCCACGCCACCCTCGCATGCAAGCACTGGCGCGGCCTCGTGACGGACCCCGGGTTCCTCCTCCGTCCCCCCTACCGACGACGACGAACGCAGCAGCAGCTTCCGCGTCGCGGTGGCGCTCATCAAAGACGGCGTCGCGACCGCCGCGGTCTACTCGTCGGACACCGGCGCGACCCGCCCTGGCCTCCGGACTCCGCTTCCTCCGGATGGAGAAGCCCGGTGCCGTGGTCGGCGAGGCCGCGTACTGGCTGATCACCGGCTGCCGCGTCCTCAAGCTGCACGCCGGCGGCGACCACCACCAGCAGGAGGCGCCGGCGTTATTGTCCGTCCTCGAGCCGGGCAACGCGCCGGCCGTGGACGCGGACAAACGTGCAGCTGATGAGGATGCACGACGGCGCGCTCGGCCTCGCCGCCGTGACGGGCCTCGCTCTGCGCCGCTGGACGCTGGCCACGACCCGAGAAGGATGTACAGCACTTTCATGCTCCGGCTCCAGCCGACGCCGCCGCGGCTCAGCAAGATATGCGACGGATATTTCGTGTTGAAACCAAGATGGGAGGCTGTTTATCCCTACTCCTGCTTCTTCCTCGGTGGCAATATAGTCACGTGACGGTGAATATTTGTTTTGTTTGCTTGAATTCTCAAACACCCAGGCCCCCGCGTCGTCCTAGCCCCAGGGCGACTCCGGCGGCGAACCGCACCGCCACCACTAGTCCAGGCTCGTCCTCCCGCTACCCGGCCGCCCGCCGGAGCCGGCTTTCCGGCATTTCTTCTAGTTGAAATCCGCATCTCCTTCCTCTCCGATCCATTTGGCAAGTTCCAGCGAACGGATCAGGTCCCCCGCTATGGTGGATGCGTTGCCGTTCTTTCATGCACAGCGACAATCCAGTTCGTGTGATGGTAGCGTTTGCGGTCTACGGGGACTTAATAGCTTGAGTTCTTTGTTGTAGGTGACGAGATGTGTTTTGTTTTTCTTTTCTCAGTACTATTTTTGTAATGACTACATATAAGGCTGACTCTAATGGGTGCTTCATTTGGAGACCCATATTCTTTTTTTTTTTTCGAACCATGAGCAGGAGTACTGCTCTTTTATTTGGAGACCCATATTCAAATTGGGTTTTAAAGACACAAAACCAGACCCATCTTGTAGACCCATTGTCGGATTCCTCCAGCCCGCAACCGAGAAATAGAGCACCTTCTCCGGCTCCCCAAATAACCGAGCAGCACACAGTGACACAACCACGCACACGGAAGGAGAAAGGAGAGGGTCAACCAGAGAGCGGTGGCTGCAGCGGCGGGCGTTCACGGCGGCGCCACAGCGAGAATCGAAGGTATGTGTTATCGGATTTGCCCTTCCCTGTTCCGCATCTCATCCTCCGCACGTATGTGGGCTACATCAGGCGTCGACCGAGCTTGCACTTCGATGGGCGACGGCAGGGCGCGACCTTGTCGGCAAGCCTTGGCGAGCGCGGACTTCAACCAGAGGCAGGGCACACCACGGCCACAACGAAAGCGGGCTTCGGCAAGCGACGACAGGCCTGGGTACAGTGACGGCATCCCGGCTGGAACATCTTCTGATTTTTTTTTTCTGTACCTTTTACCGGGTGCCATTAACATTGATATATTGGGCTTTTGAATTTAAAAATCCTGCTTGCATGTGTAAATGGAGCAATAGAGTTTTATGCTGAACTGCTATTTTCATTGCACCGAGTAATGAACACATGTTACCTGTAGAATTTCTTCACTATCAATAATGTATAAATACTTTATAGGTTGGAATTTATTTGTCGTGTACAGGATGGAACATGCTGCCGTTGGAGAGGGAGAATTTTTACAACATTTCTTTTTTGGTGCTTCCGTTGAAGATAAGGCTACTACAGATGAGTTTTGATGGTGATTTTTCTTTACAATGTACATCCACCAATGTAGAAGTGGGTTCAATTACTCTTGTTCTTTCTTGTGCAGTATGCCATGTATGGAGGGAGTACCTGTGTTGGGTCTCAAGATTACCATTTGATTTCTCAAGAATGAATTAAAGACAACCGATTGAAGACC
Organism: Eleusine indica; assembly: GCA_030378355.1. NCBI lineage: Eukaryota > Viridiplantae > Streptophyta > Magnoliopsida > Poales > Poaceae > Eleusine > Eleusine indica. Next base: position 3,922,032 of record CM059497.1, on the reverse strand, counting down.
TATAGACTAAAATTGGAGCGGGAGAAGAGAAGAAAACGAACCAGGCGGACTAGCAGAGCAATGGTGCCGTCAAGCATGTGTGTCATCTGCAGGGTTGTGCGGAGCCGAGCGCGGCAGCAAAAAGCGGGAAACGGAACTTGGCGTTGCTTCTTCCCGTGCTAAATGGGTCATTATCTTTAATAACTCCGCTGAAAACATGCTTAATTACGTCCTGCCCCTTCAAGCCGATGGAGACCTATTCGGCGTTTTGGGTCTCCAAACTAGGTCTCCAGCGTTGGAGAGTGGCGTAACATATGTTATATAAGGTTGGAATAATATTCCCTATTCTAAAATTAAGAAACAAATTACACTTCTCATCACATTCCAATAAGACTATTTAGTAGTAAGTTTTAAATACCGATAAAATCTTTGTTTCAATGGGACCTTAGTTTTTCGTATGAACCTATGGAGAAATCTAAGCTATTGATACTTCTAACTAGCTTGGGTTGAAGTTATTCAAGATGATCTTATTGCTGTCCATCTAGTTATAACACTTAATAAAACTGTCCATTTTATTGAAGTTAATCAAGATGATTTGCGAAAGTTTTCTGGATGCTTTATAACAACCATCTACTTATTGCTAACTGAATTTTTTACAATCATCTTGTTTTTCATTGAAGTGAAATAATATCTATGTGATTTTAGTGTAATTATATATACTATTTGAATTTGAATGTTGATAGTGTCGGTCTATCTATGACAATTAATATGTTGAAGAGATTGTAAGATAGCTATTATTAGTACAGATATTTTGACAATTTATTAAATCATGTTAGTAGAATTATCAATTAATGTTCGGGCCAAATGTTGGGCCAAATCTAGGGTAACAATTTATACTAAATATAGAAACATATGACATGAAATTTTAATCCATCAAGGGTCCTCTTTAATGATTATTTGGACAAGATGAAAGAGAGGGATAGTCCAACATTGTTATGCTAAGGTAGCACAAAATTAGAAGACGGAAACTCTGAAGGCACCTTAGCATAGTCATGACTTGGCAATCTAATATCATGTTTACCCGCCAAATGATTTAAAACAACAAGTAATTTTCGATGAAATAAATAGGAGCACAATGACATCTTGTATGGCTCCAGCCCTACCAACTTGTAACTGTTATGTCATTATTTGTCATGATATTTAGAGATCAATTTTTTGAACGAATAACACACATCTATTGGCAAATTATGCGACCTCTACAACTAATGATGCCTTCTAATCAATCCCATATAATAGCAACTAACTTGTGTTGAGAGCTGAGAGCATTAGACAGGGGTTCTCCCATTTATGAAAAAAAGCTTGATTTATTTTGTTATTATGTTAAAATGTTATTTGTATGGGTCCATATTACAACAGCAACAAAATAATATTTGTCGCACATGGTCTTTTGCAAATTAGTAGCAAACAATGTATCAAAATATTATCATCTCATCTTTATATTTTATAAACAATGTATCAAAATATTATCATCTCATCTTTATATTTTATATACATACTTTCCATTACAGCCAGATTAGATTACTATAATATAACCAGAACTACACCTTGCTTGAATTCTAGGAATTCATTAATCAGTGTAGATGAGCTAAATGTTAAGCCACAACACTGACTATAAATTTAAAGTATGTTCAAAAGCCATGTCATTTTTCGAACAAAATCGTGGCCATTTTTGGGTTCAGCGATAGAAAGATTGAGCCATTTGCTATACGCTCCCAAGTCCCAACCAAGCTGTATTTGAACACGCATAGCAAAACATTTTTACAAACTTCTACTTAAAGGTGTGACCAACAAACTTTGATAAAAAGAAATATGTAATAACTTCAAACAGCGGATATCAACACGCGAATAAGATTGATATCCTGACATATGGCAATAATGCTATGACTAATAAGCTTGAATTCAGACTAATACATACATTACAATTCGAACCACATTCCATGGACGATGTTTATGGCGAAATGGCGAAACACAAAACCACAGTTTGATATCATGAACGAATATCCATCTCTCACTAATAGAAGTTGACCGAGGACTGATAGGTGTAGCCAAACTGCCAATTCGCCGGAGCGACGTCGTACGCCGTCACGACCTTGCCGTCATCCGTCTGCACCCTGAAAGACAAGCTCTGTTGGTTAAGGTACGCGCCGGTCTGCCAGTTGGCGCCCCAGTTCCTGCTCATGGCGATCCAGTCCGTGGAGGATCCCTTGATCCACGCGGCGGCCACGGCCCCCGCGCCGCCGACGTTGGTGATGAGCACCAGCTCGAAGTAGTCGTGGCCGTTGACGCCGAACCGGATGCCGCCGGTCTTCCGGCACGGCGTCCGCGCGTACTGCACGGGCACGATGCCCGCCTGGTACACGGCGATGGTCTCCCACGCCGGCTGCGACATGTCGAAGTGCTGCCGCGGCGGGTTGCACCAGCCGCTGTTGGAGGCGTAGTTGGGCGGGCAGAAGTTGGTGCCCGTGACCGTCACGGAGGTGCCGGGTTTGCACCACTGCGTCCGCGACGCGTCGCAGGTGATCACGTAGCACGCGCCGCAGGAGGCCCCGCTGTTGTACAGCGCCGTGCTCAGCGCCGTCGTCTGCGTACCATACCCGGCCGCGTACATGTTGCCGTACCCGCACGACCCGCCTGCATCAACACGGCATATCTCACCCCGTTGGTCACAAATCAAACCAGAGAATACAGAACCACAAATATATTAGTTGAGGTCGAACTGTCCAATAGGTTCAAAACAAATGCGAGGTAATACAATCTGTTACCCATGGTGCCAGACGCGTCGCTTCCGCCATAGAACGTCGCGGTGGCCGGAGTCCAGTACTGCTGAGCCACCGCAACCTCGATTCGATAGACGCACAAGCTCAGGAACAAGCAGAACAGCGTCGCCTTCTTCTCCATCGTCTCTCACCAAGACGCTGTCTGTCTAATAACCAGATTAGTTATGTGCAAACTGTTTGTCGATATCACCGGGGCTTCTCTGCTGCTACTTAAAGGCATGAAACGGCCGGGGCGCGAGCCGCTGGAAATGGAATTACGAGGTGATCATGCACGCCGCGTGCATGTGGCCTCCCTGTTTCTTATCAGATCAATAATGAATCCGTGTTGTGTCATGGATCACGCTTATGCTGTAGTGTACATGCAGCTCGTGGCTAATCATCGCGGAAGACAGACAATGGGTCAACTAATTCAACCGATGGATCTTCATGAGATTTTACATGATTAATCCTTCGCCTGAATCATTGTGGTATGACAGCCCGTGGGTCGTTACTTGGAAGAGTGGGTTTCTTGTGCGCACGCGACCGCCAATCCTGAATAAAGGAGTATGTCCGTGACCCTGCGTTTATGGGTGGACGAACGAACGTTCAGAGCTCATAACCTGTTGTTTTCCATAGAGCACCTTTACAATAGGCTGGAATAAATATGGACCATTCATTTATCGATGGTTTAGATACACTTATACTACATTAACTTTTAAAGTAGTATGAAGTAGTATTTTAAAGTAATATGGATATAATTGGCAAAAAAAACTAATGGCAGCCTGTAATTTTATTGATCTTTTAGGATGAATTGAAACACTCATTTTTGTAAATAAATACTCTTTCATTTTCTAATGTTGCCCATTCATTTTATTTCTCCTCTCTTTCTACGCTCCCTTGTTCTTCGTCTCCATACGCGGTGGATCCTTGGTAGGGTGCCGCCGCCGCATGGTGAGCGTTTCCTATAGTCACCACGGTGCGCACAACCGAGACAAGGAATTCTTGGCGAAATCCTAGAGAAGCTGCCGCCACCGCCATTGATTTGCATCGGACGAGGGCGGATCCCGACGCTGGGGCATGGAGTCCGTGTGCGGCACAGCGGCCCATGACATTGTTGTCGTCCGTCGTCCATCAGGAGCGACTTCATTGAATCTGAGCACCCCTGATGAGGGAGAAGACGACGACAGCCAAGCGACAGGCCTCGTCACTGCGGACGGGTTCAACCCAACGCATTATGTTTTCTCCGTGTTTTTTTTTTTGAAAAAAAGGTAGGAGCACTACCATTCATTAAGATAGAAGAAGAAAGCGATACAACTTAAGATTACAAAGACTAACTCAACATGACTACTGGATCCGAGCCATGGTCATCACCATACCTAGAAAAACAGAACAAAACAAAGACTACAACAAGACTGAACCAGACTGCAAGACTGCAACTAGTAGGGATCAGTGGGGGATCTTCAAACCTATTAGAAGCTAACAACTAGAGAGGCAACTTTATTGTCTCTAAGAATCTAGCCAATTCGGTCAAAGCACTCAACTCTGGATTCTTTTTAATAAAGATTCATTTTTTTGTTAACATATTCCGGACCACCTTGAAGTTCGATTTCCGAGATTTGATTCTAATCTTTCTTTGTCGACTGTAACTCTGAGTGACCTCCGGTTGCAATACAATTGCTTCCTTCTCTGATGATGAGTTTTGTCTAGCCGAAGGAGACAAAGGAGCCATCAATGACTGATTGAAATAACTTAAGACTTTGATCAACTCATGCCCAACCATTTGCTCCGCTTCACTTGTAATCATCATAGGAGTCCGAATATCTTCATTGGGACTGTGGTGGTTAACAACACATGGGGACGTACCAGGCAACTGTGATGTGGAGGAGCCACTCTCAACACACATCTCCAACTGCTCGTCCATGACAACTAGTTCTTCCTGAAAGCAACGCCTTTCCGTACACTGTGTGCTACAAATTCCCTCATTGCTGTCTCATCAATCATTGGATCCCACGACCTTAGCTGAATGCCATCCAACGACTCTCTGTCAAGGTGCAGCGCCATCAAAGAGGCATCAAGCAATTCTAGCCTAGAGAGCTCTCTGTCCTTGTCTGAAGCATGAGACCCAGAGTTCGTCGTTCTTGTCTGACAACCCTGCACATCTACATACCTGGCCCGGACGACGACGTGCCGTCCAGCAGCAACGGTGCTGGCCAAAGAACCACCAGAAGCCTGCCTAGCAGGAGTGATCCGAGGGCGCTTGCAATCCCGCAGATGGTGTCGAAGTCCACGGCAGTTGAAGCAGCAAGTGGGGAGACGGCAGGTGGCCACTCTGTGGGAGGAAGAGAGGCAGTTGAGACACCTACCCGCCACTACGGCAAGGTACCGTGAGGAGGGTGGCTTGGGTGGCGGCGATGACACACGGCAACGACGCGAACCCACAACTTGCCAGCCTTCATCAACATCGGCAGTGACACCGGCGCAAGCACTTGGAGCGACCTCGCGAGGCATCGTCGGGGAAGAAAGGCTGAGCCATCGGAGATAGCCACGACGACTTGGTACCTCCTTGGCGGCGCTCCCCTGCGACGCATCGCGGCAGACCGCTCGGCCCAGCAGGAAAGGACGCTGGCGAAGACGCCGGAGCTAGCTCCACCGCGAGGAGAGGCCCCCCATCTGACGCGTCGGAGCGCGTGCTGTAGGGGTGCGTACCACCGCTGAAACGGCGATGCAGGCTGAAATCTCTGGCAAGAACGCTCGGGGCAGCTTGGGGAAGCTGGATCTGCTGCTTGCGGATGGATTTTTGGTGATTTTTTTTGGGGCTGGGAGGAGGCGGATATGGAGCCGCCGACGCCATCGCCTTCGTCGGGAGGTAACCGTTGGGCTCCCATACGGTGTGAACTTATCCTCCCCGTTTCCTCCGCGTTTGGGCAAGCAAGACGGCGGTTCCAGAATTGAGCGACCGTGGCCGTGGGTCATCTCATCCACTATCTTATCCTCTCCTCAAACCTCGATCCTCATGAGTTGGGCATGCGACATCGAGCTAACGAGAGCAGTGATCCGTGCTACTCGGCGACGAAGAGAGCATCCCGGTTGCAGGTGTGGCCTAAGCGTTCGGCGGGAAATTAGCATCCATAAATGAACATGCTAATGTGACGTTAAGCGAGCTAGTTGGGTTAGATGCCTCAGTTCTCCAGTTTTTAGTAGCTCCTCTGTTGCAACTAGTAGTTTCTGATTTGTTACAACGTCTTCAACAAAGTTTCTGACTGTTTCTCATACTAAGCTCGTTAGTGCATCATCCTTGACAGAATGAACGAGCATGTGAATGTTAACGCTATTTGCAGCATCAGATAGTCGGGAGATACAGACATAGCTGTCGTCAGTCATCCCTCTTTCACCACACAGAACCAACATCACCGGGAACCCATCACCGTATATCAAAAGGAAAAATAGTGATAACACTCCTCTTTGGTATCGAGTCGACAGGCATCAATTACAAGCCTCAGTTAGCCACTTCAGCGAGATATAGTGACACACATCGTCCCATTTGTTAAGTAGTTCAGTATCACTATGCTAGTGTGACACACTTCATACGTTTGATTGTTGGGGCATTCCTTCCATCGTACATAACTGCCTTCTCAGCTTAGTTATGTGAGCCTGCACCTGGAGGAAGAAGATAACTATGTCATATCACTGGATGTTGTCTTCGAAATTCAATTATTTATGCTCGTGCAAACCCTACTAGTAAAACTTCATTTAGTTCTATAATCTGATATGGGAAAACCTTCGTTATTAACGTTCATAACTCAAGCATTTGGAGCAGAGCTATACAGATATTGCTCGAACGTGATACGTCAATATGCTTTGAGTTGACTTCAGAGTTCAGACTATAGTTATTAAGGATTTTTATCTGTAGTACACTCAGAAAACATGTATTTGTCTCTAGAACATCGTACCGGCTCACTTTGTCTTCTAGACACTAGAATTTGTCTACATGACACCACCTTCATTATTTTATTTATTTTTTTTTAATAAGGAGAGAGACTATATTATAAATGACACAAATGCCCTTAGGTCATTTCCTTCACTATTGTTTCTCATGGCTTAGACTCTGACTCCCGCGACCCTGCCGCCTTCACCTCCCTCCTCGCTGCGTTCCGTGTTCGGGACACCGTCAGGTGCCCCCGCGTTCGTGTCAAGCTTGTCATGGACCCCGGCATGAAGGCCACGGTGGAGACAGCGTGGTGTGGAGAGGAGTTTTCTACGGTGACGTGACGTGTCAGGGTGCTCATCGAGGGGTGGACATGGATCTCTGTCGGTGACGAGGGAGACACATACGAGAATGAAGAAATAAAGTAGAGGCAATTTGATCATTTGCCATTAAAATGACAATTTTATTTGACGTGGTGTTCTGTAGATAAATATAATTTTTTATAGTGTCTATAAGACAAAGTTAGCCAATGCAGTGTCCTAGAGACAGATACGTATTTTTTTAGTGTACTGTATACAAAAATCCCTTGTTATTAATACAAAGTACTAGATAGTATAAGATGCTTTAGGCAACAACCATACCATGAAGATCATACGCCGCACGATCACAAACATGCAAAAGGCAGTAGTTATAGTAATATCTCAGATATTTTTTACTAATAAAATCTCCCAAATGATTGAGCTAATACTCGAAGATAAACAGAATGTTCTCTCTGCAACTTATTACAAGTAGTGACACATTAATTCATCACTCTGCAGGTCACACTTAACCAACGGCCATCACCAGACTAGACATGACGACATGATTTCACGGCACGCACTCGCGGAGTCACAAACATTTACCAATAATAATTCGAACGAACCAAACCGATGCACCGTCACTGATGACCGGAGACCAAAACCTGATAATCTCTTGTTAGCTCTTCTTGGGCGCGAACTTGGCCTTGATCTTGTCCACCTCCTCGCCGTCGATCTGGAACGCCTTGGCGAGCACGTCGGACGACACCTCCGGCGAGGCCCCGAAGAGCGTCATGGCGATGGACTGCGTGCCAGGGAGCTGGCTGTTGAACGCCGACACGACGGCGGCGGGCTCCTCGCCGGCGTTCCTCTGGAAGTGCACGAGGCCGCGCGGGAACGCGAAGACGTCGCCCTTGGTCACGGTCTTGGAGACGAGCTTGTTGGCCGTGGTGATGAAGCCGACGTCGAGGGTCCCCTCCAGCACGAAGATGAGCTCGGTGGCGCGCGGGTGCGTGTGCGGCGGGTTGAGCCCGCCGGGGGCGTAGTCGATGCGGGCGAGGGAGACGCCCAGCGTGTTGAGACCGGGGATCTTTTCGACGTTGGCGCCGGTCACGACGGAGCCGGCCGGGCTGGTGATGGTGCCCGGCTTGGCGATGGCGCTGGAGAAGAAGTCGTCCGCCGTGGCGTTCGCCTTGCACGGGAACCCGTTCACCTTGATCTCTGCAGGCGTCGCACACGGAAGATGTGAAATGAGATGCAAGGAGGCAGCAGCCGAAACGAGCACGTGGTTTAGTTAGTGGACTGTAACAGTGAGCCCACGTACTCTGCTTCGAGGGTATGAAGGGCGGCCCATGTAAGATAATGCTAGTACCGTTTTAACCTTATGCCGGAGTCAGTTTGCACGTGTATGCTAGTGTGTCAGGCTTATGCGGAAATCAGTATGCTCGTGTACCGTTGCATCTGTCACATAGTTAGAAGGAACTACGTACCAATTTAAATCGCTGCACAACTGATGGAGTTGCAGCTCAGATCGCCTCTGAAAAAATAAGCTCGCAGCCGTGCAAAGTTCAGCTACGAAACGTAACTAGCAGTCTGGTACTAGCAGGTTTAATTACTAGCAGATTGTCTTATCAGTAATTAAAATGTGCCAACAAGAATATGCTAACAGCTCGAAAACTGGGACCAAGAACTCAATCAATCCCGGCCCACCCTCCCTCTGGGCCGTACAAAGATGAATTGACTTCACACCTATTTACGCACACCCACCAGAAATGGATTATATCCTACGCCAAACATGGCAAAATGCACGCAGCAGTACGTACGCCTTCAATGCAGAACGGAGGTACTCTTAAACTTTTTGGGCTCTAATGTGCTCATTCAGCAAGCAACTTGAATTTGTTGGTGCTACTGAGATTTTTTTTTAATGGGATTTCGAAAAGGTATGCATGGATTTGTTGTGACAGCAAAGAGGCAATCATCTCGCACATCAAGCAGTAGAGGATCCTGCGACTGCGACAGGCATCAGTTACAGTGGCCGAATTTTCGTTGCGCCCCAAAACGAAAATGGAAACACAACTGCTCATGTCCGTGAACCTATCTTTGAAAATCTTGACAAAACTCAAGGAAAACTAGATACTACTAGAGCTAGCCGAGCACGCGTCATGCGTTGCGCGATGTCAACCAGTGGCGACTGGCGAAGTCTGGATCAGAGCTTACCGGAGTTGAGGTCGGCGACGCAGAGGTCCTGGAGGTAGTCCGGGTCGCCGGCGAGGGCCACCGGCGCGGCGAGGACGAGCGCCGCCACAACCGCTCCAAGAAACATGGACGACGCCATCGTCGATCGCTCACTGGTGGACGAACGGCGTTGGTCGCTCGACCTCGCCGGAAGCTGCTGCTGCTGCTGCTCTGTTTAGGCAGAGAGCAAGCAGCCACTTTATATAGTGCCCGTGGCCCGTCGTCGCCGTGAGCAAGTGAGACGTGGGGAAAAGGTTGGGTCTGCCTGGAAGCAGCGGTAGCAACAAGTACTTTCAGCTCAAGCAAAGGGACATTGTGATGTGTGCTGCTCGGAGGGAGAGGATCGTAGTCGTAGGGGTTGGGGTTGGTGATTAGTCAGTAGGTGGTAGATCCCATTGCTTTGCGGATTTACCTTGACTGCGCGGGCAAAGCAGGCGTAGAACAAGGTGATAATAATGGTAAAATAAAAGAGCTTTCGATTACCGTCCGGGGAAACAAATTAAAAGTTGCTTTGATCGAGAGAATGGAAGGGTCCGTAATCTCGAGGTCACGGCGACCGTGTCGTGCCCTGGAGAAGCTGCTTGCTCCAAGGATTCGCGGCAACTGCAAGTATTACCATCGCGCTGTCTCTCCGCCATGCATCAGCGTCGGCTGTTACGGTGTCGGGCACTGACCATGGCCGTTCTTGTGACGACATTGACGCTGCTCATCAAAGGAAAGCGCTGGATATACCTTGACTGCGCGGGCAAAGCAGGCGTAGAACAAGGTGATATAGAAAAAAAATATATGTACTTTCTCCCTCTTTTTTTTCTCTTCTGACTCCTATTTTTTCCATCAAAGAAACCAACAATTTGTTTTTGTCAAGAGATTCATAGATGGCAACTAAGTACTTTGCAGGCGCGAATGTAAATTACTCATGAAGATTCGATCGGCTACCAGCCACATCGTGGCTCTATACCTTGTTTTCTCCTTAATATAATGATACGTAGTTCTCCTATACGTTCAAGAAAATTTAGATGTGCCTGAGCAACCACAACCAGCACGAACGTTGGATTTCTAATTTCGGATTACTCCGAGAAATATTTTTATTTTTCCATAGAAACATTTTTTTGTCACAAGTGAATGAAAAAACTAGGAGGTTGCATCAATATCCAATGACTAAAAAAGTGACAAAGAGATTAGTAAAATTTCAATCATTTGATATGGAGACAAACAAAAAAAAGGTTCGCCAAGTGGCCATCGAAGGTTCATTTAATGGATCAGCAGCTTAAAATTGAACTTGGCAATTATGTTCTTACCCTCACTCTTAATTCTAATTGTGATTTTATCATCAGTTTTCTAACTTTGTGATTTTGCCCTTACTTTTTTCAAAGTGAAGCTTTCATTTGCCCCTATTAGGGGTAAAATCACAATAAAAATATTATGATTTTACCTCCAGTGAGAGCAAAATCACACTTCACCTTGAAAAAGTGAGGATAAAATCACAAAATTAAAAAAGTGAGGGTAAAATCATAATTAGAATTATGAGTGAGAGTAAAAATATAATTGTCCCTTGAACGTATCATGTGATAAAAATGTATCAGAAATATTGATAGCTATGTCTGGGTGATCCAGCATCGTGGTCTAGTTTCCACTTCGCTTCACTGTTAGATGGGAAGTCACGGATATTGCTTTTTGGCCCTATCCGGCTAAGCTTACGCTCCTACTAGAAAATGCAGATGCTTTGAGGATCAACCAAGGCCGGACAAAGAGTATGCAAAGTTGAGGAGTCATGCTTTCCTCCACGGATGTAGAAGCTGGATCCTTTGTTCCATTATCTAAGAAATGCTGCACAAAGAACCTGTTTCACCACACCCCTATAGTTGCACCCTTTTCTAATGCATCATGGTGATGAGTTTCTTAATTCTATAATAAGAACCACTAGGACAATTTCAATATTTTGTGGTTTTGTTATTTTATCTATGTTACAATGGATTCCTGCATCTTTTTATTTTTTAGAACGTTTTTGGCATCCAATTCAAAGTGAATTCTTTCTGTCACCAACTATGTCTGGACCTAACAAAGAAAATGATGCGCCAATGATCTTTATGAAAAAAGCACGAGAGGACTAGATTGGACAGCAAGATAACCCCTTACCTACTTTGAAGAAAATCTCTTTCTCAACAAACCTCTGATTGATCCATGTTTCCTGAATGCAACACATGCAGGACCAAATTATGTAGAGCGAAACATGAATGGATCAGGTCGTTGCCCGGCCCATTACACAATACTTGGACTGAATGTCAACAGTGTTTCTTGTACTGTTCAGTGTCATTGTAAACAGCATAGCCGGGCCCAGGAAACTCACCATCAGCCTGACCCATCCTTCTCCTAAAGCATCAACTTAAAAAATTTCAAAATCTATTTGCCAAAAAAATAAAATCTATTTGCCAAATGGGCTAGATACTAAAGATTTTCAATGCGGTCAACTAGCACATGGATCCCTGATTGGCGTCGGGTTATCCCCAGAACGCTAACACATGTTGAAGAGTAATAAAAGTACTGTATAAAACTTTTCAGCCCTTTAATGCAATGCAGTACTAGTATCATTTTTCCGAATTCTGACAAATACAGAATGAGACACCATCGAGCTCTTAACGGCTTTTGCTGAACCGCTGTAATTTCCCCTTTTAATATATCTTTTATAGAAAAACACCATCGAGCTCTTGCCTGTGCCTTGTGATATCCATTATGATCTTGAGCATCATGAACAACATCAGTGATAAGAGCCTTGAATGAACACTGCAGCTCTCCGTGTCCCTATTCTTATTTGCAGACATTTTCTCAGTTGACTGATTAGGTGCATGTATAGTTGTATATCACTGTTAGCTGTTGGTATCCCTTTCTGAGTGCAGTGGATATTCCATCATCAAAGCTCTATATACTCACCATTATTTTGTACTACAGAATAAACAAAGAGGGAACTCGCCTACATGAGAGCAACTAGGCTGGATACCAATGATTAGAAAACGAAGAGCCGTTTACCAATTCTGTCCATGCATTTGCCTTGCAGTTGTTACACACCAACATGCCTGCCTACTTGCAGAACTGACCAATCTAGACTTCCCGGTACAACGAAACCGTACGACCATGTCCTTTCTACAATTCCACATTCTAGCACTACTCAAGAATTGTGCCTTGGCACTTGAGTTGACTTCAGGATTAGTAGTCTATAAAACGGCTCAGAATTGGTTCGGTTGTTTAACACAGAGCTTTCAACGAGGTCTCTTTCTGTCTTCTCCCTGTCACCCAGAATTTTCAGTCGACCCCAAGGGTGGCCAAAACACAATGTCTAAGGTCAGTCAAGCTCAGGCATAACCTTTGTTTGTCTACCTCCATTTTCTTAATCTTGCTAAAGAAAATTAAACATGCGAATACTTAGTTAAGTAACTGGTCAATGTATGTCCAGCAAAGAACCAATGTTGAGTTCATAGTATATACTGCTCAACTTGTTAATTTCTACTTTGGCATATGCAGAAGATTGTGATCAAAGCTGATCTCGTGGACAGCAAATGCAGGACCGCTATCTTGTCAACCGTCGCTAAGCTCAAAGGTACTTAATTACAGCTACTACTGTAATCGTTGAACAGTAATACCTAATATAAAGGGCCCCACATGTCATGACATTGTGATGATTGTAGGGATCAAGTCCATGGACGTCGACGCCGAGATCTGCACGTTAACTGTGATTGGGTCCGTGGATCCGGTGTCCATCGTGCTCGCGCTGAAGAAGGCTTGCCTGGCAGCTGTGATCGTCAGCGTGGAGGACGACAAGCCGAAGGAGCCGGAGACTGAGGAGCCCGCGGAGCCGGACGAGACGAAGGAACCCTGCCATTGTCAAGTTGAAGCGTCTGTGCAGGCCTGCGTGCCGGGATGCTACTACAGGCCATGCGTGCTTCCAGACTGCTGCTACTACAGAGCGCTCAGGGCTGCACCGTATGGCTATTTCTACTGCAACGAGAGACCGGTGCCGGCCGGAGGAGAATGCACCATCCAGTAGTGTTCTGCCGTTCTGATCTATACCGAACTTTGGCGTTCCAGTTTCTCCGAAAGATTTGGTTTCACTGTGATTATTGAACGTGGGTTTGCTTCTCTGTGTTGCCATGTGATTTTTTCATTATATTACTACGTGTATCACCGCGTATACGTTTGAATCTGATGTCACTACCAGCACGAGTATTTTTCTATCTACGTGTGCATGGGGTCCGGGACAAGAACAAATTAACGAAGTATTATATGTGCCTGGTTTGTTGTCCTCACACCACGGAGTTCTTTTATCTCGTGCAGTTGACCAAAACAGTTGGTGCGTCACATTTGTTACGTATGTTGGGTTCTTACGCTGATGCAGCGCATGATCTGGAATCCTCGGCCCTTAACATAAGCGTGGAGTGGATCTCGGCCCGAAAATCAAGATCACGTCTAATATTTGCCCTACGTACCTTGCAGTACCTTCGAGTGCTAGCAGCGTTGAAGCTATCAAGAATCTTTCTCAGGTTGTTTTGCTCATGGAAGGAATCAGTAAGCTAACACAAGCATTAGAGAAGAAGAAGTCTTGAAAAAATGGGCAAGAAGTTGGAACAGGCTAGTGCAGCCTAAAAGCTCAAGCAATCTCAAGTCATCAACTAATTATCCATGATTTATGACATCTCCAAAATGTCTCCGTACCACCTAGTTTTGCATTGTTGTTTATCCTGAGATGGAACATGTCTCTCGTATCCTACTCCAATTTTTTGAACCTAACTTTGATTATTGTCTTATAGTCGTGTTGCACTCCAAGGCAGCTGGAGAGTTCAGTGGCTCATGTCCATCAGGACATCAGGCTCACAAATGTAGAAGAATAGGCTAGCAGACTAACATTTTGGTGGCAAGTCTGAATAGAACACAACAGAAGGATATTTGATCAGAAAGAAAAATCATTTTCCCCCAGGTTTTACACATAATAATTGAAGAGTCTAGAACCTACTTTATGACAAAGATGTCTCCAATTCTGTGGTCTGCTCAGGATGTTTGTTTTTCAGTCTTGTGGTATGCTCGTTTAGAGGCATGTTGCCTCAATTTGTTGTTGTGATTTTTATTATCTAATTTTTGTAACCTTAGGCTGTAATCTTCAATCTCCTGTCTTAATGAATGGCAGTGCTCCTGCCTTATTTTTAAAAAAGAAAAACTTACAGTACCATCCAAATCTAGACAGGTCTATATAAAATGTTTATAACCTATAGTACTAAGTTCTGATAATAAAATCCAACTAAAACTACGATAATTCATTTTATAGAACTCGTGAGAGTGACCCTCCATGAAAGGCTCTCAACTAGCCGGCCATCCAAAACTATGTCCCTCATAAGCCTGCTAGAACTCACCACATAGCATTATGCATTTTCTCTTCTATTTGGGGCTTAAATACACATATTCAATCACTATCCTACCTTTTGTCTATCCGATGCGTTTCATAACAAACATGAAGTGCAGCAGCCTGCAGGTGGTTGGGCACAATGTAAACTTTTCTCTCTTTTTTTTTCTTTTAGAATTATATGCGATGTGAGCGAACAATTTTTTATAAAAAGAGAGGCACTTGCTAATTTCAGCTGACTGAAAGTTGGTGTTCCTATCAATCAACTCCTTGAGTTATCAGATCTAAATTCAATGGTTTACAAAATATAGATAATCCTATAAAAGGAAAATTAAAATACAAAGTAACTCACCATCAATTGAAAGAAAAAAAAACATATGAGCATGCTTTTCAGTTCATCTAACACAAATATTATAAGTGTAGTGCAAGAGAAGGGCAGGATTGTCAATGTACATGACTATTTTCATTCAAAAAACAAATAAATGGCGTGCTTGTGAGTGCTAGCATGCTCATGGGTGGCATGGTTTACTTGTTGAGTTCATGGATGGTCCTTCTTACAAGTGCTATCACACGAATTATCCCACTAAAATCAGCAGCTTGTAGTCAGGGTTACTTAAATTATTTTTAACAATAATGTTATTCGAGCAAAGTGCATAATTTGCTTCCTGAAAAAAAAAAGAAACTCATAATTTGTGTTGCTTTTATGCTGACTAACATGTTATATTAGCATAAATTCTTCAAGGTAACTTATTGAAGTAACCAGGGCCAAATGGACAAACAAAAATCATAAGAGTCTTGCAAATATTCTCGTAGCAAAAGAGAAGTGTTGTAGATGATCCCCTTTTCTGAGTACTGAAACGTTTGGTGGGGCTGTTGGGCCAACTTAAAACTTAAACCAACGTGCCGACATGTCGACATTTCCATGAAGAGAGACAAAGAACACGTAGATGAACTTCCCTTAACTATGCAACTAATAAATTCCCCAACCTAACTAACATGTATACAAGCAATAAACAGGCCAATCCTGATGAAACCAAGTCAGTGACATACCAGAACAAGGAATTGACTAATCAGCGCTGCTGACAGTTGCAGGCTTGCAGCATCCTGCAATTGGCAACTTACTTGCTTGTTAAGTTTATATATAAATAATTTAGAGCCCAAGTGTGTAGATTCCTGCGACTAGGTCCCGAGCAATAGCGAATCGGCAGTTGTTTCTCTCTTGCATATATTTTTTTTTTTTTTGGGTAGACTCTCTCTTGCATAGTTGACTTCCAGAGCTTGCCACCTTATATGAAGAGCCTGGCATTGAACTTTGTTCTTCACAACTCCAGTTCCAGCCGCCGCAGAGTCTTTCTCTCAAAAGCGGGGGTATCACCATTAGCTTACAATGTCTAAGGTTAGAGATCGTGCTTCCGTTTCATCCAATCAATTCTGATCATGCACGAGCCATTTGTACTGATGAGTATTTTTGTGTTGTCAATTTTCAATTGCAGAAGATTGTGATCCGAGCTGACCTCGTTGGCAAGGCATGCAAGCGTGACATCTTGTCAATTGTTGCCGGGATACGAGGTAAATTTCTGTACGAACACGAACAATCCCTGTAAGTTTGCGCTGATCTACTTCCACCTCACCTAAGCTAATGCGTAACCCGGCCTCCAGATATCAAGTCCATGGAAATCGATGACGTGAAGTCCACGCTGACGGTGGTCGGCCCCGTCGACCCGGTGCGCATCGTGCAGAAGCTGAAGAAGAATGACCCATCCTTCCCGGCATATATCATCAGCGTGGAGGACGACAAGCCCCCGGAGAAGAAGGACCCCTGCAAGGAGGCGTGCGAGAAGCTCTGTAAGGAGAAGTGCGACAAGGCCTGCTGCAAGGAGTGCAAGGAGAAGTGCGAGAAGGAATGCAAGGAGAAGTGCGAGAAGAAATGCAAGGAGTGGCTCGAGAAGGGGAGCTGCTCCTGCTGCTGTGGCGGTGGATGCACCGTGAGCCCGGGCATCACCTATTGTCCCATGCCCAGCTACCCCTACTACTACCATGGCAGCAGCGGCTGGCCTTACGGTTACGGTTACGGCGGCGTCTACTGCTACGAGGAATGCTAATTCGCAAGCAAACCTCCAGTAAGGCTTGCAGTCGTGTACTTGCTTTGCTTGCGAATTTCATAATGTAATTTGTATCGTTGTGCACATGTTGTTTAAAGCTTTATTAGGAAGTCGCCGTAAGGTTGAAGCAGAGTTGCTCTGCAGTGTTGTTGTGGATATTATTGTAAAGGTGTGCTATGTCATTCTCTCATTCCTTTGTAAAGATAATGGATCAACTTAATCACCAAGATTTGGCTCCTCAACCAGTGTGTTAGTACGACAATCATTTTGGACATGGAGAGTGATTCATTGGAGATCATAATAAAAGCTTAACATTCGACAGAAAAGCATTTTAGTTTCACCATCTTGCATGATAAGAAATTGATAAAGCTTCTATGACCACAGCAAGACGAACTGCATCAAGAGAAGAAACATTGTACCAGAAGTCCGCAACAAATTGGCATAAATGCGCCGGCATAGAACTTGTCAATTTATTTAAAAGAAGGAAAAAAAAATATTCTCATCATTGACCCAAAAGGAGGCGAGGTCCATTGTTCAATGCAGAAAGTAAATAGAAAAAATTGACCAAGGGAAGTGACAAAGAAAGCAGTCCAAAGTATCCATCGGTTCCAATTAATATAGTCGTTTAAGAAACAAAACACCCATCAGATGTAAGCAGTAATGCATCGGTAGAGACTCTGAATGTAATAAAACACGGGCCACTGATTCAACAACAGATTTATGTTCACTGTCCAAGGAAAAAAATGATATACAACGAGCCAATAAAGGGGGGACATGAGTTTTCATGGCAACCATGCCCTCACACCGCTCACTCTTATCAAATACGGTGATCAATTATGTCTGACAATAAATTGAATTACAGGTAATGGCAATCTTAATCACCATTTCATCTACAGACCAAAGTTCCCATCATCTAACCTTATGAAGCAATTTTCTCAAGCAAAACGAAACCGCCTACAAGCAACTAAACTTAGCCCAGTATAATTAGAAGTTTATATAACAGTAGCTCTGTATACTGTATACTCTGGATCCAATGCTTTGCAGTATCTAACAGCAGTAAACGCTCTCTCTATCCTTAAGGAAACAAGGAACTTTAATCATCATAAAAGAAGATAGCTAGGCTAATCAACCTTCCGATGATCTGAGCTCTTCTAGTGCTGCTGTGACCTGCTCCCGTACAAGCTCAATCCTCTTGAGATAAACCTCAAGCTCCAGAATCTGTTGTTGCCTCCATTTCTCATCACCGGACACCACAGGGCTTGAGCTTGCAACTCCTAAACCAAGGCCAAGAAGGTCAACGCCGCCAATGCCTCCAAATCCCATGTTCAAGCCCAACCCGAGTCCAGTCTGCCCGGCGACCGTGATGGAGCTGATGACTTCTCTCAGTAGCGGTGACAGGATAGCGCGTAAAGTCTCTTCTGTGGCGCCGTTGGCAATGGCTGGCGCCGGTGAAGGTGCCACCACCGGAGGAAGTTGTGCAATCGCCGGCGTCAAATTCTCCACGGCAACAACAAGCGGCTGTCGAACCACGTCGTTCACCATCAGCGGAGACCTGGTGGTGGGCAATGCGTTCGCCTCCATCTCCTGCGCCGTCTTCCTCTTGACGCGCCGGCCTCCCCTGCCTCTCGGCGTGTTCGCGGACGCGCTCCCGCCGCTGGCGCCGTCCTCCGCCGCTCCAGGCACCGCCCCTGCGCTGGTCGCCGCGGCCGCGGGGTTGATGTCGTCCTCGTCGGAGGCGTCGCCCCCAGCGCCGTTGCCGTCGCGCCTGACCGCGGGCCGCCAGATGTGTCGCGCGACGTCGTAGATGGCGCCCTCGTGCGCGCTGCGGAAGGCGAAGGCGGCGCCCTGCGCGGCCATGCGGGCCGCGCAGACGCGGTACTTCTTCTTGAGGCGGCGCAGCTTCTCGATGAGCTGGCTCTTGGTGAACTCGAAGGAGAGGCGGCGGCGGATCTCCTCGTAGAAGGGGCCCGTGTCGTACTGGTGCGAGGCGAACGTGGTGCCCCGGCGCGCCGTGAAGTCGAGGAAGCCGCGCAGGATGAGGAGCTCCTCCTCGTCCGTCCACAGCCGCTGGAACAGGCGCCGCGAGTCGTCCGTCGCGGAGGGCTGAGGCGGAGGCGGAGGAACCGCGCCGGTGGGCTCGGGGGCGGCGGTGGGAGGGGGAGGCGGGGCCGGCGCGGCGTCGTCGGGGAGGAGCTGATGGTCCGGGTCCGGGTCCGGGCCCTGGACGGCAACGCGGTCGGAGTTGGAGCCGTCGGTATCGGTTCCCTCGTCGTCCTCGTCGCCGGCGGAGGAGGAGACGGCGGCGGCTGGATCGTCGGCGGCGGCCATGGTTGGGTTGAGTCGCGGCTTGGGGTCGGGATTGGATTACGAAGGGGTTTGGTTGGAGTCGGATAGGACTCGGTCCGCCCGCGTGAAAGGCCAGGAGGCTTGGGCGTCAGCCGTGTTGCGTTTTGTGGTAAATTCAGTCACTGAAAGGTAGGGTCGGATTTGTTCTGGGGCCCGCTGAACATAGATAGAGAAATGCTGACTGCACGTTCGGTGGGACCAACGGTGCGGGTCCCACATATAAGTGTCAAAAGTGCACGAGGAATAGCGCTCTGCACTGAAAGAGATGCATTTCAGAAGAATGTCAGGCAGTCAGACAGAAGAGATCTCGGACATGGGCTGCCTTTCTTGGAATGTGGGCTGGAGGCCTGGTCGCCTGGACCCTGGAGATCGGCTCGAACATGCTTTTTGATAAAAGATTTGACGGATTCTTGCATAACAAAGCAATGTAATTGCATTTTTTTTTCTAAAAATATATATAGAAACAGCAGTTCCTAGAAGTCTCTCGGTGGGCGTCATGCGGAGCCATCGCTGTTGCCTGCCGCTCTTTAGCCAGGTGCGGCATATAAATTAATTTGGGTAATATTTAAGTTTATATAGTGAAAATTTGAAACTCATAGCTGAATTTCGGATTTTCCAAGATGCAACCGCACCCACAGACCACAATGTAGATCTATCCCTACGTGCAAACCGCAAAACGTTCGGATCAGGCTAGTCTCAATTCTTAGATCCATTTCATACTTTTTAAAAGTATCATATCAATTTTAGATATTTAGTTTGAATGATGACATTGTCTCTCTAAATGTATAATTTTATCTCATGATTTTATAAGCAAATCATGATAATAAATTATTATGTTGAGATAGGTTAAACTATATTGGGGTGAAACTTTTTGCTCAGTGAGAGTTTTAATGAAATTTCATATATATGAAACGGTGCCAAATGAGTTTCATTCTAATGAAACCTATTTTATCTCTTTCATTTTAGTTACAATGTTATATCATTATTTTTGCTGATATGACATTTTATTTAATATTAATGTAACTTCCATTGAGATTGGTCTTATGATAGATTTTATAATAAGTTTGAAAAATATGATTAGAAATTGATGCCAACACAACAGTCATCATCTGAAAAAAAAATTATTTGGTAATTTAGTTTTTACATTGTGTCTAATAACACTTTTGATATAGTATATTTAATTTAATGTGCATTACTCTATTCAAATTTCTATAAATAAAACTTTTCTAATTTGCACTTTGGCTAAAGGGTATCAACAGTTGTCTTACAGATTCATCAATCTAGCGTCAAATCAAACAATAACAAATCTTAGAACTTAAATTTTAGCTTCTTGTCATAAGTCTTTGTGCTTCTCCGCCGCTCCTGAGATTGTAAAAGATCTTCCAGTGAAAATTTTGGTAATTTTCTGGTTTCTACACATGAATTTTGTCTCTAAGACATGATTAACTTGAAGCGTTTGTTGTAGTATGCAATGCTAATTTTAAGATAGTGTTTATTGGAGAAACTACATATGCAGCATAAGAAAAAGTTATTTTTTATGTATTTAAAATTTACAAGTTTTTTAAGACTTATTTAAGGAACCAAAAATGTTGAGTAAACACACAATGCAAAAAACTACACTATGCATCAACAATGTGTAAGTTGAATACCATTTTAGCATATACTTTTTATGCATGCATGAGGCATACTCTCTTTCTCTGTTAATTTAGCATGTGTGTAAGTGCACAACGATCATGCTTTGTGCTTTGTGTTTAATTATATGAGAATTCGAATCGGACAAGTATGAAGCAAACTATGACATTCTAATGGAACGAGATATACTTTGTCCGAATTATCTGTGCGATTAGCTAACCCTAGTAGTTGAATCAATCGATCGAGTCATCGAGATCGATATCTTCGCTTAATATTACAAACGAGTGCACTAATATTCTAATGTTCATATATTATTCTTAGAAATATAATGCTCTTGTACATTACAATCTAAAACAAAAAAAATTATCTTAGCAAATACTGTACTAACAATGAATCATTTGTTCTCCATGTATATTGAATTGAAGTAACAAATATACATTTAATATCCACGCTCAAAATCAAAGAAGTTCCTACTAATCGTCATAAAATAACATGTGCTCACATACCCACTACCTCTACCTGAAACACTTAAATAGCAGCCGCATTGATACCTTTTCATTTCCCTATAACAATTTTGAAAGTATCAACCTTCAGATGATTTCCTATATATTTTTACAGTTAGAGAATATCTTCTAAAACAAGGTACTTGCTATTACTAGCATTCTATCTATCTAGAAATTTTTTTATGATATGTACGTACGGTATGTTTCCATGAGTTTAATTATGACATGCACTGATTTTTTATTAGGATCAGATTCATAATTCACCGATATGTGGCAGAGGCGATCGGCACATGCATTGATTCCCTCGGGCAAAATTCTACGACACGTCATGATGCTCAGCACTTAATTAATTTGGCATAAACACAATTACTGTGGTTATGAGCCATACTCCCTCCATACCCACAATAGAGGGCGTCCTGGGATTGGAAAGATTTTCGGATTAGAGGGCGTCGTCCGTTCACACACCCGAGCCATTCCTATTTTGCCCTCCCGCCCAGCCGTTCCCGGGCCGTTTCTCCGCAATTAAACGTGTCGTCCGCTCTGGCTCGCGCTAGCCCGCCGCCATAATCGAAGCGACTGCGCAGCAGGCCGCCACACGAATTAAAAGGCCGCGCTCCGCTCTGGCTCGTGCTCGCGCTCGCGCTCGCGCTCCGTCCGCTCTGGCACTAAACGAGCAGACATGCAGCAATTTTCGAACCGTGAACACAACACCTACGCGCGGCGGAAAAAAAGGCGCTGGAATTTTCGGACGGTGAATAAACAACTATTTTCGGAATCCAGCGCGGCATGTGAGCAAAAATCGGAGTATGTATTTTATTACTTGACTAGCAAAGTGTCAGTGCGTTGGTACGGACTTGTTATAAACTAATAGTTTTTTAAATTATTATAACAATGTCTTAATAAGATATTGCTTGCTAATCGTGACTGAGTGTCGGCTTGGTCCATTGAGGATGAGGAATGATTGGCATGCATCTGATCCAACCGAGCAGCAAGACCCTAACTCCGACCCCTCTCCTCATATCGTTCTAATTCGCTTTTATATGCTCGCATGGCTCGAAGCTCTCAGCATGATGAATTGGTTCCAACATAATCAAGGCTTGAACTTAATAATAAGGAAGGGAAGGCCGGGAGGGGACTGTCGGGGTCTTTTAATAAATTCATTCCTTTTGATTCAATATTGTTCAAAGGAAAATTACCGTGGGTTTGCGCAGCTGAATTCTTTCATTGTTGAAAGGGGTGTAGGTTTATATTCTTATTATCTCAAATCAAATTTTGTGGCCCAACAATATAAATTTGGAATGTCTAGGTGGACATGGACGCGATGGACAGAGGTACAACACCGCAACTGCTCAATATCGAATGTGTTCCTACCATCGTAACTTGATTGGAGATCATTTGACGTGATGTAAACCTTTTCGATCCGCCGTACATTAGACCAGCTGTCAATCTCGATTAGTGCCGGGCCCGTTGTGATGAGGCACGACGCCTCCCCCGCAGTGCTCGTGCCCAAATGATGGCAGTCTTACCGGCGGAATGCTGCCACTCCAACCTATCCATGACACAGACCTGAAGCCGAGGTGCGTTCACGTAGAGAGCAGCTTGAGGTTGAGTAAGGACACCAGCCTGAGAGACTCCAGCACGTCGGCGTCTACGCGCAGCTTCGGAATCCCGCGCAAGTACTTCATGGAGAGCCGTCGCAGCTTCGGACAGCACTGTGATGACAGCAGGCTGCCGAGCCTGTCGCTTTGACCGGGAATGAAATCTACGCTGAAGAGCGTTAGTTCTGTCAGATCGTGGAACGCCGCGGAGGAAGGGAGGTTTGAGAACCGCGTAGCTCAGCTTGAGCGATATGGTCGTGGCGCTCGTGTGGCTCGGTAGCTCGCTGATAACCCAGGTGCAGCGGGTGTCCTCCTCTTCGTGTAGATTTTGCCACACGACGATCTTGATTTCCCCCGTGACATGTTTCATGGGGAGCCGGAGCCACGCGTCGATACGATCTTGCCTAGGCCAGAAATCAGTGCTGATCTCCAGTGCCACGACGTGGGGGCCTTCGCCGCTATCGTTGCAGCGCCGCGCGAGGACAGCACTGACGGCGTCGTGGAGGTCCTCACGGTGCTCTGCGATGTCGCTTACCCGTGGCGCGAACCGGTTGCACGCCGACGGTTGGAAGCGGAGGACGTGGAAGAGCACATCGTCGTTCAGGCTGCTGATTAGGTCATCGTCGTCATAGTAGCTGGTAGATGGGACAGTCTGCTTCTCTATGCGCGCGGCGGCGGAAAGGCTGATCGATCCCCACAGAGTTCACTTTTGTGCTTATTATTGCTGACATGCATGCCTAGCCTACCGATCGACGCACGTGGGCAATCGACTGCGTCATATTCGTCCTAGCTTAGAGGAAAGGATGACCTCCGAACTGTTTTTGGAGTCGTACACAAACTACGGATTCTACGGATCGGACATTGGACACTTTTTAGAGTCATACACGAACCAGCGACTCTATGTACGTAAAGGAACGGAACGAACTCTAGACGTACAGTAGATTTTTGATGGCATGAACCACGTTTCCACCATAATTAATAAGGTGTAGAGAAAGAAAATCTCTACAACTTATTAATTAAGGTGAGGTCGGCTAGATCACTTTTTTCGTGTCTAGATGTGTCCGTAATGTTGTCGTATTCAGTTTGTATCCTATAATGATTCACTAATCAGTTTGAGTCGTTTTTGAACCATTTTCTAATCCTTTGTTGAATTGAACTCCGATTTTAATTCGATATTTCATACTAACAACAATTAATCATCTATTGCTTTAACATCATATTTTAGATGGAAACTAATAACAAGAATTTCAATAATAACTCACTCCAAAATTATTAATTAAAAACCTTTTACAGTTATAAAAAACATTCTAACTATAATTTTTTTTAACAAAGACCCGTCGTAACGCACGGGTATTTTGCTATTATAATAAGCAATTCAAGTTTCTTTGGAACGACTTGATCGAATGTATTGTTGTGTTTCGAACAAGAATTCCAATACCGAGTAGAAGAAAGATCGTACCGGTTCCTGTGTCCGTCTTGGACTAGCACCCGGGCTCAGAACTCCAACTGAATCCCAACACATTTGCGCGTCGTCGTAGGCGATATAGCCCGCGCCCTTATCGTATAGCTACGGACGTTTTCGAATCCTCCTTGCGTTGATCGTGCCGACTCCGCTTGCTACATCCCGTGACGATCGCACATCGTGAATCCATCGAACACCGCGTGATGGCGACGATGACGCCCACTCTGGCCATTCTATGCTGGGGCAACACGTGCTGTCCGCCCGGCACGGCAACGCCGCCGCTGCGCGCGGACTGCGTCGACGATGGCTATGAGGAGCTGCCGGTCTCGGTGCCGCCGCACGTGCCGCAGGGGCTGTCCAGGAACGCCACGCCGCCCGGCGCAGGACGAGAGGGCGGCGCCTACGCGGTGGAGCCGCCGCAGGCTGACGGCGTCGGCGTCGGGGCAGGGTCGTGGCTTGCTCTGGTTTGTGTGTCGGCCTACGGGAAGGTGTCTGATCAGTTTCGATCGTCGTAGGCTGGCCAGATGGCGCAATAATCTCAAACCGATCCTGACGGTTCACGAAGTCCTTTTATATGTGGTCCTTTTGCAAGTTCATGGACATTTATCTAGCTCTTATAGAAACGAGATGGCTCGGGTAGGCTAAGCTTTATATGTATCTTTTTCAAAAGTTCATCGCCATTTATCTAGTGCATCTAAAAACGAGATGTTTTAGGAATTGTATGCTCCAATAGCTCCATAGCTGAATCGTGACATCAAAAACCTTGTTGTTTCTTGCTAGCCATATCTGTTCCGCAATAAACATTGTCAACCATTCTTTGAGTTGTTAAGAGTTACTTTCGTGCTATTACCGGAAAAGGTCTTGAGCTTCTCCGGATTGCATTAGAGTTAGGGAAAATTTATTCTATATAGTAGGTTGCTAGTTTGATTGTTGTACTTAACTAAATAGTTTCACAAATCTTCCTAATCGGACTATGAACATTCAAAATTAAATTTGTTCTGAAGGTGTGGGGGGGGGGGGGTTGTACAACCCTACATTCACTAATAATCGACAATATTGACTTATAACAATCTTAAAAGTATTTAGTTAAGCATATCATAAATTGCATTACCAGATTTGTCATCAAATATATTTTAAGTATGTATCTATAAATAAATATCTATAGAAAAGATAAATAGTAAAAAGGTAGATATTACGGCTGATATGTGAACTTTGGCTAAAAGGTGATTAGAGACCATTGTTAGTCAACATGTATGGCTGCTTTTTTACTTACCTAAGAGTTTACCTAAGAGTTGTATTTTCTTAGCTATTAAATTAACTTAGTAGAGTAGTATATAAGTTAGAGCAATCTGATCAATGTTTGTATATAGCAGAACAAGTTGTATTCAGGCGGTTGCATTGCAAACCGACTTGCAATGTGTATATAACAGCCTCAACTATTGGTGGAGTTGAGGCACAACGGTGATAGCAATGAATTGGTTTGTAAAGATGTTTTTTCTGGGCTTTCTTTTACAATTTTTTTATTGGTTTTGTAAAGTTGTTTTTTTTTTCTCTTTCTTTACTGTTTTTTTATTGTTGTTGTGTCGCTCCTTTGAACACTAGGGCAATGGTCACAAAGTATAGAGGCTAAAGCTTGCAGGTTGAAATAGGGAAAAGCTCCTCACACGAAATAGTATAGAACCCACTTATTGGATCTCTTTTTCATTTTCCTAAAAATATTTTCTCCCGTTTAGTGCTTTTTCTTTCACCTCAGGAGCAAAGGGTTGCTTCGAATTCATGAGTCTTCGATTCAGCCTATGTGTATCTTTTGTGTTATAGATTATTAAGGTTAAAAATCTCTTGCAATTAACCATCTATTTTACTCCCAGATTTCTGACACCCTTTACCTCCTCCATGAATAGGATCTTTTCAAGGTCATCTTGTGACCATACCCCTATTAAGTTCCACTCTATGCTATCATCCTACTACATTTCAATAGTTAATGTCATTGTGCTTGCGCTCTTTGCGCTTGAGATTTGTCCTGACACGTCAGTATGTATACTTGTCCATAATTTTCTTTAGACAATACCTGTCCAGAAACTGTGGACCTAATGTTTTCCTAATCAAAACCACAAGAATTCAGCAGCACACAGCACAACAACATTATTTCAAGCCTAATAAAATGGCATTGAAAATAGAATGATCTGGGTTACCATTGAACGGCGGCACGCCGCTTCTAATTATAATCTAGACGCGTCGCCTACGTCGATGCCTGTGTCCTCGGTGCGGCGTGCCTGCCTCCCGTCGCCGCCGCCGCCGCTCGTCAACATCCAGTTGGTGGTGCGCGCACACGTTGTCACAGTACTTGCCGGACCCACACCTCAGCATGGGGAGCAGCTCGTAGTACCGGCGCAATAATATTTCATTTTATCTTGCATACTATTTCTCACTTCATGTAATTTATTTTTTAATATTTAAATATTAGTAAATATTTAAATTTTTTGTTACACATAATTAATTAATTAATATCTAATATTTTTGGATAGATAGTGATAAAAGTTAAATAAAATATAAAATAATTTGATGTTTGTTTCATTTTACCTTGCATAATATTTCTCACTTCATGTAATATTTAATATATATATATATATATTTCGTGAATATTTAAATTTTTTGTCGCACATAATTAATTAATGAATTTTAATAATTCTTGGGTTTCCGTTCAAGGTTGTTCGCGATGGATAGATCTTGGATGTACGAGGCGCCAAAACCGGGTCCAATATTTTTACGCGAAGTCTCCAAATTCGTCCAAGGGACCGCACAACATGCTTGACGTGAACGGACGACTGATATATATTGTCTGTGTTTTGATTGCAAAAATCAGAAGCTGTGAAATGATATAGAGGTAATCAAATCACACTTGGTGCAGAGGGATTTTGTTGAGGGGTATACGAGGTGGATAAAACATGGTGAGAACAGTATGATCGATATGGAATTTGATGAGCATATTGAAGTTGAAGTCGAGGCTGTCAATTCGCCTGGTACAGATGCGACGGAGTCGCCTGGTGAAACTGGTTTTGATGTTGAGGAGTTGTTATGTCACATTGAGCCACAGATGTTGATCAATATTGGTACAACGAAAGGACTTGATAATTTTTATAGAATAGAGAAGGCATTAAAGAATTTATTATATAATGAATCTAAGAGATATGTTAAAGAGTTTACCGTGTTGTGTATTGTACTTGAGCTGATGAAGTTGAAGGCCATACATGACTGGTCGGACGCTAGTTTCACGGATTTGTTAGAACTTATTTTTGATGCGCTGCCGAAGCCCAACTTGTTGTTAAGGACAACATATCTTTGCTAAGAAGCTAATTTTTTTACTTTTGTTGGGCGTGCAAAAAATTCATGCGTGTCTAAATCATTGTATATTGTATCGGAAAGAGCATCAGGACGCTGTGAGATGCCCAAGGTGCAAACGCAGTCGTTACAAAAGGAACAACGATTGTAATGCTGATGGTGACATGAAGAATACAACTAAGGGGAGAAAGAAGAAAAGAAGTTCTATCGTCGATGACAGTGATGATAGTAAGATTCCTATCTTAGTCATATGGTACTTACCCGTGGTCGATCACATCAGACGCTTGTTCGCCAACCTTAGGGATGCGGCAATGATGACATGGCATGCACGCAAGGGGGACGGTAAGCTCAGATATCCAGCAGATGGAACACAGTGAAAAAAGTTTGATGAGGATCATCAAGACTTCTCTATTGAGGAAAGAAACATACGGTTTGAATTAAGTACAGACGGGATGAACCCATTCGACCAAATGAGGAATCCGCATAGCACTTGGCCAGTGATACTAGCAATGTACAACATTCTACCATGGTTATGCCATAAGCGTAAGTATCTACTGCTGACCACTCTTATGTCTGGGCCTAAAGAACCTGGTAACGACATAGACGTGTTCTTAGTACTATTATTCGAAGACATGCAGAAACTGTGGTTGGAGGGGGTCTGTATATGGGATGAGTATCGAAAAGAGTACTTCACGCTTAGAGAAATTATTTTTTGCATGGTAAGTGATTCCCCGACACTAAGTGCGCTATCAGGACAGGTCAAAGGAAATACGGCATGTTTCGTATGCGTTGATGATACATCCTATGTGTACCTTTTAGCATCCCAGAAGCTAGTGTATACGCGAAACCGCCGATTCTTACCAGCAAAACACAGGTATCACGTGATGGCTAGATACTTTAATGGAAAAGTTGAGAACGACATAGAACCTCGACATTAGACTGACAGGGTCGTGTTTGACCTTGTTAAAAATATCAGTGTTGTTTTTGGAAAGTCGGTGAAGAGAGTCAAAAAGGCAAAAAGTCTCAAGCCATTTAAGAAGAAATCCAGTTTCTTCGTATATTTTAATTATTAGAAAGAATTAGAAGTGAATCATGCCTTCGACTGGATGCATATTGGGAAGGGTGTATTTAACAGTAGTAGCGGACTTATACAAGGGTCGTGTGAGTTCATACTCGGGTCAACCATCAGTCTCGATGCAACCATCAGAAACGGAGGACCTTACTGAGAAAACGTCATGTGAGTTGCATGTGCCATTTGGTTACAAGGGGAAGATGATGAAGGTTGCTTCGGCATGGCACTTCCAGGACGGACGCTCCATAACCAGGATATCATATCCCTCTTGGTTACGTGCGTGTCTCCGTGTCGGAAATAGTACCCCTATGAGGACAACGAGATTGAATGCCCGATACCTGAGGTGGGTATAGAAACTCTCCAAGACACGCTCAACTCTTTTATCATTTGGAAATATCGTGATTTTGTCCTCTCCACACGAGTTTCTCCACCCCCGTTGTCTGGTCACGGGTCCTTTCATGCGAGCCAGCCAGTCGCGACTGTTGGACAACAGTCTCCTATGTCTGCTACAGCTTCGGGTAACATGCCCCAATTTCCTCATCCAGAAGACAGCTCAACTCTCAGTCCTATAATCTATCATGACAACGAGCCTCTTCCGAAGACTATTCAACTCAAGCCTTCGCCTATTGTCGATAAGGCTCCAGTAATCCAAGTTCAGCCTGCGCTAGTTGTCGTCAAGGCTCCGATAATCCTAAAGACGATTACCGGTTTTGACAAAAATCCAAAGTACCTAAAAGCAAAAAGTGATGTTGATAAGTACTTGACTGGATTGAAAAAACGTCTAGCAACCACCTGCAAGCTCGTCCTGCAAGAAGAACATCCTCGGGATATAATGTCGTACGACGATCAAATTTTGAACAATCCTACTGACGATGTGGACTACCCGAAATTCATACTCGGTAAACCCCTTATATCAAAGAACATGTACAAGAATATGTCGTGGGAGATGCGGAAGTTGCACGACTGGTACATAATGGCGTCGAAGAAAGGGGTCAACAAAATCACTTGTAGGATTCCAGAAGAGATGTTCAACAAAGAAGACGAACAAATCTTATACCTATTTTGGGAGGATGTCCACTCAATATTTCGTCTAGATCAGATGGACGTCACCTTCATCACCTTGTGGTGCATGTAGGTGTCGTGTTCGATTTAGTTCGTATTTCAAGCATAATTCTATATATTATCTTATGCTTTTTTTTTGTAGTATGAATTCCTTTTTCTAAAGAAAGGAGACTAATAGAAAAGATTGGAGGGTGACCTACGTCAACCCAAGCCAGATCAATCAAAGCTCGATCAACCTAATGATAAATTCAAAAAATTATCCTGATAAGACACCGACAGAGCTTATTAAAATGAAGACGGTCTTGACAACAGAAGAAGAACTTATATTGCAAATTACTTGTACGACTGCTTCATGAGGTGGTAAGATAAAGAGTGCGTTATAATCCTTTATAACTTCAAGTAAGTTGGACAACTACTGCCTTCGTCATGTATCCTATGTTAAAATTAAATCCAATCATAATTAACTTGTTAACAATAAATATTGTTGTAGCGATCATTAGATCTGTCTGATGATATTTTCGAAAGAAGGGTACCTTCTATCGCTTGACAGCCTGGACTACAACAAGAACTTATACGACGACATTCTAAAAGTCATATATCGGTAAGAAATTGGTCTATGTGTATATGGTTTGATGATGTTAATATCATCTAATGATAAGATTTTATCGATCACGCAATGCTTACGAGAAATATGTCATAGCCGGCGGGACATGTCATCCTACAAGAAAAAAGAAGATGTCCTTCCGTCATAAATTTTGGGTAAGACTTATATACGTCTCATACATATTTTTATCATAATATCCATTTATATAATTATCGTAGGTGTAACGAACTTGTGTTCTCTAATTTATAGTGTCTTAAGCAAATACGAGGAAGTGTGCATTATGGTTACTACACTTGTGTGTTCTCGTCTGGCACTTCAACTTATCTGGATCATATCATTGAGGAGTCTCAATAAGAGGTAAATTGATTTTGTTTATGTCTATTTTACTTTATCTGGACCATATCATTGAGGATTCTGCTCATATGACACAGAAAACCGCAAAGACAAAGAGATAATAGACTGCAAAGATAAAAAGGAACGACGGGATCAAAAAGGGTATAATTTCTGAATCACGTGTTCACTTAAGTACAAATATCATATATCTAATTGTAGCTTCTTTTTATCATTTTATGTTGAGAGAGGTAGTTAGTACAGAAGGGAAGTGCTTTGATTCAAACAGTGAACTAGCAACAAAACATAGATCACTTTATGAATGGGCTGATTCAAGAGCACAATATGAGTCCAGTGTGTCAAAAAAAGATGATGACTATGCATTAGGGTTCATATAAAACATTTTATAATCTCGATTGAACATTTTGATGACAATGTTGTATATATTGTGTGATGATATGTAAATATCTGTGATGAGATTATAAATATCTGTGATGATATTTGTAAATTTCTGTATATGTAGAATCTATGATTTCTTATTTCTATATATTTGCTAAATTTTATTATTTTTTTAGAAAATAACAAGTAGCAGCGGTTGATGTTGTCAACCGCCGCTACTAAAAGCTAACAATAGCGCTGGTTGAAGATGTCAACCGCCGATATTGTGCGACGGTTTATTTGGACGATAGACCAGCCGTCGCTATAAACGCTTATTTGTAGCTACGTTTGCGTAACAGTGGGGTGGTCTGTCCGCCGCTACAGAGCTTTTCTAACCGCCGCTACAGACCTTTTTTACTGTTGTGAGAGGAGGCAGAAAACATCCCTGACGAGCCACGACGCGTAGTCGTCCGCGGCCATCCCCTCCTCGTTGTGCCGCCTGAACCTGTACCCCCTGGGCCTGTCCGTGTGCGTGGGGAAGACGGGCCGGCCGTCGGCGTCGAGCTCGATCGTTACGACTGTACTGGTGTTCAGGAGGTAGACATGGTGGAAGAAGCAGCAGTGGGAGCAGTAGGCGCGGTTGCAGCAGATGCAGTACGAGTCCCTTCGGCACGTCTCCGAGAATAGATCCTGCTCTTGCAGGGTCGTCAGCGCGCCACGTACACGGACCTGCAGGCGGCGAAGACATCGTCGACGCTGGAGGCGAACCAGGCGGCGAAGATATTAGGGTTAGCAAATTAACCACGCCGCTAATGTCGAATAAGTTTCTTACCTACCAACGTACGGTGAGCGTGTGTATATATATGTACCTCGCTACATAAGGGGATACCATCGAGTCGAATTCATACGTCGTCTGATCGATTGATTCAGCTTCAAAACAGAGCCACACGCGCAGGACATCGCTCCGGGCTCTTTCTCGTCGTGTATTCTCCTCCAATCCGTGTGGACGTGTCTCTGGTTTGTGTCGCCCTACGCGACGAAGGTGCCTGATCAGGTCCAGTCATCTTGGGCGTAGCTAGGCTGGCCGAACGGCGCGATAATCTCAAGCATCATCGTAACTTTGTATATATATTGACTTCAGTTCCAGTCCTCGTAGAACGTTGATTCAATGCCTCAAAAAATTCAAAATATTGATTTGCTATATCTTTATCCAGTGAAGCTTCTTCACTCAATATAAGCCCCCACAAAAGCGCACATCGTAACTTAGTGTACCTGCCATAGTGGCCATGATGCATGTAACACTGATAAACGATCTTCTTCTTTGAGATGATGATGAACCGGACTAATCAACAAGTTAGTAATTCATATTTACAAAGCCCTCTCATACTCAACTGACGATCACATGTGTTTTTTTTATGAAACATTAATGCTTCCTTCGTTCTAAAATTATTGTTGTCATTGAATTTTTTTATCGATTTCGACCATTTGTCTTATTCAAAAAAATTTAAAAATATCATATATTTTCTCATTATTTATTTTATTATTAGATAAAATTTAAATATAATTTATAAATTTTCATATTTAAATAAATATTTTAAATAAGATGAATGATCAAAAATAACTAAAAAATCAATAACGATAACAATTTTGAAACGGAGGGAGTGCGCTGGTTTCGGTTGCTGAAATGTCTTACCCGATCGACTCATCAACAAGCCATGGAAGCGGGCAAGCACCACCCTGATAACTTCCATGTGGTGTGGTCGCTTTGACTCAGAGGTGAAGTGGACAGTCAAATGTGGCAATCCACATGCTAACAATATTATTCTAATCAGACATGATATTACAAATAACAGGTGTATAAATATTCTAATACGTATATAGCTTGTCTATATATATCATTCTGCTTCGTCACAACTGAAGACAAGTTGTTAGAGCCAGGAAAATACATTTGAACAATCCTGATTGATATGTCGTGCACACGTAATACAAACAGAAATTGGAAATTCATGATTGATAAAAATTCTCTGCTAACTAACATCAAAATAACTAGTGCTCTTGTATGATCACCTAGACTTTAATATCCTAGGTTGGTCATGACATGAATCATTATTGGTGTATAGTCGTACAACGCCAAAGCTTTTTATGTATAGTAGCAAAAAACTTCTCAAAAGAAAGAAAGATTTAGCATATCCGTATGAGTAACCTCCTTATGCAGATAACAATCACAACAGCATTTTTTTTTTGCAGGACTAAGAGCTGCAGTCGTGAAAAGTTATGTAACTGAGCTTTGTTTTTATGACATGTTAAAAGTTAATCTGAAATATTAGTTCGCTGGAGGACCCCCTTGTGGTTATGATGGAGATATGCTAACCTTCTACACGATATAATCGACATGTGGTTTATGCATTTATTTTTCCACAATGTAAGTGATTTCTTACTAAGGGGCTGTTTGGTCGGACTCCGTCTTCACCTCCGTCAGGGGCTTCGCCAAAAAATTTGTCAAAGACGGTGCTTCTTCATTGGCTTCCCGCAAATCCTGCGTGAAGCGCTGCACGAAAAAGCAGTGAAGCCCGGAGCTGCTGAACCGTAACTTCGTCAGCTTCTTGTCCTCTGGACCCACACAAAAATTTTTGCTAGTTTTAAAAAATAAAACAGTCTGCCTTTATTTATTTTTCTCTCCCTCCATCTTACCGTGATAATATATTTTTCTAGTTCCTCATGATCATTTGTGGTGAAATATTATCTGATAATCTAAATTATTTATAACTAATAATTTATTAATTTATATTTTACTAATTAATGGTTAAAGTTTATTTTCTATTATGAAAACAGAAAATGTATATGCATACAGTGCATCTATATGTTGATATAGGAAATATAGATATTTACTTCTTTTTTCTGTGACACTACAAGAAAAGCTGCTTGAGAAGCTATACAAAAAACTATTTTACCAAATAATTTCAGCCATAGATATAACCACAGCCAGCACAGCTGGTTTTTTCAGAGAAACCACAGTAACCTACCAAATAGGTCCTAAGGCTGTCTCCACGGGTGTTGCATTTGCTGACCCATACCCAAAATGGGATCAAAAACACTAAAAACCGGCCTCCAACGGGTGCTCCAAACACGAGACCCATTCCGGCCTGCGTCGGGGTCGCGACCCACATTTGGAGCACGCCGCCCGCGACCCAAACGCCTAGGAGCAGCACCCCGCACATGAGTGAAAGAACGAGGGCAATCGAGAGAGATGGTGGCCCAAGCTCCACCGCCGACGGCCTCCTTCTTCGCAGCTTTGCCCCGACTTCGCGCGCGCCTGCCGAAACTCCATCCTCGCTGGCGGCCGCTGCATCACCCCCTCCTCCGTATCTCCGCCCAGCCGTCGTGAGTCCTTTGCCCGAGCTCTACTCCCGCCGTACTCGATTTGGCGGCGGACGAACGCGAGGCGGGTCGATTTGGCGGCGGACGGACGCGAGGCGGTTCGATTTGGTGGCTGCCGAGCTTGATTTGACGGTCGAGCTCGATTTGGCGGCGTAGGAGGGAGTCATCGCGGCGCGGGTGGGAGTTGTGGTGGCGCGGGAGGGAGGCGCCGCGGTGCGGGCAGGAGTTACGGCGGCGCCGGCGGGGCCATGACGGTGCGGTTGGATTTGGGTTTGGATTTGGATCAATGGTTGGAGATTGAAGTATTTGGATAGTCTAGTTTAACTACTGTAGGGATCCATTTTAAGTTTTGGGTGCTTCCTTTATTGGAGATAGGCTAAGGTGTGGAGAAGCCCCACATGAATTTTCTCACTGAACCACGTTCGCGAGGTGGGTAGCTACAGATCGCTCTCGAATTAGTTGCCTGTCACCCGATTCACCCGTATAATCCCAATTACTGCCCATCCACTCCCCACTGTACCCCGTCCTCCCCCAAAATCGAAAGACGGCCAGAGCCGCGCCGCGCAGAAATGGCGGATGCCGCCGAGCTCGTGCGCCTCCTCTGCCTCCGCACCCCGCCGCGCCCGTTGGCTCCGCATCGCTCCGGGCCGCCCCCGCGGCCCCGGTGCCTGCTTGGAGCTCTCCCGCGCCGTCCCGCTCGCTCGCTTCGGTGCCGCGCGATCGGGGCCAGCAGGCCGGCGGCAGCGGTGGAGGAGGACGGGCTGGAGGACGAGGAGGAGTCCTACTTCTCGGTGACCTCGTCGGGGCTCTCGGAAGTGGACTACCTCGGGGAGAGCACCAGGGGGGATTTAAACGTGCGGAGGAAGCACCTCGAGGCTCTAGGTGAGCACCAGAATCCACAAATTTGAGTTCTGTTTTAGAGTCTTTAATGACAAAATTGAAGGAATCAAATAGCTAGCAAAATGTGCGATGAATATAAGCAGCAGGAGCCATATGGGACCAAGGCAACGTTTATTGGAATATACTACTGTTTTACAGGAACAAACTATATCATTGTAAAACTTCGTCAAGTTAACATGGGGTTGCTTCGATTTTAGGTGGGAATGGCGAGTCAACATTGCATGGTCCTATAGAGGAGATAGCTTGGAAAGAGGCGCAAGAAGCTGAATCACTGCTTCATGACCTGGGAATTGCAGTAAGGTTCTATCCTTTTTAGTGTGTTTTCTTGTTGGTGCTTGGTATGCGCCATCTTTCCTTTTAAGTTCCGCATAGAATAGAACACTCACTCCTGTTGTGACCAGTGAAATTGGTACTCAATGCCTGTCTGACCATCACGGTAAATTGGTTATACACTTTTTATGTTAAAAGGCAAAATATTCTATGAAATAACATGTTAACCATAAAAAATGCTAGTAACCTTTCTCTATAAATTTTCCACACTGTGCAAAGCAGTGGTAGTTTTTTGCAGTTATCTTTTATCCGCTAACATTTTCCTCTTCAAATCTATGGCTGGTTACCATTTTGCCAATCGTATCTTGATTGGGCAGAATCATGATAATGAAATTAGTCAGCCTTCTGACAAGGCAAGGCTAATGTCAGTTTCTTCAAATGCAGGATCCTTATTCAGTTAGGCACTCTCCTCGTGGAATTTTCTGCACTAGGACACTAAATCTTCGATCGATCAGTGTGATTGGCTATGACATGGACTATACACTGATTCATTACAATGTGAAGGTACTTCAGCACACATTTGCTTAACTTCTCTATTAAATGTTCTGATACTGAGGATCACATTGCTAAGTCTGTTTGTTACTTTTGTCACTCCTATTTGGTTTAATAAAAGTCTCTAGGAGCTGAGGCTCCTCCAGTTTCCCTAAAAAAAACATTGCTAAGTCGTCTTTGGCTGATGCGACTTCAAGTTTCAATTGCAGTTTACTTGTCATCTTTGGCTCATAATATATCATGTTAGGGGTTTAGATGAAGTGGATCTTCAGTGTGATTTCACTGTTTTGTTACCTTGAGTTGCTGTTCACTACAGTTATTATTGTAGTAATGTTGTAATATTTATGCAGGCCTGGGAAGGGCGTGCATATGATTATGGGATGGAGAACCTGAAGAGCATGGGTTTCCCAGTAGATGATCTTCAATTTGATCCTGACCTGGTAGTACTCTGGTGTGTACTTCATCAGTAGTACGTCAAAGCACATAAATCAACCCTATTGATTCAGTTACTATGCTACAGGTCATAAGGGGTCTTATTATAGACAAAGAAAAAGGAAACTTGGTCAAAGCTGATCGTTTTGGCTATATTAAGAGGGCCATGCATGGTACGCAGATGCTATCTACTCGTGCAGTGAGGTAGTAACACATTTTTTTTTCGAAATTCCATGCTCGAAAGTACGAGGAATCTTATTCATGTCTGTGAATAGTGAAATATATGGAAGAGAATTGGTCGACCTGCGGAATGAAAGTCGATGGGAGTTCCTTAACACCCTTTTCTCTGTTTCAGAAGCAGTCATGTTCATGCAGGTCATTTATCTTTTCCTTATGTGATACCTGTCATTTCCATAGCCTACCCCAACTTGCTTGGGACTAAAAGGCTTTGTTGTTGTATGCCTGTCATTTTCATTTTCCTGCGGTATCACTTGATATATAGTTCATTTTAAACCATATTCATCTTTTCACATTTGTGCATGAGGTACTAGTGGTGTCTCTATATATTTGCATCTTGAAGCAGTTGAATAATTGGTCGTTAGAAGAAGAGTCTTTTTCATTGTTGATCTATGACTCAGTGACAATTTCAGAAATGCTAAAAATTCAGATTAGATACTATGCTAAGGGCTAGCAAGCTGAATGTTCTTTAGTAGTTTGGCGATCCTCTTTCATCCATGAATGATGTGTCTTGACTATATAAGGATATGAGCTCAGACATGGTTCACCTTGAAAGATTTGAATATTGATTTAATTTAGGTGTATCATGTAGAGACAGGGCCCGTTGATGTTTGTAATAGCATCAAACAGGAGTACTTAGTGCTGGTGGTACACTTGCACTTGTCTTATCCTGAGCATTTTACTAAGCTATGAGCAAAAAGATCACCTAGCTAATTCCCACGGGCTAAAAGATTGGGAAGTATTTATTCTTAAAAGCATATAGATTGACATGATAAATCTTATATTGATGCATGGATATTTTCAGATTTTTTAATATGAGAACCTTAGTCTCTTGCTGTAAATTTTGCAATATTGAATTGAACTTATTTATATTGATATTGATCTTTCTTCAGATGATCGACAAGTTAGATCAGGGGTTGGTGCCAGCTGAACTTGGACCACTGGATTACAAAGGGCTGTACAATGTAATGACTCGCATCTTCTTCTCCAATATTTTTTTTCCGATCCCATTCAATGGAAGATAGAGATAAAGAAAAAATGTACAGTGATAAAGAACAAATAGACTTTTGCTGTTAGTATATTCTATTAAAATAATAAATTAGTGACATATAGAAAGAAAGGGTAGAAAATCTAGCCACCGTGCAATATGTTTCAAAGACTTTGTTGTGGTATTTATATTGTATTGTCCCATTTTGTTTTGTCATAATAAAAGTTAGCGTCTTTTTTATTTTATTTCAGGCTGTTTATAGAGCACTTTTTCGAGCTCATGTTGAAGGTCAACTTAAGGTACTGTTTTGTATTTGAATATGGAATCTGTCCAAACGTTTTCCTGAAAATTTCTTTAGCTGGTTGCAATGTAGAGTGAAATAATGGCTGAGCCTGAGCGATTTGTAGAGCCTGATCCAGAATTGCCTTTAGCTCTTCTTGATCAAAAGGAGGTTAGCACACTGCCACCTTGTGACTTATGAGATCAAGAACCAACTGAAGTAATTGAGGCATTCTAATGCAAAATTATTTTCCTTCAAACTATTAGGCTGGGAAAAAGTTGCTTCTTATTACCAATTCAGATTACCACTATACGAACAAAATGATGAATCATGCATTCAATCGCTTTCTTCCTAATGATATGGGATGGAGAGATCTGTTTGAAATGGTGAGTTTCATTTCTCCTAAATGTTGGTTATTTTTAAGATGACTGTTGGCAGTTTTTTTAGGGAAAACTGTCGCCAGTTTTTGGTCACCCAACATACTGGAACTTAATGAACATCATTTGATTCTATCTTAT
Organism: Eleusine indica; assembly: GCA_030378355.1. Taxonomy (NCBI): domain Eukaryota; kingdom Viridiplantae; phylum Streptophyta; class Magnoliopsida; order Poales; family Poaceae; genus Eleusine; species Eleusine indica. Next base: position 3,883,412 of record CM059497.1, on the reverse strand, counting down.
GGTAGGTTATAGTCTCTGCAAGGAAGCCAGAGTTTTTCCAGCTTTCACAACCATTATATGAGATTGTAACCAATGATGGATTGATGCGTCCCTGTTTTAAAGCAAATTCAGGTAAAATACTTGGCGATGTTACTATTGCAAACAATATCCTGTGAATTCTGATAGGTCATTTTTATCATTTGTGAAACTTTTAAAGCTTTGGCTTCCAAATATATATCATACTATAGCTTAAGTTCATTTATCTGGAAAAATTCATACAACAAGTGGAAATTGATATGGAGCTTAAGGACAAATTTTAGGTTGACTGAGATGATGAAAATAAGGCAATATTCTCTTTTCTTTCATGCTATTCGCAGAAGATTTTGCATGTCAAATAGTTTTATGTTATCTTCATATGAGCTAAATACAGGCCCATCGTGTTATTGCAAACAATACAAAGCAATCTGATTTGGGTCAGGTTGCATAGATGAGTTATGATATGCATGTGCCAATGTGCATGGGAGCTTTTTCATTTGGTATCATACTATCATATCTGGAATTGAGTGTTGAAATTACATAGAGTGCATAACATAAATAGGAGTTTATATGGATAAATTATGATATAACATAACAACTTGGAAATAAACCAAATTATCTCTTTGATCAATTTATTAATTTGCTTAGCTATTCTGCTGGAAAAAGATTGAGTTGTAATTACAAAGCTGTTAGTTTAAAAACTCGACCTGCGGGGGGTAAGACAGCCCCCGGGCATTTTTGGTAAGAAGAAGACCTTCTCACGCAGGTCGAGAAAACCCCCGAACCCTTACCCCACCCTTACACAGCGGCACCGTGGCTGGGCCTTAGACCTATGCTTTGGTGTGGTGACAAGCGAGGGGATTTTTTTACCCCAACCCGTAAATTCACTCTCACTAGGAATCGAACCCGGGACCTTGGGGGTGCTACTAAGCCACCTCAACCACTAGGCTGAAGGACTGTTCGCATAGGTCTGGCTCTAAGACACCTAATACGTTCTCCTTGGATTAAGCATTAAGTTCCTACTAACTTTGCAGCTCAAAGCCTCCTTTAGAAGCTACTTCCCTTTCTTTGCTGTCTTTCATGCTTATGTTGCTAATTCCTATAACCTTGATTTCTTTTCTGTTTTGTGCAACATCTGTTTTTTACTGCCTTTTTTTTGTGTGTGTGGCTGACCTGTTACCCATCTGTTATTGGGCATTTAGGTGGCTTATACTCAGGTGGTAGTGCTCAAATGGTTGAGAAGTCACTAGACATTCATGGGGATGAGATATTATATGTGGGGGACCATATTTTTACTGATGTAAGCCAATCAAAAGTTCATTTACGATGGAGGACAGCATTGATCTGCCGAGAACTAGAAGATGAGGTTAGGCTGCTTTACCTTCTTACTTACCAGCAGGACCGTGTAAAACATGTAGTTTTATCATGTTGCTTTCTAACTAGAAGGATACAATGTAGGAAGCTTTTATCTAGTTCTTTTTTTTATTCTGATTTTTCTTAAAAAAATATACCATAAACATAGATTTTGTGAAACTTTCAGATTCTATTATTTGTGACTCTTACTTTTGTGAGGAGGTGCGAAAAATAACACTAAAACGTAATCTCTCAACTAGCTGACTTGACCGTGCCTTGTTACGGAATTACGTAATTAGATCTTCCCAAGGAAAAATTACAGCTTCGAGAGATTGTAATATGTAGTGGCAGTTCACAAGCTTTAGCAACCAAAGCATCAATTTTTCCTTTTTTTTTTTTCTCATTCATCAAGCTTTCTTAATTTTCAGCGTGTCAAGCATTCAGACCTGATTTTGCAACAAATCCAGTAATTTGGTGCAGACAAATATTTTATTCAAATACAGAGTTAACAAACAAGTGCAAAGCTCTGAATCTCTTGCAGGTTTTTCTTTTTTTTAAAAAAAATGCGTAGGATGTAGGACCCACTTCTTTGATAAACAAAGGAAATCAAACAATCAACTGAGCACATGTCTTCTAATCTTCATCCTCTCTCTGGCTCCTCCCCAACGGAACAAATGCTACTGGCCTACCGCAATTCACTCTGCAAGCTCCAACAGCAGATCTCGCCGCTGGCCACCAAAAATTCAACGCAGATGCTACTCTGATACAGCTCCCATTGTCCCTCCCCCCCCCCCTCCTCTGGTATACTAAACTAATTTGTGCATTTGTGCTCCTCGCTAGTTCTCATATTTCTTCCATTGAATCAGCTTGCCATACCTAAATCAATTGATGACACAATGATGATACATCTCTCATGTCTCCTTGCTCACTTACAGCAATGAGTAGTATGCTGCAGAGCGCAGAGAAGATCCGGTTGCCCTTAAGCCTGTGAGCTTTGTGGGCCAGCTGATTGATGCCAGCAGCTTCATGGTTCATCATGATTCATGAGCTTCATTAAATGGGGCACCAGGGCGGAGACCGGAGAGGAGGGGACAAGGGAGCAGTGGCACCGAAGGGGGAGGGGATGGAGCAGGCAGGCTGCAAAAGGAGCGCCAACCGGCCAAGGCATTCGATGGTTGGGGCAATGCTGTGGGGTCCACCTGTCGGCGTCAATATCAGATGGATGACAATCCCCATAAAGCCACCAACTCGTGTTTTCAGTACAGAGCTCATATTTTGATTCATAAATATATTCTAAATATACTCTGCCACAATCTTTTGGTGAACTGATGGAAAAATGACATGTAGGAGCCTAATACAGCAAGATTTAAAGCCAATATGCTGCTGATGCACATAATGCCACTACCCAAGTTGGTTTAAAGTTTTGCATGTTCTGAGTGTATCTGAAAGAAAACCTGGAAAGGAGTCAAGGGCCACAAGTAGTTGTAATGCTATGGTTGCTTTTTCAGTAACCAGTCTGTTCTTTTGTGTTTGCAGATTGATGCACTAGTCAAAAGCTATGCTCAGAAAGAAGAGCTTGTAACCCTTATACAACAGAAGGAAATTGTGGGGGATCTTTTCAACCAGCTTCGCCTTGCTCTGCAGAGACGCACTAATTCACGCCCTGCACAGGTATTAGAGTGAACCAATAATTGGTTAGTAAACTTAAGCATGGTCAATCTTCTCTTTTAAAAAGCTGATGTCACCCTTAATAATATTCTGGTATCAAATAGTTTTGTCAGTACACTTGCCATGTATAAATTCTCAACTTGGCCTCAAGTGAAGATAATCTAGTGTTTTTGTACAACTCTGTTTTGCCTTCTGCATTTTAATTTTGTAATACACTAGCACTGATATACCATTTTATTTTATTTTTCTAGACACTTGCTGCAAGTTGTATGGATGATCAGGATCTTACAGAAAGCATGCAAAAGTTGCTTATAGTTATGCAGAGATTAGATGAAAAGATTGGACCGATGCTGGAATCAGATGGAGAACTTTTCAATAAAAGGTATGAGCCATTGCCTGGACCTTATGCAGCTATTAGATAACAAAATTCAAAACTCCTTCCATTTTGCGCTTTCCATAACCAAACCCTTGCTCTGTGCATTTTCCTATAAAATGAATGATTGTTTTACAAAATTCGTGGTCTTTAAAATCTTATTACTACTGCAGTTCCTTTTTTTTTCGGCTGCTCATTTCCAATGGGCATGATTTTGAATTTTCATGACTTTGGAATCAATTTACTGGTCATGTCCATAAATCTCCTAGTAGTTATCTCTTTAGTTTCAAGAAAAGCATGCTGATCAATACCTTTTCTTCTTAAGATGGGGTTGGCTGTCACGTGCTGGCTTATGGGATAAGAGTCATCTGACCAGACAAATTGAAAAGTGAGTGACTATGACTTTTCTAGTGACAGTTTTTTTGTGAATCCTACACTTATTTTGTGAATGTAACTAATTTGTCCTTGCTATTAGGTACGCTGATATATACACATCGAGGGTTTCAAATTTTCTACACTATACTCCATTCATGTATTTCAGATCAGAAGAACAGGTAAATACAAAGATTGTATTGCTCTATCACCTTTTCATTTTTGCTATTGTCACATTTACTGGTTAGGACATGTGAATGTAAATTCTTTCAAATGACTGATGGTGAACTAGAGCAGTAAACAGAATGGTAAATCGCTCCTGCTAGTATAGGTGCTTGAAGTATCAATATATATGCTATGTTGATGGAGCAATAATCTTTTGATAACTTCAAGCATTTGAAATCATCTAGTCTTCTAGGTGTTAAAGAGAGAACCGCGAGGAGGCAAAAGGGCATACATCAATATAAAATGTAGTGTTAATATTTTCCTTTTGCAACAGCTTTTAGGACCACTTAAATACTTACATTACATGCTATTAGAAATTTGTTTCTTGGTTTATTCATGAATATTCTGTTAATGATTTTTTTTCGTGAGTAGATCTCTGTGATCTAAGTTGGCTCACCTCATTGTTTTCTATTTCTTCAATAGCTGTAGCAAGCATGTGGATGAACATTAACATGAGCATGTCTCTTTATGCTAATGCTTTGTTACGTCATATATTGTATCCTGTGATCTAATGCTTTGGCCACTGTTTGCATCAACTAACAATATTTTACTACGTACTCATCAATCCTCTAAACATGTTTCAGACACTTGCACATGATGCACATTCTTATTCTGGAGGAAATTAAACTTCAGTGAGCGTGTGGACATTCGGTTCACATGTGAAGATCAGCAGAGATAAACAACAATGAAGATCAGATGACTGTGATGATGGCTTATGCGTACTCAGTCCGGATTGATGCCACAATACATTTTGTAGAACTATGTGAATGTATGAATAAAATTGTAGGCCACTGAAAAATTTGTATGGTCGTTTATTTGGTCGTAATCAAGTGAAATGGTTTGGTCAGGGACATGCACAACAATCGATGCTTGTGTGCTGTAATTGATGTTAATTATAAAATATATGACAGAGTTTAGATCGAAGTCATTTGCAATTTTCGCATCAAACAAGTCATTTGCAATGCTTGTGTACCGAAGGCCACATTCTAAACTTTCAGCGTAACTGCTTAAGTGCCATTGGTTAACCAGCATATGCACCTGTTTGGTTCGGAGCAACAATTACGGCAAGATTCATCGAGTTAATTGGATCATGGTAAGATTCTTCCATTTAATTGAGTTCTGCGTGCAAGTGGTTCAGAAAGTATGCAACAAGATTTTCTTAAGATTGCAATGTGTTAGACAATTGACAAATAGCTGCAACCTTAGTGAGCATCTCGTTAATTTGTTTGGAATCTTGAAATTTCACATGATACGTTATAATTTATGCATGCGACATTTATTAAGAAAATTATTGGAAACTTTGGAAGTGTCTTTTAAATTTCATCTGAACTTGCGGTAAATGGAATCATTTCATCTGTTGAGCTCCAAAATTTGTCAGCCCACTGGCCACTTGGCTCTCGGCAAATCGACTGAGACCTGCGTGCCACGTCATCCTCACCTCCCTATCCGGGCTCCTCGCTCACCAGCATCTGCGTCCGACGGCGACGCGAAAGCGAAACTAACCAGCTCCGAAAAGCGCCGCCTGGCGGAGGCGCAACAGCGTCGGCGGCGATGTTGCGGCGGATGCGATGGATGTCGGACGGGGACGGGCGGTGGGAACTGGACGCGGAGACGCCGGTGACGATGGAGGGAACGGCGCGCCCCGTCCCCGGTGACCCGTTGCCGCTCGGCCTCTCCCGGGGGCCCCGCGTCACCCGGCCCAAGCAGCTCGACTTCTTCCACCGCTTTATGGCCTCCCCGCTCGTCCCCTCCTTCTCCGCCTCTGGCGAAGGCCTCTCCGTTCACCACGCCCATCTCCTTCACCTCGCGCACAACTGGTAACCAGCCCGACTCGCCACCATAAATCTTACCAGAAACACCCGCATTTGAACATCTGCGCATCTCCGCGATTACTGCCGTTATATAATTTTTGAAATGTGCTTTGCAATCTAATCTAATAGAGCTATCGTTCCGAGGACAGTGATTCGTGTAGTCTATTCGATATACTCTCCAGGATTGTGTGTGGTTTCGTACACATATGTTTCAAGATTGCTTTGTTTTGGGGCTAGCTATGTGAATGTTGACTGCTTGAAGGCACTGTTGTCTTCCCTAAAGATTCCACCCCTGCCTCTGAATATATGGAATTGAGCTGGTATACAGGTCAATGATGGTTCTTATGAATGGATTCAGTGAATGAATCATGGGTAGTAGATTTGGCTTTTTTGTTGGTAACTGATCCTTGGGACTTGAATTCGGCTATAGTTCCTTTTGTTTATCACAACATTGTCGGCAGTGGGGCTGTCTATTTCATAGATTTTGGCTCTCAATGCTTAGTATATATGATAGACCAGCCAATCGAATATCTATTTTGTTCTAAGCAGAGTATAGATAATGTAAAACAATAGTATGACGAAATTCATGTTAATTAACAACCTGATGTAATATGTACAGGTCGTGTACCATATTGGAGCAGATTCATGTTCCAAAGCTTGTGTCTGTGGTGAAAGAGAAGTTGGCAAATCGACATGAAGAGGCCTGGTCCAAGGATTTAAAAAAACACTTGCATGATGTCATGTCTTTAGGCGTAGGCACAGAGCTCTTAATCACACCAGACACTACTTTGCTACTGGAACTGTATGATATCAAGAAGGGTGATCGAGGCAAAGCAATATTTCACCACAAGGCAAAAAATCTGGATGCTCTTAAGCTACTAAGTATACTGTTAGTTATTATTCGTGGGTATTCTTGTTACTTGCACTATTATTTCTGAGTAAAATAGGTTCTATGTCAGTATGTTGGATTGTTCGTTACGTCATGTTATAGTGGATAATGTGTGACTAGTTTGTCGATAAATTCTTGATATCCTATTATTTTGGAAATGGCTTGCAGTTTACTTGACCTTTATATGTTTTTCTGTTCGACACATTAGGATGAATAAGCATTTCCTTACCTATTGCAGCTTCCTCATCAAAATCTTACATTCCAAGCATCTTGGCCTGGGTTATTTGTTGATAAAGAGGGAGCATATTGGGATGTGCCGCTGTCATTATCAGCTGACCTTGCATCAGTGGGCTCCAGTTCTGGATTGAGTTATCACCTATTGTTGCAACAGAACAGTGGGGAACCAAAATGTTTTGGTGGTGATGGGACTAGTGATGTTCCTATTGCTCTGCTGCCTGGCTTATGTGCCAAAGCAGCTATTTCCATCAAGAAAAGCATTGATGTTTGGAGGAGAAAAGAAGACAAGCTAAAAAATGTTCAGCCGTATGATGTATTTCTCTCTGATTCACATGTTTCATTCACTGGTATTGTTGGTAAGCATCCCACCTTTCGTTTGATGCTGACTTAAGTTTCCTAGCAGTCACAGTTGCTTCTAAACTAGAGCAATTTACTGTACAAGATCCTTTTAAATAGATTTTGTGGACATACTTTTGCTTGGCGGTTCCAATGCTGCCCTTCACACTGTTTGGAACCATTTTCATTAGCATGATGTTGTGATTCATTTTTTGACTCAAGACTACATACATTCTGATGATTGCGTATTCATCTGCTGTTATGTATCAAGCAATCTTTCAAACGTATAATGTGTGCACTTCTGTGACTAAACTATAGTTAACAAGTCGGTTTGTCTATATTGTTTTATTGTCTAGTATTTCCACTGATGAATCATTAAGAGATGCAGTTCACCACTGCATGGTTATGAGATGTTTTTTTCCATTTTAATAGTTGGACCAAATGCTTATCATTTCGACTTCCTCCTTTTCTATTCAGGTGCAGTAGCCAGTGGATACTTGGGTGATTGTTCAAAAAGTATGTCTATACGTGATGACTCACAAAAAAGCAATGCCTTTAGAATGTTTCATGAGAGGAAAAAAATTGGTGCTTTTGGAGATCTCTTTGCCACTGTTAATTTTACAGCTCAATATGGGAACTTTCAGCGGCTCTTCCTGGATTTGACAAGGGCAAGTGCCCGATTTGATATCTCCTCAGGCTCATTGTTCTTATGTGGTGCTTCTCGCCTTGCACAAGATTTCTTCTTCTCTCGACGACCTGAGATAGAGACATTCTGTGATGTTTGTCCAGATGTGGTTGTTTCTCTTCAGCAACAGGTGAACCTCTTTGTTTCGATCAGCTTGTACTTTGATAACAGGAACTAGCATACAATTCTGACTGCTTGGTGGGATACTGGCGTCCTTTCTGTGTTGCAATCATACCTTACATGTTACATGTCAACCTACTGTACATCAGGATTATGAAAAAACTGAACCTCTAGGGACTACCACTAGTATTGACAAAAGCTTTGGTGTATAATGATCACACTAAACAGTGTGTTGCAGCCTATCTTAATTGTATTATCTAGCAAAGACGAAGCTATGCATGGATAAAGGACTCCATTTCCTTATATAGGAGTTTATGTCTTAACATAAGCCATTATGGCTGAATCATGGCTTCCTTGTTATAGCTCACTGCAGTATTCATAACTTAGCCATCGACTACTTGTCATTGAGGAACAAATTTCGTTTACTGAAACATTAGACATTGAACATGTTACAGCAATAACAGCATAGCGAAAGATGGTTCCATTTATACTATATTAGATATTCTCAGCACCCAGGTACTTAGGCTTCATTATCTCTCAGTACCATTTTGGTCACGTCTCTCTGACTGTCTGCTTTTAATAAATGCCGAGCACATAAATTAACTATGACAAGGCAATCGTATGTAAGTTGTAGTTCACGTTTAATAAAGCCGTTCCTTCTTGCAGATAATTGGGCCCTTCAGTTTTCGTGTTGAATCCTCAGTCACCATTGACCCAAGAAGACAGGATCATTATGTTCGAGTAGATGATTCAGTTTTTGCAATTGATTGGGCACTTAAGGTCCTCGGTTCAGCAAAGGCCACAGCTTGGTATTCCCCGAAGCACCAGGAGGCAATGGTGGAGCTTCGTTTCTTCGAGGCCTGAATGACTTCAGCTCATCATGAGTACCGTGTAACATAGTACCGGGGTTTCATGGTGATTGATAACCAGAACCATATAAACGGCAGATGTTGCCTTCATGATGCCAGTTGACCGCCTTGTAAATCTTCTTGTATGTCTTGCTTTCACAGCTTCAATCATCAGCCCCCGTAGCTTCTGCTTTTGCCGGCACCAACGAAGGATGTTAAGGTGTTTCGAGTCTAGACGAATAGATTAGTGTCCATCGGCCTTCAAATAGGATACCTTGTGAGACATTCTTTTGTTCGTCATTTGCTATTTTATATTAAGCCAGAGCATCGGCTGTCTTTCATTATCAAATGTGTGTTTTCCTATTTTCAGGAAATCTACTGCTTGGACAAATGAGGACCCAAATTGCAAGGGATAACTGGAAATGAGTTTGAGTGAATGAAATGTGAAGTTTTCTCTCTACTTTGCACTCAAAATCCGTCAATAATCAATATATTCATGGCACCGATGCTACTGACGCTTTGGAAATATGAGAAAAAGACAACTCATAGAGGGGAACAGAAATATTTTCCCCAATATTTATTTATATCTATATAGGGACCCTTTTTATACACATCTTTTTAAATGGCTGGAGAGCATCATTTTTTTTTTCTTTTGAGACGGAACACAGTTCCATTGATCACGTGCTGCCAAATCGTCTACGACATTCACGCAACTCCAGTTCAGACTTCAACGTGTGATGATGTGTGAAACATAAATAAAATTCGGAAAAAGAGGAAACGCGAGGGGGTACAGGCCCACTTGGAAGTGAGCCCGTGTGTGCTCCGTCGCATTGGGCCATTTCCCCCCGCGGGCTCGCCGCCCTGCTCACTAAACCCTACTACCCACCCACCTCGCCGCGCCGCCGGGAAAACCCCGTACCCATCTCATCGCCGCCCCTCTCCAGTGGCACCATGGCGGCGGCCGCCTCGAGGGGCCTGCTCGCGCGCCTCCGCGGACTCTCCCTCTCCGGCCCGCGCGTCCTCCTGCCCCCTTCTCGCCTCTTCTCCGCGGAGCACCTTGTCTGCCAACCGGACGACGACGATGCTGGCGGCGGCGGGGGCCGGATCATCGAGGCGCGACCTGGGGTCATGGGCCCGACTTCGCAGCGCACCGGCGTGATCGGCGTCAAGTGCGGGATGTCGGCGATGTGGGACAAGTGGGGCGCCAAGGTGCCCATCACCGTCCTTTGGGTTGACGACAACGTCGTCTGCCAGGTCAAGACCCCTGAGAAGGAGGGAATCTGCGCGCTACAGGTGCTACAAAATTTCTGATCTCTTTATTCAAACATTGCTGCTGAACCATGAACTGCTGCTACTAGTCTATCCCAGATTATGGCTGGTTTTTACTCACTTGCTAGACTAAGCAATTGGTCTGTTCTGACCTCCCATATGAGAATGGATCAGCTTTTGAAACTGAATGCTGTACAGTATTGTGGGGGGTCACTAACATTGGGTTGTTGATTCACTAGATCTCAATTTTTCTGCTGGTAGTGGTAAGTAGTTTTTATATGTAAAACCAGACCCATGTAGCAGCGCTTTGACCACAGCTCTTCCTGCAGTGGCTACAAAAAGAAGTAAAGGAAACAAGGGAAGATAGATAAGTTCATAAGTTGGGGGGCACAATGAACCTTTTGTGCCAAATTTCATTGTGCTAAAGCACCATTTTATTCTCTTCAGTGCCATGATATCAACCTAATCCTTGTCCAATCTGGAGATTGGTACATTGTACTGCCAATGCTTTATAAGTCAGTTGTAAGAATTTATTTCGAGTGTTATCATGGTTTCGACAACCATAATGCATGTCACGTCATTGCTGTATTGCAGATGACTGTTCAACAGCTCACCATGAATAAAGACAAGCTAGTGCAAGAAACATCCTGCCATAATGTCCAATTTAATTAATTTAAATGCAACACAGGGTGAATACTTTATATGCTTATTTTGATAGTTCCATTTACCTTTACCTGGAATTTATTTTTTGGCTAACTTTCTATATTCTTCTCCTTATGTTTGTTAGCTCGGGGCAGGCCAAAAGAAAGAGAAGCACCTAACAAAGCCTGAAGTGGGTCACTTTAGAGCACAAGGAGTTCCTTTGAAAAGAAAGCTAAGGGAATTCCCTGTAACAGAGGACGCGCTTCTTCCTGTTGGGACAACCATCTCAGTTCGGCATTTTGTGCCTGGACAGTTTGTTGATGTCACAGGAATCACAAAGGGGAAAGGTTTTGCAGTATGTATCTTTACCTTTCCGTATATTGTTTTCATAAGTTCAGAGACAGTTCACCTAATTGTTCTAGTCCAGCTGAAGAACCAACTGAGGTTAAGCTTGAGCTTCCTACCGTGAAACATCTATTTAGTCAGCTGAAAGAAATATATGGATTTTTTTAAAACATGCATATCATGCATGTAAATACTTCCTGAGGTTTTAGCCTAAGCCTTGATTTAAAGTTGTTTTTGTTTTAAACATCCTTTTTATTAAACCGTTCTCTTGCAAATGTACTGAAAAATAAAAGTGTAGACTGTGTTTCTTGTAATTTGGAATATGCAAACTGAAACTCAGAGGTATGTGTTAAAATATGAAATTTGGAAATCACATATCATAGTAGTGCTTGATGTGAGACCAAATACATCAATGAAAATGTTCAGCTCGTTTTGAAATAATATATTCTGATATTCTCTGAGTGAAAGGTCATTGTCCAAAGTAGTGTGTGCAACTTAGTAACTGTAGTGCTTCTTAGCCTTACTGTGGGGCCATCTATCTCGGACTTTGAGTGCCTTTTCCATGAAGCTCACATAAGATAGCAGAATTCCTGCCAAGTTAGAGGGGGTCAGAGCTAGACTGGATAAACTGATCCCCTATTCTGTGGAGCTTTGTAATTTGGCAATGCACAATGTAAAATGAGCATTGAGATTTGACAAATTAGGAGGTCCAGTATGTGGTAGAAAAAATAATTCGGACTTCTGGGTACAGTAATACAAATCCTTTTGATTTTAGACCTTAGATTAGTTTTGTTGGGAAATTGTGTTGCTTTTTTAAAATGGAAAATAGGTAAAACTGGTACGTTCCTTGTCAAAATATCCCATTACAAGTAATACAGCTGTCATTTTTGCCTTTCTTCAATGTACCACTTAGCTTTTAGAGCAAATCAACAATGTCAACAGCAATTTAATCTTTTGTGGTTCATGTAGGGTGGAATGAAAAGACATGGTATGAAAGGGGGTCCTGCCTCGCATGGTGCATCTTTGTCGCATCGAAGTATCGGTTCTACTGGTCAAAGAGATGCTCCTGGAAGGGTATGTTATATAACACTATAACCTCTATATATTGAAAAATTATGTGTCTCTTCCAAGAAGAGGTATTATACTTCCAATAAAGCTTCTCAGTAGTGAAGAACCTTACATGGCGTTCCTCTGATTAATTAGTAAAGTTGATAAGACTTAAATTTTGTTTCCATGTTCTCATGCTTTTCATATTCACTTGGTTTGCATGAACAATGAGTTAAATGAGGAACTCAAAATAATTACTTATTCCTTAATAAATACCTCACTATGTTACTTATTCAGATCTGCCTAGGGCCTCCATTGGATAATAGAGATGCATGCGTACATCTATTATTCCCACGAGCTAATACTTCTCATGTAAAAGTATGCTGTTTAAGTGCCTTTGGCCTTTTTGGCTTACAACCGATAGTAGAAGTTCATTTGATTGTTTGATAAATGGTTGCACTAACTAGGTTGTCCTAACGTCAAGAAAGAAAAGCGAAGGAACTTATTTGTTATGCGACTGCATGTTGGAAGAGCAAAATAGCTTTTCTTTCTTTGTTTATGCCATGTAGTTCTTATTTTTAGCTAACATGTTATTTTATCCATAAAGGAACATAATTGTTTTCCTCATTTCATGCTCAGCACGGTAGATCATTCTCTTGTCATAGGTTTCTCTGGTTGAAACAGATTCTGTCATGCCATATAGAGAAACATTAGATAAAATTGTCCTGACCAGTTTGTAGGATCAAAACTATTTATCAGAATTTATGGGTTAACTTCTGCAAAAAGCAGTGCCTTGGCAGTTATAATGACAAAGCAATTTGAACTTTCAGGTTTTCAAAAATAGGAAGATGCCTGGACGCATGGGTGGTGTACAACGCACAGTGAAAAATGTATGGGTTTACCAAATAGACCCAGCCAGGAACCTACTTTATCTGAAAGGCCAGGTGACTCAATCGTTTCTGTTCATCACAGCGTCTTTTGCTTAGGCATTTGAGGTTGTAATACGTGTTTTATATGTGTTTTGTGAACCCCCCTTTTTCAGGTTCCTGGTCCACAAGGTAGCTTTGTTTTCGTGAAGGATTCGATATTCAAGAAACCTGATATAAATCTGCTCCCATTCCCTACGTATTTTGTGCAAGAAGGTGAGGAAGATTTGGAGCCTCTGGTTGCTGATCTTGGTGATGTGGATCCATTCATGGCAGCTGATTAAAGATGAAATTGGGTGTCTCTTCTGTTTGTGCACTCAGCTCTACTGTTCCACAAGATTGATTGTTTGCTGAATTTTGAATGGATATACGAGTAGTTCCTGAATCACAAGCTTCTTTCCTATTACTGGCCACCCTGATCAGTGTTGCTTCATGTACATCACCTGGCAAGTATATCATGGCCCTAACACGCTTTAGGGTTTTGAGCTGATTGTTTAATATATTGCATGGAAGTTCCATTTAATAAGTTGTGTTAGAGAAGTCTCTGATAGATATATAAAATTGGAACATTTCACTCCTGTGATGAGTTGTTGTGATGTGTACCTTTGCGCAAGCTGCTTATATTTAGCACCAGCAGTCAGTTTCCCTGCACATTGATACCTTCATTGGATCCGTTGCTTTATATTGGTTACAATGTTCACGTATTTTTCTGCCTGGCTTGTACTTTCTGAGATCTATGTCAGTACATGTTTGTTTACCACAAGTGCATCCAACTCAAACATGTACTTATGGCTATATTTGTGTTAAACAAACATGCCAGTTTCCCTTTTTCTGAGATCTATCATATTTGACTTATGAGCAGTAACCTATCCAACTCAAGATAGAACACTCGGTACAGCGTGAAATTTGAACTGGTGGCAGGCAATTGATGAAAAAAAAAGAAAAAGGGGAGATATATAAAAATTGGTGGCAGATAATTACATTGTAGAGAAAAAAAGGAAAAAAGAAATAATAAAAGCTACGAGCAACAATGACTCTACTAGTACTACGCTGCTGAGTTGAACCATCTGAGCTGACCACCGCAGCCGACGATGTGGAACACGTGCAGGTACAAGGCGTAGCGCAAGTAGACCATGAGGATCGCCGACACAATCTCCGGCGAGGCGTACCGAACGATCAGATAAGGCCTTTCGATCTCCCTCGCGACGCTCCGGCCGATGTACACCGCGATCGCCGCGTCGACGGCCCACATAACGCCGGCACCGTTAGTGATGGCGCCGCCGCCGCCTTGACGAGGCGTCACAGCACGAGCGCCACCGGCGCCAACAGCAAGAGCCACGCCGGCACGGGGTTGCGCTGGAGCGCGAGTTTAAAGGCGGGGAAGTGGTCAGCCACCAGGTACTCGGGGATGTAGAGGAGGCACATGGGCAGCGCGAAGAGGACGAAGGCGGCGGCGATTGTCACCGACGAGAGAACGCCGGCCGACGACGCGCCGCCGACCACCGCGCCTCCGGCGACCGCGCAGGCGGCGGACGCGGCGGCGACGAGCAACGCGGCGTCGCGCCTGGCGGTCTTGGGGTCGGCGATGTTGAAGAAGGAGTAGCCGAGCTCGGGCGTCCGGTCCAACGCGTTCATGAAGTTGGCGTACTGGTACTGTCGGCTGAACGCGACCGCCGTGTACCCGCCGTTGGTGAGGCGCCATCCGAGGGCCGCCACGTCGACGGCTCAGACGGCGGTCGCGGCCAACGCGACGGCGCCTTCGCCGCCCGCTCCGGTGGCTACGCCGGGAATCGCTTGGACGGCGGAGAGGAGCGCGGCGGGCGTGGCCACGGCGCAGAGCAGCATCGACTGGGTCATCTTGCAAAGGTAGCGCGGCGCCAGCAGGAAGACGAGCGCGTAGACGGAGAACGGGAGCAGGAAGAGGAGCGCGCCGTAGCCGAGCGCGAACGCCAGCGCCGTCGCGGCGGGCGCGGCTGACGGGTACGCGGCCGCCGCGCCGAAGGCCGCGGACGCGGCCATGGCGGCGTCCGCCGCCGTCCTGAACGTTTGCACTTGCGCCGCCATGGGAGTTCAGCTCCGATCGGTGGTCGCCTATTCCAGCTGCGTGACAGAGGCGCTTCGATCAAGCAGATAATAAGTAAATTTATTTTCGCGGGCCGGCGCTAGGAGCTTTGAACCTGCCTCGAGTCCGGCCCTTCTGCAACCACGATCCCCTATCGGGTTCGGAGACGAGCTCCACTTCGAGCTTGTGAAAGCCGGCGTCCAAACCAGGGATGTTAATGCAAAATGTTGGATCACAATTAATGGTCGCGATCCCAGTTAGGGGGCTATATGTAAATAATGGATCGCGATTATTAATCACGATCCAAATTAGAGTGCTATTTGTAAAATGTTTGTTCCGGCGACAGAGTGCCAGGCGAAGCCGCGCGCCGGCGCCGTGCGTCTCGCGTTCCCCTCCGCCGAGTCCGCGCGCCTAGCCTTCTACATATAACACACCGCGTGCCGCCTCCCTCGCGCCTAGTTTCCGCGTCGTCGCCGGCGGGTCAAGCGCGACCACGGAGGGCTGAGAGGCTGGCTTGGGACGATGAGCAAACGGCGGCGGCGCATGCTGACTGGACGTGGAACCGAGCGGCACCCGATCTTTTCCGCTTCTTCTCTGGGTCCCATCTCTCATTAGTCTTCGTTTCCATGATTTGCCGACATGAATGGGATGAACAAGCTCGGCGGCATGTTGGCACTTGGCAGGAGCAGAGGACGCAGGGAAAGGCAGCAGAGCGTTGGATTGGATGAACTCGGGACGGAGCACACATGTAACGGAGGCCCATAAACTCGGAGGCCCGTGAGGCAAATCCTTGGACTGGGAAGCCCAGTTTTCAGAAGATGGTGCGTCCTAGTGGTCCAGTTATGAATCCACAATTTTGATCAAATTTTCGAAGTATAAACTCCATCAATAACTTGCTTTTTTTTATTCGTTTTATAATTTTGAAGCTCCGTCAATCCGATGCGAAGCAATATCAGTTACGGCTCGACAGATTTTTCTCACCCGTACGAGCAGGGGCGCATAAATGCCAGGACACAGACAGTATAACTCCACCACACAGAGCAGTAAATTGCTGCTGCAGACATGTCCATCCGTGACTTATTATTTCGGTACATACACGGCATCTTTAGTTTTGTTATTTCTGCACTGTTCGAAGGAGAGATGCTTTCACTTCGCTAATTGAAATGTTATCTTGAGATTCTCATTTGTTATGGAGAGTCTTACGTTTACTCCAACCAGATCGAAGGTTCTTTTTTTTGCGAATGTACTCCTACAGAAGGTTGCAACTCTTCAAATCTTCTGAAATCGACCAAACAAAGACCAAAACGTGAACAAGTTCAGAACAATACCACGAATACCATACCATTACCAGTTTCTCACAACACAAACATCACACACATGTAGCATTATTCATGCCTCAAAGATCCTCACCACCACCACTACATGACCAATAATAACACACAGCACCACCATCAACGAACCTAATAATCAAACAACAAATGAAAACACAACCAACTCTCGGAGAACACACAACTAGGAAGCTACTAGCTAGACGAAAGAACGGTGCAAGCCTAAACTGCACAGATGAATACGGCACAGAGATACGCAGAGAAGTTGCCCAGCCACGCATGCACGAACACGACGGCATGCTTGGCTGGCTGCATCACCGGAGGGGCTTCAAGGCTGCTTGGCTTGCTCGGCGACGCCGCCGACGGCGGGGGACCCCGGCATGCCGCCGAAGCCGCCGAGGCCGGGGGAGCCGAAGAGGGGCATGCTGCCGATGCTGCCGGCGCCGGGCATGCCGCCGAACGCGGGGATGCTGCTACCGCCGGGCATGCTGCCGAACCCGGGGATGCTGCTGCCCGCGCCGGGGAGCCCGCCGAACACCGGCGAGGCGCCGCCGCCGAGCCGGTCGAAGGGCGGGAAGGTCTGCGGCTGCACGGCCGCGTCGTCCGTCGTCGTCATCGTCTTCAGGTTCCGCGCCTCCGCGGCCACGGCAAGGACGAGCAGAACCGCCACCAACACCTTGGCACACCTCGCCATTGCTACTTCTCTTACCTCTCTCGCGAGCTGGACTACTTGGTTTCTTGCTTTGCTTGCTGCTGTGCTGCTGTGGGATGGGAAGTGAGGAGTGAGAAAGGTGGCGAGGGGCATTTTATAGCGGGGAGGAGAAAGGGCATTGAAGACGGCGCAGCTAGCTCATCGGCCGGGCGGGGAGAAGACAGGGCAGCGAACAAGCAGAGCTGGTAGGTGGTGGGCGTTAAGGAGACGCGTAAAGACGGGGGGTACCTGCTGCTGGTACTGCCATCCTGTGATCGCCATTAAATCTGCTCTTACAACCCACAGGCCAATGCGTCCATGGAGACGAAAGGAAAGGAAAATTTTCAGATCTGGCTATCAGCGACGACGTGGTTTCAAAATTCAGGAAAGAGCTGAGCAGGTTTGCATGAGTCATGACACATCACACATGGGATCGTGCATGGAAAGCAAATTCAAGTAGCTTGGGGGCGGTAGATGTGGTAATAATGCGTGAATTACCATGCATGTGACTAGTAAAAGGCATTGCGGTTTAATTTGCTTGGAACATCAAATCGTATTGGAACTAAAAGTACATGTTGTTCCATATTGTGGATCGCCGGGAATTCAAGTGGGTGTCAAGAGCCATGACGCAGCTGTGTGTGTTCATGCATGCCATCACGTGACCGTGATAATGTTATGCGCCGTATCATCAGTCATTAACTCATCAGTCATCAACCCAACGCTCGTCGGAGCGTTGCGCAGATGAGTGAGGATATTGCTTGCCCTTCTCCTACGTCAACAATGTTTAGCAGTAAACTGACACAGCTACACATTAGGGTGTGGCTGTGTGTTTTAAGGAAGCTCCAATAACTGAGCACTGTTCTTCTTTTTCGTTCATGTGATCTACTACTGATGTGTAGCTTTGAGATTGCTTAATTGGCTCTGCCCCTGCATGCTAGAGAGCAGATCACATACTCGTGATGCAAACATTAAACAGTTCTAAAAAAATCATGAGACATTAAAGAAACAGGCGTAGGCGTATGGTTGTTTGTGGGAGGATGGTGGTCGTTGCTCATGCATGTTGTATGGACATGACCAACATGCCCTGGAGTAGGGGGCACCACCATCCAGCAATAAACCTTCTTCTTTTTTTAAGACGAAAGCATTCATGCCTTCTTGTTCAAGCATAATAATATTTTCGTGTCTCTTGCTCAACTTGCCTCTTTCAAATAGCACCACTATTTTGTCATGATATGTACATGCAGTCCTTCTGTTGGATTTTGTTAGCTCTCCTGCTGTCACAACACTTGGTCGGATTTTCTTTACTAGAAGAAGAAAAGGAGGAAGTAATTTCGTTCCGAGGGTATAGTACATAATCGTTTATCATGCATATCTCCTACTCTGTGCTCGGGGAGAGTTCCATCGATTAGTATATGGAGTGGAAGGGGTTTCAATGTCCATGCATGCAAGACTAGTGCTACTCTACTGACTGCTGATCAAAGGATATCTCGTGTCTGTTTCAACTTTTTCGTCTACGCAATGAGCTTTCTCTGAAGTGTTATACTCTACGTATCTGGGATGAAACCCACAGCAGGGACAGTCAAAGGCGGCACTTATGCTTGAAAGTACAGCGTTAAATTTTCCCATTGCTGCTAGCAACATGGAATAGTTAAATCAAAAGCCGAACCTTCAAGATGATTCTACCCCACCCGCAGTAGTGAACCGCTTGATTGACCTGCTGATTCTCGCTGGCGCAGTACAGTACATTGTACACGCGCAACAGCTTGATGACGCCGTGGCCCATCGTCATACGCGACGATGTAGGAGTATCTACCATTCTACCGTCCGTGGCTGGAAATAATCGCAGGCATGCGTGGACGATTAATTGGACGCGGACAGCAGACGAGCATGGCAAAGCCAGCGGCCAGTAGACGAGTATGGGCGCCTGATTTTACTACCCTGAGACAAGGGAAATTGAGGTTGATGGCCACTATGGTAGCAGATGAACAGTAACTTTGGCACACAACAATGCTGCCTTCAATTTTCTCACCGGCCAACCACTCTCGTATAGTCTTGTTCCATCCCTCCCCTCGCGTCAGCAAGGCTGATGTTTTCTTGCCATTTCTTTGACAGAGCTGTTGTGGTCAAGCTTTAGGTCTGAGACGTGGGGACTCGCGATCTTCGCATCGCAGGCTGTCTTGATCATCACTGTTAGCTGAGGATAGCAATGTTTTTCAGTAAGTATAGGAGGTATATATTAGAATATACTGATGTTATGTTTACAGTAAGAAATGGCGATCCATGCATGTAGAATCGTCTTATAAACATTCATGAATTCTTCGGCGCTGCTAGCATCTCTGCTATCTTGAGATTGCATCAGAAACCGCCATTGCTAGCCGGGGGAGATCTGGTACTTTCAGGTTTCAGCGTATCAAGTAGCAGGAGGAGCGTCCGGGTCGTTGGCATTTCTTCTGCACTCACCGGCTTCCGCCGACCACAGTGAATGTGGCACCTAGCGTCGGAGTGTCGCTGGTAGCAAGGGCAGTTTTTTACACTTGCAAGATGCAGCAGTCATGCAGAGCGGTATGGCCTGGCCGGTTGACAGGCGATGCTGCCGGCCATTTGTTGGGAGGAAAGGACTTTGCCGTAACCGGAGGAGAGGTAGTTTCAGTAATCAATTTCACGTTACAGCTCATCTCTCCATGGATTAATTTTCTTCCCTTCCTTTCAGCTGCGCGAATGGTTTGGTTATTGCCCAGTGGCCCCTGCTGGAGAAGGACGTCTCGACGCTGGCGTAGCACCAATCTGGAGATCTCCAGGTCCTGCGGATTTTACTTGACTCACTGTTGCCGCTATTTAACGCGCTCCCCGTACGCGCTGTTCCTTACTGTATTAAGGATCAACTGCTGTTTTGGGTTGGACAGATCAACTCTCACTTATTACTATACTGTTTTCTAACTGTCCTACGAGACACAGACAGGGGACTGCGCGTGAGGTGGTAGCTCGGGCGATGGCAAAAGAGAAGATTTCGAAACCAACGCACGGTGTTGCTTGGCCGTTCGCAGCTTTGGCACCGTGTGTACGTCGATCTCCCGTCACATGGCGCACGGCTGCAAGGTCGTGGTGTCTCGAGGAAAAAAAGATCGCCGCAGCAGTACGTGATCCGTATCCTCCTTCTCGATGACGCGGCCCAACACGGCCCATAAGAAAAGGTGGCGGGCGACACAACACATGCGGAAGCGAAGCCTAGACCGGACTCAATGGGCGTGGTGCGTGCGTGTGGGGGCAGGCAGGCCTCATGTTGATGGTCGCGACGCCATCATCGCACCGCCGTGGCCCAAGCGACAAAGAAGAGGAGCCGGCCCTACGCCTACGCGCGGGGCAGAAACGACGAAACGAAGCGGAGCTGATTGAGGCGAAAGCCAGCCAGCTGTACTTTTTTTTTTTTTTTTTTTTTTTGCGATGGAGGCAGCCAGCTGTACTTGACCGGCAAGCTTTGCCGCAGCGCGCGTACAGGTACAGTAGTTGCGCCTTGCGCGTACAGGTACAGTTCGGTTTTTTTGGCTTGAGCCACGACGACAGGCCCGGTTGGATAAACCAGGACTGTGCAAGTCAAGCGTGCTGATCAGTGCATGCTAGTACAGTGATTAACTTGGCTCGTAAGCAGC
Organism: Eleusine indica; assembly: GCA_030378355.1. NCBI lineage: Eukaryota > Viridiplantae > Streptophyta > Magnoliopsida > Poales > Poaceae > Eleusine > Eleusine indica. Next base: position 3,862,523 of record CM059497.1, on the reverse strand, counting down.
AGCAGCAGCACCACCACCATCATCCACGCGTCGGTTTCCATCGCCACTGTGACCTGTGCCAGAGCCAGCATAGTGTCGATGCCGCTGATGACTCCTACACCAGACGCCACCGACCCACCGCTGGTGCCGGCGTGCAACGGAACAGCACGTCCGTGTCGGCCGCTCGGCGCTCCGCGGGTGCCAGCCGGCGGATAACAACGTACCCGTCGCCCATAACGGATTGTTTCATCATCGCTCGATCCGTTCTCCTCGTTCGTCTCATCGGCGCCGATCCAGGGCGGTGTCCCCGAATCCACCGCAAACCAGGCGTGGCCAAGACTTATCTAGGAGTAATTACGTAAATACCATCATCTCAACCGGTGACAGTATCGGTGACAGTAGTAGTAGGAGGAGTAGATCGCAACGGGTTGACCGGCCGGCCTCAAAGTCCGTGCCCGTCCAGCTGTCATCGGCGACCCCAGCAAGGGCGCCTGCCCACAGCAGCATCTGCCGAGATGTGTACGCCTCCCTAATCCTAGAGCAGGTCTGTTTACTGTTACCGTCACCCGCCCGGTGCCCTCGCTGACGCGTGGGGCCTCGCCGACCTCCGGACGCAGTGAACTAACCCATTGCCGCGTCGTCTTGTGTGATGTGTCGACTGTCGAGGGGAGTGTCGAGTGGTTTAGTTTAGTGGCTCGGTTTAATAATTAAAGAAATCTAGTAGAACTAAAACAGCGGTGGTGTCATCATGAGCGCGCGTGATGATTGGCTATTTAGGGGGCGCACTAATAACTAGGGCCTCGCGACGTCACATGGGAGGAGCCGGTCTTATCCGTGAACCATGATTAGTTAACTGGATCTAGCAAGCACTGAAGTTTATCCCTCACTCGCCTTGTGTTTGCTTCAGCTTGTTTCCCGGTGATCCGGTCACCAGTAGTGGCGCGACGTCATTTTCGGAGCATTTAAAGTTCCCGCCGCTAAACATGATTAGTCAAGGTTACGGGAAGGGGGAGGACGTGGGGCTCGCTCGAACCATTCCGATCTGATCTGCCGGAGGCGAGCAGCGCCGATTTCTGGTACGAGTAGAATGGTGCCGCCGACCACAGGAAACGAGGACTTGTTACCTCATCAGGAGCAACGCACACCGATTCGATTCAAATCTCCCTTTGCCGTGCATCTGACCGTGTGCCAACTGCACGCCGACGGTACCGAGACCGTGACCAAACGACCAACGGAGACCACGACCGCGCGCGCGGCGGAGACGGCACGTTTTTTTTTTTTTTATCAAGATGGTCCGCCGGTACGGCGCGTCCACGCGTTAGAATGAGTCCGCATGTGAGCGAACTGCAGCCGGCGGCGGCCGGCCGGCCGGGTTCTCATGGTTGCCAGGGCACGGCAAGCTGTACTACAGTTTTGGCTGGCACGGGTGTGTCCTCGTTGCTTGCCGGGGATGGAACGGCAAGCGGCGGCGAACGGATAGGCGCCAGACACGCCGCAGCTGACACGCGCCGCGTGGGCGTGTTTCCGGCACGTGTTAAACGCGAATCAAGCGGGGGCACGAAGTATTATACTCTCTTCTCCCTTTCTTCTGTTCTCGATCTGAAACCTTGGTTTCACATGTTTGGTTGATCATGACCAGGGACTAATTCGTCGGCTTTTTCAACTCGATAACGAAACAAATGGGACCCTGAGATTACGGGACGACGCAACATGGTGGTCGCATATGAGACAGAGAAGGCAAGTAGAAGAGCAAAGGTTACATTCATGCGTCTGAAAGTTTGACCACCCTAGGTCATGTTTTCAAAACTGACAGAAAACCTATTTGGTCCGATTAGTAAAACTGAACGATGTTTCGATAAAACCAAACATGTACACCATGTAAAAAAGTGATTTTTACTTGATTTTAGTGATTTACCGTGTGATTTTGACAATAAAAAACCTGTTGTATAGCATTTTTTTTAAAAAAAACATGTCCTAGGAATCAAAACCTAAACTAAAGTTATCTTCCATTCTCAAAACCAATTTGATATTTCAGTGTAGTCCAGCGCCAGATCTTGCTGCTGTCGAGCCCCCTCCAACCATGCCAGCCTAAGGTTACGATTTGCGAATAGGAATTTTGGAAAGAGGAGGCAGACTGGAAGTAGCATACAAAGCAGAGGAAAGAGATCGATTTCTCTGTTCCTCTCTTTTGGCCACCGAATAAGCTATTGGGCTGTTATATATTAACTGATTATTAATGGGCCAACATAAACTTAAAAGCCCATGTATCCTTTCAAGTTATCTGTTCGTCTTCTACCTCTAAACCAATGAAGGGGCAGCCATGGCGTGAAAAAAGCTTAGATTCATGCCGATTTCCAGGGGAAGGGGACCGAGGGGAGAAGGATTTAGGGGGTGCTTGAAAGGTCTAGGTCTCTAGCTTTGGATTAATGATGAGTTTTGGTGATAGATGATAATGGTTGTTGGAACTAACATTTTATATGAGTTTATGAGTTTGTATGATAGGTTGTGTTCCGGCATCAAGCAAAAGGTCAAGCTATGACATCGAACAAGAATGTTTATGACAAGTGTTGAGAATCAACATGAATAAGCTTGTAGATTGATGATAATATAGTTGACTCAAAAAGTTATTTGATGAAGATGCTTCTTTAAAGAACTTGTTAGAAGAGCTAAAACATTCTCATGAGGATCTTAGTGAAACTCATGAGAAGCTCAAAGAAGCTTATGACTCTCTTGCTTCTAATATGTTAGAAAATACCAAAGTGGACATAGGCATTACATATGATTTAATTGATGACTCCACTTCTTGTGATGTATTATGTGATAACCCTTATTGCTCCCAAGCAAATATTTCTCCGAGCACTACACGTGACTTGGATTGTGTAGGTGATCATTTAAAGCAAAAAGGTCATGAACTTGAATCAAACTCCAACAAGATGAGCAAGTCCATCAAGAGGAAGAACATGAGACAAAATCTAAAGAAGAACATCATTCACATTATTTATTTCAAGTGCAAAAAGAAGGGTCATCATGTTAGGGATTGCTCATCAAAGAAGGAAGTAAAAGATATAAGCAAGAATGAAAAAGACAAGAAGTTGGCTCATGTCAAGTGGTTCAAATGCTTAAACATGAGACACTATGCTTCCATGTGTTTGATCAAAGTTGATGACAAGCCCGCACTTCCAAAGAAGAAAACAAGAAAAAGCAAGAGGAAGTGTTATTGTTGCAATGAGAAGGGTCATGAAATTATTTCATGTCCTCATAAGAAGAATGAAAAATTTATGTCACCCAAGAAGGAGCTCACCGCCATAGAAGCAAACAAGAAGCAAGATGAGAAGATGTATTGCAAGTATAAGAACCAAATTTGCTACATATGTCGGAACAAGGGACATATAGACAACAATTGTCCTATGGGTAACAATCCTAAGCTTATTCCTTTTAATGATCATTATTTACTTAAAAAGACTAGAAGTGGTACTACGATTTTCAATATTGTTAGTTCACATAATGTTAATGCAAAGGCCATTTGGGTGGCTAAATCTTTTATGACTAACATACAAGGACCCAACATGACTTGGGTATCACAAAGAACTTGAATAAGTTAATCGGTACATGGAGATGCATTGAAGACTTGACTCACTTGAGATTAATCATATTGCACATCTTATGTCAAGATTCTTTCTAATTGGGATTTCTCATTATTTATGGAAGCAATGTCAAGTATGAATAATATTGTTCTACAACCTCAACCAATGCCATCTCGGTAACATGTATTTACATTGAAAGTATCTAGTCTCTAGCCTTGTGTAGGCTTTTATTGTTCTAGCATATCTTATGTTGCTTGGATGCTTCATTTGTATCAATTTGAGATAAGATATGGTTACCATGCGTTTGGGGAGCACTATATCATTCCATATATATTGCAGCTCCAAAATGCAAACAAATTCTTATTGCCATAATTGTTTTTGAAATAGCTTTTTTGACAAAAAAAAAACCGAAAACGTTAGAAAACCTTTTGCAAAAATTGCTATGTATTTCAAACCAATCTTTTATGAGATACAAAAGTGTGTTTTATGACGAAAATGTTTTTGGCCTCAAATATAGATTTTAGGATCTTGTATTTGATTTAAAGGTTTATTTTTACAAAACAATTTTGAGAAGGAATCCAAAATATATATTTTTGTAAATCTCTAGAGTTGTGTATTATTTATCCTTATGGTATTCAAAATGTTTTTCTTATGACCAATGATTTAAAATGTTTTCTATTTGAAAAGTCACCAAAAAACATCTTAACCACCTTTTGGTTCTATTTTAGCATCAAATGAGTCTTGCCACTAGAGTCATATATTTTGTATATATTGATTCATAGAGGTATTTGTGACTCATATAAGAAAGGTCAATTCAAATGGTTGTTTTTGGTTAAATTTGCCTCTTCAGAGTTTTGGTCAACATTTGAGCCGATATTGTAAAATGTTTGAGATTATGAGAAACCCATGCTCTTTTTCTTTCTATTCGTAAAATAGTTAGTTGGCAAATTCAATTTGCTTGAGAAGAAGCATGAGGAGCTTAATTCTTTTCTTTTTATGATTATCCTTGCAATGAAAATATTTTTTGTTAAGACTAACAATGCAAGGTAATTGAGAATCTCAAGCATAGATAGAAAAGGTCAGGGACTTAGAGAAAGAAATGAGAAGTAATATCAAACCTCTTCAAGATATCGGTAGGCATGTGCATGAGCTTGAGCCGATGGTTTAGGGATGCTCAAGGAAAGATGATGAGTCTACCGAGAAGAAGCTTGTGGAGGGATCAAATATGACTTACTGTATTTATCATGAATATGATAAGATGACAAAGTCCTATTAGTACATGTTCAAGATAATAAGATGACAATGAAGAGGAAATCGAATTCCGGTCATGCATAAAAATTTAGATTCATTGGAAATTTGATTCAACATTATATGTATATATCATCTATGCTATCGAGTTGGTCTTCATGGAGAAATTAAAGAGTTGGTATATATTATTGATGGTTTTCATATAAAGAGAAGCCAATCCTTCCAATTACAACACATTTGAGGTAATCATGTTCAGATACAAAATTTCTCCATTTTACTATAAATATAGAGTGGCTTGATTTCACTTGTATATATTTCCATGTTGCTCTATATTATAATTTCTTGGCACTAGTACTTGATTTATAATAGAATGCTCCTTTGTGATACTCTATGCCAAATTTATATGATCATGCTTGTCTTGTTTCAATCTTATCGTTATCCTATATGCAAGCATTTGTTCATGCATGACAATAGAAAATCACAAAGACTATAATCTCCTCTCATATGGTAGATTGCTATGTATCTTATTATATTTCTTGAACAATCTACATGTTCTTTCATTTTATATGTCTTATGGCAAGTTGCTTTTCTCTATTTATTTCTTTTGCCATAGCCCCACTCATATGCTATGTTCCCCTCGGGTTGTTATGATTATGTGCATAGTTGCAAGAAGTAATACAATCACTTGTATGCATAATGTTAGGGGGAGCTTATACCATGTTTTTGGTACATAAGGACTAACATAACTATCAAGTTTCTTGGTAGTTGTCTTGTTTTCTCACCTTGTTTTAGAAAATGTGCCTTTGTGGTGGATGATTATCTAGGAAAGAAAATGTACCAAATGCAATGAAAATAAACAAGTGTGAAGGCAATATATTCTTAAGAATCATGATATGAAGGTGATTGCTTACGAGATCAACAAAGCAAGCCATTGAGTAAAATCAATATATTTGAAAGTCCATGGATATTATGAATATATTGAATGGCTCCAAGAAAATATTGAGGATCTCATCATGAGTCTATGTGACTTGAGAGAATTTGGAGAATTAACTCATATATATAGAAAAAGTAATGTTGGAAAGTGAAACTAATTTTTCAAAGATCAATCTTGCGGTATTTTTTTATCATACTATACCCAAATCCTCCTCTTGAATACCGAATGAACTAGATTTAATTTCGTGCATTTATTGCATCATGTCTCTATGCATATGTTTAGGATTGCATGAGTTTATTGTTATATTTTGATATCACCATATTTCTAGATATCTCATATTATGGGAGATTGCAATGCTTGTCTTGACTTGTGTGTCTTTCATTATACTATGCCATGTTGAAAGTGCTTCATATCATATTGCCATAAATCTTTATATTTTTTCATGATACGATTGCTTATTATGGCTTGCGTTTTATTCAAATCTTGTCAAGACATCACATATATGACATGCATGCTTCATATCATGTTCACTTCAAATATTACCATTAATCATGATATGCTTGATTAGTTGGCTTATTTTAATTCATATCCCCTTCAAGCCATCTTACATGTCATGTATTGTTATTTATACTTCTTATCATGACTTGTTGATTACCATATGCTTTATTTGAAATTTCTTACCATGGTGATCATGTGCATGCATGTGTGCTTAGCATCTCTTGACATGCATTAAGTTTTGAATATTTGATCATGACATTTATGTATTATTTCTTATCATATCCTTGGATGTGTCATGAATATGCAAAATGCACGATACTCTTCTCATGTGTTTTTAATGACAAATGCTTGTCCTTCACAAGTCATTCAAGTTGTGAGCATGGATAATCCTATCCTATATTTTTGGTGAAGTTGAGACTAATGTGTTTGCAAGCTTATATTTGGCTTAGTCTCATGAGGTGAAGTGATATTGTGAATGGATTAATGGGTAGCCTTATATTCATGGTGACTACACAAATGAGGATGGAGATGATGTAAGTAGCCTACAAACTATGAGCTCTCATTGACTAATTCAAAAATCATCAAGTTGGAGTGGTATATTGTCTCTTGTGACTATCTTCATCATGATATTGTGGGTATATGAGTTATTCTATGCCTATCTAATTAATTTTTCACATGCCCTTGTATTGCACATGTATTTGTAATTCTTTGTGAGCTACGTAAATATATATCCCCATATGGTTTATGGAGGCATGTTTTACAAGTATTGTGCTTTAATGTCAATCTTTCATATTATGGTTGCTTTCTTGAACCTAAGATATAATGCAATTTCTCTCTTGTTTGTTATTTGTCAAATGCATATGTATACATTGAATATTCTACTATGCATGATTGAGGGAGATATTATACTATGTTTTATGAGACTAGTGGTTTTATTGAGTTTTGTTTTATATGGTCTCTCATTAATTAGGAATATGGACAAATTAAAATGTATGCATTCATGCTGCTATTTGTCTTGTTAAAATTGCATTGATTTGATTAGTGAATTCAATCTAGATTATATTCCCCTCTTGCTCTTTAAATGAGAAGTGCATATGATTTTATTTCATATCTATCTATGCTCATCATATGAGGGAATTTATTTTTCTATTCATTGTGATCTTGAGACTAACTTTTTATTGAGCTTCATATTATTTAGTCTCAAAGTGGATAAAAGGTGACTTTAAAGGTATACTTGTCATTATTCTTTATTTTTCAGCCACATCCTTTGGATCATGGATAGATGATGAACCCCCGGTTATTGTGTTTTATATGCATTTGTTTCTCCCATGCACTTGTTTTATATTCTTTTTCTCTTTTTGGTGCTTGATGCCAAAGGGGGAGAGAGCTTTGCTTGCATTTTATATGCACATGTTTAGGGGGAGCTCTCTCTATGTTTGTTGTTTCATTTGTATATGCACATGTTTAGGGGGAGCTCTCTCTATGTTTATTGTTTCATTTGTTGGAACTAACCCTTCTTGTATATGACTCATGTTCATGTTGACATATACTAGAGTTTTTTTTTATCTTTCATCATGATATAATAGTGTTGTCATCAATCACCAAAAAGGAAAAGATTGAAAGGTCTAGGTCTCTAGCCTTAGATTAATGATGAGTTTTGGTGATAGATGACAATGGTTGTTGGAACTAATCTTTTATATGAGATTGTGAGTTTGCATGATAGGTTGTGTTCCAGCATCAAGCAAAAGGTCAAGCTATGACATCGAACAAGAATGTTTATGACAAGTGTTGAGAATCAACATGGATAAGCTTATAGATTGATGATAATATGGTTGACTGAATAAGTTATTTGATGAAGATGCTTGATAAAGGATCTTCATCAATGTGTTGATGAAGGTGTCGATAGACATAATCAACACTTATGGTTGAAGCTAGAAACACATCATAGAAGATGATTGAATATCAATAGTTGATGGTGTCAACATGGTGATGTGTCAATAATTAAAGTAGAGATTATTGGCCAATAACTTGAAGCTAAGTGACCATTAAGACAAGAAGAAAATCAAGATACTTAAGAAAAGGAATATATCAACTTGGTTATTGACATAATAATGAGCATATTAATGATGACAGATACAAAGTAGCATTACATGGAAAGGCGGTGAAGGTTGAGCAAGACTTGGCTGCGACAGACCATATGCAAGGGTGAAGGGCAAGCAAGAGGCTTGGCGCCGAAGAACCAAAGGCAATGGTGAAGAGCAAGTGTAGGCTTAGTGTGATGAACCGTGCAAGATTATATGAAGCTATGGATTATCTACATCACTTATTTGAAATACAGTTGAAATGTGAAATGGAAGAGCATGATACTCATGGGTTTACCCACATCAAGTGAAATTGAAATTAAGAGCAATAGTTGAATTTCACATGTTGAAGAACTTTAAATGGGTTGAACATATGGAAGTGGTCACATACACTTCATGAGTTGATGAACATCAATCTCAAAATATCATGCGAACATGCTCAAGGAAATGGAAAGATTGTGGTTGCACTTTATGAGTTGATGAACATCAAATCTAAAATCTCAAGTGGACATGCTTAAGGCAAAGGTATAATAATGTTGGACATATATGCTTATCGATAGTTGATCAACAACTAAATGTTCAAATGGTGAAATGCTCATGCATTGGCAACCCTCAAGATATGGAAATATTATGACATGAAGGTGTTCCTATTGGCATAGTTTTCTATTTACTTTTGAGTGTAGGAATGCCATACTATCAAAAGGGATACAACTTTGATAGTTTTGCTTATATGTCTTGGTGCTCAAAATGATCTAACAAACTTTTGTGAGATTTTAACATTCCTTTGGGTGAAATTGGGGCTTGTTCTTAGTGAGTATGGATAGCCCTCTAAATTATCTTTCCATAGAGTCCAAGATCACCTAAATCAGACTTCGAGAGCAAAAGTTATGCTATGTTTTCTGGGTACTCCCGGACTAGGACGGGTTCAGCCAGACTAGGACGGCTCGGCCTGGTGCAGAACCATTTTGGTTCTATTTTCGCCTGATCCGGACTAGGACAGCCAAACCCGGACTAGGACGGGTTCTGGGGTCAGCCGGACTAAGACGGGATTACTCGGACTAAGACGGTTGAGGGACTAACAACGATAATATTTATTCTGTTCTGAGTTGGTCTGGACTAGGACGGCCCCCGTGGCCGGACTAAGATGGTCTCTAACAGAACATAACGGCTAGTTTTTGAAAACTTCCTATATATACCTCCCTTCGTCCCTAACGGTTGGTTGCCGGTTTCATAGCAAAGAAACACACATTTAGGCCAAGAAACAACCTCTCCACTCTCCATTGCTTAGTGCTTGACCTTATGGGTGAGATTGGGTGAGAGATTGAGTGAAAGAGAGCTAATTCCATTGTTGAGCACTTGAGTTCATAAGCAAGCAATCTTTATGGCATTTGTTACTCTAGGGGATTCATCCACTAGACAGCAAGGCGTCGTTCGGTGAGCTTCCAAGCTTTGTGGTGAGCCTCGAAAAGTTTGTGAAGATTTCGATTCATCTCCGCAAGGGAAGGAATCAAAGGAAGCAAAAAAACCCGAGCTCGATCTTTGTGATTGCTCGGTGAGGATTTGGGTTGAAAGAGACCCGGCTCTTTGGAGCTCCTCAATGGAGACGTAGGATTCTTGAAGAATCTGAACTTCGAGAAATAAATCATCACGTCTCATATTTGGTTTGCAAGTTCTTTACCTTGTTCTTCATATTTATGCTTGATTTGCTTACACCGAATTATTCTATCATTATACTTGTTGTTGGTTCAATTCATTCGGTGTATTAGCTCATATATATGTCTAGGACAACTTGATAGAAATCGATTTGTATCTAGATTGTTAAAAATGTGTTTTTTCTCATCTTTTCGCCGCGCACTTCCTTAGGGTTCCTGGACTAGTCCGGGTCCTGAATTTGTCCAGAAAAGTACTAATTCATCTCTAGGACTAGTCCGGCCCTGTCCGGACTTATCCGGGTATATCCGCTGCAAATTTGTTTTAATCGTCTATTCACCCCCCGTCTAGGCGACATTAAAGTCCTTTCAGTGTTCGGCCCTGGAGTTAGGTATGGCGCCCGCCATACCTTGCCATATTGGTAGGTCCGCTTCTGTAGTTCGGTATTTTGATTTTCGCTCCTTCAAATACATTGTACATCGTACTCACTTTCTTTTCTGGTGACAAAATATGATCGTGTAAAAGCTTAACCCTTACAACTTATCCCGAATATTATCCATGATGATGATTTTTGAAATGTAGATAAAGATTATATTAACATGGCAAACAAATAGCTCTCTAACGGTAATGCAAATAATGAGTTATCTAATCACATCAATATGTGCAAAAATATGAGGGTTACTATGCAAACGTGACAACTACAAAAACTAATATGGATGAGGATTTTGCTAACCTAGAAGGGATGGAAGTTCCAAAGTAAGAATGCAATACAATGTTTGCTGCAATTTTATGTTAATTAATACCTTCGAGATCAATGAAAATTTTGAAATCCATGTATTTTGCATAGCACTCCAATTTAGTTAAATACTTCACAAATGAACGAGAGGGGGCATCAAAAAAATTAAATGTTATATCAACACAATCATAATATTCGTACAAGCATGAATCTAGATTGTATCGCTATTTACATTTGCATCTGCTAGTCTTGCTCCCTTTCACGACCTCTTTTTTGAGTTGCACCTTGGTCCTAATATTATTGGTAGAGATTATAGAACATTGTGCAGTTTAAACACAAACAACATTTCATACTGAACCATCTCCTCTTTCCTATAAAAGGAGTAATAGATAATACTTTATTTTAATAGATCACATATGTTAGGATTCAAACTCAAAACCCTTTAAAATCTGAATCATGTCTTATTTAGCAAATGCGCACCAAAGCTAAACTATTCACAAAAGACAGTCAATTCACTTAGGCTGCGTTTGGATGTCTGAATTGAGGTTTTGAATTCGAAATTGGAATTCATTGAATTCAATTCAACTAGTTGGGTGTATGTGGATTTCCCACAGGGAAAGGAGCCTAATTCCAAATTGTTTTTTTTTCTCTTGCCTACTAGCCCTTTTCCTGATTTGGAGCCCCCTCACTCTGAATTTGGCGGAATTTGCCTCCTCCCGGCTTCGACTCTTCTTCCCACGCATAGCTCTTCCCTTTGTTTCTCCCTTCTTCCCTCCATCGACGAGCTGCCCCTCCCTTCCTCTCTCTGCTGGAAGCCGCCTTGGCGAAGGGGGACGCGGTGGAGAAGGGGGCCAGGCGGGATGCACGACGGAGAAGGGGGTCATTGGCAGAGAAGGGGCCGCTGCCCTTCTTCGTCAACTCCGATCATCGACGCGCCTCCCTTTCTCCCTCTCGTCCTTCCTCTCTCCTCGTTGCGCCCTTCTTCTTACCCACGTGCGGCAGGAGACAGAGAGAGGAGCCGCCGTAATGGAGCAGAGGGGTGCGGCGGCCTGGTGGAGCCGTAGGAGGGCGTAGCGACCTGGCGCAACATGCATCATTGGAGGCAGGGTGGGGCATCGGGGTGGAAAGAGAAAGAAGAGGAGCTGTGAATTATTAATTCTACTAGGCCATGTCCATCCAAACATAAATTGGTATTTGTATCTGAGTTAAATTTCATCTACATATAAAGAATCAATTTAACATTAAACCTATTTCAATTCCTAGGTTGAATAGGTATTCAACTCAACTCAATTCAATTTCAAGCCCTCCAATATTTACATCCAAACAGAGCATTTGCATGTGTAATATTTTTTTATATGTAATGGAGACACTAAATGTAACCTCACACCGTCCAATCCAATCTTCTATTTTTTTTTTGAAGGATCTTATATCTATCGGAAGCTATGTCTTATTATTAGTGCAAGAATAGAGGTGATGTGGTAAATATCTGTGCAAAATTTACAGTCTTCAGCGTTGCAGCTCCATGTTGTGCACGGAAATGCTCTCGCCGGCGTTTCACCAGTACGACAGTACCAAAGTGGTTTCAGCACTGTGTTTGTTTGTTTTTTGCACCCCAAAATTTGTCCACCCGTTTTCCCAGGGACCAGATTCGCCTGTGACTGATTTGAAATTTCGAAGCCAAGCGTACTGGACCGGAGCGGAGCACCTGCTCCTGCGGTCCTGGAAAACTTCGCCCACTCCACCAGCTGGGCTCAGTCAACAGTGCAGCTGGTCCTCCACACCCACCCACCCGATTACCGTTCTCGCCTCGAGTTCAAAACAGAAACCCAGATCTAACCAAACCCAGGGGCAGGGCCGTCTTTTCTTCACGCACAAACCTCTTCAGTATTCGAATCTTTTCTGCTCAGATGCGGTAAAAAAACAGACAAATACAAAACCCTTTATTCGCGGACCTCACTCACTGTAACGTGGTCCCATTACAAAGTGGGTCCCCAATCCAGTGTAGGAATCAAAGCTGGCGAACAGTAGCCGAGGCCCCCGACGCAGTCCGGGGTGCGGACCCCACCGATTTGACCGGTCAAAAGGCGTGGCCCAACCAAAAACCAAGGGATCCCGCACCGTAGAGCGCACGTTGAATGTTACAAGCGCTTCAGACCGACGCGTGGGCCCCGTGTTCGTTGCGGCCCGCATGTCGGTGGCTATATAGGGTGAGAGGCGGGGGCAGAGGTGGTGCGCGGTCCTGTCCTGTGGTGGTGGTGGTGGGTGCTTTGACTGCCCGCCCCGCCCTCTCTCTCTCTCTCTCTCACCTCTCGGCAGCAGGCAGGCAGGGCAGGCACAAATCATTTCGGCAGCTGCGTCGCGTTGGTAGCAGTATTTTTGCTTTGCTTGCGTCCCGACAACCAAAAAGAAGAGGCGGGGGTGGTGTAGAAAGGGGGGAGGAAAGCAAGCGGCAGGAGGAGCCGAGGAAGGAGGAGGGGAGCGAGCAGCGTTCCAGCTAGAGAGGGAGAGGGAGACAGAGGCGGAAGGGAGGAAGCAAATCTTGGAGGGGAGCCAACAAAATTTTTTCGTTGTGGAGGTATGGGCCGGCCGGCCATCTGTTCATGCTCCTCGATTTCTGTTCTGGTGTGTTCTTCTTTCTTTTGAGTTTCTGGTCTCAGAGACGCGTTATTGGATCCATGGTTACGCCTGCTGTCGGTGTGCCTGGGTGCTACGGCCATCTGTCTCCGTGGATCTGCGTTTTCGCGATGAAATATGCGGGCATCCATCGTTTTTGCATCGGTGGAGCCAGCGTGCTCGTCAGCTACGATTTAGGTAGTTTCCGGAGCTCAGGGGAAGGTGATTGTGTTGGTATCCAGTCAGCGGAGAGCATTTACGCGGATCTCTGGAGATTAGACTGGTTCGTTACTGTTATTCATTGCAATCTAGGGCGTGTTCTCCTCTTCAGATGCGAGTTAATTGGTGCCCAAATGAGAGATTCTTTGTTGATTACTGGCTCGCCATTATTAGAGGCTCGGATGCTTGCGTAGGTGGATGCTCCGTATCTGGTGTAGGGAAAAAAACCCAATTTAGGATGATTTTTTTAAGCTTTCTTGGGAGTGGGGAGCACGTTTCTTTGATGGCTTTCGAGTTCTGGCAAAGTTTATTTTCTGAGTGCTTAAGATAGGAAATATCGAAAGGGGAAAGTTGCTTCGCGCAAGGAATTGGCGTGAATCTTTATTATCTGGCAGTCTGGCCAAAGATATGCATTGAGTGGCGGGACACGAGATACTGAGGCCTTTCGTTTGTCATGGCAAATCTTTGGAGTCATGAATACGAAGGGCCTACTTTTAGGTGGTTTAGGTTAGCCGTGAGCGCTTCGATGCGGGTGGTTGCGGTACATTCTTGCAGAGAGTTGCTCTGGTCGAGCAATGTGTCAACTTTGTGCAGATTCTGTGTTGTATTTTCGATCTGCTCTGAGCATGGTCTTAATTCTTTGTGATTACTAACATAGGATGGATGCATTATCGTTCGTTGCATTTCTACCTGAATATGATGAATGATGACTGGGATGGCCAGTCGTGGCTAACCTTGTTCCAGAGGCATGCTGAATTTCTACCGATCTAATTGATTCTGGTTGTTACCCTCTGCAGGTTGTTGAAGTGATCCACTGCAACATTGATTTGATGCAAATCTGATTTGGCATTAATTTGGTCAGTGAGAGATGGCTTCAGCAGGTGTGGCCTCATCTGGGTACAAGAACAGCAGCAGCACTAGTATGGGTGTTGAGAAGTTACCTGATCAGATGAATGAATTAAAGATACGGGATGATAAGGTACAAATGAGTAGTCCTCATATTTTGGGATCACTGTAATTTGTTCTGTATTTTGTGCAAATGAGGATTAACCATAACATATTTCTTTATGGCAATTGCAGGAAGTTGAAGCAACCATCATCAATGGCAAGGGGACAGAAACTGGGCACATAATTGTGACAACTACTGGTGGCAAGAATGGTCAACCAAAACAGGTGAGTGATTGTACTGCATCTGATGCGGATTGGCAGCTGCTTTTTACATGTGGTGTAAGCATGTACCCAGTAATACAAAACTGATTCTATATTAAATTGTGCTATGTGCCTTTTGCGATGCTAATCCTGAGCAATCCAGATTTCCAGAATAGTTTTGTAACCTAGTTCTTTGTATATTAATATGTATTTTATTGGATGCTTTTGCAGACAGTGAGCTACATGGCTGAGCGCATTGTAGGTCAAGGTTCTTTTGGAATCGTCTTCCAGGTTTGTTGCAACCTTTGGCTGGTATATATTTAACTGGCTGCAGGCTTTGTATTGGCTTAATGGATTTTCTCTGGAACAACATTATATGTTTTGAATGTTGTTTTGATGTCTAGAGGTTGATCTTTTGCATGTTTTAGTTCTTCCATTTTGTCCTGTCCAATAGAGCCTTTGTATTTGTGTGGTTTTTCTTCTATACTTTTATGCATGAGTAAATATCTCACTAATTTTCAATGCCATCACACATTTTTATAGGCTAAATGCTTGGAGACGGGTGAGACTGTTGCCATAAAGAAGGTTCTTCAAGATAAGCGTTACAAGAACCGAGAGCTGCAGACCATGCGTCTTCTTGACCACCCTAATGTTGTTGCTCTGAAGCATTGTTTCTTTTCAACAACTGAAAAGGACGAACTATATCTGAATTTGGTTCTTGAGTATGTGCCTGAAACGGTTCATCGAGTTGTTAAGCATTACAACAAGATGAACCAACGGATGCCACTTATTTATGTGAAGCTCTATATGTACCAGGTAACATTTTTTTATCCCGTTGCCTGCTGGATTTTAGTTTTTAACTCTAGTTTCATTTATCGCTATACCTCTTATGCTTTGCTCTAAAGCTTAGAAAAAAGGTTCCTTTCACCTTATTATTGAACTTGAACTTACTGCTATATTTTGGCATCTATTTTGACAGATCTGTAGGGCACTGGCCTACATTCACGGTAGCATTGGTGTTTGCCACAGGGATATCAAGCCACAAAATCTTCTGGTATGCTGGAAAGATTCCTTTTTTCTTGTTTCAAATGCAGGAACACATGCTTTCTATCTTGAAATTAATTGTTGAACTCAACTACAGGTGAACCCACACACTCACCAACTTAAACTATGTGACTTTGGGAGTGCAAAAGTTCTAGTCAAGGGAGAACCAAACATATCATACATTTGCTCCCGATACTATAGGGCACCTGAGCTCATTTTTGGTGCCACTGAGTATACTACAGCTATTGACATTTGGTCTGCAGGATGTGTTCTTGCTGAACTTATGTTAGGACAGGTAAGCAACTTTCATTCGTTTTACATTTGCGGGAACAAGTTCTTTTTTACGAGTTATTAGCAGTATATTGGAGTTCAAACATACTTACATGAGCTTAAATTTTCAGCCTTTGTTTCCCGGTGAAAGTGGTGTAGACCAACTTGTTGAAATCATCAAGGTAGCTGCCAGTTTTGGTGATTTTAATTCTCAATCTTAATACAGGTGAATTCTTATCTCACCCAAATTTGGTTTGGCGTTGCAGGTCCTTGGGACTCCCACAAGGGAAGAAATTAAGTGCATGAACCCGAATTACACCGAGTTCAAATTCCCACAAATTAAAGCACACCCGTGGCACAAGGTACAACTCTTTTTACATCTTCAATGTTGACAGCACATGATCTCTTTTGGGTTACTAACTGGACATGCATCTTTTTTAGGTATTCCACAAAAGGATGCCACCTGAAGCTGTTGATCTTGTGTCTAGGCTGCTCCAGTACTCCCCCAATCTACGATGCACTGCTGTAAGTATATCTTGCTGTACATTACATTTTGTTTAAATTCACTTGTCCTCCAGGTCCTGCATTATCCTTGACTTCATGGGTTTTTAAAATTTGTATGTATCTTTTATCCAGGTGGAGGCACTTATTCACCCGTTCTTTGATGAGCTTCGAGACCCCAACACTCGCCTTCCAAATGGTCGATTTCTGCCACCCCTCTTCAACTTCAAGCCTCACGGTATGTTTCATGCCCACATATGTTCTTGTTTAAATGTGTAATGCAGGCCCAGTTTTGTTGTTTCTTTATGAGATTGGTGCCTTATTTTTATTTGCCTTTTTTTTACTTGTAGAGCTGAAAGGAGTCCCAGCAGACATTGTTGCGAAATTGATCCCAGAACACGCGAGAAAGCAGTGCCCTTACGTTGGAGTATGAGATGACTGCCAGTTGAATATGGTAGATGGCATTTTCCCCATGGGATGTTGGAACGGCAGCTTATGTGCTGGCTGTTGAAGATGCAAAGTTGCCTGCTTGTATGACCCCTGTGTTGACCCGTTGTGTAGCTGAGTAGTATGTCGTGAAGCAGACCTGTTTGACATGTAACTGGCACCACCCCCCCGCCCCACTAACTGGCGCTCACTTGAGATTGCCATAGCTGATCTGTAATGTGTTCTAGAGGAGTATGAATGTATTTATGGTAGTTTGATCTATGTATGGATTCTTTTCGTTATGGATTCACTTCGTTTTTTCCCCTAGTTATTTCTCTGTTGACAGAGCAGACTCTACCTGGTTTTATATTCCTGAAATACGACCTTTTGCCTCTATGTACCATGTTTGCATGTCGATGCTATCAGTTGATTTGTGTCAATTTTCTGGTCAAGTTTGAAATGTGCTCTGGGGACTAGCTGAATTTTGTAACACCACCTATTTTCTGTTCAAGTTTGAAATGTGCTCTGGGGACTCGCTGAATTTTGTAACACCACCGAGCATGATGGTGCATTGTGACTAGTGAGAGATGCCTCCATGAAAACTTAAGCATACGGGAAGCTTTTTTTTTTTTTTTTTTTTTTTTTTTTTTTTTTTTTTCGGAGAAGAGAACTCTGCAAGCATTTTCAAAACGATTTCATCTCGTAAAATTTCCTGAAGAGGCATGCTGTGCGATTTCTTCTCTTCAGATTAGCAAAGAGGAAGAATGTAAAGAGGTGAGAAGAGTATCAGAAACGAGCCCACGGAACAGAAAGGGACAGATGCCGTTGGGGAAGTACTACTGCGACTACTGCGACAAGCAGTTCCAGGACACCTCCGCCGCCCGGAAGCGCCACCTCCAGGGTGCCCAACACCAGCGTGCCCGCGCCGCCTGGTACGACGCCGTCCGCCACCAAGGTCAAGACCTTCTTCCCCGTCGTCGACTCGTTGCCTGTTTCTGTTCCGCGTTTCGTCGAACATCTTGTCTGCCACCGCGTGACCATTTTCTTTTCTTCTTCCCCGACAGACCAGCACGGCGGCGCGTCTTTGCTCCTCCTTCCCGACGGCACCGTCGCCCAGGGCGTCTGCAACCACTTCGTCCGCACGGTGCGTGCACCTGTCCTTTGTTCCCCCATCTCCCCCTGTTCACGGGTGGCCTCGTGTCATCTTGCGCTGGTTGCTTCTTAGTGTTGCGTACGCAATCAGATGAACCACGAGTACCTGTAGGTTCTTACCATCACAGGATCACAATCGTGCTGCGTTAGTGCGACTCGAAAGTTGATGCCAGTATGTCTATGTTTGCATGCGTAGTGTACTGCTGCTTTTGTGCCTTCCCCTTGTCATGTTCAAGCAATCACCTTTCCCTTTTGAATATTCATCTACTCAATTCTGCTTTTTAGTTAGTTTTCTTTTGAACTTTCGTTGCAGGGGACATGCAAGTATGGGGACTCGTGTAGATACTTCCATCCGAAGCCAGATGGTGTTAATCCAGCTTTAGCTGCACCTGGTTAGAGCTTTTACATACTGCTCTTCTTTCATTTTGCACTATGGGTTGAAGGAGTTTACATATCTGTTAATCCAGCAGTAGTGAATAAAGCCTACCGGTATAGGGTGCAACTTTGGGCCTATTCTAACATCTGCTACTCAATACTAATTTCTTGTGAGTCCCGGTCGAATTGTGTATTGCATTTTGGTTCTATTCTGTCTGTCAAAAGATGCAGCTTCCCTAATTAGGTAAAATTGCAATCTGCAATTATGGAACAGATCCTGAAGATCATTACAGGTTCCTACATTTACAGTACAATAAAATCTTCCATGGCATTTAATTTATGGGAAGCCTGTTAGAAAGATATCTTGGAATCCAAGCTTGGCTTTGATCTCCCTTTTCTTTCTTGAAGGAAGTAGTTACTTGTTTACAACTCTGCTGGTGTGTGTAAAAAATAGTTACCTCTGGGTTATAGCCTTGTTTGTTCGTTCTCCTAGTCTGGGTTATACGTCTGGATTATAGCCTTGTTGGTTCATACAACTCGGCATTTAGTTTATGGGAAGCCTGCTGTTAATTGTCATTTTAGAAATATGTCTTGGAATTCAAGCTAGGCTTCGGTTTCCCTTTTCTTTCTTGAAGGAAGTAGTTGTATACAACTCTGCTGGTGTGTGTAAAAAAATAGTTTCCTCTGGGTTATAGCCTTGTTTGTTCATTCTCCTAGTCGGCTAGTTGTACAGACTACATAAAGGGCCATTAGGGTGTAAGATGTCGATTTTCCTGAATGCAACACAAATGTCATATTTACAACAGGGTGATGCTTACAAAATAAAAACTATTTGATTATTAGTCAATATGTGCTAAAGTACTTGGTTTTAAGTTGTATTTGGTCCCTGGATAAGGATTATGTTTTGAATCAACTTCTTCAACTCAGGTCTTGGTCCTGGAGCCACGGTGCAGCAGTCTAATATTTTTGGCAGTCATTCCAATTTTGTTGGATACCAAGCAGCTGAAAGAAATCCTTTTTCAGGTGATCTCATCGTTAATTCATGATAAATCTTGTCAAAACACTAGTATAATCAAGTGGTTAGTTAGTTCATAGCATTACTCTAACCTGTTTTTCTAGAACAAGCATTACTCTAACCTTTGAATTAATATTCAGAATTTTTTCCTACTCGATTATGGTACCTTTCTAACGAATGATTAGAGTTTATTTTGCTTTAAATACAATTTTCTTTTTGAAGTTAGATTAGAGCATTGAGGGGAACGTTTAATGATTACTGTGCGCCCTACTGTTGGTCAGACAGCACTGATGATGTGATTTATATATGTGTCTTACATCCATACTTGTCTCACCATCAACCCAGAATAAACATGTCTCAAATTTCATCAGTTATAGATTTGTTTCCTCTGAAGCTACCCCAAACTTGCACATATTTCTGAACTTTGACGCCTACTTTTACAAGAAGAAATGAAGAATTATGAAATGTGACAAACCAGCTGCTCATCATGCTATGAATAGTCATACAGTCATGTACTGAAAAGCCCATTATATGCAAACGGGTCCATTGGTTGGTGCCTCACAGTGACAAATGAGACACTGTTTAGATATTTCGAGATGATTCCATCCATTGCAAGAGGGCCTGTCGGTTGGTGTCTCCAGATAACTGACGAGGGCTGCACATTAAAGCACTTAATTCAGTTTGGTTTAGAGCTGTTGTCAGCTTCCTGAATCTACGGGAAACAATGATCTGTATCCCCTTTGTAGCGTGCAATGCTCGCAAGCAGATAAACCGCCACGATTGCATAGGGCTCACTGTTTCCAATTTTCTTGATATTGAGTTTCCCTTAGGTAATGTTGGTTTTTATTCTCTTTCCTATCGTGTTTTCCAGGGAACATACTAGGGGGCCACACCTCATGGGGTAACTTACCTCCGTCGCTGCAACCTCCCCCTGAAGGCGGTTATCCTCCTCTTCCTTTTGTCGACTGGGGCTGAAACATTGTCTTTCGGAAATTCCGACCATTTATGATGTTCTTACATTTTTTGTCGGGTTACACTAAGACGCCTTGCTGGGGATGCCGTAGAGGGAACTCTAAAGAGGAAATTCACTTGCATCCTGTGTACAAATGTAGTTTTTTTTCTAATGATATTTATCCTGCTATAACAAGGGCAAGTAGCCTGTTGAGAAGAGGATCTGGATTTTTTGAGATGCTGTTATTTGGCAGTAGCATTTGTCTTGTCAGCTAAATTGAGCTGCTTGCCCTTCTTTAATGGTGTTCAAAGTTATCGCAAAATGGAAATCTACTAATCTAGTCCTCACTTTCACCAGGTCTATTGAAAAAACATTGCGTTACATAACCTGCCCATGAATAGGATCTGGCGTTTGACCCTTGACACAATCACACAACATGCACAACAATTCTTGGCAACAGTAGTACAGTATGACATAAAACACGACATGATCGGAGAATGAAATCAGCCATTACGGTTGATAGCTGAACTGGTCTGACACTTAACATTGGACTATCAGACTATCTGCATCCACGCCGATTTGCGATCGACGCGAGGCCACTGCAAGCAAGCCACCAGCCATCGTTCTGCTTCCTCCTCGGCAGCGCAGTCACGAAAGCTGCAGGCCGTCACAGGCTGTACCGGAGGAAGCCTCCTCTTCTCCGGCTGCTGCCTCACCGCCTCCTGCAGCGCACGCGCACCGGCAATTCCCTCGTCTGCGTCGCCAGAAATGACGGCGCGCAGCAACAGGAGAAGGGAAGCCATTGACCAATCAGTCAATCTGCTCAAACTGTTTTCTCAGAATGCAAACAGATAGGTCAAGCATTGGAGGCAGTAACGACAGCTACATATAGCGACGAGCTCTCAGGTTCAGGATGTTATTTTTACTAGTTTCAGTTGAACGCGCATTTCTTGCAAGTCATTTGTTTCGTTCTTGCAAGGGTTATTTCTTGGTGGATCACAGAAAGGTTATGATCAGGGTTTGGTTGGATGTTGTTGGTGGCGATGTTGCAAGTATACTCTGCTACCTTGTTCTCCTCGCCCTGTCGGTGCCTGTTCATCCAACATTCTGGTTGGGCTTTTAGGTGAAAAATATGGGTTCATTTTGTGAACAAATTTTTCTTTCTTCTGCGTAAGGCATTGCTCTGCTTATATCATATGTTACCTGATCGAATTTTCTGGCTGCATTTGTACTCTGCATTTGCCGATGAAGTGCACGTTTTGACTAGTGTGCTTTTGGTCATACCAACTGTTGGACTTTAGTCTGGCAGCTCATTTTCTTCTAATGATAGCAACATCGGTTGTAATGTAGTTTCATAAACAAAGCACGTCTGTTAGAGTGACCATATGCTGTGTCCAAACCTTAAGACAGGTACAATGTTACACGCAAGTAGTCTCATAGCTTGTCTCATGCATTACCATGTAGGATTTTTAATAATATGAAAGAGAGAGATGCTGGTGAGAGGAAGAGATGGTTGTTTTATATAGCAACCATCTTATGAGCTAAAATTTAGGAGTATGAGACAGCTTTCACACCATTGTACGGATTCTAATAGTCTTTTAACCTATAAATATTCTATTTTACATGTATAAATTAAAGAGTCATATAATTAATAGGAGACAGCTAATAAGACTATCCATTGTATAAGTCGTCTCATAACCTGTCTTAAGATTACGTGTCATGCATGAGACGACCTATAAGACGGCAGCATTGTTCTTGCCCTTACAAGTTACTCTTAAACAGAAAATCCAGGCTTTGTTCAAATGAAAAAATAGATTAATCTAACGCAACCGCAAAAACAAATTAGTTCAACTTAGTTTAAATGTTGTAACAATTTTGTGACAACAATAACTTTCGTTTTGAAAAATGAAACAAACATGCCGTTTTTACAAACCTGGAGTAAAACAGTGAGACTTTCAAACACAACAGAAATCAGTTATTGTAACAACAATAACTTTCGTTTTGAAACAAACATGCCGTTTTTTTACAAAAAACTAAATCACGAGAGTAATAAAACAGTGACACTTCCAAACACTGCAGAAATCAGTAGGTGTGTGTTTCAATCAGGCTGAAAATCAGGAGACAGTAGGAAACTGTTCTTACATCTGTGCCGAAACACCTGCCTGTTCATCGTTGAATGCTCTTTTCCAAAAAGCAAATCGGTTCATATCAATACGCCATGCTTTCACACCTTAATCATAAAAGTTATGCACAACCGCGCCCGTCGTTCTCTGGTCTCCCGGCCGTGATCTCCGGATATCATGAAATTAAGGCCGCGTCGCCGTCAGTGGCAATCAGAACAGCCCGAAATACGCTCAGAACGTTCACAGAAACTTTTGAAACGATCCGGGTTGTGTGACACCTGGCACCGCCGCGAACTCTGAAGTCTGAATGGCAGCAGGGTTCTGTTGTGCTTGCTCCACTCTCCTGGCTTCAGAGTGGCATTATTGTTCATGTTTGGACTGAACCAACCATGGATGCAACCAACACATATATGCATCAGTTTTTCAGTTAATTCTGCAGGTTGATGGAGCTGGCATTCCCGGCGTCAGTACTGAGCTGCTTCGTCGTCCTCCAGCCGTGACCTGAGACACCTGGCCAGGTTCGCCAGGAACGGGGTGTAGACAAAGTAGCACGTCGCCGTCCAGCTCACCAGCCCCTGCAAACCAACAACCCCGCACGAGACGACGACGTGACGCGCGATGCGGAACCGGTGAAAAAGAAACGCTCGAGGAGAGGATGCTGCCCCTGCCGTCCGTCGTTGGGGGAGCAAGAAAACGTACCTCGCCGAGCAGGTGGACGTCGGCGTTCGGATAGCTCCAGCACCCGAGCAGCCTGCACATGGCAACGCCACCTGGCAATCTTAGTCAAGCCGATTGCCAATATATGAACACCTACCTACAACTGGATAGAATAAAAGAGCAATGTGCACGTTGCAAGATGTTGTTAATTGATCTGGGAAGAAGGAAATAATCACTACTAGTATTTTACTTGATCAATGGGATCTCGGCGAGCGGGCAGGCGGTGCCGACGAGGCAGGCGACGGCGAAGCCGAGCCAGGAGCCGTCGAGGAACAGCCACACGAACTCGGCGGCGGCGAACAGGACGTAGGATTCCACGTTGCTGGGCACTCCTGCTCTGTACAGCTCCGCGCTCAGCTCGATGAACAGAGCAAGCACACTGCACATATATACATACATACACAAATAAATAACTAATTCGCGTAACAAATTGGTGCTAATCACTGCGCGTCCAGTAAGAATTAGTAGTAGCTAGCACGAACATTAGCGACGTCACGGTGTTCTCTGTGCTCCCGGTGGCCTTCGATTTTGGGGGAATTCTCTCGTCCAAGAACAAGTGGAGCAGGCCGACGGTGAGGTAGAACGCGCCGAGCAGCGGCGGTACCTGCACCGACTCAGAATCCAAGCGCTGGAGCATGGCGGATTCATCGATGTGCATCGAGTACCAGGACGGTCTAAAAAAAAACGAGTACCAGGACGTTGGTGTTGAGTGGGCCGACGGAGACGGCGCCGGTGCCGTAGAGCTGGAGGCCCACGCGGGAGTGGATGCCGTCGAGGAGCGGGCCCAGGAAGAACCCCGCGCCGAAGAGCGCCGCCGAGACCGCCGGCCAGCTGGCGCGCCGCCTCGGGTCGTCACCTCTGCCGCCGTCCTGCAGAGAGCGAGCGATGAGGTTGAGAGATCGGCGGCGCGAGGGGTGCAAGCGCGGCGGCCCCGGGGAGGCGCCGGCGACGGGCACGGCGAGCTTGGCGCGCATGTCTTATCCTATGCACGAGCTCTTGGCGTGCCACGCGTCCGTCCGTCCGTAGTAGCCACTTGATGCACATGGACCGGGAGGATCAACCGGTGGGCCCACGGGCCACGGCCTGTCATTTATTCCACAGCCGTTGGATCGGGGTTCGGCGGTGACTAATTTCAATTCAAAATTTTGTTACGTGTGTTTCAAATCGTGACCAATTTCAATTCAATTTCCTTTTCTGGAAAACAGTGTAACAACATACAGCTTGCAATCGAAAGAAACGCAGACTTTAACAACATAATTGCAAACAATCCGATCAAAATCGTTAATATAATTGCTTCGATCGCGACCGCAAATATCATTGTTCTTGGTCAAAAGACTTCTCTGTTGTACACTAATGTGTTAGAGAAAGAAATGCATCCCCATCAGGCACCATGCTTTAATTTGACCGATATAATGGATAATAATCTTACTGTGTTTTTGCTCTACAGAGACCACGATGACTTGCCAAACCTAATGATGTCGGGCTTGATACGTCGCTGAAAGTAGCTCAAGCGCAGTGCACTGTGTGAAGACAATAATTATTTTGGAGCCAATATAATAAAAGCTAAAAATGGAAGTCACATCAACATAAGAAAACAAATGGAAAGAGGCTCAAATATTGTTGAATGTAGTACAATACAAGAACATTGTGATAAGCAAAATATGTTGAAGATTTTTTTTTCTCGAACACGCAGGGGAGCTGCGTGTTATTATATTAAGAAGAAGAAAATTATGTATAGGCACACTAAAGGGTACAAGAAAGATTATGCTTATGTAAAAACAAGAGGAGACAACCCAAAATAAAAACCACTCGCTGCTAGTACACTAGGACAGCAACGCGCGTAACCCCTTGCCCCCGGCCATGCACCGAAGATGGGCCTTGTCCGAGATCATCCGCAACACTGTGAGAGCACAAGACAACACGTCATTGAAGACACAATCATTCCGGTGTTTCCAAAGGCACAATGCTGTTAGGATGACCAAGGAGTTGAAGCCACGACGCTTGTCCATGACCACTCGCTTGGATGCTCGACGCCACCAAGTCCAGAAACTGACTCAAACCCCTATCGGTGCCAAGTCCTCCAATCCCAACGGGTGCAAAGTGCGAAACCAGACTTCACGTGCCATCACACATCCTCGAAGTAGGTGGTCTATCGTCTCATCATGCTGATCACATAGAGGGCACTGCTTCGGGTGTGCGAGCTCACGTTTGGCAAGCCTATCCGCCGTCCAACAACGTCTCTAAAGGGCGAGCCATAGGAAGAACTTGGAGCGAGGTGAAGCCCATGTCTTCCACAAGTGTCCTGCTGGCTCGAACCTCATGCTGCCATTGAAGAATGCGTGATATGCCGACTTGGTGGAGAAGACCCCCGAGGACTCCAGACGCCACAGGTGCCTGTCAGGTGTGTCGACCAAAGTCACCTCAGACACCAAAACCCATAGCTGGCAGTACTCAAACAAGGCCTGGATTGATAGACTATGGCCAAAGTCCCATCGCCATTGTTGGTCCTCCAGGGCGTGTACCACTAAACGGTGCTTGGCAAGTCTCCTGGGGACGAAGGAAAAGAGCGTGGGGGCGATATCCACCACTGAGCGGTCTATGAGCCACTTATCCGTCCAGAACAAAGTGTTCGTCCCATCGCCAACCTCCGTGACTACCAAGATGGCAAATAGTGCCCCCCGCTCTCTGGTCTATCTGCATGTCGAAAGCGGTCCAGGGGCAGTCCGGTTGCATCTTGCACAACCATAACCAGCTCATCCGTAAAGCCCAGGAGAGAGTCTGTAAGTTATTGATGCCAAGACCCCCTAGCTCCAGAGGCCGTTTGACTTGTGGCCAAGCAACTAGGCAGTGGCCACCATTCACTTGGGTCCTCCCCTTCCACATAAATGCTCATCGCAACTTGTGAATTGCCTGAATGACCCACTTCAGGATGTCGAGGGTCATGAAGTAGTAGATGGGTATCGCCATGAGCACTGCCTGAACGAGGACACGTCGACTGCAGGGTGCATCAAAGCGGCCTTCCATCCAGGGAACCTATCTGCCACCTTGTCAATAATCGGCTGGAGCACAGCCTTGGTCAACCGCCCAAAAGCAAAGGGAAGCCCCAAATATGTGCAAGGAAACTCCGTGATTCCACAAGGGAGAGAGCTGCGCACTGCCTCAATGTCCTCCTCAGTACATTGGATCGGGGTCACCGAGGATTTCCACATGTTTGTGTGGAGACCCATGACCACACCGAACCTCCTTAGGATCTCCTTGATGACCTCAAGATCTTGGATTGCCGGCTTAATGAAGAGGGCGGCATCGTCCGTGTACAGGGACATCCGATGGTTGATTGGACGTGTGGCGAGAGCTAAAGGAGCCCATCACGCTCAGCTCGCTCCACTAGGGCATTAAGGACGTTCATGGACAAAAGAAACAACATCGAAGAGAGAGGATCGCCTTGGCGAAGGCCACGACGGTGATAGATGACTTGGCCAGGTACTCCATTAAGAAGCGCGCGTGTTGAAGCTGTGGACCAAAGGCTGCAGATTACGTTCCGCCAACGAGGACCAAAGCCAAGATGGGACATCACCTCCAAAACGAAACCCCAATATACCGAGTCGAAAGCCTTGGTGATGTCTAGCTTGAGCAAGACTCGCGGAAGCTTTTGCCGGTGTAGAAACTTGGCGGTTTGCTGCACTAGCAGGAAGTTGTCCTGTATGCATCGCCCACGGATGAAAGCGCTCTGGTTCGGAGAGATCAAACCCAAGAGGCGGGGCATAAGACAGTTAGCGAGGATCTTGGCAAGGAGTTTCGCAAAGCTATGGATGAGGCTGATCGGACGGTAGTTGCGAACCTCGATGCATCGGCCTTCTTGAGCAGGAGTGTGAGGTAGGCTGAATTGTCCAACCAAAGTTTATGACTATCCCCCTGGTGCACCGCCTGGACCGCCTCGACGACGTCATGCTTGATGGTTTGCCAACATGACCGATAGAAGCGGCTAGTGAACCCATCAGGCCCCGGGACCTTATCCATGGGCATGGTCTTGACAGTGGCCCAGATCTCCTCCTCAAAAATCAGCTCATCCAATGCAAGGAGGTCCTGTGGCGGCTGGTAGAACGATGGGAGATCAAATGTCTCAACCCGTTCCTCCGTCGTGCCAAGTAGGCCCCTGTAGAATTCGAACACCAGGTCTTGTTTGTCCTCTTGCTCTGTGACCAACCGATCACCGTCTTGCAGCTTGCCAATGAAGTTTGAGTGCTTGCGATGACATGCGTGGATGTGAAAGAATTCTGTGTTAGCATCGCCATCTCGAAGCCAGTCGATGCGGGAGCGAAGGCGTGCAATTGTACGCTCGAGGGACGCAAGTCCTAGACACTTCCTCTTGAGTTCACGACGCAGCCAGGATTCCTCCGCCGAGAGCACCCTAGAGTCTTGCGCGATCTCCAGGCGGTGAAGGATCTCCCGCGTAGCCTGAAGTTGCTCCTTCACATTGCCAACCCGTCGCTGGCTCCAAGATTGCAAAGTTCGACATAGGCGGTGGAGCTTGTTGGAAAGGCGTTCAACGGGGCAGACTCCTGCTGCCGGCTGAGCCCAGGAGAGGGCCACTACGTCCTAGAATCCCTCAAGGCGTGGCCAGAAACTCTCGAAGTGAAACCAACGCTTGCCTCTGGTGTTGATACGAAGACCGAGCAACAACTTTGGAGCAGGCAATCTGGGAAGAGAGCCTCCCAATCTGATGTGCAGAAAACCCGATCCAACCGCACAAGGGCCGGAGCACGTCGCTCGTTGGACCACGTGTACTTGCGCCCTAAGAGAGGGAGCTCCTGTAGCTCAACCTCATTGATGAAGCAACGGAAGCGGCCCATCATGGCATGGTTGACGTTTGTGTTGTTCTTGTCCTCCGCCATGTAGATCATGTTGAAGTCTCCGGCGAGTGTCCAAGGCCTGTTGCACTGCCCCCGAACAGTGCACAATTCTTGAAGAAAAGCCAGCTTGTCTGCATCGGCCGTTGGGCCATAAACTCCCGTGAACCATCATGGTTGGCCATCATGCAACATGAACTGAACCGATACAGAGAACGCATCCATCCGGGACACACTCGAACGGCAGATGGAACTCTTCCAAGCCACCAGCACACCACCACGTGTCTCCACAGCAGGAAGGAACACATAATTATCAAAGTCTACCCCGAGAGTGGAGCGAACCAAGTGTGGGGATATCATCGCCAATTTTGTCTCCTGTAAGCAAACAATATCAGCCAGAGAGAAAAAAACAACACCCCTCACAACATCGCGGCGTGCACGTCGATTAAGACCTCTCACATTCCATATTAAAATGTTGGATACATCCATTGCAAATACATAAACGACTACAACCGGGTCGAGGCTGACACAAGCAAGAACAAGCGAGTCAGCGGACCGCACGGTACAGTCCTCTGGCACAGCCAGTCCAAACAAGGCCGCGAGCGCCTCAATGTGGGCGCGAGTCAACGGCATGTCGAACAGGCGTGCGTAGGAGTCTCGTGCGTCAACATCGAGAGAGGAGGCCGGTTCAACCAAACCCAGCTTCCGCCTGATCAAGGCCTGGGCACGCTGGACTGCAGGGAGGTCTCGGTTGATGGACTTGGCAATGCGCCGACTCCGTCGAGGCGAAAACGGTACTTTCTTTTTGAATCTTTTGCCTCTTAGATCTTTAGGATTTCTGATACTATACCAATATAACACTTTGTAGTTTCCAAAAAAATATAACACTTTGTATCCACACATCATAATAACCCACTTCAGTGGCCCAATCGAGTGACGAGTGGTCACATTGGTGGAAAACTAGCTCTCTTTACATGACTTTAGGTGAAGACATAGGTTAAATGGTGGGCACATGAAGGTATTACTGTTTTCTCAAGTTTGAAATATATTTTTTTATTGCTTGAAATAAAAAACTAACCATTAGTCCACAACACAAGGCTCCATAGCCGTTCGTGCCTGCGTATATATGCACATCAGCTTGCTGCTTCCTATCCTCTCTCACATCTACAACAACATTCACCTGCTCCACTGCTGGTACCAACAGCCACTACGATCTCCATTTGGTAGCACAAAAGGTTAGTTCCTGTTATTATACGGCTTGATCTATTTTAAGTAGAATTTATGTTGCTGCCTTTGTACTAAATGATTGTTATTGGACCCTCTTTGTCACCAGTAGCTAATAGCTATGAATCCAAGCTACTGTGGTAGATCAGAAAGTTCCCGTCAGAACGACGGGCAAAATAGGCGCAAAGGAGCGATGCAGCGCACGCATCCCGGCCAGCAAAATTTACATGAGGTCCAAGGATTTAGAGTCTTATTAGTGCATCAATCTACAGAAAGGTAGGGAGGCATACTGCCTGTGTGAAAATGGAGTTGTAAAGCATATTCTAATATACCCTCTTGCTAAATTTCCTGTGAAACCAGGCCATTATAGGTGTGCATTCCTATGGATTTTTTTTCCACACTTTTCCTATGAGCCAAATAAGCCTTTAGGAAAAAAAATCCTTTGGAAATCAAATCCTCCAAAATTCCTTTGTTATCCGTTCAATCCAAAAAAGGCCATATAAGATGTGTTTGGATGGGTGTATAAGGAGGGATGGAAAAGAGCGGCCCCTTTTTTGATGGTGTTTGGATGGTGATTGAGCAGGAGCGGGGCGAACACCAAGAGAATATTCGTCCATATTTGGGGGCGGCTCCGTCCCTCCGAAATGAGCGGCTCGCGCGGCCCCGTCGCTCCCGTGCTCCCGTGCGTTGCTCCCGCCTCGCTCGCGCGCTCCCGCCCCGCACGTTGTTCCCGCCCCCAGGCCCCTACGTCGCCGCGCTCTTGCATGTGCGTAATACAACGGCCCTTTTTAAATTACTAGTGGCAACGCAAATCCAAGAAAGCCCAGCTTTGATTTTATATCATGTGCACTTTACTTTGCCATTAGAAAATTTCTAGTTATTTGACAAAAAAGAACAGAAGATAATTAAAAGAGGTAAAGTACCGATGAGAAAACAAAAACAAAAAGAATATTAACTTTTTTGAAAAAAAATCTGAGTAATAAATTAATTGAATAATAATTACGCTAAATTTTAAGTAATCCCACCATCTATTCAGCTTTCTCATCCACATACATCCATCCAAATAAAATCAGGAGCGGACTCATCCATCGTTTATCCCTCATACCAAACAGAATAAAATGGCTCGCCCCAACCGTTCAAACAAACAGCGACAGGGACCGTCCCATCCTAAAAAATAGGAATGATCCCACCCCATGCCTCTTGACTCTAAACCAAACACACCATATACTCTTCTGTTCTTTTGTCATTGTCGTTCGGACATGCAAAGCTGGTTCATTTTTAGGCCATTCTCCTTATCTGAAACCACAAGAATTTCAGACTGAAGGAGTATGCAATTTTGTTTTTGTATATATAATTTCGCTACTCTGACATTTCGTAGTGACTGCTCATAATATCAGTCAATGCACGGTTTCATAATAAGACAACACATGCTAATTAATAGCAAGGCCTAAAGAAGCCATTTCTAATATTTCTTCACACCATCGAAGGTCGATGGAAAATAACATTTGCAGCACCAATCACATCAATCAACGCTGTGGGAAAAAAAATGTTGCACGGCACACACAAGTACAGTGTACATGAGTCTTACAAACGGAATAAAACTACGACTAAAATTGGCAACGGTAATCGACAAACCATATCCATAATTAACATATTTGACCTATCTCATTCCTTCCCCATTTTTGAACGTGTCATCCAAATTGTCACATTCACCCAAGATCAACAACAACCTGTGCCTATAATCGGCCAATCTCAAGAGCGTCAACGTCATTCGTCGGAAGACAGTAGACGGGCTACAGAAAATAAATATCATGAACGAGTGTGTTTGCAGTTATTACAGCGTTACCCGCGCCACCTTTTGTCATGCCATATTTGTAGCCTGTCAAAGTGCTAACTTATTAGCCAGTCAAAGTGCCATTCCCCAGCGTCTATGCTATTTTGGGCTAGATGCCGGCTCACACAACAAATACGTATCACACAATGCATGATGCTAGATATTTTCTATGGCTCTTGGATCAAAAATAATAACTACCTCAATCCATAAGTAGTTGGATGCTGATCCAACAAGGACTAGGATGATGAGTGGATAATATATAGCTTATTGTGGTTTCAAGAACTCCCTTTATTTTATTTTGTTACTGATCGAGTGTCTTCTCTGTTTAAGCAGCACAATTTAGGAAAGGAACATTATACCTGAGTTGAAGGGCACTACTAATTCATGCCTACTGAATGAAGCATCAACAAAATACTATAATTATTAACCAAGAGGAAAAGAATAGTTCCAAAGCATAGTAACCCCACCTATAAATAGGCCAGCACCCTGCACTAGTGGCTCCTAAGCAGATGCAAACACCCATCGAAGAAAGCAGACAATTACATGCAACACCTCGACAGAGACTAGCAAGAGAGAGCGTGAGGGCAAGAGGTAGCTACCCAGCCAGCCAGGTATAGCTAGCCATCATGGCCATGAAGCCCTCATCATTGTCCAAGCCGCTCCTCGCCCTCTTCTTTCTCCTCCTCCGGAAGCTCGCCGGCCGGCGCCACCACCACCGCAGCAGCAGCAGCAGGAACAACAACAACATGGCCGCGACGACGAAGCCGATCCCCCCGCCGCCGCCGCTGGACAAGCTGCACGGGAGGACCCTGGTCGTCGACGTGGAGGGCTGGATCCTCCGCCCGCCGGTCTCCGCCTTCCCCTACTTCATGCTCGTCGCCGTCGAGGCCGGTGGCTTCCTCCGCGGGCTCCTCCTCCTGCTGCTCTACCCGCTGCTGCGCCTCCTCGGCGACGGCGCGCGGGCGCGGGCCATGGCGACGGTGGCGCTCGTCGGGCTGGAGGAGAAGGAGGTGGCCAGGGTGGGCAGGGCCGTGCTGCCCAAGTTCTTCATGGAGGCCGCGGCGGCGGAGGGCGTCGCGGCGGTGCGGGCGGCGGCGCGGGTGGTCGCGGTCAGCGCGACGTTCCCGAGGGTGATGGTGGACGGGTTCTTGAGGGAGTACGTCGGCGTGGACGCCGTCGTAGGGCCCGAGGTGAGGTCGGTCGGCGGCGTGCTCGCCGGGCTCGTGGACGAGGAGGACGCCGCCGAGATGGCGGCGAAGAGGATCAAGGTCTTGTTCGGCGGCGAGGTGGAGGCGGCGGCGGGGAAGAAGGACGCTGTGGGGCTCGTCGGAGCGGCCAGCAGCAGTAGGGTGCACTACCTTTTCTCTCCTTACTATTGCAAGGTGAGAGCATGTATACGTCGCTTATACTCACATAAATCTCATTGCTAACTTCTTTTTACCTACTAAGTAGCTTATAACTCTTTCGCAAAAAAAAAAGAAGCTTCTAACTGAAGCCTTTTTAACCTTTCCCGTTTTATATATGTGATGTCAAAATATTTTAACTGAAAACAGAATGTTATTATACTATATATATATATATATGTCATCCAAGCATTCTTTTTATGTTATTTCTACGAAACACAACACAAACGGAAAAAAACATGTATGGGCCCTCTTCTTATATAAACTATGTGTTTCAGCATTTTGGGCTCCTAGCATTTGAATTTTTGTTCTCCCACTTATAACTTGAAAATAAAAGAGGGGGCCATCGAATTTTCATCTTACCACAAGAAATATTAAGGGGTTGAAGGGTGCAAAAAATAAATGCCTAGATACACAAAACTTTGGTATACATATCTTTCCCATCTTCGTCTCGAGATATATATGTTTTGAATTAATTATGCTCACTAGCTAGGGTTAGGGTTCATTTAAAGTTGGATTTCAGAGGGAATTATCTATCCTCGCTACTTCAATTCACAAACCTGTTAACGGAAGGAAACGTTGCCATATGATTTATTTGGACCTTACTTTTATTTTTTTAATTGAAGATATCAAGAGTAATAGTCAAAAGTGTATTAAGTATATGCAACCATTTTGGTTCCAAGTCTTTTCATGCAAATAATTGTTTTTCTTTTTCTTAATGGTTGACTCGAAAAGACGTTCAACAAAACTGTAGGCACATATATATCATGTATCAGAACATCAATTCATTTTAATTTGACAAGAATATTCAGTAATCAAAGGTCATTTTAGGCTTATTAATACGGTCGGCATTTGCTTAATTTGTCGAATGATTTTGAATAGTTTCAGGTCGCTATTATGATCAAATGCGAGGATGAATTGTGAGACAGTTTCCACCCCCAAAATGTAAACGAGATGTGTTATTTCCACAAAAATAAGGAAGGAGCGCGATCATGCATTTTTATGGTTCTACTAGTAGAATAATATTTGGACAAGTGCAGTTAACTAACTCGGTGCCGCTGACATTACACTGGTATATATACACAACGTGCATGCTCTGTGTCCCTGCAGGAAACTTTCGGTGTGAGCGAGTCCGACGCGCGCGGATGGCGACCCCTGCCGCGCGACGCGTACCCGCGGCCCCTCGTCTTCCACGACGGCCGCCTAGCCTTCGCGCCGACCCCGCCCGCCGCGCTCGCCATGTACACCTTCCTCCCCTTCGGCCTCGCGCTCGTCGTCTTCCGCGTCCTCGCCTTCTCCTTCCTCCCCTACCGCGTCTGCTTCCCCGTCGGCGCGCTCACCGGCGTGCACTACCGCCTCGTCGCCGGCCACACCCCCGCCGCCGGAGAAGAAGGAGAAGGACGCCTGTACGTGTGCAACCACCGCACGCTGCTGGACCCGATCATCGTGGCGGCGGCGCTGGGCAAGGCGGTGACCGCCGTGACGTACAGCCTGAGCCCTGTCTCCGAGATGATCGCGCCGATCCGGACGGCGCGGCTGACGCGCGACCGGGAGCAGGACCGGCGCAACATGGCGGCGCTGCTGGCGCGCGGGGACCTGGTGGTGTGCCCGGAGGGGACCACCTGCAGGGAGGAGTTCCTGCTGCGGTTCAGCCCGCTGTTCGGGGAGCTGGGCGCGGGGGTCAACCCCGTGGCGCTGGACACGCGCGTCGACATGTTCTACGGCACCTCCACCAAGCCGGGGGCCAAGTGGATGGACCCCTTCTACTTCATGATGAACCCGAGGCCGGCGTACCGGGTCGAGTTCCTGCCCTGCGTCGCGCCAGCGGCGGCGGAGACCGGCGGCGGGGACAGCAGCATCGGCGTGGCTAACCGGGTGCAGCGCGACCTCGGGAAGGCGCTCGGGTTCGAGCTCACGGGGCTCACAAGGAAGGATAAGTACATGATGCTCGCCGGCAACGAAGGCGTCGTGCCGCCGGCGCCGGCGCCCAACAGCAACAAGCCAGTTTGATGTAATGTCGGTGATCGGGATTGTATTGTATCGTGTGAGTTTCTTTCACCTTTCATGTGACCGCCCTCTTTACTGGCTCGTCTCTTATGCTACAACAATGGTGTATGGAAATATTCTTAAATTTGTATTTCTGCGAATTACAACCTCTTACTTATGTGCTCCACACGACACAATCAATCCATTTACAAGCTCAACTAAAACGCATGCTTCAAAAGATAATACATCACTGTTATTCAGCTTATGGTTCAATCATGCACTCATCTTTGTAAAACGGTCAAAATTGTGGGAAAATTTGGCTGCATCATTTCTGCTTACTTGTATGTTACACAATACGCAGAAAAGACTCGTACCCAAACAAAGGTAACAATCCTATATGAATGCACTATGCTTAATCAATACAGTTTTAGACCACTCACAAGAAAGCTGAGACCAAACAAAAAAAACCAGCTCTCTGTCAGTATTAGCAGTGTGCCTGGAGAAGTAAAAGCAACATCAGCTGTAGTAGATGGATGCCAAGCAAATTAATAGATCCGTTAGGAGAAGCCCAATCGCATCAAATACATATTTTGGAGCAAACAAACCCCAGACCTGCAAGTTTGATAGATAAAAAGTGTCACGTCAAATGCACAAAAACAACGAGGCAGAGAAATGTGGAAGAAAGGAATATGTTTCGATATAATATTTACCATCAAATGGCGTCTCTGAATAGTGACACATATGATCGTCAG
Source organism: Eleusine indica (assembly GCA_030378355.1). Taxonomy (NCBI): domain Eukaryota; kingdom Viridiplantae; phylum Streptophyta; class Magnoliopsida; order Poales; family Poaceae; genus Eleusine; species Eleusine indica. The sequence continues at coordinate 3,827,211 of CM059497.1, read as the reverse complement.
TGTTGCTGTGATAGCTGCTATTAAACCATACATCAAAAGTACCTACGTTTGACAAAGAAATATTAGATGTGATGTGGACCATTGAGCAAGTAACCAGACAATAGGTTAATAGGCCCACAAAAAAGATCCACAGTGCATTGATAATCTGGTCTATACACAATGAATATCAGGGATCTCCACAATATTTTGTTGTCAATTATTCAATATGGGTCGTGCTACTGGAAGTATATTTGAATTCTGCATAGAATATATGCTATCAGAACTAAATTAGGTATTTAGTTGTAGTGCAGTGTCAACACTCCAAGTGAATACAAATTTTTCCTTCAGTACCTGTGTTAGACTGTTGATAATGCCGTCCTTCACTTTTTTGCCCCTGGATGCAGTATTGCACCACACGAGGGCAATAAATGGAAGGCTAAGAATCGGCAGGATGTGAGAAACACCAAACGTGTCGATGGAAAGCAGAAGGCCTTGTCGAATGATTTGGAAATGATCAAAACTGCGACATTTAAGTGCCAAATCAAATACCAGTACATCAATTCAGGGAATAGTTTTCTCATGTGGATTACTTTAAAACAATCACACTTACCCTATGAAAGCTGCACCATATCGCAGTCCATCAAATGTACACCTGAAATATATTTTTTGTAAATAAATTAGAAACAATACATCTCTATCCATTCCAAATCAGCATTCAATATGCATATTGGCATGTATGGATAAATGCACTGTGTTCCGTAATAGTGAACATAACGCATATATAAACATGATATGCATACTAACATTGCATTCTTAGAAGTATAAAATCACATGAAAACAGCAAGGAACATACCAATGGCCAGTCAGATAAAATAGACAAACCGCAAGAAGGCTCCACTGAACAACCGAAACAGGGTGAGCAACACAGAGTTTAGATGTGTCATGTTTCAACTCTCTCTGATGTTTCTGCTGTGACTTTGTAATACACCAAACTGCAAAATAGAGGTGGCAATGGGAAATAAGTGATAGTAACTTTTCTGATTGGGAATAAAGAGGTCTGCACAGTACCTCCTGTCATGCAAATCAATGCCACAAAAGGGCCTTGCCTTCCCAACAAGATCAAGATAGTTGGACTCCAAGAACATAGCATGGCAGCTGAGATATTGGCTATCCTTTTGTCCGTCTTCAAATGCTGAGTTCGGCCAAGCAACCGATAAAGTGCAGAAATAGCTAGTGATAGACATCCAATAGCATAAACAACGCGAGGAGCTAAACTTCTTCCAAACTCTCGAATAGGCTCAACATGAGAAAACAAGGTACTTTCTGAAGCCCAATGAAATGCTATAGACACATAACTCAAGATTGTTCCAGACAAAACAAAGCACTTCAACAATCTCTGACAGATTGCATAGGATATGCACTTTAATATGATGTAAGCCACTAAGGCTACAGATATGATCGGGAGTAGCTCCAAGAGAGTATTGCAAGAGCCAGCACCAATTTTTTTACAAATGATGCTCACAGGGTGGTCATTTGAAATTGATGGCCCAGTCAATTGTTTGGACATCCCAATCTCAATTCCGAACCGTGTGAAAACATTTAGAAGAAGGAAAACAAAATCCTGTAAACCAATAGATAAATCATGTTAGAGGATTCTGCGCTATAAAGAATACAAAAGTGTGGGAAAACTTGAACATGAATACTAACTTCTCTGCTAAATTTTCCTTTCATGACTGAGTACCACACACTGACGATGCAACTCGTGGCCAAAAGAAAGTTTGCAACTCTACCTTCTGCCACTGTGCAACAAAAAGACAACCTCAATCAAAAAATATATGGATACTGAGTGTGACATGGACAGTACGATTAGTTCATCTGACAAAACTCACATATATAGCTGTTAGATAAGAAACTAGCTGCTCGAATCATGACTAAGATAAAAGCAAATGAAAATTGGGCAAGGACCCTTGAACTGCTACACTTCTGATCTGAAGATTGGTATACTGTGTTCAGCTTTACAAGGGCACATGCCTGAGTGATAACTGACACTACCATAAGTGAAAGGCCAATGCCCATGAACCATAAATCAAACTCTGTCCAAGCATTGCGAGCAAACTTTGCAAAACTCTGCAAGAAGTTAGTGTATGCATCAATTTGCCTCTGCAGAACTGAACTTTTTCCCTCTTTATTAAATTCTTCTTGTCTATCTGTTTCTGAATAGCAAGTGGCACTCAGCAAATCAGACCAATTTGTCTGAGCTTTTGAATACAGGTCAGTGACATGTTGCAGGACTTCCGATGGAAATCCAATAACAGAAGTAGCTGAATATACATCAACATATCTTTTTACCTACACGATAAGTTGAAAGTCACAGATAAGAACCCACAGACTCATGATAAAAAAAAAACCAAGTAAAAATTGAGCTTCATATCACCTGCCAAGAATTTATACAGAGAACTTCAGCATATCTCCTCATCCATGCTTCTACGTCATTTTGTGATGTACAAGCATTGGCACCCATCCTTTTACTATCCCAAGTCCCAGCACTTAGGGCATACAAGTCTGGGTTGACCCGTCCAATGCTATTGAAAGAACGTGGGACTCATTTAGAAACAAGTGAATTGACTCAACAATCATGGAATAGTGTCAAAGCAACAACATGTAAAGAAGTGAATACAGCAGAAGTTGAAATAAAATAGTGGTCTATGTCAATCCAGAATAGTTAAAAACAAATATATCATGGGAAAGTTAAGCCGACCCACCTTCCAAATGGAAAAGGTATACCAAGAAGTGCTGATATAGTAGCTGCAAAATCAAGCTGAAACACGCAGATAAAAATAAGCAATGCTGACAAAACTGAACATCCTCATAAATGAGTGCAATTAGACCTGACCTGCTGCATAGTGCTGATGCACACCTCTTTACCATGCTGGAAGGTATTTCATTGCCAAAAAGGGAATGAACTGTGCCATTAGCTTCATGTTGCCACAAATACAGATAAAGCAAGCAAGGCATATGAAATAGCATACAATTAAATGATCAGGTGCGAATGGAATTGAATATAGCTCCCTTATTCATTTCTTCAAGGATGAAAGCATGTCAATAAATAATGACACTTTCCATTCATACAAATTCCAATTAAAATAATGTACTCGATCATTCATCTCCTCCAGAACTTTAGACCAAACTGTTATGGAATAAAAAAAATAGAGGTAGCTGCTCTGAGAATTATTTTAGTTTTACAATCTTCTCTACAAAGAAGTATACTTCAGGGGAAGCATGTTTTTAGTACTGACTACAACTTTTTCCAGACACAAACAAGGCTTAATTTTAGCCATAAATTTTATTTATGAACATACCATATCAATGACGCATGAACTTTCCCCGAGAACAGATAAAACTGCATCTGGTGGGGCCTTTGGACTCCATGCAAATAGCGACGTTTCAACCTACATTCAACACAGGATTAGCCATGATACTTTTATTCTTAGCAGGAAACATGAATCAGATCACCTCTTCAGCAGTTCCTCCTCCATGGTCACCATTTAGGGTTTGACCATGATCACCCATCACCAAAAGTAAAGTATTCTCATGGGGGACACCAGGTTTGGATAAACTTCTCAACGTATCAACGACACCCTAAATAAGAAAAGAAGAATGGGCTCTATGATATGCCTCGAAAAGTGAAGGTGAAAGCCTAGACAAGGTAATGTTAAACTGCTCTAACGACCTATTAAAACAGTAGGAAACAAATGAAGTCATATATTACAAAGTGACAACTGACCTCCAGGATCTTATTGTATTGCTCTAACTTGTGGGTCATTGGGGTCGAGTCAACACCAAATATATGCCCTGCATGGTCCTAAAGAACATTGATCTCACATGTTTCCAGTTCAAATGAGTGATAAAACTGACGGGTAAGCATGAGGTGAATGCATAGTAACTTACCACACCAAGAAAGTGTGCAATAAGAACGTCCCAATCATTTCTATGCAAAGATGGAAGCAAGTGTTCAATTACACCATTATCTACCTGATACAATCATGATTAATAAGGCCAAGATTAGGAGGAAGCCAAGCAAAATAGTTATCATAGTGACTGGATCGGAACTTGATAATGATTAAATGACATACCGTGTCAAGATCTTTAACATTAAAAGAAGGGTATGGGAACGACTTATTGAAGTGTTCAGGGTACAATTGTATCCATGTATCGTCCCCCATCATTACCACTCTCTTTCCATTTTTAACCAACTGATCCATCAAAAAGAAAGCAAAGCACACAACATCATAAAGCAGTCCAGCATGAGCTAGAAACCGATAAATAGGACCACAATAATACAACATCCAATAAGAGGTGAGATGAACCTGGTACATTATATTATCTTCCACAATTGCTGGTGCACCAAAGCTATTGCCAACATCGATAAAGGTAGGGAGACCACCGGTGGTGAGAGCCTGAATTTTGAGTTTTGCAAGAAGGAAGTCAAGCATATGAAATAGAATACATCAAATTACAACCGATTACATTACATTGAATATCCGATAGCAGTTAAATGTTTTTTTTTTTCTCGGGAGAAGCTCTACATCATGACATCAATATGAATGCAGTGGTCACCTTAAGGCGCTGAAGGCTAGTAGTTGGTGGATCGGCGAGTGCTTTGAAGATCTTTGCAGATGTCTTTTCATTGGCAGCCAGCTCCTGCAAGACCTGAAGCTTGTCCATCCACGGCTGCTTCTCTGCAGCAAATCTCGAGGTCAGCTAATAATTAGTACTCCATCCAGAAACAGAACTCGGAGGACAGAACCACAGAGGGAGTACTCTGTAGCTATCAGCTTACAATTACAGAACAGAAAACTTGCTGACCAGAAGTACCCACCTTGAAACAACGTGCTTGGTGCCACGAAATCGAACCTGCAGAACACCAAATTGTTCAACGGCATCCAGAAACAGAATTCGGAGGACAGAACCACAGAGGGAGCGGTCTCAGAGGGGCTGAGATGAGGTGAAGTTCACCTGAGCGCATCGAGAACGACTATGACGAGGCGGTCGACGGCCGGCGGGGGCCAGGATGCGCACCCAGGGGAGACGTCCCGCGGGCGGTCATCACGACTGCTGTGGAGGGCGAGCTCGGTGCGGGTGAGGAGGAACCCGCGCGTGAAGAGGTAGACGGCAAACGAGTGGACTGCGAGGATCGCGAAGAACAGAAGCGGCCAGCTAAGGAGCCGGGAGCGGCGGCGGTGGCGGTGGCTCGCCGGCGACGCCATCGCCTCCGATTCCGATCTGAAGGGCGGGGAGGGTGATGGAAGGCCGAGGTGGGCTTCTGCTTGTTAAGCCCAGGTGGGCGAAGCGAGCGACAATGACGGCCCAGTCTTGGAGAAGGCCTAAATGAGCCCATTTTGGTGAAACTGTGTGGGCTCCAGCCCTTACTCTTGTCCAGTAGGATGGCCAACATTTTATCTACGGAGGTCGGCTAGTCCGCTTCCTGATTCCAATCAAGCTGACCGGTCATGGCCAAAATGAAAGCGATCAAATTTCAATGAGACTTAAACCTCAAAAAAAATATTACATGGAGGCTGCATTCGAACGGGAAACTGTGCCTATTCTATCTACTGAACTTTTCCTGTGTAAAGTAGCAGTGTACCACTGAATCGACAGGAGATAAAAAGGAAAAGGGAGTTGAAATGGCGTTTGGTTTATCGCAACCTGGCCAAATTTCACAAACTCTGCACGTAACACGTAAAAAAAATTACTACTCCGTATTAAACATGTCCCTAATTACTCAATCACCTTAAGGAAACATATAAGCTTACAAGAAATAAAGATGTGGCAAACTGCAATAATAGAAGATCTGACGTTTCAATTCTCAGGCAACACGAAATAAGCAGAAGTTTTCGATGGAGCAGATGTAAAAGCAGCCATAACCAATTGTTTACATCAATTGAGAAACTAATTGAAACGCAGCTTGATGCAATATCTGAATTCCGCATGGACAGCTCCACATCCTGTTGTGATGTGCTAACAGCCAAAAGAAAGAAAGAAAGAGCAACTGGAGAACAGTTCTGCCCGAATATGAATCTTACCTTCTCAACTACATAACATCAAACTGGCGCGCTAAGAGGGCTATGTAGCACACCATTCACACGGATTCCTCACACAATCACACCCTGAAAATTCAGGAAACGCTTTCAGGCACTCAAAACTGGATCGGAACATCCGGTCAACATTCGCACAAGATAGCGGTTACCAGGTATATATCTATTCTTGTCACCTAAACCTTTAACTAGCTTCTACCTTACCGTTCTATCAATTCCTTGGACCATGACAATGCTATCTCTAAACATTTGAACTGCATGGCATAACACCGAAATCTAAAAAGAGTGTTAACTCACCACTAGTCAACAGCTAATATCGCCTGTAGGGTCGCCCAAAATCATCTTGTCTCTCATGCTGAAACTCGCCATAAGCTGCATTTGCCCTTGGAGCTGAATAGCTATCAGAAGCATATGAATATGCACTCTTTTCCACTGATTGATGAGTAGACGAGATGTGTGTAGGTCTCTGCTCAAAATCTGGATGACCTATTTGGGTGTAAGAAGTCTGTGCCTGTTGTCTTTTAATGGTTAGTTGAAGAAAGTCCTCCCGCTTCCTTGCATGCATATTCCTCATGGCAGTAATTCTCTCCATGTAGTTTTCTCTCATCACTCTCAGGGCCTGCATAAAAAAAAAGTTGACATTAGAAAATAACAAAGGAAGGCAGAAATATGTCCAGTTACTATGCCATGTACTTGATACTTAAACAGTTCGTATTTTTGCCAAGAAATATAACACATTGTGAATTAAACAAACATAATGAAAGGTGCATACATGACTTAACAAACATAATTATAGTCTCTTACTGGAAGTAAAACCAGATTTGCAGTTTACAAGCAAAAGTGTATTGATATTAGAAGCTGCTTGGGAATAAAAAAATTCAGCCCTGGGGGAAAGACTGCCCCCGCGGTATTCTTTTTGAGAAGAAGCACCTGCAAAGCAGGGATTGAGAAAATCCACGAATCATAAGGAGACTCCCCCTATGGTTCAGGCCTTAACTCATTCTTTGAGCTCACCCCACACATGAGGGCCCGTCCACCATACGTCGGATCAAACCGAGTAGATGGGACGCAACGAGTGGATTTTTTGTTTATTCCACAAATTGAGCACGCCAGGATTTGAAACCCAATGGGAGGCCTCATGCCTGGAGGCTCTAAACAACTGAGCTACTGTCAGATTGCAAGGTGCTTGGGAATCAAGCAGCACACTATAATACAACCAAATTAGATGGAAATATTACAGACAAAATCAGGCGTTGAGCAGTCTACTATAGATCGATCAATTAAGGTGGTGGAATAGTTATACAGATGAAGAACAATTAAATAGTCCTTAAATATGTTTTATGTTGTGCCCTGCCCTCCGTTGAGGAAAATACATTGCTCGACCATACAATTACTAATATAAGCTAGTGATAGCAAGACATATTGCACACAAAAATGTTAAGTGGATCCATTCTGCTCTAACTTAGTTGAACCAGTTAGGCATCCAATTCGATTGGTAGTTAAAAGCAAGTTAAAGAAAAACCACTGATGCAATGAGAGAAAAGCTTTTACTTCCAGCCTTCCTCCGAGTACTTCAAGTTAAAAGTAAATGTGGCAGAAAAAAACAAGATCACAAAATTCTGTGATCATTTGGCAGTCCATTGCAAAACCCTGATATTTAGAACCCTGAAATTAGAACCCCTGATATTTGATCCAAGTATGGACAACCCTCATATTTTGATTTTCAGTATGGATAAAACGCCCCTAGCTTCCCATGTTTTATTTAATGAGGTGAATGCTGTGATACCCTTCCATGTAATTTTAAGCACTAGTCACATAAATAACCTGGTAGCTACAAAGTTATCATTTGATAGCAAACAGGTAAAGAACTTTGCAGACACTTCGTGGCCATGGATGAATCAGAACAGCAGTACAAGAAAAAGTATGCAATATCAATCAACAGAGAACTTAATCAGCATTTATGGTACCAAAAAAAAAAACACCTTACCTCCTGATGTCTGTTGTTCTCTTCATCCTCCTTTTGATCACAGGCTTTGACTAATTCCGCAGCTTCCCTTTTAAACTCCATTTCAAGCTCTTCCAAGGTCTGCTGGTGTGATGGCATGTCAAACTTAAGGCCTGAGTGAGAATCTGCACCATGCCTCTCAATGCACCAGTTACTGGGCATATGCGCTGCAGCATATTGATTATTAACACCATGTGTCCTACGGGAATCATCAGGATAAGGGGGATGGCGTGGAGATTTTGGTTGTGCAGGACGGTCTTTTGCTCCGAAGTTGGCAGAAGCTTCAGCTAAAGGAAGAACATGCAACATATTGCACTTTAGTTCCAGATGACTAAGATACTTTCACACCTAATTAGATTTTATATTATAGTGAAAAGACGAATAATGCCAGACACAATACGCAAACTGCAGGCCATCCAACTCAATACTCATAGATGTCTGAAACAATCTTTCAACATGTAGTGTGTTGAATTCAAGTCTCTCTGATCAATAAAACACTTCATATTCGCACATGTATTTGAATAGTCTGCCCGGGTCAATAAGCAGGCAGAAACACTTCATATTCGAGCACATAAAGCCTGAACTTACCTCGAGCTGCAAAAGGACAGAACAAGTTATACTCTAGCACAGCAGCATGGCAGTAACCAACAGAAAGGGACCAAAGGCATTTTCTATAGTTCAATTTTTTGCTTTCCCAGTTCCTAATGTTCATACAAATACATGATGAGACCAGTGTGATGAAGTGTCCTACCTTGTGGAGATCCTTTTGAAAACTTGCAGTCATGTAAGCGACCATCTAGATGTCTCTCGTCATAGTATCCTTTACTTTGAGAGTGTGATGCATTCCTCGGGCTTCGAGACCGTTGAGAATAGGAGTTTCTTGGGCTACGGGGTCGATGAGAATGAGAGTTTATTGGGCTACGGGGACATTGAGAATAAGAGTTTCTTGGGCTGCGGTACCGTTGTGATTCAGAGTGCCTGGAGCGAAATTCAGTGGTACTTCGTACAGGCGATCTAGAACGACCCCGTTGTGATTCAGAGTGCCTGGGACAAAATTCAGTGGTATTTCGTACAGGCGATCTAGAGCGATCACGTTTCGGGCTGCTTGGACTAAGTTTACCTTTTTTCTCTTGAATAATTTTATGAACAGCATCTACACCTTTGGCTAGAATTAACCTATCCTTTCCACTGACAAACAGGAACTTCTCATCCATTCTGATTTTACAACCCACATCCTTCTCAATCTGACTTATCGTCTTCTCAGTGAAAAGATCCCTGACTAGCTTATCTCTTGCTGGAACTCTCTCAAAACAATCTGCATTCCTCCTATTTGCCCCAAGTGTGGATGGACAACCCTATTTAGAAAGGAGAAAATGTTAAACGAAGAACAAGATTTGTCATTTTTATGATAACACTAAGCAGGGACTGTAAAAAAAATTACAGGCACCACATCTACAAACATCTACTTGATTCCATGATAAATGAAGTAATAATAGTTTAATAAACACCTATTTGGAGGAAGAAAAGATGTATTTTTAAATAATCAACATAAGACAGTATGGTGACTTCAATCAATGAAAGGGGCAGTATAGACCAAAGAAAAGACGACAGAAACTACAGCCACAGCCGAATTCTCCTCTCAAAACAACATGACTTACTTCAATATCTAACTAACCATGCCGGGAAAAAGCAAAACGCACAAGAACAAATTTCAGAAAGTGATTATCTTCATCATTTTTTTATGATTGGCATTGCCATACACTGCAATTTAAAAGGGATTGAAAGCATACACGTATCATATATTATGTGCTATAAATCAAAGATAAAGAATTAAAATAAACAAGGCTAATAACAAAGATGACAGAAACTACAGCCACAGCCGAATTCTCCTCTCAAAACAACATGGCTTACTTCAATATCTAACTAACCATGCTGGGAAAAAGCAAAACGCACAAGAACAAATTTCAGAAAGTGATTATCTTCATCATTTTTTTATGATTGGCATTGCCATACACTGCAATTTAAAAGGGATTCAAAGCATACACGTACTATATATTATGTGCTATAAATCAAAGATAAAGAATTAAAATAAACAAGGCTAATAACAAATCTAAGTACTTCCTGCGGACAGAAAAGTGTAATATAATGCAAGTAGTGAATAGGAGCCTGCTGTTTAAATCCTCTAGGATTAAAATTAAGTATAACTTTGGAACTGACGGCACTGCAAGAATGTCTGTCGCCAGTAATCCTTGTATGTTCCATGCATGTATTTATCTTGATCTACTTGCATGTAAGTAATAATTTCAAGCAGAGAATAGCACCTGAGTGAAATGACCTGGGTCTCCACATATTTTACAAATCATTTCTTCCTCCTTCCTCTTCTTCCAGTTTCTTTCTGTAGCCTTAGCTTTAGCCTCCCAGACCTTAGCCTCTCTGCTAGTGAAGTCAGTAGGCACAGCATTGGGATCCGGAGGCTCGTCTTCCTCGTCCGACTTATCACCGGTCAGGGGCCTCTTCTCATTATCTGCTTTAGGCGTCACACTGTTCGTAGCCGGTGCCACTGGACCACTATATGCTTTCCCATAAACCTCATTGAAAAGTTCATCATCTATTTCAGGACTTGGTTCCCTCTCCATTGGCGAAGAAATATTCACTCAACCTACAGCAAACAGACCCATGAGAAATTTTATGTGTGTTGAAACCATGATACAAACGTATTAATCACTACTTCTGTTCCCAGAAATCCAGAGGCGGATCGACCAAACAGGGCGAGGTCGGGCGGCCGCCCTGCCTAACGCCAGCGGAGAGACCCCTCTCCTCCCCTCCTCCGAGAGCTCCGCTCCCCAGGCCCCAGGTCGAGGCATTTGTGGCGTCACTGCCTGCCGGTTGGGATGAAATCGCCCTCCCATCCCCAGGCATTTTTGGTTGTCCAGGAAGACGTAATAAGAGATGAAAATCCCCCTCCCATCCCCATCCCCGATTGGGACGAAATCTCCCAATCCCCGTCCCCATCACGGGCTCCCCGCAGGTATCGACCCATCCCCTCTACATCCATACTAATGTCAACTACAAAAGGAAGGAGAAGGATTAGAGGTTTGGGGAGGAGAGCTCAGCTCTCACCTTCCGTTGTCACCGTCGAAGCTGGAGGAGGAGGAGGAGGGCCAGCCCAAGGCGGCGGCTTGTGGCCCGTTCTGTCCGCGCGTTTCGCCGTGCGCTGTCCGCACCGCAGGAGACCGAAGCGCTGCTAGCTGACAGGCTCCGCCGCCGCTAGCTCTCCTTCTCCGGTGGACGGAGGAGCGCCGCGCCCACGGTGGACGTTCTGGCCGAGTCGGCGGAGTGTGGAGGTGCGGTGCGGTGCGGGTCTTGGGTTGGGTCAGCCAAGTAGGGGATTTCGGCCACATTCTTTGGCCCGACCGCAGCCTGGGTCACGCCGTCACCGCACATACTGTGGCGCGGGCTCTGCGGGCTGCGGCGGTGGCAGTAAAAGGATGTTCCGTAGTGGGCTGAATCTTGGCTCACCCGGCCTGATTAACCAATACTCCCTCTCCTTCCGTTTCAAAATTATTATTATCATTGACTTTTTTTTTAATTTTAACCATTTGTCTTATTTAAAAAATTATCACAAATACACGAAATATTGATTATATTTTAAATTTATCTAATAATAAAATTAATTATGAAAAAATATATAGTAATTTTTAAAATCTTTTAAATAAGATAATCTTTTGAATAAGACAAATGGTTAAAGATAACGAAAAAAATAATAACGATAATAATTTTAGAATGGATGGAGTATATATGGAAGATCCCACTCCCGCCTACCCTTTCCCTTCATCGACATCCATCTACCGCATCAGATCTCGAGCCGCCGCATTCTTCTTTGCCACCCCTAATCCTTCTGGAAATTTAGGAAACCTAGAACGGTGTATGTCACGCCGCAGTAAGGCGATGGACATCGCTGCTGGTTCCTCGGACGAGGGCTACTTCAGATCCAGTTCTTTGGCGTGGCTGGAAGATACAAAGGAGGAGGAGGCCGATGGCCAGAATGATGGTAGACCGAAGAACGCGCCGGAACATCTTGTCCTGTACACAGGTACCAGTGACCTTTTTTTATTCCTAGATTAAAGGTTTTGATATATCTTTTGTGTGTGGTTAGTGAATGGTGACAAGGTGTTCGATTCATCCCATGAGTAGCAATCTAAAATTGATTTAGTGCGTTAGAGTGCATGCTCATTTTGCTCGTCTTGCTGATCGAGTCCAGATGCTACATCCGTCTCCCCAACCCACTATCAGTTGCTTGTGATTTTCAGTTCATAATCTGGAGAATTTGTAATACGTATTTGGTTACTATGTTGGATCTAATTCATTGTTTCTGTGGTGCCCCCCATGGCCCCATGTCAAGATATTGTTGATGAAGGATGGGGTTGGGAAAGATTGGTGCCATGCAGATTTGATGGTTGTGTTAAATGGCCCGATTTCAAGAGGTACCTTGTGCACTATTACCACAAAAACGCTGATAAAAAGGTTGGTGAACTTGTTGGCATGCGGAAGCCTTACCCTGTTGAACAACCCGATGGTGCTACAGATGATTCCCTACACGCTATAGTCAACCAGGTAATAAGGTCCACCTGTATCTCCAAAATTAATTTTCAGTTGAATATCCTACCTGTTTTATTGTTCAGCTGCTGATTAACTTCCTTCTGTTTCGAAATAAACCATCCTTTCCTAGTGTATCGAGGCTGAGTACAGGTTTATAAGGACCTGTCGTGAGAAATTCACCATCGACAACTTCCTTATGAGTAGGGATATCACGGAACGTGCGAAGCAGCTGCTCCAATCAGGATGTGAATCTTCAATTGCAACTGTGGCCTTGCTGGTATGCCTATTTCAAAATTCAAACTAATTCCATATGTGGTCTACCTAACTGTGGTAATTAATTGATGTTTACTTCTTTTGTTGTATCAATTTTGAAATGCTATTCCCAAGTGTATCACGAAGGAGGATGAGTTGCTCTGCGAGCTGTTCGCTTGTCAAGATATTTCTAAAGCACTCGCCTTTGCCAATGTGATCCGGCGGTCAGCCTCAAATCTCATGCTCTTTAAAGGTTCTGAATCCGATGCTGCTGGTGGTGGTATCATGTTGGTTCGTGATGCTCCTTCCCAACCGATATTTGCATAGTTCGTGGTATTTTTTCTATAATTAATGTTGACCATTCCTTGTAAACAACTGCAATTGAAGGGTCTGGCCAGGGAGGCTGAGGTGGCCCTGCTCGCGATGCACAGTGGGGATGAACATGCGATTGCGAACTATATTACCGCTGTGGATGCACGTATGCGCGTTGTAAAAGCTTTGACTATGTTAAAACATTCTGGAATCTCCTAGGTGTAGATCGAGTGGGTAAAAAACTCTTAAAGGAGCATACCTTTCTTGTTGTCCCCGATGCCGGCCGTGGTGCCGGTGTCCAATGGCGATGACGACGGTGTCGGAGGTGGCAGCGATGTAGATGTCCTTGTGCAGTGCCACGCCCTTAGTCTTGGTTGGCAGCACGGCCGTCGGAACGATGGGTGGCGGCGGCTGGTGACGCACAGTGAAGGGGCTGGTGGTCATCCTGTCGCTGACAGTCCATCCTCTAAGATCGGTCTAGAGTTTGAAGGTGGGGAACAGTGGCGGCAACAAACCTCGCATTGCGTGACATGGTCCCCACCTCCTCTTATAGGCACTATGTGATAGCGGCCCACCAGCCCACCTTGGGCTGGACGTCCCCGATCAGGGCGTGGTTCAAGTGCCCAATGGACCGTTGAGCCCATTGATGAAGATCAATCTAACAGACTAAGCTTGAGGAAGAGCTTTGTAAAATTGCTGATACTGTTGGGGATGGCACTAATGTCAACTACAAAAGGAAGGAGAAGGATTAGAGGTTTGGGGAAGAGAGCTCAGCTCTCACCTTTCGTTATTACAAAAGGGTTGTAATTCCACTGATCTAGGCCATCTTGTTGTTATCATAATGTCGAAAATGTACGGGTACATCTAGCACAAATTCTATACTAATCCGATGCTGCATAAATGGACTGAATTAAAAAAATACAATTCCTCACAACAGAGTAGATGTGACTTTGCGAACGAAGTGTGCATGTCACTAATCCTATGCTATACTTGAATCTCAAAGGGGAAAAAACCTATAGCACAAATTCTACACTAACTCATTTGTACTGCCGTCAAGAATCACACACTACAAGCTCCCCTCATATCAAAAGAAAACTAGTTGATCGTTAGACAGCTAGCTAACTCATTTGTATTGTCCTGAAGAAACACTACATGTACGCTCCCTTATATAAAAAGAAAAAAAGAAAAAAAAGAAAGAAAGAAAACACTAGCAGGTGATCACTAGGCAGCTAGCTAACTCATTTGTCACCGTCCAGTGGGTCGCACGAGCTGCGAGAAGGCAGCGCTGTTGGCCAGCTCGTCGCCCGTCTCCTCGACGACGCGCGTCTCGTGCGTCCTGGCCGTCGTGGTGTAAGCTTCATGACCATTGATGAGATCTCCAGTATAAATGTTTTAGGGATAGATGACAACTATGAAATTATAGGTTAATATCTACATGAGTGTTGTCTATATAGAAATCATCTCTAAACTCTACTATAAATCATATAGATGATGGCTGCCTTGGCGATTGATGATAATAACCACAAGCATGGAGGCTTGTGAGCTTGATGGAGCCAAGGGTTGATGGAGATGGATCAAAGCTGAGGACAAGCTATGAAGCAAGTGTTGGGAACACTTGTCTAATTGTTAGGGCTTTGAGTTCATAGGAAAAACCGGACTATCAAGGGGGTCTAGGTCATTTCTCTTAGGTCATGTCTAGTCGGTGATGTGCATGGATGCTAAGTAAAATCACTGGCACTAGATATTAGTGCAGAAGCCAAGAAGCTGTTCGGAGAAGCCAGAAAACGAAGTCTAGCGAAGACGACAAGTTTCAGCTTCTGAACATAGTGACCGGAAAGAGTGGTTAGTGGTGACCGGACTGTACGGTTACTAGGTGAAGTTGTCTGGGACTTTCAGCGAAGCAGCGAGGAATCTGTCTATGCGGGAGCTATAGAGACCGGACGGTACGGTCAGGCGACCGGACCGTACGGTCAGTGCAGCTGAGGAACAAGGCAGAGAGGAAGCTACGTAGAGAAGTTTCTGGACTGGAGAGGAAAACCTGACCGGACGGTCCGGTCAATACAGAGGAGTTGTCTGGATAGAGCAGACAACGGCTCTTGGAGCTGTTCCAGAGAGACCGGACGGTCCGGTCTGACAGTGACTGGAAAGTCCGGTCATTGGGTCCAGAAAGGCAACTTCGTGGAGCAACGGCTAGTTGGAGGTTGGTAGCCTATATAACTTCGTTGTTGGGGTCTTGGAGATCCCTCTTGGCCAGTGGAATTGCTTGGAGCATTTGATGAGAGCCAAGAGGAAGAGAGGAGAGCACTAGAAGGAGATATTGCATATCTTGAGAGTGCTAGTGAGAGTAACTTAAGCATTGATGCACATCTAAGGCTAGGGTGTACTTGAGGGTGTGATCTAGGTTGTTACTCTTGGTCTATAGTGAGACCTACACCGGTTAGGTGTCGGTGATCGAGCCTATCATGATTGGTTGTGAAGGTTGTCACACGTTTGTACCCGGTTTGAGCCCGTCGGTGAAAGGGGCATCGATAGTGAGCGTCCATGTCGGCTCGGCGAGTCCGGCAAGTTCTTGAGGGAGGCGAGCTTGTGCCTAGATGGCAGCGGTGACGCACACCGTGTCTTCACTCCGGGAGTGATTGCGGGCTCTTGGACGAGAACTTCACATCGGTGGCGGGAGGGACCACCACTCCGACGGGAGTGGTCCAACGAGAAGTAGGGGAAGGCGTCATCCTTTCGAGACCTCGGGAAAAAATCATGAGCATTTCTTGATCCTCTCTTTACTATTCAGCAATTATGTGCTCTAGTAACTAGGTTGAATTATGGCTTGCATGGC
This sequence comes from Eleusine indica, assembly GCA_030378355.1. Classification (NCBI taxonomy): domain Eukaryota; kingdom Viridiplantae; phylum Streptophyta; class Magnoliopsida; order Poales; family Poaceae; genus Eleusine; species Eleusine indica. The sequence goes on along the minus strand of CM059497.1, from coordinate 3,811,136 downwards.
TAGTGTGTTTGGCTTTCGCGCTTTGCTATCATCATGAACACTAGCATGTGTAGGGTCTTGGCCTAATAAAATTGGTAGGTTGCAACGCGTGTTAAACTAAAGTAGTGTGAATTGAAGTATTTGGATTCGTGAGCGGCTTACCGATTGAACCCCCCCCCCCCCTCTTGGTACGCCTTCAGTCCTTACACGCTATCGGCGCTTCCCACGCTGTCGTCTCCCATCGTCGTCTCTAGCCCCGACGGGGGGCCGCCGCTGCTCTCGCCGCCCTCGACGGAGCGCCCCCGGCTGCTTCCGATGATGCCCTCGAACGAGTCCTACATCTGGAATGTGAACTCGAGGCTCCACCAGCAATCATCCCAAGGGGGGGCCGAATGAATAGTATCAATACCAGGAGCAAGCAACTCACAACACTAAATGCTAATGAACAAGAAAAAAGGGCATAAATAGTAGTGCATTATATTCATAACTGACTAACTAGGTCATCATTTACTAAATATAGAACTACATACCAAAATACAAGCAAACCTATCTACTAGCACAGACACTTGTTAGAACTCTACTCATCTCTCCTTCATATCCTTGAAATCATTAATTATATCATCATAAGTGTAGTACTCTAAACCAATCATTTCTTGTTGATTAAAATCTGATGGGTAGTACTTCTCCACCATGTTGCACACATCACTAGTTCGAAAAGAAGTAAATCCATTTTTTGATACCAATGTAACACTAATAGATAAACGATCCATCACCTTCTCATTAAATTTCAGATTTAATTCAGTCAACTGAGTGTCAAGAGGGAAATTCGCTGAACCAGTGGTACTGAAAACGGCGTTGGTGCCCTTTTGGCCCTGATGGCTTATAGTCCTGAAGTTTTGGTTGCATTGGACCTAAAATCAAGTATACCTGTCGTACTTCATCTTATTGGCTGCTTAGATACTCCCAAATTTGAGCTCGTTTTGCTAGATCTCTCTCTAAAAATTCAATGCCCCGAAACACAACTGGTTCATCTCGAGTCTGAAAATCAAATTCGACTAATGGGGCAGCAGCAACTAAAGTTCCTCCTCCACCACAACTGGTTCTGATTCCTCTCGTTTTCTTTTATAAAATGACTGGATTGATTTTTGAACCATTGCTACAAATCAGAGTAATCACTCAATCTCTACAAGTCTAAACTAAAAGATTACAGAGGTAGAAAATATGATCGATATAGAAGCACAGAAAAAAAAAGAGAAACAAAAAATTAGAACATGCCTCTGAAGTCTTAGCTGCTGAGATTCCGGCGAGGCGGCGAGAATGATGAGCGCCGGGAAATCACAGCTGCGAGCCAACTAGTGCTGATGGCGAAGACGACCGAGACCGAGGCATCGCTGATTCGGCGCTCGGAGCCGTCGAGCACGAACACCCTAATGCCGCAGCGATCAGCGGCATCAAGAAAACGCGTGTCCAGCTTCCGAGCGTGCCTCTCTCCCTTTCTGGACTCCAACTCACCGTCAATTATGTGTGGACTAGTGGGTTAAGCGTGTTCTCTCAACTTGTGCTAGTGTTAGGCAACTACTAGTGGGCTCTCAGGACTATGGGCCTTGTTATTTTCTACACAAATGTGGTGGCCTGCTAGCAGTCAACTTGATTGAACTGAAAAGGAAGAAGTCCGATTTACCTTCCTTAACTCTTGTGGTTATTCGGTTTTCGTCCTCTAATTATAAAATCAGGTAGGACGACTCTTTTAACTTTTGATTCCATTTGTTTTTCCTCCGCTGGCTATTTTGGATGGTGGTTTTACTGACGTGGTGGTGTATATTGAGAGTTTTCACATGATGACATCATCGTACAAATACTCTCAATATACGACATATCAGCAAAACCACCATCCAAAACAGCTAGGGAGGAAAAACAAACCGAATCAAAAGTTAAGGGAGTCGTTCTACCCAGTTTTATAATTAGAGGACGAAAATCGAACAACCACAAAAGTTAAGAGAGTTAAATCGGACTCTTCTTCAACTAAAAAACATCACTGAATCTTCAAAAAGTTTCATACGACAAGGGGGGGTCGGAGCCCAGGTTGGCCTAAACTAGCTCCGCCTGTGGTGCCCACCTCGTTGACGCACTGCTCTGTCGTCTCAGCGAATTTCCTGAGGCATTGCGGCGCGTCTGGTCCCTGATGATCGGGTCCACGGTTTCATGCAACGTGCCTTCCCTGTGGCAGATGATTGCGTAGTCGGCGAGGCACATCTTCTCCCTCGCCTCTGCTTCGGGTCCAGCGCCGGGCGCGCGAAGAGCACCTCGAAGAGCACGACGCCAAAGGAGTACTGGAGTAGACGTCGGAATAGGATCATCTCACTTTGTGCTAAGAGCATCTCTAAAAGCTCCCTAAAAACTCTCCCTAAATTAAATTAATAGGGTTTAGTCTAAAAAAGCATCCCAAGAGCTCCTCTAAACAAGTCACAGATTTATTTTCTTCCTAAATTTTTCTCATTTGTAGCTAGATATGAGGGGGAAATTGAAGACTCCAATACTTGTATTTATAAGAAAATTAATGTTGTTATGGTCCCAGATGCTGATGTAGTCTAATCAAAAAAATTTCCGATCTATTTTTAGAGAGAATTGTTGGAGGAGACAAGAAAACTTCTCTCTAATAATTTTTGGCATGCTTACAAAAACATTTTTTAAGATTAATTTTTTAAGAAACTTTTGGTGATGCTCTAATGAAGTCAGATCGACGTCGGAAGCATATGGACCGTCCGCGCAAATTGGACGGCAGCAGCCGTAGCACTCGCTCCTTCCACGTTATTGCTGGGACACCGCATGGCCCAATTTAGCCCAGTAACATCACCGTGTTAGCGCGCTAATGTTCAATACACAATACCGTTGCGGCCTCCTTCTCGAGCAAGGAGTACTACATCACGCTGGAGTACTACATGACGAAGCAATGGATCAAGCCATGGAGGTCTATTTCAGACTGCTGCCTCCATCGCACACCCGTTGTAGAATCCTTTGCACGAACCTTGGTGTGTACGATGAACATGCGCCATTATGCCCTCCGCCATGTACTCGACAGGATCTATTTTTCCATCTGGTGCCTCCAAACTTTGCTTCTCCTTTTGATGCGAGCGCAGACCCTAGCAATTGAAGTCTCATGTGGTCTATTTCAGACTGTTGCCGCTCGATTCATGGAGGAGATTGACCAATCAATTTGGGGAATTTTATATTTGCCCTTGCGGCCGATGCGACGAATGAAGGAGGAAGGATTTTTACTCGCGTGAAGCAACAGATACTTGCCTACTAGGCCTAATGGGCCACGGATCACGAGGCTGCTAGCGTTGGAGTCCACGTGGGAGGAGTGCGACGTGTGTTGGGCGTTCGATTTGCGTAGACAGTCCATGTGCTCCCGACGTCGATCTGACTTCACTCGTGCAAAGGCAGACGATCTTGTCTCGTAGACGTCGGACTTGTCGGTGAGCTGCTGGCGGCGGAAGTACTCCGGGTCGAGGTACCCAAAGCTGCCCTTGACCATGGTGTTGACGTGGGTCTGGTTGACGGTGGTGGGTCCTGACTTGGAGAGGCCAAAGTCGGAGACCTTGGCCACCCAGTTGTCATCGACGAGGATGTTGGTGGTCTTGACGTCGCGGTGGATGATGGTGTACTTGGCGCCCGTGTGGAGGTAGTGCACGCCGCGCGCGGTGCCAATGCAGATGTCGAGGCACGTCCGTCACGTTAGCGGCGGCTTTCAGGGCTCTTCTTCTTCAATCCTGCCTTGAATGCAAAAGCATAATCAAAACTATCATTCCATTTGTCTAGAATCTCATCTAAAGCAAGACATCTTCTATTGAACACAATTTATTAAGACAACTTGATCAGATATTTCTCCTCTAGCTTTCTCAGAAAAGTTGTTAGTCCAAGACTTGGATCATCCTTGAGCCACCCAATAATAATGTCTCTGACCCAAGACTTGGATCGTCCTGAGCCACCCAATGATCCTGTCTCTCACCATGTAATGCCTTTCTATCATTCACTTCAACATACTCTACCTCATCTAGCTCTCTCCGAGGATCATCAACAAGAGTATGATTAGATGGACCAACCTCTTTATATGTAGGATGAGGTTCACAAGTAACATCAGTTTTATCTACCACTACAGCATTAGCAACCTCAGCATTCACAACAACATTACCAGCAATCAATTCTGAGCAAGCAGCCATGACAGAGGAGGAAATCACATCAACAACAGTGCTAGGCTCATGATTCACATGAGCAAGATGAACAACATCTTCAACAATAGTGGGATGAGGGACATGAATAGATGATCAATGTTGCGTGCTCGTCTAAGTGATCACATCGTCAAGGATAACAATTGAAACTAGAAGCCTCCGAAGCTCCCAATACTGGTCTATTGTAGCAAGCAAAGATGGATCAGAGTTAATGGTTGCATAAACACCAGCTTTCTTGTCCCAGAATGTAACAGCCAACTCCTGCCAACTAGCTCGTTTGATTTCTGCACTCCATTCATCATAGAAATCCATCCAAGACATCTTATCCTTGTCTCGAACCCACATCACATCCCTGGAAACATGGTAAGCGTTGCCATCGTTCGTAATAAACTCTTCGTAAGCAACAATACGAATTACAACTCGGACAACTGAGTTGTGGTCCATCCTAATCAAGAAACGAAGCTAAGTTAAGGGCATATCCAAATTTACGAGGTTATAACAACTCTATCACGCATCCTATTCAGTACGCATCCGACCAAAAAAAATTACTTACAATACCACTCAAATCCTACCAAATCATGCACATGAAACGACACAACGAGCTCGATTTGAGGCTTACCCGATGGGGATCCATGACAGGTTCAGTGGCTTAGTTGGGGAATCAACACCGGGGAGCCTCGCCGTGATTCAGCAGCCGCCTGGAGACAGACAGGAAGCCATCACCGCATCCACTACTCACCATCTAAAGCATCCTCTTTGATTTATGTCGACGCAGGCTCAGATCTCGTCGGTGTGCTTGGCACTCGCGTATGGAGCGAGAAGGAGCTCAGCGGCAACGCGCGGAGGAAGGAGAGAATTTAGGGTTAGGTTGGTGCGGTCGCATGTGGCAGGAGGGGTTCGGTCTGGTTCAACCAAAACGATCAGGGGTAGACTTGTCTTTTTTGAAAAATTCTCCCCTTCCTCTATCATCCCATCTCAGGAAATGATTAAAATAATCGACGCGGTGTCCTCAGGACAAAGCCATGTTTTTTTTATGTCCAGTAAGCAAAAGACACAGACGCGGTGTCCTGGAGACAAAACCACATTTTAACCATATTCTGTAGACAAAAAGCCCTATATCAATTCATGTGTCAAAGTTGGCTATATTTTTACAGGACTTTTACGATAGACCTAAATAGATGCACATCGTCCATTTTGTTTAACTGACGGTTCAGATCACAATTATGATACTCATTCATCCAATTAGTATTATAAGTATCATATAGAGGTATAATAAGTATCATTAAGTAATACTGTAAAAAATAATATTAAATAAACACAAAAAAGTTTTACGTCTCCAAGATTAAATAAACAATAATCGTTGTGCTTAGAGTTTAAGTTGCCGTTGCATTCAGCTGCTCACCTATTACAATATCTGTGTGATACATTGGCGGCGACGGCGGATGAAAGGCGGCAAGTAGGAATCATATGAGATCGGCAAGTTTCGTGCGCATGTGGCAAGCCAGTTGGAGCCCTTTCTCCATCGACCTGCAGATCTCATACGGCACAATGCCAAACCTTCATGGTCCTATTTTTTAATTGTTTTCGTTGATGGATTGACGGATTACAAGTCAGCTCTACAATAGACGTGACAATGGGAGAACCTCAAAAAATCATTTGCATCTGCTAAAATTAGAAGCAAAATTGTCATCAAGCATACTGATTTTAGTAATTACTAGTTATTCTAGACAAATTGGTGAAGTGTATGATGTTCCACAAGCACTACGTTGATCAATACTCCTGTTGATTCTAAAAAACAAAGCTTTTGTAAGAATGTTATTAGTTTCTGCTGGGTTAGGTGTTAGTTGAACGAGGCATTTGAACAAGAGGCTCGAAGTGCCTCTGTGTCAGCTGCTGTAGTTTGTTTAGAATGGTGTGAATTAAGTGATTACCCCATTGGCTCAGTTGCTTTCTTCTTTTGTGTCACAATGCCTAGGTGCACATGCACGGGTTTTGCAGCTTGACTTTCAAGCATTGAGGTCGATGAATTATTTTGATATGGGCTTTTATATATGTCCGGTTCATCTCATGTCCATGGTAGTGCACATTGCATATCAGAATATAGACAAATCAGTCGTGCCAACTACAAACTACCTTGATTCAATGGACAGATTCATGATTACATATAACTCAGTCATATGCAGAACTACCTTGATCCAACAGTATATTCTACCTTGTGCATTTGCTTAGTGTTTGTTTAGTGCTTTTTGCTATGAAAATAATTATTCACATGATATGAATGTATAAAATCATCCACACACTAAATAATCATAGGATTAATATTGAAGAAATAATTTTTGGGTTTGTGTGATTTTACTTCTTAGATTCTAACTAGCAGTAGGTTTCTTATTAAATTTCCATTACAAACAAATGTGCTGCTACAGCAGATTGAGTATAGGTTTTTCTAGAATATTTTTTTAATAAAATTTTCCTTTTTGTAGATGAGGCATTTATAGACAAATTCATACTTGCCTTGCCCAGTTAATAATTCATACATACATTCCAATTTATTTTGACTCATTTGTTCATACCAGTAATTAGTTCAGAGCAATATATAAACTGAAAACCTTTTATGAAAGAATTGATGTGATTATTTAATATCAAATAATTAGGAGCAATAGATATATTATCTTTCTATTTATAATAAACCTATCTAGCATACCATGTAAGAATAAAATAAATGATGTCTATAGTTTGTTCTATTTTTCTAGAGCCCGGAGCAACGCACGGGCACTTTGCTAGTACTATTTAAAATATTGGTCATTAGTTTTGAAAAATTATTGGTCAATAGTTTGAGGGTGCACCATTATAAATGATTTTTTATGTTTATTTTACAATAGAAATCTAATCCTATGAAATTATTAAGACGTCAGTTGATCTTTTAAAAAATACAACATCAATTATTAATCATATTACTAATTTATTTTTATTTATAACAATATAAAATAATTATTATAAATTTAGAAATATTATTTTTCTGATATTATCTTCAAACTAATAAATTATTGACCAGTAGTTATGTGTTTAGATTATTAGATCAAATATTGGCCAATAGTTTCTCAAAACTAATGGCCAATAGTTTATTCCAAGTGGGTTGTAATTCTACTGATCCAGATCATTTTGTTGCTATAATAATATTAAAAATGTACGGATACATCTAGGACAAACTCTACACTAATCCGATTTTTCATACACGGACTGAATAAATTTTTAAAAAAAGAGGAAAAGTACAATTCCTCACAACAGGGTAGATGTGACTTTGCAAACAAAGTGTGCATGTCACTCATCCTATGCTATACCCGGATCAAAAAAAAATCCTCTAGCTAGCTAACTCATTTGTACTGTCCTGAAGAAACACTACACGTACGCTCCCTTATATCAAAAAAAAAAAAACACTAGCAGCTGATCGCTAGACAGCTAGCTAACTGATTTGTCACCGTCCGGTGGGTCGCACGAGCTGCGAGAATGCGGCGCTGTTGGCCAGCTCGTCGTCCGTCTCCTCGACGACGACGCGCGTCTCGTGCGCCCTGGCCGTCGTGGTGACGCTGCCGGCGCTTCCGACGCTGTCGTCGCCCGTCGTCGTCTCTAGCCCCGCCGTGGGGCCGCCGCTGCTCTCGCCGCCCTCGACGGAGCGCCCCCGGCTGCTTCCGGTGATGCCCTCGAACGAGTCCTGCATCTGCAGCGCGAACTCGAGGTTCCACAGCACGTCGCCCATGGATGGCCGGTCGGTGCCCACCTCGTTGACGCACTTCTCTGCCGTGTCGGCGAACTTCCGTAGGCATTCCGGCGCGATCTGGTCCCTGATGACCGGGTCGACGGCTTCGTGCAGCGTGCCTTCCCGCTGGCAGATGATCGCGTAATCCGCGAGGCACATCTTCTCCCTCTCCTGCTTCGGGTCGAGCGCCGGGCGCGCGAAGAGCACCTCGAAGAGCACGACGCCGAAGGAGTAGACGTCGGACTTGTCGGTGAGCTGCTGGCGGCGGAAGTACTCCGGGTCGAGGTATCCGAAGCTGCCCTTGACCATGGTGCTGACGTGGGTCTGGTTGACGGTGGTGGGTCCCGACTTGGAGAGTCCGAAGTCGGAGACCTTGGCCACCCAGTTGTCGTCGACGAGGATGTTGGTGGTCTTGACGTCGCGGTGGATGATGGTGTACTTGGCGCCCGTGTGGAGGTAGTGCAGCCCCCGCGCGGCGCCGATGCAGATGTCGAGGCGCGTCCGCCACGTCAGCGGCGGCTTCCCGCCGCTGTACAGGTGCTCGCGCAGCGTGCCGTGCTCCATGTAGTCGTAGACGAGGATCATCTCCCCCGCGTCCTCGCAGAAGCCGATGAGGGAGACCAGGTGCCGGTGCCGCAGCTTGGACAGCATCTCCACCTCCGTCTGGAACTCGTGCACGCCTTGCTCGGAGGAAGGGTTGGACCGCTTGATGGCCACCTTGGTTCCCCCTTCCAGCACGCCGCGGTACACCTTCCCGAACCCGCCCACCCCGATCACCAGCGACTCGCTGAAGTTCTTTGTGGCGGCCTTGATTTCGGAGAACGAGAAGTGGCGGCACATGCCCGCCAGGTTGGCCGCCAGGTGACCCGACGACTTGCCGCTGGTGTGGGAGTGGTACAGCGGCAGCCACAGCCCGGAGGTGTGTGAGCCGCCCGCCGCGGCGTCCCGGCTCATGTTCTTCCGGTCGTGGTACACGGCCACGCAGGCGGCGGCGAAGATGCCGAGCGCGGCGGCGCCGCCCGCCGTGCCGCCCATCACCCACGCCATGTCGTGGTGCCGCTCCTCCGCCTCGTGGTGGTGCGTGCCGTGGTCGCCGCGACCCAGCTCCGCCTTGGCAAGCATCCGGGACGGCTCCGGGTTGGGCGCGGCCAGGTTACCCGTGCTGTCGTTGAGCTTGAACACCTCCAGCCCGTTGAGGATGGCGTCGTAGAACTGCGGGCGAAGCGCCACCGACGGGTGCAGCGCCACCCACATGGCCTCGTCGGCGCCAGGCTCGTCCGCCACGTGCACCGCGAAGTCCTTGTACACGGGCGCGCCTCGCTCGCCGGCCATCCCGATCACGTCCGCGTCAGACTGCGCCGTGCGGTTGTTCACGTACACGTCGAAGGCGCGCTGGTTGGCGCGGGTCAGCAGCAGCTCGCAGAAGTGGAGCCGCGCCACGTACGTGAAGTTGCCGTCCACCGCCATGAGCCACGTCAGGTTGTAGTTCTGGTTCGCGCGCGCGTCGGTGCCCATGGACCGCGACCCGCGGTACACGTCGGGCGGCGCCGCGTACTCGGCGGTGTCGCTCTGGTAGTCGATGTGGAGGTGAGGGGCCTGGTACACCACACCCTGCGTGGGCCCGAACACGTACGGCGTGTCGTCGTACCACGTCCGGGTGAGACCCGAGTCGTTGGACGGCGGGATCAGCGGCTGCGACCCGCCCACGTTCAGACGGTACATGGTCTGCAGCGTCGACGCCGCGAAGTCCACCGTCTGGTCCGCGAACCCGACCATGGTCGCCGGGTCGCCGAAGATCTCCGGCATGGAGATCAGCTCGATGCCGTTGATGAAGGCGTACGTGTCGTTGCCCAGCGGCATCGGCGTGAACGTCACGGTCACGAACCCGGACGGCGTCGGCGGCAGAGAGTACTCACGGACCAGGAACGCCTGCGTCAGCGCCTTGCCCGTCAGGTACGCGCTGAAGTTGCGGAGGAGGGTCAGGCCCGTCGAGGTGGTCACGGAGAACTGGAAGTCGTCGGCGGAGAGGCCGTTGTAGCAGGCCGGGTAGAAGTGGAGGCGCAGCCAGTGCCGCTCGTTCTTGTTCACCGTGAAGTTGTACGAGGCCTCCACGGTGAACACGCGCGCAGTCATGTAGGGGATGGTGGACGGCAGCGACTGCTCCATGTCGTCTGCCGCCGCCATCAGGGACGACTTGCCGGAGTCGGGCAGCCACGAGTTCTCGTTCGTGTCCGCGATCCACTTCCGCCCGTCCCCGTCCAGGCCGTCCGTCGCCGACCCGCAGTTCACAAGGATCTGTTCCGTCGGGTTGTACACCTTGGCCTCGCCAATGCCCACAACGCCGGCAACGACGACAAGGAGCACCACCACCACCACTGAGCGGCGAGCCATGCGACGCGAGAGAGGAACCGGGAGGTGATTGGCCATGCTGACTGACTGGTGAATGACAAGAGCCAAGAGTGGTTGTGAGTGCGTGACCGCCGCGGGAGAAGGGGGGTTTCAAGCCACACGCGTACGGCGGGACTGAGGGGAACTCCGGTAACCAAGGCAATGCAAGGCTTCCCATGCAGCTGAGAAAATCCTACAAACGTGTTCAGCCACATACAAGATACAACAAAGTTCTGTCTCACTCAGGAGCTACGGGCTGAAGAAACTAGAACAAAGTCATTTCTTTCCTACTCTTCTGCCATTAAAAGTAACAATCTGGGGTCTCCGGCTCAAAATCTCTGCGAATGTATTCAGGATGCACCAGTCCCTGTAATAGACTGGCTGGAAACTGTGCTTGTACAACCGACCAATTCGTTGCTCAACGACAGTCCGTCCATTGTTGCGCGCCACATAGCAGTCAGCATTATGAACCCTTCGTCTTTCGTCTTTGGCCGCACTACGGCGGGAAACGTCAATAATGCCCTCAGATGGGATAGAAGTCCAGGAGGAAGTGGCAAAGGAGCTGGGAGGGAATTAAAAATCTGATTGCTGTCAATTTGGAACGGAATGACCTTTGAACTATCCCGCTATCAGGTCCCCCGTCATCTCATTACAGCAGATTCCAAACAAACAAAAAGAAAGAAAAAAAAAAGTAACCCCTTTACACTGTAAATTGGTTTCCGTTACAAATAGGCAGCAGAACACTATCCTAATCTCTTAATGATGGTGAATAAAAATGAAATTTACATGTACCTCTACCCAATGGTTGGACAGACCAATTGCACCACCAGCTTTTGAATGGGTGATTACCGGCTTTACTGAAAATAGCTCTGCAACCACCCCCATCAATCATCGACCTTCATGAAGGTCCTCGGAGAAAACCGCAGTTCTTGGAATGTTTTCGGTTTCGAAAGGGCTGAGGCCTGAGAAGGGACCAGAAGAGAACATGGATGAGGTGCCATCAGATTCATACGTTGTGGAAGACTGCCGAACGTTGGGTCGTGCAGGTGGTGTTGGCACAGATTCCTGGAACTCCACAGAACGTTGCACCATCTTGAGGGACTGCACCACCTCACCCATTGTTGGCCTTTGGTTTGCCTCGGGTGAAACACAGGCTGCTGCAATGGTGCACACTCGCACAAAATCATCTTTTGGGTACTGGCTGCCAAGCCTGGGATCAGCTAATTCTTCTAATCTATCCTTATCTCGAAGAATTGGCCGTGCCTGCAGTCAATCCAGCAACATCTTTACAAATCATTATGCAGTGGGGGAAAATAACAATCGCAGATACAAAAGCACAATAGTTAATTTCCTCTGGTTTGGCTGCCTAGACGTTCTGTAAACACTTATCTATACACACCCAATTGATTATCGGACTAATAGCTATCACACTAAAAAACCTCATTCAACCATACTAAAAAACCTCATTCAACCATAGAATGATTCAAGACCAACCAAATATAGTATAATAATAGAAAGAAGTATTACCCATGTCACTAGGTTTTCCTGTCCAGATGGCTGCGACATATCCACCGGCCTCCTCCCAGTAAGTAGTTCAAGTAGAACAACTCCATAGCTATATACATCACTTTTTACGAGCAAGTGTCCCGTCATTGCATATTCTGGTGCTACATACCTAAGAAACACATCAAATGTGTCAAGCACTGGAAAATAGAGAGAGCTGAGGCGTAGAGCAAAATAAAAGACCATTCAGATTACCCGAAAGTTCCCATGACACGAGTTGAAAGATAATTTGCCCGGCCTTCTGGTGCTTGTTTGGCCAAACCAAAATCGGACACTTTAGCATGAAAATCATTCTCAAGCAATATATTAGAAGCTTTGAAATCCCTGTGGATTACACAGGGCTGTGAATCCTCATGAAGGTATGCTAAACCCCTCGCAGCATCAAGTGCTATCCTCATTCTGGTGTCCCAATCCAAGGGGCAATTAGCACCCAATGCGCCTGATAAAATGGTGAAAATGGTCACAAACATATTCTTTTCTATGCAAATCACAAAATTAGAAGTAATCAAAATTAAACTATTGAACGGCTAGGTTCAAATGCAGCTAAAATGAAGCTTATGCATATGCAGCAAAGAGTGGTTCAAGAATGAAAGATTAGTCAGAAGAATTTGGTCATACCATGAAGCCAAGCCTCTAGACTTCCATTGGGAACAAGCTCGTAACAAAGAAGGTTCTGTGAGGATTCACGGTTGCTATAGTAACCAATGAGTTTCACAAGATTACGGTGGTGCAACCTGCTCAGCATTTCCACTTCAACTAGAAACTCCTTATCTCCTTGATGTCCTCCAGTTGTAAGCTTCTTTATAGCAACAGCAGTGCCGTCACTTAGTACTCCTTTGAAGACACGGCCAAAACCACCTTCTCCAAGCACACTTGAAGACTCAAAATTATTTGTTGCCTCTTTCAGTTCTTCGTATGAAAGGAACCTCGTGCTCGTGGGTCGAGGAAGTGACTCCACTGCAGAAACTGCATCTGGTGTCCTTTGCTTCGCTGTACAATTGATTTTGATGGGTTCAATGTGCATAGCAGTGTTTCCAATCAAATAGAGAAAAAAACAAGAAAGAACCCAAACAACTCAATCTTCATTTCAAGTTAACTATGAACAGGTTATTGTAAAGTGTAAACTGCAGGTAAGTCCTAAAGCAAACATAAAAGAAAGAGTGGATAGCATGAGACATACGTGTTTCAACAGGAGGCACCTTCTTTTTCCCTTTTCTAAAGGTGCAGAAGCAAATTGTTAACACAACCAGCAACACAACAATTAGAGCAGCGACACATATGATAATGACAGTGCTCAGGCTTGGACGTTTATCACTGCTGGGAGCCCCTTTAGGTCTCGTTGTAGTAGATGCTGTTGATGGAGAGGTCTTAGGTGATATCGCAAGTGCAGGAGCTGACAATGATACAGGCAGCATTATAAGTAAAAATAAAGTCATGAAAAAGGAAAGTAAGACAAAAGAAGAATACACATTTAAAGGAACGGTCATTTATGTGATGTGAATAAATAAGAGGCAATACATCTCAAAAGGAAAAAAAAACATTAGGCAAATATCAGCAGCAGTATGAAATAAATGTAAACCGAACAAACATTCCTTAGAAGATTTTAAATAAAGAGATATCATTGTATACATTTACATCTATTGCCCTTGCTATTACTTAAAAATATAAAAAACATGAGTTGTAAGACACACAAATAGCCAATGAGAAAGATAATAAGATATAAGTGATTATGATCCAACCTGCATACGCAATGGAGAGCAGTCTATGGTTATAAGTATAGGGGAAAATGCAGCTCAGCAGCAGAATAAACATTTAGAAATAACAATGGGAGAAATGTAAATCACTGCTCCCTGCAGCTCTTCCTTGTTCATCATTTTGAACTATTTGTATTGAAAGAGTTGTGCATTGAAATTTTCCAGGACAAGGAAGGAGTATGTTGTAGAAAGAGTTGGGTATTGAAATTTGCAGGACAAGGAATGAGTATGTAGTTTAGAGTATACCAACAACTCCAGTTACTTTTGGGACTTTCGTGCCTACTTGACATATTAGCACTACACAGAATTCTTCAATATGACATTTTAAGTAAACCATAAAAACAGAAAAGGAAGTGATTCACCGGTTCCCTCTAATTGAAATAGAGAATTGCAATCAATGAACATAATGTACAAATATAATATAGAAATAGATTACCAGGGGCTGGGGCCAATGGCCTAAACCATGTTAAATTAAGAAGATTATAGTCCCCAACCAGCACAGGATTGATCTGAACTGTGTGCGAACTAAGTGAATAGTTCATTGCAACGACTTGATCAGCTGGGAAACTAATTCCAGTGTGGGGTGCTATATCCATGGTGATATTAAGCCCAGAAGTTCCAACTACATAGAAATTCACAATCTCAAACTGAGTAACACGCAGATTGAGCTGAGTTGCAAGTTCAGCAAGAAATTCATTGCTCCAGTTTGAAGTCAAGGAAACATTGCGAAGGAAGAGCTCTATTTTCACTGGATAAACACAATGACAATCTCGGGTTCCTCTTTTTTGTACCATATTTGGTGCACAACAGCCTAGTAAATATAAGTGAATTATGTTAGAACTCAAATGTGCTGGGCAAGATAATTTGACATGATTGTATTGCAAATAAAAGAGAAAACTGAGTCATTGTGTTTGACATGATTATTGTATGAAAAATTGAAGTATTGCACCAAATCATTTATCAAAACAAGAAAAAACATAAATAAGAAATAAAGAAGAAAATATAAAGATCGTCGCCATTGTCTGAGTGTGCAAATTGTTCAAAATAGGTCAAAATTGATCAAAATTCATGCTTGAAGTGGAACTATATTATTCAAAGGTTATAACAATTGAACTCACCATTGTGAGGAGGTTCTGGAGGTTGAACTAACCCAGAAGGAGCTGCACTAGAATTTGAAGATGCGTCTGGAGGCTCAGCATCTACAAGAGTAGGAACAACTGTTGCTAAGCGTCTATTATGCTCCACTAAAGAATGTGACTGATCTGAGAAATAAAAGGTCAGATCTGAAGCTTCAGGTACGGAACTATAGCTTGGTGCTGAAATAGGAGGGTCCGTAGATGAAAGGGCAACTGTTGATGAATCTAGCTTCTTTGTTCTTTGCTGGAGCACAGGTTGCACTGAAATACTTGTGACAATTTTAGCCCGGGATGCCATGGAATGAACCGGTCTCCAATTTTGTGAAGGGGACATAGCTGGGGTCATCACTTCTAGAGCCGATGTTCTAACAATGAAATTGATACCAACGAGAAATTCCAGTGTCAATAAAACAAGTAACAAATTGTTCATAAACTTTTTCCAAGCATCTTCGAAAATCCCTGCAAACAAACAGTAAATCAACCGGTCTGAACATTCTTTAAAACAGAATTATGTAAATTGCATAGGAATAGGTGTAGCGCAACTGATGGATACACCAACTCAAAAATATCATGCGACAACTGATGGGCTGCACATGCCACACAACCCATGCATATTCTAATGGTAGGAAGAAATGACCTTCCAAGGTGGTAAAATCCCAATATTATCCACATTGACAGAGAAAAATTATGAAGATTCTACAAATGCAACTACAAAGTTTTTATGCTTAATTTAGGTGAGCCCAAACCTTAGCCGCATGTACAGACCACTCTATTTTTTGCCTTTTTATAGCTACCAGCTTACTAGCAAATATTGTCGCTATCTTTTCACAGAAGATCGCAGGGAATGGTAATCATGTTCCTAATGACCTATATTGGTATTTATAACTGCATAGAAAAGTATAATCTATTTAACATGGTCATGGTTTTGTTGGCATAACCTATGCGTTGTGAGGGGGGTGGGTTGCCACGGGACAGAATTATGTTTTTAGTTACGCACAATGCCTAGGTGATGCGAGCAGGATGAGTCACCACAAAAAGGATGATACAGAGCCACAAAAACCATGATTTTGGCTTAAATATGTTCTAGCTGGAAGTAATTAGTTTTGGAAAGATATGCCATATTTTCCAGATGAAGGACGGCAAAGCACTTTTTTTCTGTCATGATACAGGTATAATTTATAGGACACCCTCCTAGAGTAGATTTTGTTTCACGTTTAATGAGTTGTGCATGTACCTTACAAATGGTGCACATACCAAGCATGTATATAATATAATAAGGCCGATAAGTCGAGTCGAACAGGCAACACACCTACTAGACAAAGTTGGTAATTGGTGAAAGCAGCATTTCAAAATTGATTTACACGTAGCTTTCAGTTCTGCTGCTAGCAGCCAAATCAACAGCATTACAGCAAGCCCTACAGCCAGCCTGGTACAAATTAACGGAGCAGCAAGCCCATTGGGGTGACGCATTGGATGGTAAGGGCAAATAATGAGATTTTTTCAATCATGCAATTACCGCCATTCAGATTGGGGGCTAGGGAGAGAAAGGATGTTGGTTACATGCAACAAAGATGGAGACTGATCATCTGGTGACAAAGGCCATAGGGGAGGGAGGAGCTGGCAAGATGACAAGTGGAACATGTTATGTTCTTCACATAATAGGATGGTTGTGAATCATACAATCGATGTAGGAATGTGCACCACACCAGAACCAAAAACTTAATGAATACCCCTTTCCAGCAAATAGACACTTTGCTACTACTGATCCTATAACTGAACGTTAAGAATTTCTAGCCAATTACTCAAATCTACCAGGAAAAATAAGGCTAGAGGCCTAGAACAAGCATACATGGCTCCGTAACAATGCCAGAGACCAAACTACCTCAATCCAAAGTCCCTAAAATGACAAACGCAGGGGGTCACGGTTTGAGATGCTCTAAGCTCTGCATTCTTGAATCGGACTTGAGATATGCGGCAGCATCAGGCACCTAGCCAGGCCCAGAATGCACCACACCCACTACCTCATACCCGAATTCTCAGGCCAGCTCCCTAATTGTGCAATCAAGCGATGGGTACAGTAAGAAAATAAACAGATTAGTCACCCAGCGCATCTTCCCACGGCTCAAACCCGCCGTCACCTCATCATCCCTGCCGCTAAAACCTCAAATCGCCCGAGCTAACTGCTGCGCACACCGACCATCGCACCACCTGGCACCACGCATGAGACTAGGACCCAGATCAAGGAGGGGCTCACCTCGGCTCGAGCGCCCGAGGCGCGCCATCTCCCGGCGAGGCGCGCGGCCGCCGCCGCCGCTGTTGCTGCTACTGGCGCCGGACAGGCGGGGGGCGGGGCGCCGTCGAGGCGGGGCCCATGGGGGCGCGGTCGTCGTGGAGGTGGGGGTTAGGGTTTGAGGCCGCCGGCGAGCGCGCTGCTACGGGCGGAATGGATTTCCTTTCCCTTTTCCTCTTCCTCCTCTCTCCTTGAGCGGCCTGCCGCGGTGGCCTTGCTTGTTGCTTGGCTTCGCTTTGCTTTGCGCTGCGTTGCTTTCCGCGCCTGCGCCGGTGCGCCCGTCTCGGCTCGCTGCTTTTCCCCTCCTGCGACTTTTCTTCGCCGTTGTTGCGGCGTCGGGAGTCGGGCTCAGAGTCAGTGTACGAGTCCAGTTACTCGAAGCTGACGAAAAGTGAAGCCGGTCAAACCGCTCGCTCACTGCAAAAACGTTGAAGACAGTAATACTGTGCAATTTTTTTTTCTTCTTTTCTGCGACATTTAGCAGTTTTCTCTTGAGTTTGTATAAAATTCGTGTGAAATGTATGTACCGTTAACAAATCGTTGCATTACTCCAGTGCACATTCCTCGAGGGGTCAAGTCAACATATCTGCATTGCTGTCCGAATCAACCCAAGGGTGAAAAGAAAAATCAAGCTAGACGTCCGAGCTTAGGGAGAAAAAAACAACAGATAGGTCACAGCCTTATAGACTAGATTAAACTAGGAGTAGCTCAGGACAAAGTACTCTATCAATCTAACAGGTTGTTTAACCCGGCAAAGGACAAGGCTCGCCCAGTTAGCTGCGTGTCAAATCCTGGTAGACGTCGACGTCTCATGTGAGTGCAATCATGTTTCTTTTATCCCGTGTTCGCGTCCGTTGCGCCTCCGTCTCGCCCTGCCAGATTGATGATGACACTTTACCTCTTCTTTAATCAACAACGACGGCCAGGGATCTAGCGGTTCAAAGCCTGGAAAGCAAGTGGTTGGCTATCAGGCCCGGACCATGAGCGCCGTTGTTTACCATGTTTTTTTTACTTCTGCAGATGACTTTTTTTATCTGGACTCTGATTTTCCTTCTTTTTCCTTTTTTCAACGAGAGACTGAGACTGGCTTAGATCATGGTGGTGCAGCAAGTCGCTGTCCTTGGTTGAATTCATTCCCATGATTTGACCTCGCTCCATGACAGAACGAGCCAAACCGTTTCTTCCTCCTCAGAACTCGCGACTCATGGCCTCCACAATACTCTGTTAAGCTGTCCGACTACGCATTAAGTTCAGGAATCAGGGTCCTTTTACAACTTATGAACAGACTTTCAGTAAAACTTATGATCAAAAGACCTAACTGATTACTCCCTCCGTTCTAAAATTATTATCGTTATTGATTTTTTACGTTATTTTTAACTATTCGTCTTATTCAAAAGATTTTAAAAAATATTATATATTTTTTTATGATTTGTTTTATAACTAGACAAAGTTTTAATATAAATTATAGTTTTTTATATTTGATCAAATATTTTAAATAAGACGAATGGTCAAAGTTAACGAAAAAAGTCAATAACGACAACAATTTTAAAATGGAGGAGGTATGTGTTTTGTGGAAAAATGCCTTAACTTGATTAATGTGGAAACGGAGATATTTCAGTCAAAGTCAATGTCTCATCTTATATCCACATCCTCGTCCTGGAGGGTATGATTGGATAGAGAGAGGGGCATCTCAAATTAGAGAGAGCGAGCGCGTCATCAGATCGATTTGAGGCTAGGAGCTTAGTGTTGGTCTCGCCAGGCTTTAGGAGGGCAGCGAGCTTATTAGCGCTTAGCAAAAACAGACAATGCCAGGCAGCCCGGACCATGCATGGCAGCCTCGAGCAACGGAGGCCACCCGCCATTTCCGTGGCCCATGCATGCATGCCGCACCCCCGGGCCACCCGTGTGGCGTATTTATGGGGTCCCTCCCGCGCCCGTCCGTGCAGCCTCCTCCGCTCTGCACAACCGTACGTACGACATCGACGACGAGCCATGGCCGGCGCCCGCACGACGCTGCTCGTCCTCGCCCTGGCCGTCGCGCTCCTGCAGGCCGCGCCGGCGTCGGCGCGCCGGAGCAACACCAAGTACAAGAAGGCGGCGGTGAAGAAGATCTGCAAGGCCACCTCGTTCCCGGACGTGTGCTTCAAGACGGCCGGGAAGCACGTGAAGGAGTACCGCACGGTGGACGCGCTGAGCGTGCTGCACGCGCAGGTGGACGCCTTCTCGAAGCGCGCGGGCGCGGCGCGGAACCGGGTGGCGACCAAGCTGCGCAGGGCGTCCCCGGCGGCGCGCGTGGCGCTGACGCTGTGCGGCAAGTTCTACCTGGACGTGCAGGACAACCTCGGGGCGTGCCGCCGCGCCATCCGGCACAAGGACGCCGTCACCATACGCGCCACCATGGGCATGGCGGCGCAGGACATGATCAACTGCGACGAGCAGTTCAGGCAGGTCGGCGAGAAGAAGAACCCGTTGGCGCGAGTCAACCAGTCGCTCGGCAAGATGGCCGAGGTCTGCCGCTCCCTCTCCAACATGATCTGATGACCACCTTGTTGTTGCTCTCTTAGCTCGTCAAACCCATCGCTACGACGGCCAAAGTAGCTCGGCCATTTGCATGCCGGCGTGCGCGCTCCCGCGCGACATTGATGTGTTTTTGTTTGAACAAAAAAAAAATGTACTAGTAGGCCACATATGGTTTATTTAGTGAAACAAGAAAGAAAGAAAGAACAGGTAGAGCACACACTCTCTGACTGAACTAATTACTACTAGCAGGTTGTTTATTTGTCCACAATCAAACGACAAGTTGCTGCCCAGTACGATGTACAATATACAGTAGGGAACCTTAGATGTGCCGTTTCACCTATGTACCCATTTCACCTATTATGTCTCACTGCCGTTTGATAATGACACGCTAATCGTTTCTTCTTCCTCCTCTTCTTCTGGGAAACAATGTGTACATACGATCGATCGTGCTCCAAAGAAGAATTAGCTAAAATTTAACTGGGTGGCGTTCGCGGGTAAAAAATGTACTACACCTTAGCTTGACAACGGGCGCCATTATTTACCAGTTTTGATCAAATGTTCATAAAAGATAGGGACATGATACTGATCTTTGTCTTTCCATTTCAAGTAGGGAGATTGACTCACTTCTCTTGTCGAATTCACGTGTGTGTCCACTTCGATCTTACTGAAAGCAAAGCAATGGCCTCCTCTTTATGACGATGAATATAAAGCAATGGCCTCCTCTTTATGAGGATGAATATAAAGCAACGACCTCCTCTTTATGACAATGAAAATAAAGCAGTGACCTCCTCTCCATGAATACTATATCCGAGCACAAAAACTTCATGGACATATGTAACCAACATAATTTTCGTTACTAATTCTAGAAAACAAAAAAAAAATATCAAGAAGCATAGCTGGTCCTGACACTTTTTTTTTCTTTTAAATTGAACGTAGTACAGACACATACTGTCGAGACTTATACTCGATATCAGTCATAGGATAGTTCAACTATGAGGATTTATATGTAGAATAGGGGTATGCGCGAGATCGAGAGATGATGGTAACATAATACGCTGATTTATAAAGGTTCGAGCCTCCCGGAGGATAATAACCCTACGTCATGTGTTCTGTGGTATTTGTATTGATATGTCTAGATCATAGATATAGACAAGTAGAGTTGCCCTAGATGATGATGTCTAGTTGTGGGATGTAGAGTTGCCCTAGATGATGATGTCTAGTTGTGGGATCTATCTAATTGAGCTTGTCTCTTGAGTAGGACCTCTGCCCCGCCTTATATATCCAGGAGGACAGGGTTACATGGCGGAGTCCTAGTCGGTCTACTATACATATCATAGTAGGAGTCTATCTCCACTTTTCTTCTATGTGAGGTATCCCGGGTACAGATCATCGACAGTAGCCCCCGAGAGTCTTGCAAGCTTGATGATAATCTTTAGTAGCTTCCCGATTAGTTTATGCCATGTAGAATGCTTCAGCTTTGTATCAGCAAGCTTGTGAGGGTCTCAAAGATCAATACGTCTTCAAGAAATCTACCGGTGCGCCGAATAGTTGCACCTAATTAGGTGTATCCCTCTACTCTTGTATTATTTGGAAATTGCATATAATGCAAGAATCCAAAACAAGAATAATCGTGTTGACTCTTTTTAAGAAAAAATCGTTTGAATCATCAAATTCGAGTGATAAATAAATCAGTAGAGTGACATCAATCACTACCAAGTGATAAATAGTTTAAACGAGTGACTTCAATCACCGCCGACTGATAGATGACTCAAACCAATGACCGAGTGGCAACTGCGCTCAACTCAGACCGAGTGGCAGCGACGCTTAACTCGATACGATAAGGTCGAGTGAAGAAGGCAATCGAGGTTGTCGTGGCTGTCGACCGGATGAAGTAATGACCGAATGATATCGATGGTCTGATATGTGGCCGATCGATAGCATCGGTTAGACATGATGTGGCAGACCGATGGTGACAGTCGGAGCTGATGTAGCCGACCGATGAAGGCAGTCGGAAGTGACATGGTCGACTAATGAAGGCGGTCGGTGTTGTAAACCGACCGATGAAGGCAAGAAAATCACTCTATGTCGAGTGGTGTATCCGCCTATCCGTCATAAATCTTTCTGATAATAAAAAAATTAGAATAATTAGTTATAATTAATATTATTTGTTTGGAAACTTATTTTTATAAGCCAAACAAATCAGTCGACTCAAAAGTCAAATTTATATCCATTTTTCTCCTATAAGTAGACCGACTGGCGCATAACAGCGTGTTTACGCGTTAGCAACCAGATTGATCCACCGTAGGATACTTAGGACAAAATATGAAAAGCTCGGAGCTCGGTTTGCCACAACAATATCGGTCATAATTATTCTTACGTAGCAATCAGAACGAGTCGACACATGACCTCTCGTAACTTTGGCTCTGAGTTTAGTGCAGTGACAGTCTGTCATGTAGCAAACAAGTTTTATGCCTCAGTTATTTGTCAACGTAAGAGCAAAAATAAAACCGAATCGTAAAATAAAATACAATATATCGGTCGAGGCTGAAGTCAAAAAAAGAATAAAACTAGAACAAACAATATGAGTCATAATAGTGTCATGACTGAAACACTACTGAAAGGTCACCGACCGACATGGGTGTGTCAGGGCCGAGACACTACTGAAAGATCACCGATCGACATGTGTACTGCTAGATTCATAAAAAAGTAAAGTTTAATGCGAAGAATTAAAAAACCGAGGCAATATAAAAATGAATAAAGCCATAAATAAGAGCACCGATTAAAAAACCTGACTTTACTCTTAAAAAATCTACGACCTTCTGCTTAGAAAACAAAGATAAACAGTCGCAGGGAAAAAGAATAAAGGATATGAGCCTAAAATCTCGAAAAATAAATCGAGAAAGTATAAAGATACTTAGCTTTGTTATTCGGCGAGCTAAAGAGGAGACCCCGAGCGTGCCAATGTGGTTGGCGAGTGATCAAACGTCGAAGTCGAGGCATCATATAGTCGGAACATCGAAGCTCAGAGTGGTTGGATTGTGTCACCAAGTAGTCGAATATCAAGTCACCAAGTGGTTGACCGACACACCGAATTGTCAAAGTCATCGAAGGCGTGGCCGATTAACCGAGTGGGTGAAAACCGAAAGCGCAAGTCATTGACGGCGTCGCTGAGTAGCTGAGTAGTCGTCGAGTCGTCGTGGTGCAGTGATGTCGCCGAGTGATCGAGTAGCCGAAGATGTCATCGAGTGACCGGATCATCGAGATATCAAGTAGCTAAGCGTGATGCCAAGTCATAGCGATGTCGCCGAACGATCGAGTCCGCCGAAACACCGAAGCGTTAAGTCGTCAAAGACGTCGCCGATTAGCCTCCGAGTGACTGAGCGATCTAATCACCGAGTCACTGAAGGTGTCGTCGAGGTGCTAGATCATTGAAGCGCGGAGTTGTTGTAGTGCGGCCGAGTCATTGGCAGTTGTAGCCTCCGAGCGTGCCAATGTGTTTGGTGAATAGTCAATGATGTCGAGCCATCATGTCGCCGGATCATCAAAGCTGTGGTCGAGTGGCGAAAAACACCGAAACGCCAAGTCGTCAAAGGCAGCGTCGTGCGGTGATATTGCTGAGTAGCCGAGTCATGACGATGTTGTCGAATAACGAAGTCGTTAAGTCACGATAATATTATCGAGTGACGCAGTCATCGGGTCGTCGTCGAATAGCCCCCGGACATGTCCATGTGGCCGCTGAACGGTCGAACTGTCGAGTCGCGACGATATCGCCGAGTCTTAGAGACGTCATCGTGACTATGTTGTC
This sequence comes from Eleusine indica, assembly GCA_030378355.1. Lineage (NCBI taxonomy): Eukaryota > Viridiplantae > Streptophyta > Magnoliopsida > Poales > Poaceae > Eleusine > Eleusine indica. The sequence goes on along the minus strand of CM059497.1, from coordinate 3,787,718 downwards.
GGGTGACAATCGTTCTCGTAGAAGGCATCATCATAGTAGACGGTGTTACCGAGAGGTAGACCGTTGAATCTTTTTGCGTTGTGATTGTGGCGAGGCTAGAACCATCGCGCAGCTCACTAGATCAACGACCAGAGTAAAAATCCTCGTCTTGGGACGTGTGACCCACAAGTTGAACTCGGTCAAAGCTTACTTGCTTTTTTGTTGCGATTACGAGTTCGAGTGATAGTAACGTCAGCTAAGTTGTCAGGCCGCCTTGTTGTCCAGTCGTCGAGATGCAAAAAGCATTGTCTGGCATGCGGCATATGCAAAGCGTCGATTCGGACTCATCCTTGCTGATCGAGCGTGACACGAGGCCATGTCGTATTTGACCTGAACTCATGATTCCTGAGTGCAACTGAATTGCCGAGCCGCCGTGACGTCGAATTGCCGAGTCGTGGAGACTCGAGACGTTCGTAGCTGAACCCCGGACTGAACTCATATTCATGCGAAAAAAGCATCACGTGATTAGTGTTCTACTAATCAAGATAATAGGCATGCATGGAATAGAAAAATAGAAAAGGAAAAGAATAAAGAAGGAAAGAGAAATAAACCTTCCCTGGTAATGCACGTGAGTGCCTTTACTCCATGAAACCGAGTGTTCAACTCAGTTTTTGCCTCCGTGTACGATACGAAGTCGACTCCCAGTTAGACGTGTACGAGGAGTCTTGATTGCTTGCAAGGCCACGATCTGCTCTCCTTGTAGCGTGGTTACTCCAAATTGCAGCATGCAGAAGATTGTACGTTCGGCGGCGCAGAGATGCGACTGGCTGCTAGAACATCATCGAAAAGCATATCGACGTGTTTCCGGATCGCCGCTTAAGAGGCAACCGCAGACCGCTGCATGAAGCCGCGATTGACTTGAGCGATGACAAGCCGCAATCTTTTTTCTCAATGCATTATACCTTTGCACTCCGTCTATTTTCTTTTATTACTAGACAATCAGACATGACGTTTCATATGAATATCTTCTCTGAGCGCTAAATAAAACAAAACAGAGGAAGTACATTGTTTTCTTCTCCGAGGTATGCACGGGCAGTAGCCCCTTTTTCTTCTTTTTCCCCCCTAAGACTCCTGGCAAGGCCTACCGTACCAAAAATGGAGGTTGGTTTCTCCTGGCAACGGCACTAACAACGAACGGACAAAAGACAAGACAGAGGAAATGGAGGATAGCCGTCATTTCCGTTGCCCGTGCATGCTGCCTTGCATCTCCCATTTCTGACGTACGTAGAGTATTTATCTTCCCTCCCTCCCCCGCCTCAGCAGCCTCTCCCAGAACCAGCAACAGACATGGCCGGAAGACGCCACCACGCGCTGCTCGTCCTCGCCGCGGTCGTGTCGACGTCGTGCTCACTCCTCGGCGCGCACCTGATGCGGCCGGGGGAGCAGGAGGAGGCGATACCGGTGATTCCGGACATGATGATGCGGCCGCAGCACATCCCCGTGCCCGCGGTTCCGACGAGGACGGTGGCGGAGATCTGCCGCGGCACGTCGTTCCCGGAGCTGTGCACGGCGACGGCGGGGAAGCAGGCGGCGCGGTACGGGACGGTGGACGTGCTGACGGTGCTGCAGATGCAGGTGGACGCGCTGGGCGAGCGCACCAAGGCGGCGCGCGCGCGCGTGGACAGGGAGGCCGCGGCGGCCACCCCCGCGGGACGCAAGGCCCTCCACCAGTGCAACTCCTTCTACGGCGACGTGATGGACAACCTGGACGCGTGCCGCCGCGCCATCGGCCACAAGGACGCCGTCACCATCCGCTCCACCATGAGCATGGTGGCGCAGGACCTGCAGTTCTGCGACGAGGAGTTCAGGAAGGCCGGCGAGAAAAACCCGCTCCAGCAGTTCGACCAGTCGCTCGGGAACATGTCCGAGATCTGCCGCTCGCTCTCCAACATGATCGTCGTCGACTGATGACCGGCGTGCGGTGCACGGTGGTTGTCGTCGTTGCAACAAATGCACATGCTTGTGCGCCCTGCCTCTGCCTGCCACACGACGTTGATGTACTTTTTGAAATTTCTTGGACTGGAGGAAATATGTTAATTAATTAATTAATTTGGTGGAAAAGGATCAACCAAACCAAGCATCAGCTGGTAGCATGTTGCACACCCTTTTTTTGTTCTTTCCTTTTTCTTGTTGTATATATCAATGTTGGAAATCCTCCAAAAAATACTATGAACAAGCTATTCCATAGGATTTTCATATGATATAGCGTTCACATTATACCGTTATTTTGTTTCAAACAAAAAATCGTAAAAAGGATTCAATCCACGCTGAGACTGAGAGGTTGGCGAGTGCAGGCCGGGCCGAAATTATGGTTCTCCTTTACCTAAGATGGCCAAACGGGCCTCATTACTCGTGGGCCTATGTTTTCCTTTTGTTTTCGTACGACGGTACGAGTACGAATGGCAACACCAACACGAAATAGCTGCCGCAAAAAAAGAAACGAATTTCTTCGGAAAAAGAACAAAGAAAAAGAAAAGGAGAATATTTCGATCGTGGTGTGGCGAGCTTTTAACTTCCTTTCTCACCCCCGCTAGGGTTTCTCCTCTCCCTCCTTTTCCCCTCCTCACGCGCCCCTCCTCCTCCTCCCCTGCCACCGACGCCGAGCTAGGGTTTTGCATCCTCGCCACCGCCCGCGGCCGCTGCAGCGAGCGAGCAACCGGGAGATTGAGAGCGAGCAGAGCTAGCCAGCCATGTCGCTGCGTCCGAGCGAGCGGGCCGAGGTGCGGCGGAACCGCTACAAGGTGGCGGTTGATGCGGAGGAGGGGCGCCGGCGGCGCGAGGACAACATGGTGGAGATCCGCAAGAACCGCCGCGAGGAGAGCCTCCTCAAGAAGCGCCGCGAGGGCCTCCAAGCCCAGGTCCCCGTACCCGCATCCGGCGTCGAGAAGAAGGTGAGGATGCAACTGCCGCTCCTCTGTTCTATCTCCTGTTTCATACTTCCACTGCTCCGAGCTCTGATTTGTAGCTTGTGCTATCGCGGCGCGCATAGAAGGGCTTAGACTATTCTGCGCTGTGAGAAAAGTGTAGGCGACAAGTGATGCGTTGGTTTCATTGCGAAACCATAGTCATGAGATGATTTTGTCGGTTGGCCTTTTGTTTGTGTGCTTGCAAGCCTATGGTGTAGACCGCTGCATGTGTCTTTGATTACTCGTAAACTGTAGTGTCTGGTGCTTGCAGCCGAAGCTTTCAATTAGTTTTAGTTTTTTTTCGGATTCTGATTATGATTCTTCACTGTGGGGTTCTAGGGACTGAAGTGTCAGATGACACCATAGGCCAGTTTATTTAGTTGTTTCAGCTAGAGTGGTGTTTATTGGGTTCGCTTGGCAAGAAAATTATACCTTAGGCACATATATAATTTTTGTGAATTAATGCTGCGTATGGGTTCACATATTTAGGTGGGACATGATGTGTTCCTCTATGGCACTATGCTCTGTAATTTGTAAGGCATATTTGCCAACCCTAGCCTTGTGGCTTTCAGTAAAAGGTCGAGGAAAATATTGTAGAGATGCAGACTATCAGGATGTAATGTTGTGATTTGTAAAGAAAAATCACAGTAGGTGGTTCTTTTTGTGGCCTTGTTGTGGGTTGAATCTTATCTTGCTTCTGTCATTGACAAGTTCATTTAGTTGGGCTCCAGTTGGTGGTTGTGCAAATTGTTAGCTTCATCTCACTTTCTGTATTTACTGTTGTTGCTGTGGTTCTGGCAATGCTTGGCTTGATGACATATCTTTTGATTTTCTAGCTTGAAAGCCTCCCTGCTATGGTCAGTGGGGTTTATTCGGATGATAATACTCTTCAGCTTGAGGCCACAACACAGTTCCGCAAGTTGCTCTCTATAGGTACTAACTTGGTATTTTAGTTTTCTTAATTTCTTATTTTGTAAAATGTACTGTTGATTTGAGACTGTGTGGACATTGATTGAACTTGCAATATTTGTTAATCAGAGAGGAGCCCTCCTATCGAAGAAGTCATCCAATCTGGAGTGGTTCCACGATTTGTGCAGTTCCTCACCAGAGAGGATTTCCCCCAATTGCAAGTATGTAACATCCTAAATCTTTCGCCTTGCTGTCACTGAATGAAATATGAGCATCTTATCGTTGTGCTTTGTTTTTGTGGTAGTTTGAAGCTGCATGGGCCCTCACAAACATTGCATCTGGCACTTCAGAGAATACGAAGGTCGTAATTGATCATGGAGCTGTTCCAATATTTGTGAAGCTTCTTGGGTCTGCTAGTGATGATGTTCGTGAGCAGGTAATTATGGAGCTTTCTAGAGTTTGGCTGTTATTATTATTGTGCCTTTTATTTTTTGTGATGGGACTACATACTGAAATATAACATCCTTTTTGAATCAAAAGGCTGTGTGGGCTTTGGGAAATGTTGCTGGTGATTCGCCGAAGTGCCGTGATCTTGTTCTCTCCAATGGTGCCTTGATGCCTCTGCTAGCTCAGTTGAATGAGCATGCTAAGCTCTCCATGCTGAGGAATGCCACTTGGACTCTGTCAAACTTCTGCAGAGGAAAGCCACAGCCATCATTTGATCAGGTTTTAGATAAAGCCTGTTTAATTTAATATTTCTTGCATAAACAACATTTACTTACCCTGATGCTATTTGAATGGAACAGACAAAGCCTGCACTGCCAGCGCTTGCTCGACTCATTCATTCCAATGATGATGAAGTTCTTACTGATGCATGCTGGGCTCTTTCATACTTATCTGATGGCACTAATGACAAGATCCAAGCTGTGATTGAAGCTGGTGTTTGTCCCCGGCTTGTGGAGCTGCTCCTGTATGTGAAAATGCTGTGTGATTTTTCGTGATCACTGCTTAAGTTTGTTGATTTGAATTGATTTATATCCTTTAAATGATGTGTGCTGCTCAACATGCAGTCACCCATCGCCATCAGTGCTTATACCGGCTCTACGAACTGTTGGGAACATAGTCACTGGGGATGATTTGCAAACTCAGGTGAGACAGTCATTTTTGGCAGTTTTTTATCCATGTGATGTTCTTGGTGCAATTATGATAGTGTTTGAACAGCCTTGAAGAGCTAGTTTTGTATATCTGATACGTCATGCTACCTTTCATCATGATGCATTTTTTACATTTTCTTCCTTTTCCTTGGTAACTGTGCTGCTCACTGTACCACCCTGCTTTCCTAAACATTGGAGGAAGCAGCATAAAAGTAAGTTGTCACTATGTGTTTCATGATTTTACTCAAATTCTCTTCTGCTTTTTGCAGTGCATCATTGATCATCAAGCTCTTCCCTGCCTCCTGAATCTATTGACACAGAATCACAAGAAAAGCATTAAGAAGGAGGCTTGCTGGACAATTTCAAATATTACTGCTGGAAACAAAGATCAGATACAGGTATACAGAAATCCTAGACATGCACTGACTTTATTTTTGGCCTAGACTACCTTTCCAAATAGTGACTAGTGCACATATTATCTGGCCTTTTATACTGCATGTATGCTAAACCCTAATGATGCCACTTTACCTTCTGTCAAGGTTAGTTTCTAGGTCACAACTGGAGACTTCTGAACCAAATTTGAAATTGAATTATCATTGTTATCGGCAGAAAAATGGCACCTCTTTTGTGCACCAAATGCTCTTTATTTCTGAGTTTCATTTATTAGTTGATACATCCTAATTAGAAAAGTTATCTTTCATCAGATCATTTTAATATAGCCAATTCTAGACATCCTGTATTAATCTTATTGATTATATATGTTTTATTAGAAATTCAGCTTTGGGGCTCAGTAGACTATGTAGAATCCGCATTAGTTGTTCACCCTGCAGCATACAATTTTCCTTAGTTGCTAACCTTGCTATGCTGAATCTGTAGGCTGTGATAAATGCTGGCATTATTGGCCCTTTGCTTCAGCTGCTCCAAACAGCTGAGTTTGATATCAAGAAGGAGGCTGCATGGGCGGTATCAAATGCTACATCAGGCGGTTCCCCCGAGCAAATCAAGTATGCGTCCTTAATTTATCACTGCTATTCAGTCCTATCTGCTATGAAACTTGACCACTTAAGCTTCATTTAGGACTCATATTGTATACCTTGTCTAAATAGGTACTTGGCTTCTGAAGGCTGCATCAAGCCACTGTGCGACCTTCTTGTTTGCCCTGATCCAAGAATTATAACAGTTTGTTTGGAGGGTCTTGAGAACATTCTCAAAGTGGGGGAGCAGGAAAAGACCTCAGGTGCAACAGGTGAAGTTAATGTCTTTGCTCAGATGATTGATGAAGCAGAAGGCCTGGAAAAGATTGAGAACCTACAGAGCCATGATAACAATGAAATCTACGAAAAAGCTGTGAAGCTTCTGGAGGTATACTGGCTGGAGGAGGAAGAAGATGACGCAATGGCTACTGCTGCAGATGTTCCTCCAGGTGTTTTTGATTTTGGCAAAGGTGGCAACCCTCCTGCCGGTGGTGGTTTGAACTTCAGCTAAATGCAGGTGCCCAAACATTTCATGCTTATAACGGTATGATTGTTAACACAAAATGGTTTCATTATGTCAATATCATTTGTCATTTGAAGTGTTTCCAAAATGTAGTTTCTGCGAACTACTAACGATTCTGACATTTGCTTTGCAGACTTTGATCAAACGGTGGTATTCCCGAGGAGGCAATGGGCTTGGAGTTGGCTTTTCACGAGTAGTCAATGTAGTTTGGTCGATTCCATGTGTGGGGTAATGGTTGTGGTGTTCCAATAAGCTGAAGATTTCGAGGGAGCTGGGTTAAGGTTATTACCAAGTTGCCACGGACACCATATTGCTGGGTCTGTAAGTGTCGAACATCAGGGTCTGGATTTTTGAGGAGGCTACTCTCTAGGGTTTGCATCGTTAGTTTGGTGTGTAATGTTTTGCACTGTATATCCCGAGTTGGAGCCTTCTGCAAGGTCGTTAGATTGCATTCCTGAATGGTTTGGTTTTGAGGTCTTCAGGAGTGGGCTGAGTTGCAGTTTGTCCGACTGTAAACCGCAATGGCACGAGTATATTTCTAGGCTTTGCTTGGCCATATGGTTAATCCATGTTACTGAAGTCTAAAAGCACGTTTTACATAGTTCAATTGTTGTGTGCATTTGTTTATTGAAAGTTTAGACGGTGATATTATTAGTGGGACAAGAAGTTCCGCCAGACACAAGTGAATAACGAGTATCATTATTAATATCTTTTTAGTGGAAAAGGTTTATACAAAGGCCTTTACCATTCAAAGTAAGTCCTGTTCCCCATCACAAAGAGAAATTCTGCTGATGGGCATACAAACAAATGATTAGGGTGCATAATAATCTTACAAATGAACAAAGAAAACTTGATAAAAAGGCAAAGAATGTCGCTGTCGTGGGGGCGCACTTGTTTCAGCCTTTTGTGTCGCAGGCGTGTCACACACACACGTCGGTGATCTCCTTGGTGATGAGAGACGCACGGCTGGGCTCCACCTGGCACGCTGCCGGCCTAGTCTCCGGGGCGCCTGGGGCAGACGGCGCAGGATGAGGAGCCGGGTGCGGGTGCGTCATGGACGGCCCAGGATAAGGAGCCGGGTAGGGGTAGGGCGCGCCGTGGTACTGCCCCGCCTGCAGTTTCCGCGCCTGCACTGCCGTGACGTAGACGATGAAGCCGACGACGACGGTGACGAGGCCCAGGATCCCCGCTGCCGCGAACATCCCTGGGCGCACCCGGTGGCACACGGGGTGCGGCCTGTTCCAGTCGCTGAGGTGTCCGGACTCCACGCCGATGCCGATCATGAGCAGCACCTCCGCGAGCCCGAAGCAAATCCTGCATGCATATGGTTCTCACAAATCGTGAGTGACGATGCCATCGTCTGATCAGTACTAATCCTGTTTCAAAATTATTGTTGTTATTAACTTTTTTTTAAACTTTGACTGTTTGTCTTATTTAAAAAATTATTTTAAATATACAAAATTATTAATTATATTTTAAGTTTATCTAGTAATAAAATTAATTATTAAAAAATATATTATAATTTTTAAAATATTTTAAATAAAATAAATAGTTAGAGGTAATAAAAAAATTAATGATGATAATAATTTTAAAACGGAGGGAGTAGTAATTATTACTGTACTACTTACCATGTGAGGAAGAAGAGGCAGCATGTCTGCCAGGTGAGCCTGGCGACGGTGGATGGCACCCGCGGGTGGTCCTGCGCGACGGCGAGCCCGGCGGAGGCCGACTCGGGCGACGCGACGGCGACCAGCATGTACCCGTGCTCGGCGAACATGGCGACGGCGAGCAGGAGGAACGCGCCGATGGAGTAGGCGAGCGGCAACCGGCCGCTGCCGTTGTACACGCACACGTCCACCTGCTGCGGGTTCCCGCCCCCCGTCATCACGTAGTACGACACCTGCAGGTCAGGACAACACACCCACCACCCATATCCCGTTAATAATGATTACGCTACGTAGCTATTCATGTGTGATGATCAATTATTGCTTGGTGGTGGATGACTGATGAGTGATGAGTGATGATGATGGCTTGCCTCCGAGCGGGAGCCCTCGGCGGCGAGGCAGAGGATGAAGGCGACGAGGCCGCAGATCACGGAGAGCGCGACGAGGGAGACGGCCACCTGGCTGCCGGACCTCATGGCGCGCCGCTCCTGCGCCTTGCGGAGGGACAGGTCGTCGTGGGTCACGGCCGTCGCCATCGTCGACGTCGGCACCGGTGGTGGGTGCATGAATGAAACAATAAACCGAAACCAGGAGAAAACAGAGCAAGGCAACCACACCGGCCCGACCGACACCTAGCTAGCTAGACGATGAATTGCAATACGCAAGTCGCTGGTACGATCCCCTCATCATTCAGGTGGGGATATATATGGAGGAGGTCAGGAGGAGGACGATGTGTAGCTCTTGATGCGCTCAGCCAGCGACGCGCCTGGAGGAGGAGGAAAAAGAGGGAATATGGCGTTGCGCCGGAGGAGAGGAAGGGATTGGCCGGAGACGGAGGCTAGCTCAGCGTCGGGTTTGGGAGCGGCAGCACGGGAGGTATCCACGGACCGGGAGCGTGGAATTTCCCCCGTGTGCCTTGCTGGAGGTGACATTCCGATTCCTCGCTTTCACCTCATCGCTGCTGCTTTTGGCCCGGGGTACGAGAGCTGCTTCGCGGGATGCCTTTTCCGGAAAGCGCTGCCTACGCGATCGGGGCTGGGCGCCTTTTGTGGGCTTTGGCATCAGCTTAAGCACCTTCCGGTGCGTGCTGAGTGTCAGCTGACACGACTAGGCGTCGTTGCGGTATTGACGTCCGACTAGATTTCAGAAACTAAAAGCTCCTTTCGTGGAATAGAACGGTGCATTGTGAGTTCGCGTTACCTTAAAATCCATGCTCCCATGGCACCTTTCGCAGCTGCAATTCCTTCTTTCTGAAGAAAAGGCTTCTCTACCTGTTTTCTTTTTTCTCGAAAGGTATTATTATTTATGTGGATATAATTTGCAAAATATCCCGGGACTGAGATTTTGTCCCCTCACCTCACTATACAAATTTTGGTCTCTTCTTTCTATAACGTACAAATTTTAGGCGAGCCGAGCCGCTCAAAAGGCCCAAATAAGGTGGATTTCTTGCCGGACCAAAAAAAATATGATATTCGTACATATTACCTGGGCCGAGATCTCACTGGAACTCTAGTGGGTAACATGAATTAGGCCCAAGGTGAACTGCAGAACAAAATTTGATTTTTTTTTTTTTTGTGAAAGAGCACTGGGAGCCGTACTTTTTTTGTCACAAGGTTCAAAGTATTTTGTGTGAGTTCCCAAAAGCACACAAACAATCTAACACCTTTTTGTGATCTGAACTTTCCACCAGCTGGGAGCTTGGGACGGTGAGCAGAGAAGGCTTCACTGGGGTTATTTCGAAACTCCAACACATTGTTTGTCTTATTTATGGTGTCGGGCTCTGAGAGTGACCTTTTCTGTTCTCATTTGTAGTTTCGACGGAGAGAGAGGGAGAGCTGCTATCATTTCAACGTCTCTGCTTGGGGGCCCTACAACTGATAGATTGATTAGCTTGGAGAGGACGTGTGTATCACTATACCAGCAGTTGCCGTGTTCATTCCTGTGGATGTGAGAGGCTGAAGAGTAGGTTGCAACCAAATATAACCATGACCTCTAACAACCAACAAACATCATGATCATCGGCCATCCCAACATTCTCTTTGCTTCATTTATCCGTTCTTTCTTTTCTTTTCCCTTTTGTTTGACAAGAACTCTGATTCATACTAATTTATCGAGGTCATGGAGGAGAACCGCGTAAATTGATTTGTAAGGAAGAAGAGTCCACGAGAACAATCACTGGAAAGAACAAAAGGGGACACCGATCTAAATAACAAGCTAATTAGAAGTGGTTTGGATTCTTTGTCGCTTGCGGATTAAGGGAATAATCTATACCGTTAATCAGCATCCTGCCGGTAAACATGCCGGCCCCAGCGCCATTAAGCCGACAGCGTCCGAGATCATCGAGCCGGCATCTCCTGCAAATCCAAATGGACTTTTCTCGGACCTCGCAGACTTCCGTTTCCCCGTTTCCTTTTCGTGATGAAAGCGGAGAAAAAGGCAACGTGGGCTCTTCTTTGTACTTGCAATCCAAGGCTCACTTTTTTTTTTTTTGGATATAGATTTAGTTGAGGCTTCAGTGTCCCCGAGAAAAGTTGAAAATGGCTAACGAACTAGCATTGTTTTATATTTGCAGACAAAGAAGAACTGAATGTGTTTCAGATTTTGCCTGTAGACCTTGTTTTTTAATGCCGAGCGTTGGTAGGATGAACTACGAACTATTAATCTTTTGTGCCATATTTATTGTTGATCTTTTTCGATAAGAAAAAAAAAGGAGATACGGGGTTTTTTCCCTTGGTCCAAAAATAATGGAAGGGGAGAAAATTATGATAATCGGAACAAAAGACGACGGCGATAGCACAACATCTGACACTTCAGTCTCGATAATTCGGGCACTCAGTACGCGAATAACCAAAGAAAAAACGAGTCGCCCGCTCGCGTCCTCTTGCGCGTCCTTGTACCAGAGGTCAGGTGTAGCCGTTTCCGTTCCCTTGCTGCCGTGATGAGCAACTGAACTCCCGTTAATTCCGTCCCTGGTGCCTCGTAGTAGTGCTATCCAGGAGAACCTCGCGTTGTGCTGGTGCTCCTCACGTTCATCGAAGCCTGAATTAAGAACTGCGTCTCTCGATGATTGGAGGAGATAAACAAAAACTGTTGACCGCGCGCTGGGGATGTCAACCGCAGCGCACGCGCCGATTAATCACTGCATGCGCGCTCGACGATTGGGCCGGCCGTTGGATTTGGATGGAAAACGAACTCGAAATTTGAATTGAACATGTAAACGCGAGCGGATCAATGAGGTTCGCACATTATTGTTGCCCGCCAGGCAGGCAGGCGTATTGGCGCGCTGGTACGTTCGTGCAATCGTGTGAATTGAAACTGCGGCGATCGAGTTTCCACCGTCTGATCTAACGCCGGCGCGGTGCATCGAATTCGAACGAGGGGAGAAGCTGCGGCCAACCGCGCCGCGCGGCGCGCGCGAGAGAGAGCAGCCACGTTCCGGCACACGATGGGTTCGGACCAGTCCCGGCGTTACACGTGTACCGTCCCGCCCACTAACCGGACCCCTCCCTCTTCCCGAACGCAACGGCCGAAACCCATGCCCCTCAGAGCAAGTATTATGGGTACAGTCAGCTGGCGATTCAGACCTTCACGTCAAATAAAAATTTAGCTGGAAGAGCGAGAAACAGAGAGAGAGCTCGGCGAGCGACTCACGACTCGCTAGCAGGAAGCAGCATACCCAAGGCAACTTCGTCCTCCTCCAATCCCCTGCTCTGCTGGTCTCCCTCACTCCCAATCTCTTCAGCTCCTTTTAGCTAGAATTAAATGCTTGTTTATTCTCTTAACCAACTTTCTTTACCAGCCTCACTATATGAAACGGCCCTTTGAAAGGCTGCAGATGACATGATCATATCATACCGCCGGCTGCCGGCTAAACCATAAGCCATGCTCTCACTCACCGTCAAGCCGAGACTCGTGAGCTAAACCGCCCCCCGCCTGCCTGTCTTCCCTTCAAAATCTCGCACGCCTCTCTCTCTAGTCTCTCTGCACCAGTTCGTCTTCACGATCAAGACGCTCCCGGATGATGCAGAGCGACGGCGGCGATGACGGCCACTACTTCTTCTTCAGCGCGCCGGCCAGCCCCGTGCACTACATCCTCCGCTCGCCGCCCTCCTCCACCGCCCCCGCCGCCGTGGCCGACGCCGACTTCTGCAACGGCGCCCACGGCGGCGGCGCGGGGGACTTCGAGTTCTTCGCCGCGCGCGCCGACGGCATGAGCTCCGCAGAGGACCTCTTCGTCGCCGGCCGCATCCGCATCGGCGGCCTCTCCCCGATCCGCCAAGAAGAGGATCAGGACAGCGGCGACGAGGCGGACGGGGACGGCCGCGCGTCGCGGACGACGCGGCGGGCCAGGTCGGCGTCGCCGCCGCGGAGCCCGCGGGCAACCGCCGGCGCGTCGCCGTCGGACCCCTTCGCGTCCGCCGCCTCCTCGTCATCCTCCTCCTCCTCATCGTCGTCGTCTTCATCGTCTTCGGCGAAGAACACTCGCCGGAGGATATCGCTGCGGGACCTCCTCATCGGCGACTCTGGGACCACGGCGGAGCAGGGATCAGACGGCACCGCCGGGATCAGCAGGTCAGGTTTCTGGCCGCCGTCGATCTGGCCGTCGCGGTCGTCCAAGAAGGCCGCCCTTCCTCCCTGCCCGGCGCCGCTGCCGGGCCGCCGGTCCACGTCATCGGACCGGGCCGCATCAGCGCCGGCGAAGAAGAAGCTGCCGCCGGGCGGCGCCAGTGCGCGGCGCACGACGTCGCTGCCGTACCGGCAGGGCTTGGTCCTTGGGTGCCTGGGATTCGGGGCCCGGAGCTACGGGCTTGCCAAGTCCATGCACCCGCTCTACTCCCGATGAATGCGACGAAGAAATCGAGGGTTCTGTTGTTTGATTAGACAAAGAGCTCGTTGCGGTTCACATCATCTTGAAGACCTGTGAAGGGGATTCTATCGCAATTTGCCTTGGTATGATGCTTTGGTATGAAATGCTTATTATCTATGAGAAGAGAAAAATGAAAAGAAAGTATGTTGGTTTATTAAATTTTGTACTCTTCCATGAATATATGTTATTGGGTACTCCTATTGATTCCTCATCTTGATGCACGAATGCACCTATATGTTGATTTGTCAATCTCCTTTTAGTTCCTCGCTTGAAGGGTTGATTTTGATAAGAACCACCACAAGGTTTCTTCGGTGCATTTCGTTGTGCAGTTTTCTTGTTCATTACTTCACTAATCTGGATTGAAAGGTGCAATCTGGTCGCTGTTACACAACAGTTTGACAAATGCTGGACGCCAAGAGGAGCAAGAGAATCCAAAACAGAACTTTCTGTTATTATTATGTCGCCTGAATTTGTTCTTGTTGCAATCAGATGGCGGGTAGAATATCGCAGTCACATAATTTCACTTTTGTAGGTAAGATGGCAACATGCTGCCAATCCACTGTCAAAGCAAGCAGGTTCACTATGGGAATGATTGGGATTTTACCTCGCCGCTTGCCATCAGCCGTTTTCCTGTCCTTCAGTAGTTATTTCTAATGTGAGAGTAGAAATAGCAAGGGCGGTTTTTTGTTGCTCCTTTCCACGCCATACTAGATAGTAACTAGTTATGCACCTCAGCATACCGCAAAACAATTGTTTTGAATGAACCGCAACCACCCAACAAACCATCCAGAACCAGGTTCATGCTGGGTAAAAATAATTCATATTATGCTCAAGCTTATGCTTGAAGAATCACGTAGACAAAAACTTAAAATCACAACTTAAGCCCATATTTTCTCCATGAAACCAGGGTCCAGGGTTGACTAGTTTAAAGGCCATATAACATAGAAACACTAGAAAAAACTGCCGCACCATTGCCCTTCTTCAATATGCATCAGACCATTACAGTGAAGTTGTAGGATCAAATGCAAGTGACAGCAACATAAAGCTTAGGTCTGCTTTGCTTAGAAGAAGCAAAAGCAATAATCTCTTCAACGACGTAAGAGATTTACTTGTCTTCCAATTGCTACGTTACTTAAGCTGACACATACTAACAGATGTCCAGTACTGGTTAGTAGTAAGGGGTGAAAGGTGAATAAAGGATCATTTAGCCAAATCTTAAATCTAGAGACATCATCAGCTTCAAACAAGCATAGACGACCAAAAGCCCTCCAAGAACCAATGGTTTCTACATAAACATGTGCTTGAACTTGTCACTTGCGAGCTTGCACAATCCATCAAATGGCTTGGGATCTGCCAGATAAACACAGTAAGGAGATCAATGGTGTTACTGGTAGAAACAAAACACTAAGCATACTATGTCAAATAAATCCAGAGTAATATGGCAAATAAATCTAACGCAACAAGGTGCAGCAAAAAGGAAGCCCAGTAAAACAAATGCAACATTCACCAGAAGCACAAAACATAGATATCTATAACAGGTTCTAAATATTTGAATGATGCTGGTTGGTCTCAGCAGCAGATTTGGCATCGTTTTAGGGATAAAATGAAACCTTGTAATTTTTAAAAGATAACACACGAACATAAATGACAGATTTTTATTCCTTGTAACAATTCAAGTCACTAAATGAAGATCCAAGATCCAAACAGGTTGATGGGTTTGATTCTGGGATCTGGGAGCCAGAAGATCCAAGAGAAATTAATGATGGTCAGTAAACATTTTAAAATTGTACTAACCACTCCTTGCATTTTGACAATACCATCAATTTCTTTACAGAGGACGACATGGATCACATTGACCATGCCAAATTCCCATGGACCAGATCATCCGAAGACAAAGATGATTAGTTGTATAACAGGAAAGGTTAGAAATTGAAGTTTATATGAGTGCTTGGTTCCGAACACGCACACTAACCATTTGAATTGATATGATTATCACTCTGTTGGAATTTCAGAAACCAAATACAAACTGTAGAGGGAAGATCGGCCAGGCCACCCTGAACATGACCCGTTTGATAAGGTTTATAAGAATCTCCAAAAAAAAACACCATGTGCCGCGGAAGGTCCGCCCCGTTTGATAAGGGAAGTTGTTCTGTTGCAGACAAGGCAGGGTGAAGCTACATATGCCTGATGTTCCTGACAAACTACGTCTCTTCTTCACCAGTCAGACTGATGAAACGAAATTATATTCAGAAACATATACTCGCTATAGCACTGAACGACGAGGAGCTCTAAGAACTAAGAAGTTTCGCTACTAGTAATTTTTAAAGGATAACACATAAACATAAATGACAGATTTTTATTCCTTGTAACAATTCAAGTCACTAAATGAAGAAATACTCAGTATCTATTGTGGTGTATTTCTAAATACCTAATACCTAACAACAGTTTAAATAATGAAAAAAATAGATTCTTACTTTTGCCTTTTCTAAAAAAGAACTTCTGCAACTGTGTAAACAAATACAAACACTTAGGCTCCTTTGATGCCCTCAAATAAAACAGGTTTCGGATGACAAGTATTTGCTTATGCAATTCACGAGCCAAGAATAACATAGCAAAACACCAACAGATTGAGGTACATTACATGTTCGCTTGCTCCTTACTTCAGATGTTAACTCTGTTACGTCATGGAATCATATAAAAAGCTCATAATTTGAATGTTGAAAATCAGTCATGGTGGCAAGCAGAGTATACTAATAGTTCATGGTACTACAAACAAAGGGGCAAATAAGGAGACCATGGGTGTGTGAAATCTCACCAAAGTTGGGACCAAAATCTGTGCAAATTTCAGCACGGATGGACTGGTTGGTTTCAGCGATTCCAAAAACCTCCATGAAGTGAGACACAGGTATAGGGATGTCCACTCCTGTGATGGTCAACTGATGCCCATCAGTGGACTGCCCAACAACCATCCCACCTTCGTTGCCTTGGACTTGAACCACTGCGCGTACTCTTCGCTTAACAAACATGTTCAGAGTCTCAGCGTTGACGAATGGTGCAGGGGTTGATGTATCCATCTCTGCAGAGTGTGAATCAAGATCCATCAACTCACTTCGAAGTTTAGTATTACCATCAGGTAAAAGCAAAACATGCACATTCGTTAGTCACTATTTCATGCAATGCCAACAATCCCATACATATGTAGAAAAATACAAAATGATGTCCAAGAAGTGCAGTTGGAGAATTCTGCTTCAGGCAAGCATGTTTTAGATTTTAGGTATTGTTCATTTTCTCCTCAAAACCGAGATCAGGAGCTCTGCTAATCATGTAAGACGATGATAGTAATTAAACCAAAAGGACTGTTGAGAGGAAGAAACTACATGAACCCAAACCTCACTACCAAACGGGAGAACAATACCCATAATTGCATACATTGGCATTCTCAGTGAGGCACATCAATACGTGCTCAACAGTTCAGTAGAGGTATATACTTGTGACACCATTAAATGGTGTTAAAAAAATAACAGCCCATGCAACTCATAGCAACAATATCCCTAATCACTAATCAGCCCTTCAGGACTAAGACAAAAAAAAAAAAAAAACAGAACATTTATTCCATGCTGCTATGCATTGAGACTCCAGTCCACAGAGCCTTGGAATCTCGAGTTTTAGCAGCCATGCTATGCATTGAGACTCCTCAGAGGCAGAGCCTTGGAATGTCGAGTTTTAGCAACGAACGAACAAACACTTGTTGATTAGTGCTGGTCACACATCTCCTCAAATGCGACCACCCACCCATTTTCTTCCACGGCGACGGCAAGGGCAACCAGAGGGTTGGGATTTGGGTCAGGGACTCAGGGTTCATCGGAACGCATCTAGTAGGCCCAACGATGGGCGGCGAGGGGGCATGGGCTCTACAGGTTTGGCGGCGTGTTTCACCGGAAACGAAGGAGAGACCACGGCCGAAGCCGGGGGCGGAAACAACATCACGGAATCGGAGCTGCGGAATGAAAGAGTGGCCCCGATCGCACTCGAAACCCAATTCCCCGATGGGCGGCCAACAGCGGCAGCGGATCGAGCAAGGGAAGCGGCCTTACCTTCGATCGGGCGGCGCGAGGAAGGCGGCGAGCGAAGCAGGCTCCCCTTGGGCCCTTGCGGCAGTGGTGGCGGCGGCAGGCGAGCGAGGTAGGGCTTGAGCCGGGAGATCGAAAGGCGCAGGTGAAGAGTTCTGGAGACGGGAACCTTCCGTTATACGAATCGTCGCAGGAAGGCCGTACGAACAATTACCGGAAATGCCCCTGCGAAATGCGCTTGGCGCCAAAGGTACCTCCACTGGCGGGCCCCTGGGTCGTTTTGGCGCCAAAGCGCTACTCTCCTGGAGTACTAGTTTTATCGGCCAAAAAGAAAAAAAAGATAAGTATTGAACAGTAAATTATGTTTGGATGGGCTGGGCTGAATTCCTGAGCGTGAGGACATGGGCCATGAAGAATTGTCACGAGAAAAAGATAAGAGTTCGAATTGTTGGATCAAAGTTGGATGGTCCATGAGTGGATTCCCCATGAGTTCATCTCTGGCTGCCCAAATCGAACTGCAAGTAACTCAATGTGAAAGATAGTTGAAGCACTCGAGACTGAGGCAACGTGAATTCCGTGATCCATTAAAATCTTGCGATGTGTGATGTTGAATTCCGTTAAAGGCGATCGACGACTGCCAAATTCTGTGACGGGCTTGTTGAATCATCGTTTCATGGTTCAACGCTGATTTGGTGTTGTTTATGTTTCTGATGAAAATTCTGCCTCCGTTAGGTTCATAAAAAAAATGGCAAGTGGTACCAATCAGTCAATCGTGCAGCATAGCACAAGTAGCTTTCCTGCAGCTTTGCGTTTGAACAAGCAACAGTTAATAAGTTAGTTAATTGTTGCTCGTTAAACGGTAGTATTGCATAACTTAAATTAATACTCTCTAGCTTTTAATCAACTAAAATCTTTTAGTCGATGCATAGTTTGTTACTTTATGTTTTGAATTTTTTAATATAATTATCTAAAAAATAATTATAAACTGTTGAATCTAAATCTGATAGATTAAGCTAAGAATTAGTAAGTGCCCTTTAATTAGCCATCCTCTAATTCTAGCGCGGAACCAAAGAGAGTTCTTAATTTGCATTCCGCGAGGAAAGCGGGGCAGCTCTGCTTTCCTGAAGAACAGAATCCTACTACTACTTTGCAGTCCGCGAGTAGTACATATCTTGAACTGCAAAGCATGATCACCAACGACTCGAAACTCGAAATCACCCGCGCAAGAGGATGGCCGTGAGCATCATCATCAGGCTGCCGACGAGCGAGACGGGCCGCCGGCTCCCGCCGCCGTAGAAGTAGCCGTCGCCGTAGCCGACGCGCTGGAGGACGTCGAAGTCGCCGCGGAGGCCCGTGCGCCCGCACCCGCGGCCGAGCGCTTGGCGGACGTCGCCGACGGAAGCGCCGTTGTAGAAGCGGAAGTTGTCCATGACGCCGTCGACGCAGCGGAGCACGAGCTCCGTCTCCTCCAGGCACGCGCCGCCGCAGAACGCGTCGGTGGACGCCGGCGGCACGTTCAGCGCGCCCTGTGGGCCCAGACGCAGGGAGTCCTGGCACCCGCTGTAGATCTGAGCGCGTGCGAGAAGAGCAACAGAAGATCAAGTCATGCGCCATGCGCCATGGCTTTTTCAAGGAATATGCGCCAGCCAGGAGAGCAACCTCTCCGTTTAAAGATATATATATATATATATATTGCGGGCACAGGCACTTACGTGGGGGTCGTTGAAGCAGAACAGAGCTCTTCCGACGATGTCGACGGCGTCTTTCTTCTGGCCATGGAAGGCTGCTGGTGCCGCTTCATCTGCACGAGACATCTTGATGAGTTGCTCCGCTCACGTTTTGCCCGTACAGCTTGACTCTCACAGAGGAAGCTCACTAACGTTTGAAGAATATGTGAAAATTTTACCTGCTGCCTTGCAGCACGAGACGAGACTGCAGAAGACGCACGCCGCCACGAACCAGCACCGGGATCGGCTGGAAACCGGCGACGACGCCATTGTTCGTGGCAGGCTCTGGAACCCGGCCGTGGCACTGTGGCAGGTAAGAGCAAACGGAGCGCGAACCGCGAGGTCGGTGGTGTGGAAGATCGGTGAGCATGTGGCGACCGTGAACTCAATATATACGTAAAATGAGGGCGGTTTGCAGTGACCGCACACAACACATGTTGCCTTCTCGCTTTCACGCGTACACTGTGCGTGCAACTGAGCGGAGACACAGTCGGCGCCGTGCGTTGTTTTCCTCGGCAGGCCAACTAACCCCGACTGACCGAAGTGCGTGAGCTCCTCATACGAAACCATCTCTGCCACCTCCCTCATGCTGTCACTGTCACTGCAACCTTCGATCTGGTGCTCCTTTCATCTCGTCCCTTTTCTTGTTTGACACACCGCAGCCATCTTTTTTTTTTAATTTTTGTGTTCCTTTCTGGAAATGTCATGTTGCTTGCTTCGTGTATGTGTATGTAGTTAGTTAGCTTAAAATGGGCGGTGAGGTGAGGATCTGGTGGCTTCAGAGACCTACCCATACATGGCGTCTGGTTCTCGATTTGTTCTCTGGATACCGGAAGAGAAAGGAACCGTAGAACCAACCTGGCTCTGACCCGTGCAGGTAACCATTGCTCAATCGCAGATTCGAAGTACGCAATTAACCGTCTGCTGGGCTAACAAAGAAAACCTCACCAGCGCCGCCCGATGAGACGCGACGATGGTGATAGATTCAAAATACGCAGTTAACCGTCCGATAGACGCAAGTACCATTTGACTATCGATAGGATATGAAATACTTTGCTGAATTGCGTCATAACATACGGACCGCCACCCTCTCATTAGAATTTTTTGGGGTAAAGCATTAGCTGCCACATGGTTGGTGCCTGTCACGAACAAGTTTATTTAATTCAGTGAAAAAACACTAGAGAAAGTTTGACCAAGTTAGAATCATCCAATGAGATTGTTCAAAAGTAATATATTTAATTATGGGAGGATTTTTCTCCTACCTAAGTTTGTTCAAAACAAGTTTTGATTTTTGTTTTCCTTTTTGAGAGACTCAAAAGAGTTTCGATGAGCAGATGACAAACAGTGTGGGCTAAACTCATCTGCAGCCCACTCGTGATTTCAGCAGTAGTAAATCCCGGTTGCAACTACCAGCCCATACGCAGTTGGAAGCCCACGGAACACAACTGCAGCCCAATGAGTATCACTCGAACGATGGGCTGGCACAATGCCACTGGAGTGATACGGGCCATATCTAGCCCACACCCGTTCGGTTTTTCTAGACGGTGCCTCGTGGAATTGAGCCCGTTTGCATGGCACGTGCGCTCAGCACGCGTACGTCCGCGTAAGCAGTCTCATCCGCTGACGTGCCCTAATATCCGTCGGGCGACGCGTCCACGCAAGTAACTCTACGATCTTCTGTGCCAAATTCGCCACGGAAACGGACGGATTGCGCTGCCGCCGTGTCATGTTGACAGCGCTGGAGCCCCAGTTTAGCAAAGGTTAACACATCCTTTTTATTCTATTGATGATCTGTCCTCGTCAGTAATAATCTACCAAGTTAAAGTTTGGAAGGATGGCAATGATAGCTTGATGCCACGAGAATATGATGGTAATGGTTGTTTGGTACATGCAGGGAGAAAGTTTTAACAGTTTCGTATAATCACAAAATTATTCGCCTGCAAATCGTCACACAACGAGCTGCTTTTATCTGTCAACAGTTCAAAGCCTGTAGCGTGGTTGGTACCTCAAGGACACAACACACAAGCAACGAGAATACCAATCACAAGGCAACAAAATATCCACCAAGATCAACGGGACAAGCAACCAAAGGGTAGATTTTTCAAGCCCATCCCTCTCTCCTTCCCACAAACAATCCCATCCTTCCGACCCAAACTCCACGTATATAGGAGGTTGCCTCCCCTCCAATGTCCATCCTCTGTCTCTCTCCTCCCGTGCAACCAACAATCTCTCTTGCAATCATCAGCCGTGCCGACTGTCCGTCAGCGGCAGCTTAAGCTCGCGTGAGCTACAAGATTAACCCGCCGACTGCCATCATCAGTCGTGCCGTCCTGCTAAACTTGACCGCGCTATTATTAATCAGCGCCTAATCCGCGAGGCTCAACCGCCCAAGGCCCCCGGAGGCGGCAGCACGGGAGCAGAGGAAGCCACGTCACGTGGGGAGGCGCGCGCCGGGGGGCCATGGACGCCTTGAGGTTCATGCGCGGCGGCGCCGCGCCGCCCCAGCCTCCGGTCGCATCGGCATCGGTGCCGCCGCCGCCGACGGCGCAGCAGCGGAGGCAGCCGCCGCGCGCGCCGCTGCTGCGCCTGTGGCCGCGCGGCAGCGGGGGCGGGGAGAAGACGGCCGCGGCGGGAAGCGCCGTCCGTGGCGCGGAGGCGAGGAGCCCGCCCGAGGAGGCGCCGGTGGTGGAGGGGGGCGAGCGGGGGCAGGGGAATTGGGTGCTCCAGATGCTGCGGGTGCAGCCGCGGTGGGAGGAGGCGGCGCACGCGGAGGCAACCGGCGGTGGCGGCGGGGATCCGGAACCGGAACCCGAGCGGGAGCGGGAGACGGCTGGCGGCGGCGGCGACGTTGAGGAGTGCGCTTCTTGTGGCGGGGAGGAGGGTTGCGCCGTCGGGTACGACGACGCGGATGAGGTGTTCGACCGCGCGTCGTTCTCGCGGCTGCTGAAGAAAGTGCCGCTTGCGGACGTCAAGGAGTACTCCAAGATGTCCTACCTCTGCAACATCGCCTACATGATCCCCCAGATTCAGGTAGGATCATCGGAGCTCCAGTAATTTGTTGTTTTCACGCGTCAATTGCACATCATGAATTTCTTATTCGTGGTTGCGTTCGGTAAATTTAATTAGCTCCCTAGCATTTGATTAAGCTAGGAAAGGACAACTTTCGTGCTCTAGTTCATTCTGTAAATTTTTAACACCAATGCAGGTGCTAGATGTTCAATGCTGTAACAACACCAATGTTCTACTTCTGCTAAATTTAGTCTACTTTGGCATCTATATTGTCTACTTTTTCCCTTGGAATTTGGTGTAGGCTACTCTTGGATTTGTCAGATTCATTTGTCTTTTCAGTCCGGCAATTTGTTAGACTGCTTTTTTGGCTTATGCATAGATTATGTCCTTGGTTCTTTAATACTGAAACGTCAATTGTGATGGTAATAGTTACTACCTAGTGACCTTGGTAATTTAATTCAAACTTAAAAGTTGCAGACTTCTTACCTGAAATTTTCACTGGCTAACTTATTAATTGGTTGCTTGCGTTCTCTCATCTCAGCCAAAATGTCTTCGAAGGTACAACTTGCGGTTTGTGACTTCATCAGTGCAAGAGAAGGCCAAGGCAGCTTCTGATGAGAAGCAAGAGAATGGCAGTGGGAAAACTGAATCTCCGGATCAAGAATCTGAAGCTGTCGAGAATGTTGCAAAGGCAAGCGAGGAGAGAGGACCTGGCCTGAGGATAAACCCCTTTGTTGCTTACCGAGTCGTGTCCTCTGCTGCCTCTTATTTGCATTCCCGGGCGGTGGGCATTATGCCCTTTGGTTCAAGGAATGATGTTGATAATGATCCAACCATCATCACCTTTGTGGATGGCGAGAATGGTGAAGGTTTAACAATGGACGAGGCCTCATTGAATTCAGTGACTTCCATGGTTGCTGCAAAGGAGGAAACACGACAAGCTGTTGCTGATGATCTGAATTCTTCGAGATCTTGCCCTTGCGAGTGGTTCGTCTGTGATGATGATCAAACCAGCACAAGACATTTTGTGGTTCAGGTATTGATTGTGCCAATTCTCATACATACTAGAGTTTTCTCTGATCGTGTTGGCTAAATTTTTTGCATACGTAATTGGCAGGGCTCGGAGTCGATTGCTTCTTGGCAGGCCAACCTCTTGTTTGAACCTGTCAAATTCGAGGTAAGCTTGTAACAAGTGCTAAATTTCCAACTTGAACGATGTAATAGAATCTGGGCCTTGTGACAGTGTTATCATCCACTTCATATATTTATGCATCAAATGGATTTGGTGGTGCACAAAATCTATAACAGTGTGAGGTACAGAACTACTAAACACATTGTCATGACCTTTGTGCGTTTCTGATTTGTCCCAGGAACTTGACGTGATGGTTCACCGAGGAATTTACGAAGCTGCCAAGGGAATGTACCACCAGATGTTACCATACGTGAAATCCCACCTGAGAGAGCGCGGCGAAACCGCATCTCTGCGCTTCACCGGCCATTCTCTCGGTGGAAGCCTTGCTTTGCTCGTGAACCTGATGTTGCTGGTGAGGGGAGACGCACCCGCTTCATCCTTGCTGCCTGTCATAACATTCGGCGCGCCGTGCATCATGTGCGGGGGAGACCAGCTGCTTCGTCGGCTCGGGCTGCCGAGAAGCCATGTGCAGTCAGTCACGATGCATCGAGACATCGTTCCCAGAGTGTTTTCTTGCCATTACCCGGATCATGTCGCCAACATTCTGAAGCTCGCCAATGGGAATTTCCGCAGTCACCCGTGCCTCGCAAACCAGGTACTAACTAGATTCTTGTCTGTTGCTATTACATTATTAGTTATTATGATCATTTGCGGCAATGTTGCTTACATCATGAGATCAAAAAAAAATTTGGCAGAAGCTGTTGTATGCGCCGATGGGTGAGGTGCTGATCCTGCAGCCGGACCAGCGGTTCTCCCCGCACCACCACCTGCTGCCTCCGGACAGCGGCATGTACCACCTGGGCGAGGCTGGCGCGTCCCTGTCGCAGGTGCGGTCCGCCGTGTCGGCCTTCTTCAACTCCCCGCACCCGCTGGAGATCCTCAAGGACGGCGGCGCGTACGGGCCCCGCGGCGCCGTGTACCGCGACCACGACGTGAACTCGTACCTCCGTTCCGTGCGCGGCGTGGCGCGCAAGGAGGCGCGGCGCGCGCGTGACGCCGAGCGCGACCGGTGGCGGCTGCTCCTCATGTGGTGGCCGTTGGGCGTGTACGGCTTGTCGTCGTCGTTGATGGGCGTGCGCGGCGGGATCGTGGACGCGGTGGTGGAGGTGCGGCGGCGCGCGCACCTGCTGGTGGTCGTGCTGCTGCCGGCGAACCTCATCGCGCTCGGCGCGTTCCTAGTCGTTAGGTTCAGGTGATACAGGATGATAGGGTCGTCGCGTACGGTCGGATCGGATCCAGTGCTACCCCCATTCGTTTGTTCGTATACAGCAGCAGCAACACGATTCTTTCTTATGTACAGAAGAACGCAGTGCCGCGTCTTGTTCCACGGCGCAGCTGCATTGCATCATGTAAAAAAGAAAAAAAAGGCAATGGAAAATAATAGAAACATGTTTTCCATCCACTTCCAAGAGTCGTCGTCAGCAACATTTGTTTCTCTCAGTTTTCACCCTGACGTACAAAGGATGGTGACCGCGTGGTTACTTTCAGAGTCGTCCGTCGAAATCTCCGAGTCGAGACGACGAAGCAACAACACATGGGACTCCTTTGCGTTCACGGAATCACGGTAGATACCCGTACCAATCACTCTGTACACCAGGGTAGTAACCCGGCCAATGCAAACAACGTCCGGTCAGAGTCGTCCTCACCTCACCAACTAGGCTACTACTGCGGGATGGGAGGACGCGGCGGTTGTGTTTCGACGCCGCGCATGCAAGACACTGCTGTTTCCTTGCTGGATTGTTCGCCCGCGACCCCAGGCCAGCGCGAGAGCCAACGTACGGGTCGGCGTCGTCGTGCGCGGCCGGGCCGGGCCGACCTCGTGATTTGCCGCCGACCCAACCTGACCGGACCAGCGTGGCGTGCCGTGCCAATCCCATCCCCATCCCCCATCCCCATCCCAACACGCTGCGCTTATTTGCGTGGCGCTCGCTGCTCCGCCCCTCCTATCCGCGTGCAGGTGCACTGCAGAGTCCGCGCCGACGGAACGGGGACGGAAAGCGACGCGCGAGGTAAACGACGACGGAGGTTAGGTGTGCAGGTCCGGCCGGCGAGCGGAATCTCTCCCCACACGGAATTCGTGCCGTCCTTCCTGTTCAAACCCCCGGAAGCTTCATCATCACCACCTCGGTAAAAAATAAAATAAAAAACCCCACAAAAGTCTCACATTTCGAGTTTGCAACGTTTCACGATTGTGTGGATATATAGCAAAACACGATGCTCTAAACAGACAACGATTCAGAACACGAGTCCGGCGGCTTCATCACTGCGAATTATGCCAAAACAAGGTCGTCGAGTCCATGGGAACGAGGGTACGGAAGCCACCAGATCCGGATGCCTCACCCCGTTTTCCTGATGGGTTGCTTCCTTCGGGGTCACAGCAAACTTTGCTTCATCTTCATCGGGCATTTGCCCCTCTGCAGACGTACCGACAACGGGAAGCGAGCGACGAAAGGAAGGATGGCTCCCGCTGCCACAAGGGTCGCTCTCTTCCGGGTCTCCACAGCCGGAAAAGGTTCGGATAGGAGCTCCACCCCGCCGAGATTCAGACTGCCGCGCCACTTATCCGGTTCTATGCTATTTCTGTTTCCTCCGAGAATTGCTACTGTTTTCCTCCAACACTATGTCCTAAATTAGGAAGCACCATCATGTTCTTTACTCCCTTCGTTTCAAAATTGTCATCGTTATTGACTTTTTTTACTAATTTTAATCATTCGTTTTATTCAAAAAAAATTCAAAATATCATGTATTTTTTCATGATTTGTTTTATTACTAGACAAAATTTAAATATAATTTATAATTTTTCATATTTTAATAAATATTTTGAATAAGACAAACCGTCAAAGATGATAAAAAGTCAATGACGACAGCAATTTTGAAACGGAGAGAGTATGTTGTATTTCAGTTTTTTTTTATGATATGTCACTGTTTTCTTTTTTTTTCGATGGGATATTTCACTGGTTCAACTAACATAATTACGAAGCCCAAATTCGTCTGCAGGCGATTTTTCACAACTACATCTGTGTTGAAGTTTAAGAACATCCTGATCACTCAAAGAAACTAGAGAGCATAGGCTACAGTGCATTCCTAAGGAGCAATTAGTTGTTCTACTACCCAACGCATACAGCTGAAATTGCCTGTTTGATTGCGTTGACTTCAGCGTAAACTTCCAGCATTGTTGGTCGATCTTTTGGCGCTTCCATAGAGCACGACAGACCAACCTTAATAAGCTGCGTAATGGAGCCTAGCAGTCCAGCCGCTGCATGGTTCTCTTTATCTGCTTTATTATCCAATCCTTCATCTCCCAGACTTCGAATGATGTTAGGATCAAGTATCTCGCTCGTCCTTTCGGGAAACGCATCTCCCACAAATTTGTGAAGGCTCAAGCCATTACTGAACAACTCATCTGTTGGCCGTTTCCCTGTCAGCATTTCTAAGATGAGTATTCCGTAGCCATAGACGTCGCCCTCTGTTGAGATCTTGTTTCCAAATCCATACTCTGCATTGTTTGACGAAATAATAAGTACTTTATTAAAAGAAGATAAAAAATAATCACGTGATATATATTTTACCTGGTGCAATATATCCAATTGACCCTCTTGGTCCTAAACTTGCAGTGCTGTTTGAAGAACAATGACTGTGAATGAACTTAGCTAACCCAAAGTCGCTGAGACGTGCATCCATGCCATCATCTAGAAGGACATTGCTAGGCTTCAGATCACAATGGACTATAGGGGGCACGCAATGGTTATGTAAATAATCCAATGCCGAAGCTATGTCCACTGCAATTCCTACTCTGGCGCCCAAACTCAACGGTCTTTCCATTTCCGAGTAAAGCCAGCTCTCTATGGTGCCGTTAGCCATATATTCAATAATAAGGGCTTTGAAATCCTCCCCTTTATGATCCCAGGTTGAGCATGCGGAAATTACCCTTACAATATTACGATGACGAATGTTTCTAAAGGCGTTGCACTCGGCAACAAAGCTTTTTGGTGCTCCAAGTTTCTCAAGCTTGAAAACTTTTATGGCAATCCCTTGCACTTCAGACTCAAGTACACCCTTATATACTGAGCCATATGTCCCTGAACCAAGCAAATTGTGTGAGGAGAAACCATTTGTCGCCCTCACTAGATCATCATACGAGAAGTTCTTCAGCTCATTGAATGATTGGTGGCCTGAATGTTTGGGTCTCTTACTCCTCTTAAAAAGAATACATGTTACACAAGATAAAGCGACAAATGCAAGAGCCACACTAATCCCAATTATTTTTAGATTGTTGGAAGAGCGTCGGTGGTTGGATGATCCATGGCAAAGGGGCAGTTGTAACATCGGGAAACTAGAACATAACATATTATTCCCTTCCACAAAAACTTCACTCGAATTTTGAAATATGCCCCCTACTGGCACTTGACCATCAAGGTTGTTGAAGGACAAGTTGAGAAGCTTCAATGAATTGAAGGACTCAAAAAACTTTGGAATCTCACCACTCAAGTTGTTTTGAGAGAGATCAATTTCAACAATACCTCTCAGATTGATGAAAGATCCTGGAATTTTGCCATCAAGAAAGTTACCTTCCATACGTAGGGTCTCTAAGAGGACACAAGCACCTAGAGTAGTTGGAATTTGCCCATAAAGGCGGTTGCTGGAGAAATTCATATGACCTATATTGATCAATCGACCAATCTCTTGTGGAATTTGTCCAGAAAGCTTGTTGTGGGACAGATCCAAACCTTCTGATAAGGCATAAACAGAAAAAAGCTCTTTTGGTATGCTCCCGTTCAATGAGTTATAAGAAAGGTTGAGATTGATCAAATTTTTACAATCACCTAGAGCCCTAGGAATGGGTCCACTCAGATTATTCTCTTGCAAAAAGAGCTTAGTCAGTTGACGGAGTTGACCAATAGAAAGTGGAATATGTCCGGAAAGTTTGTTCTGCGATAAGTTTAGGAAAGTTAAGTTTGCAATTTTTCCAATCGCATCAGGGAGATTCCCTACAAAATAATTGCGCTCCATTTCCAATCGCACCAGGTTTGTGAGGTTTCCTATCTCTGATGGTATGGGACCTGATAACTTATTTGTATGCAGATAAAGAGCCCGTAGGCTATTTGCAAGACTACCAATTGAACTCGGCAAAATACCTTGCATCATGTTTATGGCCAAAGCCAATTCCTCCAGCTTTGTGCAATTTGTCAGCGAGGAGAGGAAAGTCCAGTCTCCAGCTTCGAGGTGATTAGCAGCCAAAATTAGTTGTTTTAACTTGGAAAGGGACCCAAAAGAAGGAATAATACCATGGAATGCACTCTGAGCTAGATTAATAGACTCAAGATTGGTTGCGTTTGCCAGAGAAGGAGGGATTTGGCCTTCAAAGTTATTTCCTTGAAATATCAATGTTCTAATGCTTGTGAGGGTGTTTCCGATGTCAGATGGAATGCTCCCCGTAAATCTGTTGATGGCTAGACGAAGGTCTATGAGTGAGGACATGTTGTATAGAGATGCGGGGACAGTCCCTGACAAATTGTTGTAAGACATGTCTAGTTCTTGCAAATTTGGTAGTTGAGAGAGACTCGCAGGAATGCTGCCTTGAAACTTGTTATCTGCAAGCAGTAGTCGACGAAGGGAAGAGAAATTCCCCAAAGATGAAGGTATGGTGCCTGTAAGCTCATTCACTGACAACACAAGAGACTGCAAGGGCGAGTCGATAATCGAAGGAACTGATGGAATGGAACCAACAAAGTAGTTCCATCCAAGTGATAATCTTTGAAGTGAGGTGCTGTTGAACAGGCCAGGAGGAATCACTCCACCAAGTGTGTTGCGTGTCAAGTCCAGCACTTCAAGTGACGAGCTGTGAACAAGTGCTGAGGGAATAGACCCTGTGAGACTATTGTTTCTGAGGACAAGAGAAACAAGGGACGAGTTGGTTCCAAGTGAGAGAGGAATGTTGCCCGTTAGACGGTTACCAGCAAGATTTAAAACTGAAATATTGGAAAGCATCCCAAACGCTTCTGGGATCTCTCCATGGAGGGAGTTGGTTCCAAGGTCAATCACTTGAAGTGATGTGGAAGACAGAGTGCTCGGGATCGTACCAGTAAGGCTGTTCGAGCTGAGGTTGAGGTACCTCAACCTTCTCAGCTGCCCAAGCTCCGGTGGAATCACACCCTTCAATTGATTGTTCGGGAAGTGAATTTTGGTGACAAGAGTGAGGTTGCCGATGCACGTTGGTATCTGGCCATCGAGGCCTGATGACTCGAGAACCAGAGCAATGACATGAGACGTGCGCGCCTTGCTGCATGTTACCCCAGCCCAGCTGCAGAAATGGAGGGAATTGCTCCGGTTCCAGGAGTCGAGTGGACCGGCAGAAGTGGAGAGATGGAGCTTTAGGCAAATGAGAGTTTCAAAGTCGTTGTTAGAAGCAGGAGTTGAAGCAGGGATAGCACAGCTCCAAAGAGAGGAGAAGGCAAGAATGGTTAGGAGCTGTGAGGACCTTATTAGAGCGCCCACGGGAAACAAATATCTTCTTCTTGGTCTCTCACACATGCTGCTGAGTTCATGGATTGTATGCTTATCGTTCTTTGCATTAAGTTGCTTGTTTCCTTGGACTAGATACGTGCTAAATTTATAGATGGAATGCTGCTAGCTCACCTCCTCGCATATTTTCACACATCTCCCCATGCTTGCGAAGTACTAGTGAGAAATGAGATCAGATATTTGCTTGTTAAGTTCCGGTTTCTTCGTCCACATTGCCATGTGACTAATTTCAGAGTTCCACTAAACAAATATGTCTCCATGTGCTCCGGTGACCAGCGGTCATTCCACCTGACTAACTTCCCCAACAACCATCCAGATGTTGAATTCAATCATCGCCAACATTTTCCTAAGGTAATCATCACTAAAATTCAAGATTTGTTTTTGACTACGCCTGTTCACTCCATCGTACTCAGCTGAATGCCAAAAGATCCACCACTTGACCGTTGATCTAATCATTCATTAAGGCAATGCGCATGCGTTCTCATTCGGATGACCCCTTCCCCTGGGAAAGATTGATTTTTTTTTTTTAGAACGAAACCTGTGAAAGATAGCCTCCAGGAAATCTCATGGAAATAATTATTGGTGGGGAAGGTTTGGTTTCTTCTTCCAGGTCTCCACCTAACGTAAGTAAATTTTCAGAAGCCGAGGCTGCTCTTTATAAGTGACGGAGCTCGAAGCAGGCAGCATTGCAGTGAGCATCCATTGCACAGGCAGAGCTAGCTCGTCATAGCCAAAACAATGGCAAAGAACTACTCGATCTCGGTTCATCTGCTTGTGACGACCCTCCTCGTGTTAATGCTTTTTGTCTGCGGCATCCTCGGACGACAGTCCACCTGCGTCAGTAATCGTAAGCCACCGCTGCTCTTCCTGAATAAAAGCAAAGATTTTTTTTTCTCCGTCACGACATATGAATATTTCTGTTGCAGCTGCGGTCCAGCAACACTGCCCGCCGATGATCCCTAGCGGCGCTCCATGATGGGAATGAAGCGAGCGCGACGGTGCACAGTGAATCTGGAGGATCGTCCCGTAGGTGTAGGACGTTCTCTGCGTAATGCGTATAAATAAATTTGTTGTTGATGTTTGCTTGATTACGAGTGAAATAAATAAATAGGGAACTACCCAGTGTCAAACTCCGCTGGTTCATCTTTACCAGTGGCAGTAACTAGCGACGCCGTCGTCCCGCCGCACGTGCGGTGCAAGGGACGTGCCGAGCCGGCATGAGTTACTGATATCAGCATAGGTATTAAATCTTGAATATGAAAACCAAGAGACTTTGGAGGAGGTGCCGGGGTCAGCACAAGTGCAACGATGAGCTCAGTGAACATCGTTACAGGCTTACTTTCATGAAACAATAGTGCCATGATTAATCCCACGAGGGCACCAATAGCTGCTGCAAACATTTCACTGGTTGATTGATTTGAAGTAACCAGATTACATAAGCTGAAATACTTCTTGCCGTATAGAAGTGGATCCAGCAACCACATTCTTTTGGAACTATTAAGACCGTCACCCATAAACAATCAGGAAAGAAGACAGGCACCATCGCGTATCTTGGATTAACACCAACTTACAGGATTTGCCCTACCACACTAGCTACATAGACCCTTTTTGATACAGCCGCAGGGCTCTACAAAGAACCACACCTGATTACAACCACCTCCGAGGGTAGCAGAGGAGCAGCACTGTGGACAGATAAGACGCTGCCTCACTTGATGTACTGAGACATCCATTTGAAGCCTTCTCCGTAGCCCATCTTGCGGACCACGCTACACATGAAGATCTCCAGGGGGCGCACATTGGAATTGTCTAGGTTCACGTTGCCCTTTCCTGTGGTGAAGTTGCTCAGCCCAAGGTAGTACCGCAGCTCCTCCTCTGAAGCTGCGTACGGGATGTCAATCTTATTACCCAGTATGAGGAAAGGAACATTTGCGAGCGAGTCATCTGCAAGCAGAGCATCAAGTTCCTTCTTCGACTCTGCAAACCGTTCCTTGTCCACAGCATCAACCAAGTAAACAACAGCGTCAACCTATCAGACAAATAAGAACTTAGAAACAGCCAGATGAAGCATACAGAAATTATAAACTCAACAATTCAGCCAAAATGCATGGATCATCAATAAACAAAAGAAGCAACAGAAGAATAGATAGCTCGCAGCTATGCTGTAAGCCTGCTATGTGTTAAAAGCCAAATATTAACTAGCAACACGGTGACATCCAAATCCACAGAGTAATTAGGATGAATAGCAGAAACACAACTTCTCAGAACAAATGAAATTCAGAAGGTATTACGAGTGCCTTGAAGAAAGTGAAATCAGGTAGCCTAGAAGCAGGTTCAATTTTTTTTCCAATGGGACCAGTCCTAAAGCCTTCAGAAAGTAAATAGTCCAAATAGACAATTAAAGGATGTTAATTTGCTGCAAAGCTCAACATATGTAACACTTTCTTGATTATACCATGATTTCCTAGATAGATAGTAGTTTGTCTTGTTCCCACCAGATACAGAATACACAGGTAATACTTAAGAATTCCAGCAAGAACATGCAAGAGCAGAACGAAACTGTAGAAATTTTTAAATCATCTGATTCTTTTAGCCAAAGCCAACCACGTACTGGTGTGTCTGGAGAGCTTATGATCTTGTCCATTTATGACTATTGTACAACCTTAATCCTCCTCCACCTTTCTATAGTTAAAAAAGTTCCATATTAACTCCATCAACCTCATCTTAGTTAAAAAAACTAAGATTCTACTTCTCCTACCAATGACACCACTAGAGATGAAACAGCTGCGCTTGACATGTGGAGTTGCCGCAGTGGATAATGATCACTAGAAGATTACAAGGATCAGCAAGTCACTCAATAGAATCTGATGCTTGCTAATGAAGATGGAGGCAAAAAATGGCCACTGGTGGCATCAGGCAAACCTCCAAGCACTTTAGGTGGTAATTTGGTCAAGTGGGAAGCATGAGTTAAACATTTGAAAAGCACTCCAAACACAATGAAAAAAATGGTGATTCCCCGAACTAAAAATCATGCTTTGCTGAGGCATAGCGGAATAAAAGAATTGGCGATAAAGTTGGTTCTATCCAGCTCTGCCCTGGCCCCTGGTGAGGTATCACCATTCTTACAAAAAAAGTGTTCCTTTGAATGGATTCCCTCAGGCAGCTATAATCAGGGACCAATGCAACAGCATCCCAAACCATTAAAGAAGATTTGTCTTCAAAGGTCACAAAACTTTTCTATTATGCTATGAAATTTCACAACACAGAAAAAAAAGGATATCGGTAGATCTGATGCTAGCTGAAGATGGAGTCACAAGATTGACAAATAGTTGTAACCAGGCAAACCTCACAGCATTTTGGGTTGTCATTCGGTCAGGTAGTAAGCATGAGTTGTACATTCAGATAGCTTTCCAAACACTTTGAATTGGAGAGAGCATAATTGAATTAGCAAAAGCAGTCAGAAATAGGGGTAATTTTTTTTTCTACTTGGCAATATTTTTGCCTACATGGCTCCACAATTTCGTTAACATGGATTATTCAGGTGGCCAAAAATTAAGGACTAGTGCAAACAGCACCTTATTGCTAAAGAAGGGATTGTCTTCAGGAGGTCAAATCTTTATGCTACCGAGTTTCATAATATTGGAAAGGAAACGTCCATCAATTTGAGCCAACAGGAGGAAATTTAAAGTTAACTAAGGGACATTACACGCATCTCAGGTCCCAATCTGACAGCTTGGCGACATCATAACAATAACAAACAATATAGGGATATTACCAAATAGAAGCAAGAAATATATATTCACAGCTTTTGCTGCACAAAACAATGCAGCTCTAGTATTACCAAATAGAAGCAAGAAATATATATTCACAACTTTTGCTGCACAAAACAATGCAGCTCTACTGCTCTAGTAAGATCAAAACTCAGAAAAACAATAACCAGACAAGCAGAAAATATAGGTTCCATTGATGTTAAGCCTACAAGCACTACAGTAAAAATGTATATAGAGATATTGTCTACATATTGCATATTTGAGCCAGTTAAATTAGTAATGTCTAAATCCAGAAGAACTACGTCAAATAGCAGAAACAAGATTTCTAATGCAATTGGAATTTGTGTTCTCAAAACAAATGAAACAAACAGAATTTGGAAAGGTACTATGTGGACCTCAGACCAAAGAGAGGTAGGCAACCTAGAAATAGGCTCAGTTTTCCTTTTTTGAGAGAGAGTTCTACCTAACACAAATTAGGTGATGATATGGTAGGAATGAACTGTACATTTGGAAACATCCCCTAACACAATGATGCTTCAACAATTTTCCTATGCTTTTTCTCTCAAAATTGTGCTCTGCCCCAATAAATCAAAGAGGACCAGCCATAAAGGGACAGGTCATTCTGTTTGGTAGAATTTCTAGTTCTACTCTGATTAGGTGCCTTTGTATCCAAAACTGATGAACCCCAAAGTCAGTTTTTTTTTTTTTTGCTTTCCTTAAATGTGCAATTTTGTAAATCGCGGCCTTCTAAGGCTTTATATGTATTCCTTCTTCTTTAATTAATGAAAGTGGCACAGCCTCGTGCCGGTTCAGTTAAAAAAAAAAATCTACTCTGGTTAGACAACGTTCTTGCTTGGGCCTTCCACAAGTTTCACTTGCACAGGTAGAATGTTCACTCTTCTATAAAAACTGAACGCTTGCAGCAAAGATCACATGGCACTCTTTAATTGAGCATAACAAAATCATAGCTGAAGAGAAAGCTGTTGTAAATGCTAGTAGAACTTCTTTTGCTAGTCCTACAGCAAGATGAACCTAGGACCCAACCTATCCGGATGTAGTATGGTTGAGCCCAGATATGGCTTATACATCTAAAACCCTACCATCTTCTTCTCAACCGGAACTCCGATCCAAATCACACAGCAACCGTGCAGAGGAGCGCAACAACAGTAATATACCAACAAAAAAAAAAGGGCGGGAGCAGCAAGAGTGCAGGATGGAGAGGCAACCTTGGCGTAGTAGTCCTTCCAGACGCGACGGGCGATCTGGTGGCCACCGAGGTCGAAGGCCTTGAACTTGATCTTACCGATGCTTAGCTCCTCCGAAGTCGGGTACTGCGTTGGCTGGTGCTGAACGAGCCGCTGTGATCCGATCCCATCCACGCAGACACATGCACAACAACCACAAATCAGACCAGATCGGTAATCCCCAGCAAGGGGATAGCGAAAAATATGAGAATTCGCGCGGAGCAAAGGCCAGAGATCGAAGTGCAACACGAACCTCGTCCTTGAGCATGTGGAGGAGGGTGGTCTTGCCGGCGTTGTCGAGGCCGAGGAAGAGGATCTTGGCCTCCTTCTGCCACAGCCCCAGTGAGGCCAGAACCCCGTAGAACCAGTCCACCAGGAACATCTCTACCTGCCTGCTCCGGCGATCTCCTCCTCACCGCGTAAGATCGGCCGACGCCTCTCGCTCACCTGACCTTTTGTCTCTCTCGCTCTCTCTGTCCGTCTTCTTACGGGGGCGAATTTTCGTTGCCCTTTTTCTTCCCCTTGTGGCCTGTGTGCGGTGCTCTGTTCTAGATTCTTCCGTGGCGTTACTTGTTTCTAGAAGAACCTCCTCCTTGCACCGTCAGATTTGGAGCGGTACCTTTCCCTGCAGATTAAGCAAAAATCGCACCCGTTTACAAAACACTAATACAATGTGCTGAAACCATCTTAATGTTAAAAAACTCATATCAAAGGATGGAATGTAGATTTTTTTAAAGCAATACTATACGTCTAACCCAATTTGTCTAACCAGTGTCTAACTAATATAAAACCATCTCAGTAATTTTCTTTGTTTTTTTTCTTTTTCTTTTTCTTTTTCTAGCAATTCAACTCAACTCAAGTCCGCTTGCAGAAGGCTTCAGCGCCAGCTTTTGTTTGTTTCTTTGTTTTTTTTTTCTTTTACTAGCAAAGCTTCAGCACCGGCGGATATCATCGTGTCTTCCTCAGATCATCAAGACACGGGCGCACGGCCACGTCGAAGCTTCTTCGTTCGTACTGATGGTGATTGCGAGTCGCGCTGAGAAGTGGGCCGAAACTAGACACCTAAGATGGGCCGTTCCACCACCGCCAACAGCCCAACACATCAGCAGGCTGCAAATCCAAACGCGACCGAGTACTCTCACCGCGCTCGGAAGGCGCCGCGGGAGCCGGGGGCACCGCTGTTTAGTCCCACCTCGCCAATCTAGGTGCAGAGGCGAGCGAGAGGCAACAATAAAATGTGGCCGGGGTGCCGTTTGCAACTCATACCTTTCTCGGCCTTTTGGCTAAGATCAAGTGTAGTATCTGTTCTTATCAGTTTAATATCTGATATGTGGGCCATGTGCCTACTTTGATATTAAATTTATTTTTTGTGGGGAGGGTCTATTACTGGCGCACCCCAACCAAAACAATTATTAATCTTGACATATTGATTGTTAATTTTGACATTTTAATAAATATATTGTCATGCAAGTAGTCGCTTCGATAAGGCTGTTTATTCCCGTGCAAATGTTATAGCAATCTAAGTCCTTATTTCGAACTCAATGCAAAAGGTCGCTACGCTTGCATTGGATGCATTCATTCCCACGGATAACAACCTTAAGGCTGTTCACGCCATCTAATCAGTGCAAGTCCTTATTTCGAACTCAAAATTTCAGCTTCAGTTAGATAGCGCACAGGATGCATTCATTCCCGTGGAACATCGACCAGGAAGCCTGATTTCGCAACCAGAAAATGGGATTAAAGAAAGTCACAGTGAAGTTGGACCAAAACTATGGTATTGCTTTACATGCCATGAGGAAAGATAGCTACAGCATCCAGTTAAAACCTGAAGAAACCTAAGGCGATCCAATTATGGACACCACTATCCCTATCGACATATCTTTGACGAGCAATAACCAACCACTAGGGTCTGACAAGTTACAGCACACCTGACTTCAACACCTTTTACGTTCTACTTTCCAACAAATGCAAAAATAATAACCTAGCGACATCTGACATACAAACACAAGTCAATGTTAAAATCAGAAGATTTACATAAAGTTTCTCGATACATCTATCTTTGGATTTGATCTGCTGCTGCGTTGCTAGTGGTTGATGATGCAGGCGTCTTGCCATTGGGTACACCATTATCCACGGGAGCGGGTGTTCCCCACTTCCCTTCAGA
The DNA here is from genome assembly GCA_030378355.1 of Eleusine indica. Taxonomy (NCBI): domain Eukaryota; kingdom Viridiplantae; phylum Streptophyta; class Magnoliopsida; order Poales; family Poaceae; genus Eleusine; species Eleusine indica. The sequence continues at coordinate 3,750,987 of CM059497.1, read as the reverse complement.
TTCCAACGGCTCCAACACTTTAGTTGACCCATCTGACAGCCCGACCGCAAACTGATTTGGCTCGTTGGGGTGCACGGCGACAACAAGGGGATGAACAGGTGGATTGCTGGATACAGGAAACAAAACATTTCTTAGGTGACATGAGCTATGCAACAGACAAAAGGCAAGCTAAAAAAAATTGAATTAACTCAGTCAAACCACAAAGATGCAAGATCACAACAATACTTGTTTTCACTAAAATTGGATGACTTTCCATTCAATAATATAATTAATTACTTAGCATACAAATATTTATCCTACTTTCCATTAATGACTTTCCATACAATATTTATCCTACTTCACATTAACAATTTGTATTTGACTTGCTTTCGCACTAGACATCAAATGGTCATCAAAGAGAAAATAAAAGTCGGATCCACACATAATCTGAGATGATCTTTCTGTTAAATGTGCATTCATCATATAAAAGAGGGTTACCTGTTCATGGCTGTTGACGACATGTACACTGATGATGCAATTCTGCATCTTAATCTCAAGTTGTCAGCATCAAAAACAGCTATGTTACCATCAGTGAAGGCAGCAAAAACCAGTTGGCTGTTGCATGAGTATGATGCATGCGATATGGGAGCTGACAAAGTGTCCTGGGGTATCCACTGAAGCAAGAGAAAGAGATTAAGGAGAATTCAATAGGAAATAACAAATTAGTTTTGACCAAATGTATATCCTCTCCATATGTTACCTGATAGATCCTCTCCATTTTTGATGCATCATATATAGCCAACTGCGTCTCATGGACTACTAACAAGCGATTCTGGTCAGAACTAAACTGGACCCTTGTATCCCCTGTAGGGGTCTTTCCAGCCGGCATTTGCAAGGCAACCGTTTTCTTCTTTTCCCAAGTGTCAGTGGTCCACACACACAACTGAAAAGAAGTGGGCGACCTTGTTAACTGGTTATCAACTGCTTATTGATCTATTCATGCAAGTA